>CABPRJ010000957.1:0-1328413 GCA_902439185.1 Cinara cedri | reverse complement strand
AACTTAAGTTTTTTTTTTTTTTTTTTGTACGATCGTTCTATGGTAACTACACCACCGGTTAAACTTTCTATTATTATTATTATTATAAAGACACGGTGTTGAATACGCAATACATGGTTAATTCGTGATAAAAAAAAAAGATAACGATAATGTTATTGTCGATTTAACTCGGGTATACATTATCGGTCGTCCGTATAACCGTAACGAGTATCGCAATAAAAAGTAACAGTTCGGTTTTCATTTATTACTGCAGTATACGCGACTCACCTGCAAATCGGATGCAATTTACAATAACGCACGCGAACTTTATCCGGTTTATATTAACCGCGATGAGGTTTTATTGTAATCTTCGTTGGAAAAAAACGAAACGCAATACGATTTCCGACGAACACGTTATTATTGTTATTATTTACTATTATCGACGGTTAATTTAAAAAGGAGACGGTCGGATAGTTGCACTCTGATCAAAAACAGGCGACGGCCGGACGGCACTCGGGTCGAAGCGGTGTGATTTGGAAAAATGTAAATCGCCTACAGAATCATAACACGCGTTATCAAAACTGAAATCCGTCAATCGGTGGCATGTTGAACCTTTTTTTCGTGCTTGAGGCAAAACAACAAGAATTAGGACCCGCCCATTCAAACCATCGATTTGTACATGACCCACAAGTAATTACGGCACAAATCGTATTTGGCTCCATTGAATATACAAAATATCGTTGCCGATCGCGTCCGTAAATACGTTTAGTAATAATACAATGCGCAAAACCGAATGCACCCCTGGTCACCGGAGTAGTCGAGTAGTGCCATCGACATTCGACGGATTCGGCCGTCCGCCCGCCCATTTTAGTCGCGGGTCTTGAAAAAAATCTCCACTTCGGCTGGCCATCGCCGTCAATGAGCAATTCGTCTGACAATTTTCCCACGTCAATTTATTTCGCGTTTTTTTTTTTTTTTTTTTTTTTTCGTTTAGTCGACCGGCGATATGTCCGTTGAGTTATTAAACCGCTCTCCCGAAGAAAATCCTTTCTTTTTTCGTTTTTCCTCGATTTGTCGCGGTCATAGACCGGTCGGTCGGTCTGATCGCGGGCGCGTAACATTGCCGTCGTAATAATCGCATTCGGTCGCCATTTCAAACGGTTTTTCTTTTTTTTTCTGCGCGTTCGAAAGGCGCGCGGACGTACGCGTCGCAGTACGGCGCCCGGCCGCGTGCGCCGTGGTTATTGCCGTTGCGACCGGTACACCGCGGGCCGCGGCCGCGACGTCGTCGTCCGTCGTCTTCTCGTCGGGCCGCGTACACACGGATAAATTATGCTATTGTCGGGAACGCGCGGCGCGAAAAAAAAAACCCGCGAGATTGAATTATGGCCAATCGATACGCGCCGCACTTTTGCGCCACCCGGTCCGGCGCGAAGTGCGCACATTGTTCTCGCGCGGCGGGCGGCGGGCGTGCGGCGCGGCGGAGCGCCCGCGGGGCCGATTCCGCCCGGGTTCGCGCGCACCGCCGTGACCACGGGCCGCCCGCGTATCTCACCGTGTAACACGGTAAAACGCGCGCCCGCGGGACCGACGCGCGTCGCTTCGGGGCCCGCGTAAACCGCGCTGTTATTATTAATAAAAACTATTCGCGCATCATTTTTTTTATTCGAATTTATTGTACGCGCTGTTGATATATTTCATGTATGGGAGGAGGGGGGGGGGCGCGCGCGCGCCCGCGTATGACGCTGCGCGACACGATGTTCCGACCGTCCTCACTCGCGCGCGCGCGAGGACCTATTATTTATTTATTTATTTTATTATTTTTTTTTTTTTTTTGCTTTCATATAATAAAAATAATAACGGATCGAGCCGCATTGTTGGGATTGTCGGGAGTCGCGGCGACGCGACGCGGTCACACGTCGTTTAGAGCGGGAAAAAAAAAAAAAAAAAAACAAGCATTTACATATTTCGTTAAGTAGATGTACGGGGCCGGTCGGCGGCGCGATATCGACGACGACGCGGTGAGACGGCGGCGGCGGCGGCTGCGGCGGGCGCGGCGGAAAAGGGAATGCCATCGTTTTTCCAATCCGGTCCACAGATTGGCCGGGCCGTTTATTTAAATCGGTACCGGTGGGCGGGGCACCGGCGGTCCGCGTGCACCGCCGTTTGTGTACGTATTATTATAATAATATACGCGTGTGCGTGTATAAAAAACAATTTATTTATACATATATACATATATGCGACACATACGTATATACATAATAATATCATACACGTACTATTACTACGTATACGTGTGTGTGTGTGTGTGTGTGTGTGTGTAAACACGCAACGTTTTGTGTTTCCACTACTGCCTATTTGCGCGCGCGACCGGCCGCGAAGAGTGACCGTCTCTGGTTATACGGCGTGCACCAGTAGTGTGCGCTATACTGCGATAATGTATATTATGTATGTACAGGGTGGTTTTTTTATTGCGGGTCATCGTCATTGTCCATACGCACATTATGTAACCAGGGATTCCGAGTAAATTCTGAATGTATAGTGGAAAAACTAAAAACACAAAAAAAAAAAAACTTCACCGACGTATGTTGGGACATGCGTCCAATGCATTATTATATGCAAGCCACTGACAAATGTCAGATTTTTCCCCATATAACAAGCGTGTTATAACAGCACCGAAATAAGTAACTCGAATCTGAATTACTGTCGAGAAAGTCAACAACTTTACTTTATACGAGGTCGACAACAAAAGTTGATGACGACGTGCTGGCGGATATTCGAAATATACGTTTCGAGAAGCGTTTTCGGTCCAGCGTACACAACGAAAAGAACGTTTGGAAGAAGAAAAAATGACGACATGTACAAACCGTACAGTCGTACAGAAAATCAATTTCTACCGCTATTATACCTAGGAATCAATAGAATGTAACGGTTTGGACACGCGTGGAGAGCCGAAAATGATAAAAAAAAAAAAAGTTCAAACTACATTAATGACCCATAGTTATAGACCACGATCGAGATGGAAAGATACTGCATGTAGAACAGGGCATTTGAACGGTGGATAGAAATGTGTCAGTTCGACAGGAAAATATGTAAATGATTGCTTGTGGCAGTACAGGTCCTACAAGGAAGACGACAAAAAACAAACATGTGCACAAATTGCAAACATATTTTGGGTGAAGGCTTAACATTTAACATATTGATAGTGTATGCTTAGCATTTACTTGATAATGACTTAATTTGTGACGGGGGGGGGGACTTGGATGAGTTTGAGGGCTGAACCCCAAAGTCACCTCCCCAATTTGCACCTATGAGAAGGAGAAATGTTTGTTCGATAATTTCGTCTGAAATTTTCCAACTCGTATTTATTTGGCTTTGTTTTTGCATGTTGTCTCGTCAGTCGTCGCTGTACACGGAACAATACAAATCGACGAGTATAACTTTAAATAGTGATTCAAGAGTTCAAGTATGAAATTTGAAAGTGCTTTTTGTGGTTATTTCGATAGTTAAAAAAAAAAAAATAACAAATGCTTTTTACTAGTTTTATTTAATTTACCTATATTTCAGGGCTTATGATGAAGTTTTTAAACGCCATTTGTTGATTTTAAGTACTTAAATTCCCGAACCCTGGACATTCATTATGCGGAGTGATCATTAACTAGCGATTTTCTCGTAATAGAGTTTTAAGCGAATTTGATTTCGGTTTTTTTTTTTTTTTACAAATCCTAGTATACGTCTTTCAAGCTTTATTTTAACACCGTTTTAAATGATGTTTTACCCCTATTTCTTATACCTGAAATGAGTGTAAATTTTGAAATGTCAAATTGCAACCTCTGATTTTGAACAATAATTCAAATAGAGGATATTTTGCTAAAAATGTTAAAAGGCATAGCTCTAATATCGGATTTATCGTTTATGAATTATAACATTCTACTATTTTATTTATCACCTAAAAGGGTATATGATATTTGTTAACCTAACCTACTAAACTGTTCTAAATTTTGAACTGGTATTGTTCGTAAATCTAATATTAATATTATGTACATCGGAATTTGAATTATGATATTATTTACAAAACGTTAAACTCGTATTGCGTAAAGGAACCGTAAACTTTAACTATCGACTTTCCTTTTTCTGCGATCCGTACCTATTTATGAAGTACTACCGCAGGGTACTATTGTAAGTGGTACTAACATTTTGTAAAATGTACCCACTTCCGTTAGCTGTCAATAACCAATCAATTCGATTTCTAAATCGTGCTATGTTTTCGATTTATTTCGCATTAGGAACGTTAATATTGATTTTTTTTTTTTTTTAAGTCGGTCGATTAATATTGTAAAAAGGGAAAATGTTTTTATACGCGTATCATTCGTGTAGTTTTCGGGCCTTGGCCTGTTTAAATACAACAAAGAAATAATATTATGTACAGGTACTACTTATCTACCTATTATACTAATTTAGTGAATGAATACATACTCATCGACTATGAGGCGTATAACTCGTTGCCAACGAACAATAAATATGTAGTATTATGTATTAAGAATAAATTTCGACTTTCTTTTCAAGATGCTGAACAAGTAGCAAATAAACGAACTGCGTAATAGGTTTTACTAAAATGGGCTTTTTATGGAAAAACACTCTGTCGGTTGATAAAAATAATCCGATGTGTTGTCATACCTTAGGCGCTTAAAAGATGCGGATTTTTTCCCTTATGGTACTTTCTTTGAAATATTTTATAAAAATCCCAATACTTTTACCCTAAAAACTATTGGGTTTTTTTTTGTTTTTTTTACTAAGCAAATGCTAAGTACCTACACCAAAAGATGTGTTATGTCTTAATTTTTATATTTTAACAGGATTACCTCGGGAACAAGCGAAAACAGACGGCCTATAATGTTACTCCGCTCGGAATCGTTCTTCGTACGCAATGATTTATCGTCTTGCGTTCCCGATTACACGCCTACAACAGTGCCCCGTACCAGACACGTCCTCGAGGGAGGAAGGGACAAAAATGTCCCACGGGTGTAACACGAAATATCTGTGTGAAATCCTCGAGTGGTCATAATTTCGTCGACAAATTGTCTCATCTAATATTTGAATATTTCGCCCGTCACCCCCCTCCGCCCGTGGAATTTGCGGCCCTGGCCCGTACCCAATGAACAGTGTCGACAATTTTTGATTATTTTTTTTAAAATCGCACCATTATCGCTGCAGTTTAAGACCGTATACGAGTATTCAGTGGCGGTTATTAAGGGGGGGGGGGCGCGATGAGAGCGATCGCCCCCCTGAAACTTTTTTTCATTTTCGTCAATCGCTAAGTATGTTCTGTACGTAAGCAACGATAAACATTGCCAACGAAAAAACGATTCTGAGCGGAGTTCAGTTGGTACTTGATAGTGATGTTTTGTCTACAATATATCTATATGTATATATATATGAATGTCATACTGCGGTAAAATATTTAAACAGGCATTATATATTTTTTTTTTAATAATATTTGTTCAATATTGTACCGATTTTCCCGGTTTTTCATATCCGCTGGGAAAACGCTTGGGAAAATCGAAAAATCACATCCCTAAGGCACCTCCCCAACAGGGTTTCCTTTCGGAAAAGTCGCCCGCGCGGATAAAACGGTTGTGAAACCACGAGCTCATTATTCGCTCCACTCGGAATCTAAAAACTGAAAGTCGCGTACGGAATTCACGAGATGCGGGCCGTAAACGAATTCTATCGTCTACCCGGTGTACCGTCATTGCAATGTCCGGCAAATTTAAAATCGCGCTCCCCCCCCCCAACCCCATCCATTTTTCCGCCTTGGCGTCTCGTCGAAAACTGTTGATTTCCGTCCGTCAGACGCGTATTATACCGGCGGGCGGCTCGGCCCGTTTCTTATATTATTGCTCTCGTTGACCCGACCGCCGTTATAATCGCCCGGAGGCCGCCGCGGCGCGAGTAATAATATGTTATTGTCAATACGAAGCGCGCGCGGCCGATAGTCATCGACAATTTCGCCCGTTGAACGCGTACCCGTGCGAGCGTATAACATTACAATGAGAAACGGCGGCGGAATTAAAATCCAAACAAAGATCCGTCAGACTCCGGCGGGTAGGGTATCCCGGTACCCGCGTTATAACGTTAACGCGCGCTTGTGACGTACACGACGTTCGCGCGTTGTCCTGTCCGCGAATTGGTGCACGTCACGCGCGCGTTTATCGTGCAGACGCCGCCGCGGCGGCGGAAACGAACGGGCGCATCACGACGGCTGTCACGGACGGGAGCCGTTACGCCGCCGTCTCTAATGAATGAGACACCGTCGTCTTTGGCGCTGGCCGCCGCCGCCGCCGTCCGCGTTCCGTTGCCGTTTTTTCCCCGATTGTATTCGCTCGGGTCGTGTAGTTTTTCTCTCTGCCTCTGTCCCGCTGTCTCTCTCTCCGTCCGTCTGTCTGTCTGCCTCTCTGTCTCGCCCCGTCGCTCCGTCTTTCGCGTTGTACGCCGACGGCGACGAGAAATGGGACGCCGACGGAAGTCCCTTCAAATATGGTACACGCGGTGTCGGACACGACGAGTGCCCGTGTTGTATCTCGCAGTCAATTAAAAATGTATGAATTACTGCCCGAGCGTAATGTACGTGTCGTTATATCGAGTGCGGTGCGGTACTAGAAACTCCTTTTCTAGAAAACTAACGTGATAACGAGACTTATAAATTAACGATAATAATAAATCGTCTGCGAGTCGCTGTATCTCTGGTTAATAAACAGTTTCAGCGGGGTTTTTTATTTGTTTTTTTTTTTCCCCCCCGCAAATACGGCAAATGCGATAAAATACTATCAGCAAAACTTTCGCCGCACAATGACAATTGAACGCGGTAAACGAATCCGGTGTACGTTTCGCGGCGTTTCATAACATGCACGACCATTGAAGCGATATTCGAAAAAAACCCGTAAAAACGTACACGCATATCTGTACCGCGGGTATTCAGTGTTGGGTCCGGGGTAAACGACGGGGGAAAGGGAGGTCGATGGAGCCCCCATTGGAATTTCGTTTGCCCCCCCGTTAAATGCGGATAAATTAATTACTATTTAATTAAATAATAATAATAAAAACATGTTGATTAGGAGGGTAGATAATCGAAAATGTAGTCGATGTAATTTTTAGTAATGCCCCCCCTCCCCCCCGGACAAATTGTCCGGATTCAAAACTGCGGACATTAAACAACGCAGGCCGTTTTTATTTCCGTTCACATCCCCATAATCGTTCGTTATTGTTTTTAAATGTATTACAAAGTCCGACGCACAACAAACTCAAAGACGCCTTTACAGAGTAAAAGGTAAATACATACTGCTATACCGTAAGTCCTAAACTGGTATCCAGGATGGTAAACGGTATGTGTACGCACGTCCGGCGCGATCGGTTTTCTTGTTATAGATTCGCTTTTTGTGACCATTGTGGTACAGGTTTTTGTTTTTTAATAATTCTGCTTCTAATACGAGTTGATAATTATTACTGATTTCCGAGTTGCAGTTTGTACACGGGTTACTAAAACGGATTTTCAGAAATCGTATTCAAATATATAGTTTCCATGTATCTTGTTTTTCTTTGTCACGACCGTAGTGGCGTAGTCGGGATTTTTTTTTGGAGGGTTGTTTTTATTTTGTGTTTTGATGTAACATATCTGTTACTTTATTGTGCGCGTATAACACACATAACATAAACACTTGATAATTTTCTATGCGTCTATGGAAATCTGATACATAAATGCATATAGTAAAAATTATAATTTTTCGCATAAATATGTCTATGTGTTTGGACACCAAAACTAGTCGCTACGCCACTGGCCGAAACTATCCAATATCACGATCACCGATTATTATTGTAACCCTTCCTTCCGGTTTACCATACACCCGACGCTCTTAAATAATTGTCTACGCCACGGCCTTTTCGGATTTTTGACGCACGTAACGGCCTAACCACCGAATCCTTCGGGCCTCAATAAATCTTTACCGGTGCCTCTGCATGCATACGATAAATATATCTTTTACCATTTCCCTGCAATGACCACACCGAGTATAAGTCCGAGTGATTCACAGAGTTTCATCCGCACTTTTTTTTTTTTCGAAACTTTTTGATTTCCCTTTTGTCGCGCGCGTCGTTGTCCTGGTCCATGGGATCATATACGCTAGAGTCGGTCTAATTATGGCTACGCTTATACCGTCTACTTGTGTGATTCTTCCTAACAACATTTTATAAAGTGAAGGACCTTCGATAACGCGTGGAACGTTAGTTTTATTTCAGTTTTATTCAATCGGATTTCTATTTCTTTTGACCAGTTTTCCGGTGGAAAACGACGTTCGTGTTTTTATAAAATAATGAAATCGTGAAATTGTACGTTTCCCTAGGTTTTCCTCCCACTTAAGCGCTTTTATTTGAAAAATGGCGCCGGAAATCGAAAAATTGACCTCTCTAAAACACAGTCTAGACAATTCGAGCTTGCAGAAACGTCGCTACGCGTAAAAATCGGAGCTAGAAGAAAGAGAAAAAAATGGAAAATTGAAACAAACGGCACTGTAAAACCAACAGCTCACCCGGCAAGCTCGGGATCCGAAAACGTTTCGTAAAGTCCGTTCGCGCAATACGTTTAGAAAAAAATGTAAAAACCAACCGAATCGGAACAACGCGGACCGGTAAGCAAAAATACAGTATGCCGCCCCCCTTCCACGCGCCCGAATTTACGTTTCTGGAATTTTTTACTGCACGGCGATGCAGGATTGGATCCCGTGCGTAAACACACGCCGGCGGGCATTCGACGGTCCCGTTCGTCTTTTCGGTGTTTTCATATTCCGTAATAAACTATTATTTATACGGTTTGAAACGTTTTTTTTTTTTCGATTCGATTCGAATCGGAGCGGCGGGGCGGGGGTGAAAACACCGCGAATGAATACGAAAAAACCGAACGCTATTAATATTTTTTTGCGTTGGAAAATATGAAATGAAAAAAAAAAAAACCATCGACGACGCGTACAATAATACGGGAGTACAATCGGAACACCAAAGACGAAATTTATTATTGTTGTTTTTTTTGTTCGTCTCTCGTCTCCCTCTCGAAATATTATTATAATAGATATTTTCGTCTCATGTGAGCCGCTGCGCACGCGGCCGGCCGGCCGGTCGTCAATCGGCCGTTTGACGGCCGAACGAGTGTTTTCGGAGCACCGTCTCCGCATAGTTCCGTTTTTGGCGACTCCGGGCAACTCGTCTTGACAAGAACCGCGCGCGCCGTCGCATAATATATTACATATTATATACATATATATATATATATATATATATATATATATATATGTATATATACACGTGTATATATACACGTGTATATGAAATATTGTCAGGACTCATAAAAACATTATATATTATCGTTTGTATATATCGCTATGTATGTATGTATATATATACGATATTATGTGCGCTTGTTTATATAGAAAATTATATATACTTTATTGCCAACTAAAGACACCGTGCGTGTGTGTACGTTCGGTTTTCGTCCATTGTTGATGCGAGACGCGATTCCCCGATGTCCCGGGTCCATCAATCAACGTGTGCGTCTAATAAACGACAAACTGGTGGCGCAAAAAAATTAAACGTACCTATAAAAAAAAAAAAAAAAACCGCACATACCTACGAATATTTACCGTCGGACATTTTTCTAATTAGACACTTGAAATCTTTGGCGGAAAAAAAAGAAATCCATTCGCCGGCCGTCGTCGGTCGACGGGGATATATATGTATTTTTTTATTATTATTATTTTTTTTTTTCCGTTTTTTTCCACATACTTTTTTTCCGCCGCATTAATCTCATATATACCCGCCGCCGCCGCGGCATCCGTAATATTATTGTAGAGACTCGCGTACGGCCGAGCGTCCGTAACGCATAACACGAACAGCGTGTACACGGAATTACATCGTGACACAAGAACGGCGAATTTTTACACTTTAAACGATTTTTTAAACGACGTTTTCGTAGGAGTAAACAAAAAAAAGGGACAGACTTCGAGCGATGGGTGGGCCGCTGTTGTCGGTGAGAAGTCGGGACGGTATAGGACACGGGGGAGAATTTAATGTCGCTTATCCGAACGCAACGGTTGATCAACGGATTCTGAGCGAAGTTCGGTTGTGTACGCGTTTTTAAAAGCCGCGTAATATTTATACGGTTTTCGACAAAATTTGATATTCAAATTCTTATAAAAAAACTCTACATCTAATTTTATTTTTTTTTACTACAAAGTACGGCTTATAATGAACCCCCTTCTGTTCGGTCTAACAATTTTAGCCCCAGAGTGTCTAACGAATACAAATTACAATAAAAACTCGCATAATTGAAATGTCCGTAACAATTATAGCTGAAAACTAGTTAAACTAGCTGAACTAGCTTTTTAAAATGTTACCACATTTAGAAAAGGAAAATATAAGTTTTCCGTACAAATTTCAAGTCTCTACGAATATTTTGAACTGAATCGCAACAAAAAACAAAGTCAAAAATAATGCATATCGTAAGTTTTCCTATTTCCCCCGGTTTTCATGAAAACCACTTGGAAAATCAAAAAAAAAGATTTTCCTAAAGTACAACCCAAATAAAATTTTCTTTTAAAACAAGTACCAAACTTGAAAATCGGAGCAAGATTTCTGGTAGAAAAGTCGTTCAAAATTCAAAAAAAAAAAAATCAAAAATAACAAACATCATTGTAACACTAATATACATTCCTCGGAGGCTCGGTCAATAATTATTGTTGTTCAACAGTATGCGTTATCACGGCAACGACGATTGTTTAATACGATAAAAATAATAAAAACTTAATAATAACAAAAATAAATAATTTATTCTTTTAATCTTTTTTTAACACGAAAAACCAGTTTTTCCTCATTACCACATATTAATGAGAACTTCGAACAACTGTCGTTTTATAGTACCGACTAGAGTCAAAAGGCAACGAAAAAAATCTCTTGTCACGTTTTGATTGGAGCAAGAAATCGAGGGTAAAAGTTATTTACAGACAGAACAAATATCATTTGTAAAACCAATAAATTCCTCGGTTCGCTCGGTAAATTAGTCATTCAAAGTAGGGGACAATTTAACGTATACATCTGTACGCAACGATTAATCATTGCCAACGAAAAACGATTGTGCGTGATTCGGTCATACGTGTTTTGAACGGCCGTGATGTTTGCGATTTTCGTCAAAATGTATTTGTTTTTTATTTATTTATTCGCAAACAATCGTTGGTTGAATATAGTTACAAAGGTGTACATATGTCGTGTTTGATTACTTCCTTTGAGCGATGCTTGCGATGGAGATGTGAGGAGTACGCAGGAATGGATACGCGAGTTAAGTTAACATTTAAGACTTACGAAATAATATGAACAAGATAAAGACAATTCGATGGGGACGATGAAAAACAAACAAAACAAAATCAAAACATTTTTACTCTGAATAATTAAACGATTTCAATACATTATAATAATTGAACTAATCATTTTTTAAAGCAACAAATTTTGTTATGCTGATTAACGTTTCACGAGACCTACATAACTCGACTGCTATATTTAAACCTACTTCCAGGACCAAAGGACTTATTACAATTAGTGTGGACTACATTAATATTTTTTTTTATATCTCGTATTGTGATCACGCCGGCGCGTATGGATACGATTTTTATTTTTGTATGCTAATAGTGAAACATTATTTTTTTTTTTTTTTTAAAAAAAAGCGTATCAAAACTAAATATACCGAATCCCTGTGTAAATTAGATCCGCGCCATAGTGTTTAGGTAGTCTAAGTGTGTAATTCGATAAGGTTGTTTGCAGCGGTCTTTAGTGGTAGTCTTTAGTCGAATACCGATTACCGATGCGTGTGAACGTGTGGGAAATGCTTCCCGACGATCGGTGTAACACGACCGACGCGCGTTTCGATATGACATTGGGTAATATGTTTATCGCCGCGGCGCGGGATGTTTTTAAACAATTTTTTTATCGTTCGCCGCTATTGTATTCATCAATGTGTCCGCGCGCGCCGGTCCGGCGGACGTCGACGGACGGACGCGATCCCGGCCGTGTCGCGCGGAGTGTTTTTCGATATTAGAAACAAAATGGAAACGAAAAATGCATACATACACATTTTCTGTCGGCCGGAAATATCGGGCGCGCCGCTCGGAAAGCCCGTCTGCCGCGCGAATGCCTCTGTACCTGTACGCGCGCGCATTAAGCGATCCCTTTCGCGTCGCGACCACGACACAATAATAATATTATTATTATTATTATTATTATTATTATTATTGTATTGTCGTAGCCGTTGTTAATTAAACGGGCATTGTGCGGCGGCGGTGTCGTTCAAACTTCGTTCCGCCGCCGCGCCGAAGTCACGGTTGTGCGGCGCGCGCGGAACGCAGAAAACTTTCGTTATCAGCTGCGATCACGCATGACGGACCCCTTTGTACGGGCCGCTGCCGCCGCCGCCGCCGCCGAGCTTCGGTGCGCCGCCGTCAGTGCTGCTTTGACCGTCCTGCCGCGGGCCCCGCATGCGGCGGGCCACGAAACGAGAGCGTTTTCCGCCCCGAAGAGCCGCCATCGCCACGAACAGGCCGCGCCGCGTGTCTATTATTGTTGTTATTATTATTCGTACCGGCCGACCGCGAGCGTTCCGGAAAGTCCGAAAAGTCACCCGGAGTGTATAAAATACTATACAGTTATGTTATACAGGGTGAATATCGCGAATACCAACGATTTTCTCGAAGGACTTCAAGTCGATTTTATGTCTGTTTTAGATTCTGAACGGAGCGTGGGACGCGTATCGGTTTTACTTTGGTATTTTTTTTTTTTTTCTGTCCGTAAACAACTTTTCTAATCAGAAATTTTGCTCCGATCAAAACACGATGAGAGACCTATTTTCGCTCTAGTTATTGTTTATTGGTTAACAATATGTGTTATCACGGTAACAATGATCGTTTAAAAAAGATAAATACAATAAAAAAATAATAATAACAAAAATGAATAATAAAATTTGCCAATGACAACCTTATTTTTAATCTTTCAATCTTTTTTAACCTAAAGAACCAGGTTTTCCTCATTATCTCGAATATTAATGAGCATTTCAAAAAAATGACCTCTTTAAAGTACCCGCAGAGAGCATTTACTATCAAATAAAGTGCTATACTTGATAATCGAAGTAAACTTTCTGATAGAAAAAGGGTTCGCATAAAAAAAAAGTAAACATCTTGGTAAAACCAAACACATTATTCCCTAAACTCAGAATATAAAAAAAAAAAAAAAAAAAAAAAACAGAAATCAAATTCACTTAAAATCCTTCGAGAAATTTGGTTCGTGATAATTCCACCCTGTATGTAAAGGAGTATTACTATTATTATTCGGCATAAAGCGAATTCAAACAACCGCGTTTCCGGTCACTGAGTCGTATAATTAATAAATATTACACTCGAGCGCATGCTCGCGAAATTCGGCAGAGAGCCACGACAAAATAATATGTTTCTTCGACTACACGCAGATAATGTTTTCCCGTTATCGAGTGTACGTTTCTCGACTTCAGCAGTTCAATTGGTTAATGTTTGTGGTATTTTTAACTCCGACCGTACTATAATATATCCGTCTAGTAAAACGGATTGCGCCAGGAGGAGGAGATGAGGACTTGGTTGCGTAGCGGCCATAGTTGGAATTGCTCGAGATAAATTATGGCCAATAATTTCAAACGCTGTTTATAGAACCACATACGTTCTGAACGAAGCAGTGAAAGTTTTTTTTTTTTTGATTGCATTTATATAATAGGATAAAATTATAATTGAGGTTTATTTAAAATTCAGTGGAATACAGTTAGCTCCCTACGAATCAGTGACTCTTTACGCAGGAGTTTGCGATCATCCTTTGTCTTCCTCTTGCAGGTTTACCAACTATGTAATCTTCAATATTCGATTTGAACAAACCGTCATATTTTTATAATTTGCCATTTGCTATTTTGAGAGCGAGGAGTAACAATTACACATCGAAATCTTGAGCAACTCACACTAACGCTATATTTCAAAATGGGCTTTCAAATGCTTTCTCTTCTTAATTATGTTCACTGCAGTCCGTATACAAAAGTTAACATTCGAACTCACGTGGTTTTGTGATGTTTTCATATGAAATTATTATAGATACATCAACAAGTCAAATAATTGTCCCCTAAGATCGGTGATATACGATTGCGTACGTTTATACGACTGCGTACGATTTCTGTACCTGACCCTTAAAAATATTACGATTGCGTACAGAAATGAGTGCAACGTGCCAACATGCACAACTCAGTTTATTTATTAAATGTATAAAATTGTTTTGTGAACGTATAACACACGAATACCTAGTGGCTAGTGCACATAGTAAATTAACTGCTAAGTGAAAATTATGCGTGAATTAATAAAAAATTATTTTAAACTATATTTTATCAGGTACTATTGAAATAAAACCAATGGTAGACAATTAAAAACTATTATAAATTAATAAATTAATAAATTATAATATAAAACTTTGGTATCGATAACCAGTCCCTACAGAAGAAATATGTAATACATTACCATTTATTTTAAATTTAAATAGCGAATAGTAATGTTATATTGCATGCGGTAATTTTTTCGGATAACTTTAGTGTTGGATTAGTAGTCATGGAAATAATTTCACAATTGCGTTTATCAAACTATAGGTACCTTAAAGGTTAGTTAACCAAAGGTTTTTCCTAAAATAAATTAATCTACAAATTTTTCATAAATTTCACCCTTGTGAACATGCAACAGCAACGTTACATTAAATTTGGGTAGGTAGAAAGTACGCAATCGTAACGCACCCCCTAAAATTACCGCCTTCATATTATTTTATAATTATTTATTATTATTATTTTAAAAACGAATTCAATTTTCCTTCACATTTTATACAAACTCAGGAAGTTGGGACCGTCTGCAAATGTATCTTTGACAAACTATTATTTATTTACAGTCTTAATTCACTAAATTTGTCCGTATGACGTACGTATAATGATGGAAAATATTAATCTGGGTAAACAAAACCATAAACCAAATTAAATATAACGTTGAATTTCGCTTTTTTCGAAAGTTATTGACAATAATTTAGCGATGGCAATCAATTCTGATGTGTGCCGCATAAAACCACTCGGAAACCAATTCGGATGTCAATTGTTAGATACGAGAAGAACCGATTCGGATGCACAGCCAGTTACGTTACGTATTGTTCGTAAATCATAATATTCAATCCGCTTCTCCGACCCACCTCGTCCGTATATTGTAGTTGATAAAACAAACGATCTCCTGTGAGTAGCTAAACGGCTACACTCGTTCCAGGCCGTTCGAAATCGTATATTTAGACTCCGCCGGACCCTATACACCAACATGAATATTTTATGAATCGCATTACATACACCGTTTTGACGTCAGCAGCCTATATACTTACAATCAAATAAACACGTGCGTTACAAATAATTCATGTATGCAAACGGCCGATTTCGATACACATAACATAATATTATATAACCTACAACTTAACCAACAAGAAACTTTATGTTGTACACATTATATTATTATTATACAACCGTAGCCATAAATCAGTTGAACTAAGCAGACTGTAATATTGTAGTTTCACATAAATTATTCATAGATCGTTACCGGTTACGACACATTTTAATATTATTTTATTTCAGAGGAAACTTTATTAATTCCATATCCATCATAATAGTACTATTGTATTATACGAATACGGTTAAAAAAAAAAAAAAAAAAACAAAAAAAATTAAGAAAAAACCCCGTACTGCTGTTGCGGTGCAGTTCTATACATTTATATATATAAAACGTTTACGGCTATGTCGTGTACTTATACGGGTATTACACGTGAACTTGAGATTTTTCGCGGCCGATATCGAAACTAGACGTACTTACGGGAACGAAATACAGGTACCTACGTCCTACACTTATACATTATAAAAACGAAATCGGTATAAGTGCCGTGGTTTAAAATGAAAGTCGAAACACAACGGAAGACCGGAGACCCTACATGTATACATATCAGTTTTCATTTTTTATTTTAACGGGCCTATGCGCTTTTTTACTTGAATATAAGCCTTACGGAGTTTGATGGGGAGGAGATACGTTGGTTGTTTTTTAATGGTTTTTTTTTTTAAAGTTGGGGTGGTAGGATAAAGACGGAAATTCAATATATATCTGTAAGCAACGATAAACCATTGTTAACGAACAAACGATTCTGAGCGGAGTTCAGTCGATAGTGTTGCTTTGACAACAATTATAAATTATGACATATTGTGGTAAAAATTATTACAAAAATGAATGTTTCCATGACAACAATGATAGTTCAAAAAAGATTAAAACAATAAAAACTTAATAATAATAATAATAAATAAAAACGGTTGCTAATAACAACCTTATTTTTAATCTTGCAACCTTTTTTAACCTAAAAACCAGATGTTCCTCATTATTTCAAATATTAATGAGAGGTTCAAAAAATAACCACTTTAAAGTACATTTTAAAATTTCATAAAATTGGAGAAAATTTGAAAAATCTTGACCCAAAAACTGGCATATTTACAGATTATAAAAAATTCGCTTTACAAATTGATTTTATTTTGATTTTAAATAAATCAGGTTAATGCAAATGTCTGAACATATTCGATACATGCTATTTGAATTTAAATTCTGAACGAAACAAAGGATATCGGTCTTACTATCAGGTGTGGTTTTGTATTATTTTATTTCTTATGTATGCAATGAACAACTTTTTAACCAGAAATCCAATTAAAAAATTAAACATTTTCTTGTAGCATTATGGATTTTAGTGTTGGTATATCGACGAGGTCTTTTTTGATATTCCACGCACTTTTCTAAAGATAACTGGTGGAAAATCGGGAAAATGTTTGCGTTATCGGTTTTTATTAATTTAAATTTTGTTCGGTAGAACGTGCATTGCAGAAACCTTAAAATCTTACCGAATACTTGTATTAACACTTTCTATACGTCGTAAAAAGAAAAGTTTTCCACTTATTTATTTATAGCTATTTGAAATTTTCGAGTAATTTATTGATTTTTATCAGCATTTTAATTTAAATTTATATTGAAAACACAAACAATATTCTACTTAATTTATTTTGTAGCTATAAAATAATAATACTATATGTTTGGTTTAAATTTATCAAAAAATGTTTTAACCGGAACTCTGCTCAGAATTATTATTATTTTTTTCAATAATTTATCGTTACATATAATTTATTAAGGGTAGCACTTTTTCAGAAAGGAAATTTGACTGGAGTGGTACTTTAATTTTCTGATTTTCCCAAGGGTTTTCATAATAAATAGGAAAAATCAGGAAAAAACGTAGGAAAAAAATACAAAATGTATATTTGCAAATCGTAAATAATACGGCCTTTCAAAACACGTACAACCGAACTCCGCTCAGAATCGTTTTTCGTTAGCAATGGTTGATCTTTGCGTTTCGATACGCATTAAATTTCTGCCTTCCCGACTTCTCACCAACAACAGTGGCCCATCAATCGTTCGAAGTACTAAGTGGGTTTTTATTTTTATTTCCGGACTGCTTTTATATTTATGTTTCGTACATTTGTTTACAGTGTGTGTACTATATATATATATACATTAATTATGTTGAACTATACTATTATATTATTAACAGTTTTCACTGATTGAGGGATGGCCTTTCTCATTTTGACATAAACCTATTTTCCATACGTAGTATTGTAACTTAAGAATAAGACTTCTTCTTGGTTTATCAGCTTTTGTGCGATCATTTAAGCCCGTGGCTACAAAACAAACTACCAGTTTTCTTTATCCTGAACTACTTCACTAAAGTACTCTGTCCCCAGTTATAATTCCTTTTTCTTTTTTTTTATCGATCCATCACCATTTCACCCTTCCTGTCGGTGTCTTCCCCCGGCGGGTCTAATTCAACACATAATTTGCTATTTATTTGGTTTGGACGTATTATTATTATGTGATTTGGTAAACTTAATCTCTTTTACCGAATTTCAGCTATTGAATCTGATTTTTCGAATAGTTCCTACGGACTTCCTTGTTCGATCTGATTTCATATAATTGAATTTCGTAACCTTTTTTTCTTTCTATTTTTCTGTTTCGTAGATCCTCCTGAGGAATTTTCCTTCCATAACTTCTATACGCATTTCTCATCTTTCCTCGGTCGTGGGACACGTTTCATACGCGTATATTATCACTGGTCGTGTTAATATACTCTGCATACCCTTTTTTTCGACTTGTTCGATAGCGGCTTTTACCCTATTAAGCCTAGATACCGCGTATAGAAAAATCTGTTTCCCGATACAAGACTTAGTCTATTACTATAAAATATATAGTGTCAGTGCCCACCATTATAATATATACTCGTATTATCACGCAAAGTGTATAGTATACGTATAATTTCTCACATTATTATAATATAATAATAATTACATGTCATTTAAGTTCAAACAGTATATTATAAACGCAGGCACTTTTACTATAAGGTTTACCGCGAGAGGTGCGCGCATATACGACATTGTTTATTATAATATTATTATCATTATTATTATTATTATTATTATTATTATTATTATTAACGTACATTCATTGAGTGTTAATTGAGCGTGGGACGATCCGGCACGAAAAAAAAATATATATGCCAGGTCAATAATAATTTTTTTTTACTATAGGATTCACGGTTTCACACACAATAGACCGCCCATAGCAACATTTTGACGGCTAGTCAATGAACCGATAATTAGAAATTAGTGATGACAAGGATACCCGCCGAGGCCCGATCCCAAGTGACTAAGCGCAAACGCCCCGCAGCTTTTTATTCTATTGTCGAACGTATAATATTTTAATATATTTGGCTTTAAATCGCTCATCACGATACCTGAGCGTATTACATGGATCGAATTTTTTTTTTTTTTTTGCTCTTCGATCAGGAGAGGTTGTTAATGAGAGAATCAATACGCGCCATGGAAACATACTCTCTTGCGACATTATAATGTTATAACAATGTATCGTTTTCAACAGTATGTTGCAGTATAATATTATAAAACTGTAAAGGACCGTTACGCCGACCATAGCGTATAATATAATAGAAGCATAATAG
Organism: Cinara cedri; assembly: GCA_902439185.1. NCBI lineage: Eukaryota > Metazoa > Arthropoda > Insecta > Hemiptera > Aphididae > Cinara > Cinara cedri. The sequence continues at coordinate 1,309,234 of CABPRJ010000957.1, read as the reverse complement.
TATACAATATAGAATTTTAGATTCAGAGTGTAGCGAGGGATCTATTGGTTTTACTATGATGTGTGTGTGTGTGGCTTTTCTTTTTCTGTCAGTGAACAACTTTTTTACCAGAAAATTAGCTCTAAAACATAATCTACAGCACCTTTTATGAAAGTTAATTTTCTCTAGTTGGTGCATTGAGGTGGTCATTTTTTTTTTTTTCTAAGAATTTTTCGAAATAATTGAGAAAACCCCGAAAAAATAATTTTAGATAAAACGGCAAATATTTACGACGCACCGCGTAACAACCTAACCAAACCTAACCAAACCGTTTCTATTGTTTTCATTGTGTTAACACGATGCTTTCTACCAGAAATATTGCTCCAGTCAAAAAATGACTGGGGTTCGATTTTGTTTCTTTTAATATTTCCCCACTGACAAGTCGTTATTCGATATCCAAAATATTTTTCGTAATAATTCGAAAATACTAAAAAAGACGATTTTTTTTTTCAATTTACGGTACAGCAATTTCTATATTTTAAATTTGTACGGCTTATGTTTTCTACCATAAATATTGCTCCAATAGATAAATGACAAGAGACTATTTTGTTGCATTTTTTATCTTGTTAATGGGTAAGTTATTCATTTTTTTTTTTTAATTTTCTCTGTAATTACATTAATAATTAGGAAAAACCAGAAAAAAACCTAAAATTAAAACTGACAAATTTACGGCGTTACTATTTCACTACTTCAAATTTTTATGCTTTCCATTTCTACCAAAAATATTGCTCCAATAGAAAAACATCTTTGTTGTTGAATTTTTAATTTAGTTGGTGACCAAGAAAGCGGTTTAGGTAACGTAGAAAGAATGAACAAAAATAATTATTGTATTATTTTAAATTTTGTACAATTCAGTTTAAAATATTCATACACTCATAAAATGTATTTTATTTTTCTCAAATAGTTTTATTAACAATTGAGAAAAATTTTTGAGACCTGGAATGTCCACAAAATACTTATACAAGCACTTTCTAGACGTGGTACGTGATACAATTTTCAATCTTCAAGACTATCGTGTATAATTTTTAATAACTATTAAATTTGAAAATGTCGAGGTTTTTTAGTTTTTATTTGATTTTTTGTGAATAAAATTGTTTTAGCCTAACAAAAAAGATTCAACAATTTAAAATGATGTTTATCATAATAAGTTTGTATTTACAAGTAAAAAAAAATTAAATTCTTTAACAAAATACAAAATCTATAACACAAAATGTATTATTTTTGATTATAGGTACCTATACTTATTTTGTTATATTACAATTTTAAATTAGCCAAACATACTTCGCACGGTGGGTAGGCCACCATTGTATATGGGTAGTTGAAAAGATAGAATATAATGGCTATCACACAATTAATGACATTTTTTTCGACAGTATTTATCAAATTTTTCGGCTTATCAAAGGACATTGAAATACAAAATAAGACTTTCTCGAAGTAGTTAGACTGTGGTTATCTGGTAATTGATAATGATAAATAATAATATTTTGTTATCGTCGATTAAAATTGAATGCACTCAATTTACTTTTTTTCTTAACGAGTACCCATTTAATAACAAATACCCAATAAAAAGTTTCCAATAACTGTTTATACTCGCAGCTAAAAATATCGAAGCATTTCTTACTAATTATATTTCATCACTATTTATCACTCGTAAGTTTAGTTATCCATATATATTGCGTTAAATGTCCATTTCTATATACTTACGAATAATCATTTCATCTATTAGAAGGTAGCAGTTAATTTGATATTTGTTGGCAATATTTGTAATTGAGTCTAATGATTCTTTGGTGAAATCGGGTTGACACCGACCCGGGTTTTCCATTGATAATCTATACCATCGTTTTAAGGTACGTGGTAGTACATTTTTAAATTTTTCTCAGACCAAAAAATCTCTTAATCATAGACCTCTGGGGAATAATATTCAATACTTATTTATCAATAAAATTATTATCAAAACAAATATTCATGATGAGTGATAAGAACTTTGATCATTGAATATTATGATTCGATAACCAGTACTACATTTTTTAGCCATGTAGGTAACAAAAGTTCTTTTCTGTCACAGATAAGTATATTAGGATGGCTCATCCATTTCTTTAATATACATGGATATGAGTTAAAAAATAACACTTTTTGGACGATGGACATATGCAACGTATTGTTCACCTGTTGAAAATAATAATAATAAATAATCTAATTAGCTGGTTACAGCTTATTATAAAGACAATAATTAAAAACGTAAAATTGTTAAATTGTTATACCTTGGTAACTGTTTCTAACTTGTCTTAAACATAAAATTGATAATTCGGTGTTTTTAAAATTGTAATATTGGTTAAAAGCCATTATATTTTTTAAATTTCTTTATAGGTTTGTAATTTTGTGGGATTATGATTAATTGAATTAATTTTAGTCAAAGTCTCTGTGTTCCGAACAATACTCTAATTACTGCATAGACATGAGGGTGAGGCTCACAATTCGAGTATGTTTGGTATCTTGGCAAGTAATAATACGTGAAAATAATAAATTACAAAATGTTGGTTTGAACGTGGCAACGTACCAAAAAATATTTTGTGCTTAATCGTGTTTCGCCGAATATAATGCATAGGGTAGTTTAGTTTATATGTATATTGCATGTACTGTATGTAAAAATAAATTATTACAAACAAAACACAATTCTGAGTGGAATAGTTGTACTTTTTTCCTATGTTACCGAGACGAATCAGAATAATCTACAGAGGAGCAATCAAAAAGCATAAAAAAAACTTTGAAAGTGAACTTCTGAAAATATCGATAAACACTTCTAACAAAATATCATCGGGCAAAAAAAGTACTAACTGAAAGAATGTTTACCGAGGAGATACTCAGAATCTAAAATCGCTTATTTATTTTCATCCCATAACAATAATAGTACGAGTACGTCTAGTAAATTAATTTTTAACGATAAAATTCCAACACAAATACCGTAATGGCAATAATATATTACGTATACGTAATTATTATATACGTATTATACGTATTATTAACTACGTGACTATAAAATATAAATATATTTGAAAAATATAATAATAGATTATAGTCGTATATGATATATAGCTGCAAAAGTATAAAAAAAAAAATAAAAAGACCGAACATAAATATTTATTTTTTCGCACTTCGAATCCTGCAGTAAATAATAATTAACTGATACCCAGACTACTTAGGATTTAATACAACGCAAATATACGTGCGCGTGTGTATGAAATAAATGTGACGTGGATTCTGTATTGTTGGGCGCACTCGTTTCGCTTCGATTCTCTCACGGCGAAGGACACTTTATACATAGAATTATAATCATATTGTTTTGTAGTTATTATTATTATTATTATTATTATTATTATTATTATTATAGGGGATTACAGCCCCTTTAGCTGCCCTGGATACACCATTGTTATAGAATGTATTATATTATAAGGAAATAAAACGCTACAGTTGTAGGTAAGGATTTATAGGGTAATTTTATTTAGATTTTAACGCAACGATTGCTAATAAATTAATGAGCGAAGTTCTATTAAATAACTTCTAATAAACTAACTAATTTGTAAATACAATTTTCCGTGTTCTCGTCTCAAATTTCCGATACTCTTACAGTACCTTAAGAACAATTTATGATGCATTTTAAATCAAAATACTTGTAATCATATAAACTACAGTAAACAATTCGTTAACGATCGCCTCTATGTAACAGTCATTTTTTTTTGGTCCCATCAAGTATTATGGGAAAAATACATTATATACCTCTACATAGCAGGCACTCCAAATAACGGTCAAAACATCAGATAAAATAATAGAAAATGTGTACAGAAGTATATAAGAAATATATAAGAAATTTAAAGTGTGTAGTTTGCTCAAATTATTTATGGAAGTTTATAATTTATAGCGTTATCTAACATTTACGATAACGCTATGAACACAGAGGGTCTGTATATTTTATTATTTTCCATTAGTTTCCAATGTCAGTTGACATCGGGTTTTTCGATCGACGAAAATCTGAACACTGAAGAAGATAGCAGAAGAACATATCAAGTCATTCATCACTGAAGATAATGATGAGGAGGAATTTAATGAAGAAATCGAGGAAACTGGATGAACTGAAGAACCTTAATGCAACTTATCAAATTATTCAGAGGTTCTTAATTAAATAAAACAGTCAACTATTTTCACTCTTCAAAAAGAAGACATAGGTAGTTATAATTAATTAAAAACAGCAGAAATTTATTTTGAAAAAATGTGTTCAAATTATAAAAGTTTAAAACAAACTAATATTACTCATTACTTTTAGTTTTGATACATACCTATTATAATACACACAACTTTTTAATTTTAAATTGTACATATAAGTACGTATAAGTAATGTATGAGTATGTATTTATAAGTAATTAATTCTTCACTGTTGCATATTATATCATAAATACATTTTTTAGTATGTGCATATTATTGTGTATTAATTGTTGGTTTTTTTTTTTTATGCACTCTATATAGCGGTCATCTGGAAGTATTGCACTTCTGTTAACGATCACATCTATAGGACGGCACCTCTAAACAGCAGTAATTATTTCAGGTCCCTTCAGTGACCGTTATAGTGACCGAAGTTTTACTGTAATAAAAAAAAACGCCAAAATTGTCCAATATACGCCTAGAAAATGATAAAAATGATAATTATTCGGTGAGAGTTTCAAGTATCTACAATTATTGTTAAACAAATTATAACAGCAAAAATAAAAGTTCCAATACTGTTATAAATGCAGGTGCAGGGAATTTACGACACATATTACGACAGTTATTTAATTTATCTGTTCGCAAGAATAAATAATTTCTAACGAAAAACGATTCTGAGCTATTTTGGTTATACATATTTTAAAATGTCGTAATTTATAAGACTTTCGTTCAAACCTGATCTTTACAATTTATTAAAAAAAAAAACCTAAAATAATGAAACCGTTCACATGCCATAAATTTAACCATATTTCCTAAGTTTTTTCCAGATTTTCCCATTTATTATGAAAACTGCTTTGAAAATTATTGAACTACCTTATCAGTACACCAACTAGGTTCAAAATTCAACCCACACAAATAATCTCTTGTCATCTTTCGATTGGTGCAAAATTACATCAGTGTAAAACTAATATAAGTACATATTATATTCTTTGCTCCACTCAGAATCTAAGTCAAAATCGAAAATATCATAAACCGTTATTGCGTAAATTTCCCTATGTTGTCAACTTTTTTCCCCTACTAAAACTAAAAGATAATCACAAAAATTGTAGACGTGGGGATTGAAAGTTGAAACTTCCAAAATGCAATATTAACTTGCCTTTTATATTACACAAAATTCTACCTCCCCCCTCCGCTTTATTCGAGGATCAAAAGTAATACAACTAGGGTGTTTTATTATCGATAACGTGGTGAAATTCATATTGAAATTTAAATCGACTTTTATCACCTTAATCCGCCAATAAAACAACTACTCCTCGAGTAGTTCCGATTCCCGAGTTGAGTTCATGATATAATTGCTAAAAGTGTCCTGAACGTAGACGGATTAATAATGATTAACATATATAATTATTCTCGAGAAGGACGAAATTGAAACTGTATTTGGCTGTAGTTAGACCGACGTTGACGTATGGTTGCGAGGTACAGACGATAACAGCGCAAATAGAAAAAAGGTTACTTTCCTTGGAGAATAAGTTATCGAGGAAGATTTGCGAAGCGATTTATGACGACGAATTGATGTACTAACGGAGAAGAACAAAAATCTAAATCCGAGAAATCACGCAATGCCCCAAGATATCGAATTATATAAAGGCACAATGATTGAAATGGTTCGGGCATGCTGTTGTATAGATGAATCTCCAAGGCTGTGAGGGCAACTATAGAGTATCAACCAAGTGGGAAAAGACCAAGAGGTAAATCGAGAAAGCGATGGTTCGATGGGGTCAGCCAGGATTTAAGGACGCTGGACGTAGAAGATCGGAGGGAAATCATTGAGGATAAGGAAATTTAGAAGGCTGTGAAAGTGGCGGGGCGAAGACTCTTAGAGATTCATAAAGCCAAGAAGAAGATACCTATTAAGCACACACAATACAGTGTGTGCGACAGTCTCTGTTTTCGGAGAAAATTCGATGAAAAGCACACATCACATCATAGTGAAACAAACATGATATTGCTCGCTACATTCAGAAACTGTAAGTCATTATCCACTAATGATGATGATTTATAATACGTAATATATTAATTGTTTGTTAGAACAATATTATTAGTCTGTTAACAAATCGCAAACCGTTATTGGCAGGACGCCTAGGTCCTGCACATGCGGAGTGCTCATTAAATAGGTAGCTAAATAATTATAATGTTTTCAACGACTTATATATATAAATAATATAATACATATAGGTAGGTAGATTCCTCAACGACTTGTTCAAAACGCGCAAGTATACGGTTATAGAAGTACGAACAGCCGTATTTTCTCTGGCGATCGAGAATACTGAAACACACGGACACAGAGAAACCTAAACACAAATATAAAACACGCGTAAACGACATCGGACAGTTTTGTATGTAAATGAATGTGTACGGCCGACCAGGCGCGGGTCATTTATTATTATCTACGGGACGACTTATTTTTTTTTAATGCCATTTCGTGAAACTAATGATGTTCACGGAGTTTTTAAACAATGACAAAGTATTCGTGCGTCAACTAATCGAATGGACCGGGACTCGAACCCATACATATATATTTATAAACCTACACGGGCATAGCCGGTACATGTAAGTATATGCGTACCTGCACGCGAACGGGGTTGATTCACTGTGATTCCCCTAGACTTGTCACACGAACACACATAATATAATATTATATTTTCTCCGGACGGCGGTCGTAAGTCGTAACGATCGTTTTGATAATAATATTATAATAATATTATGTCCACCGCTGCAGCTGCGTGCCGAGAGGAATTTCGAATATTTTTTTTTTATATCTACGATATTGTTACGACTAGGGAGAAAAACGAAAATTACAACATTGTGTTCGTATATACGAGTATGATATAGGCAGGTACTATCCAACCTACGCATATATATATACATATATACATAAGTAAACAATAAGGAATTTCAAAATCAATAAGTGCATAATATATATATTATATACACACACACATATATGTGTGTGTGTGTGTGTGTGTGTGTATAGGTACCGCTTATACTAAAAAATAAGTCACTTTTCTGGTCTCTATATACCTATAGGCATTTCATCGTTACTTTTTAGTTACTTCTTCTCGGCTAACAAACGATTGAGAACACTTAAAATTCACAAAGAACTCACGTCTGACCCGAAAAAAACTAATACGATTGAGAACGAATTTACTTAGAACGTTGCCATATTACCATTTATTGAGTGTCGAACGATTCTTCACGTAGTACTCGTATTTTTTTGGTTGAAAGATTGTTTTTCGACACAGTCGCAAATCACCAATTCTCACCACTTAATGGAAAACTACCTTTTTTTAACTACACACGTGTCTATAATAATCGATATTATGTAATATTTTATTTTGTTTGTAATTTTATTTTTAACAATATGCAATTTTTTAAAAATTCGGGCTTAGGAAAGTCGTGATCCTTAGATCCATCATGAAACGTTTTTAAAAATCAATTAAGCGTTATCAAACGTATATTTACAGTTTAATCGTTTCGTTCGTTGTCTAAACCTCTGAGCTATAATACGTCTAAAAGTCATTTTGAGATATGTAAAATATCATAATTGAATAATGCTTGTATCTCATTTGTAAATTAAAATATTCAAAAAAAAGGGGCCAAATTTACAAAGACAATGTTTTTATTTTCAAGTTTGATTATTAGTAAATTCACTCAAATATTAAAACTAACAGCACAAAGTTATTCCTGCTGAATAACTGCAATTTTCTATTGTATACGTTTTCAAGACGGAGACAGCACATGCGGGTATCACGAAATCTTAAAAATATGTTTCAGAAAAAAAAAATCAATCGATTAAATGTATTAATATAATTGTACATAATAATAATAATACCCTACTTATGTATACATTTATTTTCTCAGCTTACAGGTCTTGAAGGCCTTTTGATGCTTCTACCAAAATCCATTATTCTCGATCACCCATCACATGTTCAATTCCCGTTGTTTCCACTGTTTCTAGGCTTTTTAAATCTTAGTTCACTGTATCTAATCATCTCTGGTTTATTGATGAAGATCTTGTGTATTAATTATCCGTTGCCCGCCAAGTATCAGCCTTATTACGTTGCATAAGTTATTTTGTTAGTAATAATATTATATTTATATGTATATATATTCATCAAATAGCAATGTATTGGTTTTTTTTCTCTCTGTTAAAAATCACACAGGTAAATAATTTGAAAAAAAAAAATCGAAATAGATACCTACCTAATGGTACATAAGCATATTATCTACTTATGAACTATGATTAAAATCAACCCCGAAGAAATATGTTGGCTATTATAAATTATATGCGTTTATATGACTCGAAACATCTAAAAAAAAAAAAATATACGAAAGTACCTACATAGAAACTTTATATTTGATAAAATATAATAATTTATGTATACGTATATAAATATTATACTGGTTAGATACGAGTAAGCCGTTCGCGCGGTCGGTACGGGCTTCTTTGAGGTTGATATATGACGCAAATAGGTAATTTTTATGGTCAAACACAAACGAGCATGACCAGAGTTCACAATTTAAGAAAACAAAACAACATAGTTCTACGCGCCGATCATCATAATAATAATATTAAACGTTTAAACATTTTACTTATAACCGACAAGTTGTTTTTTTTTTTTTTTTTTTTAATGTTGCACCGAAAAAACACGATGCGCACCGCCTCAACCAATAAAAACAGATATATTTGTCAGATAAGTAGACAATTTCCCAAACGTTTGTTCCTCGGTCCGTTCCGACGTCATTAGCAAAATGTTCAGTCGTTATTTTATTCGTTTTATTAGGATAAAAACCACGGTTTAACCATAGAATGACTGTTATTAATACGAGTTCAAATAAATATACCATTTACTAAAAAAAAAAAATATTATAGTAAATAACGTTTGTGTATAATATATTCTACCTATAAATATTATATAAGGTCAATACTAATTTGCATTGGAATTGGTGTGTACCAAATCATTTTCTCACAATAATATTGTGCGTTTATACTTTGTTCACACATTGTTTGTGTTTCATGCAATTGCCGGGCAGTTTTACACATTGATGAATAATATTTTGTTAACCAATTTTTACCAGAATATTGAAAATTCATATAAAATAAAAAATTATTAAAATGATATTGATAATTTATCATATAGAAAAAAGGTGTCCAAAAAATTTTAATTAACACTAGGGACAAGAGACAAACAGAAATGGCAGTTATTGTTATGTTGCTTGTGTAATGGAACAGTTGCACGCCGTAGTTTCTGTGTTAAAATACATTTCAACGACAATTTTTTCTAATATAATCAAGATAATATAAGAGAAGTATTTAAATAATTTGACAATTTTAATGAAAATTATTATTTTTGATAACTATTAACATAGTTGGTAAACACAATGATTATATTTAATATTTTTCCAAAAAAATTCTCATCGAATAATCAATTTACATTGTATAATACAGAAGTGGAATTTAAAGGTCATGTCACTCCCTAGACATTCTGTTTAACTGTACGTGTAAATACTTTTTTTTTTTTAATTATATCCATATTTATTAATATAAATAAATGTATTTCATCTAAATGGCGTACTGGCAAAAATGATTGTGAAATTGATTATAAAATTAAAAACAAAAACGTAATTCTTATTGAGAGAATTAGTATCAATAATACAGCTATTGATCTAAGAAATATTAAATAAAGGGAAAATAATTGGAAAACCGCATTTAATTGCTCGATGTACAAAAATGGAAAAAAGTGGATAACTTTTTTTTTTAGACTTACGACGTACGACAGCATTAAAAGAGAAGTTATGGAAAGTACTGGAAAAATTTGGCAAACTATGGTAGCCAAGTTAATCCGACTAATAAGAGAACGTAACACTGAAACGTACTGTTAAGTCTAATTCGCAGATGAATTATCTGAAAGATTTGAAATTAGAACTAATCTTAGACAGGGCGATGCACTTTCTCCCGTTCTATTCAGTTTAGCTTTGGAAAAAGTGGTTAGATCTCTTCCTCTGAGACAAGGCATGGAAATATTGGAAAAGAACACCTTATTGGCAAACGCGAATTATATCGTCGTAGAGATATAATATAGAGAGATATACGAGAGAACTCTCGAGAGGATGTAGAAATAAGAACTGCAGACTTACTTAAACAAGCTAGAGCAATCGGTTTAAGATTTAACCAAAAACAAAACCCCTTGTTTTACTAAGGAAAGTAAAAGACAAAGCTGACTTTCAAGTTGATGGATATGTATTCCAGCAGGTTATACATTTCAGATACCTAAGAACTAATATAAATAGCTAAAACGGTATGAACGGCGAAATAAAATTGAGGACTACGTCAGGAAATAAGGGATACTACGCACTGAGAGAGTTGTTCAAGTCGAAACTCTTATCCATAAAGTCAAAACGAATATCTATATTCCAGTTTTCTCCGTCCAGTTAACTTATGGGTGTGAAACCTGTTCAGTAACTAAGAGACGCGAAAAAAAAAATGAACATGTTTGAATGGAGAATACCTCGCCGAATCTACGGGTAATGGAGAATACAGAAAATAAACTAATTAGGAAGTATACCAACTGTTCCATAAACCCACCATCAGTACATTTCTGAAAAGCAAAAAAATACAATGAGCTGGTCATATTTGGAGATCTGAAGGTATAGAAAACAATGTTCTTACCGGGAGACTGAATTTTCAACCAGAAACCATCCCTAAAATCGATGGTCGGAACCAAATTTCTGGTAGAAAAATTGTTAACAAACAAAAAAAGAGCTATATCATAGTAAAAACCATAGGTAGGTAGGTAAATTAATGCTTTTGCCATGGTTAAAGGGGAGGAGGCGATAAAGCTGATTTTTTTAATAATTAATAATAAATGTATAATAATATCAAGATGTATATTATGTATCGTTAAACATTTCGAAGGGAAAAAAGACCATATATCCACTCACCTACCCCCTTTTAATTTTACAATATAATAAATTATTATAGATTTGTACTATAATAACCGTATCTTTGAATATTATTTATATACAAGTCTGAAAACCGGTAAAGTTATATTGCGATATAGGTACCGAGGTACGCTCGTCATATAATATTGTGTTGTTATTGTAATCGGCACTTAACATCATCATCGTATTATTATTATTATTATTATTTTTGCTTTAGCACGCCTCCACACACGCCGTAACCGTGATTGCAATCGTGGTATTTCGAAATTTGCATTTCCAAATGACTCCGCGGGGGGATGCTATAGGTATAAATATAAGTATGGGTACACAGCAGAGCTACTGTTTCTGATCGTTAATGTATATTAGAATGCGCAGAACAATGCGTGTGGTCGTTGGGATTCAATTATTGTCACCTCGCGAAAATACACGGCGTGTAGTATGTGTAGCGTGTTCGCTGATAAAATCGAGATTTAATATAATAAAAATAATAAGAAATATATTAAATGATAATAAAGAAGAAAAAAACAAAACAAAAAAAGACAAAGGGAAAAAGCAACATCACGATCCACAACGGCGCACACAAACACACGCATGCATACGCACACACGAAAACAAATATCAGCTATCCAGGACTAGTCGCCGACAACACGGCGGTAATTAATTAATTAATTAATAGTGTCTAAAAAAAAAAAAAAAAATACTCCGCTCGGTATAATGTAATATAATATACTGTTATGTTAATATTCCTCGTAGTAGTTGAACGTTTTTTTTTTTTTTTATTAATTATAAATGCCCGACCGTGTAAATATTGTGTGGTAAAAAAAATCCAATATATATCCGGGGACCTACATGGGAGGTTCGCATAATATACAACGCGTTTACAATGTTAACAAATGAAGATAGTAATCGATTTGGGAATCGTGAGAAAAAAAAACAGTCGTATTAAGTAGGTATCCGTTAAATGTTTTAATACCTGTATACTTCTATTGTAGGAATATTATTACGGTGGAAACAATACAGTAGGTAGGTATATGACAAATAAAAAAGAAATAGCTAATACTGGAGATGATGGGTGTTGGTACCACTGTTGTAGGTGGAAAGTTGGGAAGGTATTGATACGTAAAGTTATTCAATTTATAACTGTACGGAACAATAAACCATTGCTGACGGAAAACGATTCTAAACGAAGTTCAGTAGCCGTTATTCCGTAATTTTTAACTGATTTTCCCAATTATTAAGAAAACCAGAAGAAAAATCGAGAAATGATCTCCTCGTCAATACACCAACTAGACAAACAATTTGCTAGCAGAAGTAAACTAATTGAACATTAAACACAATCAAATAATAATAATTACCTATATAATAATATAATCAAACACCTATAGTACATATTTTGTGAATTTTACTAAACAATTTTAAATCTAGAAAATTTCATGTGGGTTTATATGGAGTTCCTTAGTTCCAAATATGATTTTGTAAATGATAAAAAATTCGCGCGACAAAGTGTTTACAAAAATGAATCGTTAATATTAGTCAATTGGTCATATTTTATTAGTAGTTTTATGTATTTTATTGCTTTAGTAAGCAATTGTAGTCCGTGGTCAGGGATATTTTTTTCACGGCGTTTTGTTATCATCTCGTCATTAATAGCGCATCTTAGCACACGTCTTTAATAAAAATAACGAAAATATTAGCGATTGAAAGGAACTATAGGTAGCGCTCTTGTTGACGCTAATGATAAGGCTAACGGGGTGCTATGATAGCATTAAAATAATAGTAATTTACTATTTAGCCAAAATAATCTATTACTGATATCTGTTATAATAATTTATTACTAATACGTATATTTTTTTTTTTAAATTTCTTATTAAAACTTATTTTGTTTACAATTTGTAGTAATAATAAGTACGAAATGTTTGTTTCTGTAATAAAAATCACCGACATAGTTCAATATATTGGTGATTTTAAAAGACCTTTTGTCGAAGGTTCAGAAATAGTTTAATACAACCATATTACTGAAATAGGTTTAAAAGTAAAAAAGACGTCCTAGGAGAATAGGGATGGGTGCAGCCACTGCTATAGTAGGTTATAATAGGTAATTTAATGTATACCTGTAAACAACTAAAAGCCATTGCTAACGAAAAAACATTTCTGAGCGGAGTTCAGATGAGTGATGATATGTCAATAACATATATGTCATATTGTAATATAATAATTAAATAGACATTATAAATTGTCTTTAATAATATACTTTGATTAATATTGTACTGGTTTTCCCGTTTTCCCCTCGTTTTTTCGTGGTTTTTTCCGGATTTTGAGATTTGCTGAGAAAATTCTTGGGAAAATCGAAAAGTTATCTCTCTATAGTACTTTCCCAATCAGATTTCCTTTCACAAAAAGTGTTATCATTGTAAATTGGAGCAAAATTATTTGTAGAAAAGTTGTTCACAAGGAAAAAAATCGTAATATTTTAGTAATATATAATTTCGTACATTTTTCTGTTTTTCCTCGATTTTTTACGGTTTTTCACATTTGATGAGAAAACTCTTAAAAAAATCGAAAAATAACGTCCCTAAAGCACCTCCCCACAACGATTTCCTATCAGAAAACACTTAAAAATCAGAGCAACCTCACGAATTAAGTACACTTTAAACACTAGATTATAATACAAGTTTGTATTTAATTTATGCATTGTTATTACACATTTAGCCAGAATATTAATTATGGTCATCCAACATATAATATCAACACATAAAGATATATTTATAATTATTACAAAGAAACTCAGAAGTCGGTACATACTCAATATAATGTAGTCAAACGTACATCTTCCCCGGTAGAGCAGTTCTAATGAATTCCACCAGGTAGCGACTCTTTCGTTTTCAATCGCAAGACATTTATTGCACTATAAACTTTAGCACAGTGCAGGTACTGTAATTATACCTACCGTATGATATGATTAAAAAAAAAAAATAATAATAATAATAATGATTGGGCACGCACTAATAAAACGTGTTATACAGTTATAATGCGTAATCAGCATTTTAGTATAATAACATTTTTTGTGGAATGTGAATTAGGTAGGTACGCGTGTGTCGGGGCGTTATACGAGAGCGTGTTGTTATTGCCACCTTGGTTGTAATATAAATTATTATGAAAAATATCGTCGAATATTGTATATTGGGTAATATTGTTTAGGTACTTATTATACTTGATACAAACAATATAAAACATCTAACAAAGTATAGTCTTCGCGCTACGCTACATAAATTTGACGTGCTACGGATTACAGAGAAAAAAAAAAAAAATCAAAATTCGATTTCGGTGTAAATAGTGAACCCAAGGTAAGTACCTGCCTATAGGTACCTTTACGATTGCACGTACTTATACGGAATAAGTGAAAATTATTCCTGTTACGCGTTTAATCTGTTGTGAATGGAAATTATTAATTTTAGTCGTAAGAACGTAAATAAGGTATATGATGACCGGAGTTGTTTACGACGATGACTTTACCGTGCACGGATGTTTATGGGACGAAAATTATTCGGAGAGCCCACAACGGTTTACGTCTATACTGCAGCGGTACACAACTATTAGAATAACAATTATAACGTTTACTTTATTAAGAAAAACGTTTGTTTAGCGTACTTATACAGGCGAGTATGATAACAGTGTGCATTTCGTTATTTCCAATAGGTGTAATTCGCTGGGACTGATCGATCGGTGCGTAAAAATAGACGCACGTCCGGCCACCAGAGAAGAACTACTATCCAAACACACGATCGAACACGTAGACTTATTAAAATCTACCCAAGACTTGCACGACGAAGAACTGTTGGAAAACATCTCCTCGGAATACGATTCAATATACCTACACCCTGTACGTGGCTAAAAAGATTTTATTTAAACATAAAAAAAAAAAAAAAAAAGTATATTAATAATTACCTAATAAGCAGACATTGCCCATAATTATAGGTTCAGATACCTATGCATATGAGGCCGTCACAGTAGCATTTGTCGTCTCTATCTTTCTAATGAGCCATATGGCAATAATGTATTAACGCAAGACGAACGAAACGACATAGTAGATACCAATAGGCATACAATTTGTATTAGCACTATTAATGATTTCTGTATAAAAAAAAGATACCATTATATTGTAATTACAGTGTTTGAAATGAACCCGTTCAATATTTCGTAAACGAGCCATGGACGACGTTCTTTTCTCATTTAACGTTCATTTGATGAAAAAAAAAAAAAGTCATAATGATATTATCAATGATACCGACTGCACCGTTGCACGTAAAGCGAGCAAGTTATATTGTCCGAAAAACTGTTTAATGCAGTCGAATTATAATATTAATTTTGTCTAGAAAAAAAAAAAATGTTACTATTTTATGAATGTATTATCAGTTAAAATTATATTATTATTATTCAAGCATCGCGATTGGCATCTTTATCAATAAAAGATAAGGCGCACGAGTTTGAAGGGATCATGCGATTATCATTGCATTCGAGGGAAGAAACTGGTAGAGTGCGCGCATGTGAAACATAAATGTGCCCCAATATTCCATATGGAACATAAAAATGTACACTAGTGTAGTCAGGTGGAAAACGCTGTAAGATAATATGGACTGGACAAACCAGACAACTGAAACGCACCCTAAGAAAAACGGTTTACATCATTAATAAAGTTCTTATCGTTATCATGAACTCATAAACGATTCTTATCTGTACCTGCTTACCTGTAATAAACTACACTAGAGATGGCTTTTTTAAAAAACATATACATAAATGTATGTATAATACATTAATTATACATATCTATGTTAAAATATATGCCTAGGTTTTAATGATTTAATGTGAGCATAATATAATATATTTTATTTCAATATTTTCTCAAATTGATAGAAATCACCAGTCACAGTTAATAGCAGCATTGATTAAGTATGCCTAATTAATGGTTGCTGCAGTTAGCAGTAATAACTGCTAAAAATCAATTATCAATCTATAAAGTAAGGTAACTAATCGTTTATTCCAAGTAGACAGGTACCGATAAGAACCGTTTATTTTATTAGTGAAATAAACCGTGTTTTTGATTCTGAGTGGAGCGAAGAAACTTATGATTTTACAAAGATGTTTATTTTTTATTTTTTTTTTTTTTTAACAACTTTTTTACCAGACGATTGGCTTGGATTTCTACGTGAAACATTTTTTTTGAAAGGAAATCGGTGTAGAGATACTTTAGGGAGATCATTTTTCGGTTTTCATGAGAATTTTCTCATCAAATTTGAAAAATCTGGATAAAACATGGGAAAACGTAAGATAACTGGGAAAATCGGTCCAACATTAAATAAATATTATTAAAGAAAATATATAGAGCCTATTTATTTAATTGACTATAATATGGCATATATATTGTTGACAAAGTATCACTTTCAACTGAACTCCTCTCAGAATCGTTTTTTCGTAAGTAATGGTTTATTGTTGCTAACAGATATACATTAAATTCTCATCTGTATCCTACCTTCCCAACTACCCACCTATACCAGTTGTTGCACCCGTCCCCATTATCTTACCTTTCTTTTTTTTACTGTTTGGTCTGGACAATATAACAAGGCAGACGTTTGATAACGGTGCAGTCGAGTTTTGAGACGGGGAATATACCTACCCAAATGGAAAAAATATAAGAACCACAATGATTTTAAGGGTAATTTTCTGAACCATAAAGGATTATAAAGAAAAGAATCATAAAATATACGCTGTGTGAAAGAGTGATATAATAACTACCTATACTACGATATTATAAAAATAAATAAATTGTTTATCTCTTTTTATTTAATCTCTAGATTCCCTCCGCCACGAAAACTCCGTTTCAATCCTTCAAAATAACAATAGTAATACATAATAATATGCAATATAAATTATTTACTATTGAGCATTTTTTTTTCTTATCACTCCGGAACTCGGTCTTAGAAGATAAGGCCTGTAATAATAATTTTGGATACCTAAAGATTTCCTGGCAACACTGGTTACTCGTTCATTTTTGAACATGAACGCGTTCACTATACCAGTGAACATTCCAAACACCAGTGGCAGATCTAGGATTTTTATTTTAGGGGGGAACCATAGTCCGAAATTCAGTGATAATAACAATATTTCATACAAAATTACTTATGACTATTGAATTAATAAAACTTAACTTAGGTCAATGGGGGGCAGGCAAGATCCCTCGGGCCCCTCCCTCAAATCCGCCAATGTTAAACATAATTTAAAGCAACATCTTCACGTCGGGAAATCGTATTTGAAAAGAAAAATCAATTTAGTCGACCTTTGCTTGAATTATTTCAAGCTCGGTAAATTTGTTCAGTATATCGAGATTTTTAAAGTATTTTATAATTTATATTACCTTTGAAAACCTTTTTTGCTGTTTTACGTGCTGGTGTCTCAGAGATAATTATGTGTCTAATAAGTTTACCTAATAAAAAAAAAAAAATGTCTTGAGAGAGTGCTATTTTATTTTTTGTTTATGTATTATAGTTCACTTACAAACAATGCCTCCTCGCAGCTGGCAGTTCCATCGAATTGGCCAAAGCAGTCGCCGACGGCCGTGTGATAAACGGAATGGCCATTGTCCGGTATTATACCCTATATATTTTATTGTCATAGACGCCGCGAGGGGGATGTAAGGGGGTGTAAAAAAAATTATATTGAAAAATAATTGAATGATTGTGAATACATTTTATTTTACATAAATATCAACGAATTACTAATTTTTTAAATAATGACTGTATATCCCTAGGTTTTTTTTCCAAATTTCTCAAATACATTTTCATTGAATTTAGTACATATATTCTTCTAGTTTTTTTTCTATGTACACTCATTATACAAAATCCAGACAATCGGTCTTCACCCATATTAACTTTATGCAAATGGATTATTCAGGTCTTGGCTTCAGTTACACAATTTGATGGCATAATGTTTTCATATAGTTTTACAATATCATTTGATATACAATTAATAAATTGTTCTTTAATCAACATTTTTATAATAGCATAAGGTTGAAGATTCACAAGAGAAAATTATTGATTGCAAGTTTTAGAAAAACGATATTTTAATGGAGATAGATATGACTGAATCTAGATAAGGCTCGAAAATCGATCTTCAGAAAAAGTCTTCAGTGGTTGTAGAAAGATAATTTGATTTTTGAATGTCATGCTACTCGAGAAAAATTTATTCCAACATCAAATTCTTTAACAATTTCTTTAGTTTTTGCAATTATTACGGAAAATTCAGTCTATGAAATATCGAATCTATTTGCTCATGAACACTTAATTTTTTTCTCCCTTTAAAGTTTAAACAATTTTATGACGTATTAAATATTAATATTTTTATTATTGCAAACCAATTGTTGGTCAGAACTTTTTTAAAGTCATATTTTTTTGGAGGAACTCAGAGCTCTTTCATCAATCATTTCAAACGTAGTTCATCAAAATAGAAATTTAAATACAGTCCAATACATAATTTATTATCAGCACCAATAGTCAACTTATAAAGGAGTAAACTTCTTTTTGTTTGTCATTTGTTGATTGATATCTATAGTACTTAAATAACCGCGGGCCAGCTAGTATATATATAATTAGGTATTCAATCAAAGATTCGAATAGTCACAGCACTATCTTGGTGACAAAGATTACGATTTCTATTTTCTATTATACTATTCAATTCTATACTATTAAACTAAAAGAGCGAAAAAAATATTTCGTTTATTGTGTATTTACGCCACTGTTTTTTTGTACAGTGAAAAAAACCCAAAGCTACTATTAAAATTCAAAAGTTAAGATTTTAGTCGTTATCCAAATTTTTTATTTTTGTGATTGAAGTTCGGGATACGTGAGTTTTGACTCTATAAGGTATGAAACATTATTAAGATTTCATATTATGGTTCATGTGGTTTTTCGACACGGGTTAAAATAGGTAATAGGATAAAATATTAAATTTAATTAAATTTTACTGTATTAATATTTTTTTTTAAATTTTAATACCTATTACTGACATGTTATCAACATGTAGGCCACCCGGACATCATGCCATGAAATCCGAATATTGCGGTTATTGTTTTTTCAATAACGTAGCGATAGCCGCGCAATATTTATTAGACAAAACGACCGTTCGAAAAATCCTCATTGTCGACTGGGACATCCACCACGGTCAAGCTACTCAACAGATGTTTTATGACGACCCCAGGTAAATATATTTGTAAAATCTACCTATAATATTATATTTGAGAAATAAACTATTCTGAGCGAAGTTAGGTTAAACATGTTTTGAAATGCTGTGGTTTTTACGATTTCCGTTAAAATTTAAACTTTTAAAACGTTTATAAAAAAATGTATTACGTTTAACTTTTTTCTTTTTACCATTTAATACAACTTATTATGAACATCGCGTTTTGAAATTTACACGGATTGATCAGTGTGTTAAATAATAGATGATACTTTGGTAAATTTCAAGTTGATCGAATGATTACAGCCTGAGTAATATGCAAAAGTATTAGCATAGTTTTTACCGGAAACACTTATTTCTTTCAAAAATGTATGTGTTGTACGCGTTGTTACCACCTGTTGGCGACGGTGGCGGTTTGCGAGGAGTAAAAACCAATTTTGTTTATTTATTTTATCACTGTATTACTATAGCATCATTTTCCAGCAACATTCATAAGCTATACGCCTATACTCATAGCTTTACATCGTATATTCATTTACTCAATCCATAAAACAACGAAGATATTTTGTCCCCATAATTTTTCATTCGAAAAAAAAACATGGGTTGACTATATCCAAAATGTTAATAAAAAAATAAATGATATCTCAACAAAAACTCTCCGTCAACTACGTGTAAAAACCTCACTAAGAAAAAAAAACTCACGTTAGAATAGTTGTCAAAAAAAGGCAAAGTAATTTCTTAAATTCATTAGTAAAAAAATTGTTTGTAATTGTCTGTATTTTAACTTAGTTATTAATATTTACGACTTCAAATAAAGATACAATGCTGACATGAATATTTACCCCCCCATTTTATAATTTATTAATATTACTATAATACTATTTAAGTACATACTATGAGTAGCCGCCAAGTTAAGTTAAATTATTTGTGTTAAATTATCGCACTTCATTAAATACACAATTATAAACAATTTCTTTACTAATGAATCTTTACTAATCTTCCCTCTCCAAATAATATTTACACTCACAACTGATTCGAGCATAAAGATAGATAAGATTATTATTAACAATCAATCTTAAGTAAAATTCATAAATAAAAAATAAAAAAATAAAGTCTTTAAAGTAAGTACAAAAATGGAAGTAGGGTTCATGAGGGAGTTTGAGATCTCCTACCTGTAGAACACTAGCATATTTAAAAAAAAAAATCGAATAAAATAATATAAATCTAAGACTAGAAAGTAACCCTAAAATTGATAATCGAAGCAAAATGGCTGTTAGGTACTACAGTTACATCACATAAGTACAGACAAAGAAAAAAACGCATATATCTAGACAATTAATACGTCACTTCGCTTAGAATTTAAAATTAATTTTACGATCTTACACATTTTAGAGTATTGTATTTTTCAATTCATCGTTACGAACACGGACAGTTTTGGCCGAATTTAAGAGAAAGCGATTTCGATCACGTTGGTCACGGCAACGGCACCGGGTTCAACGTTAACGTTCCATTGAATAAAACCGCAATGAAAAACGATGATTATATGGCCATAACTCATTACTTATTAATTCCTTTAGCAATCGAGGTACTAAATTAATTATGTATCTGAATAGTACAAGCTCTAGATGTGAGCTTCCAATAAATAGGTATCTACGTAGTATAATAATATTAGGTATGCTTTTTAGTTTTCCCCGGATTTCATTATTATTTCGAGTGGATACGACTCGGCCATCGGAGATCCGAAGGTATTAAATTATTTGTTTATATTAATACCCACTTATAATTTTGATTTTATCTACTAATTGTATGCTTGTAGGGTGAAATGTTAGTAACGCCAGCGTGTTACGCTCACATCACCCAAAAATTGATGAATCTGACTCACGGTAAAATCATATCTATACTCGAGGTATGTTCGTAGTATTGGTTTTACTGTTACCTATAAAATATATTGTATATATTATAAGGAAGCTTTAAGTACCTAGATACTAATAATTATACTTATACGCTATTGAAATTCGTACAAAAAAGTAGCTGTATTATTTATATTAAAAAAAAAAAATCTTTTAGATAATCGTTTTTACAGGGTGGGTACTACTTGAAGAGTTTGGCCGAGGGCGCAGCGTTGACATTGAGGGCATTACTCGGGGATCCGTGTCCGGTTATCGATTCGTTACGACAACCGTGTGATAGGTAGGTAACACAATATTATTAAATATTAAATATTATTTAGTGAACATACACGATTTTAGTTAATGTTGTGCTATTGCAGTGTAATGGAAACTATTCGCAGTGTAATTCACGTCCATGCAATGTACTGGGATTGTTTTAAGTATAGCATTTTGTACAGTGAAATTTTACCGGAAATTCGTTACGATTTCGTTGTCGAAAAGTCTACGGAGAAAAGTAAAATAATATATCAAACGAGAAATATGTATTCGAAAATCGATACAAAAAGGCTAGATACAATATTGAACAATATAATTACAGGTAGGTAGGAAAGCCTACCAGTAAGTAGTAGGCATATCACATACCTAATACCAATCTATAAATACCTATTATAAATGACATTCATATAGTATTTGATCCCCTGTACCTATGGCTACTATACCTACTAAAACCCCCATAAATTTACTAATAATTATTAAAATAATATATAGTTTCAAATAATAATAATTTAATAATTGTTTCAAAAGACACCAGACTGTTCAATCCACCGATCAGAATGGGTTTAATAATCGAAACAGTTGAGCATTCGATTACAAACACCGAGCATAGTGATGTTTACGAATATTTAAAATCGCATGTTGGCCATTTGCATATTTTAAACGTAGGTGTATTATGCTAATATACGAATTAAATTATTATACCATAACATTGTCAGAATTTGTTTAAAACTGTAGTCTCTGGAAATATATAGGGAATAACACTAAAGGTATATGAGGCTTCTACATAGTGATTTTTTTTATTGTGAATCAACAATTTTCCGAGAAAATTTTAAGTGAATTTGATTTCTGTTTGTTTTTTTTCAATATTGTGAAATCGTTTAGGCTTTATTTTAAAACTATTTTTAATATTTTACTCTTACACCATATACATTAAATAAGTATATACCTACCTACCTACTGTTTTTCAAATACGAACCCATTTTACCGAACACAAATTTGAATAGAGAATATTTATCGAGACATTTTGATATGCATAATACTAATATCAAATGTACCATTTATGTTTTAAGTTATAACCGTTTAAAGTTTAGACTTATGGAGTAAGTAAGGGTTATCAATTTATAATTTAAAAATAGGTATTTTTATTTTTTTACAATTGTATTTATTACCCTTCTCTTTTAATTTAAATTTTAAATGGTTATAACTAGGGTTGAGGACTTCCAGCATTTGCAGATTATTTTTGAAAGATTAACAAAATAGTAGTCAAAAATAAATATTGGATCATGTAAGGAATCTAAATTCTAAATTTTATTTTGCATATATTTGCATATTTGGTTGTTTTTATGGATTATGGGTAAACAAATTAAAAATAGTCAAAAATAAAGCTTAAATGATTCCACAATGATAAAAAAAAAAATCAAATTCACTTCAATCCTTCAAGAAAATTGCTGGTTAATTATAAAAAAAAATCATATTGTATAAAATATTATTCTAGTAAGATTCAATCTGGTATTATCTGATCTGAGCAAATGCTTTATTAGGTAAAAATGAAAATACATTTAAGTACCTATATAATAATTATTGAATTAACTTATACCTAATATTATAAATTATAATATAGGAACGACAATCAACAATCAAAGAATTAAATTTAGCCCATTCAACCAAGCATATCGAATACATGATACAAATGAATCAACAGAAATATACCAATGACAATAATTATTTTGAATCAATCGAAAATAATTTGGCACTCAATACATTTCGCTATTTCGTTGGATCACTACTACAGGTTATATAATTTATTTTACATCACAACCACACCTAATTATTAAAATTTACATACATTGTAAAATATTGTTACCTAATAGATTATTGATTCAATATTTGAAAGTAAAATAAGATCTGGCATATATGTAAAATTGCCAGTTGAAGACTCCGCTAAAGACTTATGCTTTTTAAATGCTTCTGTAATTAGTGCTAAGTATGCAATACAAAAATATAAATTAAAAAGGTAAAACAATAATGTTTCCCTCAAATTATTAAAATAAGTATTTGAACTACCTACCTATTGTATTTAATAATATGTACTCCGGACATGTTTTAGAATTTTAATAATTGAACTAAATGAAGACATTTCACAGCTGCACTATGATGATCAAATATTGGTTATTTCGGTACAAAGAATATTAAATGGTTTAAGCCTCGAAAACAAAAATATTACCGCTTTGTGGTCAAAGGTAATAATAACTATGGTTCTTTTTTTAAATATATATATATATTCTAATAATATATAATTAATAACTAAATTCTCTATTATATATACTCAAAAATATTTTTTTTTTAATTTAGGAAATATTAAATGATGCCGATTTTACAACAATGATGTTACACCTGATTTTACCAATTGCCTATGAATATAACCCCGAATTAATAATTATGTCTACAAAATTTGACCTAAATATGAATACAATTTCTGGTAAATATTTATACAAAATAATGGCCGTAACACATTTGAGTACATAGGTAGCAGTATTTTTACCTATAAATATAGAACACGTTTGAACTTATAAATGATAAATGTAGGTAACACATTTAGGTACCTTACAGTTATAAAAATACTAGATAGCCAACATAATATAATATAAACGTCATATTGTATCAAAATAAATAATAATTTTAAAACTATGGCAAGTAAATAAAGATTACTAAACATTTTTGTTGAAGCTAAATAGAACCAACTTTCTCGTGGTCTGGTCCCTTATCTAACACTATAATAGGCTCTAAATATTTTTAAAATTAATAAAAAAAAAATATTGTGCCAATTTGATAACATTAAAATATAATTTTTGAAAGTGTATTCAAACAATTAATTTGTAACAAAAGAATGTTATTTTTTAAGAGAATGGTGTTCTGAACAGTATATATAAACCCTACTCAAATGTGCTGTTTCTAAAATAACATCTACCAATAACTTAAATTAACAAAATGTTGTATTTTAGGTATACAGATAACTCCTATAATTTATGGTCATCTAACTCAATGGTTGAGTACTTTAGCCAATGGAAAACTTATGGTATGTGAACAAAAAGTAAACAGCTATTCAATATACAGAAAAGAATGTTTATTAGAATGTTCCAAAGCTTTACTCGGTATACCGATTTCAAAACTATGTGTGAAAAAACAGTTAAATTTAGAAACCAAACAAATATTACATAACAATATAAAAAGACATATAAAAAATTGGAAATCGTTGCAACTTAACATTAACAAACTAGTGGAATAATATACTTTTAATTTAAAATAAATTATTATAAATAGTGCTTATAGTTTGCAAATGCATAATTTTAATGTTATCATAGATATAAGCAATATTGTTTAACTACTAGTGACTATTTCTTAGAATGTGATTACAACTAATAAATAATAAACACACATTTTTTTTTAAAAAAATGGGTATTTAGTGTAGATAGTTATATCTAGAATATTATAATTTTCTAGACTTACTTAATAAATTTAATTCAAAAGTAATACTACAAATAAAATTGATTTAACAATTTGCTTAAAAACCATTATTTAAGGAATCTATAAAATTATGATATCAATACTTATAATAATAATGTGAAATTGTTATAAAACTAAATCTAAGACTAGAATTTTTAATATTTTAATAATATAATAATCAAATTAATGAAAAAGTTAATAAATAATATTAAGATAAACTAATGAATAACATGTATTTACTTATAATTATGACTAGTAAATGTATATTAAAATATTGCACTATACCTATGCTATGTTAAACAATAGTTTCTTGGTAATTGTTAATTTGTAGTAAATAGGTCTTATGATTAGGTTAAACTATAAGTTCATGTCATTTACGAAAAGATAGTATTGCAATGCAAATGGTTTATAAACTCGCATATATGATTTTGGATCTCAGTAAACAAAAAAATAAGATAATATTTTGTTCAGTATTATGTAATTTTATATAGTACAAGTGAAAATATCTTACCAAGTTCACCCAGACTAATAAAGGAAGATTTATTTTTATCATAGTAAAATAAATCTATTATAGAAGTTAAATAGTAACCCAACGATTCCATTGAGATATGAGGAAAAAATTGTTTCGTATATGTAAGACTTGAAGTATTACCAAAGGACTCAAATTGTTTGCTTAATGCTCCAGTTAATGCAAAATAAACGGTGGTATCATTGCGAGTAATATTTTTGTTAATATTCATTACAGTGTCATATAATACTTCAGGATCCAATACAGATCCAAGATCATGTACTTTGATGTTTCGTTGAGTTCTAAAATAAACATATAACAAAAGCATATTATTAAAATTCTATAAAAATATATTACATCGTTATAATGTAAAAAATACTTACATATAGGTTATATTCTTATTGAATCGAGGAACCATTAATAGTCCAACAGGAATAGGATATGTATGACTATGAATAATATGGACTTTAGATACACTATCAATTTCTTTAAATAAGTATGAAACCATAGGAGTAACACCAGCTTGGTGCAGATAACCATAGAATATTAGTCCAATAATATTAGAAAAACACCAAACAGGAAGTATGTATTTAAAATGATTCAAATAGGTTCTAGAAAAAAACTTAGCTGTACAAAATACAATTGGTAATAGAAGTGGTATGAGAAATCTACTTTCTTGATGAGGAAACATGGATAACAGAAATAAAGGAATTATTACAATGGCCACCATTAAAGTTTTGGCTGTCATCATATTTGATAATAAATGGTACTGACGATTTCTAATGCTGAAAAAATATAAGGCAATAGTGTTAGTAAATAAAACCTAAAATTTGAGTGCTTGAATAACACCAAATAATATCCTTTATGCCAGTTACAATTACAAGTTATTAATTTTTAACTATTTTTATTGGTAAAATAATCTCAATTTACATTATCATTAATATTTTTTTTTATAAATATAATTATCAAGTATAAAATATTATATTAATGCATTTTATATTTAAATTGATAATTTTTTAATTTTTAAAAGTACGAAAATAACAAATAAATTTTGGGTTATTTAAGCAGGATATTACACAAACATATTTTAAAACAAAATATACTTACTTATGAATAAATGCAGGCAGTTGTAAATTACGCAGAAAGAGAAGACTTAAAATATTGAAGAGTATTGGTATATTTATTAAGGTATGAATTCCGCGAAAATGATAACCGTGTTTGGCTAAGTTAGAAGAATCAATATTGTATTTGATAAAATTTAATGGTGTTATAGTTAAATTCCATTCATCTTCTGTAATATATCCATAGTAATATGAATCAATAACTATAAATAAGAATACTCCAGGCACAATACATAAAAGTAAACTTAAAAGGCGCAAGGTAAATCTTATGTAAATCTGATTAAAATCTTGATTAAATCCTCTAGTTAACCAAAAAAACAAAGGAGTAACTGCAAACAATACAAATGTTGGTCGATTGAAAACACCAAGAACTAAAATTATACTAATTTCTAAAATGTTTTTGTAATGATGACTAGGTAGTTTTCTTAGCGCACGAATTCTTAAAATTCTATCTGTAATAGTTATACAACCTATAGTATTTTCTATTTCTTTGGTAGCAATCAAAACCTAAAATTAAACAACAAGAAATAAGTATTATTTTTTAACAATATTTTAATGCAAATGTCTTACTTCTTCTGTAATAGTTATACTTTCAACAACTTTCCATAACAAAAGGGACACCAACGCCAACTCAAATGAATTTGTGAATGTTTTTGTGGCGA
Source organism: Cinara cedri (assembly GCA_902439185.1). Taxonomy (NCBI): domain Eukaryota; kingdom Metazoa; phylum Arthropoda; class Insecta; order Hemiptera; family Aphididae; genus Cinara; species Cinara cedri. Next base: position 1,281,813 of record CABPRJ010000957.1, on the reverse strand, counting down.
ATACAATTATAACATAAGAACTTGATAAAAGTAATAAATGTTTATTACATTTCAGCCTGAGTAGTTTACATATCCTAAAAAATCATATTATTCATTGTTTAAATTAAGCATATAAATAATATATGAAAATACTAACTAAAATACTAATCTTACTTAAATATAGAATAGTCGGTTATAAATGTTATTGCACAAGTGATTAATCGGAAGACTAACAATAACAAATCAGGATTCCAAGATATATAAATATTATGTGACTTCAAAATCCAATCAATTGTATATAATGGCATAGCAAAAATATTGTACAGTAAACATATACTTCTCACAGGAAAATCTGTATTAAATTCCCAAGGACGATTGTGTACAACTCCAAAAATATCGCCTAAAATTTAAACAAATCAATTATTATTCTAGTTTAATTTAAACTAGTTTTGATGAACAAAAATTATAAGACATTTTAAAAATAAATACTAAATATACAGAGTAGGTAGTGTATACAATTATGATTGATTTCTTTACCTATAACGATTTCGATGGTTTGAAAAAATTCATCAGGATGTATGTAACCATTTTGTGTGAAAATAGTAGAAAATACTCTGAAAGCGGCCAAACAAAAATATTCGGACGGCAAAGTTTGCTTCATTTTGAAAAAGATTACAAGGAAGAATATTATACCTATTGTACGACAAAAACTTTTAAAATTTTCAAAAACTCTATATTTCCTATGCACAAAATATTATAGTTATTTCTATCATTTTATCATCGTAGTCCATGTTCATTGTCCATGATATTAAAAAGTCGAGATTATGTTCAGTTGACAGTTTCAGTTTTGAGTACTTAAGTGTTTTTGACTGACTATTTGTATTTTGTCCACCAATTGAGAATTTTTTCACATTTTCTTGTGCAATTATTGTCTTTTCGTTTTAATCTTCATTTAAAAGAACTTTCGGGTATTTGCAAACACCCAAAATTTTAAACTTAAAAATGAGTATGCTAATACAGATAACCTAGATCTGGCTATTGAGTTATTTCTAATAAAGTAATAATTGTATTGATTTTCCTATTCGGGCTATCACCAGAATGTCCAGAATTGTGTTACGTCCATAGATAATGAAGAATATTACATCAGTCTTCACTACTTCGGTCGTCGTTTTACAACCTTGGTCATACTGAAAAGTGCGCATGCGCATATCATTCACTCTCTCGTGGTGGGGGTTATGAACGGCAGACTTACGCGTCATCTCGTAGCGTTAGCTCAGTGCGTTCATTTTTTTTCTCAAATTTTTCTTTTCATCACATGTGGTTGTGTCGTACGTGTCTACGAAACACAACCCATGAGAAATAGTGTAGTTTTTTAATTCAAATAAATTAAAAAACCCAAAAAAAATATAAAATAAACTAAATCAATTAAAAAAAAAAGGAAAAATTACATAAAACGTATAAAAAAATTGTTTATTATTTATCTTCACGCAAAATCCGAACGCGAAGACTATTAAATTGAAGTATCGCGCTTTTTGTTCTTTCGTTTTCTTTTTTCTCCTCGTTAACGTAAATTTGACCACTGAAAAATGGCTTCGCTGTACGTTGGAGATTTGCATTCGGACATCACCGAAGCTATGCTGTTCGAAAAATTCAGCACGGTCGGTGCCGTTCTGTCGATTCGCGTGTGCCGCGACATGATCACCAGGCGATCACTGGGATACGCCTATGTTAACTTTCAAAACATGGCGGATGGTAAGCTTTTATCCACCGTTGTCCGAGTCGACAATTTGCGTTTGTACGCCTCTTGCGTTATGTAAATTTGACAGGATTTCTCTTGTAATAAATGATGCCCCTATTAGCCGTGCCACGTGTAATTATAATTGATTATTATTTTCTCTCGGCAAATCCCCAATCATTATCCCAATATTCCCGTACCCGTGACGTATTAGTGATATTGAAATATGTTTTCGAAATATAAATTTTTCACTCAAATAACACGTTTAACTGCGCGTAGCTGTCACGCGTCTCCCCCATGCGCCGGCCATGATTTCCCCGTTCGTAAACCTAGTGATGGTTTCTATTGGACCCGACACAATCACGTGATATACGCTCAACGTATTTTTCGGGAGTCTATTTCATAATAATATGGTTTCGTTGTTTGTCGCGAGTCCCCCGCCCCTCTCATTTGAACAACGGTTTATGGTTAGAAGATGACTTATATGTTATTGTTTTTATGTTTTTACAGTACCCATGTACTTCTGTACCCGTAGAAAAATAATATTATTTTATTTTAGCTACCTATGATATTTGTGTTATTTACCATAGGACTGATGTTTAAAGGTTAAAATTACTATGGCCGTTTATTTAATTGGTATTTTGTTTTATTATAAATTACCAAGATAGTAATTTAATTTTGTTTTGTGCTAGCTGTAAAAAAAAAAATTATTATCGTATCGTCCATTTTAACGTTTGGCAAAATATCAATGTTTTTAAAAATTTGAAACCTGGCTTAATATTAATTCTACTGATGTCCACATTGATATCACTATTCTTTCTCGCTTAACCTAAGGAAATTTTTAAACAAACAATTTTCATAAAAAAAAAAATATATACATATATATTTATATATATCATTTCCACAACTAAATAAAAGTCTATCCTCAATAATATGCATAGTTGGTGTGTTATGGTTATCTAAAATGTCTTAGGTATTACCTTAGTTCCGTAATGCAATTTTTCTGTTGTACACATATAAACGTCTTGATCTATCGACACATTACAAAAATGATGATATATAATAGCCAGGTATATCTGTAAAATTAGACAATTTAAAATTTAGTCTATGGAGTGTATACTTTTTTTTTACCAGTTTTCAATCATATATTTGGGGTATTATATATCACCATTTAACATAATTAATTAAGCAAAATTTAATTTTTTTTATCAGAAGAAGCCATTTTTCAAAGTGAATGTTCTATTTGTTAACACACTGAATTTTTATTTTGTATTTTAGCTGAACGTGCTTTAGACACCATGAACTTTGACATACTTAAAGGGCGTCCAATGAGAATTATGTGGTCTCAAAGAGATCCTTCACTAAGAAAATCTGGTGTAGGAAATGTGTTCATCAAGAACTTGGATAGAAGTATTGATAACAAAGCTATGTATGATACATTTTCTGCTTTTGGAAATATATTGAGTTGTAAAGTAAGTGATTGTGCTAGTTGATAAAATAATATTACTGTATAATGAAATAATTTCATAATAATGTTTATGTACCTACTGTTTATTATTATAATTAAAAAAAGGTTTTTATTCTGAGTTAGTATTAATGTAATAATTTAAAGAAATTGTTTTAAAATAGTTGTTGTTTTTTAATTTAATCATTTAATGTGATATATAGATGTTATCATTAATAAAAAAAAAAAAAAAAATACATACCAACTCAAAAGTTTAATTAAATTGATCCAAATACAAAAAAAAAATTTAATACTTCTTAAAGCTCTTCGGTTTATGTGTATTTAATTTTATTAATATATATTAAAATTTTAATTTATCTAGGTTGCTCAAGATGAAACTGGTCAGTCAAAGGGCTATGGATTTGTTCACTTTGAAATGGAACAGTCTGCCACCCAATCTATTGAAAAAGTCAATGGTATGTTGCTCAATGGAAAAAAAGTATTTGTTGGTCGATTTGTAGGCAGGAAAGATCGCGAAAAGGAATTGGGTCAGAAAGCTAAACTTTACACAAATGTTTATATTAAGAATATAGATGAAAATGTCAATGATAAAGAACTATACGAAATGTTTGCAAAGTATGGAACAATCACTAGTTTCAAGGTTTGTTTAAGTTATTATTTTTTTAAATTATGTTCTAAAATAGTATCGTAACAATTAATTATTTTATATAGTATAACAGCTAAAGTATATAATTTCAATTTGTAGGTTATGTTTAGAGAAGATGGAAGTTCTAGGGGTTTTGGATTTGTCGCTTTCGAAGACCCAGAAGAAGCCGAAAAGGCTGTGACTGAATTACATGGTAAAGAAAGTCCAGAAGGAAAGGTTAGTATAATATATACATAAACAAAATGAAATTTCTATTTAAAAAAAAAATGACATTTTTTTTAGACTTATTATGTGGGCCGTGCTCAGAAGAAAGCTGAACGCCAACAAGAATTAAAACGGAAATTCGAACAATACAAAATTGAGCGTATGACAAGATACCAAGGTGTTAACTTGTATGTGAAAAATTTGGATGATACAATTGATGATGAACGTTTACGTAAAGAATTTAGTGTTTTTGGAACCATAACAAGTGCTAAGGTAACAATATATTTTATTTTTACCTAGTTTTTTCCTGTTTAAATTATCAATGGAATTACTTTATACTTTTAGGTAATGATGGATGATAGTCGGAGTAAAGGTTTTGGATTTGTATGTTTTTCATCTCCAGAAGAAGCTACAAAAGCGGTAACTGACATGAATGGTCGAATTGTTGGTACAAAGCCTTTATATGTTGCATTAGCTCAACGCAAAGAAGACCGTAAAGCCCATTTAGACTCTCAATACTTGCAACGCAACACTAACATAAGAATGCAATCAATAGGCCCGGTAAATAAAACATATCTAAGTGATGTCATGATATTATAAACTTTAATATTGACATATTAAAATACATAATTATTTAATTAATGAAATTCATAATTGTTTATATTGTATTTTAATTAAAGATATATCAACCTGGTGGTTCAAGCGGTTACTTTGTACCTACTATTCCTCAGCCACAGCGTTTCTACGGCCCTACTCAAATGACCCAAATTCGTCCTCAACCAAGATGGGGTGCCCAACCACAAGTCAGAGCTGGAACACCTCAAGCCGCTGCAGCAGGTAATTTAATAATTATTATTCTCGCGTTTAGATTTACTAGAAAATATATATATATATTTGAAATGTAATTTATGATACATAGAGATTTTTATGATTTAATGGTTAGTAAATATATTATTCTCGATGTTTTAGGTTATCCAAATATGGCTACACAATATCGTAACATTGGAGCTCGAGCTCCTGTACCTGCAGGTCAACAAGCCGCGTTGGCTAGAAATGCTATGGTGGATAGAAATGTTAGGCCTATTAATGCAGTTCAACAACAAATGCCAGGTGCTGTTCAAGCTGGCGTTCGTGTTCCCGGACCTCGTGGTTCAGGTGCTGGATATAAATACACAGCTAATATGCGTAATCCACCTGGTCAAGCTCAAGGTATGGGACAAGCACAACCCGGTCAACCACCCGCGCCTGTTCAAGCTGCTGTCCATGTTCATGGACAAGAGCCACTTACTGCAACCATGTTGGCTACTGCCAAGCCTGAAGATCAAAAACAGATGTTAGGAGAAAGGCTTTTCCCTCTTATTCAGGTACTATTTTGAAATCTTAAAAAAAAGTAATTTTGTATTTAACTTTTTATTACTTGTGTAGCGCATGTACCCGGATTTGACTGGAAAGATAACTGGAATGTTATTGGAGATTGACAATTCTGACTTGCTTCACATGTTGGAGCATCATGAATCTTTAAAGAACAAAGTAGAAGAAGCTGTTGCTGTCCTTCAAGCCCATCAAGCTCAGACCCAAGTTAAGAAAGAATAATCCCAAATATGCCCATGACTCAATATTATTTCCTTTCGTTATTACATTTAATACAAATTGAGCTCCTCAAATTTAATTTCTTTTTCATTAAAAATTAATATTTTTTTAAGTGGGAAAATTTATATTAGTTTATAAAAATTGAGCGCATAAAAAAAAAACCACAAAAAAATTGAAAAATTAAAATAATGTTAAAAAAAATATATATAATATTTAAAAATATACAAATTAAATTTGAACTCAACTGAAACATAGTTACGGTTTAATTTTAGCAATAGTCACAACACTTAAGAAAACCTTATATCAAATTAGAACTTGATCTTTTCTAAATTTATTTTTTACATATTGGTACAGTTATTGGTATTTGTAAACTAATGATTTTTTTTTTGTACAAACAATATTCTTATTAATTATAAAAAATAATGAATACTGGACATAAAGATCATTATAATATTAAGTGTTGTGTCTGTTACTATTTGTCCATACATTTATATTTTGTAAATTATATTGTCTCATTTGTCAATAGAATTTGTTAAAATTATGAAAACTTTGTCAATATCATAAAAAATTACATATTCGACATTTTTTACATAATTTATTCTTTGAAGTTTAAATTTGTATCTCAAATAATAAATTATTATACAAACATTTTACAGATTATATTTACCTTGTATTTTTACTGGTTATACCTTATCCTTAATTAATACTTTTATGATGACGATTATTCAACTTGTATGCAGTTAATTTCTTAATGTTGAATATTAAATTACTGGTTATGAATAATAGAAAAGACAGTAGAATCGTTTAACTATGAACTAAATTTGTGGTCTTAATATTTATTTTTATTCTATTATTTCACTCATAATTTGTATATTTCTATTTATCAATATAATAGAAAACTGCACAAGCAACTCGGATAATTTTTGGATGCAATTTAAATGCATTGCTATTCATGAAAAAGTTGATAAAATATTAATCATATTCTATTAATGTAAATTACATTTGATGGCTTAGAGCATATACAATACAAATACACACTTAATATATTTGTTTAAACCAAAATATTAATATCTAAACTACATATCTTGAATGATGTACCTATCCTATGTAGGTCCTTTGGTAAATTTTAAGTGCTGAGTATCATAGAATCAAATGATGAAGCATTTAACCACACCTAATCAAATTATTTGATGAAGAAAAGGTATTTTATCTAGTTTATATCTACAAAATAATACAATTTATGTATAGAGCAAAGTAAATGAATATTAAAGTATGTTAAATGTTGCACTATTTGATGCTGGTATCTATAATTTTCATCAAAATTTAAACTTAAAAATGCTTATAAAAAAACGACCACATAACTAGTTATACTACTAAGTACAACTTATTATCCTAATTGAATTTTAAAATATTTTGGACAGGCCAAAAATTATATTCACAAAACTTAAAAATGTCAAGTTCTTATAATTCAAAAATCACCAGAATATTTTTAACATTTTACCACCATTCAAATTTCAGGTTCCTACATTTGTTTTTAACTAAATTATAACAAAATGGAAAATAATAATACTATTAGGAAAATCAAACAATGTGATTCCCTAACACACCAACTAGGTCAAATGTTCAACAAAACATCTAGTCATTTCTTAATTGGAGCAACATCAAAATAGACTGGTCTACTCGCTGGTTACGCCTCTTCTCAAAACTCATAATTACAGTACTGGATTTGGATACAATAAATATTTAATATCCCTAACCATAATTTGTTTTTAATAAAACTACTTATAAAGTTCAAATTTTGACGAAAATCATAAATTTATGGTATCTAATAATCAATAATCAGTTAAAAACTATTATAAACGCTCAAAAGTAATTTGAGACCAAATACAGACAATTGTAATCTATTTTTGATTATCTGATTTTGCACAAATCAATACAATTTTAAGTTCATTCAATTTATCAAAACACGATTAACCGAACTTCACTCAGAATTGTTATTTGTTAGCAATGATTTATTATCGTATACAATATACATATCTAGATATAAAAAAAGTTATCTATTCTAATATATTTGTCTTTCAACTTCCAGTTCTCACCTACAACAGTGGCATATCCATGAGCACTGTCTATATCTTGTACAAAAGCAGACATTACTTTTGGATTTTCATTGATGTGTTTATTTTGCTTTATTATTTTCATACATATTATGGAATAAATTGTATAAATCATAATGCAAATGTTATACAAATACATTTTTCTGTTATTGCAGTTATTAGACACCTAACCTGTTAAAAGAGCTGTTATTTAGTCATATATGATTACTACCTATTTCATTAATTTAGTTCTTAGATGATTGTAAATGAGCACACGGTTGAGATATTTGTATTTTAATATTGCACTTTAAAATAACCTACAGTGTCCAATTTAAGTAACAATATGTCGCGAAATTGATGTACTTTACTTTAGAATATTGAAAACGGGTGCAGCCATTGTTATAGGTAATTTAATGTATACCTGTGAGCAACGATTATTGTTAGCTATTACTTACAAAAAAAAAAAACAATTTTGAGCAGAGTTCAGTAGATAATGATGGTTTGTCATCAATATATTATATACCATAAAATAGTAAAACAATTAAATAGGCTTTATATATTTTCTTTAATAATATTTGTTTAATGTTGTACTTACTTTCCTAAGTTTTTCCCGGTTTTTCATATTTGCCTTGAAAACCCTGGGAAAATCGAAAAATAACCTCCTTAAAGTACCTTCCCAGTCAAATTTTCTTTTGAAAAAATTGTTATCATTATAAATTGAAATAAATTTGCTGGTAGAAAAGTTGTCTACAGAAAAAAAAATAACTTTTGTACTGAAATATTTTTCGTACATTTTCCAGTTTTTTTTTTTTTTGGTTTTTCGCATTTGCTGTGAAAACTTGAGATAATTATAAAATGACCTCCCTTAAGTACCTCCTCACACCAATTTCCTTTCAGTAAAGGTGCTACACATATAAATCGGAGCAAGGTCTCTGGTAGGAAAGTTGTTCACAGAACAAAAAAATAAAATAATAAACATCTTTGTAAAACCATAAGCTTCATCACTCCACTCAGAATCTAAAATAATTGATCAAAGATATTAAAAGGATTAAAAATAAAAACAATTCAATGTCAATAATACACTTTAGTTTAAAAGTTATAAACCCTAACATTAACAATGTGTGCACAATAAAATATAAGCAAAAATCACAATCCGTTGCAAAAAGTAAAATAAAATACAGATTCAATACAATTTTATAACAAAATTTATTACTATAAGTAATTGATTTAATAAGTAATGTATATGTAATTTTTTTTAAAGAAGAATAATTACAAATGGCATCACTCTAAAGCGTTTTTATAAGACATGGCCAATGAAACTGCAGCAGCTACTAAAGATGATCGTTGACTTACACCAGTCATGATTTCTTGCCACTCAGACGGATGTACCTAAAAAATAAGTGCAATCAAAATATTTCAGTTATAATTTGTGCAATAAACCATTATATTTTACTTTCAAATTGCTAGCCATAAAATGGGCGACTGGTATACTGAATCCCGTTGATATCTGTTCATAATCTAATGGTGTATCGTCTCGAATCAATGAAACAATTGATGTAGGCACTGGAACACTTTGTGTGTAAACTTCTACATCTATATTTCGTTCCATGTCATTTAGTTTCAAAAAACCAAGTTCATAAAACCTATACATAATTTTAAAAACCATATTTCAAGAATTGTATTGAATGTAAAAAAACTGCAGTAATCTAAGACAATTTTATCTTTCATATCTCTTAAATATGAAATAACACACACTTTAAAATACCTAATATTTGAAAATAATACTTGTTGGAAAAAAATATCCATTATACTTGAACAAAAGTTCAATACATCAATTTATAATATTTGTCTTACTTAGATTCCATTGGTTCAACTATAAACCTTTCAAAGGCAACAATGGGTCCTTTTGCTACATGCAATCGAACTGAATCTATGCAATACCTCGTAGCTTTGGATGCTGCAGAAAAACCAAACAATTGCTTAGCAAAAGGATGACTCGGCGATTCAAGTCCTCTAAAAATAATTACTTTTTATCTTTTTGTTTATGTATCACTTAATATTTTTCTAATATAAAAATACTAGGTACCTAACAACTGCAGTTCCGAAAACCTTTTGAAATCCTTCTCTAACAGCACTTACAACAATTTCTTTCTCAGTGGCAACAACTACTTCAAAACTATTGGCTAAAACATAAAAAATATATGAATTATATAATAATATTAAAAATACTGGTTATTCTTTCTATTTACGATTCACTGAGTCCTTCATTTGAGGATCTAGGGTTGTAAGTACAGCATCCACAGAATTCTTTGCCTTTTCAGCAACCATAGAAAAAATACTTGAACTACTACCCTTCATCCAATTAAACAAATCCCCTTTGCTAGATTGTTCACTTTTAACAGTTTTATCAGTCCCACCATCACTAGCAGGACTTGTAGGCATATCAAAATTATCTTCATTTTTGTTAGTGATTACTGGTCTATGAACAAAAATATAAATACTTCATTAATAAAAATACAATCATATTTATAGTTGGTTAAAAATGTATTTTTTACGAAAACATTGGAGTGTGAAAGTTTTGATTAGTCGTTTCTGTTGCATTTAATACAGGATTTGTTTGTGTTGGTTTATATTCTATAGAAATGTTAAAAAAAAAAAAAAGGTTATTATAGCATAAAATAAAACTATAGTAATGACAAATGTTCACCATTTAAAGCATCAGTCACAAAACTCGGCAACGGAGTAGGTTTTGGTAGTTGTGAAAGAAGCTGATCGGCTTTTGACATATTACTCGTACGACCAAAAAATATAAATAATTTAAATTAAAAACAATCCATCCTTGTTTATAACTTTTTTTTAAAAAATAGTTTTATTTACTTGAATTGATCTAGTTTACAAACACGGTATATTGTATCTAACCTATTATGATTAGAATGAAAATATTAAATGGAATCTACAATATAAGGTTAACCACAAATATATGAATAATATTTTTTATAATTTATTTTTAAAGGTAGGTTAGTTAAGATGACATAAAAGGGTGGAAATATAAAAACAAATTATGAAAAGTATCATATTATAGAAAAAAATCTATGTTTAAGAAAATACATTGATAGTTATCATCCCAAAAACAAAAGGCATATTATGCCTGTGTAATTGTAACCAGATTAAGAACTGGAGATTGGAAAAAATTGAGTAAATTGACAAGTTCAACACGTTAAGAAAGTAGCAAAAAACAAATATCTACCTAGAGGGCTATGAATAGGAAACCGAGTGATTTTAATTACTTTATATACTTTAATGATAGAATCTAAAAGTAAAATGAATTTGTATGATTAGCTGATGCAATAGTTTAAAAATTGATCAAATAAAGATAACTTGAATTTTATTATTAACGTCAAGAAAATATCTTAAACCCATAGGTACTTACTGGTCGATTTGTCGACATTACTCGGCACTTCCATTTTTTTAGATTTTTATGCATATAATTCGCTAATTGCGTAACACTTGAACAATCCCGTGTATACAGAACAACAATAGTAAATCATAAATCAAATACGATCCAATAATGTTTTCCACTCATGTAGATTGTAGAACTTTTTTAGTGGTGTTTATAACAATAAATATTATCTCATATCTGGTACGACGTTATCGCGTATTTCATGTGATTAAAACACAGTTTAAACACTTTTTACAAAATAAATCCAATGTTCATGACGATTAGATATACTACACTGTATTTGTTTTCACCCAAAAAATTGTTTAAATTCTTATCTCGACTTAATACGGTTTGCGTCTGCGGTATTCATTGAAATTGTGTATTTGACATTATTTTATATAAAAGTATAAATTTGTGTCATCAGTCTGGCGACACTAATGCGTCGAATATCGATATTTAATCGGAAAATAACCACTTAAACGTTAAACCGTAAATCATCTCGTAGAATCTTACAATGGCTGACCAAAATATTTTAGACAAATCCATGAGGAGTGTTTTCGGTAAGAATTTTCTATTCATATTAAATGTTTGTTGTATACGTTTGTTATTAATTGTTTGGTTTTTCAGTGGGAAACATTCCCTATGAGGCTACGGAAGAAAAGCTCAAAGACATATTCAGTGAAGTAGGACCTGTGATATCATTCAAGTATAATAACATTAATTAACACAAAATATATATTACTGCTTGCATATTACTTATTATGTAGTCTATCGAAAAATTTATTAGAAATTAAGTATAAGTCAACATTCTATCTACAAAATACATTTTATCTAGGTATTATTATTTTTATAATTTGCACAATACTTCTTAAATATTCAGATAATACTAAGTACAGGCGGCACCTTTAATAGATTTAACTTCCTTATCTTTAATGATTTTATGTGCTAATATCATACATATCTAAAATATATAATATACCTAAATTTAATACGCCCAAGCTGAAGAAAAATTTTCGATGATATTGAATTATAGTCAGAGATGGACTGCATATTATTAGGTGTCCATTTTCCCTTTTGTCACTGTTGAACTATTGATATTTTATTGTTATTTGTTTATCTTGTAGACTGGTTTATGATAGAGAAACAGGTAAACCTAAAGGTTATGGGTTCTGTGAGTACAAAGATCAAGAGACTGCACTTAGTGCAATGCGTAATCTCAATGGACATGAAATTGGTGGACGTACACTACGCGTTGACAATGCCTGTACAGAAAAGTCTAGACTAGAAATGCAATGTAACTAAAAAATTATTAAATTATAAACATTACATCATATTGATTATATGTATATTACAGCTTTAATGATGGGTATGCCTAATTCTGAAAATCATTATGGTGAAGCAGTCAGTGCAGAAAAAGCTCCAGAAGCCATAAGCACTGCGGTTGCGTCTTTACCACCAGAGCAAATGTATGAACTAATGAAACAAATGAAAGCTTGCATTCAGGTATTGACAATGCACGATTAATATAAATTATTCAATGTACTTCAAAACAATAAACAACTATGAAATTCATTTCATTAACTTTCTTAAATTATTCAGAACAATCCAGTTGAAGCTAGAAACATGTTACTTCAAAATCCTCAATTGGGATATGCATTGTTACAAGCGCAAATTGTTATGAAAATAATAGACCCTCAAGTTGCTGCTGTAAGTATACTACAACTAAAGTATTGTACTTAAAGGGATAAGGCCTCTCAAAAGTTATTTGTCTTTGAACATGTAGTACTTGTTATTTTTTTATAAATTATTTTTTATACATATATTATCTTTGAAAAATCTTTATTAACAAATAATAACACAAAGTATGTATTATGTATAATTGTATTGTAGACTATGCTACAAACTTCAAACCAAGCTACACCAATAACAGTTTCAAATACTCCAGCTACTACCACAACACCAACTGTTGTCAATACAATTCCTATTAACGATAACAATGTATGGACACAAAACAAACCGACAGTTCCTCAAAGTGTCCAACCACATGGTAATAAAACTTATTTTATTATTAAAATTATCGATTTAAAAATATGGAGATTTTATAGAATCAATGTTATAACATAATTAAATATATTAATGAATAAAAAATATGGTTCATTCAGTTGAAGATATGGATTTGCGACAACAAATACCTCGTGTGCGTGTCATGGATCAAGATTTAAGGCAGCAACCATTACCAATACCAATTCCAATCCCTCAACCGTTACCAACAGTAGTTGTACCAGTTGAATCTCCACTTCCACAGCCGGCAGTACCGTAAATCGCATTAAAATATAATCTACTAGTAATTACTATTATTAACAACCTTATTTTTACAGCTTGTCGAGGGATCCCCGTGCTTCAGCAACAATGGATTCAGATATTCGAACTTTTACGATTAGAGATCCTAGAGCAAACAGTAATAACACAGCCCAAGTAACAACCCAAGTGCCTCAAGCGGTTCAGCCAACTCGACCACCGGCTGGACAACAACAGCCTAAGCCTGGATCTTCAACAGACAATGAAAAGGTAGATTCAGCCAAAAGTTAATTTAGTTATCATTTTTGAAGGGAAATTTTTTAATTATATTTTCTTTTTTAGGCGGCTTTAATAATGCAAGTATTGCAATTAACTGAGGAACAAATTGCAAAATTACCAGCGGAACAACGTCAAAGTATTTTGGTTTTAAAAGAGCAAATAGCTAAGTCAGCACAGAGATAATTTGATAGAATTTTTTCTACATAATTTCTGTTTACATTTATATGTTTTTTGATCCATAATAAAAATCTCAATGAAAATTAATTTTTTAAATTATATTTTCTTTATACAATAATAAACAGTTTAAATTTAGTTAATATTGTCCCTATAAATCAAATTGATTGAACTTAGTTAAATAAAGTTATACTGCATTTAATATAAATAAAAAATGGGAGAACCATGAATATTACTTACATAACTATAATAATTTTACAATATGTCATAAATTATCAAGTAACGATAATTTTTTTTTAATTACCTAATGTTAGATTAAAGCCAATATATATATTTTAACATTATTGTATTGTCATTTAAGTAATACTTGATGCTTTCACATTATTTATGTGACTAGTAATCTTTTTTTTATTTATTTATTATAATATTGTATATCACAATTATTTTCTTTATATATAATGACTAAATAATAACTTTGGGTTTATTTTTAATTTAATTAGTATTTCTTAATAAATATGAAAACTGACTACCACTATACCGATCAAATTATTAATTTAATTTTAGAAACCTAATTTATACCAAGTTTTAATATCTAAATGATAAAAACATTGTTAATAAAAACACATGACCTTCAATTAAAAACTATTATATGCAATGACAAATCAATCAAAAATGATTTTATTTAAACTTAAGATTATTTTACATAAATCATATTTAAACATAATATCAATAAAACGTGTAAGTATTTCAGTTAAGGTACTTAATTTTTACTTTTTATTCACATTTAATCTTCTTGGTTTTTTTCGTCAGCCAGTTCTTCATTCAAATCTTTAGGTTTTTTGATGAATTCGTGAAACATTACATCACCAGTCATAAGTCCATCTTCCACTTTAATCAACTAAAATATTAATGTTGTATTAGTGAAATAATGGAATTTTGTACATTTCACCATAGCGTAATTTACCTGTAATGTAAGCCTTGGACCAAGTTCACTCAGTCTTATGGAAGATTGAGTACCTACTATGTTACCTCGACTGACCAACTTTTGAGGGACAATAATGGTGGAACTTGGATTATCCTCAACCTCACTATCAGACAAAAGTTCTGGCCTACATAGTTCGGTGAACATATTCAATTATTAATTGGAAGTGAATTGATTTGATATATAATATAATTAATATTTACTTCAACAAAAATTCATCAATGTCGTTTAAATTTGATAAATCAGGAACTTTACTCTGGACAATTTTTTTTACCCCTTTAGACAAGCCAACTGGAACGCTTTTAATAGCATAATGTCTAAATTCAATCAATTTTGTTTCGGAAGAATAATTCATCAAAACACATCTTTTAATATCATTTAAATTTACCTAAATGTGACAGTAAAAATATGTACTTAATAAATCATTTAAACTAATATTTTCTTACTTTGGTGACATTTATTGTAGGAAACATATTTTGAAACATAGTAGCCATCAAATTGATATGCAAACCTTCACCAGTAAAATTATTCATAACGATTAATGGAGCGTGACTAAACAATTTTGGATTAACCATTTGTTTACGCAATGACGACACAACGTCTTTACTGAGTGCATAGTTGTGTAGTTTAAATGTCATTGTTGGACCTTGGGGTAATCTGGCTACACGAAAATTTATTCCTGTATCTGAGCTTGTGAACACACATAAATGTGAAACGTGCATAGGGCCAGCAAGAGACACAAAGTCTTTAATTGTGTTTTTCTTATACACCTATATAACATTTTAAAATACAATTCTTTATAAATGTTCTTAAAAATTTGACAATTACACATTTTTTTAAAAAATTAAAGTAAATCAATTTATTATTACTTGCAATGAAGCAGCAGTGAATGGTTCCATAACCTTTCGAAAATCTTTTACCAACTGCATTAAACTTTTGCCAATTTGTCCTCTGTGGATAACAAATGAATGTGGAGCTCTTTTCAATTCTTCAGGTTCTTCGTAAACAGTTTTCTTTAGTTTCTTCAACCGTTTCTGTATTCAACAATTATAAATTATTAATATTTACCTATTTTAATTTATAATTTCGTAAACTACAGGAAACAATACATTTGCGATAATTATTAATGTTTCATGCTTTTGTAAAGTTAAACAAATAACTGAATTTTTTTATTAGGTATGTATATCAAAAACAGAAATATTTGAATTATTTTATATACGTACTCAATAGAGGAAGAATGATTCATGCATGAATATATTTTTTCTTTAGTAATAAAATTTATAGAGCAGGATTTATTTTGTGACTTATAGAATATTAAAATAAAATTTGTATGTTGCATATTTTTGCATATTTCAATCCATTTTTCTTTCAAAGTATATTTGTGTATGTTTGGTATCTTTAAGTTTTACTTGCATTTAATATTAAATTATTGTATATTTCAATTGCTATTATAGAAATGTTATCTTTATTGATTGGAAATGTCTTATAACTAAGTTTAATAAATTAATAGATTATTGTGGCAGTTTATCGTTAAGTGTATTCATAAACTTTACGTGTGCTGTAGTGTTTTGGTGTCTTTATAATGAGAGTTAATTTGACTGTATTTTAAACAATTGTATCTTTTTTTTTTTTTTAAATACCAAAAAAAAAATAACTTCATCAGCAGCGCAATATAATTTGATTCCGAATCTAGTAAACAAGTTTTTCAACCGATTAAAAATTTTGTTTTGAAAGCCATGTGGAACAAAAAACAATTATGGTCAAAAATAATTTGTTTAATACCACACCTTAGTACATATAAACATATCAATTACATCAGTTTTAAATAAATGTAAGTTTTCAGATTAAATGAACAATAAATGAGGACTGCATTATTTTTTTTTTTCAATTTATACATTTTATACAAACAACCATTTTTTAATTTAAATTATTCATCCATTTTATTTTTATTATTTTAAGTTTTTAATAGTTAAAGTAGTTATTTTGTAACATATTTTTACATTTTTTTTTTAAACCAATATAATGACATTTTATTGGGCATATTTTAAAATTTATTAGTTACGAGCATCTACCCAATGGTAGGTATTTATAATGGTTAGATTACATTCAAAACTAAATAAAACAGGTACGGAACCTCTCCTAACTCGAAAAAAAACCTTTACAAAATTGTTTTAATTTTATAGTATTTGATGATTATGAACATTAATTAAAAATTATAGTTCAATTTATCAAATTCAATATAGGTATAGGTAAACCATTCAATTTGTTTTTCTTTATATAACTGAAACATTAGGTAAGCATACTAATACTGTATTTTCAAAAATTGTATCAATAACTAATTTTTTCCAATTCATTAATTATGATGGTAACAATGATAAACCAAATGTTTTAAATGTTTAAAATAATAAATATATAATTGTTACATTGTATACAACGAAATAATATTAAATAAAATAAATTTGATATATTCAAAATTATTGGTTTTAAAATTAAAATTGATTTTTTAGTTTGTCGTTATGTTTTAAAAGTTTTATCTTTGTGTCACATCGCAATTATTAATTAGAAAATAGATATCAATAAAATATTCAACTACATACGTTTTTTTTCACGGTCGATTTACGTTTGGAACCCATATTTAATCCAAATGACAAATTCACAAAGGAAATGTATATGAATAAAACTATAAAATGCAAGTCAAGATTAAAACGTTAACTATTAATTATTTAAGACAACACCACGACTGAAGATATTTCTTTAATAACAACACACTATGCAACTTCATCTGTATAGCACACGTGTTTCTGAAAAGTGATAATGTTATCAAACGTATTATCATAAAATTATGTATTTTTCAAAATAAATAACGTCAGATTGCAACATAACCTCGGATTAAGATTATTATCACAGATAATAGACGTTATTATAGGGGGAGGCCTGACAAAATAATTAAATTAATACATTTATTTTGTCATGGAGAGAGAATACTGATTAGCAAAAAACGAATAAAATGCCGTGCACCGTGTCGCCACTCAAATGATACTCCACTACTCCACTACCCTACCTAAACTTAAAAGTTGATTATCTCGTTGACGCCGTTAACGGGTTGGCAGAAATCAAAAATGCTGACACCGAAATTTATTTAAAATAATACTCAGTCTATTTATGGAATTTTTAATAAAGTTTTTCATTTTAAAAACCAAAGTTGGTATCACCACAGAATACTCCATAAACTTTGTGAAAAATCTAAATATTCGAAAATATCAGCTTTACTACATTTAAAAATTTTAAAAATCAGAATTTGAATATATTATGCACAATTTAACAAAACAAATGAAGTGAGCACGCTTAGTGAATCACTCTATATATAATATATAGTACATATATGTAAGTGAAAAAAGTAGATTTACACATAGATTACACAAGTAATTAAAAAAATCTTTGTTATACGTGTTATAATTATAGTTATAATTATTAGGGAGATGTCATCTCAGTTTCCCCTTAAGTATTAACCTAACACACTACCCCTGCAAAATATCTACATTTTTAATTCTTTTGGCTGCGATTTTTTTTTAACCTTACTGTTACATAATTAAAACTGGGTGACAAATCTGGTTTACGACCCAATCTCGGTTTTTTTCTTTTTTATCTTTTTGCAAAATGTGTGTTTTTGCCTGTACATTAAGAATCTAAAAAAAAATTCGGACGAACTTCGTTTGGAAGTTACAGAAGAAAACTTCATGAAGTTCGGGTTTTCCGTTCCGCGTATTTCTTAGTGAGAATTTAATATTTTCTAAAATTATTTTTTTTCTTAAATGTGTGATTTTTAACGCTCAATCCATTGTTCAATCACTTACATATCATACTTATTTTTATAGTTATTGCACATAAACCTTTAAAATAGCATTTTTGGAATTAATCTAAAATGTAGACGAAAATAGACATTTTTTTTATTATTATTATGATTTTTGGTTATTGATATTTAGGTAGGTAGGATATTGAGGGAAATTTAATGTATATCTGTACCTAAACAAATTTAAGCTTTACCAACAAAAAAAGATTCTGAGCAGAGCTCGGTTAATAGTATTACTCAAGGGCGTCTTCGGGTCAATTCCATGAGGGGGGAGGGCAAACAATTTTTACTCTTGTATACTACCGCTTTGGTCCGAAATATTTCACTTTGAGATTTTGGTTGGAGAAGAGTAGTGGTGCATTAATAACACGCCAAAACTTCAAAGTGGAATATCTTGTCAACGAATTGACGGAAATCAAAAATGTCAACACTAAAATTTATTTTAATTAATATTCCATCTAATTATGGACTTTTTAATATAGGTTTCTATTTGAAAATCAAAAGTAGGTAGCGGTTTTGCCCCCAAAAATAAGGATCATAAAAAATAACACAAATATAAAATCGTAGAGCTGCCTGTTTCTTAAATGTTCTATAAAACAAATTCTGAAAAAGGTTAATACTTTCCGAGATAATGACAGTACCCACTTAAATGGATCACCTGGTACGTCCTCTCTTTTTCTTTTGTTCCCGTATTCCTACATCTGAAATGATACAATTCATCTAAGTTTTGTTTAGATTTTTAGAGCTACTCAAACAAATATTTGTAAAAAAAAATTAATTAAAAATTTGTACGTGTGTTGGATAGGAACTTACATTTAATTTTCATCACAAAATCATATTATAATATTACTTATTAATAGTAGTTTTATTTATCTGCAAATTTTTTTTTTTTTTGTTCTATTAGAATTGAATTGAATACAAAATAAAATTTCTCGAAAATCAACACACTAAATTAAATCATTAAGATTGAATATTTATATTCTTAGCGATCAGAATGTATTTGTACAACATAGTTAACAAATTATATACAGCTAAAGAAATTAGAGATTAAATATCTATTATATTTTCCTAGTCTTAAAATTTCAAATAATTATTAAATTTGACACTCTAAAATTTGGGAACTGCTAAAAAAAAAGTGAACAAAAAATTATTTTTTACAGAGATACTAATAAGTACTAATATTACATAATAAAAACAAATACATTTATTAATTGATTTTAATATTATTATAATTAATTTGTATTAGATACAGCCCCTATAGCTTAAAAATTATTAAATTAAGTTGGTATTTAAAACATTTTTTGATAATTTTTAACAAACAAATTTAATTTAAATAATTGGTTCTAATAATTATAATGCATATTATACAATCTTATGCCTTTGGGTATAGATCAGATGAGACGCGGCAGTTTATGTTGAGAAAAATAATAGCTACACGTACAACAAACAAAATTAAATTTTTTAAACATAAAACTATAAAAACTTAATTCAATAAAACAAAAAAGTATACCTAAATTACATTAAAGATACATATAATATATATGCACGTAGTATTTATTGACTATTTTTAATTTTGGCCAAAAGTTGTTCACAAGTTGATTTAGCATCTCCAAGTAGCATATTGGTGTTTGGCTTGTAGAAAATTGGATTTTCTATTGCTGCATATCCAAAACCCAAGGATCGCTTCATAACAATGACCTCAAAAATAAATAATAATTTATAGTTAATAAATGCTTAACTTTTTAAGTCTAATAGCTTTACTTGATTTGCATTCCAGACTTTTAATACGGGCATTCCGGCAATTACAGAATTTGGATCATCTTCGGCACCAGAATTAACTATATCATTAGCACCAACCACTAAAACTAAATCAGTTTTTTTAAAATCATCATTGATTTCGTCCATTTCTAACATATCTTCGTAAGGTATTCCGGCTTCTGCCAATAAAACATTCAGCTGACCAGGCATGCGCCCTAAAATTAAAGACGTTTAGTTTGAATATTTACTTGGTTTTATTAGAATAAGAAAAACAAATTCTATGATTTAATTGCTATATTTAAATTAAAGCTAAGATGGCATACCTGCTACAGGATGAATACCAAAACGTACAGATTTACCACTTTTCTTTAAAATTGAAATCATTTCAGCCAATGGATATTGTGCTTTAGCAACACACAAGCCATAACCTGAAAATAATTAATTGACTATTAAACAAATGAATTTTCAAAAATGGGAAAAAATGTATAATTTTCGAATCTAAGTGCATAATTCATCAAATTTTAATTGTCTTATCTCACCTGGTGTAATTATAATATTTTTTGAATTATTCAAGAGATCAGCTACCTGGTCAACATTTGTTTCTGTGTGTATACCGCCTATTTCTGCCAGCTGACTGGATTTAACAGGCTTATTACCAAATCCACCAAGTATGACACTAGTGAGCGAACGATTCATTGCCTAGAAGTAAATTAATAATTATTTAACTATTTTAATTCAATATAACTAGATTACTAACTTTACACATAATGTAAGACAAAATAGCACCTGATGAGCCAATTAAGGCTCCGATAATTGTCATTAAATTATTATTTAACATGAATCCTTCGGCACACAATGCCCAACCTGAATAACTATTTAACACAGTGATCACAACAGGCATATCAGCTCCTAAAAAATTGTTTTAACACAAAATAATTATTTTAAAATAAATATATCAATAATCTCATCTATATATCATACAGATTGAAGTAATGTAGTATTAACTAATACATTTTCTAATGTTATTTTAGTAATAGCATTGATTGATTCTATAATCAATGGTAATAGATTTAAATAAAAATTACCTCCGATAGATGACGTCAATGATAGTCCTAAAGCTGCTGAAAATGCAGTCGCAGATGACAATGAAGCCAAACCTCCAAATAGTGATGGATCATAGAAAAAATACGCCATGGAAGACAAATTTCCAGCAAGTAGTCCAACATTTAATGCATGTCTTCCAGAAAATAATAATGGTTTTGAACTCAAAACGCCTTGTAATTTTCCATATGCAATTAATGACCCACTAAAAGTAATGCCACCAATTGATGAGCCCAAGTATAATGATGTCTTTATAATATTCGCTGCTGGGTCAGTTGCAAATAACGAGTAATCGTGCATAAATGTAGCTAAGCAAGTAAACACTGCAGCTAAACCAACGAGACTATAAATACATAAAAAAACACATAATGTATTATTTATGTTCAAATAAGATTTATTATGTATACCTATGAAATCCAGCAACAAGTTGTGGTAGGTCAGTGATTTGAATTCGTTTTGCAATAATTGAACCAATTGTTCCACCTATAGCAGTGCATGCTATCATTTGTACCAAAACTTCCGTTGATGGGGCGATATAGCCAAGTGTTGAGACAATACCTCCACTGACTCCAATCTAAAAAAAGTTTTTAAAAAAATCAATTCAACTAAAAATATTGTGTTGTATATAATAGATTACTGACCATTCCAAGATTATTTCCAAAACGTGCGGTTTTTTGTGAACTTAATGAAGCAATAGCACCAATACAGCAAAGAGATGACCCCAGAGCTGCAAAATTGTGTATTTCTGGTAAACCGTTCATAACACCCCATATATAACCACCAGAGAATACAGAAGCCGGAATAAAATATAATGAATTATATTCTGGAGGATCACCTGGTCTACATAGAATATTAAAACAACATTTTGATTTGTATAAAATATAATAGCTGTTGGTTATAAATAATGGCATTTTTAATATATCTTTAATCTTAAGCAATAAAGGCTTAAATCGATTTTATCGAAAAAAATTACGAATAACAAACAATCATGGAATATCAAACAAAAATTGCACAATAAAAATAAACTAAAAATAAGCATTTTTTCCTTGGGACCAAAGATATACTCAAACACTATAGCGTACCTTTCTCATCTTTACAAATAAAATTTCTATCAATATCTGTACCTTTTAAATTCAATTTCCTTACTGTATTATTAACTTAATAAAAAGAACTTGAAGAACTATAAGTAGGTAACAAGTTTAAGTGTCTTTTTACATTATAACTTGGCAACTAGGAAGTTTTACAGTTCAATTTTTGTTAAAAATTAATAATATTAGATATAAACGTGGAATATGAACAAAATTTCTTGTATTTGTTTATATTTACATTATTTCTCATTTAATTTGAAATGAAATTCATAATATTTTGACTAGAGTAATTTCTTAAAAATATTACCTTTTAAACATTTGTAGCATTCGTTCAGTCACTATAAATCCACCAAACACATTAACAAATGATACGAGTGCAGCTGTAGCAGCTAATCCCTGTAGATTATTATTAGGTAACAATAAAATAATATATTACAACTAAAATGAAAAAATAAATATTAAAATTATTTACTTGTACTGCATTTGTAGGATAATATGATCCATCCATTAATAATAAACCTCCAACTGCTGTAATTCCTGATATGGCATTAGTCACAGACATTAACGGTGAATGCAATGCAGGGGTGACATCTAAATTAAAAATGTAAAAAAAAATATATATATATTGTGCATTTTAAAATTTTTAAAAAAATAAAATAAAAGAATAATATTATAATTACCCCAAACTGTATAATAACCCGCAATACTAGCTAAGGAAAAAGTTGATGTCATAATAGAGAAATGATGATTAGGTGATACTGATCCGAGAGCTAGTAAACTACCAAGGCCTGTGGTCAGAGCCAATGAATCTTTCATGTGCTTGCTGAGATGATTAACAGGTATAACTTTTACTTCTTTTGAAATGGTTTTATGTTCTGCTGGTATGTCAAGTTTTGCAGATTTTGGAGGTGGCCATAATAACTCTCCCACTTTCAAAACAATACTTCCTCTGATTACTTCATCTTCTAAATTAATCCAAAATTGTTTGTCATTTCCTATTGATAGTAAAAATTTTGATATGTTGTTTGAATATAACGAAGAGCTTTGAGACGGCAATTTAGATGGCAAATCTGTTATCCCTATGTGCACGACGTCATTATAAGTGTAAATTTCGCCAACACGGGTTGTTTCAATATTTCCTCCTGCTTCAGCAGCTAGATCAACTACGACACTTCCAGATTTCATGCTTTCTATGTGTTCCTATATAAGTCATCTACATTTTAGTAGCTATGAATATTTAACATGAATCCAATACATTAGATATATAGTAGGTACCTACTTTTAATATTAACTTGGGTGCTGGTTTTCCAGGAATCAATGCTGTTGAAATAACAATATCCACATCTTTCAGTTGCTTAGAAAATAAATCCATTTCTGCTTCAATAAACTCTTTGGACATTTCTTTACTATAACCTCCAGAAGTTGACCCATCTTCCTATAAATATATCAAAAATTAATAAATATTCTACTCAATGGAGAAATAGGGACCAATTACACATGAATATATTATGAGTACTAAGAGATAGTATCCACCTGAATAGAAACTGTTAAGAATTGTGCTCCTAATGATTCCACTTGTTCCTTGACAGCAAACCGTGTGTCAAACGCTCGAACTATGGCTCCCATATTCTTAGCCTGAGCAATTGCTGCTAAACCTGCTACACCACCACCTATCACAAAGACTTTAGCTGGTGGTAATTTTCCAGCTGCTGTTATTTGACCTAAAATAAATAATTTATAATTATAATTTTAAATAATAACATTTGAAAGAATTAGTATATTATGTTTTAGTTATGATGAATTTACCGGATAAAAATCTGGGGTAATGATTTGCAGCTTCAATGACTGCTCTGTAACCAGCTACATTTGACATAGAACTCAGTGCATCGAAACCTTGGGCTCTGGATATTCTAGGAATGCAGTCCATTGCTGTAAAATACATATGTATTATACAAATTGTATATAAACTATATACTGTTTATGAATATAAAAATATGTATTCATTATATTTTTGTAATTTACCAAAAACATTCATTTTTTTTTTCGCCAGTTCTTTGATCAAATCTTGATTTTTTGCTGGATAAAAAAATGAAATCAAAGTGGAACCGTCTTTAAATAGGGGTACTTCATTGAGAATAGGATATCTGACCTTAAGAACAATGTCTGAAAATTTAAATTAACTAGGTATTTAAAATTGTAAATACAAGTATAGTTAGACATTTTAAAATCAATTTAAATGCTCAGATAGAATAATATTTTCATCTACATATTATGAATAATCATGACTTATGTGTTAAACTTGAAAAAATAACAACCTTATAATAACATTTCACATTTATATATTTGCCAATATTTCCAAGTGCGAATATTTTAACATCAACATAATTTAATTATAAATTATGGTGATGCTAATATATAAAGTTACTTATAGGTTATAACAATTTAAGAGGATACATAAATACAATTTTAAATTAAACATCGAAAATTATTATTATTTAAAGATCGTATAAATTTGAACACCAAGTCAGAATGTGAAATATCTAACGAGTCATGGGATCTAGTATGGGCCTTGTACACAATATTAACTAATAATATTAATATATGTAAAGTATGTATACAGTATAAAATAAAGTGTACTGTATAAATATAATAAAAAGTACAATACAAATTTAAAAAAGAGCTGATACTGGAGATGGGAGCGGCCACTGTTGTAGGGAAAAAATTGGGAAGGATACATAAGGTTATTTTATTTATACCTATAAGCAACGATAAACTATTACTTGACGAAGAAGATTCTGAATGTAGTTCGGTAATACACAATTTAAAGTGCCGTATTTTTTTTTTTTGCGATTTTTGTTTGAATTTGATTTCAAAACGCTTATTAAAAACAGGAGAAAAAGACGTACGATGATTGGAAATTTCACCACATCTAGGTAAATCTAATGTAAGTATTACCAAATTTCGAGTCTCTACGTGTATTTATAACCGAATTACAGCAAAAAAAAATTCCCAAAACATAAAATTCTTTAAAAGCTCAAAAGTGGCTAAATATTTTGGCGATGATACCGTAAGAAGTAAATCAAAAAGGCAACAAAAAAGGCGTCTTGTGATTTTTCGATCGAATCATTCTTTCTTGTGGAAAACGTTGTCTGTGTTTTTGTAAAATAATGAAATTGTGAAATTATACGTTTTCCTACGTCTTTTCCCACTTAGGTGCTTTTATTTAAAAAATGGCGTAGAAAATTAAAAAAATGGCTTCTCTAAAGTATGATCTAGACAACTTGAACTTTCAGAAAATTTGCTTCACGGAACTAGTAGGATCAAGTTTACTAGAAAAAAACGTGTCCACAGACTAGAATAAAAAAAAAAAAAAAAAAACAGCATTGTAAAACCAATAGCTCCCTCGCTACGCTCGGAATCTAAAATATTACATAAATTATGACATTACAAACATTAACTATTATATTGAAAAAATTGTCCTAGAATAATAGAGACGGGTACAGCCATTGTTATAAGTAAGTTAAAGTATACCTATCTGTAAGCAACGATAAACCATTACTAACGAAATAACGATTCTGAATGGAATTTCGTTGATAGTGATGCTTTGTCAACAATATATATATATGTAAAATTGCTAGTAGAAAATTTGTAAAAGCAAGTGCTACATTTAAATGTAACAATTTAAATAATTTGCATTCATTGTTGATTTTAAGGACAACAATATAAATTATAAAATTCGTTTTCTGTGGTCAGCATTTGTATTCTTACTCACAAATCACAATAATCACAATAGAAAATTACATTAATTGTTCTATTTTATTATAGGTACAATATTTTGTTTTAAAATGATTTCTTTCTAGTATTTTAATCTATAATGGGAACAAAATATTTTTGGGCAGATTGGAAAGGAAAATATTAAAATATGTTTTAAAATACCAATTAAAATTGAATAGTAAACAAAGAGGTTAATAACTAATAAACCGCATGATTATATTTATGTATAGTTTAAAATAACTAGTAATATTAAATGTATAATATAAAGCTAAAAATTAACCAAATAATGTAGGTTCATACTTAAAAATTAAAAATTATTGAATATTTGAATGACAAAATTAAACTTAGAAACTAGCTGATAAAAATTGTTAACCAGTTAAAACATGTCTAGTTCCTTATTATACTGTACCGGTTATTCCTTTTATTTATTTATTTTTTTTTAATAACAGTTTAATTTTAAAGAATTTATTGACATTGAAATTGCTTAGTAACCTGTCGAAGTTATTATTATTAATAGGAAAAAATTAAAATTATTTATAATGATTAAAAGATTTCAAAGGTCTATATTATAGTAATCTAAGTATCTCCAAAAAAATTAGATAAGTTTTATTTCGTTTTTAAATTAATAAGATTCGTGTTTAATAAGTTGGATTTTATTATATTATGTTAAGGTGTATTAACCTTGTTATAATTTATTATTGTTTTTATCTGTTGGACGTTATATCACAATAAAAGCTGATGTAGATTATGCTTATATCAATATTATATTATTATTATATAATATTATATTACCAATTCATGTTATAAGAACATATTTTTAAAAATAGATCTTTATTTTATCTTATACTAATATCATGAAAACAACTTGGCCAATCTATAAAATTAAAACAAAATATATTTTGCTTTTTATCTGAATGATAATGGCAATGTAATAATGTTTTATCTATAATATTATTAACAATAAAAAAAATAAAAATAAATAATATTTATTGATTTCCAATTAACTATTTTATATGCTATTAACTACGCACTCGGTATCTATAGATAATGTATTTCATACATATTCGTTGATAAATTAAAAAAAAACCCTTGAACCCAGGCGTCAAACACTTGAATAGGTACCTTTCATTTAAAACTCGCCAACAACTGTGCGCACATTTAGTTTTTTCCAACTAAATTCAAATAATTTAAACAAATATAATGTCTTAAAACTGTGATTTTATGACATAATACACAAACTGGATATATAATATATAATATATATCATATATACCTATATTAGATTCAATCGAATTTTGAGATATTTAAATTGTAGTCTTAAAATATATATATATTGTTTCAATATAATTAATATACAAATGTTATAATTACCAACCAAATGACATTTTAACCAATAATCATATTTATACCTAATACATTATAAAATATACCAAATTAAACTACATATAGAAAATCTATGTTAGGGTTTATTGTAAAAAACCATCTCCGAATAAATAAAAATATATTTAGAAACACAACATCTATTATTTCTATGTCTAGTGCTTGAAATATTTTATATTCTGTTTTTCACTATGATTATATTATTTCACTTGTTATTTAATAGATATTAAATCTATAGGTATACCTACTTAAGAATTGATAAGTACTCAAAGTTTATTATGAAAATAATTTTTATTTAAGATAAACGTGTGAACTAAAAATACAAAACCGTTAAAACCGTTCAAAGAATGGAATAAAAGAGATGCTTCAGAAAGTTAAAAATATCAAAAATAAAACGATTTTCTATATTTGCCGGGAAATTAAATACCAATGAAATTATGTTCAAAAACACCATTCTCAATGCTGTCTAATTGGGGGTGTTGGTGGTCTATCCCCTCCGCATACAAATTTTTTTTGAAAAGTCTACTCCATCGAAAAGATGAAAATTTTTTCAAACAAACCTGAGTGAAATACGCTTTCTTTTGAAACGATCTCAGCTCCAGCGATTTCATAGTCTCGATCTTTGAACTTGGCTTCAGTTCCTGCATCGTGTTCCACTCGCACATTCCAGCCGTGTTTTTTTAAAAGTTCCACGGAATTTGGCACCAGAGCAACTCTAAAAATACAATAACAATAATTATAATATACACAAATATAAATTCAACGAAATGCCCTAATATAATGCGGCCTTATGTAAACATATATTACGACGTATAATAATTATATTATTGTATTATTGATTTTGTTATTCGACGCAACTAAATTACCTCTTCTCGTTGGTCCGCGTCTCCCGCGGGACGCCGACTTGAAGCAAATCGTACGACACTTTGGGCCCGGTCGGAACGTCCACGGTCCGAGACTTTACGTCGGCCGACCGAAGTCGTCGTGTGTACGCTACGCTCGTCCGGAGACGGTGTTCGCGCGACGCCAACCTGAACATCGCGAGCGGTCACGTGTGTATCTCGCTTCGATTTTATACCGCGGTCACTGAGCTCGTCGGTCAAGTGGTTTTTATTGGTTCAGACGAAACCTAACGCGCGCGCGCGCGCCCGCCCGTTTGATGTTCAGTTCCACCTAACCGGAAAATAATTAAAAAACTTTCCGTTTCGTGTCTTGCTGTTTCGATTCGAGAACAGAACGACGACGAAGACGACAAATCACCGTAGTCTACGCAGTACACGACCGAATCTCGGTCGTCTTCGTAGTGCGACAAGAACCGTTTATACTGTTTATATGTTTACGCGTACAGTCGTGATGTAAAATCTCTCCCCACTCATAAACCGTAATAATAATTTTCATAATATTTATACAGCAAGGCGCTCGAAAAACCAATGATTCTCAACCGACTAATGCTTTATAATCGAATTAAACTGCACGACTACATACAAAATGCAAATTTAATACTAGGCCTACTATCTATCGTAATAGTACAATAAGTACAATAACAAAGTGTGGGTATAGACGTCAACGTAAACCTGTATCGTGCGTAATATTATACAATTCATATTGTAATATTATATACATTTAAATAGTTGTGCCATACCTAGTAATATTATCTCAAACACTTTAATAATGTGTAGATCCTACACAGTGCTCGAATTGGGAAATTAAAATGAGGAGCTCTGCTATAATTTATAAAGCGTCATTAAGGGTTGAGGAGAGCCGATAAGTAAAAAAAAATAATATCACCAGTGTCAAAATTCCACTCATAAGACACTATAAATAGAACAGACCAGGGCCTGATTTAAAGAAATAGAAGCCTTGTGCATTACACAACTTTGGGGCCCTATTTCAATTGAACTAAAAAAGAAATTGGAAAAAATTGAAACAAAAAAAACCGACATACTTTGTACGTGGGTGCAGCCACTGTTGTAGTTGGGAAGTTAGGAAGGTAGAATACAGACGGGAATTTAATGTATATCTGTAAGCAACGATAAATCATTTTTAACGAAAAAACGATTCTGAGTGGAGTTCAGTCTATAGTATTGCTTTGTCAACAATATGTAACCAAAAAATGACCTCCTTAAAGTACTACTCCAGTCAGATTTCCTTTCAGAAAAAGTACTGTAATTTGTATATTGAAGCAAAATTTCTGGTAGAAAAGTTGTTTACATGTAAAAAAAGGTCACAATATTTTTTTACTATTACCTACATTTGTACATTTTCCGTTTTTTCCCAATTAATGGGAAAACTTCCGGGAAAGTCAAAAAATGGTCTGCTTAAAGTACCATGTAGGTAAAATATCCTTTCAGAAAAGGTGTAACACTTGATACATTGGAGCAAGATTTCTGGTAGAAATGTTTGCACAACAAATCGAGAGGTATTTTTTGATTAAAATAGACGGAGTGAGCGATGTTTTGGATCTCTAGGTACATCCAAAATGCAAAACAGTGTTTTTAGAGTATGGGTTTGAACTCGTGATCTCTAGGATTACAATAGGTAGGTAGTACCACTAGACTACGATAGACATTATTTTATTTTTAATACGGGTTGCAGCCCAAAGTACAGTAGCAATTTTAATATAAAAGATAATAATACAAAAATATAAATAAAGTGAGAAGACAAATCATGTATATAAAACAATAATAATAAGAGTGATAAAAAATACATTAGGACAACTTATAAATTAAACTTGTAATTTAAAAACCGGATCCTCGTTGGCAAGATACATCATCCTATAGAGTGGGCGGTACGGGGAAAATTAGTCTTACATAAAAAGAAAAAATAGGTGGAGCTGGTCTAAATGCGAGGTTTTTTAAAGTTAACCATGAGAAAGTAACTCAGGACAATCAATCGTCCCATCAATAAGCTTACGTAACCTTATCATAGTTAACTCGTCTATCAGCTAAGGACTGTATACAACCTAATTGATACTGGTTCATAATTTGGTTTAATTTTTAATAAATAAGCAGCAAAACTCAAAAACTTTCGTTAAACCCTTTCAAGTTGGCTCATATCACTTGTGATGTGAGGATTCCAAATTACAGTAGCAAACTATAAAATGGACCTGACTATACAATATTATAATATCCGTAGAATATCAGAATAATATCAGAACTTTAAAAATATATAACTTCGAAACTAAGTCATTCCGCTCAATTCTGACTTCACTATCGTTCTTAAATCGACAATATACATATGTTCAGAACAAAAAATTGAAAAATTAGATTTGTTCTAAATAATTCTACAGACATTAAAAAATGGCGGTAAAAACGATAATCATGTAACATTAGATAGGTATACTTGTATTAAATAGCACGTAATTTGTTGCAAAATTCTACCCTTAAAACTAAAATAATGGGGTTATATATTATTTTCTTAAAAATCAGTGTTCCAAACAGTAATGGTGCAACATGTTAATTTTTTACTGAGAATTTTACTGACGGACCCATTATTATAATAGATAGATTTTACAGCGAATCACGTGATATAGATTACTGTTAATTTTGGATGTATATTAGTAGCAGTAATAAAGTAATAATAATAGTATTTAGTAGTAATAAAGTTAGGCTCAACAAATTGATTATACTTAATTATTTTATTCGGTAATATACCGAATGAAATATGTATTTAATTAGTTATACACATATCGCATCGTTTATAAATTCTAAACTTTAAATGGTTTTATTCAATACCTATAGATTATATTTTTATTTGCTATTATAAAATTTTTTTTTATAGGTATCTTCTTTTAAACACTATTTATGGTATAGATTTACAGCTAGTCCATAATTGGTAGGTAATATATTGGTACCTTATTACAGCTGTTTTAGTTATAAATCTAAGTATAAAATCTCTAAGTATCAAAGATGCCTACAACTGCTTAATTTTTTTTCTTAGTTATCAATAGTAATAATTCGGAGGTATAGTGAACGCTGCAGCTTATAAGTTATAAGACTCATGTATATGGTTCAGTGACTTATAAGACTCAAAATCGCTTGGAACGCCCAGACGTATCCAATTATGTTTAAAAAAAAGTCGGTTATAAGACTCCTACTTCAATTATAAGACTCAAATTTTGTAAAAACAAAAAATGTTTGAAAATGTACATTTTTGGGGAAATGTTGAAATTAGTTTTGAAAAGTTATTTGTGTTGAAGTAGTTTTAATTTATATCTTATCGCACTTCATGTTTATTGCAATTGTCGTTATTGTGGTGTAAGGTATAAAATTTATATTATAAAATATAAATATACTCCTGATAACTGGCTAAGTTACTGTATTTCACATTTTCGTAATTTATATTGTTATAGTCTTAATACAAAATCAGTCGTCATTGGAGTTCCAATACTACACCATCATTTTAACAAATAACAAATTTGTTAATAAATAGCAACATTATGTAAAACTGAAATATTAAATAATATGTGAAATAAAATTAACAAAATAAAGTTTCTTCCCCACTTAGCAAATTTACTTATACGAGTTATAAGGTTCATTCTGTTATAAGACTCACTTAGTGCTGGTCCCCAAGTGACAAGTCTTATAAGTGGCTCCCGTTGTACATTATATAATTTTATACGAACATTTATAAATTATTAATAGAAATTATTAGCTTATGAAATGCTATTATGATCACAGATCAGGTATAATGTATCTACCTATAGTACCTATACTTATTTTAAAAAATACAAAATATGTTTAAAACATTTTAACGTAATATGTTTTGTTTTGAAGGTTATACTTACATTATAATAAATTAAAAAATGAACAGTATGTTTACGCATTATATTTTATTTAGGTAGGTGTATGAAATACCAAATATACCTTTTATAATAAAAGTATATATCAGGTATAAATGTAATAAGTATAGAAGTTACACAATATACTTATTCAAAAATTGTAGTAAAATAATTTTTACCCTTAGAGTTTACTATACTTACCTAAATTATTTTATTAGTATTTTAGATTGTGTGTGTAGTTATTTATTGGATTTACTATGGTGTTTTTATTTTATTTTATTTTACTGTCTGTTAACTTTTCGACCAGAAATATCTGATCGTGAACTTTAGAGGTGGTTTCTGTTAGCAAATTCGATCTAGTTGGTACATAGTTGGAGTTACATTTTACTTGTAGGTTTTCTTATTATGAATATAATAATATTACAATAAAAACAATAGGGATACTGCTGATGGGTGTGCCACTGTTTTAGATAAAAAGTTGGGAAGGTAGGATACATAGGTTTATTCAATTTATATTAATATAATCAAACATGAATAATTTCCAAATGAAAAACGATTGTGAGCGAAGCTCGGTTAAACATCTTTTGAAATGACAACTTTTACGATTTCCGTAAAAATTTAAATTTACACTCATTTATGAAAAAACGACTACGAATATATTAGACGAAACTTTTATAAATAAATAAATAAACCTTTTAATAATTCTTTGAGAATTAAGAATATGGTTTTTTTGACTTGGTAAAATAAAATATATCATGTCAAAATTAATCTCACCTGCACTAATGGTTGCCAAATTGTTTTTGAAATTTTAGCGTATTTCTTCAGATAGATAGATTAAGTTAAACAGTTGTAAGAGGTATTATTTTTTTTTTCGAATTCCTTTTTTATTATTTTTCCAATTCAAATATTGCCAACACAAAAGACTGCTATAAAAATAATATTACATAAATATATGAAGCAACGTAGTTTAAAATTTAAACAAAAATAATAGTAAAAATATAACTGTGGCTAAAGAAATGATTCAGTCATAGGTTCAATCATATGTTTGTATTGATATAATTAGTTAAAAATAAAATACCTAGTAAAAATCCAAAAGTCAATGGTTGTTTACTATAATATGGTGAACTGAAAATTGAGTTCCTTACGTTTACTTCGCCCTTGAAAATATCGTTATCTATCTTGTTTAATGTTTACAATATGCAACGTAAGTACTAAGTTACAATGTTTGTGAACTATTTACGATTTTCATGAATATATTATTGTTGTGTACGTCACACGACCAACAAGACAACTAAAAGATACGTACAGTCGACAGTCGTACAAAACTATAATATTAAGAAGCACGTATAAGTAGACCCTATAACCAGACGTATTTAAAAAAAAAAAATTCTGTGCAACACACAATAAAATTGAATTTTAAAGAGTAAAA
Organism: Cinara cedri; assembly: GCA_902439185.1. Classification (NCBI taxonomy): domain Eukaryota; kingdom Metazoa; phylum Arthropoda; class Insecta; order Hemiptera; family Aphididae; genus Cinara; species Cinara cedri. The sequence continues at coordinate 1,247,769 of CABPRJ010000957.1, read as the reverse complement.
AAATAACGATAGATATGTCTGTACATATTACGTTTATTTGTAAAGTAAAATAAAAATATTATTGTAAACATTTCTAAACGAACTTCTTTTAAACATATTTTATAAATTTAAATTAAAAATGTTATTAATTTGTAATTACAAAATAAATTATAATTTTTAACGAATTCTATCATATATTTGAATACTTGCAATTGTTGTTTCCTTTATCTTCGTCTTACAATAAGTAAGCACCCAACCAATTTTCATTCAACGGGACCAATGTTGTGCTGTTTACTTTAATATTGGACTGAATTGACCTACCTATAGTATTAATTAAGTAACTTTATTAAATAATTTACTTCTACGGCGTAGACAACAGTACAATATAGAGATTAATAAAAAAAAGTATGAATGTACACATAATATTTGATATATAAAACATATGAACCAAGTTAATTAATCAAATACCAAGCTTTCTTAAAGGTCTTAGATGTTTTATTAATTTAAAGAAACTAAATAAAACTAAATAAAAAGCTTTCGATTTCAACAAAAGGAAATTTATTTATATTTGTCAATATTTATGTATAAACCATTTAGAATACCTATTCTACCCCATTCGATAGTACAATATTGGTCCTTGCAATTTTTAACAACCATAAGTACTTTTAGGTCATAATCAAGTAACAAGTATTTCTATTGACGGAAAATAGAGCTTAAGTTATTAATGAAAGCCAAAAATAAGATTGGTGAAAAATGATTTTCTTATAGGAATCCAGAAGTATCTAAGAGAAGAGTGTAGAACGTATTCGTATTTTAATCATTTTTTTATATTACAGAAATAGAATGATATCTAATCCAAGATTTCGCCATTTAGAGCATATTATTTTAACTTACCTTTTACGCACAAATTATAAGTTATTTTTTTGTTATTTTAATTTAAATTTTACCTACGAGTGTGTGAAACACATAATTTCAAAACGCTTATATCTCGTTTAAAAAATTAAAATACCGAAATAAATCAACACACACAGTTAAATACTAAGTGATCTATTTAAGTGGGTACACTCATTATCTCGGAAAGTATTCATTTTTTTCGGAATTTGTTTTCTAGAGCATTTAAGAAACAAACAGCTCTATAATTTTATATTTACGTTATTTTTTGTCACTTAAATTTCTGGTTGTAAAATAAGGATGACGAAAAATAACATAAATGTAAAAGTGTAGAGCAATTTGTTCTAGAAAACAAATTCTGGAAAGAATGAATACATTCCAAGATAATGAGTGAACCCACTTAAATGGATCACCCAGTATTTTTCATCGATTTTTTTAAGTTTGATAATATGTCAATTTAAATTTAATAATAAAACAAATAATAACACAAAATGGGTTCAGCTGAACGCAAATTTATTTAGTTGTGTGTTTATAAGCTGGAAATAACGGAAATGAACTTTTATTTTGTAATATTACATAAAATATATTTTTAAATTTAAAAAACTATTTTTTTTTATGAGTACTATTTTTAAGGATTGTATTTGATGTGAACAAATATTTCATCCCCTTCCCACTCGGAATTTGTCAAGGATCATCACTGCCTATAGCTACCTCGTACCTACACCATATTATTATAATATCATTGACTATATTATAATATAGGTATTCAATGATAATATTTCAAACGTTTTCACAAAAATCATTATTGGAGTAAGTTATCGAAATCTGCAGTTCATAATCGAATGTAATAAAAATGTCTGTAGTATAAGAACAAAATTTATAAAAATCAACTTAAAATAAACCTATGGCTATAGCATTATGTATAGCATACGCCGGCGTCGCGATCACTGCACTTTGGATAAGAAGTATTCGATAACTCGGATTTCCAATTCGCACACCGATTGTAGATTACAAAAATTATCCAAATATAATATCTCTTCTGTACTTTTGTCCAAAGCTACGAGATTATTACAGTCTACGTTTGCGCGATCGATAATAACGTTCATTTTTATAATACAAAAATTCAATATTTTTTCTACTTCTTTTTAAATTAATATTATTATTATTTTAGATTCTGAGTGTAGTAAAGAATGTATTGGTTTTACTAAGAAGTTTATATTTAATTTTTCCTTTTTTTTTTATCTAGTGTACAAAAATTCAACCATAAATCTTGCTCAGATATATACGCGCGGCATCATTTCTGAAAGGGAATATTATCCAGATGGTACTTTTGGGAGGTAATTTTTTGATTTTCCAAGCGGTTTTTATAATATCTGAGAAAAATCAGGATAAAACGTAAAAAAAAAAAGGAAAATATACGAAATTAATGCTTTTATTATTTTATTATTTGTTGTAATTCAGTTAAAAATATTTTTAGAGACTTCAAATTCGGACAAAAAATTTACATTAGCTTTTTCTAGACGTGGTAAAATTTTCAATAAATTTAAGTCATTTTTGAGCTATTTATAAAAGTTTTAATTTTGCGAGTTTTGTGAGTAATTTTTATTTGGTAGGTACTCTGTGGTAAAATTGTTAGACTTAACAGAAATGCTTGAAAATTTAACAAAAGATTCATTAAATCTTACTTTGCGGTAAAAAAAAATTGAGTTTAATATAGTATTTCTTTTAATAAAGTAATTTTTTTACTACATTTTGACGAAAATTGTTTGAGTAAAAAATTATGTGGAACAAATCTAATTTTTCAATTTTTTTTTTCGAACATATGTGTACTACCGCCAATTTAAAAAAGATGGTAAAGTCAGAATTGAATGGACTGACTAAGTTTCGAAATTATAGCTTTTTAAAGTTCAGATATTATGCACATATTACATGTTTATGTTAATTAACTCTATATTGTCTATTTTAATATACATTTGTTGTAGTCGAATGGTTATAAATACGTATTGTCATACTCTAGGGATTGCGGGTTCAAACCTGGGGTTTGAAAGGAGGAAATTGTGTGCACTTTTCTTCCCTTTTATCTAAATAGGGAAAAAACAAAAGCATTGTAAGCTATCGCTCGCTTAGACAATTTTAATTGAAAACTACCCCTCGATTTGTTGTGCAAACTTTTCTACCAAAAATCTTGCTCCCAAGTATCAAGTATACCTTATTTTCTGAAAGGAAATATTATCCCCATGGTTTAGGGAGGTCATTTTTGTGATTTCAATCGGTTTTCATAATAACTGGGAAAAACCAAGATAAAATATCGGGAAAACGGAAAATGTACCTAATGTAGATATTAGTAAAAAAATATTATAGCTTTTTTTTCTGTGTACAACTTTTCTACCAGCAATTTTGCTCCGATTTATATTGATAGTACTTTTTCTAAAAGTAAATCTGATTGGGAAGGTACTTTTAGGAGGTAATTTTTCGATTTTCTCAAACGTTTTCTTAGCAAATGTGATACTCTGGGAAAAAACATGGGAAAACCGGTAAAGACGCAGGAAAATGGAAAAATCGATACAATATTAAACAAATATTATTAAACAAAAATATATAATGCCTATTTAATTATTTTACCATAATATGACATATATATATTGTTGAAAAAGCATCACTATTAACTGAACTGCGCTCAGAATCGTTTTTTCGTTAACAATGGCTTATCATTGCTTACAGATATACATTATATTACCTATACCAGTGGCTGCACCTGTCTCCATTATCCTAGGACGTCTTTTTTTTTTACTAATTGAAATGGTACAACAAATAATAAAATCGAACAAAAGTACGGGAAAATTTTGTTCAAATGGACACATGTATACGAAACATTACAGTACGTCCAGGGAAATTAAAAACATCAAAAGAAAATTCTACTGAAATACCAATAATAATAAAACATACAATCATCCTCCAGACACGCATGAAATTGAAGTCAATAAATGCTAAGCACGAATGAAACATAAGGCAGCAACTACGTCAACAAATCCAATTGAGATTTAATGTGAAGAACTTGGAAGCTTGGTTAGTGTAACTCGTGCAAAGATGCCATCAGGAATAATAACTATAAAATAACTCTTCGAAATCATCGATCAAAAAATAATTCAAAAGAACCCATACGGCCACATATTTAGATAGCTGTATAATTAAAGGTAAGACCAAAAATACTATATTATTATGCTATTATTACTTATTAGGTTAGCTTTTTTACCTGTTCAATGCTGATGATGTTCTAACTGGAATGAATTATATTAAAAGTATTATGTATGTCAGAAGAGGCTTCAAAAGTAGTAAACTATTTTGATCAAACTTATACTACGGGAACAAAAAGACCAATTGAAATTTCGCGGCCGAGTAAACAAACCACATTTCGATATATTCCCCCAATTTTCCTATCTGCTACATGAAATGAACATGAAACAACTATTATCAATTTAGAGCATACTAATAATTATACAGAAGGATTTAACTATCAATTTTCTAAACTCGTAAGTTAGTTATAATAATCCTTCCGTTTGGACACTGCTTAAAAAAATTAGATTAGAAATAGATTCTAAAAACACTAAATAGAGCCATTTGATTAAGGTAATTTAAAACTGAAAAAAATAATATATACATATATGAAAATATGCAAGAAAAATAAATACATTTTTTATGGGTACTTACATATTTATTACACTTTGCTAAGTATCATTTATTTTCTTTTTACATTTTTTTTTTTTAATTTTATACAAATATTTTTTTATTGTACCCTATATGCATGATGTAATGTATTATTTCATATGACTTACATACCTACCTATAATAATATAATGTACTTATTGATTTTTAAAAATAAATAATTATAAATTATAAACCATACTTATAAAAATTCAAATTTCTTTTTTCCAACTATTCTTATTTTGAGTCAAAAATAATTAGATAGTTAATTTTTTTCACTTACTTTTTTCCCATATGAATTTTTATATTTCGAGTGGAGCGAAGAAGCTTATGGTTTTTTCTGTTGATTTTTTTTAGTTTACCACCTCCTCTAAATTATTTTTTTTTCGAATCCTACCTAATAATTCATATCGCTTTAATCAAATACCTACAGTATTTCTTAAAAATTTGCAGAAGAAAATCTTTAATTTTTACTACGATTTGTTTTTCTCGGAAAACACTTTTTCTAGTATCCCAACAAATTATCTAAACAATTTACAATAAATTACGATACATTGGTTTTCTTTGTTGATTTTTGGTTTATCTTGACCACATGGGAAAAAAACACTACCTACACTTTACTAGATTGCCTTACTAGCTCCACTCAAAATCATTTTTTGACTGTAATGATTTACTGTAGCTTTCCGTATACACAACTATTTTTTATACCTTAGAAACTTTCGACCTATAACGATTACCTATCCATGGTGCGAAATATGTTATGCATGTGTTTATATTATTATTTAACTAATAAAAGTATAAATATTTAATTATTATTTATCAACCAAAATAATTTACCAATAAACCTTATCTAAAGAAATAAAATTTGGTAAGATAAATTTTAGATTCTGTTGATTCTGATAACCTCAAAGAATCTAGTTTTTTTTTTTCCTAAACATTTTTTGGTTAGAATTCATATACCAATCTGTTCTAATTTTTTCACACAATATTTCAACTAATGTGGGATTTTAACCGGTAATAGGTACCTTATTTGAGAAATATATCGACATTTTCAGCAGCTTTCTCGGTTACCTTGGCAACAAGAGTAAAAACACGACTATTCTTATACTACATATTATTATACCCACTATGTTCGACAAATTTTTCTAGAGCTATTAATATTAAATATTTTTTAATTTTAATTTTTTTTTTCAATTGGTTTGTTTACGAGGAGGACATCGATTTGGATAAAAATTAAATTTTTATTTCCATCCCCTAAACACTAAAAAAATACTTTTTATTTATCCACTTAAAAAAAATTTCAAAATAACCATTTTGTAAAAGATTTCATTCTAAACATTTTAATATATCACACATTTATATCCTATGAATAGTATGAAAAATAGCGATTTTGAACATTTTGTTAAGTGGATAAATAAAAAGTATTTTTTTTTGTGTTTAAGAGATGAAAATAAAAATTTAATTTTTATCCAAATCGATGTCCTCCTCAAAGACAAACCGATTGAAAAATATTTAATATTAATGGCTCTAGAATAATCCGTTGAACATAATGGTACACACTGTATACTACTCCGATGAGAATCATGTTTTCGTATCCAATGATTTATCGTCACATATGATATATAAACTAAATTACCCTGTACATACCCAAACACCTGCCCTGTACTAGTGGGCTATTCTTGAGCAGTCATACATTTTTGAAATTTTTAACCGCCCTCTTTCAAAAATAAATCCGGCTTACACCACTGATAATATACCTATGTGGCTATATGTGTGTATAACATATATATACACACCGGCAACTATGTATAATATTAAAAAATAGTAAACCAAAGAAATATAATTATGAATTTGTATAATTTGTATTTATTGTATGAGTATCTAAAGTAATGTGATTAAAGTAAAAAAATTATGATAAAAGCATTTGTTTTGGAATGCAGTGTAAAAATGTTTAATGCAATATAGTCACTCAATAATTCAAAAAACTCCATAAATCAAACTAAATGCTTGGTCCCCTGAGAAAACCTCTATAATTAAAAGAAAATGTGTGTATTTCGGTCTTCCCTATAATTCAAAATGTCTGTCGGTGGAAGACACTTTACAATTCGAAATTATTTGACAGAACCTCTATAATTCGAATTTCTTTAATATGTACATACATATGTGTTATAAGTTCAAATAAATTTATTCTAACGATTATATTACGATACGGTACGGTATAAATATTCTAATTAACGAACTCGTAATCAAACTAATATAACGACGGCGAAAAAATATTATCGTACCTAGTTTATCTTAAATCGCTTAAATTTAAGTTAATTTTTCGACTTTATCGTAATCATCTTGGTAATAAATCTAAATCGAATCATTTTATCAAAATAAACCTTTGCAATAGATAAACAATTGTTGAAATCGAAAAAGTTAAACGTAGTCAGTCTGAATATGGGTCCCGTAAAACACAATTTTTTGTCGCTCATGGATAAAAAAAAGGTGATTGCGGAAGTTGAAGCTGGTGAAAAAAAAAGATGTTTTCCCACATTTTTTTGTTCCACATTCTACGCTTTTAACTATACTCAAACAAAAGGACTATCTTATTACATTGACACGGACACCTTACTCATCGCGAGGAAGACAGAAAAAATACGAGTACCCTGATCTGGAAAAATACTTTTTGGTCTGGTTTACTCAATGCAGGCAGAATAATATTCCAATAGCAGGACCTATTTTAAAAGAGAGAGCCAAGTTGTTTGCTGCCTTTGCGTCAATTTTTCATGCAACCTGAAATGGATGAGGAAAGATGTAATACCATTTTTAATGCTATCAGTAAGTTAGATAACGCGATGTATCAGATTGTAGCCAACAATTTAACCACAAAAAAAAAAAAAAAAACAGAAACACATTTCTTTTAATAACATTTATGTAATAATATATATTATGTACTTAATAATTTATTAATACATGTCAAAATAAATGTATATACCTATAATAAATAAATATAATTTTTCACCGCTCTTTAATTCGAATTAATTATGTTTTCCCCTTCATTATTCGAACACTTGATAAATCGAATTTTTAGCTCGGTCCCTGAATTTCGAATTATCGAGTAGCTACTGTATTTTCATAATTAAGGTGAAGCGAGAATATTTCTTTTTCTTATCAAATATCATTCAAAAGTGCGTTTACCCAAAAATTAATTTACTAATTCACCACTGGATACCTATTGGCTAAAATAACATGTTTAAATCCTCTATAACTTCATATTTATTTATCCATTTCATATTATTTTAAATCTGCAATATAATTTGTGTATTTAATAAAATATTTTTAATTCGAAAAAAAGTAACGTTTGACACTCAATACATTGGTTTACGAAAAGTACCTATACAATAAACACAATAAAAATGTTATTACACCCGGGTACTTGTATAGGTAGGTCGTTTTTATCCGGTAGGTTAAGAAGCCCGGAGGTCTATGACACTATCACTCGCTGTCTCGCTATAATACAGTTCCTTCAGTTCTCGGAAGTTTGTGCTGATCTCTTCGAATTTCATTTCGATTTCTAGGATTTTCATGTTGATCTTCTGCCAACGGTCGACGTGGATCGACACCAGAGACAACGGGTACGGGTAGGTTGTGTATAGCTGTTTGTCCATTAAGTAATAAATGCCCGTCAGATAACCCAACGTAAAGATCGTGACGATGACAGCCAATGAAAGCAAAAGGCATCTGATAACTTTAAATGCACGTCCTCCGAAATGTAGGCTGATCATGTCTGTCTTTGAAAATTATTACAAGAAACGAGACCGGAAAACTGAAAACCCCACGGATGCGCACCGCTCATAATGAATCTGACAGCTGTATAATATATATTCTCATGACACGGAGAAGTTAAAAAAAAAAATCTTAGATAAAAAATATCATCATGCGCTGAATTTCCATGAAATTTTAAACAAGTAAAAAAATGAAACTGCTAAGAGATTAGTTTGTGGTGCCACTATTCAGGTGGAAAGTTTAGAAAGTAATATACGTATAAAGTTATTTAATTTATATCTGTACACAACGTTAATCATTACTAACAAAATACGATATTGAGCGAAATTCGATTAAACACGTTTTGAAATTCCTTCATTCGTAATGGTTTACCATTTACGACAAAATTTGAACTTTATACCCGTAGGTACCTATAAAAAAACGTCTATAAAGCACTCAATTTGCTTTTTTCTGATACTATAAACTATTGTTCTATTGTTCTTATATGAACAAATTACAATGAACCTCGATTAATATTGTCAAACATTTCCACTAAGCCAAAATAATTGTCTACGTCATAAAACCAAATAGAAACTAAGAAGTATCGAAATCGTAAAATGTCTATAACTGTATCGCGTCTAGATAAGGCTACCAGTATAAGCATTTAAGTCTCTACGATTATATTTAATCAAATTATAACAAAAAACCTAAATGATAAAATCGTTATTACCATAAACTTCTTTTTTTTCTAATTTGTATAAAGATTTTCAGGGAAAAACAAAAACTACCTTCTCAATGCACCAACTAGATCCAGTAAGTATGCTATAAAAGAGATTTTGTTATTTTTAGTTCAATATCTAAAAGAAATGTTGTTTAGACGCTAAAATACGTAAAATACGCTTTTAATATATAACCATAATCTATTCCATTTTTGAAATCAGTTAAAAGTTAGATTATTTAAATTAAATAAAACTAAGAGCTGATACTGATGAGGTTCGGTGAGGCCACTGTTGTAGGTGGATAGTTGGAAAGGCGGGAGATAAAATGTTATTTTGTTTATAACTGTAATCAACCATTGCTAACGAAAAACTATTCGGAATAAAGTTCAGATTTTACGTGTTTTGAAAGGTCATATTTACGATATTCGTCAAAATTTTATTTTAAAACTTTTCTAAAAACAATTTAAAAAAATACTAAATTACATTCGAATTTTTAAACCACTAATTGCAACTTATAATGAATTTCCTGTCAAATTTCTAAAAATTTCTGTTTAGTCCAATGATTTGATTCATAGAAAATTACGTAAAAAACTCGCAAAATTAAAATTTTACGTCTCGAAAAAGTAAATACAAGTCAAAATGTCAAGTCGAATATTTATGAATAATTTTAACTGAATTATAATAAAAAACAAAATGTTAAGTAATAAAAGTGGGTATATATTAAAATTGACAAAATCAATCATCATTTTTCAATTGATGCAATATTTCTGGTAGGAAACATCTTTTATAAAAAACTATCCTAAGATAATGTGGACGTGTACCATAGGTCAAGTAAAACCATAGGTCTGAATGTAAAAGAGGAAGAAATGAAATATCTAATAGTAACATGAAGAAACTTAGTCATAGACCATATAACAATAGGTTATTGTAGTTTCAAGAAATTAGGAGTATTTAAATATCTGGGCGTTAACATAAATATCAACAACAATATGCATAAAGAAATCAACAATCGAATAGCACACAGTAATCAGTGCTACTTTAGCACAATAAAACTACTGTCACACAACTTAGACACTACTGTTGTACCACAGCTATATATGACCAATGGTCACATAGCGTGTGAAACATAGTCATTGACTAAAGGTGATAACTAACTTCTAATTACCTTGGAAAGGAAAGTGCTCAGGAACATACGGTACAAGTTATAATGCAGTATTGCAAACATCTAAGGGAAGAAAAAATCAAAAACGAGTTATATAACAGGCCAAGTATTATATCATATATAAAGTCAAGTGTCTACAATAGAATGGTTTGGTCATGCATATAAAGCAAATGAACAAGTAATAAAAGAAGTCTTAGTTAACAAATTAAACAAAAATAAGTCCATTAGGAAGACCAAGGACTTGATGGGTGAATATTGTAGCTCAGAACATCAAAAATATAAAATAAGACTTGGTTTTGACAATGCGTATGATAGAAAGAAATGGTGAGGTTTGGTGATGGCAGTGATGACTTTCAATGAGCCAACAGGCTGAAGAAGAAAAAGTTGTAACAATAAAGCCTTTCCAAATACTGGATATTATTGTTATATTACTGCCTACTTACCATTAGATTGGAACTAAGTGTTCTGCATACTTTACTTATTTAAAATAAATTTTAGTAATTATTTAACATTAAGAAAAATCTAGAAAAAAATAATACAATTTATACAACCTGAAATGAAGTTTATTACAAATATTTCAGTGTTCGTATTAACATAATATTACAAATATTTCAGTGTTTGTATCAACATAAATGTTATGTGTTAAATTAATACTTTCTTAAAGACACAATGGTATTATCGATACAATGCACAATAAATTCAGATATAGGTACCACGAAAAATTCAACAAAAATACTTTTATACCATAACATTATACAGTCCTTGTTATGGCACATTAAACTCGTTCTTTTTCTCTCATATAATATAGTATGATATATATTTTTCCTTATACTAAAATGCATACATTTAAGTATTATACGTATATTATAATTAAGTATTCTAAAATATAAAAACTCCTTTCTCCTACAATGATGCAGTTCAGTGCTTTAAGTATCGTTTAATCCATTTAACATCATTTGATGTTAAATAATAATCGTATAACAATATTTTGAATTTCATTATTTTAAAATTAATCATATCAAAAGATAAATAATTCCAAGATTTTATAGAGAGTAAAATACCCATCGTACTATATATCATCATTTGTAAAAAAAAAAAAAACATATACTGTACCGATAACACCAAAATTGTTCATGCATTAATAAGCAATGTGAGTTTTCTTAAATTAACATAACTTAAGATAAGGTATTGTAAAAAATAAAGTAATTTCGATTCAAATTCCTAATATTAATTAGGCCTTGGTCAATACAAAAATCATCTCACTTTAGCTGGATTTGAACTTTTTTGTTGGGGTTTCTTCTACTACTTCCATAGTTGATGTTTCAACGGCTATTCCTAATAAATTTGCCATTTATATATGTTGTTGATATGTAAAATACAATATTATACATACGTGATAAGAATTCATGTAATTTTTTCGGTACACATGATTTTGCTTTTTCTAATTGTTCTGCAGTACTTGTACCTGTATTAAGACCTAAGTATATATATATATATAAAGAACAAAAAAATTATTAACAGAACTAAATTGTATTATAAATATTTGAATATATACCTAGTGACAGATTCATGCTTTTTAATAAATCCATGTCTTCAACAATTTCATAACTGTTACTAAACCCAAATAAATATTCTTTCCTGGGAAAAAAACCATTTATATACTATTAATATTATTGATAATTATAGCAAATAACTAACTTGTCTTGAGAAATACTACAATCAATTACAGTTCCAGTATCAGCTTTAATGGCAATAAATGGTAAGCTAAGAACTGAAGCAGAAGAGGGCCGACCATGTATGTGTTCATACTTTTTATTTTTTTCAACAAGTTGCTTAAACGTAACTTGCTGTAAACATAAACAAAACATATTCATGTTAAAAATACATTTTTCAGTTAAAATATTACTTACTTGAACAATTAAATCTTGCAATACAGCTTGTTTTGCATTAAGGCGTGCTATTATATCATCTCGTTCTCGAGTTAATGTTGAAGACTCCTGAAATGAAGTCACAGGCAAACCTATCCATTTAATTTCTTTTTTTTCTTTTGATATAATATTCATGGCCATCAAAACATTTAAAGCATCATACACTCGTCTCCTTACATTTTTTTGGTCATACTAAAAGACAATAAAAATAAACAAAATTAATAAACACAGTTTATTTTTAAATTATAAGTAATAAAATCATATTAGAAATAAACCTAATAGATTTCAGAAAAGTCAGTGTATAAAATAGTATACATTTTTGAAAATGTAAGAATTACAATAAATCATTTAATTTGAAAAATATTGATAATAAAAAAAAATACATTTTTTAAACAAAAACAATTGAACTTTGTTTTTGGTAATTTTCCATTGTGTCTACCTCATACTAAAATTTTAAGAAAATTATAAACTGAAATTCTAAGAATTAAAATTAATATTATTTATAAATAATTTAATTTTTATACTGTCAATCATAAAATCTCCAATGTATTTATATTTTAACTTACTTGTTCAGTATTACTACCCTCTGGATACTCAGCAACAAGTTCATCTGCTACTTCATTATAAGTAGTTACCATTTTACTACGCACTTTTTCACATACACGCATGGCAAAATGGCGTAAACCTTTTCCAGGTTTTTCATTTCGTCTTCGTTTACTAAGAAAAACAAAATTAATTAAAGGAAAATGAATTTAATATATATTTAAATCTTAGGATAAGTTAATTAGGTATTAGATTAAAAAATGATTTGGTACATGTGATTTCCTACTATCAGAACCAAAATTGCCATGTGAGCCAAATTACTAAGAAAATGTTATTATGATGAATAAAAATGTATTAACAACATAAATTTATACATGTAGTTTATAAATCTCAAAGAACTAGTTTCTTCTAATACAGTCCCTTTGGCTCTCGCCACTTAAAAGTAATACAATTTTGTGAAATCATATAGTATGTGTATGGCACAATTAAAGATATATATAAGTAATAATGATAGATTGTTAATATTAGATACAATAATAATGATTTATAGAACTAAATTAGTATGGAATTAAAATTATTTTAATAGATGATCAATATTTAAACATTCCAGTACATTTTGTTGATTAATCAAGTTAATTCTTAATAACAAAATGAAAAACAATATATTTATAAACCACTGAGATAGATTTATGGATTAATTGTGTAACAAAATTAAATTTAGTTTGTACTAAATTGTGTACCTAATAGAAATTAATTATATTAATAAAAAGATAAAAAATAATAAACAAGATTTTATTTGGAAAGGGGTTAATATTGATAGTTGATTATTCTCTTTATTTAAATAATTACATTATAGTAATTTATATAGAAATTATTTGTACAATCATAGTATAATAGTATAACAGGATCTCATATAATTATAAATTGTTCAAAAGAAACCAAATTAAGAACATTAGAACTTAGATTTGAGTTATGAAGAAGTATACTTTAAAAAATCAGAATATTTTTTTTTAAATATATTAATATATGAATGAGAATATAAAATAGTTAATTTAAGTTTAATAAATAGTCATTGATAACAGCTTATTTTAAATTAACCCCTACTTTTTGTGTTCATAAATATATCATAATTATACATATCTTATTTTATAATTGATTCAACATAATAAACATATGATTATTGTTATTAAATTAAAGTATTTGTTTATAAAATTGATTTAATTGAAAAATGGATACCTATATATTTTTTAAACTTAAAATCTAAACAGGTTAATCAACTAAACATTACTGACCATAGTACTATACATATTACTAAACAATTTATTCCAAGATCTAAGACAATGAATTTCAGAGCTTTAAATATATGTTAAAAATAGTTAGCCATTAGATATATTTTTAAGAAGGTAAGCGACTCTTTGATTTACTTACATTATTGTTTTACAGAACATAAATAATAACTATACAACAATACCTTTATAATTTAATTAATTAAACTTTTTTAACACTCGCTATAGACTATATTTGTATGCATAGGTATTTTTAAGATTTTGAATCATTAATTTGATATAATTTTTTAATTTAAGTTGCCATGTATAGATTTTCTAGTCACACAGAAAAGAAGCCAGTAATGGAGCGAAGAACTGTTAGAAAGACTGAATGAGATGTATATTCTATAAATGATGGATTCCCTAGTTGCAGAGGGTCATATTTTATATTTCCTATGACCAGAAAGGTTAATAATTATGTGGTATGATTTCATTTTGGTTTTGAAATTGATTTCAGATTTTATGAGGGAATTGAATAGGTAGAGACTATGATAAGACTTTTTTTTTTTTAATTATTATTTTGGAGTTAAGTTTTCTTAATTAAATTAAACACATTTGTACTTAATGACTTGGCTTCAACCAAAATAATTTAAATTATTAATTGTATTGTCTTTATTTAATCAGGGTGCATTATTATTTTTAGACCTAATAAAAATTTATCTAAAATGTCATATAATTACAATAATTTTGAAGACATTTTTTGTATAGATATATAATTCTATACACATTGTTTGATAATAAATATGTGTAAATATTTTAAAGACCTCCCAACAATATAAATTAATTTGTTTTAGATAAAAAAGGTAAATGGCTACTTCATTCCACTAAATTCCTTTTAAACCGAGCACATAGTATGTCTGGTATAATACTTAAATTACTTATTTATAATTTATTCAAGTAAATTATAGAAATTATTTGTGTATCTTGAGGTTATAAATCTAACCACCAATATGTTTAAAAAAAATCCCTTCACTCAATTTAAAATAGGTAATAGGTTTTTTTATAGTCACTACATAGTAGACTATTTCTACTATATAGTAGGAGGTATATATTAGCCAAAAAACAAATTTACTTTAATATTTTTAAAATTAAAAAATAAGCACAATAGGTTAGTATAATTTCATTCCAATAACATTATGATTATAGGCCATAGATTCATACACAATTTTTTATCTAATATTATTTAATTTTATTAAATTAAATTGTTCTGTATTATAAACAATAATAGAATAATGTTAAAATATTGGAAAATATTAAATCGAAAATATGTATAAACCAATAACAAGGACTACCAGATTACCTTTGTCTGAATGTAAAATACATCGTTTTTGAAATTTTTAAAATGTTTGTTGAAAAATTCTTAATTATAAATTTGAATTTGAACAATAAACATGAGGTATTTTGAATTTTCATAAACTCAAAGTTGGTCTAAAAGTATCCAAAATGCACTCCAAACATACCAGAACAAAGCAATTTTTGATTATACAGGAAGTACACTTTTAGAACGTATTAATTTTCAAGTCCAAGTAATTCAAGCAAATAATAACTAATTATATATAATAGCTATATAGTTGTCCATATAAATACGTACTAAGCGGGAATAGGGGCCATGTTAACAATGGGAACTTGACTGGTGTCTTCGTTTTCCTGTTTGACGACTACGTAGGAGGATGTTGAAGACGACGAAGACATTACGTACCCAGCGGGCTTACGTGACACGAACAGATCTGTTCCAAATTATAAAAAAAAAAAAAAATTATAAACCAACACAAAAAACAAACGCTTCCAACAAAATAGTACCATAAAAATGTCGACGGGACGCACGTTATCATCAAGTTCGCTTAGCATCCAAGTGATAACGAATGTTTGGCGGTGTTTGTGATCGGGCGGGAAAATTTTTTTCCTTCCTCAAACCCCTAAAAAATGGAAAATTTTTTTTATATTATTGAAATTGACATTCAACTATAGTAAATTTCGATAAGAACCAATATCATTTGAATGATTCGTGAGACCAAATAATGTGAAAATCGCGAATGTTATAGGTTTACTTTCACTATTTCCATTGTCTATTAATACATTTTTATACATTATGTATGATATACTTTTGTCTATATGACTCATAAGTTTAAAGCATTAGAAAAAAAAAATCAAAATAAAAAATTCAGCCGTCCAAATATGAAATGATTATGATTAGGGTAACCGATCTTGAAAAGTCTCCTAATATATTGAAATTCAAATAAATCAACTACCAAAAAACCGACTCTAAAATAAGGACTTGAACTTAAACAATTTGAAATAAAATTTCATCAGCCTATTCATATAATGTACCTACTAGATAAAATTAAAATCTAAATAAAATGATTACTACATTATGTTTAGAAGTAAATCTATAATAATAATCAACTTTTCCAAGATTTCTGCCGTCAGCTATTGTAAACCAGACTCATTCAAATGTTTTTAAATTAATTTAGAATCGCCATATCGTACGATAGCAGACTACTCACGCGTTTTCTATAATGGTTTAATAAAACAATAAACTATCTCATTTAATAATTAGATATATATAAAATATATATTCGTTATAAAGGTATTGATGACTCAAAATTAATACTTTTGAATTGTAAGAATGTATACGATTTAATTTTCAATTTAAAAAATTGCTAAAACTGAATTATTGTAAGAATAAGTAAAAAATAGTTATTGATTAACTCCGAGGAAAATTTCATAAAAGCGCGGTAAGATTAACAGGCGCGCATAAACAATTTACCAGTTGAAGTACGAAACAAGTAGTCTATCAATTATTTTAGGTTAAGTTCTTATCATAATTTATCATTTTTAATATCACGTATCTACTATCAGTATGATTCATATTATCTACATAGATAATAAGGCTACTATATGTTAAAAGCATGGTTTGATATTTTACATCATGATTGTAAAGTTTCTTTTTTATCAATGATTATGTGTGATTAGCTCCCGCATTATTTTTTAAATGTAATAATTGCTTTTTTAACTACTTAACTTTTTTCACTGCAAAAATATCTAATTTAAATTTTTATTAGTTGCGTACATTATTTTTTTTTTTTACCATCTACATTATTCATAACATACATGAACGATATCAATAGCAGTACTAATGCCAATTGTTCTATGACCACCGTAAAGTCATGTTCTCAAGTTTCAAGAAGGAAATTATATTGCAGTTTTTGCTTAATAGACCTCTGGCATGAACACACATATATTAAGTGTGCGTCTGAAGCTTGTGTCAAATCTGGTATCACTATTTGCCTTTCTTGTTTTGCATCGGGCAATGAAGATGTTGTTCATCACAACTCTGATCCATACCATGTGCTGTGCAACGCAGTCAAAATTAATGACTCTTTGTGGTCAGCTCATGAAGAAATTATTTTACTTAATACATTCGCAGATACCATGTCATGGGAAAAAGTTGCCCAAAAACTTGGCAAATCAGCAAATGAATGTGAATCTCATTATTTTAATGATTTTGTATTATATCCCAAAATTAAATGTTTAGAAAATATAAATAAAATTTCATTTAGATTTAATAAATTCAATGAATTAGTTAAAGACAAAACAAAAATTATTGGCGATTCATTGGATTTAGAAGGTATTTATATATATAAAGTGGATGCTGCTTATAAGACTCACTTTGAAACCAGCACAAAATGAGTCATATAACTGAATGAACCTTATAAGCAAAGTAGAGAAAGGGTAGAACATATTTGAATATATCTGGACCATCGAGCGTCAGAACCTTATATTCGTGAGTCTTATAAGCGGTGTCCTCTGTATTAAATATTTTTAATACAGTGGACCTTCTCATATCTAATCTTTTTTTTTTCTTTTTTAGACTCATATCATCAATATGAATTAGCTATTCGTTTAGCTGGGTTTCAACCAGCACGTGGAGAATTTGCAGAAGAATATGATGATCAAGCTGAATGTATTTTAGAATTATTAACTGAACCAGTTTGGAATGATACACCTATGAAAAATCGTATAAAATCAAATGTACTGTACCAAAATCTGGATGCATCTATATTTGATATTTATAATGAAAGACTGAAAGAACGATATAGAATAAAACAAGTTGTTAAAGACTATGGACTTATTGCATTTAATAAGCATCAATTATGGATAAAGTCCATGGAGGTAGAGATAATATTTAATAATTTAACATTTTCTTTTAAAATATTTTTTTTAAAATGTTTTACTTTTAGATTATATTGGGCCCAGAAATGATACAAAAATTAATTCGTTATTTACACCTACTTAAACCATTAGCATTTGATTTCCTCGTGACTAATCTAAAACAAGAACATGAATTATTAGCTAGAATCCATAAATTGATTGAATATCGTAAAAACGGTTTGGCTAAGATTGCGCAAATAAATGTTTATAAAGAATTGTGCATCAAAAGAGAAGAATATTTAAAAAATAGGCCATTAGGTTCTACAACACTAAAAATAATAGAAAATAAAAAGCCACGCATTAATGTTTTTAACCTACCAGGCTATCAAAAATTAGATAATGACGAAAGGGAGCTGTGTGCCTTGATTAAAATGTTACCTGAATCATATATAAAATTTAAAGAATTACTTGTACATGAATGTCAAAAATCAAAAGGGATAAATTTAAAGACTGCGAGGAAGTTGGTTAAAATTGACGTTAATAAAACAAGGAAAATTTATAATTTATTGATAAGTGCAAATGTCATATGGGAATATTCTCAGAACTGATAATAATAATGTTTATATTCTGTTTTAATCTAGGAAAAATATTCTTTATAATCATATTGTACGTCTGAAATAAAACAAAAATCAATATACAATAATTCTTTTTTATTTTTAAACAATAATAAAATTAAATCTAACAAACATTTAATCAGTTAATTTAATAACAAAATTGTTAAAGATTATTAAAAACATCTATTTTAATCTATTAAATAGATATTGTATCAATTAAATTATAATCATAACTATTTAATTTATTGGTTGTATTAAAAACAATATTTTTATTATATACTTTTATACATTAAACATCACATTTGCAAGTAATTGTTGATATTATATTATTATTTAAAAATTGATATGGTTAGTTGTAATTATTATTGAATTATGGCTTTTTGTTGGGTTTTTTTTCCTGACAACTTAGAATTTTTTATTTATGAAAATGTTCTTTGATAAAATGGCTACTTTAGGAATAAATCTGTGGAAAAAATTCTAAATACTATACAAATATAAGTTATTCATTTTAGTATTTTATGGGATATTATATATATTAATAGTTAATTTATGTAGGTAGAAATATAAGTAGGTAATCTACTTTAAACTATTAGTTATTATACACTGCAATAATAATGTTATAGATAGTTCAATAAGTGTAACGGTGGTAGTAGATTATTGCTTAGCAACAGTTATTGCTGAGAGTGTGGCCATATATAAATTAACTGTAATTACAAATTTAAACATCAGTAATACATCTTTTATAATGTACAAAATGCAGAAGGATTTATCTACTCAAAATGTTAAGTTTGCCCATGTAGGTTTTTTCATTGTTTGTGAACAATAGTCTTTATTATTTTTAAATGTGTTTAAATTTATTTTATTCACCCAAGTTTTTATTAGTTCTAAAGAAAAATTCTAAATTGAGTTATATTATTTATTTATATGTCTAATGAAAATAAATTAAGTAGGTACCATTAAATTGTACAATTTTAACATTTCCAATTCTACTTCTGTGTTATATATTATTTATGTACATGTATAATGTATATATTAGCATAACTATAGAAGGCAATGGGTATTATATATTTGTAACACTTTTGAAAACCTGTTGTGACAAATGTACACAATAGAAGTGGATATAAGTCCAAAAATTACTGATTTTATTTATTTACAATAAATTCTATGCAGTAATTACATTATAATAATTATATTTTATATGAATAGTATAGAATAAACTAAATTAATCTTCACTCTTCATTATATTTCATCATCAAAATAAAAATCACTATAATCGTGTAGAGGTGCACTTTAGTTTAGCTCATAGTATTATTATACTAAATTATCAAAATATATTTTTATGTTTTGGCTGGTTTGAAATAAAAGAGAAAGTAAATGCAACGCAGATCCTGCTTTAACATAAAATAGAGAATTTATTCACTCAAAAAACATGAGTTTCGAAGAAACAGATGAAGATAACTGATTATTTTGTATAGTACCTAACTAAATTTGCATATGTATGTACATTGTACACCTTATTGTCAAACGTAAGAAATAAATCACAAACAGAGAGAACTGCGTTTGCACTACTTTTCCGCCAACCGCATCGTTTATTGTTGACAAAACAATTACATAATTGAAAAATTAAACTAGCACTGTAAGTCTACACTATATACTCTTATTATAGGCCAATTTTTAAAATATAAATGCATAAATAAAATAACTAAATATCAATACACGTTAGTTGTAAAATTTCTGTTAACCATCTTTTCAATTAACTGCCACAGTTCAGGTTTCGACGGTAACGATTACTCAAGGTTCTATTGTTTAGTGTTGGTGGGTTTTCAATAGTTGTATAACCAATAATAATTAAAAATTAGCTAGGTATATTTTACTACTTACATTTACAAACTTAGGAAGTGAAGACTGTTATTTATGTAAATGGCACATAAACACACGGTTAAAAATATTTTAAATATTATTGATCATTTATAAACTTTTGAAAATAAAATTGATAAATGATTATTATTATTAGTGTAAATTCAATTCGGCCATAAAGCCAACAAACAGAATATCCGCGTACATCAATAAGCATGTAATAGATTTTTCTTTATTATGGACGCAATTCGCAGTTATATTGTTGTGACCGAAATATTTTCTTTTTATAAATAAAAGTATGAAAAAAAAAATTACAAATACCACTAATGAGTGCGCCACTGTTGTAGGTGGGCAGTTTAGAAAGTAGGATATAGAGGGGAATTTAATGTACTTAAGTCCTATATCAGTGAACAACGACAAATCATTGCTAACAAAAAAAGTATTCTGAACGGAGTTTGCAGTTTGATTTCAATGCTTTTTCAACAATATATATCACATATTATGGTAAAGTAATTAAATTGGCATTTTACATTTTCTATAAAAATATTTATTTAATTTTAATATTTTACCGATTTTCTCTTCCTTCCCATGTTTTTTCCCTAATTTTTCACATTTGAAAACTCTCGGAAAATCAAAAAAAATAACCTCCCTAAAATACCTACCTTACCAGTCAGATTTCCTTTCAAAAAAAGTGATATCATTGTAAATCAAATCAAAATTGTTAATAGAAAAGTGTTCAACAGAAAAAAAAGCCCGTAAATTTGTCAGTTTTTATTTTACGTTTTTTTGGGGGTTTTAAAATTTTAATTTAAAAATTACCCATTTTCTCAGCAACAAATCCAAAATGAGGAGAAAAGTTAACTTGCCATTTTTTGTTTAAAGCAATATTTGTGCAACATTGTGTGTAAAAATGAAAAACAACGAAACCAGAAACGCTGTGGTGCACCGTTATTATTTACCGGTTTTACAAATTATTTTTAAAACACACTTGAAAATCTAAAAATTACATCTCTATTCGAATCCCGGGAAAAAAAATTCCCAAACAACAATATTACTCACAACCAACTTTATACCTATAATTATTCTATTATAGTTTTCAAACATAAACAATAATATTTTGTTTTATTGCGATATATTATGATAATCACTCATCTTATTAGTAATGGGCTCACAAAAACAATATGGACACTCGCTTTATAAATATTAGCAATGATTTTCAGTGATCCACAATATTATTAGGTTATATTACACTATATACTAGTACAGAACGAAAAAGCTATGGAATTTTTTTAAACTAATAGTAAAAATCCTAAAATTTCGTGCAACGGATTTGTTTATCATTTTCAAAAAATGTGCTCTAACTTTATACATCGGCGATATTCTAAATTTAGATCTTTAAAATGCCGGAATATACTTAAGACTAGTTTAAATATTTAAAATTCAATATTTGTAGGCCTTGATCATGAGCATGTACATGATTCTAATAAAAATGCAGTCGCTGCTTTAAAATTTAAAAATACAATGAACGAAAAAGTAAAAATATCCCATGCGATACCTAGTCAAATATTTGCTGAGTCTGTTAGTAATATATCGAAAAACACGTTAAACGGATAATTTGAAACAACAGAGGTTACAACGACCCTTCAAAATCATTACGAATAAAAAAATTAGTCATTGAAGGTATAATTTATATAATTTTTATATGATATTGCTATAAATTTAAAATTTTTTGCATTTTGATTACAATATAATTTACAAATTTTAATGAATTTTGTCAACATTTGAACTTGTTGAATGAAAGAAAAATTGTATCTTTAATATTAGCATTATTATATACATTATACGTATACGCACAATTTTTGACAAGTACCTATCTACTTTTAACTTTAGTTATAAAAAAATAATACATATACAAATACGGAAATATCAAATAGGTACCTATAAATAACTTAAAAATAGCTAGAATGTTTTGAAAATTTTACTGCGTCTACAAAAAGCTAATATAAATATTCTGTGAACGCTAGTTTTTTTTATTAAGAATATTATAAATGTAAGTTCTTCTACTAAAATATTTAATTTCTTCGATTAATTTAATATTTCGTCTTATCCCATGGTATTTGAACCGCCGCCATCTGCACAGAAGATAGTTGCATGGAACAAATTTAAAACCTACTTAGCAATAAATCCAAACAATAGAAAAATAGTTAAATAGGTATTGAACATAAGTATAAATAGGTATTCCGATTACCCTCTATGCACCAACTAAATAAAATTTCATTTCAATAAAGGTGCTACACTTGGAACATTGGAGATATTTTTCTATTCAAAAAATTGTTCCGACTGAATAAAATATATAGTAAAACCAATAGATTCTTTGCTCCATTCCAAATCTAAAATAAATAAGTGAAAATAGCTTGTTACAAACTGAAACGTTTAAAACGTCGTTATTGTTTTAAACAGAATGTTTACATTATAAAGCTATTTCTTTTTCATCTTCATGAGAATAAATTTTTTAACAGTTCAACATGAACACATTTCATTATATACACAAATAACAAAATAAAGATGATTCATGAACAAAACTAAAATATAATAATAATGATAAAATATTATAACAAGATATTATATTCTTAATATTATATAAATTAAATAAATTATTTGTAACAAATTGGTTATGGCTATAAAAAAAACGAATAAAACAAATTAGCAACAGTAAAATATTAACAATCATAGGAAATACAATATTTGTAAAAAAAAAAATAATAAAAAACATTTTAAGTGAATACATGTATAAAATATTTGTGTATAACTACCTATAGAAATTATTAAAATAATAACAATATTTAATTTGTTGATCGGCATTTATGTTGAAATTCTATATCCAATATTATAGGTCTATAAGCAAATGCTTTAAATAAAATATTAGTTGCATGCATTTACTTTTTTGGACAACATTGAATAAATTTAAAAATAAAATACTCAATATAATATAATAGCCATTTTATAGGTAAGCCTATCGATAATCGGTTCTTCGGTATATATTGCATAGGTATATATCTAAATCAGTCCCCACACACATATAATATATAGTTATTTACATACACTAGTATAATAAATAAACAGGTATTATACATGTAATTTTACCTACTAATTTAAATCAGTTCTTTGGTTGCTGTTCACTGGGGTTGTTGCCAAACACTTTAAGCTCATTTCTCAATATTTTACCGGATGGATTACGTGGGATTATGTCTAAGAACTTTACACCACCAGCTAATTTTTTGTACGCTACCACGTTCTTTGCGACATGGTTCAATATGGTCTTTTCGTCAATGCTTGAACCCGGTCGTTTTACAACAAAAGCCCTGGGTATTTCCCCTGAGAGCACATCTGGGATGCCTACTACGGCCACATCAGCCACTTCTTTCAATTCTGAAATCAAATTTTCCAGTTCAGTTGGAGACACCTGTAAATTTTAAAAAAAATTAGTTAAATTACAATTTTTTTATAAGTATAAACAAACGTTTAAATAACTAAAGCAATTAACAACTAGTTATCTATTTGTTCTAGGTAGCCAGTTTGTCACTAATTCAAACATTTACCTATTGTTTTCACAATGAGAATTTTTTTACATTTTCATTATTAGGTTTTACATTAAGAAAAAACTCAGGAGAATGGATATTCCCACCTCTACCTAAGGCGACAAATGGAGTTGTATCACGTTGACAGCCTGTAAAAAACTATGTAAACCAGGATAAGGCGTTCTCAATAAGACATGAGCGGATTTTGTCATTATTTCTGGCTGATCTCTAATAGGTTGGGATGAAGGCGATGGAGAAAAAAATATTAAGAAAATAAGTTTATAATTTTGACTAATACATTGTCTAATAAGACATTAAAAAACTTATTAAATGTTTAGTAGGTACTGTTTTTAATTTGATAAAATAATTTGAGCATATATTTTATTAGAACTAGAGTACCGAATTTACCATGAGAAATCTGAAGACATTTCTTTGTTATTTCCTTAGGTAAAAAGAACCCAGATAGACAGCAAATAATGCTACTGTTACTTGTTAATTTTTAAATAGGTTAATATTGTATTAATATAATTGTATACTTTATTTAAACATATTTTATCATAAAATATAGATACCTACATACAAATTCCAATTGTACCTAATTTAAAATAAATTTCTTACACCTTATAATTGGTTGTGAAGAAAAATAAATCGGATAATTAGAATACGTACCTATTTTATATACCCATCAAATATATTATTGTGAAAGGTATAGCAGGTGATATATTTTTAGACCATGCATATTTACAGCTACATTATAAATAATTAAGTAAATTAAAATAATAGGTAGGTATCTATTTAATGAGATTAATCAATGTTTATCAAAATTTATACTATTATTACTAATTATAATGAACATTTCATAATGGACTATGATATTTAATTAGGAATTAAGACAAGTGGGTCATATAGGTGGGTACTTTTTAATTTTTTAAACAATATTTTATTATCAGTAATGTACTTAATTGTTTATATAGGTAGGTATCTATCATGGACATTATAGAGAACCTATATTATATTCTAATATTTATATCTCTATGTATACCTACTCCCTAATTAAAACGCTTTTTTAATATTCGTTTAATATGAAAAATTATAAATTGGATAAAACTTAAATGGACAGTATGGCCAGAAAATAGAGGGAGACTTTCAATTTAACTCTCGTAAATACACCAACAGAAATTATTATTCAGGTAGGCCTTTAGCGGTAAACATAATAAAACAATAAGTTAATAGCTTACAAAATAAAATTGGTAAATCTAACAATTTTAAAACTAGAACATGGATAGCATTAAGTAATCATTATTATAATTACCTATATTACCTAATAAGGTTTATACATAATAAAATTATTATTTTATTATAAGCTGAGTTATAGATAACCATAAACTTTGATTGGCTTATTTAGATACCTAATTTTTAAAATTTTTAAAATTTTTAAAAGTTAAACGAAAAAAAGTGTTAATCTTCAAGAGGGCCGACGCGGCGGTATAATCGAGAAAACGTTGTTCGTAAACATGTTAACACTGTTTCACAATGAGCACGCATGCGCGCCACACGCCCGCTATGGTTTTCTTATCTATTTTCGTTGTGCTTATTTTTCAGCTACCGCTTGGTGTTATTATAATTATTTGTTATATTTGTTGTTTACGATTTTTTGTTATTTCTGTGCACGGTTCGTCTCACTGACGCATTATATTTCGTTTTACTGCGCGTAGTGCAGCTGTCGTGTAAAAATCGAAAACGATAACACATACACGGGTCGGAAACAATTCATGTTACTGTCAAGTACCTTACAACGAGAATAATGATCGAAAACGCAGAACTCGTCATGCAAATGCTGGAGATGTACCAGATGTACAAACAGCAAGTTCCCGTGGAACTAGAAGAATATCTGAGATACGTCGCTAAAACGGGCAACACGTTGTTCCAGTGGACGTTGGTCAAGCCGTTCATCCGGGAAAAAATATTGAATGTCATTGCTGAGTTCGCTGAACATTCGTCCATTGCCGACATACCACCGTACCCGAATGTAGATCCGTTTAACTATGAAGCCATGAAGACTGTGTTGCTAGAACGTTTTGATACATTCAACGGACCCCCTTTTACCATACAAAGGCTCTGCGAACTTCTGTCATGTCCAAGAAAAGAGTACAGTCGCGTAGATAAGTTTATGCGAGCAGTAGAGAAAAACATATTGGTTGTAAGCACTTGTGAGTTGAAAGTAAAACGAGATGAAACAATTGTTAATGGTGTCCCAGATAGATGGGAAAACGGAAAAGATTCAGACATTAATATGGATTTGGTTGATAAAGGTAATGTTATTTCAGACATAAAGGTTCTGAATGATAATGAAACTGTAGAAAGTCTTTTGGACGAACTAGAATCAATGAAAACACCTATAAATACTAAATTAGATGAAATAAAGACTGATCATAAGGTTGATCAACAACAAAATCATCTTGTTGCACAAGTTATGGAAGAATTAGAACCAGCCCTTTCAACTGAAGAACCCAAACAAGATACTCAAGTGGTAGGTACTGATCCACCTCGAACACAGATTACGAATACAGCAGAAGTTGTAGAGCAAGTCAGTACTGATGTTACCGAAGTCGTAAATGAATCGGTAGTTGATCCATTAAAAGAGCAAACCACTGAAGGAATTAATGAAATTCAACCGGTTGAAATAGATGAACCTATAGTTGAAAAACCCACTGAAGAACTTAACATTTTATCTAACGATATAAATCTTGAAAATGTTGAACAGAAAACTGAAGAACCATCAATTGTTGAAAGTAATAAATTGGAACAACAACCAGAATTAATACCAACAATAGATTCTGATCGAGTAGAAGGTTCTATTATTCATCAAACTCCAGATTCTGATATTAAAGTAGAACTGGATGTAGCCACCTCACAACCTGAAGTTGAATTAGAAAAATCAAATAAAGATGTTGAAAATATGGATGTTCAAGTTGAAGATCTAGTCGAAGAAGCAACTAAATGTATGGAATCGGAAGTAAACTGTGATAGTGTACACGAAAAATGCACAGAATCTATAATAAATGAAGATAAAAAATGCCAAGACAATGTTGACGAATCTACTGTTGATGTGCCTCCTAATGTACCTGATATGGAACCAATTTCTACAGAAATGGATGTAGAGTCTGAGAAAATTGAAAATGATAAGCCTACTGAACAAGAAACAGTCTCAGTAAATGAAGAAAATACCAAGATAACTGAACCTAGTACTGTTGTTGAAGAACTTCAAGAACAGGATGAAAACAAATTGACTGAAAGTAAATAGTCTTAGTAAATATTAGACCTAAATGGATATTAATGGATAATATGTACATTGACTGGTTAGATTAATATTTAAATTTGATCAATTAGGTAAAAAAGATGTAAAGTTTAATTTGTATACATGATGAATTCAGAATAAGTTATTTCATTCAATGTATAAAATTATTTGCAAATATTGCTTCTTTAATTTGATAATTAATTCAATTTTTTTTTTTTTACATATTTAATTTTAAATAAATATAAATTTAAACAATTTTTTTTGTGTTTGTCTTCAGAAACTTATAAATTGAATAAAATTATTTCTTACAGTACATTTGTTAAAATATGTTTCACTATTTTAATTTAAATCTTATAGTTAACATTATTTATTTATAATGTACTTATATAGATATTGTTAATACCTTGCGTACTTTTACTTATAAATTCAAGTTGTATCTGGGAAAGTACAATTTATACATTCATTAACTAATTTAAAAAATCTTTATCTACTATTATCTGTAAATTTTCATTCCTAATTTAATAGACTTATAAAATGCACTGTATATTGAATATTATACTTTATTTTTTAATTTACTTACATATAAATTAAAGAAGTTGTTAGTTGAAAAAAATATTGCACTTTGGTTTTTAAATTATTAAATTACATTTTTATTTAACTATATCCTTTTTTAAATGATGATATTGATTTATGACAGAAAAATAAAGTTACTAAATTTATTGAATATTTTAATCATCATAAAGAAAAATTAAAATACAAAAATCTTAAAAAAATTATTCTTCTACACTAGGTATACCCCAATATGATTATTGTCACAAAATTTGTTAAAGTATAAATTATTTATGAAGACCTTGAAAGTAACAGATAGAACTTAATGAATGAAGTCCTAAATAGAGTGGTACTGTAAAAAATGTCATAGATCAAATTGTTATTAATTCAAAATCGGTGTATTATATTTAATATATTAAGACTTAAAAATTTTAATCTGGGTTTTTCTGTGTACTGTAATAAAAAAAAATATAAAAAATAATGTAACTAAGTAACAGTGTTGAGAAAGTTCCATTTAAAAAACTAATTTGTTCCCATTCCTTGTTTCTTTTACTAAATTTTTATCATTTTAAATAGTCAATTTTATTACCAAGACACTGTTTATATCATAGTTACAATGATTTATATTAATATTATCATATAATGTACCTTATAGTTAATAAAAATAAAAAAGTTGGGGCTACATTATTGCAATAATATATTGTGGTAATTTATTAATAACTAATGAAGTGATACCAATACTAAATAATTTTTAAACAATATTATCATTAAAATAAGGTGAGTTTCATTTTTTTTTTTTATATATAATAGGAGGAACAGAAATTTCACGTTCCTCGTCCCTATATTTAAAAAGAAACATGATCCAACATGAACGCATTCTTTCCCAACATTAGTACAAGATATATAAGTTGTATAGTTAAATAAATCTAATAATAATAATATTAATTTGCTATGAGAAAGAAATAATTAAATGATGAATACAATCATTTATTTCGATACATACGTGTAATGTATACATTTTTTATCATTAATTGTTTTAATTATATAATAACTTATCTAATAAATCTTAAAATTTTCTTATATTTTATATTGTTTATGTGATAATTATTGTCATAACGAATTTGCTTCAATGTCAATTAATAATTTTATGCAGATAAATACTGTTGAAGTTATAAAAATTAGTTTATGGGCAGTTCAAAGTATATTTTAGAAATATATTGCTTGAATTATTTATTAAGTATATGCACTCAAATCAATTAGTCAAAAAAAAAATAACTATAAATATTTCTTATGTAAAAGAACCATTACTTAATTTAAAAAGTATATATTTAAATATTATTGATTACAATTATTAGTACAATAGGGTATAGGAAAATAAAATGATCAAATTGTTAAGAACACTAAATTTTAAATAATATAATAAAATAATTGGAAACTTCACTAAAAAAGTATAGAATTAACATGATAGACTCAGTCCTATAGTTATTAAACATTTATAAACAGAATAATTATAAGCCAACAGTGTATATTCACATTAAATTTTAAAAGACTATTTAAACAAATCGGGCATGTTTTTTTATTATGAACCCAAATCATTATGAAAATAATCAGTTGAAAAACAATTATCTTTATTTTAAATTTCTGTTTGATTTGAAAATCTATTCATACATATTTTATAAGTCTAAATGTTTAATCAATGCTTAAAATAAATCTACATATTTGATATACATGAAATAGTTGTATATTATCTATATATTATTATTTTAGTAGTTGTCAGTTATGTAAATGTAGATGTAAGTAGATACTTTTAGTAAAGTATAATTAAATTATTATCTTAAAAGGTTAACCTACTCATAAGAAATACAATTGCCAAAATCATGTTTTTATTACTTTTTATAGTGTTGCTCTGATAAGCATATGCATATAAAATGTATAGATTAAATTAAATGTGTACTTACTTGATTTCCTTTAACTTTAATTAACTCTTTGGTCCTATCTACAATGAAGAAATATTCATCCTCGTCATAGTAAGCAACATCACCTGTGTGTAACCAACCATCTTTGTCCACAGTTTCTTTTGTTGCTTTTTCGTTATTCAGATATCCAACCATTACCTGAAATAATATAAATTATTATAAAAATAATAATAATTATTATAAAAAAATATAGGTAAAAAATATTATTTTACCTGGGGTCCTCTAACCAAAAGTTCTCCAGATTTATGGGGACCTAAGTCCTTGCCATCAATTAAACTAATAACCCTAGCTTGAGTACTTTGTACAAGTTGCCCAGTACTACCAGTTTTGTTCGCAGGTAATGAAACTCTTGTATATAAAGACACAGGGGAAGATTCAGTCATTCCATAACCTGAAAACGTTTAAAAGATTAAAAAAAAATATTTTACAATGTAAACACAGTACTACCTAGAACTGTTTTGTAACAATGTTATTATTACCTATTACCATTTTAGTCATTTCCCTTTTAATAATTACTGTTTGTATTTATACACAACTTTTATAATACTCCAGACTTTATTTTATTTTTTTTTGTATACATATCTATTTATTAATTTGTTTTGCATATATAACTCCTCTAAATATTTTTTTTTTTGAAATTTAATTTATATTTCATAACATAAATACATTTAATGAATTGGATATCTAGCAATATTGTGAAACAATAGTGTTTGTATTATTTAAGCGTTCAAATTCTAACCTTGTCTAATTCTTATGTCTTTTTGAGCTTTATGAAGAAAACTGTCAATCAGAGCTTTTGATGCTGGTGCAGCACCACAAGTGATTTCTTTGATTGAGCTTAAGTGTTCTGGTTTTACTGACGGATGAGAGGCTAGGAACAACAACAGTGAAGGCACCACAAATAGAAAAGTTGGCTAAATCATAATTATTTTCATGTTAATAGGAATTTAAATACACAATTTATTTCTTAGTCTTAAAGTAAATGAGTTAAATTATGCACCTTAAATTTAAATACACACTCTATGTATGATTCAGGAGTAAATTTTGGTATAGTAATCATATGAAGACCATGAGCTAAAACTCCATTTAATATTCCATTAAACCCATAAATATGAAAGAATGGTAAAACACTCAAAACTCTCTCTTGGTACATGTCTGAAAAATACCATAAGTATAAGTGGTAAAGTAAAGTTTTTCAAAGAGTTACTAATATTATTATTATTATTCAAATTAGTATGTATAATAACCAGTTGTTGGCATGTAACTTATGATTTCTTTGTGTATACACTGTTCCAAATTTACAGCACAGTTTCGGTGTGTTAACATAACACCTTTTGGCAGTCCTGTTGTTCCACTAGAGTATGGCAATAAGGCCACTTCGTCGGGGTAAGATTCCGGTAGTTCTTCGGGCGATTGTCCTGAAACTATTGTTTTGAAATCATACACCCGATTTTTTTCGTTCGCGACTTCTTCACCGCCAAATACTATGGTGCCCGTGTAATTTTTAAGACTAGGAGCCACTTCTTGGATAACAGGTAGTAATAATGAGATTGTCATGCAAAGTTTTACTTGGGCGTTCTCGAACTGCCGTTTTACTTCCACTAAAAAAAAAAAATTAAAAAATTAACGTAACTAAAACTAGTAAAAAATGAGTAGGTATATCTATAAAACCTATACAACTAATATGCACAATATCTTACTAGCAGTGTAAAGAGGGTTGACAAAGGTAACGACAAGCCCTGCTTCAAGAGCTCCGTGGATGGCAAAAACATATTCTGGTATATTCGGTAATAATAGTCCCACCACGTCACCTTTTTTCAAACCCAGTTTTGAAATAAGTGTACTAGCGAATAATCTGCAAATCATCCGGCCTTCGCCGTATGTGTATGTCCTGCCACTACTACCGCATGTCTAAAAAAAATAATAGTATTTTATTTAAATAAATATTTCTTGATTTTCCTAAACGTGTTATTCTATAATAATAACACAAACCAGGAGAAAATAATAGTCTGATATAATAATAGGTAAACAATACCTATTATTGTTTACAATTAATATTTCTATGTTCTAAATATCTACCTATAAATATTTGATTACAAAAATAAAATTCATTCAAACAATATGTAATCCAAATTATTTCAGTGTACCATTTTAAAAATTTGTTTTACTGTGGTCACGTGCACTATTTTATTTCTATACAAGATTACATTAAGTATGAAAATTGTCAGTCGATAAAACATGCAGTAAGTACCTAAATATAGACCTGAAAATTCAATACCACGTTATATGATAAAAGTATTTAAATTAAATTTGTTAAACCTATGAAAAAAAGAAAAAGAGATCTGTTAGGAAGATATATTTTCATAATATACATAATAGTATAGATAGGTAGATACCTAAATTTGTTATGTAAGTACCTTACGTGTTATTTAAGAAAATGTTTTTACTAAAATAATAATAATAGTACCTATTCGATTTTTTTAAGGTCTAGAGTACCTACTTTAACAGATTTTGTATTGGTTGTTACTTATTAAAGAAAGTGTATAGTTTATACCAAAATACGTTTTATGTCCTTACGATTCTAAACTTGTATAGTTTTACAAAATGTTATTTTGTATATTTTTGGCGTTTTGGATTTTTTGAACATAAAAAGAATTTTGCGAATTTTTAAGACATTCAACTCAATGAATCCAGAATCATTAAATAATTATTTAAGATTTATAAATAGGACAGATATTTGTATATCTGAGCCACACTTACTACTTATATATAAAATACCTATGCCCTAAAAACCTACAAAATATAGAGGTAATATATAATATGCATATACCTATATCCTACATATATATAATATATCTACTTTAAAAATACCAAAATATGCTCTTTAAATGTACCAGATACTGAAAATGTTAAAATATGCAAATTAAAATTATGTGTATTGAATCGATTGATGATGAAACTCATTTTAGTAACTAAAAAATCCTAAAACTAATTTTTATTGGTTTGCAAAAAAATAGTGATGCCAAAATGTGTTACACGATCAATTAATTGATTTTACAATTCTGTATACTAAAAAAAAATTTAATTTTGCATATTTTGGAGTTTTAGATTTTATATATATATGTATATATAGAACCTAGCCATCTTCCATAAATATCTAACTGATCTACCCATGTCATCATAAAGTAGGTTAGTATACCTACTTATTTACTATTACTTAGTTAAACATCCATTACATATTATAACTTGTTAAATGGTGACTGCAAATGTTTATCAAATCATTTAACTTATTATATAATTCATAATTAGGTAATAGGTGAATACAAAGTCCGGTGTAGTAACTATAGAGTGATATATTGATTACCTTTGTTCCCAAACATCTTTAATAATATAAATACATAAATAAAAATTTTAAAAATAGGTTTATTTTAGTTTAAAATCTACTGATTTATGTTAGCTACAGACTTAAAAGACGGTAATTCAAAGTATTCAAAGTTTTATCCATTTAGATAGTATTTTTTCTCGCCATTTTATCAATTTTTACTTATTTTAGGTACCATATTATGTAATTGATTTCCTATCTATATTCAAATATCAATGAAATAACCTAATGAAAAATTGTTATAAAATGATTACGTTCCAAAAAGTAACACTTCATTGTAAAACTGATTATATAACTTAGAATTGAAAATTGGTAATAAACCACGGTTGAAGATATCTTAAATCGTGAAATAAATATAGGTTAGGTAGTTAAGTTTAAACTGAAAAGAAATCTAGTAACAAATGTATACATTGGCGATTCACTCCTTGAACTTTCTTTCAAAATTTCATAGTACGATTATATTACTACAAAATTGGCGAATAGACCTATCGGTAAATCACGATCATCCTGACAGCTTGGCCATAGGTAGGTCCCGGTTGAACCTACCTACATAATTATGGTGAACCACTTTATTGTCTCAAGACATTATTTGATGTTTTAAATTATATTAATAATACAACATTATTGAATTGTACATCTGGAAAAAGTTTATTATTGGTTTAAAAATAACAAAATAAAAATACTATACAACTAAATTTATAAAAACATGTTTTTAATATTGAAACTGTATTTAATACGTTTTATTTTGTTTTTATGTTTTAAACATGTTTTTGTGCCAACTAATTATTAACGTTTAATATACATTGTGATTCCATGTAGTTTCATGATTTCATATTGAAAATTGTTCGTTTTTCTTGCGTTTTTATCGATCGTTTTTAAAACTGCAGGGAAAAACAAAATTTTCTTTCAAAAAAGGTGCTAAATTGAAGTAAGATTTCTGATAGAATTTTTATACACAGCATAAAAAAAAGCTACATTGTAATATCAATAAATTCCTTGCTTCGCTCAGAATCTAAAATAAAGTTTTCTTTAAACTTATGTATAAAACTTCTACCCACAATAAAATAAAAACGATAAAACTTCAATAATTTAAAATAGCTACAAATAGCTCAATAACAACAATATTTTGAAAACTACAATAAGACGTTTAGAAACAGATAATCTAAGTGAAAATAGTGAAATATCACGTATTTCTTCCCAATTCTACAATTACTTCCGTAACTGACCACAACTGAAATAAAAATATTCAAGGATATTCGCTACTTCACGATTTTTTAAATAAATGACGCCTATGAGTTTAGGGATCCCTGAATTCAGTTTCCAATAATAGTAATATAAAATGGTCTTATCCACCATATTATACACATAACATTAGATAAGTACCTGCGATAAATAAAAATATAAAAACCAATAATTACTCAATTTAATCATATTTTAATAGTTCGACCAATCTGTTTATGTATTATATATATATATATATATATATATATATATATATAGGTATGAATATAAGCATAATGTATGACTGAAACGAATTATTAAGATTAAATAAATTGGCATAGTGCAGACAGTAGAATATAGTGTACTAAAGTTACAATCAACAAAACAATTAATAAAAAATAAAACTTGTACTTTATTCAGGGTGTCTTCATCGAGTGTCAAATAATAATAATTCGGCCACCAGGAAATCAAAAACAAAAATTGGTTTGGTTTATAATTATAAATTGTTTCAAAGTTTGCCGAGTTATATGAATGAATGATTGAAACTGGTTCATAGGTATAGTCGGGAAGTGTTCCTCTACCTATTTGGTGTTCCGTGTTATTTAACATCTCCAAAATAAACATTTATAATTTGATAAATTTATTTGTTTTTGTATTAAAAACACAATATTATTTTGTCATTTTATAGAATAAAATAAAATATAATGTATACAAGTTTATAATAATATAAAATACAAATACACCGAATATACCAAATACATCATACATATAGATTACGTTCGGACGATTGGATAATTCTGGACCTACACAGAGACAAATAACGAAATCAAAAACCAGCGTTGGAGTAAAAAAATAAAGTAGCGGTCCATTTATTTATTTTCTTCGGGCCGTCTGTTGCCTACCCCTGGTCTATAACCATGATTAAAATATAATTATGTTATTATAATTATTATGCGTACCAACTCGGCTGTTGATAACCGATAGCGACACACGAAACACTAACATGCGGAATAATATTAATAATACAGATGACAAGGCCGAGGTTTTCTAATATTAATTACGTCAACGTATTGAACGTGGTCATCACTGTTGTTTGTAAGCCGGCTATATTTTCAGGGTATTTTCATATTGCAATAATAATTATTTCAATTCCCGAAACCCGGAAATTGTCATACACATCAATACGTGTCTATGCAGCTATACCTATATAGATAGTGGCACATAATGACTATAACAATTTAATATTGCATTAGCATTAACCTATTTTATTACACATAGGTAATCTATTGAATCGTACTAATATAATGAAATTAAATAAATAACGCACTTTTTTAAACTGCATTATTGTTATATTATAATACAGTATAGCTACCCAAACCGAAATACTGTTGAACAATAATATTTACAAGTACCTAATTACATAATTTTAAATTAAACATTTTCAAAAAAACTCTTTGGTTATAGTTTGTTTAACAAGGTAGTAAGCAATAATATATTTTAATTTATAAATTTGTTCAATAAAATTAATACCTAACGTCTAACGGTTATTAATTGTTATTGGGAAATTCCAAGTTTTTGCATTTCATTGTTTGAATGCAAGTTATATCACCGGTTTAAATCAAATGTTTAATAATTTACACAAAATTAATGAAGTCGAGTTAATAATAGGTATTTATTTCGAAACGATATATTTATGGTTATCGGGTAGTTTTAATTAATAATTTATTTTATAGATTGTAAATTATTAACGCCGAAGTAAAATCAACGAATAACCAAAAATTATTGTTCTTCGATATAGGTACATATTATACAATTTACTCAATAATAATAATAATAATAAAAAAAGCTGATACTGAGAACTGGTGGAACCACTGTTGAAATTGCAGGGAAGGTGGGATATAAAAGGGAATTCAATTTATACATGTACGCAATCATTGTTAAGGAAAAACGATTCTGGGCGCACTTCGGTCAATAGTATTGCTAAAATTGCTTTTTCATCAATATGTATTTTCACGACAACGATTGTTTAAAAAGACTTAAATAATAAAAACTCAATAACAACAAAAACGGTTGCCAATGACAACTTTATTTTTAATCGTTCAATGTTTTTTAACCTAAATACTAATTTATCCTGATTATCTCAAATATTAATGAGAATTTCAAAAAATGACTTTTCTAAAGTACTAACTAGCAAATAGAGCCAAAATACAATAAAAAAGGTCTCTTGTCATGTTTTGATTGGAGCCAGAGTTCTAGAAGAAAAGTTGTTTATAGATAGAAAAAAAAAGATACATACGATACTTTGCATGATAAGCATGGCGACTGTTGTAGGTAAGAAGTTAGAAAGGTAGGATATAAAGGAGAATTTTAAGCATATATGTACGCAAAGATTAATGCTAACGAAAAACGATTCTGAGCGGAGTTCAGTGATACATGTTTTGAAATGTTTTAGTAAATTTTTCCATTTTTCCTACTTTTTTTCCCTAGTTTTCCAAATTATTATGAAAATTGCTTGGAAAATCAAAAAATTACTTCCTTAAAGTACCACCCCAGTCAAATTTCCTTTCAGAAAAGATGCTATATTTGGAAACTAGAGCAAACCGTCTGATAAAAAAGTTGTTCACAGAAAAAAAATATCATTGTAAAACTAATACATTCCTAGCGTCACTCAGAATCTAAAAAAAATATTACATATTATATACATTATATAATATGCACGAGTACATATTCATTTAATTTTTTTGTTTTTGTTTACATTTTGAAATAGTTAAGTGTATATATACGCAGATATATATCTGCGTGCAAATATGCATTTTAAACTCGGAATTTTTAATATTTCCGTTATTTTTCAAAGAAATATTATATTGCGATACAATAGATAAAGGATTAATATTTTCGGTTCGATTTTAAAACGTGCTCTTATTTTTATGCAAGTTTTTTAGGCAAACGAGTAAAGATAAACGAAAATCTACAAACGTGTATGTAGGTAATTATCTATAATTATTGCGATGTTCCTTTCTGTTGTTTAAACAAATTATAAATTATAATCTTAATTTTTTATACTAAATTTGCGTTTCTGATATATGTATTTCCATAGATATTTAGCCATTTAGCAAATACAATAGTCATAATTTATATTGTTTGTTTTGAATTGATTTTGAACTTTGGGCACATAAATAATAGTATATGTTTTATTTTATTTTCTCTGAACTATTGAATTGTAGTGTAATTGATGTTCATAAAACAATATACTATAGTGATGGGTATAAAGTTCGGCTTGGGAGTGTTCTATAAAATAAAAATACAATTAATCGACTATGTAATATTACTTACTTATACACGCGTGTACGTCTTATTGCACAAACAACTGACGTAAAAAATCATTTCAACGAGACAATAACCTTTTCATAAACATCTTTAAAAATAAACTGTAATTTTTCTTATCTAAAAAATTGTCGTTGCAATTATTGGTTAATAATGAAATAGTACCTACCTCCTACCTATCTATTTAGGTGTATTATATAGTTATTATGATATAATTTTATTCAAGTACTCTACTCGTGGATGTTATCTATACAGACTACGTATTTGCATTAACATTTTTCATGGTTATTCATGTGTGTTATTCAGCAATTGGCAAATGAGGAATTTACATTTGAGTATATTGATTATATAGCGACAAAAGATAAGTATTACGTAAATAAATGGTCAAAATAAATTTAAACTATTAATATTAATTAGTAGGTACTTGACTCAAAAGTATCTCAATGTTATTCCGTATTCATAATAATTTATATGTGGTTACTGATTAGGTTTATACATATATGTATAAAACATATTATAATATATAAGTTCAAATTTAAAATTTATATGAATCTGTTACAGGAGCAGATCTATTGGGTGGGCCGGGTGAGTTCGAGACCGTCTAACATTTCCACCAAGATTGATTTAAGTTTACACTTTTATTTTTAAATTAATATTTTATAAGTTAAGTTAAGTTAAACGTTATGTTAAATTATCACAAATAAAAATATATTTAATTAATCACGTTATCATGAGGAACATGAACTTTTTTGAATTTTTGACTTATATATAAAAGACTTATAAATATATTTTTATGTAAAACGACTGAATATAAGTCTACAATACGTAATTTCTAATCCAGATCCTACTGATTTTGTTTTCGAACATCATGTCAAAACTAATTTGATCTATATTCGCTAAAAATAAATATTAACCTTTCAAACATTTAAAATACGTGTTGATAAAACATATCGTATTAAAACGAAATAGACCTAATAAAGCGAAAAATCTCTAAAAAAAATAATAATATTATAATAATAAAATTTGTAAAAAAAAATGGCATAAAACATTAAATAAAATTACTATAAAGCAAATAAATTTCGTCTAATCATACGAATTATACGAAACTAATTTATAGTTGACCATATCTTCATATTTGACCAATATAAAAAATAAGGAAATTCCTATAATATCCGAACTCTATAACTATGCAAATCGTCCATGGATAGTAAATATGTCAATGCAAGTTACAACAGTATAGTACCATTTAATTCCGATATTAAATTTTCATTTTTTTGTTTAGATTAATAGATTAACCTATTTAGGCACTGGGTGTCACCGATGTTAAATGAAAATTAGAAGTCAATATTTCGAAACAATCGATGATATCTTTATAAAAATGAATCGAAGATGCCTGTAGATCTAAAATTAAGACTTCAATACGCATGCATAAAATTGTTAAGAACTTTTGGGAGCAATAAATTTCTTGAAAAGTTGAAAGCGCAGTAAAACAGAAAAAACTATTTACTTCAGAATTTGCTAAGGGCATTTTAATCGTAATTAAAGGCATGAGACTATCGTTTTTAAAGCTAGAAGAAGTGTACAAACGAATTTTAGTTATTCCAGTTACGAGTGCTACAGCTAAAAGTAGATTTTTAACGACGAAGAGAATGAAAACCTACAACAGATCAACCATGACCGGAAAACGCTTAGTGTTTACATAACCTTGACCTCGCTTTGCAATCAATCGAAAAAGAAAAAAGTGAAGAGTTAGTGGGCAAATTCAGGCGAGATTGTAAATGTGGAAGCCGAGAAGATTAATTTTTCCATATAACTATCTAAATATCAATACCTAAAATAAAAAGTATTAAATATTTTAATTAGATTTTACTGCGTTACCTAAATTAATCGTCGGGGTTAAATTCATGGGTCGTATCTAAAAATTATTTTTGGATCTACCCCTGAATTCGGCCATTATTTTTCAAAATTATATACCTTTTTTATTTTCGAAAATAAAAATAACATTATATTAATGCTAAAAACGTAATTAAATTTAAAGCTTTAAATATTAACACATTTTCGAATAATGCGTAACTGTAAAAAAAAAAAAAACATTTACTTAGGTAAGTACTTTTTTACTGGTAAATACTCGTATTTTTTAGATAAATTACGGGTTATTATACGAGTATATATTAAATTACAATGTTGTTTATTAACATCAGACTTGTGATAATGTACCTCTATTTAAATAGCATTATATTAAAATTAATTTTCAAGTACCTATGTATGTGTGTGATTTCTAAAACTTTCGGATGACGAGTATTCAAGTACATTTTCCGTAGTAATTGTTCGTGAAAAAAAAAAACGTAATATTAATATTAGGTTAGGTTATTTCAGAAATTGAAATTAGGTATTTGCAATTATTAAAAGCTTGCGAGTTGTAAAAATCTTTATAGTATAACCATTATGTAATACCTTTATGGTAGCTCAGTAAATGATAATAATGATAGTAACGTATACATAGATAGTCGACACATGTTATTTAGTATCCAGTTTGCAGACGTCGCGTGATCGTTTATTACAAAATGCATTCATTCATATGGCATTGATATAACTAATATCACGACATAGTAAATTAGTACATTTTTCCTGATAGCTAAGTATAAATTATAGCGTTATTAAATTATTTACGGATCGTATTCCGGGGCACTCGAACGATTGAATGTTCAGTTTTATTTAATTAACCGGTTCGTAAACTTTTGTGATTCAAGGGTCTTTTATTATTTGCGTAACAGTCGTACAGTCGTACATAATTAATTTTGATGCTATATTACCAATATAAATTAAATATAATATTTTAATCTATAATGCTATTACGTATGTGGAAATATTTGAAAAATTCGCGTCACTACTACTTGCGAACTGCAAAGTACAAAACTCGCGAAGTTTGAAATATTTATTATTAAATTCTCTATACGCGATAAGAAAATAATAACACATAGCAATAATATTATTGTTATGGTTTCGTTGAAATTTCACGAAAACACTCAAATTTCAACTTTAATTAACGATGTTCGTTTAAAATCTATAAGTAGCCTGCCTATATATTATAATAAAATCTTAATTTACACCCTCGAGTATACGATTTTGTGATTTTTCGTTAATAAAGTTGTTTTTTTTTTTTTTTTTTTTTTTAATTGCACAATACGCAATTTTATTATATTACTCGTTTCGCGTGAACACGACAGTAACAATTCGTAAATAAATATCAACACAGACAACAAACTATTAGTTAATTATTTAACTTCAACGTCCATCAAATTTTAACTTGTCGAACGAACACCGAATTAAAAGTCTAACAATATTCGTTTAAATTGCAACACAACATGTTGTGACATTAAATTTTAAACGAACGTATTTGGTTTCAATTTTTTTTTTCTCGCAATTGTAATCACAATTTGTTATTATTTTCAAATAGTAATCTACATTGTGTGTATTATTATTTAATTTTACCGAACCGTACAGTTTTTACACGATTTCCGCGTTTTATTAGATCCGTTTTTTTTTTTGTTTTTTTTTTTTAATTTATACATTTGTATAGTACTTATCTACCTCTCCATATTATAATAGCTACACACGGAGTACCTGTATCAATATAGCATAACATTATCTTATTATTATACAGGTACCTTGGTAAATTCTCTACGCTATCTATTTTTTGAAACTAGCTGTACACAATATACGGAATGAGAATAAATTTATTATAATAATAATTTGCAAAATCGAATTACTATTTGTTAACGGCGATTTTACGATTCGGATATAATTCATATTGGACTACCGGCCGCGCGTAATCGGTTTTAAAATTATTGTTTCATACAATGGTTTTTAATGTTGTCATTTTTACAACGCGCGTAGGTAAATTAAAACGGGAATTATTTCAAATGCGTCAGAAGTAAATCATTTCGTACAGCACGTAAATAATGATAATGCGTACCAAATAAGACGCGCGTTTACGTGTTGACGTGTTTCACGCGTAGTGCACTAGTAGTGCGGCCTACTTTGTTTATTTATATTATTACTGTTGTTGTGCACACATATACAATTAAAATATTCACCTATATC
This sequence comes from Cinara cedri, assembly GCA_902439185.1. Classification (NCBI taxonomy): domain Eukaryota; kingdom Metazoa; phylum Arthropoda; class Insecta; order Hemiptera; family Aphididae; genus Cinara; species Cinara cedri. Next base: position 1,205,715 of record CABPRJ010000957.1, on the reverse strand, counting down.
ACGTTATCCGCGAACATTTAGTGTTATCATTATTATTAGTTTTGCTCGTACAATACGTTCCGTTATTCCGCGTCACGTTATGCATATAAATAATAATAATAGAAAAAAAATAATAAAAAAATAACCAGGATCGAATTTATTGTCCGCGGCAAACGTTTTCAACGAGTACCTACGTGTATCGAAAATTTACTTTCATCGCGGACATTGCCGTTGTCACGGTTCGCACATGCCTATAGCGGTGCTTGACGGATTTCTAACAGTAGGTTTACCCACCTACATTTCGTCAACAATTTCTAGTCCGAAAATTACGCGTTCTCTAACAAAGGAATAACGATTTCGTTAACATTTTAAGGTTCGATGCCTGGCGGGGCAGATACTGCGTATTATTATGCGGATTATTATTATGTATGATTTTCGGCAAACGTCAACGAATATTGTGCGGGCTGAGGGCCCCGCCATTTCTATTATGGGCCCAAGGTGCCGACACTATTATGAAAAACGTTTGTGATGTTGTTACAAAATATACTATACAACCGTGCCAACAAATCGGTGGCGAAACCCGCGGGGTTCTTCTTCGAGGAAAGAGTGGTTATGGGCTTTCAAAACGGATTTCCGGACGAGTGATGTCCGGGATTGGGTATAGTGGTTTGGGTTACCACCTAATACTATAAAACGCGGTACAACATCCAATGTAATATTTCAAGGGAATGTCTGAAATCGCGTTAAAGACTATGCGGTTGGTTGTAAATCTCGAATTTCCGAGGCAACTGCGACCGCCCCCAGAGTCACGGTACAAAACCGTTAGTTTTAAGCAGAAAATGAATCGTAAGTATAGGTGTATATAGCGATGGCGGTCGGACGACTTACTATCATGGGTTTGTCTTCCCAGTTCTCCACGTTCTTCCAGATGTATTCGGGCAGCGTGAGATCCACCGGCTTGACCGATCCGAACGGAGATTCCAGGATTACGGATCCGGAGGACGACGACGGGGAATTGTGGCTGGCGTCCACGCTGAACGTGCGTACCGCGACGTACGGAGACGACATCGCCGTGCGCCGATAGTTGGACGCTGCGGTTTTGGAACACTTGCGCAGCGGTCCGTTGAATAAGTGCCGGGCGCTCTTCATCACGCTCAATCGGTCCATTGTGTTATATTATTTGTTTTTAATAACGAGACACCGGTAATTTATATAATTTCTTATGTTCGAGATAATGTTTACAATACTGTGGCGATTCGTGCGGTAGGTACGATATATTGTTACAGCGAATAACGGCCGAGCTGATGGAAATTTATGCGGGACTTTTTACCGGCGTCGCGCGAACGAAGAAAATCTAGAAGAAAAAATAAAAAAAAAATGAAAAAATAAAAAAAATACACCGACAAAATTCTCTATATTATAATGTCGCGGGAGACGGCGAGAGCGGGAACATACTCGAAAAATCACTCGACCGGCAGCTGGCAAAATACTACTGAACCGTCCGACGCTGGTGAATTGTATGCGTAAACACGCGCAACACGTTGCCGGCCGTCGCTGTACATTTTATACGACCGTGCGAACGGTGGGCGGCAAGTTCCGCATACGCGTATACCCGTAGCGTTTCCCACCGCGCACTCCCGCCCACGTTGTCGGCCGTGCGTTTATACGGAGCGGTTAAATGCGCGAATCCCGTAATATTTTCCTACGGAAACGACAAAACTGTTATTCCAGACTTCGGCGGTATAATATCCAGTGGCATGCCCAGTGGGTGGGTGGTTTGGGGTTATATCCTATCCCCCCTCCGTTGGCTTATAAATACAACCAAATATGAGTAATCTAATATCGAAACTCATAAATTTCGGCCGATTTCTGGGAAAAAACTTAATGTATTGATTAGAAATTTGCTTTTTTTTTTTTTAGGATCTGGCTTTTAAACTACCAACTCCCATGGCCGAGTTGGGAAGATAAGACGATTGTCCTCTTTGTTCGCGATTTTTATTTGTTACATCCCCTCCCATCGAAAATTCCTGGGCACGCCATTGATATCCTATACAAACCTGCAGAGGTGCCGGGTTATAAAAATGTAATAACCGAGGGGGAGCTCACTATTTTCTAAACACATGACGTATGGTTTTTACAAAAATCTTATCTTAATATATACATATTATATAAATATAATTCCGCATACTGCAATATACCTATTTGTGTGCTCTCTTTCGGGCGTACGTTATTACCGTCCGTCGTGTTCATTAAACTCAATATTTACCGTAGAAAAGTTGTGGCACCATCAAAGATAACCATAGCGGTCATATATAGAGTACCTATGTAGGAGAGAATGCTGCACCAGTATTGTATAATAATCTAGCACAATTCATACTTCAATACTTTGTAATAGGTCAAGATTACCTATTCATAATAAATATCGATAAAAGAAAAAAGAAATAAACAATATACCAATACCATGATATTTTATTAGACAAATTTCAGGTTCCGGGGAACGGCTTGATTTTGTACAGTTTTCAATGCAAGCAAAATGAAATTTGAAAGAATTTACAACTAATTCCGAAAATTGACATACGTTGTCTTCCCCAGAACCAAAGAAAATATATTAATCGATTATCTAATATAAGTATTGTGTATTATAAAATTATTTTATTTGTATTCGCTAAAGATCCACCGTAGTTAAGATGTTAATTCGTGACTATAGACTATCACGGACCTTGAACGTTTTACCGTATTATAATACTACTCTGCAGCGATGCGCTATATTATAATAATGCATTATAAATTAAACTTGAACGAAACGACCGCTCTGTACAACAGGTATCGTTTACTGAGCGATAGCGGAGCCGAAAGGACGGCGACACGTGACTATACATGAGTTTACGTTGCCATCGTTACGCTGCAAACGGTGTAAACTTTATTTAGGGTATTCGTTTCGGCGAGATATGGTAAATCTACAATCTGTTTTTTATGTTCTAACCGTGGTTCAAGGGTACCTATTTACGGTGTTTACAAATCATTTGAACTCGTATTCGTTTCCTCAATGTTTGTTTACGCAATTATTTCATTTACGAAGATAATTATAATTATTACCATTGTGCGTCGCGAGGGTTTAAATTTAATTTTACAATTTGTAATAACAATTTCATTACCCGCTGCAAATTGCTGCTCATCACAATACCTATACCCAGGGTCGTCTTGACGATTTGCGAGGCCCGGGGCAGAGACGAATCGCGGGGCCCAAAATCGCACTCACGCGCACGCCTACAGAATGCATTCAGCCGACAGTGTTTAATCCAGAAAAGTTTCCTGGGGGAGGCTTGCCTTTTTTCATTGGTAATTTCTAAAAATCGAACGAGTATTGTTCGTTTAATAAATAATTTTTGTTGACAGTCGTATTTTGTCAGGGGGCGAATTGAATTCCGGGCGGGCATTCATCCCCCTTGGAGTGTACCAAGATTCAACAGTGTTCAGCAGTCGTGTTTAACGGTGGACAAATTAGAGGGAGGTGATTGGAGGCCCTTAATTATCTCAAAAGCCCTGCTTGCGCTACCTTATAGACGCGTTATCCGATATTATACTATGTATACTATGTATCCATTAATAATACATTATTGACATTTAACATAGGTACACTACTGTGAACAGTGCGTATAAAGTTTAATGTTTAATTATTTTATAGCAATCGAATCTTTATTAACGGACTTTTAATGAAGACCAAAATATAAAAATATGCCTAAATTTACAAAACAAGTACAATTTTTTTGTGAAATATAAACCCTATCGATACAATATTTGTTCTTATCTATTTGTAAAAATTAAAAGATTTTTATCATTGAATACATATTAGATTATTTACGATATAGTAATAATTTGAAAATGTCGAATTCATAAAAAAAAATACACCCATTAGAATACAAATTGGTCCGTTATTAAAAGTACTGGGTTCAGGTAGTTAATACAACTAATATATTTTATTATTGATCTTGTTATTACAAGCGATACGAAAAAATATTGTTTTAAATATATTGTGCACAATTTTTAAAATGTACGAGTATTTTTAGAGACGCATAGCGGGGAGTGGGGACTGCAACATTCGTAGGTCATTATCTAAATAAAAATCATGTGATGACCCCCAAGAGCGTTTTACAAATAGTATTACGAGTATTTATTTTAGATTAGTCACGAATTAATTGAAAGTCAACCGGTAGTCAGATATAATTTTCCGTAGGCTATAAAAAAACAATAGGTAATTCCTGAGTGAATATTAATTTTACATGTATGTATGTTTAGCTAATAATATTGTAGTTAAATAATTCAACGTTTAATAATATTACCTTTAAGTAAAAGATTGAATATAATATAAAATATTTAAGTATATAGTAGGTATATGTAGTTAGTAAATATTATAATCTATGTATATTATAATTGATAACTATACCTACAACTACTGATAACCCGAATGGAAATATAATAATATTTGAATAGGTAGGTACCTATTTTAATTTCACTTTTTTTTGCCTATCTATCCAAACGGATTGACACGAAGGTCTATAATAATTTCAAAAAATACTGGATTAACCACGTTATAATCCTCATGCCTAAGTATTGATACCTACTCGTTTTCCTTTTCACTTTCGAAAACCAAGGCTTGGAGGTCAATCGGTCATTAACATTATAATAAGTGTATATAGTTATTATAATACGTATACACGTTTTGTTTATATGTTTCGAATTTAATATTTAAATACCTGTGACATTTTTTATTTACACCAAACTCTTTCATTTGATTTCATTACGAATAATATCAGGTATTTATTTTAATGATTGAAATGCTATAATATTAACAGTAAATATGTTCATAAATAAATCAGTTAAATTAGTTACCTACGTATGTTATTTGATAAAAAAAAAAAAATCAGTTTATTAAGCATACCGTTACCTACTTTGTACTTAATAGCATTAAGTACCTAATAAACGATAATATTTTAATCTATTTAAGGGCCATATCATAAATAATACAATTTATCGTACTAGGTACATAGGTACAAAATAGAATATGTAGCAGCTATGTGTACATTGTCAGAGTAGGTAGCGAGAATGCGGTTAAGTAAAAATAAATTATTATCAGGCACAGGTACTTTTTAATGTCCGTGTTATACAATATAATTGAATAATAAACTGCAAAAACATTAAGATTTTAGATTTATTTTAAATATTAAAAGGTTGAATATTAATTTTTAGGAGCATTATATTACTCCCAAGGAGGAAATGTATATATATTTTATGGTTCTCTTATGATCAAATTGTTCTTTTTAAACTGAATTTTAACTAAATGTACATAAAATACCACAAATAGTAAAACCTGAACAAATTTGATTATATTTAATGCTAACATTGATTAAATAAAAAATAAAGTTTTAAACTGATATATTTTTGTATTCATTTGTAAAAGTCATTAATAAGTATTAACTACATTTTAGTTAGTATAACAAAGATCAAGCCCGGATTAAGATGTTTACTGTTGTAAGATGTAACCACTGTTGCAGATGGGAACAAGGGCGAATCCAGGGGGAGCACCTGGGGTAAACGCCCCACCCAATTTTCTCAAAAAAAAAAAACAAAACAAAACAAAAAAACATCTATTTGTATTTATTTATTGTAAACATTATTCCATTTTACATTATTATGACGGACTAAATTAGAATATTTTATTCGTAATAATGTACACGATTGACAATACTATCTATAGTATGATTTTTCATAATTTTATTGCAATTATATTTCATAAATTTTGTATTTATGGTTTCATTAATAATTATAAATGAATAACAGTAGACATTTCTCTAATACGTGCCTTCTTCGTAAACAGATCCTGGATCCGTTCTTGAATGGGAAGTTGGGAAAATAGAATATATAAAGTTTTTGAATTTATTTCTATAATAAGCAACTCTAGACTTTTGCTTACAAAATACGATTCTGTGTGAAGTTCGTTTTTATTTACGATTTTCTAAATTTTAATATTCTTATAAAAAAAATACTTCACTACACTCATTTTTTTTTCTTGGCCACTAAATATGACTTGTAATGAACCTCCTATCAAATTTCCAAATTCAACAAAAAAAGCCTATAGGCATTTGTTGATTAAAGCAATTTTTCTGGTTGAAAATATAGTTAGGAAAATTTAAAAACAATGAAATCGGTAATGCCGAGGCACGGCGTGTCTGTCCATTGTTCCATATGTTTTCTTCCAAATGTAACAAAAAATGTATCTTGTCGTTTTTCGATTGGAGCAAATCCCGCTCCGAATTTGAAATTTTTAAAAACTGCTGAAAACAGAAAAATATGTCTTAACTAAATAAAATAATACATATATCTAGTAATTTCCTTTAAAAACCATCAGTAAAAAGTTTTAATCGATAAAACTTCAACAAATGCAAAGTTAATGGTTAAATACGCAAAAAATATAATTAATAAAGAACATATACCATGGAAAAAACTGAGGCCCCTCTATTGTATTGTGACATGGGGTTATCCGGAATTGACTGATCTGTGATTGAGTCAAAGATATAAAAACGAAAAGTAATTTATTCCATTATTGCGTTTTGTAGCTTATTAATATTAATACATTTTAGAAATTGTGTGGCGTCAGCTTTTGTGTACCTATAGAATTAAACAAAACAGCAATATTTTTCTTTTTCGTTTCAACATAGATTTTAAAAATTAAAAACAAATATTTAAAAGAATACAGTTATTTTCAAAAAGAAATTATCGAAAATGACTTACGTTAATATACAAATAATTTGTTCTTGAATAAATCGTACAAACTCTTCAGTATATAGTCTAAATCCCATGATAGTACGGAAACAGTGTTGTAATATATCTAGATACATGTATCTAAGATGCAGTATCTAGATACTTTTTTTGTATCTTGTATCTGTATCTCAGATACAAAACATTGTGTATCTTAATGAAAGTATCTAAGATACTTTTTAAGATATAATTCTTACTTTTTTGGTTCAACAAAATATGAAAATAAAAAGTAAAATTCTGAAATCTAAATTTTTTAAATAAAAATATCGATAATTTATTGTTATAATTTTGTAATTCTATATGTTTAATGAATTAAATATTTATAAAAAAAATTATCTGTTTCCTTAAATGTATCTTAAGGTTAAGATATTATTAAGATACTTGTATCTGTATCTAGATACTAATTTAAAGTATCCTATTACAGTACTGTACTGAAAGTATACCTACCTATGCAAAACGATTTTTGTACCGTGTAACAGGTGACGTATTTGTTGTTACTCGTGGCCGATAGAATTATTAACATTCCCACTGGCTACTTGGGCATTTGGCATAACGTGCATGCACATTGCACATATACGAGTACGTATAGGTATATGACCTATATATTACCTATTATTGTTGGTTCACACTTTTTTTTATCATTTAAATTTATATAATTTACATCATAATATTGATTTTAAATCGTTTGATAAACAATATAATTTAGTGCAATGCGTATACGTATACGCATGATTAAAATAATACACTAACAATATTAAATTACCTACATACTTACTTATTTTATACACCAGTTATCAACAGGAACCAAAATACCTACATCATAATACGGTAATTAAAAGGTATAACGATCGTTTTTTTTTAAAAAAATGTTTTATTTCAAAGGTAGTTTATAATACAATAAATATTAAATACAGTGTAAAATGGACCTTTGAACCCATACAAATAATAGGTAGGTAGCGTAATCTTCCGGAACATATTTTTTTCTTTTGTATTAGGTATATACATTATACACGATTTATTAATTTTACAGAACTACTGTAAATTATATTGTAATTAGAAAACACGTTGAATATAAAACTGCTTTTTTTTTTTTTAAAAAAAGAATACGATTAACATAAAATATAAAATTAATAATATTGTGCACGGTTGTGCATGTTCCCGTCATGTAATATGCAATTTACATAATTGTATTATATTATACTTTCGTTTTGCGAATGTAATAAAAGTAATACCATTGATTATATTATACTATACTATAGTTAATACGACAATAATATAAATCACCTAAATTAGATAGTTGAATATCAGTTTAGCAGTGGTTAAAGTGAGAAAAAGGAGACTTCGTATTTATCAAAAATTGAGGGGCGTTCACAGGGTTTAAAGTGGTACAAAATAACAAAGGGTACTGTGATCTATATTTTTTTTTTCTGAACATTCCATACAGTGTTATCCCGAATGTTCAGGAAATCATGGAAACAAGGAAAATATTTATTAATTTTTAAAACCAAACCATTTTTCTCGTTTCGCTCGAAAACTGATAATATTTTCTTAACAAAAAAAATATGTGAATATAATAGTAACATTAATAATTAATGTAATAAAATTATTTTATTTTATTTGTATAATTATACATAATAATTTTTTTAATGTGTTTACAAGAAAATTAATAAAGACATGTCAGAAAAATAAATAATAATAACTTTAACATTTTCTTGACAACTTAATTGTATATAAATATATAATATTTTTTAACGCTCACATATACATTAACGAAAAAAGCTGATACTGCTGATGGGCATGACACTGTTGTAGGTGGGAAGTTGGGATGATGGAGGAAAAATTTAATGTACAGCTGTACGTAACAATTAATCGTTGCTAACGAAAAACAATTCTGAGCGGAGTTGGGTCATATGCATGTTTTAAAAGGTTGTATAGCATTTACGATTTGAAAATAATAGGTTTATTTTTAGTTCAGTTTCCCGTTTTTTCTACGTTTTTTCCCGGTTATTCCAAATTATTATGAAAACTGCTTGGAAAATCAAAAAATGAAATCTCTAAAGTACCAACCCAGTCAAATTTTCTTTCAGTAAGTAGCTACCCTTGAAAATCAGAACAAAATTTCTGGTAGAAAAGTCGTTCAAATAAAAAAACAATATTGTATAACCAATACAATTCTAGTTCCGTTAAAAATCTAAAAAAACCAATATAATTACGTTTCTTTTTAACCTCTAAAAGTACAACTTACAATGCAGTTCTTGTTAAAATTTCAAGCATTTTAGTTCGATCAAACAATTATATTCACATATAGTATCTATTATCTATCAAATAAAAACTACGTGAAAAATTCGAAAAATTAAAATACCCATAAATAGTTCAATACACGTCAAAATGTTTGAAAATTTTTGACGCCTAGATAAGATAATTGTAAGTTTTCTGTCAACATTTCAAGTATTTACGAATATTTTTACTGAATTATACAACAAAAGCTATAACCAAAATGTAACGAAAAATTTCACTTGTCATTTTTCGATTGGAATAAATTGTCTATTCGAAAAGTTCTTTACAAACAGAACAAAAACACATCACAGAATAACCTGCAATAGATTCGTCGTTCCACTCCTAATCTAAAATAAAACTGAATAACAAAATATCTCTAATCTCTATAGGAATCATATACGTCATATATGTTTCTTGGGATTATGATGTACCCACATCATGTTCGTTAGGAATTTAATTACACATGGGCGTTAAGATAATATCTAAGTGCGTTATGTAAATTCACAAAATAACTTATATGTTATATATCTGTGGTCTACACTGTACAGTGTTCATCGTAGAATATATAAATATTTATTTGTTTCATACAAACTATACATTATTGCAATAATGTAGTATAATAAACATAAGTGAATAACAGTGATAGTTCAAAAGTCCACCCATCGACGACACTCCGACAAACCATTGAATACGGATAAAAATTTCAATCACGAAAATAATATTTTTTATAAAAGATCAAACTGGAAAATATTATATTTAAAAAATAATTGTTGATAAATCTAAAATCATTATATTTAAAAAAAAAAATTATTTTGAACGGTGGATACCTTTACCTACGCAGCGTACCCAACTAGTGTACCTACCTTCGAAGAATTTGTTAAAGAAGACTCTTTTTAAGCGCAGCCAGAGGTAGGGGGACTGAGGGCTGTTGCGTCCCCTTCCCAATTTAATCACTGGGCGTTCCCGAGTATCAACTAAATCTAACCAAGCTCTCTGATAATACATCAAAACTTCCAAAATATTTTTCCCACACAGATTAAAAAAAAATATGTTGCACTAATACGGGTTTATACGTATAAATTATTCTACGTTTTAACAAATTGTTTTATGTTCCGGTTATTTTACCAATAAATAATTTATATAGCTCAGCATCATATTTTCCTCGAGTTCTAATGCTACTAAATAAATTAGCACCTTGTGTTGATTTATTTTCAGATATGTCTCGTGAAGTTTTTATGTTTAATGTACTTATATAACGCGTTAACTAATTGTTCACTGTAATTTCATTTTTGTTCTATTTATTTATGTTTATTCCATTATTATTATTATTTCATTAATTGTATTTTAAATTACTTTTGCCATTTATGATGTTATTTTTCTTTTGTTAAAGGGTTTTTTCATCCGTTTATAATTTATGAAATTAAATTTAAAAATAATAAAAGGTCTTGAGTGAAATATTATTTAAAAAGTATCAATAAAATAGTATAAAACCTATCTACCAAGGGCGTCCGCAGGGGGGTGCCGGTGGGGGCCATATCCTCCTCGCTATTTGAGTTAATATTAAATATTAACTGTTTTATTACTTGTACGGCTTAAATATTTAATAAGCCGTGATTACTTGTAAGTTGCAAAAAAAAAGTCTTATACTTTTAATTTTGCCAACCCCCCCCCCCAGTTTATATTTCTGTGGGCGTCCTTGCTACCTACGTTTAAAATAACTAAAAAAGAGCTGATATTGTCGACGGGTTTATCGCTGTTGTAAGTGGAAAGTTGAAAATGTAGACAATGGCACAATTAGGGCGAGGGGGGTTAAAATGAACGGTTAATGAAAGGAACAATTTGTGAAGGAAAAAAAATATTAGAACAAGAGCCAATAACGCATGGGTAAAAGTCATGCAAATAATATGGAAATCGATTATCGATAGTAAGACATAAAAGTCTATAATCGTGGTATAATTCCGGCACCTACCTATCGTGTTTGCTATGCGCAAACTCAATACTTTGCGGAATTTCAGTAAAATTAATATTGTGCGCGGTACAATATTTCACACGATAAGACCTATAATGCGTAACAAAAAACATATTATTTCAACGTTACGTTATACCTTTAACTGATTACAATAAATTGAGAAATAAAATTGAAGGAAAAAAAAATAATAAAATAGAAAAACGAAAATACATCTTATACTAGCATCGTACCGATCGTAACAAAATAAAATAAATTACAAACAAAATACGGTAGGAAGATATTATTCACCATTTTCGGAACAGTTCTACTATGTATCGGTAATATAATATCTGTCCAAAAGTAATCTACAAAAACGATAAGACGCGGATAAAGTTAATAGTTGGGGAATAGTATCCATTGCATGTACTAAATTTTATTTTTATTTTTTCTGTAAATTGCTGGTATAGTGGTCTAATGATACGGTTTCCTATTCGCGACAAATGGTTCGTCGTTGCGTCCGGCGACAGTACCGGTCCGAGGGCAGTATATCGCGACAATACAAAATTATATCGGGTGCGACACAATTTTCATCGACAGAGGAAGTATTCCTCCTTATTGAACGAATTAGAAAAAATATACCTATTTGTGCTCTTGCTCATTACAAAATGTAAAGACAACATTCATCAGGCTTCTATTTTGCAATCCAGAAATAAGCTTTGTATTTTTGTCTTTTTTTATCATTTGAAATTAATAATTCATCTTCGTCCTCCTGTTCCTCAAGTAAAAGTAAAATAACTGTATTTGTAACACTCATGTTTAAATTTCAACTTAAAAGCTTAAACACAAAAATACAAACACCGTCACGGTACAAACAGATCACAGATACTGCAGTGTGCAGAATACGGCTACAGTTTATCAGTGTCGCAACGAATGTTCGCGTCTAGGAAATCAGTCACACCGCCGGGACGGGTCGCGTCCAGGAAACCGTACCATGTTAAAAATCTTAAAGGATTATCATAATGCCGACGACATCTGCTTGACCATTAGCCAACTATCGTTCATTGTATCACATAATATTATGGTATTGATAAGCTATTGATAAGCGTTATCGGCCAAAACAAAAAAGCATGCTTTCGAGAAGATAGGACCGTTAAGATCTTCGAAGACCGTGTTTTTGATAATATCATGTCTCTCAGCACTCGGTGAACTTTGAAGTAATGTAAACACCGAACTTGCTGTTCAAATTATTCAACATTCATTAGGTATGACCTCGAATTTCTGTTTTTGAACAACAAATCCGACAGTTATCGATACTAATCCACTGATTGACCATGGCTGAGGAATTCGAAGACAAGAAAAAAGAACATCGACAAAGGCATTCTGGTAACATATTTTTTAAAACCATATACTGTATATATTTATAGTTTGTTCATTTTAATTCAAATTGGCATTGGCGTTTCAGTGTTATTATTAACACAATGTCTGTATTTTATGTTTTATTTTTAGGTAGGAAAGCTGATAAAAAAGTTTTAAAGAAAAAATTGGATCAAGATGAAGCTTCTGCAAGAAAAAGAAATCCTAAAGCGTTTGCTATCAATTCAGTTGTTAGTGCTCAACGACGATTTAGAAGGTTCTTAAAATTATACATCTACCTAGTATTTTTAGTTATCTTAGAATTTTATTTTCAAAAATTATTATAGATAATTATATTTTAAACTCATCATTTGTATTAAATTAGAACTCAAGATTTGGATACCAAAAAACAACATATTCCTCTGATTGATCGTACACCACTGGAACCTCCACCAATTATTGTTGCTGTGGTTGGACCACCAAAAGTTGGCAAAACAACATTAATTAACTGCATTATTAGAAATTTTACCAGACAACCTTTGACTACAATAAATGGACCTGTCACTATAGTATCTGGTAAAAAGCGACGTATTACACTAATTGAATGCAATAATGATATAAACAGTATGATTGATCTGGCCAAAGTTGCTGATCTTGTACTTCTCATGATTGATGCTTCATTTGGATTTGAAATGGAAATATTTGAATTCCTTAATATTTGCCAGGTAAATATGATTTTTTCTGATTTTTTTTGTAACATTTATGATTTATTTTATGTAGGTACACGGAATGCCGAAGATAATGGGTGTATTATCCCATCTTGACATGTTGAAAAATGCCAAAACTTTGAAACGCACAAAAAAATTACTAAAACATCGGTTTTGGACTGAAGTTTATGCAGGAGCTAAACTGTTTTATTTTTCTGGCGTTCAACGAGGAGAATATTTACGCAATGAAGTTAAAAATTTAGGGAGATTTATATCAGTGATGAAATTTAGACCTTTGACTTGGCAGACTTCTCATTCATATGTTCTTGGTAAGGTAAAATATAGTTTTACATTAAATTAGATTAAAAACATTTAGACATTTATTAAATCATTCATCACTGTATTAATTTATTATTTATTTTAAATGTTTGGGACCTATTACCTAATGAGCTATGAATTTAGAAAATTTAAAATATTTCTTCTAATACTGCAATATTGTAATTTATTTCCCAAAATATTATGGTTAACTGATTTAAAGCCTGTTAACTGTTTAGGTCAATAATTACAACAATTGTTTGTTTCTTTAGTTCTGAATTGTCATAAATAAATTTAGTAGTAGAGTAAAAAGTATCATTTATTGAAAAATGTTGTTCACATTTATTTTAGTAAAAAGTGTATTTTTGTTTAAAAATCCTTATTTCGTTAAACTTTTAAGATGTTTTGATAGTAGAAGTTGAAGTTATAATCCTGTAATTATTACAAATTGTATTATGACAACTTTTTGAAAGAGTTATAACTAGGTACCTACTAATTTGTTATTAATAGAGGGGAATATACCAAATATAATAAACATAATAATAATAATACAATAATATTGTCTCCTGTATTTTTTATTATTAAGATAGTTAGATAGATAGAGACTTTTATTATGAGAAAACAAATCTTTAAATTTATTATTAAACTTATAATTTCTTAAGAATCAACTGCATTTTCAAGAAAAATATTTATTATTTAAAATATCAATAAGTTTAGGTACAAAACCATTATTTTTAATATTATCTACAATACTTCCTACGTTGAAAACGATTCTAAGGAGAGTTTAGTTATATATGTTTTAAAAGGACGTAATGTTAAAGATTTTTATAAAAATTTGATATTAAAATTCTTAGAAAAAAAAAATAAAATACTTCATTAAACTCAACTTTTTCATGTTGTCCAGTAAGTATAACTAATAATGAACAGTCTGTAAAATTGTCAAGTATTTCTGTTTGGTCTTACAATTTTATCCACAGAGTACCTACTGAATAAAAACTGCTTGGCAAATCAAAAAATTCTCTCATTAAATGTGTTACATTTAAATATGGCAGCAAGACTTCTGATAGATTTTTAGTACACAGTATATATATATATATATATTTATAAAAAAATATAATTAACATCATTGTAATACAGTCTGCTTTCGCTTAAAATTTAAAATTTAATATTTTTCATATCTTTATTTCAAAAAGTACTAAGAAAAAGTAACTTAAAATTAATAGATAGCTCATACATGATCTCTCAAAAATACCCTAAAAATAACTTAATTATTAAATTCCCCATAGTCGCTGATAAATATTTTATTTAATATGCTATTCATTGGGAACTTATTTTTAAACATCTTCACCATTAACAAACAAATTACACAGACTTCATAAAAAATTTCCCAAAATAAATAAATTAACGTAATATAACAAAATACACAAAAATATTGAAGACTGAATTATAATTTTATAATCTACTAGATACTAGAACCTTCCTCTTCAAATGATTATCATTAACCAATCTTGGGTCTTAATTTGCTATTTTTTAACCTTCGTTCGTTTCAGAAAAATAATAAACGCTTCAAATGGTATTTCTGTTTACTGCTACTATCGCACACTGAAGTCAAAATTTAACCACCAATACTCGTATAATATATTTTTACATACCACAAACTTATAAAAGAAATTAAATTATGTGAAGAACTTTGAAAGAAATTATATAGAAATTGTATAATAAATGAGGAAAGTAAAATTGGAAAAATGCTAAAAATTGCAAAAAGTTACATTAAACATTTTTAGATTTTAATTTGTCTTCACATGAAACAAATTTGATATCTACTTGGCAACAAATCTGAACAAGGGAAAAAAGTTGCAAATTTAACATCTGAGCCCTATTAATTATAAATATTTATGACTACTTGTTCTCCCCTTGCTAGTTTTAGAAAAAATCATTGATGTGTATCCTTATATTATAATTACGTTAACTTTGTCTTTACCACAATTTTCAATATTTTCTATGCTGTTTAATTAATTTTAGTGGACCGTATGGAAGACCTTACTCCACCAGAATCAATTCGTCAAAATTCTAAATGTGATCGCCGAGTTAGTTTGTATGGATTTGTTCGGGGTATTCCGATGAACAAACAAAGCAGTGTTCATATACCAGGTAATTATTACAAAAAAAAAAGTAAATTTTAGTGCAGTTATTATGTGAAAATATATTTGACTCTGGTAAAAGTCTCTGTTCTTTAATCTATTACTAAACTATTAAATATATACAAATTATTTAACATTTTAACTAATCAATTTACCATGTAACCACTAAACAAATTAATATATTCTAGGTTGTGGAGATTCACCTATTTTTGATATGTGTTATCTTCCCGATCCTTGCCCTTTACCAGAAAAAGTAAAAAAACGTAGTTTAGTTGACAAAGAGCGTCTTGTTTATGCACCATTTTCTGGGGTTGGTGGAATTGTATACGATAAAGATGCAGTATACGTTGAACTTGGAGGAAGCCATTCCCATAGTAAAGTAAGTTGTCTCTTCTTGTTTATTTTAATGTGGATAATTTTAAATCTGAAATATGGTTAGATTATGAACAGTTCCCAAGACGATACTCCCGGACGTGATTTAGTTAATAACATCGTAGAGACGCAAGATACTTTGGATCAAAAAATAAACCGTAGTGAAGTTCAAATATTTTCTAATACTAAACCAATTGTATCAACTGATTTTGAACAAAAGTATGTTTAATTTTTTTTTTTTGAGTAAATTATATAATATTTAAAAAATTTATTTTTCTAGTGATGATATGAATGATGAAATGTCTGTAAATAATGTAACAGATCCAAATGATGGACGAAATCGACGGAAAGTAATATTTCGCTCTGATGATATGCATTTTTCTGATCTAGATGAATCTGATACTCAAGATGATGATGATAGTGATGTTAATGATGTCAATGATGTTATTAAAGACATTGCTTCAGAAAATGAAGAGATTGATGATTCTAGTTCTGAATGGTCAGATTCTGAAGAAGAAACTGAAAATAAAAATAATGAAACTGACAAATCTCGTTTTTATGGGCGGTCGTTTGGTAAAGAGAATGAAATAAGGAAAAAAATTGCTAACGAATTAGCAAAATTAGATAAAATCAATCAGGAATCAAGCACTTCCAACTGGAATGAACAAGAACAAGACAATTATTCAGATACTAGTATGGATTATGATCAAGATTCTAGTAACGAAGATGAAAGTGATAATGAGGAGTTTCATGCCAATACAAGTGATGAAGAAGACAATTTTAGTAAAGTAAATAATGTTAATGAAAAGGTCAAAAAATTAAGTTTGGTAGATAATGTCTTAAAAAATGACTTACAAGAGACAAATAAAGATACTACATTAAATTGGAAAACGAATTTAGCACAAAAAGCAACTAATGCATATTACGATAGACAGAATTCAGTAGCTAACCTTTGGAAATTAGTATATGGTGAATACAAATTTATTAACTAAATATATTAATTATCATTATCTTCTTAGAAATAATCCAATGTGTAAATTATTATTAATAGGCGGAGTAGTTCCTAAAAATACAGAAGACCAGTCTGATGAAGACGAAGATGAATTAGGTGGTCTCTTCCGAATGTCATCATTGAAGAATCTAAAAAAACAAAGTGAAAAGGAAGATATGAATAAAGAAGATGTATCAAAATTTAATGTTGAACATCGTCATGATTGGAGTTTACAAGAGGTAAGAATTATATATATTTAAATTTATTCTCAATTAGAAGTCTGAATGATTTTGTGGAAATTTAAAATCACCTTAATATTAATTGAACTTTCAGAATTTTTTATATATATATATATATATATATATATATAAATTAAGGATAATATTGTTTGTTTAGGGTTAAATATAAGGCTTTTCAAAAATATCACCAAATTTCTCTTAATACATAAAATTAATATTCTTAAACAATTGTATTTAATTTACTTGTTTAGGTCTGTGATAGTATAAAAGACATGTTTGTAACTGGAAAATGGAATCGTAATGAAGATGCTACAACACTGCTCGAAGATGATGATGAAGAACTCTATGGGGATTTTGAAGATTTAGAAACTGGAGAAAAAGTTGAAGGAAAACAATTGGATTCTGATATTGATGATGGTGATAGTGTCATTGAAAAACCTAATAAGCCATTAACCATAGATGAATTAATTGAAAAGAAAAAAAAATTAAAAGAACAGTTTGATGAAGAGTATGATGATAAAGATGGGACTCAGAGTACATATTATGATAATTTAAAAGAAGAAGCTTCTAAACAAGCACAACTCAATAAAAGTCAGTTTGAAGGAATGGATGATGAATTGCGTGTACAATTAGAAGGATTCAGAGCTGGAATGTATGTTCGTGTAGAATTAGATGCAATGCCTTGTGAATTAGTAAACAATTTTGATCCATCTTACCCACTAATTGTAGGAGGACTTCAAAGTGGAGAAGAAAATATTGGATTTTTGAAAGTAATTATTAAATTTTAAAAAAATTGTTTAAAGCATTGGTTCTTAAATTAATTTGATAAAAAGGTACGGATTAAGAAACACAGATGGTACAATAAAATACTTAAAACCCGAGACCCTCTGATCATATCAATGGGCTGGAGAAGGTTTCAAACATTACCGATATTTTCAAAACAAGAAGATAACATGCGATACAGGTATTTGATAAATTTAGACAATTTATAAGATTTATAATTTTATTCATTTTTATTCCAATTTTATTGTTTATGTATGTTCTCACTTATTTCACATATTATTTTCAAACATTTTAGAATGCTCAAGTACACTCCTGAACATGTAATGTGCATGGCACATTTTTGGGGTCCAATGACTAAATCGGGTACAGGGTTTTTAGCTGTACAAGATGTATCTACTCAACAAGTGAGTAAAACTTATAATTTTACTTATTATAAATTAACTTATAAAGTTTTCAAATTTTTTTGTCATACTATTGTGTATTATGAATTAAATGTGTATTAAGCTATTAAATTATATTAATTATTGTATTCTTGTGAATTGTATATATTCGTTTAGTTTTTTTTTTCTGGGTTTCCATCCACTAATTTATAAAACATTTTTGTGTTTATCATCATTTGAAGACTTCTGATTTAAATTAAATACTGGATTTTTAATTTTGTTTTTATAAGGCTGGGTTCAGAATAACAGCTACTGGGACAGTTGTCGATACGGACCAATCAACTCAGGTTACTAAAAAATTGAAATTAACTGGAAGTCCATTGAAAATTTACAAACGAACAGCATTTATTAAAGATATGTTCAATTCCACTCTGGAAGTGACCAAATTTGAAGGAGCTCGTATTAAGACTGTATCTGGTGTTCGAGGTCAGATTAAGAAAGCTTGTCCTAAACCTGAAGGTTCATTCAGAGCAACTTTTGAAGATAAAATTAAAATTAGTGGTATGCATTGATTTGCTTATACTAAATAATATAATAATTGATACATTTTTATTTTTGTTTTCAGATATTGTGTTTTGTCGTACATGGTATAATGTTGAAGTTCCAAAACTTTATAACCCAGTTACATCATTACTTTTGCCATTAAATGAAAAAAATTCATGGCGTGGTATGAAAACTACTGGACAATTAAAAAGAGAACAAGGCATTAAGGGACTTCCACAAAATGATTCTACGTATACTGTAAGTTATATTACAATTTTTTTTATAGTTATGATTTTATTATATTATTTATTTTCTCACTCATGTACTTGTTTCTACATTTATACAGCCAATACATAGAACTATGAAATATTTCAAGCCTCTCAAACTATCCAAGAGTTTACAAGCTCAGTTACCGTATGTTGATAAACCTAAAACTTTGGCTACTGCTAAATTAGATTTGAAAAAACAACGGGTAGCTGTGGTTAGAGATGGTCACGAAGAACAAGTTTCAGCATTGATGAAGATGATTCGTACCACCTATAAGGAGAAGAAACGAAAAGATAAAAAAGACATGAGAGGAAGAGTTAGGAAACACAAAAAAGATATTCAAACTGAAGTCAGAGCCAAGTATAAAAGAGACCAACAAAAGAAAAAGGCTGTTATGAGAAAACGAAGTAAAATGTCATCTAGTAAATAATTTGATGTTTTATCTGTGATTTTCATTAATTAATAAAAATATATATTTTTATTTAGTTAAATAAATAAATGTTAATCCATTTTTAATATAATCTTTGTCAGTTTATTTAAAAATACCTTATGTTTGAATAATAAAATATAAAAATAGGAAGTATTCTAAACATAAAATCCACTACCTGTTTAAAAAGTTACATAATATTACTTTCTATATTTATTAAAAATATGACATAGTTTCCTTATTCTTTCATGTTTTTTTTATTTAATTTCCTCTAACTACAGAGAAATCTTCAATAAAATAATGTTGACTCAACAATGACTTAAGAACAGCATTGGTGAGCATGTATACATTACCTATCGTTTTGTACAAATTTTCTTTTATAAAAAATAATGAAAAAAAAAAATCATACAATAGAAATTAATATTTAATATTGTTGAGTATTCATATTTAAACATATTAAATAATTTTAAATTAATATTATATATTCTAATTTAAAATTATATGAGGAATATTAGATGTAAACATTTTCAAATTATAATTTTATCTATTATTCCTGCTTTCTTTTCAAACCACTTAAATAATTTATTGTAGATAAATAAAAAAATGTAGACATTTTGTACATCAAGTAAATTAAGACTACGAACAATACAGCTACAACGGAAATTACATCTAACAATAAGTATTGGTACCATGTAAGATTAAGTGCTTCAGATTTCAAATGGTGTGCACCATTGTGACGAATTACATATTCGGTCCAATAAACAACTGATTCTTGAGGAGTCATTGGTCGGTCTTTGAAACGATTCGCGGTTATTTTAGCGTTTTTTGTATAGCTAGGTATTTGTAAATGTAAAAAGCATTAAATCACAAATAGTATAGGTAGGTATTTTTTCAGGATCTCACTTTGTATTAGATAAAAGTTCTTTGATGTTGTACAAAAACTGTTGCTTAGTGACAGACATCAATTCCATTGTTATCGCCATGCCCGCATCTACTAGATTTTGCAAATTTCTTGGTTGATCATAGTACAGTGGAAAACCTAGAACTGGAACTCCCGCGTCCACTGTTTCATAAACACCGGATATCCCGCCATGGCTTATAAACAACTTCACATTTGGGTGCGCTAAAATAATATGAACGACGTTGTTGGTTATGTTAAAATATTATCTTTAATACACAGACATTTTCCTAAAAGAACTAGGTACCTACAAAAATGTAATATTAAAAATTTGCCTATTGTGTACATACCTTTATTTTTATACCTATGAACCGGTAATGTAAGAACTAGAAAAGTCATATATTTTATTGGCAATGATAATATATTCCTATGTTTAATAACTCAATTCTACAAAAATACAATATCATAGACATCCCATTCGTAATAGTAATAATTTAAAAAAAAAAAAATTTGTATAATATCTATATCTTAAATCGCGAATTTTATTTCAGCTATTACATTCCCAGGTACAAAATATATATAAGTAAATACCTATATAGGTAGTACTATTTTAGATATATAGTATCTAAGTTACAAAATATTTCCTTATAGAATCATTGAATAAAAAAATAATAATAAGTAGGTATTAAACTTTAAAAATAAAATGGAATGTTTTTTTTTTCAAAAACAATTTGAAACACCTAACAAATTTACCTGGTTATTAATATTCGTATGCCTGCAAAATTTAATTTGGTACCAACAGAGTTGTTCTGGGGATTTTCGGGGCTCGGAGTAAATACCAATAGCATAGCCTAAAATTGTGTATTATGTGCATGTGCACAGAATGTATTCAGCGTGCTTAACAGTGGAAAAATTAAAGGGAGGTAAGTTTTTCTTTTGGGGTATTTCGGCTTTTAAGAGAATCCTAAAAAACAAATTCTTCTTCATTTTTCTCTACCTATTGTTATCTATCTTCAGTTGGCTCTAGGGTCTACTACTTTTTAGTCTTCTCATCTAAGGAGATGTCTCCCTAGAGGTCTTTTCCCTATCGGATCTTCCTGTGATGAAGATCACTGCTTTTATCATTGAGCCATTTTTCCATCAATCATGTCCGGCCCATGTTAGCCTCCTTTTTGTGCCTTCCTTAATATAGGTACATGGCCTTTAGAACAGATTTTAGAGCTCCTCATGATTTAGTATGATATGGGTCATAAATCTGCCTTAGTAGGTACTTTTCTTTCAAAAATATCTAGTCTTATTCTCTTTTTCTTTCTTAGTGCCCATTTTTCTGATCTATATAGAATGATAGGACCTATTAATGCGGTATCTATACATTTTAATTTTTAAGCGTTTAATGATATGTAGATTAGGATTTTAGAAAGGTTCTAGCACCAAAATAGCCTTTTTCTGCCATTTTGTACTCTTCTAGATATCTCTACTTTTAACTCATTGTGTTGGGTTATGAAAACTCATAAGTACTACTTCTACACTCAGTTCCTGTTGTTGAATTTTATCCCTTTTATTAAATAACCATTGAATTTTTTTTTTTTTTGAGAATGTTTGGATTCTTTTCGGTAGGTACTGCTACTATAGAAACGTGGAACCTAAGCGCGATTTTCTTAGAACTATTACACAACAGACGTACAGAGAGACGATGGGTGTATGCGAAGATGATATACGAGATTGGTTCAAATCAAAGTCTAGGATGAGGGTCACCCACTCCAAATAGCTGGGAAGAAAAACAGACTTACAGAGAACATCTCGTTGAGGAAACCAATTGCCTGTCATCACGTTGTTCGGTTTATCTTCCATTTCACCTTCGTATTTCCATAAAACTCTCTGAGGAATTTGTCGGAAAACATTTTTAAATGTATTTTGAATGTGTTCTGGTAAAGTTGACATGGCTATCACCGATCCGAATGTGAAATATATAACACCGTGAGGGGAATTATCAATGAATTCTTGAATCTTCTAAAAAATAATTATTTTATAATAGTAAGGTTTTAATAATTTAGAATCAAAAGAAACAAACATTTGTAATTACGTAAGATTATATGCAAATTAACTACCTAAGAATAATTAGCGATTTCATATTATTATTACCGATGTTAACTATTTACTAACAATATAATATAAGTGATAATGTAGCTAATATATAAGTATACTTATAGGTAGGTACTTGAAGAGAGGTTAAAACAAAATACTTACTGTCAAATCAATTAATTTAGTACCTATTAAAATAATTTTTTTGAGGTAGAATTTCATTTTGAAACTAAGTACCTACCAATTATTATACTAAGTAGGTATTAACAGCAATGATATAATATGGAGTACAAATACAGGATGTTCCACCGCGTTTGACGCATTTTTCTAAAGTTATTAACATTTCATTTTTAACATTTTTTTTTTTCAATCTACTTTTTTTGAGGGGACATCTATTTAGAGAAAAATTAAAGTTTTATTTTCATCTCTTAATGACTAAAAAGCTATTCAATTTACATCTGTAAACCAATGCTAACAAAAACGTTTATAATATGAATTAATTTCGTGTACCTACATATGATTTGTAAAGCCGTAATACTTACGATTTTCTTCAAAATTTGTTCTTAAAATAATTATAAAAAATTCCTCCATTACACTCAAATTTTCTTTTTTGACCACTAAACAAAACTTATAACGAACCTCCTGTTAAATTTTCATGTATTTCTGTTTTTTTTTAAACATTTGTACGTAAAACACACACAAACAAAATTCTTTAAATAGCTCAATAATTATTCCACGTCTAGAAAAGGCAAATAAAAGTTTTGTGTCCAAATTTATTCTCTACGAATATTTTCAACTAAATTACATTACATCTTTGGGCATTTTTGTCTATCTTCTTTTTGTGTATTTTAGATTCTGAATGGAACACTGGAGCTGTAGAGTGAGGAATGTATTGGTTTTACAATAATGTTTAATTTGTTATTTTTGTGAACAACTTTTTTCTACCAGCAATTTTTGAGAAGATATTGACTTAATTTTGTTAAAATCCCATCAATTGACCAATGACTATAACAGATTTTGACCGGTAAAAAACCTAACTCTTTTTAAAAATGTATATCTGTATATTAAAAAGAAATATGGACTATAAACAAAATTAAATGTCCTCGCCCCTCAGAAAAGGTCCAAGATACGCGTCTGAAATCATTGCAATAAAAACACGATTGTAATTGGTGGTCGGTAGAGTATTATAATAATAACTAGTATTATTCGTGTTTTTTCTGTCATAGTCAAGGTAACCCAGAATTAAAAAAATGGAACCGATGTATTCACAATCGATGTTAGTTTTTTAAATTTGTTCGATGATTTTACTTATCTACCATCACGTGTTTTACAATGTTTTTACGGAAATGTTACTTAACTACGGTTACTACATATACAAGGTTTTATAAGAATTTTACGATTTTACGAAATTTGTTTTAAATGAAGTACCACAAATCAAAAAAATATGCGTTGTTTTAGGAGTGATATAAAAAAATCGAAGCATTTTTACACATTTAAAATGTCTTTAAAAATCTTAATTAAACTAATAGTAGCAAGAATATTATTTTTGAATGTGTTCTTTTATTAGTTTTGAATTATTGAATTATATTTGAAAAGTGGTGTATTGGAGGGGGGTCGAGAGACATAGCCTGCCACTGGTCACATTAAGTAATTGCTAGGAACGCTAATTTGTCTCGAAATATTATAGTCCCTCTTCTATTTTTCAAATTCGAACATTCTCTGTCATTATGCAGTCGAATTTCTACACACCTATTTCGTATTATGTAAATATTCTTTACAAAATAATAAATAACCGAATATCATAATTTTAGTAGGAGTGTTCAATAGTAACAACATGATGAGATTCAACCAAACATTTGATTTTTATCATTTCAACCCACCTATAAAACAGCTTTAATTTCCGAGTTTGAGCTTAATTGATCCAAAGAGTCGCTTAAAGTGTCTAAAAGTAGCGAGAAAAAAATGGTTGTAATAGACTTTTTAAAGCATGCTTATAGATACGCAATTAATACAAATAACTATATAATGAAGTTTTAAGTGTGTATTTAAAAATACGAAATACCGTAGACAGTAACATCGAGTACCTATTGTCATGATTAACACCCGTGAAATAATCTAAGTAAATATTATGTATAAACAATTCGCTGGTACCTATTTATAATAAGTAACTTATACTCTATTTTTACTAATTTAAAGTAGGTATAGGTATCCAGTCATCAGTGACACGTATCTTAACAACACGTGAACAATTCACTGTTGATTAGGTACATATCTAATGTTTGTATTTTTATGTAATAAAAATATAATATTAAAAATGAAATTAGGACAATAGATACTTATATCTAGGTAACCAACAATCATGAAATAAGTGATGACTGATGATCAGAGAGAGATGGGTATATACCTCTAATGTATTAAAATATTTCCTGTGACATTGATATTGTTGTATTATTGAATTAAATAAATTCTATAATTATATTATTAATACTCAAATTATTTAATATCATAAATAGTATTATCACGTGTTATTTTCATTTATTTATCAATTTAGCAATGTCATTTTGAACAACCGAACTTGATTAGTTTGTATTATAATGCTTAAATAGTATAGTTGTTAAT
This sequence comes from Cinara cedri, assembly GCA_902439185.1. NCBI lineage: Eukaryota > Metazoa > Arthropoda > Insecta > Hemiptera > Aphididae > Cinara > Cinara cedri. The sequence continues at coordinate 1,180,578 of CABPRJ010000957.1, read as the reverse complement.
AATATTATTTTATTTTATGTGCGGAAAATTAGAAAATTGACATGCTCACAGAAAGTGTTTGTCCCCAGTGAAAAAATAAAATAATAATAGTAAAGTATGTATTTGGATTACTATTATAATTTTTTTCTGTATAGTAGTGCTAGAAGTTTTAGACTTTGGCGATTTAGAGTTCTCTGGATTTTCGTACTTAAAAAATTACACAATAAATTACTATCAGAACAAATGTACACAGTAATGCACATGATAGAAAATTATTAGGTACATTAAATTATGAAAATTAATGTTTTTGGACAGTGAATCGGTCCATTTTAGGTTTATTATGATATCGAAATAGTTCCTACCTTTACCTATGTAGTGTCTAGAAGTGTGACGCATAATGCCAATATAATTTAACTGGCTAATGTCGGTTATATGTTTCAGTTAGTCTTGGTCGGTTGGGATCTAAATAGTGTCTACAAATGTCACAATGTACAAGTTTAAACCCTTGAAAATAAAAACTGATTGAACTACCAGTAGAGATCATAAATTACTTTAGCGTGCGTTTGGACATATTTTAATATTTTTCGTAGCTCTATACGTGAAAATGCGCTGCTCTAATTTAAAAAATGAGCTGATATTAGGGATGGGAGCGGCCACTGTTATAGGTGAGAAGTTGAGAAGATAGGATAAATAAGATTATTTCATTTATATCTGTAAACAACGATAAAACATTGCTTGACGAAAGACGATTTCAAGCGCAGTTCGGTAATTTGAAGTGACGTAATTTCTTTTGCGATTTTCGTTTAAATTTGATTTCAAAACACTTATTAAAAATAAAAAGTCATCTGATGATTTTAGAAATTTTACCACGTCTAGGTAAGTCCAGCATAAATATTATTACCAAGTTTCAAGTCTCTGCGTGTATTAATAACCGAATTACAGCAAAATAACTCCTAAAAATTAAAATTCCTTAAAAGCTCAAAAATGTCTCAAAAGTTTTGGTGCTGATACCGCAAGAAAGCAAATCAAAAAGGCAACAAAATAAGTATCTTGTGTCTTTTCGATTAAATCATTTATTTTCTGGTAGAAAACGTCGTCCATGTTTTTTAGATATAATGAAATCGTAAAATTGTACGTTTTTTCCCACTTAAGTGCTTTTATTTAAAAAATGGCGTCGAAAATCAAAAAAAATATCAAATCAAAGCACTTTTACTAAACGATAAAGTGTTTTCAAAATAAAACACGCATCCTAAAGTTGAGCATTAAATACACTGAAACAAGACTGAGAAAAATAATATTTCAAGGAATAAAATATACTTTTAAAACTACTCGGAATACAATATTGAATAGAACTGTAAAAAAGTATTTTTAAAATAAATACTTTTTTAAGCATACTGAATATTTTGTGTGGAATACTATACCGACATTATAATATATATTTTTATCAACCATACTGGGTCACCTTAATAATTTTATTTAGCTTCAAGACTTCTCCTCCTAAAAAAAAAAAATTTGGGTGTGCCCTCGGTACTAATTATTAGCCCTAGAAATTGGCCTCTTTAAAATAGCTGACCCAGAGTTCCCAGATTTTAGATCCGCCACTGATTAATTGAATTAATTTGTTTTATTATTCTTATTTTTATAAATAAGGATTTTAGATGTTTAAAAAATTGATTAGTTTCCCTTTCTCCATGGTTTATCATTAAAATGTACCTGATAAATTATTGTTTTTATAAATAGGTATAGAATATGGCTTTACTTATTTTTTTGTATAAAATCGATTTTTTTTAGTCCACCGTTTTTTTTATTATTTCGGCCTGTTGGGTGTCGACACCCAATCTGTGTCCGTCTTATTTTGTACAACACGTATACAGTACAATTTATAATATGTGTATTTTATACTTACTGGCGGCAAGATCCGAGGTTTCTCCAAGTGTATGCCCCCCACGTGTATGACGTTCGAAGGCAACAGCATTGCAGGCTCTGTCACCTGGTGGCTGTTGACAAACACTATGGACGGTTTGGCGGGCTCGCCGACGTCGTACGGACGCCGGGTGGCCGTTCTCTCAGCGTACCAACGGGCCAGCCGGCCGTACGAGTACACGGCCGTGTTGGCCATCCGTTGCCAGAACGCCCGAACCGACGAACCGTACAACAGATGCGGCACGTACGCCGGGTTGGCCGAATGACCGACTACGGACGGTTGAATGTACGAGATCATGGGCGTGGGCATCACGTACACCATGGGTAGCCCTACAGTGGCGGCCAGATAAGACACGCACTCCGAGCCCAGTGGCTCGATGACCAGCAGATCGAACTCGGCGGCCGCCTCTGTGCGGTTCGCCATAAGCGCCCGGATCTCTTTCATGCCGTACACCGCGTCGCAAAAATCCCGGCTCCACCGGACCACGGACGGCACGATGTACGACAGCCGGCTGTAGTCCCCTAGCACGTGGGACGCCTGTTCGCCGGCGTGCCGCCGCAACACCGCCGACGTATCCACTTCGGTATAGTTGCTGTCGGCGTCCTGCACGCCCGCGGTCGACGGGTAAGACGTGAACGCCACCACCTTGTGGCCGCGTTCCGCCAGCGCTCGGAGCACGGCGCTCATAAAATTCCAGTGGCTGCGACCCGGCACTGTTTCGACGGCCAGTATGTTGGCCGCTCGAATACCACAGGGCGTCTGCACAGCCATCATCATCAGCACCCCGACCAGGACGGTCTGCTGCACGAACACGCTCGACAGTGTCATTACGGTTATTGGACCCGACCACTCCGGCGTCGACGACTCTTATAGGGATACCTATACTTCACTTATCGTATTGTTCACAAGTCACAGGCGCAATAATCGCTATTAATGCACAATAATCTCTTGCCACTCGAAACGGGAACTTTATTGTATATTTGTGTTATTTTCCCCGCGGTAATTATGACGTACCATATCTATAATGTAGTAAATTTTAAACTCGTTTGAATCATACGTGTGGCTGACGTACCAGCAATGGTTTCCTTCGTTTGATAAACAATAAGGGATTATAATAAAAACGGCAATAAAATCGTTTATTTTGTTTGTTAATCCCAGTCACTCAATACTCTCTACAATCCATAGTCTACAGTCTTCGCAGATCATTTTCATTGGCCCAAATTAAAATAAAATATTACTCTACACAAGATATTATGTATATTACCTATCTGATTACATTTAATTTATACAAACGTCAAATTCGTAGGTATATATTTTACATACATTTATTTAGAACCGTAAATTTATATTATCGACACTATTGATCAAATAAGTATGTAATTATTTCTAAAAAAAAAAAAAAAAGAAAAAAGAAAGAAGAATAAAAACGTAATATTACCCTTGAGGTTTTATAAGCACAATTATTTAGCAAATACATGGTTTTGAATATTACGTTTTAACTAGTCTATCAGTTACCTATTCAATCTCAGTACAATATAATATTATATGCTATTTTAAGTTTAAGTTTAGGAAAAAACCGTTTAATGTTAATTTTTCGAATATTTTATACAATAAATTCAATAGATACCGAAACGACAACTTATTATTATTAAATGTGTATTGAATTGAATAATTGGATTTAATGTTTGCAGGGATGTTTATAAATTATAATATATTTATTATTGTAGAAACAAAGAAATGTACGTCAATATAATATGTTGTACAATATATAAATAATGGCGCGACTTTTTTTTTAAATGATCACCATCAGCCATTAGGTTCTACCATCTAATTGATTAGATATAGGTATAATATGACTAAAAACTATTTCGCAAATTTCGGAATCGTGAAAATTTGAATATAAATCGATGTATACGATTCCGCATGATTTCAAATGCGTTATTACGAAGTTTTAAAATCGAAAAAAGATAGAATAAAGTCTTTTATTTTTTTAATTTTAAAACTGTTATTAGTGATTATAGTACTTGTCGAATAGAGTATTACAAACAATTGTAAAAAAAAAAAAAAAAAAATTCCTTATGGACAAAATCAATATTTGAAGTATCCCAGTTTGTATATCTCATTAATAAGTAAATTCTAATATCACGATTATAAAAAAGTTTGTTAAATATCGGTTAATGTACTTATGTGTTAAAAATTTATATGAATATATTTTTGTCAACAAAAATTTTATGGTAAATCCGACGTTCAATAACGATATCGGCAATAATAGTCATTGAGATAAGAAAAATAAAAAATTTACATAGACTTATCTCCTGGGCTCCCCATCCATTTTCATATTTAATGAAAGCTTACAATCCCTACTTTAATATAGTGTAGAATTTGGTTGCACATATCAGCTGTTCTATTCTTAGTTACGAGTTATGACTAAAAGTGATTTTGTATACGCTAGTTTTTACGTTATTGTGTATAGTTATTAGTGTTTTTTCGTTTTTTATACACTTTATAAATTACTTATGTATTATTATATTATTAAATTTATATCTGAAATTATCTCATTGATACCATTGACCGTTAAATTTTAATAAAATTACGTTAAATTCGGCTTTCAGTACCTCAAGAAGGTAATATTTATTGATGTGTCACGTATCGCTCACTAAATCACAAATAATTTTAAAAATACTTCTTCTACTCCCCTATTAAAGGGCAAATCTTAAAATTGATATTAAATCTTTTTTTGGGACCTAAAAGACATAAATATTGATATGCCACGCCATAAATTACAAAACCACTTTTAAAAAACCCTAACCCTCCTCCCACAAATAAAGAATAAATTTTAAAACTGATAACAAATTTGGGTTTAAAAATTTTTTAACTCAGGATCCGAAAGTTTTTAGTTTTATATAATGGACCATTTGAAAATAGTTATTTTATTTCAGCTTTTGCCGATTTTAAAACACTGTTAAATCGTTTCCTCTCGTTATTATGAACTTAATTCATAATATGTATAAATATCTTATATACTCATTATGTATGCATAATAATAACCCAAAGTCAAGAGAACCTGCAGTGTTGAGTGTATTCAAATTTGTAAATAGACAAATATTTTAAAAGTTATTCATCATAGTGTTGAGTCATATTTTTTTTTTAATTATTATTGTTAAATAGATGATTTTTATTTGCATGGTAAATTTTGTTAAATATATTTATACAGTATTATTATATTTATCAGCTATACAATTACATTAAACTGTTAGAAAAAAAAATTAAAGTTATTAAAATTAAAAATAATTTGAAAATACATTATATTGGTACACATTATAATAATAGTTTATAATAACGAGAGCAAAGAACTTTATGGCAACGTTGCATTTAAAATCATGTGGAATTGTGTATGAACACGAATGCAAGCTAATAAAATTTACAATAAGTAGCCGAGTATTAGGTACGAGTGCTTGCTGTTTTTAATTCGGACGATGAAATATTAGCGAACAATTGTATAACCATCGAAAATAAATATACGTTAAGTATGCGGAAATAATCAGTGATAACACTACGATAACGACTATGTCTAATAAAAAGTACTAATACCAAGTCAATTTAAAAACTTTTGAACTCAAATGGCGAGCTCCGTTGTCGCAATATACGTATTCAAACCAATAGTTGATCAGTTCTGACGTAGTCATCGGTCGGTCCTCGAAACGTTTCGATACGATTTTGGCATCCCGAGAGTATATATAAAACAATTAGAACACCAGTACTTATAAAATTAAATAAAATAATATATAAATAGCAGGTATTTTTTTTTAAAAAAAAAGACACGTTCAGTATTTAAAATTTAAATTTTAAACTCATTTTTGTTAAAACACTATTACTATTACTATTTCTATCTTGATCTATAAAGCAGTGGTTTTCAAACTTTTTTCACAACATTTTCACGGCACGCTGTGCCTTTTTTTTGTCATTATTTAATTATTTTGCATAAAATTAGAACTAATAACAAAATTGATGAGTCAGACTCAAACGAATAATCAAAAAAATTATGACTTCGTACTTAACGAGCGGATCACCGTAACCACTGGTCCGTCACAATTTCAGTAAAACAAATTTCAAAAGACCGCGGCACACTTAGTGAATTCTCGCGACACCCAGTTTGAAAACCACTGCTATAAAAAAAAATCCAGCGTTAGTTAGTACCTATGTATTACCAATATTAAGCCGGTCCCACACGACTCGTGTGCTTTGCGAGCGTATACTCGGCGAGTGTACTTGCCAAGTTTGTACAATGTACGATGTTTGTAATTATGTTGCCCCTACACGACTCGTGTGCTCGCCGAGTAAAAGTAATCGTCGTGCTTTACGATTAAATACCTCACTCACAACTTGCAAAATAGTACGATTGACAAATATTCGCCGATTACACGAGTCGTGTGGGACCGGCTTTAGACGAATATTTTATTTGAATAAATTCGTGTTCGAGTGTACGATAAAAAATAATTATTCCATAATTCGTTTATAATGATTTTTAAGGGAGTGGGCTAAGAGGGAGGGGGTGCAAAGAAGATATTAATAAGGTTCCTGTTTAAGTATACTATTTTATTGTATGGTTGGTTATTTATGCACGATCCAGCAAAATTACAATAATTTTTGAAAAACGATATTCAAACATTTAAAATTATAAATATTCGCATAAATCGTCAGTACTCAAATAGATTAGGTTGATTATTTAAATCAACAAATAATAATATCATATCAATTTGTATTAAAAAATGTAATTGTAATACGTAATAATGAAATACGTAATTGTTCACGCATTATGTAATAATATTGAATTCAATTACCAGCTATGTAATATAATATAAGTTAAAAGTTTATAGCCAAAATAAAATAAAATAATATAAAATGTTTTTAAAACGCCCAAAAATTGCAATGTAAAACAGCAAGTCAATTAGAACAATTTAATATATTAAAATGAGATAGTTGGTAATACTAAAACGAAATATGTATATACAAAAAAAAGACGGGACATACTTCACACGTGGATGGGCTACTATTGAAGGTGAGAAGTTGGGAAGGTAGAGGGGAAATTTAATGTATATTTGTTCGCAACGATTAAACATTGCTAACGAAAAAACGATTCTGAGCGGAGTTCGGTTAATAGTGTTGCTTTGTCAACAAGAACATATATATGTCATATTATGGTAAAATAATTACATATTATGCATTATACATTTTTTTTTTTTTTAATGATATTTGAGTAATATTGTACCTATTTCCCCGTTTTTGCTTCGATTTTTCTGGTTTTTCCTATTTATTTGAAAACAGCGGGGAAAATGAAAAAATAACTTCCCTAAAGTATCACCCCAGACAGATTTATTTTCAGAATAAGTGCTATCATTGTTAATCGGAGCAAAACTGCTTGTAGAAAAGTTGTCCACAAAAAAATAAAAAATAAACCTCATTGTAAAACGTTAAAAGAAAAAATATCGATAACAAAAAACGGAATTTCCCTACACGTTTTTACTCCCCGATTTATACTAAAACACTCCATCTGTTTACAGAATTTTTAATACAAGTCGCCATTCGACAAACAAAAGTACTGGTAGTCGTTTAAGCCCCAAAAAATAATCGAAATTAACATTACATTATAGAGATTAGAGATTCTCATTTCTTAAATATTCCAATAGAAAAAGTTTAAATTTTCGGATAAAACGAGTGTCTTGTCGATCACCCAGTATAATAATTTTAGGTATATCTATAGAAATACATATTTTATAATTGCTGCATTTTCAGATGCGGAAACAAAACTTACGTTACGCGCACCTATGTCTGTAAGCATTTAAGTGCCATTTAAATCGTATATATTATATAAATGTTTAATTAACTCCATATTACATATTATAGAATCAAGTGTTATAGTCAAGACAATATTTGTCTATCGAATCTTTAATTACCTAACGTAAACGGATTACACAGCCGGCAATCCTCTTGTTATTACAACTCGTTTGCGAACAATAGAATATTTCGAGTGAGTATACCTACGTATTATATTGATCAAAATAATAATACATAGGTAGTATAAGGCTCTTATAATAATATTGGCATTCTAGCTTATTAAATTGTTAGACGATTTTTACATTTTGAGTGGAGCGAAGAAGCTATTATGGTTTTACAAAGATGTTTATTTTTATTTATTATTTTTTTTCTGTGAACAATTTTTCTACTAGCAGTTTTTCTGCGATTTAAAATGATATCACTTTTTCTAAAAGGTAATCTGACTGGGGAGGTACTCTAGGTTAAGATGTAATATTTTGATTTTCCCCAGGAGTTTTTTCAAAAAAAATGGGAAAAATCGAGAAAAACCGTCGGAAAGACGGGAAAATAGATATAATATTAAACAAATATTATTAATGAAAAGATGTAATGCCCATGTAATTATTTTACCATAATATGACATATATACTGTTGAAAAAGCAAAACTATCAACTGAACTTTGCTCAGAATTGTTTTTCGTTAGCAATGGCTTATCTTTGCATACATTAAATTTCCGTTTTACTGCCTTTTCAACTTTTCACCTACAACAGCGGCTGCACCCACGTACGAAGTTGCCCGTGTTTTATTTTTTACTTGTTACTTAAAATGTAAATCAATAACCGTGTGAATAGTAATAATATACAGGTGAATAATAATAAAACGTACACTATTACGTTTTATGCGTATATAGATGTTCATATTTTTTTAACGCGACGCCAACAATACGTCATAACTTATAATAATAATAATTAAACGTAATTTTTTTCGTTTACAAATTTAACTTGTATCAAATATTGATAATATATTTGATAATGTCATTACGTGTAGGTAAAACGATCGAAAAGATTATGGTTATCGTATTTCAATTTACGATGATGATAAACTAAATTACATGCTTTCGAAAATTAGGTCGATAGCGAGTAACGGTAATATATTTTATACCATTATATGAAAAAAAAAAATAGTAGTAGGCTTTTTTTTTTAAAAAAATATAAACAAACGTTTACCCGTACTTATCGTCTTCGATGATCTCGTTGATTTTTTTCCAAAAAATCATTTTTATTGACCGTCAACAGGTCCATAGACAACGTCTTTCCTGCGTCGACCAAGTTGCCCACGTTTCTCGGCTGTTCGTAAAAAAGAGGGAATCCGAGAACTGGGACACCGACGTCGACGGCCTCGTACACTTCCGAAATTCCCCCGTGATTTATAAACAATTTTACGTTGGGGTGTACTAAAAATCATATTAACGGTTTTTTTTTTCTTCGTCAATCGATTGTATATACAGTTTTATTTTCAGCCCTCAACAATTTTACTCACGAAGAACATCTCGTTGCGGAAACCATTTTCTTGTTATCGTATTATTCGGTAAACATTCGATTTCGCTGTCGAACTTTCATAACATCCTTTGGTTAAGTTGTTCGAATGCTTTTATGAACGTTTGCAGTACGCGCTTAGGCAACGTCAGCATGAACGTAATGGATCCTAACGTAAGTATATCACCCCGTTCGGCGAATTTTTAATAAATTTTAAAATGTCCTAAAACATATATGGAAGGATCAAATATGTACAATTTCGAAATTATCGCCATTCGATGTATGCGTGACGGTGACGATGGAATGTTAAGAGAACATTGTATACCCACATCATAATGATAATTTTCGTTCAGCGGGAACAACCCCAGGGCAGCGGACAGAAATAAAGAGCCCCTGCACTGACACCTTGGTCGCCATTTTTTAAAATGTCTGTAACAAAAAAGAAAGTTTAAGGTATTAAAAAGTAAAAATCATACTAACACAATAATATATATCGACAATGTTTTGTTTAAAGGACGTATACCATTAGAACACTTTTTTTCGGGATGCAAAAATAAACTGTCTTGCAAGAAATAGCAAAACATTTTTAATTATGCTTATCATGAAAAATAATAAAATTACTCATATACACGTCATAATACTTTGTACTATACAAAATATACATGCATTGAATGTGGTATATGCCCTTATAACAAATCAGTGTTAATTTAATTATATTCTTTGAAACGGCGCCTGGATATCTTTTAGTGGACATTACCAACTTCATTTTCTGTATTTAAATACGCCATTTTACCAGTTTATGCTCCTAATTTTTCTGTTTTTTTTTTTTTTTTTTTTTTTATGCCAAAAACCTACCGATTTTTAGTGATAAACACCATTTTAACAAAACACTATCGATATAAATATAATATGGTATAAAATAATTATTATATTATTAACATTTAATTTTTTAATAAAATATTTATTGATTTTTAAAGTAAAATATTATGAAATTAAACTAAAAATAGTTTTTATACATCAATGTAAAAATTAGCTAAAATATAAGACCAAAAGTATTTTATTCAAGTTACAGGAGTTTGATACATGTATGTATTTCTTCGGGTTCTTTAAATAAATAAAGTTATATACATATATCTACACACGGGACCGGCTTCGAAAATATCGAAGCACTGTGCAGTTATTCGTAATAATCCCTGCAGGTACCCAACTGTGGTTTAAAATGGAACTTTATACGTAAAGTGAAGTAAATACACGAATACATATTGTTGTGTGTGCGATAACAGTGATAATATAAATAATCAATAAACATTAGAAATCGTACGCAAAACTACAATTTAGAAAACACGTGCAATTAATTTGCCACATAGTTTACAGGTAACTAAAATGCAGGTCAATGAACCAATAACATGCTGTATCACAATTTGTTCACAATATACACGGCACGATTTATATTAACAATAACACAATACATAGGTATACTGACGAAACAAAATGTATTGATTATAATTGGATACAGTGACTACATGAATACAGTGTTGGTTCACTGGAACACCGAAAATTTATGGTGGGTTTTGGGTGTTGAGTCGTTCAAATATTAACAAAATTCCAGCAACCGTATTAATTCATGCGAAGTTATAATGATTTAATTCTAAATTCTAATTCTTAAAGCCTTTATCCTGTAATTATCAGACATCTAGAAATTTTTGGGAGGAGATGTAACCGTATCACCATTATGTACACTACTGGAGGATATATAAAGTCATTGAATAATGTATACGCAACGGTAAACCATTGTTAACGAAAAATGTTTCTGGGAAAGTTAATTTGTTGGTGCATATTTTGAAACGCCATAATTTTATGATTTTCGTCAAAATTTGAACTCGAAGATTTCTGTTTATAACCACTAAGTTGAACTCGTAATGGACATCGTATTAAATTTTCAAGCATCTCTGTTCGGCCAATCAATTTTATTCACAATAAACCGAATAAAAACTGAACATCTCAAAAATAACTAACACCTATAAGTAGCTTAAAAATCGGATGCATTTTTTGAAAAGTTTGCCTTCTATAAAAAGGGCAATATTCTGTGAAAATGTTAGGTAACTATTTTTAACCGAATAATAACAAAAAATAAAATAAAATCAGAAATAATGAAACCGTTAATGTTGTTTCTCGGTTTTTCCCAATTATTAAAAATCTACACGAGAAATCAGAAAATGGCCCTATCAACGCACTGGCTAGATTCAAAATGCAATACGAAAGGATTCTTGTTGGTTTTTAATCGGAGCGATATTTCTTGTTAAAAAGTTGTTGATTGTCAGAAAAAAAAAAAAGTAAAAATCATAATGAAATCAATAAAACACGCACAATAATAATATATTATAACTAAATAAAAAACACAGGCACTCGTAAATGTTATAAAACGATTACGGATCACGTGAAATAATGTACAATTTTGCTCCCATTCCTGAATCTATGTTGATATTATTGTTATTAATAACGTGTCATTTAGCCTATTGGTATTGTTATACAAGTATTATATTACCTAGTGTAGTTATAAGTTGATGTTAGAATGTAAAATAATTGACGTTGGACGTTTATGCGTACGATGTACACGAATAATATAATCAAATCAATTTGTAACCGTTTAATTATTAGTTTTTTTTTTTTTCTTTGAACAATATTAATAAAAATTGTAATTGTTGTAATTTATATGTGACGATAATAATGTACAAATACCATGTTTATATTCGCATACAAATTTTAGGCTTTGAAGAAATTTTAAACACACGTTTTCAAAATGAACTAGGTTGAAAATATTTTTCAAACGAAATACCCAAAAAACAATTCAAATAAAGTACCGTTACATATTATATTATAAGTCAACATATTCGTTTTTTTTTTTTTTTTACATCGCGTGATACATATATATTATTCGAAATTATATCGTTATCAATTTGCACGGGTCGTCAATCATCATAATATTTTGTTTTGTAAGAAAAAAATTGTTTCTAACGGTATCATTAATAAGCTGATTAATAATACGAACACGGAATGTATATACAAACAAACAATGTAATATATTTTTCACGAAACAAACTAGGTATAAAGTAAATTACTTCGACTCTTTCACTGTCTTGTATATGTATACCTTTAAGGCTTTAACGTTCATATTCAAGAATAATAATTAGTGTAGTGTTGAGTGTTGATATCAACTAATATCATATAACATAAATTACGGAATTTAGGTTGAAATCCAATTTTTTGCTATACTACCTAAGTATCCCACGAAGATGTACCCATTGTAATTTCTCCGGAGATAATAATGAAGAAAATCAGTCGGTTTTTTTTATATTACTCACAGGGATAAGGACTACAAATATTTTTATTTAAATTATGTTTTTATGTTTGGAAAAAAACTTAAAAAACAACTTTTTATTTTATTATTTTAAAAATAATTTAAGGTACCTATTTTAAAGAGTTAATTCTTCCGAAAATGTTGACGTTTCAACTTTTTATTTTCATTTAAAGTTCAGAAAAAAAAATGTGCGACCAATTAGCTATAGTAGATAATAATAATCAATTAGCGAATATTATTATGGCCTGCTGCATGATTTATTATTAGAACTTTTCTCTGTAAAATAAAAAATGATTAAAAATCACGAATTTAATGAAAATAAAGTTGATCCGTAAAAATGTCCAATAAAAATAATAATCTCCATAAAATGGATATCTTCATATTTTTCAAAAGTTTTTTTTACTAAAACATAAAAATGTAATTGAAATACAAATATTTGTAGCCTTTTTATTTGTGAGTAATAAAAAAAAGAAAAACATAATTGTATTATCTTTATAATTTCAGAAGATAGTGCAATAGGTATGTATCTTCATGGTACACTCTGTATAATATGCTATTTTTCTAAAATATTGTCAAACAAAAAATGTACAGCTATATTTAAAAAAAAATAAACTCAAACATAACATAACCATAACTTTTTTGTAATTACCCTATTAAAAAATGTGTAGAAGCTGTATCCATAAATTTATAATATTATAAATACATTATATATGTATATTCCACGCTTTCATGTTTTTCGCGTATTTTCATTGCGTATCCACGTGAATAATACTAAAACACGTGAACATGGATAATGGTAAATGCACTTGTATTAAATAGCCTACGAGTACAAATTTTTCATTCACGTGTACACTAACTTCTTTTTACGTACTTATTAGTTTACATTTTCAATCGAGACCTCAAGTATATATTCAAATCTGGCCTACATTTTCAAGACTAAGGATATATCTTAATAATATTCATAATATTTACTATTTAGTGTAAATTTCCAATTTTAGAGAATGTCGCAGTACTGTCCCATCCTGATTCCAACTCAAGCTACGTATATCAGTTTACCTTTGTATGTATAAATGATACAATTAACCGGATACACATATATAATATTTTCAATGATAAACGCAAGAGGGGGGATTCAAATCCTTTTAAAATATAAATTACCCTTTAATTTGTATTTAAATTGTAAACAATACCTACCTATCTACCTATTTTACTACCTATTCTACTTACCGTTAGGTCTACAGTAGTTAAATGTGATAAATATTTTTTCGCCCCCCCTCTCAACATTTTTTCCTACGTTCGAATTTCCCAACATCAAATCTCTCTTGCAAAGTCTGTATATCACAAACCATAAATCTAATATAAAACTTTTTCTTTTTTTAATGTGTTTTTAGTACTTTTTATTGAATATAATCGTATAGAATTGTTATTAGGTCGTAAATAATTTAAATGTTGATAGGTGTAGCTAGGTACCCAACTCAAAAATTGTATTGAAACGGAAAAGTCTACCGTAATTAAAAAATAATTGTGTTCGTTTTATTTAAAAACAATATAGAAATATATTATAATTTAATTCAATAGCGCATGATAATGTTAAAAAAAAAAACAGATTGTTGCTCAAGTATATAGGTACCTAACCTTATTAGAGTAAACAATGTAAAACCGAAACAACAATAATATAATGGATTAACGATATGATACTAAAAAAATTTTTTATTTCCCAGTGACTTTAATAGTCAGAGCATATTGTAATGAATCGATATATTATTATTAATAATAAAACGTCACAAGTTTTCATGTGATAATAATATTATGTAATATATTAATATGTAAGTAATACTTACTTATTTTACCTAAAGAACATCAAAACTGCTTTCTGAATATTTTATCATTTGAAATATAATACGATATTAAATAGGTTAATACAAGAGTATAACCTATACGGCTATTCATATTGCATTAAGTATTTTACAAAATTCGCTATTATATAAAAAGTAACATTTTCGCAATTGGTGCTCAGTTTATTTTGGGTACTGTTTTCCGATTTATGTGGATACAACGTTTTTGGACTAAGAATGCTCAAAAACTAAAACTGCAAAACATTTAATTATAATATAAATAAAATTGCATTTATTTAGTCATACTAATAATTCAGAGAAGAATATATTAATAGGTAATAATATATTTAAAAAAAGATATCCTAGGATAATGGGGTAGGGTGCAGCCACTGTTATAGGTAATTTAATGTATATTTGTAAGCAACAATAAACCATTGCTAATGAAAAGCTGATTCTGAACGCAGTTCAATTGATAGTGATGCTTTGTCAACAATACAATGTATATCATATTGTGGTAAAATAATTAAATATACATTATATATTTCAAATTTAAAATCTCTACTAATATTTTTAACTGAATTACAACAAATAACAAAAGTAAAAAATAACACTTATAACTTATAACTTCAGGAAAACTGATCTATTTATATGCTTAAATTTCCAAAAAAAAAATGTCCTCTAAGAGTTCAGTTTTCCGCCTTCCTTAATCAGGTAATCTTATTATTAATTATGATTTGTTTTATAATACAAGTTGTGAACTAAACATTCATATTTTTTTGTTTAATTGATTTAGTTTTCAATAACTAATTATAACATTGTAATTATTATTATCTGTACTTTTATCCTTTTGCATGTTCATTTTAATACCAATAAACATATTTTATGGACATTATTACAGGGAAAAAAAATATAATGTATGTAAAATTATTTACTAAAAATAATACTAGTAATACTAATATTTAATAAGTATCTATTATCAGGGCCGGCTCTAGACAAAATGTATACATAGGCAAAATCAAAATTTGCCGCCCTTTCGTTTTTGATCTCTCTATTTACCCCTTGTCCCCTTAACCATATCTTCAAACATATTCACGTGTATTTCGGGTTTAAGCCACAGTACATTTATATAGTCCACATTTTCGTTAAAATTTAAGTACTTTAAAATAATAAATGTTCTTATTACAACATATTATCCTAAATANTTACAAAATGCCGCCCCAGGCATAGGCCTGTGTTGCCTGTGCCTTCCGCCGGGCCTGTCTATTATATAAGTAATAATTATATTTAAATTAAACAGATCGAATTGCTAGTATATTACATTGGACATTATTAAATTACGTGTTGGGTAAATGTAACACTTACAGTTAAAATTTATGTAGGTGATATCTCTTCCGATTATATCACATTTTAATATAGGTAGGTTAAATTATGTTATATCTATCTAATAAAACAAGTGCCTTTGTTTTCATAAGTCTTCAGGAAATGATTGTCAGATGTTTGTTAAAATCAATTAGGTACTTAGGCAGTGCAAATATGGTTACAAACACTTCATTTGACACATATTTACTATTTCACACAACAAATGAAATCATAATAGTACAATTATTATTAATTATTTGAAAATTTATTATATCCCATATAAATTTGTTCGGAATAATAAAATTTAGATTAGATCATGGCCATGGATTAAAAATTATGCTATGAATATGTTAGACATATGTTAGGTAATATAATTTATATCAACGTTTATTTTTATCTCTGTTAATAAGCAATCACATTATAGGTTGAGCAAATTACGTCATTGCATTTATCGCTGTAGTATATTTTAGATTCTTGACAACTTTTTTACCAGCAATTTTGCTTCGATTTACAATAATAGCACTTTTTCTGAAAGGAAACTTAAATACGGAGGTACTTTAAAGAGGTTATTTTTCGATTTTTTCATCAAATGTAAAAACCTAATAAAAAACGTAGAAAAAATAGGAGAAACCGGAAAATTGACACATTAAACAAATATTATTAAAGAAAATATATAATGCCTATTTAATTATTTTACTATAATATGACAAATTTTATATTGTTGACAAAGCATCGCTATCAACTGAACTCCGCTCAAAATGGTTTTTTTACATTATACATTATTAAATTACCCATAACAGTGGCTGTACCCATCCCCATTATCCTAGGACGTCTCTCTCTTTTTTTTTTTTTTGATAGTAACTTTATACGAGTTATTTATCTCTAGTGATTAAAAAATCACTTAACCATATTACGAAAAATTTGGAAATAACTTTTAATATTCCTATGAATGCGATGTAGACAATGAGCACTAAAAATTTTAACATTTTCTTAATATTTCTATTACAATATTATTAAAATGATTGTAACAAAACAAATATTAATTGTTTTTTAAGGTTAAACGTCAATCTCACTTTATCTCGATTAATTTTGAAGAAACCGGATGCACATAAAGTATATCATTTAAGAGGACGTCACACATCTATATTGCAGACTAAAAACTGGTGTTATACGAATATATTATTTTAACAGAGTATTTATAAACTCTTATTCTAGATAGATACAACTTAACATGATATAGAAAATAATTTTATTGGTGACGAAAATAAAATCATTGTTGAGTGCTTATAATTATATCAGTACTAATGTCAAATTCGTTTAAATTGGCGAGTTTTAGCTATTTCTCTAGCCCCGCACCCCTGGATTTATTACTATAACAGAATACCTACTAACAATTAGGCAAGAGAAATGTAAAATTTGGCGGAGCTCTTATAACGTATGTAGCGTACCAAGTCATCGCCGTCGTGCTGCCAAATAAATGATGCACTACTCTCCCCCGACTCAAACTTAAAAATGGAATATCTCGTTAATGGATTGACGGAAATTATAAATTTTAACACCAAAATTAATTTTAACTACTTTTTCATCAATTCATGACATTTTTAATATAGGTTGTAATTTGAAAATCAAAAGTAGATAGTCGTTTCTACCCCTAAAAGTTAGGATGACAAAATATAATATAAATTTTAAATTTTAGAACAACATGTTTCTAAAATTTTCTATAAAACAAATTTCAAAAAAAGTTATTATTTTCTGAGATAATGAGTGTCTTATGATAGATTGATCACCCTGTTTGTATTAAATCCTCATATTCCAGGTTTAGAGAAAAATAAGATTGTGTAGATATTTTCTTATCCAATAAATACGATGAAATACATTTTTGCATTACCTATGATAAAATATAATATTAATCAAAAATAATAATAATAATAATAGATACATCCAGTGGCGCATCCAGGAGGGAGGCGATAGGAGCGATCGCCCTCCTGTTCACTCATCAATGTACTCTCAACTTGGTTCATCATTGAGCTCATCATAAATGCGTCCCTTATATGTATTTTCAAAATCTCCCACCCCCCTTATCTTGTTCTAGATCAGCCTTCGGGTCTAACATTAATATCTATCTAGCAATTGACGCCAAATTAGTTTGAAAATACTCTGGAACATATAGGCCCGATTATTATATTTTATAACATATAATAAATTAATTATATTACATAATTCGTATTTCATAATCAAAGTAATGTTTTTTATAGTTAAATTTTTTACTGACCACCAACCACCAAATAAAATTTGGTCGTACTCTATACCCCCGAATTTGGTGCCACTGTACGTATTTACTCGG
This sequence comes from Cinara cedri, assembly GCA_902439185.1. NCBI lineage: Eukaryota > Metazoa > Arthropoda > Insecta > Hemiptera > Aphididae > Cinara > Cinara cedri. Next base: position 1,162,430 of record CABPRJ010000957.1, on the reverse strand, counting down.
AACAAGTCTTCAATGCACGCTTATTAGTATAGGTTTTTTCCTGGTGCGTATTTTACAAAAAAACCGATGAACCAATAACCACAAACCAAAATTCCGAAGATAAGAAAAATGACCTCGGTAAACATTATTTGAGGGAGGAAAGTTGAAAACTATAGGAATTGGCTTGTGGGTGATTTTTACTCTCCAGCAAATATCACTGAGGGAAAGTCTTGGTCAGGCTTGTTGGAGATTTAGACTTCTCCAGTTGAATTCACCAGATTTGAAATCACCAGGTTTTCCGGTTTTCCAAATTTTATAAAATTCAAAAGAAAAATTGATGACAATATTAATAACCAAGACTTTTCACTAATCTATAGATACCATCCAATTGCTCAATACTCACTTATGGGAAAGCAGTCGAGAAAGAATTTGTTTGTCTAAAACTATCAATCTTTTGAACATGTTTTACAGACTACAGGTAGATATCCTATCTAGTTAGAAAAAACTTCTAAAATATATTTGAATTCGAAATGAAGTTTACTTGAAATTGACTTTATTACATTTTTTTTTGGTTAAATATTATTCAGAATAGAAAAATGTTCTAAAAAAATAATTCAATTTTCAAGAATTCAATAAATTTCAAAAAATTTGGGATTACTTTGATAAATATAGTAATTAGATATAAATAGTAGATATATAACAAATAAAATATATCAAAACAATGTTTTTAATTTATTTAAATTAACTTATAAATTATTTTGTTTACTTATCTACATGAATGTAGGTACTTGCTGTTTTAATCAGTTTAAAAAAGTTTAATTTAAAAATTATAATATAAAATCTACTTTTCGCTTTGTTTTACTTAATTCATCAGTAGATGGAAAACACAACCGAATTCCTATATTGTATAGGCGAAGGTTATAATTTATTGGATAGTATTTTGTCGGAACTGTTCAATATAATTTCATTATAAGCACTTCGTGACTGAATGTTATTGTCGTTGCGTAAAAATTATTTTTTGACAATATATGGTTCCGACAACATATTTTCCGACGAATTATTTTTCAGAAAAAAAACTATCCGACAAAATACTTTCCGACGAATTATTTTCCTGATATAATACAGTTCCAACAAAATACAGTTCTGACAGAGTACGTTTCCATGTACGCGTCAAAAATTCGGGTCAACGAACTTTAATCTGCTCCGCGTTCAGAATATAGGTGGCTGCCATCTGTATTCATTATGTCGTACTAACAAACATTATTGAAGATGTAATATTTATAATAATCATAGATCTGCCCATAATTACCGCATATTGATTAGCTCGTGAATTACGTTGTACCTAATTATTTTAAATCACATCTATTTACGATTATGAGAATTAGGTACCTATTATAGATAGTCGTAATAATAATGTTGCGATTTACGATGAACAATGTAATACGACCAGTAATATTTTATGACTTGTTAATTTCATTGATATTTAAGTCATTATTTGGTTATTATTTATTATAATTTATAGTAATAGCATTTATGAAAAGTGCTATATTACAACAATTTAATATGTAATCTGTAAAGTAACAAGACAAAAAGAAAGATATCACAGAGTTTGACAGCGGAGTAATATTATTCATATCAATTTTCATAAACTAACCACAGGTTGCAAAAATATATATTTTTAGTATTATGTTATCAGTGATATTCTGAAATTACAAGGGAAATTACTAATCAATTTAATATTTACCCATTATAAAAATACAACTAACGATTATAATAATTCATCACAATTTGAAAACTAAAAAAAAAAATATATTATACTAACAAAGGAATCGATCGATTATTGCATTTGTTAATCGTGTAGATACATTGGTTTACTCTTAAGATATTGAAACAGCAATAAAAACGAAAATATTATTCGGTAAACAAAAAAAATTATTAAAATTGAGTATATTTCAATGTCTGAGTAAACAATAATGTTTAATTTTTATTATTAGAACAACCTACTTGCTTTGAATTATTTTTTTAAAAAACCGTCTACTATCGATTTTTTTCTCTATCGACATTATATATCGATAGTTAGTATCGAAATTGATTACTTTGATTCTTACCACATCAACACGTCTTCCAATTCTCCGTTCACTCTTCACTTCATTTCCGTCAACGTTGCGTTTTAGTTTGTGTTTTATATTCGTTCAATTGAGTTACCTACCTACAAAATAATTTTTAATTTTTTTGTTAAACTTGTATGATATCTACATATAAGATCATGACTTTTGTGAAATGGGCCATTTTGCCTGTAACCATTTTCACGATTTTCGTGGTAATGTACAGTCAAGCCGCGGAGGATACGAAAAAAGGACCTAAGGTCACTGACATTGTAAGTTGAATTAGCCACGCATAAATATTGCCTATGTAAATAAAATGATTTTCATTAATTATTTATTTGATTATTATAGGTGTGGTTTGACATTAAAGTAGGCTCAAGCGAACCTCAACGTGTGGAAATTGGAGTATTTGGCAAAACCGTACCCAAAACTGCGCAGAATTTTATTGAATTATCTAAGAAACCCAAAGGTGAAGGATACAAAGGCAGTAAATTCCATCGAGTTATTAAAGATTTCATGATCCAAGGAGGTGATTTCACCAAAGGTGACGGTACTGGGGGTCGTAGTATCTATGGTGAAAAGTTTGCCGATGAAAACTTCAAGTTAAAGCATTATGGGGCAGGATGGTTGTCTATGGCCAACGCTGGAAAAGATACAAATGGATCTCAGTTTTTCATCACCACTAAACAAACTTCTTGGTTAGATGGCCGTCACGTTGTATTTGGCAAAGTTATCAAGGGAATGGTAAATAATTGTATAAAATAATATTTATTACTCATTAATAATTAATTGAATTTTTAGAAAACAATTAGACAAGTTGAATCTGGACCTACAGATTCTAGAGATAAACCGGTAGATGATGTACTCATCTTCGATAGTGGCCATATTGCCCTTCCAGAACCATATTCTGTAAGCAAGACTGATGCTGTTGAATAATATCATAATACTTAAAACTACTTATATTACTACTTTATATTTTTTTAATTCATTTTTATTATTGATAAAATGATGTACCACCAAATTAAATCAACTCGTAACTTATTTTTAAGAACATAGAACAAAAAAATGTGTTATTCATATTATTAAATTAATAAACAACAAAATAATATTGTATCTCTTACCACTGAACGATCAAATTGTATTTTTCTGTTTAATTCCATTTGTATTTTTTTTTTTTTTTTTTTCAGAGAGTAAATTTAACATAAATTGTGTAATAGAGTAAGTGATTTTCATGTTTGTTAACCTTGTCCACATTATATTTGTATTACATAATAATTTTTTTTAAGAACATTAAATAATTTGTATTATCAATGTGTTGTACATGTAATAAAAAACTCATCAAAAATGTTAATATTTGAATAAAAATAACAATAATAATAAAAAACAAACTATATTTTATTTCTATTCAGTTATTACATAAATAATATACTTTTAATCTACAAAAAATAATTTATTTTACATAAATCCAAACAGCATATAAATTACAATAAATCAGTAATACCCGGTCGTCTGAATTCACGTTTTTTATATGGTCTACTATCAGATTGATAGCTTGCTGCTACCATAGGATTTCTACTAGCGAATTCTGTTCTATCAACCAATTTAACTTGTGAGCATAGAAGATTATCAAGTGTCTAGAAAAGATAATAAAGTTATATAAAATTAAAGTTGTAAAATTTGTATATTAATACAAAATAAATTATAAACTTAAAATATCTAGTTGAGTATATTAAAAACATTACAATGACTGAATTAATGTCAAAAACTTCAAAAATACTTACAGTCTCAGTAACTAAGTTTAATTCTTCAAGTTGACTAATTATTCTTTCCAGCTCTAATAAAATTTCTTTGTCATTTAGTTTTTCAGCAGCAGATTGCACTAAATTAATCTAAAATCATATAAAGAAACACTTAATTTTATTTAGATGAAGTATTTTAACATTATCATCACATTCAAATTACTATATTACTATTGAGAAAAACTTGTAAAATTGCAAAGATTTAATAATTTTGGAAACTTGTTAATAATAGAAAGTGAAACATTAATTTTTTATTTACTACTGTGTTTTTTAAATCCTTCACCAATTTTAATTAGACACAAAGCAAACATTATTAATAACAATATTTATATATATAAAAAAAAAAAAAAAAAACCATTTTAAATAAATAACAATTATTAATAAAATTACCATGGGATATATATATTTTTTAACTAATTAAAAATAATTCACATTCTATCGAGTTGAGTTATAATCATGTTTTAGATTGTATAAGGAATTTGTTTGGCAATTCACAATAATAAAAATATACTTTATTTTAATTTTGTATTTAATACTTAAAACTACATGAATAATTATTATTCTTATTAAATGCATTAATAACTAAATATCAAACTGTTTTTTTAATTATAATTATAATGAAATGTTTATAAATAAAATCTCAAAATATCAATTTAATGTAAAAATATTCTATTATTCAAATAAAATTTCTTTCTAAAGGTTTATAATAGATCTTATCAAAATTGCTAACTTTAAATTTAATTTTTGATAACTTAATGTTTCCGTCAATAAATCGTATACTTTGTCAATATATTATAGCCAAATGGCAATGCACAAAATACATTGTTGTTAATACACACACATTCTGATAATACATGTTACTTGTTAGTACAATAAGAACTGATAATACAGTCTTCTTAAGACCAGCCATTTGGAATTTATTTTAAAATTACTTGTACTTGTTGAAAACAAAAGAAATTATTAATTTTCTAACATTAAATATTATGTTATGTTTACCACCAGCAATAATTTATTAAAACTTAAGTGTTGTTATACCAAAATATAACATATTAACTTACAACATCTCTACAATAATTTTGTTTTACAATTGTCCCAGAAGACATCGGTATATCAGATGACAGAATACTTCTGAGAAGAGGCAAAGCGTCAACAATTCGACCCAGATCACATAACGCCATTACTTTTAAATTTCGAAGCGTTACATATGATTGATTCCTCACTGATGTTATTACTTCTATAGCGATATGAGGACTATTTTGATTGATTGCATTAGCAGCAAAAAAAGTTATGGTTTTTCTTATTGGATTATGACCAGCTTCCTGTTGTTCTTTCCACAACTTACAAGCATATTGAAAACTTTCAGAAGTATTCTAAAATGTCAAATAAAGCCCAAATAGGTAAATTAGTAAAGTCTTATAATGTACCTAAATACTAGTTAGGTTATTTTAAGGACACTTATGAAAGGCCACAAAAAGTTTCTTATTAAGGTAAATAAATCAACATTTATATAAACTATAAAATAAAAACCAATGTTTAAATAGAAATCTTACCAATTTATAACATGCAGCAAAAACTAACATCATTACACCTTTGGGAAACTTGGCTATTTGTAACTGTTTTTCTTGTATTGATTTATAGACATCTAATATTTGATCAAACATTCCATTTACAAACAATAAATCCATTAGAACTTGATACGAGCTTAATTGATCAAAGAATCCATCCATTTCTGGGTCATTATATACCTAAATAATATAATATATACATATAATGAATCATATAATTTAATTTAAAACAATATAAGTACTTCATAAAGGTTTCAATTTTAACATACTTTTAGTGCAATATCAGGCTTGTTAAGATGGTAGTACATTCGCATAACTACCGGACCAAAAGTGAAATTTCCAAATCGTAATCCTTTGTTTTGTTTGTTATACCTATATAATATAATATAATTACTTACAAATTTTAAATAAAAAAATGTAATTAAAAACAATAGATATGTATTATTTACTTTTTCATCATTTTTTCAACGAGTGTTAAATCTGCTTCAGTATTGCCTATCATGTGTATTATTTGCTTTAAATCTTCAGTGAAAATTAAACTAGTTGAATCTGGATCTGCAAAAGTATCCATACGCTCACGGAATGTTTGAGAATCTGCCTCGGAAAACTGATTAGTCAATTTGTTTCGAAAAAATTCATATTTGTCCAATCCAATGGCTGCAGGCTCATACAAATGACGTTTACCTAAATATATATGAATTGACTATATGATTACAATATTATGAAATATGGAGGCATATCTAAACAATAAAACATTTTTGCGAGAGCAAAATACAAAATGTAATTGAATAAACTTAAATATCAAACGCATTGTAAAAATTATCATGATAACATAAACTTACATATAACATTCAAAACTTTTGTACAATCCAATCCTTGTCTGAATACATTTCTCATTGACTTTGAAAACATTATTAATTTTCTACAATTACCTCTTCCTAGATATTAAGATGAAAAAAAATAATTTACAACCGTGTAGTTAATAATTATGTTGTTGACAAATATCTAATTAATTTTAACATAAAGAAATGAAATGATATTAAAACAAAATCAAAATATCAAAATCAATGAACAACGACTGTATGGTTTTCAATTACTTTTTACTAGGTTAGGTAATATAATTTTTAAAATCCTTTGATATCTGTAATCACTACTTGCCGGGTGATTTTATTATTGATATTGTAATCATGGTCTATGAACCTTGAGCGTAATATTATCAAGTTAGATAAGAAATAGATTACAATTATCATGCCGGGTTGCATATTATTAAAATGTTTTAATAAAAACCGTTGTATTTACTTTTGGTGCCATTTACATAATCTATAATTTTATAAAATCTGACATTAGAATAATATCTATTATGGTCAAATTGTGGAAAAATAAACAGTGTATCGTAATTATTAAGAATACCTTTCTAATACTCTTACAAAATATTAGTTTTTCTTAATGCAACTAACTATATACTATAACAGGAAATGGCCGCTATTCAGCCGGAAACGGTTCGAAAAGTTGTCAAAAACGAACACATTACACCATTCACTCTAAAAGCGACCATTAACGCCATATTATTTTTAAAAAGTAATCAGAACAAATTTCCATGTCTAAAATAAACGAAAAATTATAATTTGTTTTTTTTTTTTTTAATTATTACCAAAAAACATTTCAAAGGTTTAAATGACCCACCATGTACTTATGAGTAAAATGTATATTTTAAATAAATAATTAATATAAGTCTAAATTGTTTTTCAATATGCGTTGTCTATAAATGAAAGTTAAATCATAGCCTAATAATTAAATATTAGGTGTCCAGACATTGTGTTATTAAATGATTGTACAAATAAAATTATATGTGTATGTATACCATATCTTCAATATCATGTACCTATGATGTATTACCTACAGTGAATATAAAAAGTATTCGTACACCTTAAATTTTTAAATAAATATACATTTTTTTCCAAAATATTCTATTTTTCTCAATAAATTAACACATATTAGTCTTTTACGATTTTTAATTATATTCAAAAAAAAAAAAACATATAAAATAGCAACAATAAATATTCGTACACTTCTATATTAGTTACGGAATGGCCTGTTTACTCATAATAGTGTTATTAGAAAAAGACAAGATAAACAAAAAATCACATTAAAAGATTATCCCAATTCAGTTTGATTCGAAATATTGTCGGAATACCATCTATACTCATCTATCAGAAGATGAGTCGAAAAAAAAGCCGGACAAATAAAACTGAACGTGAACTGATTTTGCGGTTACATAATCAATGTCAATCATTACGTCAAATATCAAAAATTGTCAACAGAGCTCATAGTACTGTGAAAGACATGATAGATCGATACAGTGAATGGAAAAGTCACGAAAATAAGCAACGACCTGGTCGCCCAAAAAACTTTCTAACCATAATAAATGTATGAGTTATACAATGTCAAGCTGAATCCAAAAAATAATGCTCCTAAAATAGCACAAGATTTTGCGAATTTTTCTGGAGTACGTGTCTATGTAAGTACAATAAGAAATCGTTTAAAAAATAATGATTACCATGGATGGATAGCTTGTCGAAAAAATATTTTATAAATAAAAAAAAAAATAAACAAAAGAGATTTAATTTTGCAAGTAACAACTTATATTAACTTATTATTTACAACTCTATTAACTTTTGTAACGATGTTATATTTACAGACGAAAGTAAAATTAATATTTTTGGCTCGGATGGTAGACGTTTTGTATGGAGAAAAGCGAATACAGAACCAAAGAATTTACAGCTTACAGTGAAATACGGAGGAGATACTGTAATGGTTTGGGGATGTATAAGTGCTCAGGGTGATGGAAATTTGTATTTTATCAATGAAATTATGAACCAAGATATTTATTTAAATATTTTGAAGACAAATCTTGTAGCCAATGCTGTAAAAATGGGCATCAAAGATGATTTTGTATTTACACAGGATAATGATCCCAAATATAATGCAAAAAAGGTCAAGGCTTGGTTGTCTTGGCTGACGATGTTTCCAATTTTTAATTAATATACATATTATATAAAAGTCCCACATGTAAGTAAACCATTAAACTTTAAATAATATTATTTTAAATGTGTATTATTTTTAAAATTGTCTTTTAGTATTATATTTTATTAGTATTTATATGTGTATTGATTAATTTATAATATTACGATAGTAGAATGCAATTCCTACAGTACTATTGGTTTATTGAAAAAAAAATAATAATAATAATGGAATGTATACTATGCACATGGTGTTTCCCAAATAAAGGGAAACAAGTTTAAGAAAAAAATGAATAAAAAAATGTATACTTACGTACTCAGTGCATACAATATTAATTGTATTAACGCATGCTATGTAAATAATGTTTGTTTTTATTATGGAACGTGAGGAGATCGCGGTGTTGAAATAGGCGGGTCTTTCCTGCGCGGCCAGTCATCGTCTTAGCGTGGTTACAGTTTATTGTATATATCTACCATGATGTGTTCTTTAATTCATCTGTGATGGCATCGGTGTTGTTCCTTTTTAAATCCGAAAGTCTCTGATGGCATCAAAGATGGCTTTATCACTCGCCGTGTTCCTCTGAGTCGGTTGATGAGAATATGTGGTAGACCCTTAGATCGTAATATACTAGTATATGATCTAAGGGTGGACCAGGTGTGTTTGTTATCTCATTTTTTTTATGGCGGTAGCCAATAATAGTTATAATATTTAATTATTTTCATTATAGATTTCACAGGTGTTTCATAATAACACTACCATTAACATTGCTAAAAACGATGTTCCTTTAATATTTCATGGTGCTATACCACCGCTAAAGCACTATGTTCTATAGGCGCCGCGCGCCCATGCCATCACAGGTGAATTAAGGAACACATGGATATTCTACAGCTGTGGTGCCAGGTGTTACAATCTTAGAATATTATTGAAAACAAAAAAAAATAAAAAAATATTGACCAATTTATATTATTGTAATTATATTAATGTTGGGTTATGTGAAAATCTGATGCCACCCCTAAAAAAATACCGTCCGGGGCGATCGTCCCCTCTAACCCTCTCTTAAATACGTCAATTTTGAAATATTTATAGATGTATCGTATCATTTCTCGTAGCTATATACCCATATGTATAAAGGTACCCGAATACGCGGAATACGATGGTTTCCGAGTAAAGAAGTTATCTCAACGTATTAGGTATAAAGCGACCGTAGAATGATTTTAAAAGTGAAAACTATAATTTCGGATTATTAATATAGTTACTAGTTAAATAATTATTATGATTAAATTAGAACGAAAAATATAATCCTATTCAAATTAAATCGTAGTTTTATTAACCGCATTATCTATTATTATTATTTTTTTATTATACTTGCAGTATTATGACAGACCCTGTGTATTCGTGGGTCCGCGTCGTTTTGCCCATCGTGCCATTTTATTGTTGCGCCATTCTATAAAGTGGCGGTGGCTATTTTGAAGTACAAAAATGAAAATGAAAACAAACGATTTGGGGAGCACGTGTCCCTTTACAATCTTAGGCGTACGGCACTTTCGCGACGCAACGCTCGCATCGGGAAGCGTTCATTGGTTTGATGTAGATACTATTAACCAATAAGATCGCCGATAATAATCGCTGCGTAAAAGACATTTATTAAAGTTGCTCACTGTCATTAGTACCTAGTGGATGGTACCTACGCATGTTCAATAATCAGTATTCGCCGGGCTTCGGTTACGATTTGTTCTGTTTTTTTGGTTACCAGTGTCGTGTGTCCGACTGTCCGCGTATATTATTATATTATATTATATTATGTTATTTTTTAAATCATTTTTATTTTTAGCAATCTGTTACGGAAAAAACTATTGTACTTTATACACTTAATACACCTGATTGGTAAAACAATACAACAGACTGGAGGCATAAATTTAAGAGACCGGTGGAGGTATTTGCCTAGGCAGTGTTTACATCACTTTCTTTTTATTAATAGGTATGTTCCTAAGAGAGGATCACAATAATACTGTATTTTTAGCTTTTTTTGAATATTGCCCGGAATATTTTTAGAAGAAAGTTGTATAACAAGAGGTTTGAGATGGCGAGTCATTCGGTAATTGAATGATGTAATTTGACTAATTCAATGACAGTTAATATTTTGAAATCCGAGTGGAGGAATTTAGATGTAGAACGGAGCTTTTGATATGGTACGAATAATTTTTTACTGATATTTTCGGATACTATTAATATTGGACATTTTTCCAGCCCACCAAAGTTGGATATCGTACGTCCAAATGGGTCTGACTGTCTGAGTTTAGTATAGTTTATAAATAAACCTATCTAGCTCAATAAGTAGTTTTATATTTTTAGAGGTTAACAAGGGTCGTGGAAGGCGATGACGGTTGTACAGTGAGAGGACTTTGCTTTTAACGTGTGGTAACCAAGTCTACGGTCTATGTGAATACCTATAGTTATCGGACATTGCAGTAATTAGGCAAGTTAGTTGTTGAGGAAGAGCGTTTATGGCATATTCCCTGGCGAGCCGCGTATAATATAGATAATACTTTACTATGTAGGTACACGTTAACTACCTACCTATATTGTTTTTTATGCGAAGTCTGAGTTCATAATTTGTTCCTTCTGTCAGATTTTTTTGATTTCTCTATGTTATTGGATTTCATTGAAAGGTCCCGCCGTGAATATTTTAAGTAGTACCGTAGTGTTGTATCTGAGTTCGTAATTTGTTTTCTCCAGTATTACAATAAATTAACAAGTTCCGTTGTGAAGGAATATTATTACTGCTGTTATCATCAAAGCGTTTGTCCATAGCGGTGTTTTGTCTGAATATACCTACAGAGAAGTTAACTACTAGGTATGACTGGTGAGTACACAACATTTAAATTTTATTTAAGTACCTAACTATTTATAATAATAATAAAAAAAAATAAATACATATATTTTTTTTTGTGATGAAATATATAAAAATTTGTGAAACTAAACTCATTTTATAATAGTGTAAAACTGTAAACTTATTAATTATTTTAATCGTGAAAAATTTTTTGATTGTGTTGTTTTTGTTGTAATGTGAGCAAATTGCATTTCGAGTTGTTAAGTCAGCCTTCCCATTTCCCTTTATGTTACATTGCCCTAGAGTCTTTATAAATAGTAAATCTTTACTAAAGATGAAATTAAAGTTGCTGATTTTTAAAATCAGGGTCTTTATCAGTGTTTTTACTAAAAAGGCTCTAAGCAGTTAAATGATTTTATCAATGGGAATAGGGGGATAAGGATAATTTTTAAGTATTATAAATTACATAATCTTTTTTTATAACTATAAATATACTACTACTCAAATGCGCAACTAAGGTAAAAATTCTGGGGGTGGGGCGATAGCCTCAAACAAATTTATTTGCTTAAATTTGAAAATATAATATTATATTATATTATTGCAGTCATAAAAACAAATACAAAAAATGATTATAAAATATTAATATATCTAACTATATTCGTCATAACTGGGGGGCTATTTGGAAAACTGGAGGGACTTAGCTCCCTCTCCTCTTATTTGCTCTTATGCAACTATTATACCTACAATATAACAGAAGGATTTTTTTAAACATGCCCATTACTCCATTGCTAAGATTAAACTATGCATACATTCAAATTTTTCGAATTTTTAAGTGCAGTGAATTACATTATTTTATCATACTTAGATTTTTCACAACATTTAAGGAGTATCCTGTGGCGATAACAACTTTGAGTTTTCAAACACAATTTTACATTTTTTGAAGCATATTATCAATTAGATAATTTCTTTTTTGAAAACGTTGACTATTTTACTTAATCAAAATTTGAACAAAAAGTTTCTGAGTTAATCCGCTTTAAATACTAAGGATAATATCTTTTTATGGGATTGGATAATTTCTTGTATTGTATCATGTCCTTTGTATACCGTAGTATTTAAAGTAAAATAATTCTAAGAAATTTCTCGGTCAAATTTTGATTAAAATAAGTCAACATTTTTAGAAAAATTATCTGATCGGAAATTTTCATAGAACATATAGGTTTTTTTTGAAAAAACAAAGTTAGTATTGTCACAGAATATTTCTTAAGTATCTTGAATAATCGTAGTTCTAAAAAATATTATCTTTCATTACACTTAAACAAATGAATGAACTTTGTGCTTAAAAATCATATATTATTATTAAAAATTAAGATTATGGGGGATATTTGATTTACCCTGGCTCTAAGTGAATCAGTGTATATTAATTTATGTTTCAAAGACCTGATACCTTCAAGAAGAAAAAACCAAAATAGAAATACAAAACATTATTTTTCATAACAGTTGCTCAGAATCATAAATTAAAAAAATTACTTATCACTATAATGTTTTTTGATAGAAATTCGATTTTGTTTAGATAAAACACTATGGAAAATCATAAAATCTATTATTAAAAAAAAAAAAAAACAACTTTATACAACTTAATATAGGTTTCTACAATGTTTATCAAAGATTATAAAATTCTTAATTTCAAATGGGTTTCTTAGCTGTTACGATATATTAGTATAAAAATAAAACAAACATTTCTATTAAACAAATTTTGTATTTTCAAAAATTATTTCTCTTTTCTATACAGCGTACAAAATAATGAGACAAAGCCTAAAAATATCAATTACATATTATAATAATAATTTCCTAAATAATAATTTGCCTTAATGTAAGGCCAGTCTACAATACACAACATGTATGCTTACAAATAAGTTTACATCACAATAATATTATAAATGGCAAAAGAGATCAATAATTATTGCTCATGAAATTGTTAAGCAACTATTCATAATCAGTACAACATTAAACATGACTACGTCAATTTATTTGATTATTTATATAACCAGCTGTGCTATATTATGCTTGTTGCATCCACTTTTCGTTAAATGGAGAAAATATGACTTATGGGAAAAAAATGTTGTTAAGTTTGAATTATTATTATAAGTCAAATTTAAAAAAAAAAAAAAAATTGTATGGAATAATATTTCAAGCTGTTGATGAGTAGTTTGTCCCTGATCATTAATCACAGATAATATTTGTCACTTTAAAAACATCCAAAACACTAATTATTAACATAATTTTGAATAATATATACTTAATATTTCATAGGAAACATTAGATAAAAAAAAAAGTTACAATAATAGAAAATATTAACAATAGTAAAACACAATATTATGGAATGCTAGGTAAGTTAAACATATATAAAAAAAAATAGTGGGTGTAGTTTTGGATGGTAATAACATATTAATTAAATCTGAGATGTTTATGAAAAAAAAAAATATAAATGTTTGCACGCTGATATTATTAAAGGATAATAAAATAATTTATTTAAATTGTAGCTTTAGCACAATTATAAGATTTCATACATTGTATTACACTGGAAATTGATTAGGCACTTTATAAAAACCAGATTTTAAATCAATATCTTTCATGTCTGAGTCCGATGTTGAACTTTCTGCCTCTAAAAAATCATGTTTCTGAAAAAAATAAAAATGCACTTATTAGATAATATACTAGATATATACACATAATAGAATAATGTTTTTGAAGCTTCCACAATCAAACAAACAAATCTATTTTAGCAATAATTTCAATTGAAATAACGGGAAATATCAAGTATATAATATTAATATATTTTATTTATTTATTTTAAATAAAAACTAATATTTTATTGAAAAATGGAGTTATCTGGTGTTATGCCCTTTAATATACAATTGAAATGGTCACTATGGTATCATATAGGTAGTCACTTACTTCTGTAGATGAGCTTAATGAAAACGAATTCCCATTTGGTTCTTGGCAATATTGTGTCATTCTGTAGCGACGAACTCGTAAACCAGGACCAATTGGTCGCCGACTAAAACTAAAAAAAAACAAAATAATAAATATGTACACACATTAATGTTTAACTTTTGCACAATCAAATATTTTTTTTTTTACCTTTTTCTTTTGAGATTAAAATTATTAGAATTATTAAGTTCGGTTTCTTGATAAAAATCTGACACGTCATTCATATTTGCCGGTCTATTATTGTTCAGTATTTCATTTACTTGTCTACCCAGTCTATCTAAATGTTCATCATCGCTCAGTCTTACTCCACTACTGCCAGAACTATCTTCACCCTAAAAATGTTTTATATTATGTATAAAACGAAAATTTCTCAAGATTTTTTTTTAAATTTACTTGGGAATGAGTGGAATCAGACATGTTACCATTGAGCATGTCTTGGTGAAGTCCAGAATCAATGGTTTCAGTTTGTGTTTCACTGTGTACTTTGTGTGTTTCATAACAGTTCTTCCAGTTGGCTTCTTTTACAGTATCACTCTGTTAACAAAATACATACACTAAGTATTTAAATAACTTGATAAAATATATAATCTAAACCTTTTTATTTTTGACAATTGAGCATATAATTTGAGCTTTCCTAGGGCGAGGTTTTCTTTGAGTTTGTTTTGGTACAACAGCAATTGATTCTGGTTTATTTGAATTACTACTTACTTGAGCATAAAGTGTAGCTTTGGTTAAATGCTGTTGGATAAATTTAAGACCAAACTAATTAGGTATACTTTGAATTCATTTAATTAACATTGAAAAATATTATTATTTAAAAAAAAAAAATAAAAATGCTTACTGAGTCATATTTTTGACTAAGTCTTTCTGGCGATGATGGTGAAGTAGTTGTAGAATCAGATTTATCTTGTTTGTTCAATTTGTCTTGAGCTTTTAACAAAGGTCTAATAAGTCGTTTTTTATAGACTTTAGACATTTGTTTTTCTCTTCTAATAGAATAATAATTAATAAAATTATCTACAAATATATTATTATTAAAATGTACTAACCTAATCAAATCTTTTTCTCGCTGTTCTAGTTGTAATAACACAGCACTCAATTCCATATAGAGATTATTAGCCCGCTCTAATTTTCTTTCATAATGTTCTCTAATATCTTGTGCATGTTTCAATTCATTTTTTCTTTTTTTAATTAAATCTTCTTCAAATTTTGGAATATGACTTCCATTCGTTTGCATTTGTAACATGTGTATTTGAATTTCTTTTTTCCATTGTGCCTAAAATTTAACTATTATTATCATATATTTTTCCTTAATAATTTTATATTGAACAATTTAAAATTTTCTTTGCACCTGTGTTTTAAAATATTCATCTGGTGTACTCGCGAGGACTTGAGAACTGGCAATATCTAAATGCATCATTATATGTTTAAAAGACGGTCTATTACGTGGTTTCGCTGCCCAGCATTGTTTGATTAACAATCGAAAACCATCTGGACATGATGAAGGAATCGGTAAATGTAAAGAATTACTGCCTACACCCCATATAATAGCTGAAGAGTCAACATCTTTGTATGGAGTTTCACATGTCATAAGTTCCCATAAAACTACACCATATGACCTATAATGTAAACATTTTATATGCAAACATATTGTTGTACAATTTATTAAAAAAAAAAAAAAAAACAAATAATAATATTATTTTAAAATCAGTTAGTTACCAAATATCTACTTTTTCGGAACAAGGTTCATTTCTGATAATTTCTGGAGCCATCCAGGCTACAGTACCAGCAAAACTCATCTTGGTGCTTATTTCATTCCACTCACGGCTTGTACCAAAATCACTAATTTTCACCATTTCTTGGCGCCCAATTAAGACACTTTTGAAAGACATGACAAATTAGTAAAAAAATAAAGGGGTTTTTTTTAAATAAATAAATAAATATCTATAAAGTTATGTTTTCTACATACTTAGGACTTTTAAGATCTCTATGAATTATTTTGTTCACATGTAAATAATGCATCCCAGATGCAATTTGTTTGGCCCAAGATACCAATCTTATAGGCGGTATTTCTTCACCATCTCTAAGTAAATTATAGAGAGGTCCATATGGACAATATTCCATGACTATGCAATAACATGGAGCTTGAGTGCATACACCTCTGAAAAAAAAAAATTTAATAAATTAAGAAAAATCTGATAAAATTTAACATTTCATTAAAATTTTCACCTAAATTGTACTATGTTTGGATGATTAAGTTTTCTTAAATGTCTTATGTCAGTTTCTTTTTGTTCACGCACCTTCTTCACTGCAACTATTTCGTTTTTTAATTTGCCACTGAATACAGCACCTTGAGCTCCTGAACCTAACCATTGTAAATCACTAATTGACTCAAATGGAATGTCCCAATTATCTATATAAATAAAAGAAGGATTAATTATTTATTATATTATACTAATAAAGACAAGAAAAATTGAAAATCAAAAATAATTCTTAGAGTAAATGTTAATAGTTACAGAATACATTTTTTTTTTTTTTAAATTTTGATTAATAAATACCTAATTAGCTATTCATATATTTTTATAAATTTGTCAGATAAGTATATTAAGGTAGATCATAAATAGGTAAAAATGATAAGACTTTTATAAAATAAAAAATAATTTAATAATTAATACTCTATATGCAATAAATATAATATATTCTAAATATTTAGATTGAACTTAATAATTTTTAAATGAATTAAAAATTATAGGTAATATTTCTGTAATTGAATAAAAAGTAAATAGTATATATTATTATCATCTTCCGAAGAGTATAACAACACTTAATTTAATGAATTCAAATATTTTTAACTTCTTATAATTTATATTATTATTTGAACTATGATAATTGTTTATTACCTTGATAAGACTTTAAATCATGACTGTTTCCTTTTCCCATAATTCCTCCTAACATAGGTTTTAGGCATCCCAGCAATCCATCGAACCAGCCACTTTGTTTTAATACATCAGATTCCAATTTATTGTTCAAAACAGCATTGTCTTTAACCGGTTCTTTGTCTTTTACACTTAAGTTCCCGAGTTCTTCTTGAATGCATAACATACTAAAAAATAAAACATTATAATTTTAATTATTATACCAAATTTATTAATTAATTGTTATGTTAGTATTTTTTTACCAAGTCAAACATTAAAACTGTAAAGGAGGTAAAATAATTAACTAAAATATAGAATTTTACTATCAGTAAAATATTTGTTATCAATTATTAAGTATTTCATGTATTTTTCGAAAAATATAAATTACTTTTTTTTTTTTATAAATAACTATAAATACAATATTATTAATTAACTTATTTAAATTATAAAAAAGAAAAATAATAATATTATCCACATGTCTAACTATTAAGGGTAACATAATTTTACAACATAAACATCAAAAATGTCTACCTAACTACTTATATTTATGTACCTACCTATATAAAGTTTTATGTGTTTATTATAATCTGAAACTAGATTATTTTTATGAAAAATAAAAATAGTATTTTATTTATGGTAGATACAGAAACCATTTGTCTGATGGCATTAATGAAACAAAATATTAGGATAGAAATGTAATAAATTCAACTAAATGTGCCCTGGTTGAATTCTGTCTTTAGGGTATTGGAATTTTTTTGAATATTTCCCATTTGTAAAGCACTTTAAACATAGTTCAAAAATTAGAATTTCTATTTTGACCCCTTAAACAATAGTTATTCTTAGATAGGTACCTATTACAGGTACGCTGTTGCAGGATTTAAAACTATGAAAGTATTATGAGTTTAAGAAAAGCAGTCGGAAAATGAAAAATTTGATCATGTATTAATTGTTTTGGTTAATAATTGAAAAAAATGTTAGTGGTGCAAGATGCATTTCATTATTTGTATACATTTTCTAGTAGATAAAATCGCCTAAATTTCGTTAAAAAGGGTTGAACAATTTAAAAAATGCAGAATTTGATCACGTATACATTTTATCTGGATGAGTACTCGATGTTTTTTAATAATTTGAAATTTGTTTGGTTCAAAAGCCTAAAATCTATAGGTACTTCAACTAATTTTTTTTCAGTTAACCTGTATAATGAACAAAAAAAAATGTACAAATTCCAGTCTACCTTCGTTATCTATAACTACAGTAAATAATACTCGAAAAATAACATTTCCCTAACCCAATTCAATAATATTTGAAAAAACAATTAACCAGTCTTAATAACCTTCTCATTAATTTAGTGTGTAACGAACTGAGAAGTGATTATAGGTCAGACAATTGTCATTATAAACGACAGTTCTTAACATGGCGTGGAGCAAAAAGTGCAATATAATACGTAATAATAACACGATACCTATTATAATTAATTACTCGAGAATATTCGTTAATGAATTTCGACTTTATTTGTCAATAACTATTCAAAACTGTTGAAAACTCACTTTTTCTCATTAGGCCTCAAGCCGGGTATCGTCTTGACGAGCATATCGCTCAAACAGTATCGCATGTTGACCGATTGCTGGTGCAGAGGCTTACCATAGGTACCTATTTTAATCGCGAACCGACGTAAAAACCGGTCGTCAGGACGAGAAGTTTTTATTTAAATTGAGAACGATATATTTAAGGGTACATTATTTACCGCGCGATAAACGAGCTGCGGTTAAACGGGACCGAAGACATTACACAACAGATGAAATAATTTCCAAAGACGGACAAACCGATGATACACACGTGAAACCGAACACTAAACGGGGGGGGGGGGGTTGGGGGGCGGAAGCCAACCAAAATATCTGACGTCCACTGTAAGCGGACTGTGGAGTTCACTAGGCGTGTGTCAATAACGACGACGGACAGACAGACATTACGTAACGGTGGATTAGGGCGAGATCGTACGGAAGTACTAGTAATAACAATAATAATAATGATAATATAACCCGTTCTATACACTTCTAGTTTCTAAGGGCGGTCGTTGGTTACGGGCGAGTTGTTGTTGAAGCGTCGTAGAACGTGCGGCCACGTGTGTGTGTGTGTGTTGAGAACAGTGATAACAACGGTAGACGAACAGGCGCGACGGCGAAATACTGACCGACAGCAGCCAACGACGAACGACCTCATAATAATATTATCGACTATCGAGTATATGGACCTACCGAAATAACACAATTGCCTCCTACCGCGCGTTCCCCGTTCCGCAACCTTATACATTTACTATTTCCCAGTCCTAATCAGTGACGTAATTACGCATTTACGTACGTCCCCACTTTCCCGGCACGGTCTCCACATTTTAACTTTATCACGGTACAAGGACCTCTGGGGTCTCAGACTTCCCGACCTTTACTACGAGAGGCAGATACGGTGCAACTTCAACAAGTTTTTATTTTAAATCAAATAATGATAAACGGTATAACGTGTAAAAATAATTAATAGACTAATAACCACGGGTAATAATAATAATATTATGCAGTACCTATTGCTGATAAAGTCGGCCTAATGGTTTGAATACTTTTTTTTATTATTATTATTGTATATAGGTACCATACCTATACCTATTTATGTGAATGACTTCATTAAATCCCGAGGCAGCGTAATATTTTTACGACTACCCGTACAAATAAACCGCGGGAATTTCAATACTCCTAAACAATAGGTACTAAAATGGTAGGCACTATATAAATACGATAATATTGACAACTGTATACTGTTTATTGTACACAAATATTATTGTTTCAAAAAAATATGTACAATACCTACACAAAATAAGGATTAGTAAATTATACTGAAAAATGACAATTAAACGAATTATTTTGATACATATATATTACCTGGGTTGGGTAAGGAGTTTTGGGAGTCCCAGACCCCAGGTCCCGTATCAGATAAAGGTAAGTTAAAAAAAACACGTACCTAAATATATTTATCGAGCCTGTAACGCAATTAAAATTGTTCAAATTATACAGGGTGATCAATCTAGCGTGAGAAACTCCTTATCACGGAAAGTATAAATTTTTTCGGAATTTGTTTTATAGAACACTTAAGAAACAAGCAGCTCTAAAATTTATGTTGTTTATTGTCTGCCTTGATTTTGAGGGTAAATCCCCTATACCAACTATTGATTTTCAAATTGTACCTATGTTACAAATTCCATAAATAGACGAAGTAATAGTTAAAATAAATTTTAGTGTTGACATTTTTGATTTACGTCAACCCGCTAATGAGATATTCCACTTTTAATGTTGGATCGGAGGAGAGTAATGGAGCATCTTTTGTGTGCGGCACGACGTTTTAACTATGCACTTTTACTCTCCCCCGAACCAAATTTAAAAGTGAACTATCTTGTCAATGGATTGACCGAAATTAAAAATCTCAACACCAAAATGTATTTTAACTAATGCTCTATCTATTTGAGGAATTTTTAATATAGGTTGCAATTTGAAAATCAAAATTAGATACTTAATTGTTTTATCCCCAAAAATAAAGGTGATAAAAAAAAAAAAAAACATAAATACACAATTTTACAGCTACTTATTATTTCTTAAATGTTCTATAAAGCAAATTCCTAAAAAAATTAATATATTTCGATATAATGAGAGTCCTACGCTAGATTGATCATTCTATATAATGTTGTTTTGCTTTTTTTAAGTTTACATCGAATGGCTTATTGGTATTCTTCTTAGGGGTAAAAACCGGCCTCTACAAACGGCATACATTCAGCCTTCCGTTCATCTCGATATGATCCTCTTCTCTTTGTTCATACACATCATTCTCGACTATATAATATTGTTAAGAACGTTTAGTTATAATATTACATAATATATTATATTGTATTAGTATTAAGCAAATGGTTGTAATATAAACTTTGAACAGCGCAATTATTGTAAACCACGTCGGTTGGCGGGATTTTCTGATGCAGCCTTTCACCCAAGCGGCGGGCTTCGAACACGGACGTGACGTACGTGAGAGAATAGTGTCAAATACGTAGGGCAAGCATTTTCGTGAATATCAATACATTGTAATTAGCATGAGTATTTTATAAATGTATAACTGTATTTGTTCGTATTAAACCAATAAACCGTAGACTTTCGTCGCCGAATACTATCTTTTATTTGTTTTTACGGATTCCTTAGCGTAACCGTAAAATCTTCTCACTTTCTTAAATGGGAATTTCCTCCGTCAAGTTCTTTTCCAGCACTACACGCAGTAATCGGTTTCAGCTACTCCCGGGTATGTCCTGCTCATTGTAGTGTCTTACTTTCTGATGGCCTCTACAATAATTGTTGCCTGTTAGAGCGATTTAAGTTTCTTGTTTTTTTAATCCTCCACTCATTGTTTTCTGTCATTCACAGCTACAAATATTTTTCTCGGAATTTTTTTTTCAAAAACGAGGTATACGATCGCGCGAAGTACTCGTGTTTTCTATTTCATTGATAAACATACTCGTGCGTATGTTAGGTAAACCCACCCAATGCAAATCTGTTCGATAGAATTCCATCGCGAACTTAACTATTTAATTGTCATACGGACTTTCTATTCTTTTTTTTTGAAATCCTTATAAAATTTTAAACAGTTCAACAATAATTCTACTTATTTAATATATTTTTGTCAAAACACAAATACAATACATTGCAGAATTTTGTAACATTTCAAACCTATTATAGATAAAACACCGTAAGTTAATGTAATCCTTAGATCAATACTAAATAAATTATGTATAATATACCGAATTGTGTCCAACATTAATTCCCACTACCTTCAAAATTGTAGGGTACACGATACAAATGTACATGCCCAGAATTAGCTAATTTTTGAAAGAAAAAAAAAATGAAAACATCAGTATCACTTTTAGCGTTATCAGTCATTATTAGACTCAAGGAGGATGATGCGGGTGTCATATCACCTCCCCCCCCCAAAAAAAAATATTTGGAATACAGACCTTTTTTTTATATTTTTGCAATAACTCATTTTTATTCCCAATTTAAAATGCAAATATATCAAGTGTGAAACATGCCAAATTATCAACATTTGTTCGCTATATGTTAATCAAATTGTGTATCATGTGATATATGAGTAGTTGGTATTTATTAGTTACGATTTTTCCTTGATATTTTTAATAATTACTGATATCGCCTTCCACTCATCCCCCAAAGATACGTCCTAGTTACATCCATTATAGGTTTATGATTTAAAATTTCAACCAACAACCAAGCACAATTATATTATAATAATTATATACTACAGTTTTATTTTATTTATTCAAATTCAGAAATAATATTGAATACATTTAGTATATAAATATTTACATCGGCGTGATTTTAATCACGATAATAAACTACAGATACCTAAAAATGTTTTGAATTCAATAAGGGAAAAAAAGAACCTAACCAAAATGTTCCATCAGAACCCTGGTAGTTGCTGCCTTATGTAAAGGTTATATTTATGTAGCCTACCAGATTATATATATTATTATAAAATCGATGGTCTTACTCATAGTTGGTATTTCGAGAAATGTAGCTATATAATTATTATATTATGTCCCCGTATCACTTGTTTAATCACGATTTTAATTCTATTTTTAGTGATCGCGTCATTTTATTCAAGGGGGTAGGAGGACGATCAATTTAGTAATTTGTCTCAGTTTATAGCTTTTCATCTTATTGTAGTCTTGAATGACATTAATTAAGTGGATCCTGGTAATTATTGGGTCTTGGGGAAAAAAAATGTCGAAATATCGAAAAACGTTTTATATAAGTACCTACTTACTTTTTGTTCATACGCCCCCACAGATAAAGGATTAAAAATTACTATCCGTGGTCAATTTTTCGATTTTCGCGACTATCAGCTTTAAAATAAAATAATATAAAACGCTACGATAATATGTAGGTACCATCTATTTATTTGTTAATCGAAAGTCTAAAAATTATACAATTATAAATGAAGGACAATATTATAAAACTTTCTTCGTCAGTCAACATATCTGTTAGGTTTATCACGGCCTATTATCAAATATCGAGATGACACCAATTGTTTATATTCGAACTCAGTTTGGACAGTTGTATAGAGATACCGTTGTACAGATTTTTTTTTAATATTCTAAGACTATAGAACCTATAGTGCTTTTATTTAAAACCACTATTTTGAAGATATTTTTAGTGATGAAAACATGCAGTCTTCTTCCCCCATAAATACGCCCCTGATTCGATATAACCACGTTTGATTGAAAATGATTTACTTTTAGATTCTATATTCATATTTTCACTATTATTTGCCCTACTACATAGTAGTTGAGTTAAAATAAGTAAGATCCATAAGATTCATACTTTGTTAGCAGTAATTTATAATTGAGGTATTTGATATTATTGTATTCAAAATATGATGATATTACACAATAATTTTAAATTTATGTCATTTGTTTAAATTTTACTGATAAATAATTGATTGTAAATCATATTATTGAAAAATTGTCCTTCAAAGTATTATTTAACCTCCATATTTTATTAAAAAGCAACATTTTCGGGGGAGAGAGGGCTCTATTTAAAATATACCTGAACTTAACATTGGCTGTTTATAGAAGAGCTAGAACAAAACTAATATGTTCTATTAAATGAGAAAATTAGTTGGCAATTTTTGAATGCGAATCCCATTCTGTAATCAGTTTTTCAATGATTCGTTTCAAAATGCACAAGACTCGATTTAAATTTAACACATAATCCATTTCAACTAATATCAAAACTCAGATGTACTGTACCTTATTTAAAAATCATATGTTTCAAACTTAAACCACAAAAAAAAATAACATAGATAATGACTAAAATATTATATTTAATTTCTTAGCCTAATATACATTAGAAAATCGAATTTTGGATTTTCTATTGTATAAGGAAATTTTTTTCTAGTTTTCTGAAAAAATGTAATTTTTGATTATAGTGACAGTTCCGTGTCAAAACTTCACAACGTAAAATGTTTTAAATTTTGTTTTTTTCCATGATTTTGGTTGTTTATATATACGCACTGTAAAAATAATGATGTGTATATGTTACAGTTAATGTTGTTATATTTATACTTTTTGTATATAAAATAGTAAACGATTTTGTGCTACTAGTTTTAATACTACAGTATATGAGTCTATTATCAAATTAAAGGTAAGAATATTGTCAGTATTTGTACGTTGGTTTTTTCTTGGTGTTTCAATTTCCAAGCGAGTTAAAAATATATGAAATATTACAATTTAAAAATTGTCGAATCTGGATTAGAAATTAAAATATTGTGAAAAAACCTTGGTACAAACACAAACAATATGCTTACCCTTAAGTTAGTCAATAGGCTGATACACTCCAATATTAAAACGGCCAGCACAAAATAGGTTAAAGTATAATTATAACGACATTAACCGATTTCACAACATTAACCACAATATATATATATATTTTAAATTATTTATAAGTAACATTCTGATATTTAATAATATCGAACTAAACAAACTTCTTTTTTTTTTATCTCCTGAACGAATTGTAAAAATTGAGTTACGAGATAGGTTTTGGCACGTAGCCGTCGCAGTAGCCTACTCGTATTACTCGTATCTTCATCGATTATAATTGTTGTGAATATTGTATTAATTTGTAACTATGTATTTTTATAATACGATAATAATAAATTATAATAGGTATTATTTGTGTATAGTTTTTTTTTTTTTTTTTTTTTCCCGTGTTGTTTTGTTATTGTTTCGCATTAATTCCTCGCTATGGGTACACGGAAAATACGGGAAACGACCGACGACGACGCCGCGAACGGTTTTTTTAAATTTTTTTTTCTCGTTATTGAAAACCCATAACGTACCACCCGCGCGCCCGTACAAAGTTGCGTAGAGGTATCCAAACGCTTTTGGCGACAGCGTGCGTGGCACGCTCGCGAGTGCCGTAGTACGCAAATGTAAAGCGGTAAAGCCGGTCGCCGCACACGGTGAGCGCGCGCGCGTACGGTCGCCGCCGGAATCGTATTTAGCCGTGATATTATCGAAAATAATTTATTCACAACGAACAATATTGATATTGTTTTCGTTACGATTAGGCGATTATAATTACTTTTACGGCCGCCAACGCTGTCCGTATATTATTTTTAGACCGGCGACCAGACCATTGGCGCCAAGTCCTAAATATGTAGCCGGGCGAAATTCGTTCCGAGAGGCCCCTGCAATAACTAAACACAGCCTATATTTTATGCCCGAAATTATGGTTAATGTAAGTTTTTATTTCTGTAATGATGTATTCATTGGGTTTGGGGCGACCAAACATTGTACGAAAATAAAGCGGCCCTTTGGTTAATTTTTAAAAATGTCGGGCCAAGGCCCGACCTTAACATAAAGTTCGGCGGCGCCACTGCGACTAGTCCGGATTTACAAAATCACAAAAAAGCGAGTTGAAACATAAACATTTGTAAACTTTAGAAATGTATAATTTTAAAAATTCGAATACTCTACTAAGTATGCGAGGCTTAAGAGTTTTTTCTGTTTTTTTGAGCATAGTTAATCCGTAATATATATTATATATATATATTTATAAAAAAAAAGTAGTCATACGTAGGTCTCTTGAGGAAAAAACAAACTACAAATATTATTGATAATAATACATGTT
Organism: Cinara cedri; assembly: GCA_902439185.1. Lineage (NCBI taxonomy): Eukaryota > Metazoa > Arthropoda > Insecta > Hemiptera > Aphididae > Cinara > Cinara cedri. Next base: position 1,136,499 of record CABPRJ010000957.1, on the reverse strand, counting down.
TTAGAATATAAAATATCGTGCGTTTTAATTTGCGGAAAATGTTCAAGGATATTGAATTATTGACGAATTCCGAATTCATTTGATTACTTCTGCTATTATATAGTTACCCTTGAACCCTTTCAAGTTCCGAATATTTAAATACACGCGAGAAATACATAGCGGTACCCATTACTTATGAATACAATATAAAACAAAATAAATACAAATATTACATTTGCCGGTAAATCCACACGCGTGGTTTCAAAAAAATAAAATATTTATCGATATTATGCTATAGAATTAACAGATAACTCACAAATATAGCAAGGCTGCGGAAAAATGAAAAAAAAAAAAAGGTACCTATTGAAGACCAAGAAACTTAGCAACCAAACCCGTGCGAAGCCTTAAAATGTTTCTTTATGAACTTTAATTTATAATTTGAAAATCAAAGCTGAACGTTTAAACTTCAATCAAATTAATGTTTTAACTATCTCATATCTCACTATTGGATTTCCTAAGGTTCAAATTTGATGTTTATATATTTCTTTTAACGTAATTCTTCTTAACGTATTATTTATAGGTTTTTAGGGTATTTTGCGTCCTCTCAGGCATTGCGCCTGGGACGCAAGCATTGTTCTCCCTTCCTTCTTATGGCCCTGGTTGGAGTAGATAATAATATGCGATACTAATTATGTGAATGTGGTGTTGAACACACTATGGACAACCTGCCGGAATTGCTCACTATTTCTAGCAAAATGCTCGATAAAAATGTTATGAAAAGACATTGACAAAGCTGATTTCTGCAAAATATCTAGAGAGGACATGGCAATAATAATAATGCAATAGCTTATAATATTAATCAATTATATATAGATATTGAATATATTTAATAATAAATCATGTTCAGCTATCCAAGCGTCATGTCATAAATATACTTTTAAAGATCTCAAAATATGGTTATCAGTCATTATATACGTCATGCGATAATTTTTTTTAATAACAAAATATTTAACTAAAAACTTATAATATTAGTATATTATGTGATTTTATAAGTACCTTATCGAGTATACCTAAAAATAATAACTATTGATTTTACTATATAATGTGTTTTTTAAACTACTTTTCGAACACACAAATTTGTAATAATGGAAAAATACCAAGAGAACTTTTTTGTTGAAGTTTGGATTTAGTTTCTAAGAAAAAAATTAATTTTAAGTTTTTTTTTTCAAGCAGTTTCATAATAATTGGGAAAACCGAAAGACGAAAAATGAAAATTGGCGTAAATATTTTCACGGTAAAATTTTCAAAATATTTGGCGATTTTTTGAACTATTTATAAACATTTTCTTTTTGCGTAATTTTTATTTGACAGGTATTACGTTGTATAACTATTTGACCCAACAAACATGTCTGAACATTTAATGGGGGGTTCATTATAAAAACTTATGTTTAAGATCAAAATAAAATATTATGACCTTTCGTATAATAAATACCATTGTCGTTATTTACAGATATAAATTAAATAATTTTATGTATCCTATTTTCCCAACTTCTCACTAACAACAGTGGCACACCCATCAGCAGTATCAGCTTTTTTTTTTACTACCTATTGGCAATATTATTAATCAAGTTTAAATACAATACCTTTCTCTCGCTGGTAATAATAGTATTGTCCTGTTTTAACAATATAATATTAATTATAATCATTTTATTTTTGTATTCGTAAATCTTTCGTTCCAGGGAAGATTAAGGGAAGTTTAAGTCAATTTTGTATAGTTTTCAATACAAGCGAATTTAATTTTGAAAATACATACAATTTTTTATATAATAACACACTCACATACACTGCATACAAGCATTTTAAAATGCATTGTTACACGTATATACTTATGTAGTTAAGATAAATAAAAAAAACCAACAATTGACTTATATCCTGTTTCCCTGGGACCAAAGAAATATCAAAAATAATTAATACTATTTGATGTATTTTTCAATTATTTATTGTATGATATCATGTTTCAACTTTGTTTACCTACTCGTATGTTTTGGTTAAAAACTTTTACTTTTGGGTAGGTAGTTTTTAGAGTCAATAAATACTAAATAAAATTCAAAATGAAATTTTAGAACTAATCTTAGTGTACATAATACATATAGTCATTAAACAATTAAGTATACGAAATAACGACCCTTAGATTCCGTGAAAAACGTAACACATAAATTCAAATTAAATTTATACAAACAACTAACAACATGTAATGTTATAATACGCGCCAATGTCAAAAATACACGATTCGGTAAATATTCAATCCCCAGAGCGGTGGCTTTCCGAAGAATTATTATTTTTCGTCGGGGGTCCGTTTTCAAACGATTGCCAAACTCGCCGCGGTCCAAAAACCCTGTAAAATTATACCGACGACTCGGGGAAAATTTTTTTTTATTCCTATGCTTCCCCTATGCGTCCTCTCCCGCAAGTTAGATCGGCTATACTATCTATACTCTGCGGATGGCGTTATCGATATTAGAATTAATATTGTTCGAGTATATTAAAATACGACGGCATTTATATCGCGCGTTACCGAATTAAAAATGTATATTATACTATATATATATATAGTGATGGAAAACACACGCGCTTACGTGCAACGTAAACTCGCCTTTTGGAAAAATACTCGCTATTGGACGATTCGCTGACCGTTACGCTGCTGCTGACTTCTTGTTGTTGTTGTTGTTGCTGTTGCTGTTGCTGCTGCTGCTGCTGTTGCTGTTTGGTCCGCCTGCGGAGGAACAGTTTCCTGATGAGCATTTCGGCGGGCGGGTCGACGCGGGGCACCCTCGGCAACAATAATATCGTTTATTATATTATTATCCTGTTGCGCGGACGGGACGCTGGGTCGGCGCGATATTGTTCACTACGCTTGTGTGCGTGTCGGCGGCGGACGTGGTCGCAGACGCGAATTTATTTCTGCCGAACCGCGGCCGAGTAAACGCTCAAACGCCACAACGTTAACTGTTGTAACAATATATACCTAGCGCAATGCAGACAGACAGTGACGGTACGCGACTGCGAAAACGGCAGGCAATTATGGGCGTGAAAACTGTTGCGACGACGTCACACCGTACACACTATATAATTTATGTGTGTGTGTTAATATCATATAGACGTGCATGTGTGTACATATACACACGAAAATGTATACGGAACGGAATTCTCAAAGGCAAACAGATGACGACAATGGCACACGTGATCGGAGCAGACCGCGCGTGTATGCAATTAATGGTTATAACCAGGTAATAATATTATAATATTATGGTATACACGAACCGAGAGCGCGCGGTCGGTATATTTTCGTTTGGAGGTCGTAGGTTACGGGCCTACTTACAAGTTGGTCTATAGTGCAAATGTCCCAGTGATTGACGAAGATAATAAGAACCATTACCGCGGTTACACTACACGGTTTTCCTTGAGTTTCTCTGAGATGTCGTACCTAAATACTCGTATTACTCTTATTGTCGAATTTTCCCCAAAATGGAGACTATTGCATAATATACCCGTTACTTTTAAACATTTTTAGCGACTCCCTCTGGACCAAATGAGCTTAAACTCGGGAATTTTTTGTAGGCGGGTTGAAGTGATAAAAGTTGAATTGAATTTCAATATAAATATGAACTTAACCACAGTGTTGTTGCGACTGAAAAGTATTTGTTGAGCTTTTTACACCCCTGCAGATTACCTCTACCATTTTTATGATTAAATTTTAAAAAATTTTTTTAGAGGTGGGTGGTAATATAATATTATTGTATTATTAATGGTGTATTTGGTTATTCATCGTTTTGCAAAGAATATTTCTGTCATATAAAATTATAGTTGGGGGGAAAATTGGACTTTATAGTGACGATTGAACTATTGAATTGCAACAGAACTATTGCTCGTGGGGGTGTTCTTACTTTTGACGAACTTTGCGCACGCAGTCGACTTGACGAAAGTCATATAATGCGTTTACAGATAATTATAATAATATTTGATGATATTGAGTACATATATTACAATTAAATATTATATATACAGAGACATTTATCGTGTTGTGTAAGAACCCGGTGCCATTGAATCGATTCTCAAACATTAAGTAGGTATTCGATATTTTTTCCAATTGAATTGTTTCACGATTTTCGAATTTTGAATTGATGGTTCCTCAACATAAATTTCGTAAATACGTCGGTTACCAAATTTGTTCAAAATAAACATTTAATTGTACATTAAAATAATGTGAAAATCTAAATATTCAATGCATAAGTTGTTTACTAATATTCGTATGTATTTACGCAATAATTAAAGATTTAAAACATTAAAAAAAAAAAAATCATTGTTAATATTTGAGTTATATATCGAAATTTGAATATCGGTGTCATACCTTATTCTAAATTTAAATGTTTTATAATTTAAAAAATCCAGACATATTTCACATCTGCATTAATAGGCCACTAAAAAAATTTTGATAGGAGTAGTAAACTATTAATTCGTGTTTTTTTCTTGATGTAGGACTTTTGCATACAAACTTTTAAAAATGTCGATAGATATTTTAAGTAAAGTACCATCAGTCAGAATTCTTTTAAGGTTCCACATGAAAAATCGTAGTAGTTTATTCACCAAAAAAGTGTTTTCTAAAAAGCGAAAATAATAAATTTTTTTTGGAAAAATCATTGAGTACTACAAAATTTTCTCAAATCATGTACAATCAAATGAAAAATCAGCAAATTGACATTAAAAAATCAGAATATTTTAAATAATTGACAAATGGTTTGTCAAAAAAAAAAAAAAAAAAACAACAACATAATATTTAAAATAAATTAATAGTTTATTTCTTATAATACACACAATTTCAAGTATAATATTCTAAGCAAAAAAATATATCCATTATATGAACAAAATATTTTCGATTATCGTTAAATAATGGTGTAAATGCTATCGAAATATTTTTTGCCCAAATAGTTCACGTTTGGAAAATATTTATAAATAAATCAAAAATTCAGCAAACATTTTAATCTCATATTTCTAAAACGTTTAATTTTTATATTTTCTCGGAAACATACAAATATTTAGAAAACATTTTTACAAATCATACAACAGAATATTTTGTTATCTCAAGAATAAAATATGTATACAATATCATCAGAAAAATATTTATTATATAACCATTTAAAAATATTATTATTTCTCAAAAGCTGTGTGGGTTCTAGATAAAAATAAAAAATTTAAAACTAATCTAATCTATCCTTTAAATATTTATGTCGCCGTCGTGCACTTTTTCCACTGTCATTTGAGATACCTATAGATTCTACATATTTCGAGAACTACTTGTTGAAAATATCATTGGTATAGCCGATTCAACGGTCGACGGGATAGTTTATATGTGAAATCAGGAGCCGTTTCAACGCGGTTGCCGTCAAAACCAACCCCGATCCACAGTCTACAGGGTGTACGCGGGTCTTTGTGGCATAACTTTTACGCGCGTAGAAATAAGTAACGAACCACGACGGTGTTTGGGTATTGGACGCCTACGCATGGTAGTGACACGTGGCAATTAAACAAATATTATTGATTGAAACAATGCACCGTTTTTAAAGCGGTTTTTTTTTTTATACATTTATATATTTTTTTTTTCAAATTCATACTATCGACAATACCTATGTGTGTTATGTTAAAATAATAATATATAGGTATATCATATAACCTAAATAGATTCGAAACGTTCGAAGCGCCCGAATTATTATAAATAAGATAAATGTTAAACGAACACGAAAATAGGGGGATTCTAAATGTACAATAAACTAATTACAGATGGGTAGAAAAATAATAACAACACTATGTATTTAATGCATATAGTGTGTGTATGATACAAACATTGTCGATCGTTTGATTTATGATTTGATTTTTTTTTCCTTAAAAACTATACCTAAGCACATAAACATTCGATATCATAATACAATAGGTACCTACTTGTCCTAAAATGTTAACCTCGTTTTTTGTACAACACGACGTATAATTATAATAATAATAATAAATAATAATAAATAGTTTTGTCAAAATACTTAAACTGATAATGATTATATTATTATTATTAATATTATAAAAAATTTTTTTAAAATAAATAAATATATTCACGATTTAATCATTCGACAATATATATTTTAACAATAAAATATAATATCAAATATCATAATACTTGCTTATTAATTTCATTCAAATAGACGACTATAGCAGCATAAAATAGAATAAAAAATTAAACTAATTAAATACCTGAATATCCGCATACCATATATGCAAATAATATTGTACTATAAATTGTATTTTCAATTTACCAAATCAATCAATGGTGAGTTTTAACCATGGATAACCATAAGCACAAATTTAGGGAAGAAAGAATTTCTATTAGAAATCAAAAGCATTACCTACTATTTATTTTTTGTAATTAAAAATAATTATAAACTGTATTTATAATAAAATATAAACAATTATTAGTTTAAACTTGACATTTCAAACACAAATAGTAATTTTCTCCGTTTTCCAAATTCTTTTAAATCTAGGAGGAGTTATCCTCTCTTTCTTCCTTGTTGGCGTCCACGACGTAAATTAGTTCAAAAATTAAAGTTACGTTAAACAAGTTAATTTGCAGTGGCGCACAAAGGTATTTTGAGAGCACATATAATTAACAAAAGTTACACACCCACCCATTTTTTTTTATTTAAAAAAAAACCTTCTTTCTGCACTCCACACTTATATACTCACAAAACATTTATTTGAACAATTTTAAATTAAAAAGTTATCTCTTATAAATTACCTATATAGGCCTATAATGTGTATAGTATATATAATATTTGTATAATGAAAAACAAGTAAATAATACTCAAGAGTTAAGAGAACTAAATGCTAATATAGCGTCGTCTCAATTTTTTTTCAAAACTATTATACAAAATAATTAATATAAACTAATATACATAAACAAAAGAATTGAATAGATATTTGAACTGTAATCAACTCTTAAAATAATTTGAAATAATAATTAAGATGTCAACACCAGAGAGTCGAGATTTCCTAGATCTTACTTTTAAATTTTATAAGAATACATTTTAAATATAACGTAGTTGATCCTCAAAACATTTACTCTTCATAATTAATATTTATACCATTTTCATAGGACATAATCATTTGATTTTCCTAGCGGTTTTCATAAAAATTAGGAAAAACGGGAGAATTTACGTACAGATATAAATTAAATTCCTCTATATATCCTATCTTCTGAACTCCTCACCTACAACAGACCACCCATCGTGCAAATTATGTCAGTCTTTTTTTTACACTGCAGAACGGACGAATTATTCCACGTACGGTATCGATTTTGTGTGTGTGTACCAAATGACTACTGCAATATTATTATTTCCGTGTTTTAATTTGACTTAATTTCTGTTAATTTTTACAATTATAAACTAATTAAGGAATAAAAAATATTAAAAAATGTCTGTAAATAAATTAAAATTTGCTTATTTATGACTCAATTTCTAAGAAATATAAAGACAATTGCTCTTGAAATTAAAAGATTATGCTGTTTAGGAATACCATAGTATCATTAAGAAAAAAAAAATAAACGGACATACTTCGCAAGATGGGTGGGCCACTGTTGTAGGTGAGACATTGGGAAGATAGAGGGGAAATTGTATGTATATCTGTACGCAAAGATTAATTATTTTCTAAAAAAAAAATGATTTTGAACGGAGTTCAGTTATACATGTTTGAAAGACCGTAATATTTACGATCTGGAAATAATACATTTCGTAAATTTTCCCGTTTTTCCTCATTTATTATGAAAACCTCTAGGAAAATCAAAAAATTACCTTCTTATGTACCATCCCAGTCAAATTCTTTTCAGAAAAGGTGTTACACTTGAAAATTTAAAAAAATTTCCGGTAGAAAAGTTGTTCACAGAAAACAAAATAAACATCATTGTAAAACCAATACATTTAACGCCACGCGCAGAATCTAAAATAATACCTACATTATAGATAAGATTTTTTTCTTTACTTATCAAATCTATACAAATAAATTATCAATTAATATAACTGTGACTTTTATAAGTTTTGATACAAATTACGTATAATTATTTAATACAACTAAAACCGATTTAAAATCTATAAATAATAGTCTATTTATCTAATAGTTCACAGTTTAATTTCATTACATCGATTAAAATATGATGGAACATCTTATATAGTAATAGTATTAGTAACCAATTAAATATAATTCTTTAATAATAGATAGTTTTGGATGTTCATTTTTATATGCAGTACCTACTCGAAAATATATAGTTATACATTATTAAGTTATTTTAATTTTAAAAACAAGCCTGATAATATTGTTATATTGAATAGGTCACTATTTTAAGTAAACAATTTGTGTATAAGTTGCAGTGTCTCCATTATTCTACAATTTTTATAACTTTAAATGTGAAGAGTTCATTTGCGAGAAAGGCGGGAAGGTGTCGGGAATACAGGAGTAATAACGACCATTTGTCATATTCGAAAAAACGATCCTAGAGAATGGAAAATAAAATCATGGATATAGATTTTTTTCACTTTTTTAATTTCCAAGGCATCGATCTTGGAACTTCCTATATTACCTTTCGTACTTATTTATCGATTTATTAAGCTGTAACAGAAAACTTTGATGACAGTTATTATTAAAATAGTAAAATACGTTATTCAAATAGAGATACTACCATTATTTTGTGTATATCTAAACAAATTTTACAACTGTCAGTTAGAAACTCGGAATAAATAATGCGAGTGCCTTTATTGAAACTTCCGCTACCAAAAATAACTCCGTAGACTGTATTAAATACAGGTATATCGATTCGCAAAAAAACTATTACAACTTAATTTTGACATTCATTGTACATAATATATACGAGTATAATATTACTATAATACATTAAGATGTATGATGTTATTTTTTTTTCTTTATTCTATCGTAAAAATATAGGTAGATCAACATAGTGCATGTGTTATGTAAGACACTCATTATCTATGAAAGTATTAACTTTTTTTGGGAATTCTTTATTAGAACACGTATAAAATAAACAGATCTAAAACGTTATATTGTCGTGGTAATAACTCGTTATTTTTTATCACCCTTATATTTTGGGAGTAAAACCACTACGGTACCTGTGATTTCACTTAAAAGTAAGTAGTGGCACTACCTACTTTTAATTTTCAAACAGCCATGAATAGAAATTTTAGTTTAAATAGTTTGATGTTTTGTGGTTAGAGGGTGAGTAGTGGAATAGTGAGTTTAGTATTCAAACGCCGCGCTCCCACACAAATTATGATCCACTGTCCACTATACTCCCTTACAAATAAAACTACATAAAAAAAAAATTAATTTGACAATTTCGTCAATGAGTTGATAGGATTTAAAAATGTCAACATCAAAATATATTTAAACTAAAAATTATATCTATGACATTTTAAAAATATGTATTACTTAAAAATCAAAATCGGATTGTGGTTTCAACCCTGAAAATAAGGATGATAAAACTAACAGTAGTGTAATATTTTTAGAGCTGCTTGTTTCTTTAATTCTTTATAAAATTAACTCCGAAAAAATTAATACTTTTTTGAGATAGTGAATTTCTTACGTTACCTATTTAATCAGTATATTATATACGAGTATGTCAGAAACCGCCAAGAAGATCTTTGCGAAAGCTATATTGGTAAATAAAAAGCGAGTAAAAGTAAAAAATAATAATCTAATAATAATGGATTGCGATTAACCACAATGTTATGTAATAGATCGAAATGTGTACGTTTTATTAATTTGTAGATTAGTATACAATGTTCTTGAACAGACGCACAAATGCATAATTTTACACGACATAAAGTAACTTTGGTAGGTTAGGTTAGGTATACGATATGGTTTTTAGAAAAGAACATAAGTATCCATAAAACTTTTGGTTTATAACTTGAAAGTTGCACGTATTTTCAACGTAGATAATATATTATGATGAAACGTGTATACGGCTCACAACCAGCATGTTACACTAACCTAACCTAACCCTGTGATGCATAAACAGTACCTACCTACTGGTCTAGGTTGTTATAGTATTAATATATAGTACCCTATTGCTATAAATCGGGCACTACGCTAATTAAATTAATTTTTTTTTTCTCTATATTTATATGGTAGGAACAAATTAATTTTATTTGATATTTTATTCTATTACTCCGTGTATGTTCAATAAAAATTAAATCGGTATGATGAAATTACGATAAATATGCGCTGACGTAACGAATCGAATCTCATCTGGATATTTGATATGAATTCTAGTTTTAAATGTATAGTTTAAATTGATGTGTAAGTGCATATTATTTGATTGTACTTAATTCTTTTTTTTTTAAAAAATCTTGTTTGTTTGAACTTAGAACTTGGTATTTATACAAACATAGTATAATTATATAATATTATAATTTAATAAAGATGTAATTATGTGAAATATCTAATAATTTACGCTGAATGTGCGTATAAATACATAAATATTACGTTTATATTATTTTAGGAAAATTTAGGTGCATGGTAGGTATACAATCAAACACTTCTATTTTATGATTTGAAATCTAATACTTACATATATTATATACTATACATATAGGTATCTATAGGTATCGTGGTCCGTGGTTATATAGTATACCTACCTATGTAGGTAGTTAATTCGGCGAAATCCCTGTTTGGGTCAGAAGAACTGAAGAACACGAATAAATTTGTATAGTGTGTATTATAATATACTCGTATTATGTATTATGCGAAATCGGAACCCCTTAAAAATTGTTGTGAGTACCTATCTACGTATTATACAATATACGTAATAGAAAATATTTTCCATTACCTACACAATATTATACAAACGAAATACGTGAGCAATTTCACGATCAAATACAATCATTTATTTTATACCAAGGTACCTTATATGGTTAAAATACTATTATCGGTATCTCGGATCCAGATGCATATATCTATTTGGTCCCAGGGAAGAAGGAATTAGGTAAATAGTTGGAATTATTTCTTTTATAATTTCGTCTTATATTATTTGTTGGTCTAAATGAGTAGGTATCACATAGTGTGCTGAAATTTAAAATATCTGAAGTCACTATGATGCGCATTTAGTTGGTCGTAAAAGGCATCCGTACGTCATATTTATCATATAGCAATTTAGTCGTTTAGCAACTCTCGACATTTAATTCGCTCGTATCGAAAACTATTTTAAACAAAATTAACTTGAGACTTAAGCCCTTTTTCCCTGGAACAAAATACATAGGCAACTATATGATATAATTGCGCACCCCCGTCATCATAGCCAATAGTCATGTATAATATAATAGTTCAGTGGCGTATTTATCCATTCGTTTTATTCGGAGGGGGGGGGTTGAGAGGGAAGAGGGAAAATGGCGGGTAAGCACAATTCCGAGTCCGCCTTGATCATAAGCAAAAATCGAAAGCCCAACGACGACATTCTTACCTTTGAGTGAGTTTCTCGTCCGTTTTCGATATCCCGGCGGCTATACGATCCATTTCAATGTAGGCGGTTAGATTCGGGGCGCTTCCAGCCCGCACCGTGTCCATCATCGTCGCACAGTAATACCGTACACGGGGCACTTCTTAGGCACGAGTTTAGATTGGAAAAACGAAACGCTTATAGACGGACGTTAAGAACGAAACACTTGCGAAACCGAACATTTATAGAAAACGGCGCGACGGTCTTCTGGCAGTGGTCTTGCGTCTTGCAACGATTCGCGTGTAACAACACGCCGCAGCGGACTACGCGGTAATGGGGAGAGAACAGGCGACCGACTACTACCTGGCACGCATCTTTGGGTCTCGGCACCAGCTGCAGGTGTATAATAATGCCCGAAAACAATATAATATGTGAACACGTTCACGTATACTATAGAAAACGACACATACTCGGCCACCTTCACGCGCGCAAAAACCGGTATTGCCGCCGTGCGTAGTCAACCCGCGCACAAAGACCTTGATGACTAATCTTTGTGGCGGTCACTGCATCGGTACGAGCTGTATGTGGTTACAGGTATCTACCTGCAGCACATACATACAACTAGGGAACGCTTCTCTTTCTCTCTCTTTCTGTTGAATCTGTGTATGTTCTCCCCCCTTTCTATCACCGACCGTCAAAAAACTCTCGTTCTATCACTCTCCTTCTCTCTTAGGTATACCGCGTCTTCTTTTTCTATAAGACTTCAATAGGATCCGCTCGTCCCGGGTTCTCGCCTCTCCTTACGGATACCGCCGCCGCCGCCGCCGCCACCACCGCCACCGGCCACCGCCACAACTGCCACCACCACGACCGTCAACGATAACAACGCCGACCACCACTGTATGATATTTGTTGTATTTTATACAGGTTTATACTAAACCGCTACCTGCCGTCTTGTCGTCGCGTACACCGGCCGGTACACAGCACTCGGGATAACACCATTAAAACCGACGTATGTCATACTGTTTATTAGAAGTAAAAAAAACCCGAACGATCCATTAGACACGGACAATCTTTCATTCCGGCCGATATAATATACTGTCGCGTGTAATATTATACGCGGCGCGTGCGTGCAACGGACGGACGCGGTTCGCCGACTGTTTTTGTGTTTTCAATGTTTCCACCGTGTGCTCTGGCAGACACAGCAACGAACGGGACGATAGGACGTGCGCGTGCAACGCGCGACGGCTCTCCGGTTTTCGTAGGGGTGAGGGTCCCGTCGTCGGGCCGGTCGATCGTGTGGCGCCACGCCGCTGCCCCACCCCTACCGCACACGGTGACGTCACGTCTGCGTGGGCGGGCGGCAGAGGGGGGAGAGGAGAAACTTTTAGGGGTCGCGCCGCAACGTGATCGGCTCTACGGTCCAACGGTTCCCGCAGCAGGTGAGACGCAGCGCCGAGACCCTAATAAACATTTCGCACCCTCGCTGTTATAATAATATCTATTATGCATACGCGTATAGGTACTAGGTACCTAGTATATTACAAAGCGCGTGTGACGCGATCGTGCACAGATCGTAAACCGACAACATAAATATGTTTGTGTTTATATTTCTTACGTTTTAATATTTTTCATCATAAAATCGCCAATATTATTTTAGATTCTGAGTGGAGTGAAGAAGCTTATGGTTTTAAAAATATTTTAAAAATATTTTTTTTTTCTATGGACAGCTTTTCTACCAGAGAACTTGCTTCGATATTTACGTATAGCACTTTTTCTGAAAAGGAATCGATGTGGGAAGGTACTTTAGGGAGGTCGTTTTTCGATTTTTCAAGAGTTTTCCCAACAAATGAGAAAAATCAGGGAAAAACGTAGGAAAATCGGTACATTAAACAAATATTATTGAATATAATATATATAATGCCAATTTAATTATTTTACCATAATATGATATATATATATTATATTGTTGACAAAGCTTTAATTGGACTTTACTCATAATCGTTTTTTCGTTAGTAATGGTTAATCGTTGCTAACAGAAATACATTAGGTTATCTATAAGGCTATAACAGTGGCTGCGCTCGTTCCCATTATCCTAGGACGTCTTTTTGTGTATGCAAGTATACTAGTTACGGGGCCGTGTTAAGGGGGGGGACGGCGATGGGAGCATTTTCCACGGGGCGCAAAGCTTTTAAAACTGTGGGGTGCCCGGCCCAATATAAAACTAGGAATTAAATTAAGAATATCACTATATATTATTATTATATATATATACGAGTATACTACTTGTTAATTCGTTACAATTGTTTTATTTCGATACACTTTGCTTAATAATAATGAATACTTTTTGGTAATTAGAAGTGCCACCTTTAAGTTTATAGTAGGTATATTATGTGTACCAAGAAAATTGTAGGTAAAATGTTGAAATTATAATATGAATTTAATAAAATCGTAAGAGCTATTTTATAAAATATATTATTATTATTATTATTATTTAATAATTGTATGCATTCTACTAGAGCGTTTCTTTTCTAATAATTGTTTATGGTCTGCTGTTTTTCTCTTTACTACATTTAAAATAATTTTCCTAGGTGAATTATTTGGTTCTTCGTGATTATGTACACATTAACTTACAAAAATAACCGTAGAATTCATTAAGATTTATTTTTGAAATATAACCACCACAATGTGTGCAACACCATTTAACGCCACCGTCCACCATGTATGGTATATGTTTTTCTTTATAAAATGTATAACTTTAGTATACAATGTTAAATCGTGGCCTCGTTCACTTTAAATAATTTCTGAATCGTTTATATTCACATAACGATTTAAAAGCGTAATAATAGCTGAAGTATTTCCTTTGCATATAGGTTTATACGCAAAGATGTCAGGAAGGAAGGCAAGACAAAGTTAGAGAAGCCTTATGTGGCAATAAATTTGTTATATTTAAGTAATTTTTTTTTTTTTTTTGAATTGTATATTGCATAATTTATAAAATATTTAATCTTGCCTCCATTCCTAGACAAATGTCTTCACAGTATAAAAAAAAAAATATGTATATTAATCTTAACTTTTATTGATATCAAAAATTATAGTTTCCGGTTGTGTTAGGATTCTTTTGTCGGTTTTTAATAAAATTGTCTGCGTTATCTAAATGGAGCATTCACAAAGTGTAAATATGCTGCTATTGCATAGTAAAATTTTGTTTGTTTTCACAATTATTTCGTAAAATAACAAAATTAGTAATACAACAAAAATATAGAAAAATTAATATTTCAATGATTACATTTTAAGCGGGAAGGGAAATTAGTTTTTTTAAAACTTTAAATCAAGTTTATTCTATGAATATTTTTGTTGTAAACCTTTTGCAATTCAACCAGTACCGTTTTTATAAACCTAAATACAATTTGGCCATTTAATTTTGATAAATAAGATTTATTATGGTTGGTTAGTAAGACCACGTGTCCCGTGGTAGAATGATTAGCCGTTTAGTGATGATATCGCCATCATTTTGCTTGAGGTGTGCTGCATAGAGGTACTTACTTCTTTCCATATACTCAGTTATAATCTGTGATAAGTGCCCAACCAAATGCGTGATATCAGACTAAAAGTCTGCTAACAACAAGGCTATAGATGTAAAGTACTGAAGTCATCATACAATATTAAGACTATAATTATATATATATATTACCTTTACTACCATATCATTATTATTATTTAGTTTAGTTTATTTATTTACTTTACTTATATTCTGTTGACTTTATATGACTTTTTGATATTATGTTGTATAATGTTTTAGATCCAGACCATAGCGAAGGATCTATTGGTTTTACTGTTTTTTTTTTTAGTATTCTTTTTAATCTATGAACTTTTCTACCAGCAATCTTGCTCCAATATATAGAGTGTAGCATTTTTTCTGAAAGGTAATTTTATCTTTTTGGTGGATTGGGAACTAATTTTATGATTTTATGATTATATAAAAGTTTTCAAAATAATTGTAAAAAACTGAAAGAAAATTATAGGTAAAACGGCGGCAGATATTTACGATGCGCCGTGGCGTTGCCGGTTTCACTGTTCTTAATTTTTGTTAACTATATTTTCTACCAGAAATATTCCTCCAACCGAAAAATTACTAGAGATCGATTTTGTTCCATTTCATATCTAACCACTGACAGAGAAGATCATTGATATCTAAAGGAGTTTAAGTAAAATAATTGGAAAAAACCAAAAAGACGAAAAATACAATTTTTTCAAATTGCGGGGCAACGATTTCATTAATTAAAGTGTCTAAGATTATATTTTCGTATCAAACATTTTTTTTTTCAAATTTCAAGAATAGCATAAATTTTGTGAAAGAAAATGTTACCTAGTTTCTGAGTAAGAAAGCCGTTTGATTTTCCGTATAGTTTTCCTTAATGGTTACGAAAAACTGAGAAAAAACGTAGGAAATACGGCATAGTGTATGCATTTTTTTTTTATTGTTATTCAGTTAAAAATTATTGTAGAGATCTGTAGTTTTCATAAAATACTTTTATTGGCCTTTTATAGACGTTTTAAAATGTCAAAATATTCTAGCTATTTTTAGAGATTATTTATAGGTAGGTATTTAATATAAGTATGGTTTTATATGTATTTTTATTTGGTGGGTATCAGTTATTTAAATTATATGAAATGCTTGAAAGTTTAACACAGGTTATATTTTAAAGTGTACTTAGTGGTGTAAAAACAAATTTGAGTTTAATGCATTAGTTTTTTGTCATAAGCGTTGAAGATCAAATTTTGTCAAAAATCGTGAAAATGACAGCATTTAAAAATGTGTAATGTGAGTTAATCTAATCTAAGCCACTAAAATTGGAATTTATTTTCACAGCAATCCTAATAAATTAAATTAAATTAATTTCCTGTAATTAATTTATGTATCTTGTACGTTAATAAAAATGGAAATAAAACATTGTGCCATTATGATAATTTATTATAGTAAATAATGATCACTAAAATAACGTGCGTTTCATTATTATTCTTTTTTTTATAATATAAGAGAAACAAACATTTGTTTTCACATTCCTCATAAATAGGAATTCTTTACCGTTCCTCACTTTTTGTGTTTGAAAAGGAATGTGTTCTAAGCTTCGTTGCTATGAAAGAAATGCGTTTTTTCCTAACATTGTATAATATACAATGTATATATAAACAATTAATTTGTCAATTTCGATCCGAAAAAAACAAAAATTATATAAAAAGTGCAATAGTTACAAAAGTATTGTAACTAGTATAAGAATAAACATTATTATATTGTAAGGTTGGTAGTTTATTAGTAATTTTTGGGGAGAATCGTCTATTCTAACCACTATTAATTCAATGTGGGTATTCGTTTGATCAATACAATATTAGGTGAGTTTACTTAACTGGCACATTACCAAAAAGTAGCATTTCCAAAATATCTAAAATTAAATTATGTATCCGTTAATGTAATATAATAATCTGACTTATTCAATGACCTAAATCCAGCTATCTAAGACCGTAATCAGTACCGTTGACAGAAAAAATGTCGGGGGGGGGGAGTTCATTAATTGTGGTTGGTAATTTTGGTTGGTAAGATTGAGAAGCAGCTAGGCATAAAAATAAATAAATCGCATTATTAATCTACATTTTTAAAAATTAATCATCTTGATATTTTCTAAAATTTAATATGAACATTTGCAGTCATTTTACATTGTTGGACATGTCCGCTTTTTGCATTTAACCATTTTAAATGCATTTAAAACACAGAGGTGGTAATAAAAACATATATATTTTTTTTGAAGTTAAAAATCTTTTATTATTTTAAGCAATTCAGTAATGTAATTATTCAGTTATTTATTTAATATTAAATTTTATTATTTAAGATGCTAGCGAGTTGGTCACTCGTAAATTTTTTCCTGAAATCAGGAAATAGAAACCTATGAAATGTAGTGCTTTATACGTTTCAAATCA
The DNA here is from genome assembly GCA_902439185.1 of Cinara cedri. Classification (NCBI taxonomy): domain Eukaryota; kingdom Metazoa; phylum Arthropoda; class Insecta; order Hemiptera; family Aphididae; genus Cinara; species Cinara cedri. The sequence continues at coordinate 1,119,008 of CABPRJ010000957.1, read as the reverse complement.
TTCACTATGGGAATCTTTGAGGTGTACGGCTACTTCTTGGGTAACTTGATTAGCGAAATAAATTGACTAAAAATAATTTGATGAAAAACTGTTGGCTTATAAATGATAAGATCTGAACAAAAACCTATAAGTGACTTTATACAAAAACCACGTTGTCACAGTATTTATTAAAATATTTAGCTCAGAAAGGAGACATTGTTCTAGACTTCTCCCCTTTCTGCAATAAACACTAACTTTAATTGTTGATATTTCCATTACGGTTTGATGGACTAGTCCCATTTTTACATAAAATATGTACTTAATCAAGGCAAATAATATAAATCCGGTAATAACACAATTTCGTTTATAATAATTTGTAACAATATATTTCATATTTATAATTGTATCACTAACAATAAATTTTATTAGTATAGCGAATTTATGTAAACTTCACTATAACATTACAAAAAAAAAAGATTTTTTTGGGGGACGTTCTTTTTGGCTACGGTACCGCAGCTGATGTTTATACATACCTATCTTCAATAACTAACAAGTACTTTAAAATGTTAGTAATTAAGTACCTACTTGTGTAGTAGTATAATATGTATACATAATACACTTTTAGGATTTATTATGTATTGTATAAAGGTTAGGTTAGTTTATTTGCGTAGTATACGTATGTAGTAAGTAATATAAAGTACTAAAAAATTCTAACCAATTCAGTATTAACTAATCGTGAACGATTTTTTTTTATATTTTAATACTCATATGTAGTTAAAAAAAACTTTAAAAGGCAAAAAAAAAACAAACGTCTTAAACTAAACAAAGATTTAAATATTACCTAATTTATTTGTTTGATATCTTTATCACATGTGTGTACATCCCTATTTGCACATTACTTAATTATTCCAACTGTTTACATTTTACATATTATGTAAGGGTGTTAGATTTTCATCTAAAAATCAAAAAAAAAAACGTAAAAAACACAGGGAAGTTTACGGCATTAAAAGTCACTATTTTCGGTTTTGGTTTTTTGTTGTAAATCGGTTAAAAACTATCGTAGAAAGCTGAAATTTTCACAGAATACTCTAATAGTCTCTTTTAGACGAGGTAAATATTTTTAATCTATTTTGTAAGCATTTTTTTAGTTCTTATTTATTAGTGTGGATAGAATTGTTTGACTTAACATAATTACTTGCTCTAACCTAACACGACGTTTATTATGAGTTGCGCTAAGTAGTCAAACATAAAGTTAACGATAATAAGGTAATTTTTTAATTTATAAGAGTTTTAAGATCAAATTTTAACAAAAATAGTAAAAATCTTGGCATTTTAAAACATGTGTAACTGAATTTCGCATAGAACCGTATAGCATTAGTAATATTTTATCGTTACTTACAGATATATCCTACCTTGTTAACTTCCCACCTACAATAGTGACACCTATCAGCAGTATCAGCTTTTTTTTAGTAATTCAGTTAAAAATAATCGTATGGACTTGAAATGTTCACAGAAAACTTATATTAGCCCTTTTTAGACTTAGAATTTAAAATTGTCGAGGTTTTGTTTTATATTTGGTAGGTATTATTATGTAAATAAAAAAAGTTAGGAATAATGTAGGTAATAGTTATTATTATATGATTTCATCAAACCTTGTTGAAAAATTATAGCATTTCAAAAATTTAAAACCGAACTTTGGCTCAGAATCGTTTTTCATTAGAAATGATTTACCATTGCGTAAGATATAAATTCAATAACTACATTTATCCTACCCAAAATTTTTTTTACTTGATTTAAAAAATGATTTAATTTTATGTACTTAATAATAATATTTATTCAAATTAATTAAATTAAGTTTTAATTTGAACGTTACTAATAAATCGAAAACACAAAATATGAACTATAAGTACCTACCTATATATATATATATATGTATTTATGTATATATAATTATATATTATAGCCATTAACCTTCGTAGCAACTAACCTTGTAGTTTATTTTACGTACGTACCTACCCTATACTATAATCCTGTATTGCTGAAAGTTTCGCATGTTTTCAAAGTTTAAAGATTTTTTTTTTACTTAACAAATAAATGGAATAGTGTAATAATATAATATTATTTGTTTAATAAATCGTTATTTTTAATTAATTAGTATTTAAAGATAAAAATTATCGTATTTTAAACTGCTTAAATAAAAAATTGTTAAATAGATAAAAAAAACGTTTTATTTTTGCAGTAGTAAAATAAAATGTTGAATTAACTTAGTTGCAATAAAATCGAATTTTATAAATCAACTATGTATATAGTTAAGTAACCTATGTGCGTTAATCAAAATTGTACTAATGATTAACGAGACATTTTAGATCTACTTGTTTCTTAAATTGTCAAAAAAAAAATTGTTTGAAAAAGTTCTATACTTTTTGAAATATAGAGTATATTTACTTGAATCATCTCTTTATATTATATATACCTACGTCTACGATAACATACTGGGTCAGTGACGTATTAAGGTTTTTCCCAAGGTGGGTAATGAATTTGGGAATTGAGTTATATTGCCCATATGGAAAACACAGTTTTAAATATAATATGAAATCATACAAATAACTAAAGTATGACATATAATTGGAATAAACAATATCTAGACATATTTTCTTAGTAATTTGTAGGATCCAAACCTAAGAAAAAAGTGGACAAATCCATAATTCCTCTAAAATGTATCTAACGAGATCAGAGGCATTCGACTTCAGTGGCGAGCCCAGGAATTATCAATAGGAAGAGACGCAGCAAAAAAGAATCGTAAAATCTTCTTCTCTATCCAACTCGACTATAGGAATTGATATAATTTATAAGCCGGATTCAAAAAAAAGTTAATTTTTAATCAATGCTTCAAGTTTTTTCTGGTAACTTTGCTGAATATATGCATTTGATATTAAATTACCTACTTATATTTTGTTTGTATTATTAAGGCAATGGGGGGCTATCACCCCTAACCTCACTCTCCTGCGTACGCTACTGATCGAATTTGAGTCACAATTAATTTTCAACAATACAACTCCTTCAACAACTAATCGAAAATCGTAGAGTGTCTTACGTGCCCAAAAAACAAACTTTTAAATTTTTTACAAGAAAACTTCCTGATCCTGACCATATTGACTAATTTTTAATGTACTTTAAATCAGGCATAAAGCCAGGGCTAGGTCTATGGGGTCCAGACTCTCAAAAATTTAAACTTCTCACCACAAGATCAGATAACACTAAGATTTTTTACCCATTATATTTTCAATTTTTTCCCTAGAAAATTATTGGAAGTTTGTGATAAATTTTATGTTTGGACTTCCCCTCTCTCACTCAAAATAATATTTTGGTTTCGTGCCTGTTTTGAACTATTGTAAACATTCAATTAGCATTAGTCAATTGTCTTATACTCTGGCCGAGGAGCCCGGAAAATTATGACCAACAGTCATGTGATAATAATAACAAACTATTTACCCCTTGACATTGACCGTAAACAACAATGAAGTTTGCTAAAGCAATGGCAAGGCGGAGACGCTATAGTAAATACCAAGTCATGAACTAAGCTAAATATTTAGGGAAACGCTGCAACGGTACATAACCCAAATAAAAAGTAATGTTTTTGATTTGTTCCACAAACCTAACTATAGTTAAGGTCTATGGTTTGTTCAACAACAGTATCATTTTGGCGGGTAGCATTGGGAATAATATAATATACAGGTAGGTAGTACTCGCAGGTATCAACGAAATATTTTAATGAATTTTGTTTTTTGTTTCTCAAAAAGATACACCTCGCTCGATCTAGCGTTCACTAGTGAACGACTGTGTCTACGACCCAGAAAACTAAGACCTTGGTAGCCTTATTAGGTACCTACAACTATGGTAGGACACGATAACGTGTAAATGTGTGACGTCATATTGACATTGAAAAGTGAAAATAATATGTTTGAAGTTCTTTGACCAGAGCTCACTGCTCGTCGCTCGAGTCAAGTGGCCAGTGGAATAGGTGAAATTTCTCTTTTTCGTCCAATGAATAATTCTAATCGTTAGGTATTTTAGTAGGTACACATTATTTTTCATTATTGTTTCTAATCGTTTAAATTATCAGGTATTAATTTATTATTTTGTTTTTAGTTCATTACTTACATATCACAATATTAAATGTTATAAAACGGTACTTATCTAATCGTTTTTTCCCATTTATTATATAAATAAACATTAAGATAACAAAATTGTCATCAATAAAACTATAATTTTATATTTTAATAAGATTTATTCGAAGTTTGCATTAAAATTTTAAAGGTACTTAAAAATATATATTAAATGGCTCTTTCAAAACCTGTCGAATTTGTACAAAGTTTAGTGTTGACCTATTTGGAACGCTTAAACTCAAAACCTATACATACAAAGTCAATTACCAGGTAATATGGTTATTCTAACTAGAATTATTTCTTTTAAAAAGTGTAATATTAAAATTAATTAATTTTTTAGTTGTATCATCGCCTCACTTGGGAATATTACTTTACAAAATATTGCTGGAGCTAAAATGATTGACCAAGATAGTGTTGTGGCCTTTGGATTATTCGGGTAATTATAAAAAAAAAGAAACACAAAATTATATATTTGGGTATTTATATTTTTATTATTGATTTACAATCATTAAAAATTATCCTTATAGGTATTATTAGCATTAGCATAGGATGCAGGAGGCAAAGGGGGTTTAACTACAATTTGTTTTTTTTAAAAAAAAAAAAAAAAAAAAGTACCTTACGAGAAAACCTATTACTGTATGCTCATTTTCAGGTAGCTGTAAGAAATGTTGAAAAGGCTAGAGGAGATTTTGGGGGCCATAGCCCTCTTAGCTCCCAGCATCCTAAGCCTATGATTATTAGTAAGAATAATTTTTTATGTTTTAGACTTTTATTTGGTGGACCAGTACCACATTTCTTTTATGAATCTTTAGAAACAACATTTCCCGAAAATTCATCAAAAATGGTTTCAATTAAATTTGGTATTGAACGTTTAATATTTACTCCATTTTATCAATTTCTTTCCTTATATGTTTTGTCAAGATTTGAGGTAAGAATTTGATTTATAGTTGCAATTTGTAAGTAAAAATTAACTACAAATGAATAATGAATTATTTTAGGGAAAATCCCATGATGACACAATGAAACAAATATATGCTATTTACTGGCCAATATTAAAAGCTAATTGGCAAATTATCTCATTACTACAGTTTTTTAACCTAAAATTTGTACCTCCAATGGTAAATTTATATTTTATATTTTATATTTTCTTCATTGATATTATTTTACTAATACTAATTTTCATTTTAGTTAAGAGTGTTGTTCCATAATATGGTTGGCTTCTTTTGGGCTATGTTTTTAACATATAAAAAACGAACAGATGATTTTAGACGTGCTAACAGTGTTAATTAACCAATACTAAGAAATTAAGAAGCTATTTTATAATTTATATTGTTAATATTTTTAATCATACATTTTCTAACTAGTGAGTCTATATTTCTGATGTTTAATTTTATATAAGTAATTATAGTTTTTTGAAACATGGGGAATGCTCAAATAAGTTAGGTGGATGTTATTGTTGTTAAATAAAATATAAGACTTAGAAATCAAAGATCAGGTATATTAATTTGTATTGTCTATTTTTGTATTTTTTTTTTTTTAGTGGTTATTGAAGAAAAATTATATTTGATGTTAATATTGTTAAATGAATAAATTTATAATGTTTATAAGCCTTTAATATAATATACATTTCTAATAATTTGAATTAATAATATTATTTGGTTAATTAGTTTTGGTTACAGGTCATCAAGATGTTCATTATGGATTTGTTCTTTACAATTTAATATGTACTAAAAACTCAAACTTTTCCAATATTAAATTATAAATTAAGTTATTAAAGGAAGAAGGTAAATCACTTATCACACAGTTTAAATAAACTATAAAGGTATGCAGTTTCAATTGAAATAGGTATCTATAAATTTTTAATTAAAAAAAAATAATAGAATTTCAACCTGTGTGAAATTATCTAGTTTTTCCTCACTAACTTCTATAGTCACAAATTATAGTTTCATAAGAGATTGACGGGTCCACTTGATTTTTGTTAAAAATATTCTATTATCAGCTTTCAAGTATAGTGTTGAAGACAGCCAGCATCATTAGCACCTACAGTTCTAGTTGTTGGTCACGATTGTAGATAATTCTGTCAACAAACACTTAGTTGATCTACACACTGGTTAGTAATTAATATAATATAGTTGATTTATCTTTAAAGTGGCAATCGCACAACACACAAATCATAAAACGGACTTAATTTATAACATTAAAAGAACTGCGTTTTTCGTGTTAAATTATTTGGTAAATTAATAATTCCAAATAGAGATCGATAATTTTCAGTAACAGATTCTAATTATTCAATATTCATAAGATAGAAAAAATATTTAGACAATTTTAAACGTAGTTCATGAATTCATAATAAAAATGCAAAGTTTAATATTTTAAATTATGATAGTAAACTATATAAATATTAAATAACAGTTTTTGTTTTACATATAGACATGTATATTGTTTTTCACGTCTCGTCTTGTTCATGGCTAATCACATTCTATTTCCGAATAACGTCCATAATTTGATCGTGTGGCCAATTGTTATCGCTTTGAAGATTATTGTTATCAAACTGATAAAGGCCTACATCAAAAACCATGCAGTCCATGGTCCAAATAAATAATTTTACGTTTAGTGTGATAGGTGTTATATAATCAAATAAAATCGATTTGAAAATAAATAAGTATACTTAAGTAACTATGTAATTTATAACTTTAATAAATTTTAAATCATACAATTAAAATGATTTTGGTTATGAAATCATTCATTTTATTATTACTTATAGCTAAATCGTTAAGTAATACATCAGAAGATGGAGTTAAGTATGCTAATAAATGTGAAGGTTTGTAATTTAATATTATGAAGTATTGTACCCTGTAGTTTGTAAATAATTTTTAATGATGAACAGACTAAATACACAACAAATACTTAGGTATAAATATACATTTGTGTAAATTATTTTAGTGTGTAAAATATTAGCAATAGAATTAGAAGGTCGATTACTAGAAACTGGTAAAACAAGCGAATATCTGGAACTTGGATACTCTATTGATCAGCCTAAAAAGAAAAAAGAGTATAAAAAATCGTGAGTTAAATAATAAAATATAGTATTGTAATTAACAGATAATATTGTTGAATTAATAATTTCTTCAGGGAATTACGTTTAGTTGAATCATTAGATGGCCTTTGTGAAAGGATATTGCAGTACAATATTCATAAAGAAAGAACAGACAGTACTAGATTTGCTAAAGGAATGAGTCAAACTTTTCAAACACTACATGGCCTTGTGTAAAAAACAATAAATTTAATATTTATTATAATCAGATTCTATGTTCAGTTATATTTTTATAATTGTAGGAATAAAGGAGTAAAAGTTGAACTAGGAATACCATATGAACTCTGGGACAAACCTTCAGTTGAAATAACAAATATGAAAACACAGGTACAATTTAAAATTAAAATTATACACCCTGAAATATTAATATATTTTTTATTTCTAGTGTGAAGACTTGTTGGAAACCTATGAATCGGATATAGAAGAGTGGTATTTTAATGATCAAACTAACAGCTTATTAAATTATTTATGTGAAGATCGTGCATTGAAAAACTCTGACGTATCTTGCTTAAATGACGCCCCAACCAAGGGAGATACAAGACGACTTAAACAAGAATTATAAAAGTATTGATAACAGTTTTGTATATTTATATTTATTTATTATAATGATACAATACTAAAACATCATTGAGCATATGCATTTTACAATTCCATAATTATTTTATCATTTAAAATTATACATTTATACTAAGGGTTTAAGTAAATATAAAAATTAATCAATTATATTATATAAAGAGTTAAATATAAACAATTTTACTAAACACTTAATTTCAATATTTCTCAAATAATTTTATATTTTTTTAATGACAAATTTAAAAAATTTGGCTAGTATACCTATGTAAATAATTAATTATCAAGAGTAGTATTATTAAGGAATTTAGTTAGAGACCCAAAATTGATGGGAAAATGAATAGTGCATTGCTATCCCATTGTAATCCTATGATCACTGTCGGAAAGTTATTTTAATTTATTTTATACTTAGATCAATTATATTACTACTTTATTTATTAGGTATTGAGTTTAAGCATGATCATAAGATTTCACAAATAGAAAAATGACAATTTATAATTATTAAATATATCTGTATGTTTCTTAAAAGTATTGTACTAAAAATAAATATTTGAGTTTGGTAGAGTTATTCATTTTTTACAATTTTATATTTTGTATCATTAATGCTTGATAGCATTGATATACCTTAAGATGTAACAATTCCTACCAAGGAATAATTTGATCCATTCTTTGTTGAGGAAAAATTGTTGCTTTTGTATTGTGGCAAAACAAAAGTCAAAAAGTTTCTTATTGGTAGATTATGTGTCCTAAATCAAATAGATCATACATAAAACACCAGTTACATACATTTTTATAAATACTGTCCAAGCAATTAAACTCATGTATCTAAATTGAATTACAAATTACCCAAATAACATTATAATATTATATAGATTAACTTTAATTTACAGTTCCTATTAAATAATTTAACGCCTATAAACTAGTATGTTTATTTGCTTTTAAAGTTATATATCATCCTGTTATCATCTCTTTTCATTATGTGTCATAAAGACAAGTTATTTATTTTATAGTATGTGCTACATGCCTTTACAAAATTAATATTATTTTAATTTATCAGCTAATAAAATAGTCAAATTTAAGTTTATCTTTTTTAAAAAAAAGGATAAATCTCAAGGATAGTCTTAATATATATTACTTTAAGTTATAACATGGTACCCAACATTTTTCATTTATAGATAGAATTTGTATGCAACAATTAGTGATAAAGTCCAGTGAATATTAAAAAATTTCTGTCAAGACTGTGCAATTAAGTAATTACTATAATGTAACATTCTAATAAACTATCTTGTTATCAAGTTTCTAGTGTTTGTTCTTGGTTCTTGTTTCTAGTGACCAAGACTTTATTTTAAATTTATTGACTAATAACACTTCATATTTAGTGAAATATATCTCAATTTTAGAAAATTATATCTATAGTTGTGACAGTTTTAATATTGTTCGCCTTGGAGTGCTATGATGAAAGAAGATAAAATACAATAAAATATATATCTGATAAGAAATTGTGTCGCCATTTACAACTCATAGGCGATTATAGGCTGTTCTGTAACCATCTTATCCTAATCCGTGGTGTAAATATGAGATCAAATTTTATTACTTATAGATAATAAAGAAATCTCTACTATTTATAGTTAAAAGAAGTTATCAATTTAACGTTTCACTTATTGCTTATCAATGATCTAATATTCTTGTTTGTATAAAATAGGATTTAAAATATATAAACTAACTTTTTGTATATTATTGTATATTAAAAATATATTAAAAAATTATTATTGTATACATTTAATATATATATATATTAATTTAAAATATATGTAATGAAATGCTTACTTTAAAAATTTTATTTGAATAAAAACCAAATAATCACAATTTTTCAAGTTCTATGTATCTGTTTGCTGTGGATCTTGTTGGTACATTGAAAAGGTTTATTTTATGAAATTTGTTGTACTTTTGATACTATGGTAATAAGTTATTACTATTGAAATTAAGTCTAATATGATAAATGTTTATTAAGACTGGAGGCTAAATATAAGAATTTTGGCCTTTTAAATTTTTTATTTTATCTGGCCTTTTTTTTTAAAGTGCAGTGCCACTATTAACTATTAAATAAATGTTTATATTATGGATTGATTGATGAATAACTCCAATAATTTCTTTATAATTAAATGACGATATGATATAAAAACTTATATATAATGTACATAGTATAAAAACATCACAAAACAAGATTTTTAATTAACATTTTATTAAATGTTTAGTTTACATAAAATTCAAGTCAATATTCTAAAAACCACCGTATAAACTATTAAACATTTTTATAAAGAGACAAAATAGTTACAACACAATTATTAATTATTCAACAAATTTACCCTAATATATTAATGTATTTCATTATTAGAATTAGTTTGTAAATAATCATTACATTTCAATTTCACATTAGGCAAAATTTTTGAAACTTAATTTTATAAGATTTAAAAATAAATACAAATATTTGTTTCAATTGGTATGTTAATGTAAGATCTATAAATGAAATATAACAATAATAACAGCATACATAAAATAATGTTCTATAATAATATAATTTTATAATATGTGTGTCAAAATTATATTTGTACAACAATATATAGTTTTGTTTCATGTTTGTTGTGTACAATAATTTTAAATCACGCATAACGTAAATTCTATTTGGCATTAATAAACAAATTATACTTAGAGAAAATCGGCTTAATGCCTACACTAAATTATAATGAATACAGAATAATGATTAAATTTCAAAAAATATAATTTATAATAACTTCTATATAATTTAAAACTTAGGTACTAATAAAACCTCAACAAAGATGGGATTTTAAGAATTATTGACTAGAAATGAGTAAAAATCAATTAGTTAATATCTAAATTAAAATTCACAACCGTAAATGGCCTATTATTAAAAATTACTTTAAATTTTTTCTAAAAGCATAAGTAGCAAGTACATTGAATTTTATTTTGAGTAATAAATTTATATTTTTTTAAACCTGTTCAAGTTAATAAATTATTAAACTAGATTCATTATAAATTCTACCAAAAGTATGTATATTTTATTATTAGTCTATGTTCAGTGATGTTGTTCTATTAGATATTTATAAATACTGTTTTGGTGACATGTTTAGAACGGTTAGATATCTGATTAGTTCCATTACATAACTACTAACAAATATTATTCATTATAATACAATTTATTAATATATTTTTTTTTCCTAATAATTAATATAACATAATAAAAAAAGAAATTTTAGGCTTACTAGACAATTACTGTAACCAAGCAGCGGGTGCCCATAAGGGTTCGGTTTTTAATTTATGATCAATTTCTAGTAACTGTTCCAGAGCCATCTTAAAATCATCATTAACAATTGTTTCATCAAACCAATGGTCATATAAGAATTCTATGCGCTTCGAACTTCTTAAAATCTCATTAAACTCATCGTCCTAAATAGAGATATAACTGAATAAGTATTGAATGACATTTTGTAATGTATCAAATTACTTACTGTAAAACCTCTTGAATTTGTTTCATCAAATGTTGACATTGCAAATGCTGCATTTCTAGTTGATTTTAAAGTATCAAATGGCGGTGGCTTAATATATATAATATAAGGTTTTATATCAGGCGTGCGTAACATTTTTAATGCCTAAAATAATCATAGGTAATAGTTATTTTAAAAACTTCAAATATGTTTATGTTATTAAAGATATATGATATTTATATTTTACCTGATAATGCGGATTTATGATACACGTAAGTCCAGAACGTATAATAGATTTAACACTTTCTAAAGATGTACCATAAAGATTTCCTTTGTATTCACCAAATTCTAAAAATTCACCACGAGCTATTTGTTCTTCCATCAATTCTCTTGAAACAAAATTATATTCTTTGCCATTTACTTCTCCAATACGAGGAGATCTTGAGGTATCTGCAATTAAGTGTTATTATTAATTATATATATGAATAATTTTTAATGCAATCATTTTGATTAGAAAATCAAATTCTGATAACTATTATTGAGTATTTAAAATTGTTTTGATTTAGTTGAATTGTGTTTATTAATTTGACTGAATTATTTATTATATTTACAAACAAACTTTTTTATTGCTCAAATTCTATAAAACATATTTATATATATAATACCCTTTTCATAAAGTCATATAGTTATTTAAACACATAAAGAGTAAGGTTGTAGTTTTATGGATGATTAAGGATTAGTTGACCAGATTCCTCTCAAATGTGATTAATTTTCTTCTAGAGCCCTCTTGACAAAAATTATAATTATATATACTCAGACAAACAAAAATTCTGGATTTCATCCAATAATTACACAAAACCTTGATAATAAATGGTGTACTTAATTTAGTATACATTTTTCTAAATTAATTATTTGAGAATATTATAAAAATATAAAAACTTTATTATTTGTTAAAGAAAAATAATGGTTTTCTTTTCACAAATAATGATGAAAAATGGTTTTAAAAATAATTATTCTTTTTTTTACTCACGTGGTACAGGAGTATGATATTTGTCAGGATTTATTTCCATAATACGTCTTTTCAGCTCATTTCTACCAACACCAGGTGGACCAATTAAAACAATGGGTCGAGGAAGCTCAGGTCTTGGATACAATTTAACCACTTCTTCATATGTAGCTATATCTTCTCTGTCATAGTCATCACTTTCAGCTATGTCATAGATAACCTTTTTAACACGTGTGCGTACCGAACATTCGGATGCCATGTCTTCACTGAGATCGTTCAGAGCAGCCAATGACCCACATAATGGGTCTTTGGCTATTGAACGGTCCGGAAAACATGTCATGCTGCCCCCACCAATACAACCCCCATTAATGGTATCCATGACCCCTGTAATCCGCAAATATAGTCATGTGTTAAATCACAAAACACTGTTATACACAAACATGTTAATAAAACAAATATAAAATAATACAAACAAAAAATATAAACATTAAAGTTATTGATGGAAAAAAAAAATTTGTACTATACAAAATTCAACTGATTTGTTTATTTGTGAATATTAAAAAGAAAAAAGAAACTACTATTTTAAATACATAATATATTTATATATATTAGGTATTAATATTAATTCAAAATATTTAAGTTTATTTGCTCATTTCTATTTCTTTAACTAATATTTAAAAAGAATACAAATTCAAATAATATAAAAATATATTAGGTTAGCAAATTTTTTCATATTCAAATTTAATGATGCATAACACAATAGTTTACAAATAGTAATTACCAAAAATTTTAAATATTTAAACTTATTTTAATTTGCATTATGTAAATATAGAATTAATTATTCATTTTGTTACTAGAAGTTGTTAACAAATTATTTTAATTATGTATTTTAACTTACATTTTTTTTTATGATCTGACATTGATAATCTTTCATGAATTATTTTACGTTCTTGTAAAGCTTTACTTGGTATAAGTCCAGCTCTCATATTTCGATCACCTTCTTTTCTAGCTTGCCACCTAGAAATTTTAAGATATTAATTTCTATGAAACTGACAGTATCTATTTTTTTAATTTTTATAAAGTCTTTTTGTTTTTATGATTTATTGAAATTACCAATATGGGTCATCTTGACTGACAATGTGTAGTATTTCTCTTTTATTAAAACTTAAACCGGCTTCTTTGCATGGAATGTAAGGATCAACATCTGTATTAAAATCAAAATGGGCTCTAACTTTCATTTTGCTTTCTCGTGCTCCACCTTTTGGATCTGCTGGAATTAACTTGAAGGTTATTGTCCCTTCAGAATGTTGCTATAATTTAAAAAACAAAATTTAAAAAAAAAAAAATGTTCAATAAAGATTTTTAATAATATTTTGGCATACCAATATTTGCAGTACATCCGCTGGAGACTTTCCTTCAACATTAATTCCATTAACTTCACAAACTTCATCACCTACATTTATCAAACCAGAACGGTCAGCAGCACCACCATGCATAACTCTTGCTATAATTATTTTTCCATTTTCTTCGTCGGTTTTTATTGTGGCACCCTATAATTTTCATATATCGCTATAATTATATTTTAAAGTTAATAATATTTATTTCAACGTTACAAATTACCTATAATAAATTCAAACATTTGTTTATTAACACTGTTATTAGTTGAAAGTATCATGTTATTTTTGTTAATAACAAAATGTAAAAACATTTATCTGCCCAAAAAAATATATTCTTATATTGTGAAGAAAACTGTATGACTAATGTGTTTCTATAGTCAAACTGTAATGATTTATTTTTAGGACTTACAACACGTGTTCCAGTCTCGGTTCTATTTATTGCATACTTTGTCCCTACCACTCCTTATCATATAGAGTTAATTTTTCTCTCAAATAGTTTCACATAAAGTAGGCACTGAATAATGTTATAGTATTATGCATATGTTCAATCAGGGAACATTTTACCACATTAAAAAGTTTAAAAATTAAAATTGAGCATAAAAACTAGACTGTTAAAGGTTAAAATACTAATGTCATGACGTAAAACCATGCCCACTTAATTAATGACACGCCTAATAATTTGCAATGCATCTATAAATAATACGGTAAAAAATTGTAGACATTTGATTCAGCCATGAAATTATCTGCATAATCGTAGATACATTTAAGAACTAATTATAGGTACTTCTATATAAATATACACCATACAGGTTAAATTAAACCTATTCACCCTACTTACCACAATTGGTTCAGCTGAATCAGGTTCCCCATCCTTGCGTAATGCAAAACAATTAATACAAAAACCAGAGATTAACCACTAAGAAGTTATGGTTGTGAATGTATTAAAGAAACAAAATGCAATAGGAAAAAAAAATAAAAATGTATTATATGAGTATAATAATAGTATATATATATATATATGTATATACTCTGTATATATAAGTATATAAAAAAAAATACAAACAAAAACAAAACAAAAAAATTGACTACACTAAAATTAGATGTTGGCATTTAATAATAAAAAAGCTAAAAGGAAATGCCAATTAGTAGTGAAAAATAAGCTTTTAAATTAAAAATAAATAATAAAACAATTGTTTACACAGCCTTATAGGAAACATTTTCATGCTTAGAATGTCAACAAAATATCAGTACCAATGGTTCAGTGCTTTTAACCAATTGTACAATCTTGATTGTCTCTTCATCATCATCCATCTCTTGGGGAAGGTCTGGCAGTCGAGGCAGGTAGTCTTTTTGAGCTACCGCATCGTGTGAACACAAAATTCCCTAAGCATTTTTTTATGAAATGTATAATTTGTACAATATTGTTTAATCATATAGTTGATCAAGAAGTAAAAATACCTGTATGTGAGGCTTTTGCAATAGATGAAAAAGTTGTTTTGATGTATCACTAAGAGAAATCCTGGGCATGAGAACTTCCAAGACATCCAGAGAGATTTGCATGGAACTCGATAGCACTGGCGAGCAACGTCGATCATCGCGCACCCTGTCTACAAGGGTTTTATGGAGTTTAACAATTGAGTGCAGCTCTTTATTTTGTAACAGAGTGGACAGAAAGTCCAAGTCTTCTTTGGAAGCAGAAATAGCCCCTCGTGATCCCTCTAATGACACCAGTAATCCAGTCAGAGCTATATAAGGGGGTAAAAAAAAAAGGCAGGTCTGATGATTGTATTCCACTATGCAGCCACGGCCTCGACTTACCGGGATCATAAGCACCGTTCTGTTCCATCGTGACACTCATATTTTAACAACACGACTGTAACATAAAAATATAATATTATCAATAGGGGTCGCAATAAAGGGACGGTGCCGGAGAAGCAAGACTGTTGTAGAAATTAGTTTACTTGTTAACGGGTAGCAATACACATAATAATAATAGCAGAACGACACACAACAGCCGACATCACTGGAGTGCAGTTCGGGTGTACACTGCGGTATTATTGAATGACATACACACTGATCGGGCTACGGTGTATATAATAATATTGTTAATTTACCGCAATAAAAGGTACAGTTACAGTTTCATTATTTTATTTTTTCGCAGGACTGCTGGCGATCCGATTCTGGGTCAGCTGAAACCGTCGCAGTGCCGCCAACGCTGGGCGGTCCCCCGCGCGCGAATTCTAATGACGTTACTTTATTGATTTATTATTTTTCCGTCGTCGCCGCCGCCGCCGCACACGATTATAATATAATGTAATATCGCCGTGGTCAACGATATTCGATTCCGACCGGAATGTCCGCGGGAAACGGCGTCGGACGCAGACACTCGCGCGTACGGAACGGGCCCGCGGTTTTCACGGTTCGCACGGCAGTAGGGTACGCACCGCCGCCGTAGCGCGAATTGTTTTGATTTCTGTTGTCGATTGTCGCGGAATCGCGATGAAAAAAAAAAAAAAAATAAAAACTAGTAACCGTTTGACAACGGCCGACGATCGTGGCGGACACTCGCGGCCGTATAGCGTGCGCCGCCCGTTCCACTATCGCGCGCGATTATTGCCATCGCACATCGTCAAAATATGTGTCGTCCGCCGCCGCGTCTGAGCGTATTATTATTATAATACACCGTACGCCGACGGCGGACCCCGCGCCCGTAGTTTATGAATAGAATAGCGGCGGCACGGCTGCTGGCCCCCGTACTGTACGCGACTGTGAATCGTTTTCGTTTTCCGGACGTCATTGGACGGCAAACGCACCAGAAATAACAACGTGCGTGTCTGCGAACATCACCCGAATCGAGGCACACTGTTCCCCCTTCCCCGTCACCCTCACGACTACCTCGTCGCGCGTTGTCCATTTAGATTGCATCATCTCTCTCCCTGCCCACCCCCTTTCCCATCCGCGCCATATTTCGAAATAATTCTGTATTTTTACCGATTGACCGATTAAACACGCAGTGTAAAAATAATAATAATTCGTGTAACTGTACGAAACATAAATAATTACAATATTGCCCGGAGTTTTTTTGCCTGAAATTGTTGAGCCAAAAAAAGTTTTATCCGCATAAATCAGAAAACAGTACCTACGCGAAATGACGCGATTTTTACGGTTTCCATAGAAATTTCAACTTGAACGATTGTAAAAAAAAAAAAAAATAATCCACCCGTGTGAACGGAAGACTAGCAGAGCTCTGTCATTCTCTTCTGCACTAGTGTTGAATTTTCCCATTCAACTATTTTGTTTTACAGAAATATTTTTTTATTTCACGGTTAATAAATAACCGAATACTATAACTGAATAGATTGGTAAAATTAAATATACTTACTCTTTAAAAAAAAAAAAAAATTATAATAATTGGTAAAATTTTAATAGGTTAAAAGTCGTACCTCTCAAAAGACAGCCATAATACTAACGCCATTCATGCAGATACAACACGTAATACTCTTAGTTACCTTTTGGGGATCTTAAAGATTTGAGGTATTCAAAATCGTTTTTGTCAATCGCCTTCGCGTGACACGTACAAACAATTTCTACGATCAGTGATTGTTTTGAGCCGAATGTATTTTTGTATTATACTTACACGAGATTGGTGTAGGTCAGAGCCCAGAGGAGTACCCAATTACGGGAGGGATTCCGGATCCGGACCTCCCCATAACCGTAAGTAAACCGTAACTATAATTATAATTATTAGAGAACAAAAAAAATTAAAAAATGATGGATCCCCCTCTTCCCGAATCCATCAAAAATTCCTGGGTACGCCTCTGTTATAAGTTATGCACACTCGCATAAAATCCCGCGCCGAGTCGCAATCAAAGGGCATATTTTCACATAATTATTTAGGAAAATATAAATTAAGAGTCATGGGCAAAGAGGAATATTGTATGTAAAGTATTATCTAAATGTATACATCAAAGTGAGTAGAAAAAAAAAGCTCATATCGATATGGCCTCGACCCTGCAAAATATACTGCACAGACCACGGTATTTTTCAAACCGGCTTCGGGTTTACACAAATAAATTACAGTGGAATTTATTATACCCGGTTCGCCGAATTTACGATTTCTCTCGTTTCGCCGTAAACACGAAGATGGCACACACCGTCCAAATATACTCGATTCAAAAATCAGAAGGGAATAGGGTAGTCTGTACAGTGATAAGTCTGTCGCGGCGAGTCGACCGGCGACGAATCGGTACGGCGGCGAGTTGGTCGTAGGTAGTCGGCCGGCGGCGAGGTGTTTGGCGGCGAAGTGGTTAGCGGCGAAGTGGTTAGCGGTGTGACGGTCGTAGCGTGGTGTCCCAGGCCTTACATACTCCTTGAAATTTTGACCAAGGAATTTACAAGCGCGTAACACGACGTACGAAAAACTAACATCTATGTATTTTCCGATCGAGCGTTTGTGATTGGTCGGTAGTCGGGGACCATGTTTTCCTTTGGTCGAGTGCGTACGGTCCGTTTAAAAGTCATTATTGAAATAAATCGCATCTGTTTTAATTTTGAGTGGTTACTGTGCGTCTGTGCGCGTGCGACCGGTGATGAACTGACGTCGATTCTTTTTATGGTGTTTATCATACATAGGTATGCGGCGCGCATTGGCGGTGAAGAAAGGAATCGGCAAGAAAATTCGACGAACCGGGTAATCAGTTATACGAATACAATAATAATTAAACAAGTCAATGGATAATGATTAGAATTAGTCAGGAGGATTTTAAACGAACAATATTACAAAATGAGTCGGAATTTTGTTCGTATTTGAGCTAAACGTATAAATTATTAACGCATGATGGCCTCGGAGTAGGTACTCCACTATATGATGTCTATGGAAATTTAAAAACATTTTTGCTGATTATTTATAAAATGTTAATTAACACATTTATCTATTAATCTGCATTAGGCGCAAATAGACGTTATAACACTATAATAACTTTATCCACAGAAAATAACGACAACAATAGTAATTACGGTAGTAACGGCGGATTATGGCCATGGTTACAGTTTACGATCATAGTTCACGGAAAAAAAAAAAAAAAAACGTCTCACAACAACGATCTCGTTTTCTATTTGATAGTAATTTCGAAGTAGTTAGCGGCGCGGCGGCCGTA
The DNA here is from genome assembly GCA_902439185.1 of Cinara cedri. NCBI lineage: Eukaryota > Metazoa > Arthropoda > Insecta > Hemiptera > Aphididae > Cinara > Cinara cedri. The sequence goes on along the minus strand of CABPRJ010000957.1, from coordinate 1,100,137 downwards.
AACGCAACGCTCACCAACGCGTATTTTCTGTTTTTGTGCTGACGCGTAATATTATGTAAAGGGTTTTCCGTTTTTATTGGTATCGAAGTTTGTCTTATTTTTTTCCTCTGCGTGGCGTAAACTTCAATTTCGCCGCCAAAATCGTTCGTCAAGTAATGACGGCGATCGTATACGAACATTAAGTTGTCGTCGGTAAGTCCCAACGAAATTTATGCGAAGCACTGACGCGACGCGGCATAGTTCATCTGACTGTATATTACAATGGTGGCAAACAAAGGGTTCGGGTTTGGTCCAGGTCAGACCTGCATATTTTTGGAGTGATGGTGGTTAATGATCAATGAATAGAATTTATCGCCTGTGTACACATATAGTTACAAGTATAGGCAACACTGGAAATATTTTACAATTTATTTGAGCTTTCAATAATGTGTTAGCACTGTTAACAAATAAATACGCAATAATATACATATTGTATTATAATATACTAATATACTCGTATTACTAGTGGTATTTTGAGTTTCTAGTATAAAATCATGGTTTTCATTAGCTAGGGATATAATTTTATAGCACACGAAAATTAATTTAAACATATGCGCTATAGAAATATGCAACACAAATGACAAAACAGAAAGAATTAAGACATTTTCTTTAGCAAAAAATGTTTATAAATATAAATAAACATTTAGAGAGGGAAGATATGGAGGATAATGCGACTACACGGTCATTCCGCTTATACCTAAATATATAGGTAGTGATTATGACTACTGTGACTATTGACCAGACTATTTCATAATTAATTCGGCGCGCTTGTGACAAAGTATAATATACACGACAATAGTTATTAATCGATACATTAATATAGGGAGCGCGTAAAAACTAGGAATTTGAACATTTGACTTCTCATACCTGGATCGTATAAGTGTGGAATTTAAAAATTTGAAATCTGTTAAAATCTAGATCTTACAATACAATTTTCGCGGTATTTTTCCAGACTTTAAATTTTTAATTTAGATCCCAAGTTTTTGTATAGGCACCCCATTTATATAGTTCTTTTCCTTAGTCTTCATCTCAACTATTTAGGGTTGACCGCACTGGTTCTAAACTTTTAATTGACCAGATCCCTCCCCTCGCATATACTGGCTGTCCTTATTGATATAAAGACAGCTTTAATTGCATTCAACTATCTCTTTTTCAGTCTCACTTCTTTCGTCCTATACGTTTATTTTCATTACAATTTTTACTGTTTCAGATCCCTCTCTCCTCGTGATTTGTCCAAACCATCTTAGTTATTTTAGTAGAGAAGATAGAAATTTGCTCTCATTTGTCTACTATTGAAGCTACGCCTAAGGAATCTAACCTATCTAACTACCTAACCTAACCTAACACTTATATAATCATCCCTTTTCAAATCTTCTCTTCTCGTTCCACTCACACATCTAAGTATTTTCATCTTTGCTGCATTCATTTTCTGTTCTATTTTTCTGTCTACTGCTCAACACTCCAAACCATACAATATATTACCTGTTCATCCAAACTTATTCTATGTTTTACTCCCACTTATTCTTTCATCAAAGCTATATCATCTGTAAACCTTATGCGCCATGTTACTATATGTACCATGTTCCTTTCAATTGCTGTCCCCGGGTATATCCAAGATGAGATAATCCAAAGGCTTATTTAAAATTTCTTATACTGTTTGACAGAATTTTACACCTGCTCTCGACCTGACGCCACCCTATTTGTCGCCTTTTACGACAGCCTAAGTAGTTTAAAAATATTCAGGCAAACAAGGCAATACTGTATTACACTGATCTTTGAGTAACATATTATGTGAGTATGCTGGTTTCTTCTCACACGGAGAATGGTATCGTCTATTATAAAATAAATTTTACAACCTTACAGAAATAATACCATATGCCTACTGTAATCACTGACTTGAGCTTTCCACAAGTAGGAGCTCGGGATCCCGAGTTCACTAAAACTGTAGCATCTTATACCTTCCTTAGGTGACCCTATTTGTATAGTTGTCCACGTTTTTTTTAGATTTAGAGCGTAGCGAGGAATTTATTAATTTTATAATGATGTTTATTTTTTAATTTTTTTTTATTACCTTCTAAGCGGTTTTCATAATACGTAATTGAAAAAAACGAAGAAAATGTATGTAAATGCATAAAAGAAACTTTGCTTCAAACCGTTTTTCGTTAGCAATGATTTATTATTGCGTACATACATAAATTAAATTCCCTCTATATCCTACCTGCCCAACTTCTCAGCTATAACAGTGGCCCACTCTTCATGCGAAGTATGTCTGTCTTTACATAGTAGAATTACACTGCAGAACGGACGAATCGTTTCATGTACGGTATCGGTTTGTTTGTGTGTGTGTGTGTGTATGTGTGTGTACCGGATGACTATTGCAATATGTATATTTTTTTTTCACATTTCGTATCTTTTGCATCATTTTCCGGAATTGATTTTACGAACGAAATATTATCTTTGGCATATAGAAACAGACCAAAATTATTCATAGGATAAAACTACGGACGGCAGGGGGAGGAGATTAGTATATACAGAGTGTCCCATCGTGTTTTATGGATTTTTATATTTGTTAACGTTCAATTATTATAAATTTTTTTTCTAATCCAATTTTCTGTCAAGTGAACTTAGATCAATTCAAAGAAAAATTTAATCACTAGAAATTAAATAACTTGTAATTGTTCATTTTTCGACATTTTTAATATAATCGATTTTTAATAGATATTAATCCAACAGTTTTAATCTAACATATAAAGGTACATATCCAATGATTAATTTTAGTTTCTGAGTGGAGTGAAGAAGCTTATAGTTTTACAATGATGTTTATTTTTAATTTTTTTTTTTTAATCTGTGAACAACTTTTCTACTAAAAATATTGCTCCGATTTATAAGTGTAGCACTTTTTCTGAAAGGAAATCTGACTGAGGTGATTTTTAAGGATATCTTTTTTGATTTTCCCTGGAGTTTTCCCAATAAATGGGAAAATTGGGATAACGAGAAAATAAGTACAATATTAAATAAATAGTATTAAAGAAAATATGTAATGCAAATGTAATTATTTTACCATAATATGACATATATTATATATTATTGACAAAGCAACACTATCAACCGAACTCCATTCAGAATCGTTTTTTCGTTAGCAATTGTTAATTGTTGCTTACAGATATACATGAAATTCCCATCTGTATCTTACCTTCCCAACTTCCCACCTAGAACAGTGGCTGCACTCAACCATATTACCTTAGGACAGCTTTCTGAGTAATTGCTGTTTTAATACTAAAGAAGGGGTGTGAAAAATCATATTCAATAGACTACCACATTACGTGACAGGGAATTAAATACGTAATAAAACGTAATTAGCGGATTTTAATTTTATTCTATATCTATTGCAAATAAATTATTGTGTTAAAAATGTATGCTATTACTACCTTATAGAAACTATTGATAAGATACATAATATCTTTTAAAAGATGGCTATTTTTAAATGTTTATTAATTGAACAAATAAAGTTTTTTTTTAGTGATTAGGGGTGATAATAAAAACTTAATTTTTCTCTAAATATATATTCTCCTGAAAAAAATTTTGATCGAAAAAAAAATTATTTATTAACTGATATAAAAATCTGAAGAACACGATTAAACACCCTGTATGATTACTGTTCGATCATTACTATATAGACACTAGTATTATCATTTTATTGGTATAAAATATATTTTATAGTGTTAACTTGAATTTATTATTAGTGTTATATTACGGATATCGACTGTTATAAATTAAAGGTTGAGTATGGATTTTGGGTTCAGGGAAAAAAAAAAACGCGAAAAAACAACCAAATCTATATCACTTTATAATAGTGTACGGTACAAGGTATCACCGCAAAGGCGCAAACTATTATTAATTATTATTATTGATTATATAGTTTTCACAATAGTTAGGTACCTATTTTGTTGAGAAATGTAATTTATAAACGATGTCACCGCGATTTATCGGTACTAACTGATTGGTTTGTTGCCACAACCCGAGACAAATTTAAAATAATATTTCTACTAATTATTCTTATATTTTGAAATAATATGTTTATTATTCGTAGATTATAATTAACTTTTATTATTTACCTCTTGAGTAATAATGCATTTAATTAGAGATTGAATTTTATTATAATAATATGTAATGCTTGCAGCAGAAGCGTGATCATTAGGAATGGGGATATCTAACTCCTTGAACATTTTTTTATATACTCATATTTAATTTATACTTGTCTTGTAATAATTGTCTTTTTATTGATATTTGGTGACAATATTTAATGTGAAACCATCTTATCCATCATTCATCAATTAATATACCTACTATTTATTAGGAGTGTGCCGATACATAAACCGATACTTGATTTCGGTGGTATCGGTTTTTTTTTTCAAAATCGATAATTCGATTATGTCTTTGAATTATGCAAAAAGTATTAATAAATCGAAATTTCAACTAATATATGGGTTAATTTCAATATTAGCTCATGGTTTTCAATTTAAAATATCAGATATCGGGCATTGGTTTTATATTGGTAGCATATATCGGAATATCGGGTATCAGTAAAAAGTGGTATTGGCCCATTCCTACTAATTATTATAAAACCATGTTTGAACAACGATATAATTTTCTGTTGTGTTATTTGTAGTAAGAACAACAATGTACTATTTAAAGGAGTAGGTAGGTACCAAAGTATTATAATAATTTCTACCTAAAATTATGTTAACTTCTTTATACCCATAACTAGTTATATTCAGGTACACTCCCTCTCCTTTATACATAAATGCTGAACACAAACAGTGACTTACAGTATAGTAATATTTGATACCTATAAAATGTACCTACGTCCTAAATATACCAAATATGAGAAAAAAAATATTATGTTAAACGTACAGTCCTCGAAAATATTCTCTTCTTTAAATTTTGTTCAAACTCTAATTTCGACTTTAACGCCATAGTTTACGTTCTACGTATCGTAATTTCGCTATGTTATCCGTTGATTAGACTGAGACAGTAGATACGGGTGTGGCGTCCTCTAAGAATAGTTTTAAATAGTAACATAATGAATATCATTGAATTGTGTATTGCTTCATTAAAATGGTCTGTTTTTTTTTTACATTGCTTATAGTCTCATAGTTTTTGTATTTTTAAATTTTGATTTTAAAATCATTCAACTAAAGATTATTAACAGTATTTTATTGATACTCGAAGAAGTCTTGCTCCAATGTATACGACGTAGACCCTTTCCTGAAAGGAAATTTTTTTTTGGGTGGTACTTTAAGGAGGTCAATTTTTTGATTTTCGTAAAAATTGACGTAAAAATTACGTTCTAACCTAAAGTACCTTCCCAATCAAATTTTCTTTCAGAAAAAGTGCTATAGTTGTAAATCGGAATAAAATTGTTAGTAGAAAAGTTAATCACAGGAAAAAAAAGGCCGTAATATATTTTACTATGTACATTTGTACATTTTCCCGTTTACCCTCAGTTTTTTCTGGTTTATTCAATACATTGAGAAAACTTCCGAGAAAATCACAAAATGACCGCTTTACGGTAGAATAATTGTTCACTGATAAAAAAAAAAAAATGGTATTGTAAAACCATAAGCTTCTCTACTTCATCAGAATCTCAAAGTTCATAACAAATGTAATTAATTAAATATATACGATCTCAACATGGATCGATATAGATTTATTATTATTTTTAGATTTTATAATTAAAAATGAATATTCTATAATTGTAATTTCTAATCGTTTATTCGAGTCCTAAACACACGTTCACACGTTTGAGCCTAGGTCGATTGTTAAATTTTAATTTTTGTAATATCAATAAAAAATAATCACAGAGAGATAACAAATAATATCTGTAATAACGACTAACGATGATTAATATACATAAATGAACTACAATTTTATTCCCGCCCGTTATTAAAAATCTCCCAAAGACTAAATTATCCTGAAATTACTATCACCGGGGTTCACTATCACTGTCGTTTATTAATTATTCTCATTTTTGTTTGTTGATGTTGCCATTATTTTCACTGTTAATTTATTGTAGGCCGTTAAAAATGATACACAAATGTTTACTATTATTATTATTATGGTTTTGCTTGAATATAAAATCTTGTAAACATTAATTTTGGATTTTGAGAACAGGGAGTAATTTATTTGTTTTACGATTATGTTATATGTTTTTAGATTCTGAGCGCATTTTAAAGTCAATGGTTTTACTATAGTATGACATGTTTTTTTTTCTGTCTATAACCAACTTTTGTTTTGTATACCAAAAATCTTATTTCGATTTTTAAGTAAAACATATTTTCTGAAAAAATTTTTGTTTAGTTGCTGAAGAGGTAATTTTTTAAATTTAAATTTTTGCTCGCTTAGTAGTTAAAATAAACCTGGATAAACATAGAAAAAAGGAGAAAATGTACGCAATACCGTTCCGTTATTTTCCATTGTGTTTTTTGTTGTAGCTGGATAAAAAATAATCACAGAGACCTGAAATTTTCATAAAATACTTATTTTAGCTATTTTAGCTATCTTAGCTTATAATAGTCCTCTTTCTGGACGTGTTAAAATGTTTTTAATATTCTGACGACTTTTGAGCTATTTATAGACGTTTAAAACGTTTGATTGGTTTTAATTTTAATTTTGTTCGATGTGGATAAAAACTTTTTGATGAGCAGATAGTGTTTGAAAATTAACACTAAGTTTGTCATAAATTGTACTTAGTGGTAAAGCGTTTTAAGTTTAAAATTTGACGAAAATTGTAAAATTCACGGCAATTCAAAACACATTTAACCGAACTTCGCTTAAAATCGTATTTTATCTGCAATGATGTATATATTGCTGTGTAAAAAATATATAAATTAATTAACTATTTATGTATTCTACCTTTTCAACTTTCCACCTATACAAAATGTGACATATCCGTTAGCAGTATCAGCTCTTTTTTTATTCGGGTATGTTTCTGTCGGTTACCTTCTATAAGAGATATATTTAACAACATAAGTGCGGTAAAAAAAAAATTAAAATGGATAGGTAGGTAATTAAATAGGCTCTTAATATTGTTTCGGGACTTTAATTAATAATGTGTACCCTCTAAACTCAAAGTCTGGGTCTGACAAGTCTTTAGTATACCTACACATATATTACATGTATACCTGGTGTATACATTTTGCATTTATATATTTTAGTAAAATATCAGTAAAATGATTTTACTGGTATTTGAAACCTACAGGCACGTATATAAATAGGGTTTTGGGAGTTCAAAAATGCTATCTACTTCCACGCATCATATATTACTACTCTTTTCTTCTTCTTCTTCTTTTATAAAGGCTGGGCCTTATCATAGTGAAAAAAATTGACTTTCAATATTCTTTCTTTAATGTTAAAGTATTATATATACCCGTTATATCCAGTCATTTCAATCATCTCTCCTATGAATGTTTTTCTCAGTCTTCCTCTTCTTTTGTGTCCATTGATTCTTTCTTTCATCTTTGTATTTCTACTATAGTTCTATAATTCAAAATATTTGATTATTTGACTTCCCTCTCCCCTCCCGAATTTGTTTTTTTATGCATTCCTATTTAAAACTTTATTATTATTAAATATAAATTATAGTTTACATCTTTTAAAAATATAATTATGTTAGTTTGGTTTTTAGAATGAAAATTATTTGGTATTAATCATTGGTTGGGTATTAGTTATGATGACTTTTTTTGAATAATCCAATTCTAATAGGTACGTATTTGTTATAATGTATATTATATTATTCGTCATAAAATGTTTCATTTTAACACACGCTGTGTTTGTAAATTATATTTAGTTAAACCGACCAACCTTAACCTACAAAATGTGTGTGTCGACACATTAACGACTGTCAGCAAATACAATTAATGTTTCCAAAATATTGCCAAAACTTCAATGTTTAATTTAAAGTTAAAAATCATTTAATATACGTCTATCGTTGTTTCAATAGATCCCTATTATATTATTTACTCTGTTTATTATAGTATATGTGACTTGTAGTTTTGTTTCAAAGAATTAGGACACAGGTAGTTTATAACAATATATACAGAGTAACCTATATGTAATGAATGATCAATGAAATATGACTTTTTTTATTTTTATTATTTATACATGGACATATAAATTATACCGTGTGCATCATTAATATTGATGGATGGATGTTTTTTATCAGTTTTTAAATAATGTCGATAGATATAATGTGTATTGTATTATGTATGCACATTATATATGGGTACCTATATACTTTGTATTTACGCCCACTGCAACCTATAATAATATACTACCTATGTTCCGTGAGTTAAAATGTTAAAACATTTTTTTTTAGATTCTGAGCGGAGCGAACAATGTATTTTGGTTTTACAATAATGTTTAATTATTATTTTTAATTTTTCTACCAAAAATTTTACTCCGATTTGCAAGTGTAGTATTTTTTCTGAAAGGAAATCTGACTGGGGTGGTACTTTAAACAGATCAATTTTTGATTTTTCCATTGGTTTTCATAATAAATGGAAAAAATTGGGATAATTCACAAAATTTATTATTTTACGGCCTTTTAAAACGTGTATAACCGAACCCCGCTCCGAATCGTTTTTCTTTAACAATAATTAATTATTGTGTACAGATATATATTAAATTTCTCCTCCATTTTCCCAACTTCCCATTAACAACAGTGGTACCTCCATCGAACGAAGCATATGTTCGTTTGTTTTTTTTTTATCTTGACTATATTATAGATATTATAATAAAATGTTTTGGTGTTGCTAGTATTTGAAACACAAGTTTATTATTATTATTATTATTATTATATACTTGTTATTTCTTGTATAATTATTTATAAAAGGAAGTATCGGTTGATTTGTTTGTTTGTTTGTGCACGATGCACATTGCACAGCCGAATCAATAGATTTGCACGCAGAGGTCTAAAAGTGGATAAACGGGTTCATAATCTTATATGTGCACCTCGATGCCGGATTTCCAAGACTCACTATCCCTAATGGATGGGTGGCTCACATTGGATTTTTGTCTTTTTAGAAAGGAAAATTGAACTTTTTTGATAATTTGTTGGTTACCTATAGTGGCGGGTGAAAAAAAGAATGGTTATTATTGGTTAATTTAGTTTTCACGGACAGGAAGTACAACAACGGTTAACTGTTATTGGAACGAGGGTGGAAACGGGGATAGATATACGTTAAGTGGATTTCGGTTTTTGAAACGATTTAAAAAAAAAATTAGATTGGGACGAGTAAACCCCCACCAGACAGGACAGCGCGTAATAAATAATTTTATAATTGTATTAATCTATCTAGTAAATATATAGTATTGTAATACATGTTATAATCGAATATAAATAAATAATGGATAATGGATATACCTACGATACAAACGCCTCTGCAATAGTGAATTACTTAGAGGTTCTTCGAAAATAATAATTGTTAATAATTCGATATACTCGTGTAACATGCGTGCCAATAAGAGTAATTTTTTTTTTTATATTACCTATAGTATATTATTATAGGTAATATTATACAATTGTATACGTATAACTTCGTATTATTCGAACCGAGAATATATCGTGAACTCTTTCCCATAATATTGAACAGTTTTTAATTTAGATTAAAACATGACCACGGCGACGATGACGTGCAGAATTTAGGCACCTATACTTAATATATTTGTTCTAAGTATTGAAAAAAAAAAAAAAGAAAAGAAAAGAAGAAGCTGTTAAGTGTGTTTGTTGTTTTGTTTCCTCGAAGCCAAATCCAATATTATCACGCGTGTTATCCCGTCATAAAACCTACGTACGTATATGTAGGTACTCGGGGTCCTCGGGATATTGACATCTTAAGTGCGGACAGTGATGCTGGGCGCCCGCGTAACGGTTTTTCATTAAAGGGTTTCTCGTCTCCTACCCCGTCCCTCGTTCGCGCGCAGTCTTGTTTTAAGCGCGTAAACAAAACCTCACGCTGGATATATATATGTATACGTAGAAGAGCGTTTTTAATCATAATATTTAACATTATGGCGTAGCGTTTTTATAATATTATAATGCAAAATATTATTATAAACGTCCGCGTAAAAACTGTCGTGAAATTTTCTCTCCTATACGTATATTGTATTATCTTGTATATAATAATATTAGACTACGTATATGTATATACGTATTACAATATATATATATATTATATACACAAATATACGTATGTATACAATATACTTACTCGTCGCAGTCGATTGCCCGTGTGCAGTATAATATTATTATGTACACGATATACATACACACACGCCCCCTCTCTCCCGCGTACGCCCCCTCTACCCCGTCAACAGCCGTGGCGGGACACCGAAAACCACCGACGTCGCTGCCGCCGACGCCGCCGCCGCCGCCGCCGACGCCGGGAACCCACCCCCGGACCGATCGACTGGATAGTGTTAATCACGCAAACGCGGGATGCCGGCCAAGTTTGGAACAAACGCCTCGTGAAAATATATTTTTCTTCCCGTACACCATTCGGCTTTTGTCGCGCACCCGGACGCCACGTCTACTCGCATAATATAACACGACCGTTGCGGGCGTCGCGATCGTCGCGCGTTTCCGTTGCCGTCGCGCCTCCGCCGTCCCGTTACTACAATATTATTATTATTGTTGTTAAAACCGCGACTGTGATCCCGCGAACCGGCACACATCGAACCGTTTTCGTTTTTTACTTGTTTTTTTTTTTTTTTTTTTTTTTTCATTTAATAAACTAATACAATTTTTATTTTCGTTTTTCCTCGGACGTACCGGACGTATTTATCATATGCGGTTCGAAAATCGTCCGAAAAATAACGCGCGTTTTTTTCCCCGTAAAAGATTAACGGCGTTAAAAGGTTAAAACATGTACGGTTTTACCGCCTATAAACTACACACGGTCACTCCGAATCCATGTAAGTATATTATATACGTATATTTAATAAATATTTTTATTGTTTAGGCGTGCATAATAAATCGGTTACGATTTTTTTTTTTTTTTTAAATTTTAGTTATAATAGGTGCAATACACGAGTTACAAAAATGCCAAGGTCTTTCATTCTAAATTCGTCTTTATCTTATGTTTCTGAATGTAGGTGTACGCGTGTTTACGTTGGTTTTAAAATTAAAGTTGAATTTTCTAATTACAAAGTTAACGTTCGTTTTATATTTAACTCAGTACAAATAAAATAATATTTAGGGCAGGTGATTGATGAGATAGATCATTTTTTGGATTTTTAGTTTACTAATCCTATTAAAGAGTCTAACCTGAAAGAGCTAATACTCATTAAATAATAAATAAATATATATGACATATGTATAATATACATTGTATATAGATAAAAAGTAGCCTGAATTTGTAATAATTTTTTCAATGGTTATGGCTGGTTTCGATTCCGAAAAATCATCAAATCGTTGAGGTAAAATTATATGTGATGCATATTATAGTACAATTAGATATTTGCAATATTCATTGATTCATTACCTATATAACATTCATTGTAGGTATACACCAAAAAATATTAAAAAAATTTGAATTTAAAGCAAAAAACAATAATAATAAAGTATATAATATTAATATACAGGTATTAATAAAATTATACCGTTCAACGTAAATTACTATTATTTTATTTTATTAATAAAGAATACAATGATTTGGTAACTATTAAAAATGTATAAAATAACCTTTGTGTTCAAATCCAATGAAAATATCAGTTTTAACTTTAGTAAATATGCCATGAATCTATAGTTATTGAATAGATATAAACTACTAACTAGACAATTATTGGTTGACACTTGATTAATGGAATGGAAATCATTAGAAGTTCACAGTATAACTATTAGTTTAAACCGAGATTTAAACTCTGTATGTATAATATACGTTTAGAATGAACTATGAATCAATATATATATATATGTAAATAAATAAATAAACTGCGTAATGAAAAACTATTTAGGTATTTACCTAATACATTATGTAATTTAATTTTTGTTTACGCTATTTATTCTTTTATTTTTGTTTACGATAAAATCTGTTTTCCTCTATTAAACGAATTAAATAAGTGCTAAATAGTTGTTTTATTTACATCACCTGAAACATAAACTATAAATAATAGATTACTTTTCTCGTCCGCTCAATTTTAGAATTTAGAGTGATAGTTTGGTATCCCTACTTAGCGAAAGACCAGTTTAGGCTAGAGAGGACACAGAAAAGGTTTATTTCATATATTGGTTTTTTACTCAAAATTGATCATTCCCAACATGATGACTACTCAACCGTACTTAGAGCACTAAATATCCACACACTATATCTTCTCGTCGAATCTATGCTGATTTTCGTCTACAGATGCCCCAGACCTTCTTTTCTCTATTAATTTACGCATCCCGATTTATCCCTCAATGCATCATTATCCCTATTCACTCCACCTCTTCTGGTCACAATCATCCGCTACACACTATGTTTCGTAGTGCCAATAACGCCATTTAGTACATTCTAATTTGTTATCTAAGTATTTACTTTTTGTTGTCTGGTATCTGTGTATAACTCTATATTTTATTGTTTATTGAATTTTTTAATTAAAATTGTATACAAAAATGTTCTTATTTTGTACTGTTATCAATCAACCAACTAATTAATGTACGTTTCTAAGATTGTATTTCCTTGTAAATTGTCGTATAGCGTTAATAAATTAAATAGTACTAAAATTATGTTTTCTTCAATACCCCAATTTATCGATTAAAATTGATAATATTGAAATTAGTTATACAAAATAAAACTTATACTAAATATAGGTTCATGCTTTTTTTCATTTTTTCATTTCTTTAGTGTAACTTCTATTACCTTAATGCTTAGTTATTTCGTTTCAAACATTTTACAAGGGTAACAAAATATTTTCTTCCCAATAATGCTCTTTACTCTAGACTAGCAGACTGTAACCTATTTGATGACCTTTTTTTACGCTTTGCTTGTTTTCACTCTCTTATAGAAGGGTTTTACTACATTATAACAAGCCAAAAAAAGGTAATCAAATTAGTTTCTTGAGCCACAAAAAAAACTCTGTGGCCTACTGCTTACCGTCCGCTATACTATCCAATCAAATCGATAATATATAGTAGAAAAACCTACATTTTCTGAAAAACAAATCGTGCCTGAGCATAGGTATTTTTAAACATAAGTAAATCAATAAAAGTTAATTAAATTATTATTATATTTTTAACATTTTATGAATTTAAAGTACCATTAAATTGAATTAAATTTTTTTTTTTCAAATTCTAGATAATAGGTAATAAGAAGTTTTAATTTTTTTTTTCATGATTTTTTTGTTTCTCTTGATAATACGAATAACATAAATTATATTATTTGTATTAATTTGGTTCTCTGAGATATGGCTGGTCTGCATCAGCAGGATCTACATAGTAAGTTAATAAATTAATAAATAAAAATAAATAAATTTTATTACATATTCACTTTTAATGCTCAATACCTACAGATACCGAATCATAATTATTATTGTCGTTAGCAAAATAGTTGTGTATTAAATTAATTAATTCTACTGTTTTGAGATGACCAAAAGATTGTTTACGTTTTTGCTTTACCCCGAAATGTACCATCTGATTTAATATTATAATCTGTGATATTTCAATAATTTAGCTTATATGAAAAATAATAATGCATTTTATTAGAAATGCATACAAAGTATATTTTGTTCATTCCAAAAACAAATTAAATATAGGTATTTTATAGGTGTGCCTATACATTTTAAATTAATATTCGAGATCTGGACTTTGTCAATATTTACTAAATTTATATATTTAGACAAATGTATAAAATATCAAAATGATTTTTAATTTTTAATCACAAAAATATAATTTTCCATGACGAGAATAAATTTTATAAAAACATAAATCATCAATGTATAGGTATATAATATAATATACAAACAATATTTAGTACGCATTATAGTACTAAATATTTGGCATAAATTGAAATTTCGATAAGAGACGCGTGAATCGAGTGTCCCTAATGGCTACTGTACTAGATGTTATATTTAGGTACTATTAAATTCTGATTGATGTGAGATTATTGGTTTTACAGCGGCTTCTATTATTTATAAATATAAAGCAAATATAGCACTTCAGTTTTGTATTTCAGTTTTTAAATTGATTAAAAATTGTATCTATATGTGTAAAACAGGCATGTATATTCATGGGATCTGAACCTCTGCCCCCCCAAAATTAAGCTTCTCATCAAATAAACAGGTAATACTTTGATTTTCTACCTGTAACGTTTTATTTTTTTTTCCCCTTATAATATTGATAGTTGGTGATAAATTTTATGTTTTCACCCCTACCCCCCAAAAAAAAAAAAAAATTCTGGCTACGTGTCTAGTGCAAAACCTAATACGTAACTTCTTATATTATTTTGTGCCAATCTAGTAAAAAAAAATTATTGGTTTGGAAATAAATTAAAATTTTATCTAAATGTATTAATTCATATCAGTATTTTTTATTTATACATATTATAATGTACCACGCGTACATGTTTATGTTACAGTCAATGTTAAAAATTGAATAGTGTCAACTTTTCATTGAGTAGAACCGACATTGTGATTTGTGATGTCAGTTTTTAATTTAGAGTACATTGGTTTATTATCAAACTTAAACGTAAAAAGATGTCTTAGGATAATGGGAACGGGTACAGACAATGTTATAGATTATTTAATGTATACCTATAAGCAACGATGAACCTTTGAAAAATCGATTCTGAGCGGAGTACAGTTGATAATGATGTTTTGTCAATAATATATGCCATTTTATAGTATAATTAAATAGGCTTTATATATTTTCTTTAATAATATTTGTTTAACGTTGTACCAATTTTCCCAGTTTTCCTACGTTTTTCCCGGTTTTTCATATTTTCTGGAAAAACTCTTAGGAAAATCAAAAAATTACCTTCTTAAATTACTTTCCCAGTCAAATTTCCTTTTAGAAACATTGCTATCATTATAAGTTGGAGCGAAATTGCTGGTAGAAAAGTTGTGGAACAACACAGGAAAAAAAAATCATAATATTATAGTAATATATTTCGTACATTTTTCTGTTTTTTTTCCGGTTTCCAAATTTTATGAGAAATCTCTTGAGGAAATCGAAAAATTACCTACTTAACGTACCTATCTACACCGATTTCTTTTCAAGGTGCTACACTAAGAAATCCGAGCAAATTTTCTGGTAAAAAACTTGTTAACAGATAAAAAAAAACATCTTTGTATAACCATAAGCTTCTTCGCTCCACTCAAAATATAAAATATTGTCTGTATTTGTACGTTGTTTTTTTCACTATTTTAATTTTTAAGTGACATACGAATACATGTGAAATATTACAATTTAGAAAACATTGTACTAAAAATCACTTAAAATGTATAAATCTAAAAAAAAAGCGTACAAATACAGACGTTGTTCTTATTATTAAATTTGATAATAAATTAATTTATTCTATTTTTAATTTTAAACTAACAGCACAAAATCGGTTTAACTGAACGAAAAGTTTACATTTTCAAATTTTCAACAAATAGCCGTAAAATATTCTTATGTATATATATCTATTTAAAATAAAAATGCTTAAAGTTAGATATTTGAGTTACAATATTATAATAACTGTGAAGTTTATAGGGTTTAGATAGTGTTTCAGTTTTTGTTCTACCTATAGTAAAATATTTCAATTTTAGTACGAGTTTTATAAGTTTTACAAAGTGTTTATTTCGAGAATAACTATTATACTTATTTTCAAAAATTATAATTTAGAATTACATGCATTATATTTAATTAGGTATTAAATTTTAATTCTGAACTTAGGATAGTTTTTTTTGTAAGCTATAATTATCATATCCAAAATACTTAAAAATCACAAAAATTTTATTGTTATTTGCTTCTAAAAAAATTAAATAGACACGTAATTGATATATCTTTAATACCATCTTCATTTTATATCCATTATTTATACTAATATCATTAGTTTATTTCAAAAGAAACATGTAAATTTAAAACCTAAGTAATTAAATATTTTAACAATTATAACTATTATATTACAATTTTCTATACCTACCTAATGACTATTTAGTGAAGTAAAATATGTTTTTTTGGTTATAATATAAAAAATATAAATAATAATTAACTACTCAGTAACAAAAAAAAGGATGAATAATAACGATTATGAATATAGTTCAAATTTATATGACCTCTACAAGGTATAACTAGGTATGGCTATATAATATATGCATATGAACAACTTGACCTTATATATACTTTTATTTGGTAAACATCATTTAAGTGTATGACTTTTATAAGAACTTAGATTGAACATGTTTTTGTATACAAAATTATTGTAGTTAAGAAAAATAATTTAATTATAGATTGCAATTACTTCAGCATACATGCAAATATGTTGATGCTGTGGCATCATTTTATATCCTAATCGAAACATACATAGATTAATAGTGTTTTAGTTTTAAAAAATGTATTTATACAATAATAATAATACTTTTTGAGGAAATAAATACCTATGGACAGGGAAAAAATCTTATGATTAATATTACATGACTTATTATAATAAAGCAATAAAAAAATGTATTTTGTTGAGATTTTATTTATTAATATTATTTATGAATAAATGAAATTATTTATGACTAATAGGCAGGTCAAAATAAATGTGGATAGATAAAATTGAAAAAAGTTAGTAGAAATTGAAATACGAGATAGAGAAATATTGGTATAGGATAGGAATAGAAGCAGGTTTATGTTGCGTTAATAGGCAACTAGTTTCCAAATGAAAATCGAAAAAAAAACATAGGAAATGTAAGATAGTTAATGACATTGATAGTTTTAATATTTTTAATTTTATTTCTGATAGTAAATCGGTTTAAAATTATTATAGAGAGCTGACATTTCTACAAAATACTTATTTATATAAGCCTTTCCTAGACCTGGTAAAATTTTTAAAATATTTTGACGATTTTAAATACATTTTTAAACATTTCATATTTTTTAGTTTTTATTTAGTAGGTAGATGATTGAAAATTAAACACGAGGTCATTATAAACTGTACTGAATAGTGAAAAAAGAAAAGTTGAGTATAATGTAGTAGTGTTTTTGATTTAAGATCGTCTAAAATCAAATGTTGACGAAAATCGTTAATACTATGGCATTTAAAACACGTGTAACTGAATTAGCTTAGAATAGTATTTCGTTACTAATAGTTAATCGTTGTGATAGATATAAATTAAATTATTTCATGTATCTTACCTTCCCAAGTTTCCACTTGCAACAGTGACACACCTATCAACAGTATCTGCGCATTTTTTTTTAATGGTATTTCTATTGCTCCTGTAATTGCTGATAATATTATATTTTTGAGAAGTAAAAAGTTAGATAGTTAAACTAATTTTATAAAAATTATTTTTATAATTTCTATGTATTGATAATAAACAAATTATTAAGTTAAATAATTAAATATTATCAATTATTCTTTCATATTTGTAGTTAAAAATGATTTTATATTAATTTTAAGTACCCATGTTTGAATGGAAATTCATTTAACATAATAAAATGTCAAATTTATTAAAATACATTTGTTTTAATCTAAAAATAATTTTTATTTCAACACTTTAATTGAATTCATTTTTAAGATGTATCTATCTCATATAAATATCCGAAAAACCGATTGTGACATTTGATTGTTATTTCTTCTCATATTTGTATTAAGGAATCATCCTTTTATTTCTTTTTGTCTATCTTCATTTAGTACTAATAATAAATTTAATAATATTAAATCAATTTCAGTTTTGACGAAGTTTTCTTAAATAAAATGTGTATGTATAACTATAAGTTACGACTGACATCGTAAGTCCCGTTTTACATTTTGACTGTGATATACCTGATAATGAATTTGCAATGCATTTATTCATTTATTGTTTTTTTTATTTTAGATTTCGAGCGTAGCGAAGGAGCTATGGGTTTTACAATGCTGTTTATTTATTTTTCTTCTTCTTTTTTTCTTTGTTCTAGTTTGTGGCCACGTTTTTATCTAGTAAACTTCTTTCGATTTTTATGTGTAGCAACTTTCCTGAAGGCTCAAGTTGTCTAGATTGTAGTTTAGAGAGGTCATTAAGAGGAAAACGTACAATTTCACGATTTCGTTATTTTATAAAAACGACGTTTTCTACCAGAACAAATGATTTAATCGAAAAATCACAAGATACCTTTTTTGTTGCCTTTTTGATTTACTTTCTTACGGTATGATTTTGATCCACTTTTGAGATTTTAAAGAATTACAATTTTTTAGAGTTGTTTTTCTGTAATTCAGTTATAAACGTAGATACTTGAAACTTGGTAATAATACTTATATTGGACTTAGACGTGGTAAAAGTTTTAAAATCATCGAATGACTGTTTTTTTTTAATAAGCGTTTTGAAATAAAATTTAAACGAAAATCATAAAAAAAATTATGAAAATTCAAATTATGCATTATCGAAATGCGCTCGGAATTGTCTTTCATCAAGCAATAGTGTTCTCGTTGATTACAGATATAAATGAAATAATCTTATGTATCCTACGTTCCCAACTTCTAACCTACAACAGTAGCCGTTCCTATTCCTAGTATCAGTTCTTTTTTTTTATATATACACAGTTTTTATTTATGTATTTATTTACTATAATTATTATTTATTTTTGAATATATAATATTTAAATTAAGTACATTATTTATAATTTTATTTCAAGTATAATTTATTAAATAATATTTTTGACTTAAATTTTCTTTAGTTTAGATTTTTTAAAGAAATTATTGGTATTATTAGAAAAAAGAAATAAAGAATTTTTCTCTTATTTTGTCCTTGTTGGAAATTGAGCTAGTTCATGGTTTTTATGTGGAGCCAAGGTTATTCATTTTGATTGGAAATACATAAACTAATAAAATCAATTTCATTAATTTTTAATTTCACATCTTTGATAGATTTTTAATGGCTGCTTTATTTGTATACGAAAACAATTTTTTTTTAAATTAAATTTTAGTTTTTCACCTTTATAAGGTAAATATAGGTCTGCTGATAAAATATTTTTGATTAGTACTTTTGACAGTACCTATATAGAATGTATACAAAATATGAAATACTTATAGGTACCAATTAGTTATACTTATTGATTTATCATTTTAATGGCTAATTGAAGCAATTTCGTAGTTGGAAAGTCACTTAGGTATAATTATTTATACAGAATAAAATCAGTTCATAATTATAACTAATATCTAAAGATAAGTTTTTTTTAATAATATTTAAGTTAAATATAAAAAAAAACCGTGTATTCTTTTCGTTCGTATGATCCTGGTTATTTAGGATGAAGACCTAGGAGCACATATTACATTTAGTGTGAAGTAGATATTATATTATATAGAAAGTGGCATTGATTTATGTGTGATTTGTGAATCGGACTAGACACTCTGCTCCTTTTACATTATTGTCATCTTGACTTGAATGCATTTATCTATATATGTGTCCAAACATACAATGTCCTATCATTTTAGTTTACTAATGTGTTTCAGGTCGGTCGACCGATACTGGACGAAGGCCATCTGCCACTGTTCATTTTAATCAGAAAATCCCATTCAATAGCGTCACAGACCATACGTACAAATCAAAAGATGTAAGTCAATTATTAGTTACGAGTTAAATTATTGATTGCGTAGATAAATGTTAAGAATTAAATAAGCTATAGTGTTTCTTTAACTTTCCCTTGTTCAGTATAATTTGTACATACAATTATACATTTAGTCCTCAAATATTGTTTACTAGGAACTAATAGAATTGAATACATTTTCATCTTATAATGTTTAGTTTTGGTTGGTTATTTCTTTTTAAGTTTATACTGACAATTCAATACTATAGGTATTTTTTCTAAAGTATCATTTGTGTACAACCTAAATATATAATACGCTGCCGTACTAGGTTAATTTAATTATGTTTAGATAGTTAGCCAATTATCAAAAATAATTAATTAAACGACTGTTTTGTGCTTTTATTTTAAGAGTATAAAAACTGTGAAGGTACATTTAATTTTTAATTATACATAACATACAAATTGTATACCTATCTATAATATATTTTTAGTACCTAAATTATTATATAGGTGTATGAGACAATGTATGTCTGGTTGCAGTGGCACAACAAAGGGGCCCACAGTGGGCCAAAATGTAAAATAATAGGACAAAAATAAAATGATTATTCAATGTTATTAGGTAGGTACAATATTGACGCATGTATGAGTCAATAAAGTATTTGTAAAAATAACACAAACACCACGTTTATTCTGTGTGAAAGACACGAAATCGTTCCATGAGTATACCAAATTTTATAATACAATATTACGTTCAAAACAAAATTTTTTTCGAAGTAATTTGTATTATAGTTTATCATGAATTCTACATAGATAATTAGTTCAGGTAATGAATAAATATATATTTTTAGAGAATTATACATGTATGTAAATATTTATAACTAGAATAATCTATAGTATCAACACTAAATTAATTAATCCAATTTTACATTTTTCCAATTTATTTTGAGATTTATAAAAAAAATCCCGATGCTTCCTGACATTTTTTTTTTTTTTTTGCTATATTTTTGCAAAACTTGTATGGAATTATATTCATGTGGTATTGTGTGCCAATAACTGTATATTTAAATCTTGTATAAATTTAAGTAGGTAAAATATTATTATTTATATTTTAGGTAAAATTTTACTTCGAGAATTGTATGAATTGGTTTTACTTCCTTGTAGGGAAAATGAAAGTCAAATAAAAAATGGGCATATTGAATATATTTTACGCAAATATAACATACTGAAAGCTACAAATGAATTGCGAAAATCAATTGATATAGTTTTTATTCTTCAAAAATGACATAAGGCAAATCGAATTTTTACAATTTTTGAAAATAAATTTAGTTCATAGTTAAATGTAGAACTCAAACTTTATGTTCGGTTTTAAATGAAACATCAGTTGTTCAAGGATTGAATAAAAAATTTCCTAAAACTAGTAGAAAAAACAGAAGACAAAAAAATAAAACATTTAACAAAATCTGATGAACTAGCTTTTGCAACTTTTCTATAATTCTATTATTTTAACAATTTTATAGAATTATCCGTAAAAATACTGACCAATCAGTAGCTGTTTAATCAATAACGAAAATATAAGAAGACACAGGATTCTTGATGACTTTCGTATATTCAGTTCCCTGTAACTAAACACCATAAAAGTTTTACTCAACAATCTTCTTATAGCATCCAATCCATTGATATATTCCTTAAAGAAATCTCATAATTAATAGTTGAAAAAACTTTTACTAAAGTCAAAATTACTTTTGGCATAATGTATTGAAGAGGGTAAAACCCAAAATGATAAACAAGATTACGAATCAGTGATACTAAAAATGGTAACAATAGTAGTAATACAAATTCAAATTAAAAATAAAATGTTTACTTATGAAGTATTGTATACCTATTATACCTATTAAGTAAAATAGTAATTAAATAATAATAATACATTTATTAATAATTTTAAGTTGTTTAATATTTTCGTCTCATTATTTTATGTCGTATAAAATTGTAGTACGTATATATCAGATTTTCCTTTAGTTGAAATGTCTATGTTTAATCAAGTATGAACTTCTCTTTAAAAACATTTTTGTTGCGCCATTGCTGGTTGTGGTTTATAGACTCGAAAGCTAATTGACCTATTTTGCTGAAAATTTCACGGTTTGTTCTTATTAGTTCCAGAAGTGTTTAGAGACTTTAATGGAAAATTCAACCCCAAAGTGGAATTCACTCAGGAAATTTGTCTTTAAAAAACGAAAATTGCAATTTGTTTTATTTGTTTTCGGTAATCATTGGTTACTCGGGGAGACACTTTTTTATTTTTAGATTTCGAGCGTAGCGAGATTTATAATATTTATATTATATATGTGTTTGTGTGTATGTTTTTCATGTATATATATATAAAATAAATATAAACAAACTTAATAAACGATCAGGAACGGCAATAGATGTCATGAGAGCACGACCAAAATTTTGTGGGTCACTTAAATGTATGACTAGGAGAGCTTCATTTAAAAAGATATCAACTAAGGGTCAGTCCTACATTATTTTACAAAAATCACTTTATTAATAAATAATATAGTTCGGCATATATAGCATACATAGGAACTTGTTTATAGGTACCTAGGTACCTATAAATGTAATGTATAGATATTTTGTAGTCTATTGGTAAACCAGAATTTTGGTAAACATTTGTTTATATTAATTGTTCCAATGAAAAATTAAATTAATAAAAAATAATGTTAGAATTTATTACATTATTATTATAGGGTAATAATATTCGGGAATATTGGTAAATTGCAAACTTGCATAATAATATTATATTTGAGTTAAAAAAACATAGTTTAAAAATAATATTTAATTTTAATTTTAATTATTAATATATACATTTTATTATATTTTTCTGATGTGAAGGTTGGAACTGTTTTTTTGGTTTTACTTACAATAGATTTAAAATATAATATATAAATAGGTTTACCATTTGAAATCTGAATTCGTAATCCATTCTACTTTTATACTTATTTTTGGTGTAAGCTTAATCGGAAACATCAGCCTTGAAACGATCATAAACGATAAAGTATCTTACTCTATATATCTCTAATATATCACCTTCTCCTATTAGTTATATATAAATATTCGTCTTTAAGTCCAATACAAAATTCATTTAAAGATACAGATTCAAATTTATATTTTAATGATGATGAACTTTGAAGTTCGATATGGTTTTCATGTTCATTCAATTAATAACTACTTGTATAGATTTCTAATGAAGGAATTGCTATTTATGAAGAACTTTAACAATAATATCATTATTTGAAGTCACAAAAATATTTTGTGGTAATAGTATAAATATATGTATACTCATAACCAAATACAAAAATTCGTAAGGTAGATCGGTCTTCCTCCTTGGGAATTTCGTTACCGCTTTATGTTATAGCTTATAATCTAATATTTAAGACATTATACTCCATAATTTCTGTGGATTTTAATTTTTTTCTCCTCCCTCATAACATATCCATCGCTGCGCGGAACCCTTGTGATTAATCCAGGGTACTCTGAGGTTCCATGGAACACACTTCGGAATCACTGATTTAAGGTACCTACTTACAACAGTTTTCCAAATTGTTTTCATGACTTAATAACATGTAATATATATTAAATTACTGGGTATATATTTATATTTTAAATAAATTAAGTACATATTAAATATGTACTTAACATTTTTTAAATGATAATTTAATTTAATTTATAATTATTTTTGATTTTAAGTAACATTTAAAAGATTAAATAACCATATTTAAATAAATTTAATATTCAAACTTTAACCATAATTCATAAATAAAATTATTGTATTTATTTACTTTTGCTAAAATTTTTGGTAAATATACATTGCTTTTAATAGAACTTGTATTTAGGTTATTATAGACAAATTATTCGGTACCTAGATATTAGTTTTTACATGAATAAATGTGCATTGTGCATTATTCATTTTTTTTTTAAATAAAAAAAAAATGAATTTGTTTTGTGTGAAAAGAATTGTAATGCAATTTATGTAACGAAAATGTCAAAATACATATGACCTTTTATATAACATTCTCTCTCTCCAGAGGACTGTTTATATACGTGCCCTTTGGGTATCTTGTGATTTTGTCTTTTATCCCCGAATTTATCATCAAGTGTTTTGGGTGTCCTCTATCAAAAATTATTCCCTAGGGCTGGATAAAAAATTGTCTTGCTATGACCTCTGTAAAACCAACAAACTTAACTTGGGATGATTTTCTGTGAGTTGTTTATTGACCTAAAGGGGGAAGAAAAATCATGTCGTAAATATCTAACAACTTCTCTAGTCCTGTTCTCGATATTTATGACCATATTGATATTGAAGTTGAAGTCTAGTAAAATGTATAATCTAATTGACACTATGAGATATTTATGAACATCTACTAACATAAAATGTAAACTATTTTGTATTTTCAATAAACTTTTTTAGGATATTATAACTTATTAAATATATTTTTGTTATTAAACATATGTTTAATTGTTATTTTTAACTGCTATGATTTATTAAAGAATAAGACGGATAATATTTAAAATATTTATAAATATTATTGAGTGATTTTAGCTGAAAATTCGATTTTAAAAGTTGTTTATCATCATACATCAATGATAATCATTTTAATTAATCTTGGATATTTTATGTTAAATTGCCTATCATTTACCAAAAAGAAGTTTAAATATTTACTAAGAGTGAACATTTCAATTAAAATATATAGTTATGTATTATATTAATTACCTAATATAATATATTTGTATTATTTATATAATATTATGTATTTGAATCCAAGCAATTCATCATCTAATATTAATGTTTTGTTTATGTCAAGACATTGAGTTATTTATTTGTTATATAAAACTATATATATATAGCAATGGCATATCTGAAACATATCTTAGGACGGTTAGTTTGATTTTATAAAATACGAGTGGACTTATTTATTTATTGGTACAAATCACTATTCTTCAATCTTAATACAAAGCTCAAGGAGACAACCATTTTCCTTTCTTTTTGGTATCTATAGAGGCTAAAAATACAATTATGAATTTAAAATTCGTATATTAAATATCAATTTTAAAATCACGACATTTTAATGAATGTATTTTATTATATAAAATAAGACTTTTTTTTTTTTTGAAATTGTAATGAACAAAACAAAAATAAATATTTTTGCCAATTATAAAAACACTGAAACGGTTTTTAAAAAATTCGAACTCGATCAATAGTATCAAAGTTCCATTCTCATATTTAAGGACTGAAGTAGAAAAAAACGGACATACTTGGCATGTGGGAAGTTGTAGGTGAGAGTTGGGAAAGTACAGCCGAAATTTAATGCAACGATAACCATTGCTATCTAACTTATCCAATTCTAAGCATAATTTGATAAATAATGTTGCTTTGTCAACAATATATAAGTTATCTTATTGTAATATAATTTACATATACTTTATATATTTTTTTAATAATATTTGTTTAATATTGTACCTATTTTCCCATTTTCCTACGTTTTTTTCTTGGTTTTTCCCCGATTTTTCCATTTATTTTGATAAGTCCTGTGAAAATTAAAAAATGACCTTTCTAAAGTACCATCCCAATCAGATTTCCTTTCAGAAAAATGCTATAATTGAAAATTGGAGCGAAATTGCTGGTAGAAAAGTTGTTTATAGGAAAAAGAAAAGGTCGTAATACTTTTTTACTAATACCTACATTTTGTACATTTTACCATTTTTGCTCAGTTATTTTCTCAGTTTTTCCCAATGTTTCCTCCAAAAAATATCATTGTAAAACTTTCCTCCATCTGCTTAGAATCTAAAAATTATCTTATCGCTATTCTTAAAATTTGGAAAAAACGAAACACGATAAAAAAATATAGGTACCTACCAAATAAATTAAACCTATTCAACTACAATATATAAGGTACTTAATTTTAGTTTATTATAGTCTATTTGTTACATTTTAGTCTTATATATTTATACTAGGTATCATTTATTTTTGATATAGAGGTAGGTATTTATATTATTTAATTCAATTACATCATTCATTACACAAAGCGCGATGTCAAATTAATATAAATATAAAATATAATAAAAACTACTGTCTGGTTACTATAGAAATATCTTACATTCAATTAAAATTAATTCTTTATTTTTTTTATTTGTTTCAAGTACTTGGGATTATTTTACACTTGTATACTTATACTTAATATATTATTTTCATTATTTTGCTCATAGAAACATTTAGTTTCACAATAATATTATAAAATTCATTTTTTGTTTCTCAAAACACTCTTTGTTGACATATAGCACATGTACTCTAAACGTTTTATAAAATTATTTTATGGATAATAATATCTATTGTAGGTAGAACCACATAAAAGAGTTGGTTTTTGTATTTTTATTATTTCTAATTTCAATTCCCTGGAAGTTAAAAGGTTTGTAATATATATTCGCATAAATCATATAAATCATGTTATATTTAATAACGTATAAATAAATACCTACCAGAATTTTGGGAATATCAATCATCCATCATATTGCTCCTCCATTACATTTCTGGTAAACTATTCTTGAAATTTTACATTCCTCTAAAAAAAACTTTTTTTTAATAGGCATGCGTTTTTTTTCTATCTATTACCGCGATTTCGACTAAAAGATTTGCTTCAATCATCACTATAAAAGTTGGGCATTTGACAATAGTTTTTTATTTAATTGGTGTTGGTGTATATAATATCCCCGTGTATAATAAATACACCATTTTTTTAAAAGTCTAATAATATACAATTTTACTTAATACTTATGATTAAATAATAAAAATAATGTTGATAAAATGATCTTCGATTTATATGTAGAAATTTGATTCCTCATTTTAAAAATAAATAAACAAAATATGTTCTTTTATTGTGAAAACATAAATATGGAGAATTATGTACGAGTATCTATAGGTTAATTGTGTTGGAAATGTGTGGTGGGGAGGGTGATTAAGATAGTTTTTCAAAGAATATGCGCCCCAATATAAGCATTTAAAGTTTAAATTTTTATGAAAATCGTAACAATCGCAACATTTCAAAACATTTTTAAGCTAACTTTTTTTCTGAATCGTTTTTCGTTAGCAACAATTAATCACTTGAAATACTCTAAAACGTTTATGAACGTATTATTATTATAACAAAGATTATAATTTTCCATTCAAAACACATTCGCCAGAATAATCGGTTAATTTAGAGTTATTTTTATTCGTCCAAATGAATAATTATTATTGCTAGTCTAGTGTTTATTCGCGTAGCATTCATTTTTGCGCGTTTTAGTTAATATCGTGTTTATCGCCACGCCGTGATGTCATCAAATTATTAAAATATGAAATGAAATTACGAAATTTTTTTGTTCATTTTAAACACGAAAGTCCTCGGACGTCATGAAGCCTATCCTAAGCCTATGCCCATTTGTATGGATTATTATTATTTTTTCACGAATATTTTAAAATCATTTTGAGGTATTATGCAAAATAAAAATTAATATAATTTTCAATTTTAATTTATCAACAAATGTTTTAACTACCTCCATTCGAAACTGAATTTCGTTGCAATTATTTATCACTACATGCAGAATTTAGACTAATATGTGAATCGCAAAATGGGCAAAAATAAATATCCAAATTTTAAAATTTTTTCAAGAAAAACAAACTTATAAATATTCCAGTGGTATATTTAGAGCTTTATCAAGGGAGGGGATGGTTTAAATATTATGTTTCCTCTGTAAACCGATGTAAGACCACTGCTTAGACATCCACATCAATATCCCAATGTATTATAGACAAAAATTGTCCTATAATAGTAATACTACTTTTTGGTAACGTTGATAAAAATACTCAAGAAATGATAAACATCACGGGTATAAATACTATACGTTTTTATTATCTATAGGCTATAACGGTGATCGAAAATGACGTCCTAGGATAACGGGGACGGGTGCAGTCACTGTTGTAGATAATTTAATGTATATTTGTACCTAAGCAACGATAAACAATTGCTTACAAAAATATGATTCTGAGCAGAGTTCAGTTGATAATGATTCTTTATCAACATTATATATAGCTTAATATATTTTCTTTAAAAAAATTTGTTTGTTTGATTTTTGTACGGACTTTTTTAATGTTTTTTTTTTTTTGTGAATTTTAAGTGAAACGAGTTTGGAGCCCACAGTTATTTTTATAATTATTTGCTCTCCCTTGTTATTGATACTCTCATCCTCTTCGTTAAAACACCACTGTGTATAGGAAAGAAAAAGTCTTCCCTTAAAAATTGATGAAAAATGTTTAAAAAAAAAAGGTGTATTTATAATATTTGTTTTGTTTTTTATTGTATCGTATAAAGTATATTATAAACGTTTAGAGTTTTTGACCTTCAACGAAGTTAACTACCACCATAAACTGTCGCTGTCAGAGCGATATGGTCGGTGTCGAAATGTTCATTATCCTATTATGCTGGTACCCTCTACTTTTCTTCTGTATGCTAACTTCCCCTTCTCCCAGGTTTCTTTTATAAATCGATTCGCGTCAATCATTATTGACCTATAAGCCTTGAATAAAATAACGCCACTGCGAATAAATGGTCTTACCTATTATCAATTTTAACGGTGTTAGTAAAACAACGTTTCAGATTATTGATGACATAGATACCTATGCTTTGTCATTGATTATAAATATGTACAATCAATGGTGTTATGTAGGTATCCGTCTGCATTAACAATACCAATGTATCTATATCTATAACAGTTTATATTGCATGTGTACAATATAAAATAGATCAATAATATTAGGTTATACATATTGTTAACTTATCATTTTTTATGTATTTATAATTTTAAATTTATATTGTAAAATAATTACACCAATTAAGTTTGAGGTAAGAATTTATACATATATGAAAATGTTTTAAATTTAAATGATACCTACCTATTTAATGAGTTAATACTAAATTTAATAATATTTAAAGATGATGAATGTGTAATTATAAGAGCCCAGGCTTTATTACTCCATTCACATAATAAATAATTCTGTAGGTTGTTCAGTTAATTCAACTTTATGAATAAATTAATTTTATTTCTATGAAATAAAATTATAGTTTATATTATTTATGAACATTTTTGTTAGATTAGTTGGAAAATGTTTGCCTACTTTATTTTGAAATTTTCAATCATTTTTCAAAAACAATAACTGTACTTTATGGTTTTTTTTTTTTTAAACAATTTCGTTGAGTGAAATACTCCAATCATTTCACACACAACTTCAAAAATGCTGAATTTTCACTCGGTGGTACTTTACTATACATATTTATTGTGCCATCGATTTTTAAATTATCATAAGCATTTAAAATTTAAATTATATATATTTTAAATAGGTACTATTAATTGATTAATCAATGTAAGTACCTACTAAAAGCAGCCTTGGATTTATTCATGAATTTATTATATTTTTCAATACCGCACAAATTCTGTAAAAACTCTAGTCTGCTGTTTTTGGATTATATTTAATAGGTGTTGTTATAAATTAAATTTGATAGAGAATCTCTTAAGTAAAATTGTCCTACATAAAATTTATCTTATAAATTAAATTTATAATAATTTGTACAACGTAAATAAAATTGTAATTAAATGATAAATGTATGTAAACAGAATGTCTAGAAAGTTTGAAAATGTTTTTATATTCATAAAGAGAATAAACGCTTCTAAACTTTCTAGACAAGCTGTATATTAAATATATATTACTTTATGTTTACATGATAGGATTTTTGGAAATCATCTTTAGAATTTATGAAATCAAGAGTTGGTTGGGTACTGGGATCATAGGTCTATCATATGTTATAGTACATGGAACATAGGGCATATGGATTTAAGAACATGGTTATAGGTATGAGCAGTTAACGTTCATACTATGGGCCAGTAGCGTAATTTGATGATGTTTGTTGGGAGGAATGAAATGCTTTTACATTTTACCTATTCCCCTCCCCTCCCAAAAAAAAAAAATTGTATTTATCATAAGCACCTTTTAGTGCAATAAATGTATGTACGCATGTGTCATGTAATAATGAAGATTTTTAAGAAGGCCATATCTCGTCACGTATCGGTTTTTTGTAGTGACACGTATCAAAAAAAAACCCGGTACACATCGAAACGTATAGAAATTTCGATATTCAATGAGAACGTTGCGATTATGATCATATAATTACTGGTTTTTATCAATATAACTGATAACTGTTGACTGATTACATATATTACCTATGTAATTTTGAAAATATTAATATAATATAATAATATTAATTCATTCATATTTTAATTTTAATTTTCTTGTTTTATGTTTTGCGATAATTTTAAAATTCATAATAGAATTGATTTTTTTTTGAATTGATGCTACATAAAAAACAATTTAACCATATTTATGACAGCAATAAAAGGACTAGAAATGGTTAGTATAGAACATTTCAACTTAGTCAGTGTCTATGCACAGGGTATTATAATGCTAATACTATTTACATTCCATTACAATTACAGTTTAATTTATGTCTTGTACTTACATAAACGTTAATTGTTTCATCCTTGCTGAAAAGCGGTTCCATAATCAAGCAATGAAATATTAATAAAGTAAAAATAAGTTAAATGAAAAAATATACTCATTCATTATTTTTCTAATAGCAATTAACAAATAACTTTTAAGATTAAAATTAATTTCTATATTGGACCTAATATTAATATTTACAATATAATACATACTAATATATGCAATCTAAATTTAAATACATGAACAAATATTATAATTTTCCGCTCAATTATAAATGATACTGACGAACCGTCGCACCATAAGCCACGTATCGACATTAAATTCCGATACGAATAGATACATATCACAATTGTATCCTTTTAATGTAGTGTAAACTTCTTGAACACTCGAGTACGATTCCGGAACACATCGGAACGATTGATACGTATTAGTTTTTTCCTTGAAAATCATCTTATTTTTTTTCTAAATTGCCTAATGTCATTTTTTTTATTTAAACGATAGAGAAATCTTTATAAATATAAATCAATAGAAGTATTTATACATACAATGCAATATATATACATACATAAAACTCAGGTGGGGTTTTACTTCTAGTGAAGCAGTCCCATTCTTAATCTAATAATTAGTCAAATGGTTTCAGTCGTTTGTTGAGTCGTCTGTTGTCCTGCGAGTTGTCAAGGAATTGTATGGCATCCGTATTTGTGTGGAGCTTCAGTCTTCTTGCATGTTTGCGAGCAAACCGGGTAATTTCCTGCACGGATGACATTTTCAAATCACGGTGGATGATGTCGTTCTTATCATACCGATATACTGCGACAATGATACGAAGAGCGATACTCTGGCATCGTTGTATTATTTCAATATTGGAATTACTGGCACAACCCCACAGTTGAATACCAAAAATCAAAATCGGTTTAACAATCGATACATACAAGAGACAAATATTATCTTGAATGTGTATAATATTGTTATAGTCTTTAGATAAAATAATCATATGAGCGTCGTCGATCCGCGATAAAATAATACTTGACCGATCGTTGGTTTATTTTTGCACCACTACCATAATACAATATATAGGTATACTAGCTGAATTACCCGGCGTTGCCCGGAAACAAATTCGTCACAAATTAGATAACGCCATGTATTACCATTTACCGTCTTAAATTCATAATTATCGATAATATACATAATAACCTAATATTACTCCCCTAAAACGCAACATTTTTGAAAATCCTTTCTTATTGCACGATGAAAATATGAGAAGAACCTCTATTCCAAATTNATGCCT
This sequence comes from Cinara cedri, assembly GCA_902439185.1. Classification (NCBI taxonomy): domain Eukaryota; kingdom Metazoa; phylum Arthropoda; class Insecta; order Hemiptera; family Aphididae; genus Cinara; species Cinara cedri. The sequence goes on along the minus strand of CABPRJ010000957.1, from coordinate 1,068,505 downwards.
AAAACCTGCTCCGTGATATTCTCTTTCATTTAAAAAAAACTGCATGACAATTGGATAAGAAGTTTCGAAGCCAAACCGTAACAAAGATTTCCTCTTTTGCTTGTTTCAGTTTTATATATATAGATTTGTGCAATACTGCAATAGTAATACTTATGGTGCCCTGTTATAGTGAAAGGCAGTGTATACAAAAATGTAAATGTTGGGAAAATGGGTTTATCTTCTTTTTTTTTTTTTGCTCGTTAACAATATTATTCAATAATGTTTTTATTATTATTTGTAGTTAATTACCTCAGAAATCGTTCTAGATAATTTTATTTTTCCTAAATCACATGTTTATAGTTTATACCTTTGTCAAGATTAAGTAGATACTGCATTTGTGATAGTCAAAAATTATTACAACTACAAATTAAAAAAGCAGTAGCAACCAATTCAATCATACATATATTTTTTCTTTTTTTTTTTAAACATAACAAGTTATAAACATAATTTAACTACGTATGTATTCAATTAATAAAAAATCACTTTTTTTAAATTAAAGTTTTATTCTTTGGAACCTAAATAGTTATGAATTAAAATAATCAGCAAACAAAGTATAAACTGATTAATGAATCATAACTTAGTCTGTGTTAGTGATGGGAACAATCTAGAGAAATTACTCGATATACTCAATGGTTAGATTTACTCGATTATTTCGATTGTTTTGAAAATTCTCGAGTGATTCTCTCGGTATCGAAATCAACTGAAGTTGAGTGATAAATTAATCGGCGAGTGATGATCACGATATTAAATCGACTGATGTCTTTACCTAAAACATAAAACAATTGAATGAAAATTAGTAATGTTAGTTGTTGTAACACACACAGTACACATTATTAAATTTCTTTTCTAAAATGTTTAATAGGTAATAATAATTAATTGAAGAGTTAATTGTCAAGCCTCTAGCGAGTATTGAATAATGTGAGTTTTACAGAGTATCGAGAAACTGAGTGTTATGAAATACTAAATTGACCGAGAGATATTTTCGAGTGAATTTCTCGATTATTAAAACCTCTCGATTATTGAAATCATTCGATTGTTTCCATTAATAGTCTGTGTGTTGCGTACTATTTAAATATTAATAGTACCTATTTATGATTCTAAAAATAAAATAAATAAATTCTAAAGTATAAAAACTTCGACCAATCAAAGTTAGGAACAAACTCATTGACATATGTTTACTTTATGGAATTATAAATTGTAAAATTAATTATAAAATAATTTAAAATATTGGCATTCAATTATAAACATGTAGATACTGCTTACTGTTGCCAGATAATCAAAGGTTACCAGATACATACGCAGTATGTACCTATGCCGCTAAATAAATTTGCTAATCGTATAAGCAGTAAACTACACAACATATAGGTACTGCGTTTTTTCTAGAATATATCATTTACTGTTTATTTTTCTAATATTCGTTAGATGGATACTATATATTTAAATCTCATTTAGATTCTCTAAATGATGTGTTACTGCATTTTAACCGAAAAAAATCGATGTAAAATGCCCTAATAAACATATAATTGGTCTTCTATAATAATCTTATTTATAAAAAATTGTCGGTTACTTTGGCAGGGCAGTATACAATGGCGTTTATTACGATGTATATATGTACAGTTAGCAGAGGGAATTCGGGGTTTTTTTTTGTATTATTTTTATATTATACAATAATATTTATAGTTAAATAAGTACATAAATGTAGTTCTCCAGTTTTTTAGAAAAAAAAGGTCTTGGGGGGGGGGAGATACGATACCCAAATCCCCCCCCCCGTAATTATGTCACTGATATGGGCAGTTGGTAGTTCACGGTCACCAGCTGGATACACGTTACACTCTAGAAATATTTAAATTTTATCATTTTACATCAATTACCTAATCAAAGTTATTGATTAAGTACTCTCTATAAAAGTGAATACTTATATTAAGAATAATAAAGTCATTTGTTAATTGTAAATTGATTTTGTTAAAATATTAAACATTCTGAATAGGTGTGCTACCAAGACTCAAGTATTAAAATTGATGTTGGCTCCTTAATATAATAATTTAAATCAGTGCTCGATTTTAAGTAAAGGAGCTCTGCTAAGCCATTAACAAATAGCGTCCCGACAAATAATAGCTTAGTTAGGATTTACGGTTATTGGAAGGTCTGATAATCAAAAAAAAAAGGTTCATCAATCAGTCAAAATTCCATTCATAACACTCATAAGACACTGTATTAAAATAGTAACCTTTATAAACGTTATAACCGTGACTATTTACTGTGAACGTTGATGCTTGTTATTCTTGATTAACTATAAATTACTATAAAAAAAAAAGAAATAAAATGGATATGGATAAATGCATAAATAAACTACTAGGAGTTAGCAAATTTAACACGTAAATTTAAGCTTATAATTGAATTATTCTTTATCAATAAAAATGACAATGTTAACTGTCAAGAGTTGAATAAAAACTCTTGAAAAAAAAATATGTACGATTTTTGAAAAATAGAGTGGGTACTTACGTAATCATTAGAATATTGATGTTATAATTTTTATGTAGTTGGTGAAAACCGAAAAATAAAAATAAGTATACATTTGTGTGTATTTTGTAATCATCCCGTTCAGGAGCGAAGTGGCCGGTTTGGAAATCGGAATTTTCCGGATGGCCTGAATTGTATATTATGGCCTGGTGATCTGATATTTGTGTATGATATTTTACTTACTCGTATTATTTAAAAACTCGGTAAAAAGTTATGCCAATACACAAATATATCACTATTATATTCTCATTGCAATACGTATTAAGGTGTTTTGAAATAGATTCCCGTTTAAAATATCTCATTAAAATAAATATTGATGAAATTATTTTTATACATTTTTTAGAGGGCGAAACTCCCCCTTCCTCTACTATTATCTTCGCTTACGTCTCAAGTAAAAACGCATTTAATTCCCCTCCTGACTTCGTTACTAGTTCAAATTAAAACGCTAAAAAATGTTTGGTAGATCATATTTTATTTAGCGGCCTGGATAAATTTTAACCTCTCGGCCTGAATTTAGTTCCCACTCCGTTCCTGATTCTGTTGTTGGTTACTTATCTCACTTTATATCTCTACGGCTCAACATAAGAATTAACAGTGAGAACCCGATTTTTAACACCGTGCAAAGCACTGCTACAACCGGGGGTCCTTATATTGTCTACACAATACTTCTAGTATTAGCTATTTAAGAGCCGGAGGATTTCAGGGCAAGCCCCGAATGTATGATAATGCATCAGAGCGTGGTCATAATAACCGCTACCCAATTTACCTACCAATCGTTATTTATTTTAATTTCTATTCTTTCTTAGGATTCATTTTACTGTTTTTCACAATTTAAAAAAAAATGTATTTTTAATTACATACTAAGAAAATGAAAGCGACTTTCCTAAAATACGGTTGTGTTCATGTTCTTAACTATAAATATTCTTACTTGAAGCATGTATATTAATTGTGCAATGTATATTGTATATTGTATACTGTAATATTTATTGAATTAAAAATATTTTTTATCAAAAAGAATCCCACATGTGTAACTTGTATACATTACATATATTTCGTTTAGATATAAAAGTAATTAATTATTATATTAAATGTTATATAATATTTATAATGTAAACATTACCTGCATATAATCTACCTACTAACTACTAATTACTTGCCTATTATACCTAGCTATTTAACAAACTATTGTAAAATGTCTAGAACTCGTTATTTATTACTTAGTTATTATTACTAACCTGAATACAATTTTAACATTTCATAAAGCTTAATTATTAATCGTGAATGCTTAATTGCATTATCGTTTAGTTTTAATAAAAATATAAACTCATACTATGTCCATATTATAATGGATTCATGATTTACTAAATTATATATTTAAATGTAAAATAAAAAAGTATAAAAACCTATTATTCAATATTTAATAATCAATTCAAATCTTACGATAACAATATATATTTTTCAGACTTTTAAATCCACTGATGTTGCTTCTTCAGCAGCTATGTGTTATAGACGTGGTGGCCAAAAATATGCTTTGCAGGCAAAGCAAAGTATAACTTATGGACGTGGGTCTTTTCCAAACGAATACTGTGACGATGACCTTGAAAATTATTTAACTCATAGGTAAGTTTGAGAATAAAATCACGGTTTTTAACAAATTGTAAATTCAAATATTATTAACTATAGGTGTATAGATATATAATTAACTGTAAACAGTATTAGTACCTATTTATTTAAAATGTAATTATTATTATTTGTTTTTACATAACATGCATTTAAATATTAAGTCGGTTGGAGGAATACCCTGCACACTGTGCAAACAGTGTCCAGTATAATAAATTCATCAGATAATATAATAATATATAGACACTACGTAATGGACAATTTTTTAATTAGATTATACAATATTATATGAATGGTTGTGTGAATATTAATTAATATTTAAAATTATAATGTCATGTTTATCGTAGAATTATCACTCTGTTTTTGGAATATAAAATATTTTAGATTAATATAAAGAAACCTATAGATAACGAATGATGTTAGTACCTACCTACCTATAGGTTTAATCTGAAAATTCCTTAAAAATAATTGATGAGGAAATTAAAAACTTTTGATAGAGCTTATTCCAAACCTCTTTTGTTTTGATGATGGTGTGTGGTAACACCAAACACAAACAAAAATATCCTCTGTAATTAATATGTTAAAAATCTACGTAAAAATCATTTAACTTTCATTATATTTTAAACCGAAAAATTCACGGTCAAAAGTTTGATATAATCCTAACAACTATATCTTATTGAGTTTTAAATTTTATTTGAGAGAACCGGTGGTTTTTTTTTTTGGTGGGGGGGATGGTGGGAGGATGAAGTCCCTCTTCTTTTTCTTTTTTTTAGCTTACCTCTTCTATTTTTTCGATATGGAATGTAGGAATGTAGGAATGTAACATTTACAAGTGAATTTGCAAATCGTTAGTTTTTCTACATTTTATGGATCTTATTTAATGCATAATTTATTAACAATTAACCAATTTAATGTTTTTTAAAAAAAAAATAATTAATAAATAACTTGTTTTATATAATATACTTGTAGAACAAATTTAACATTGTTCTGGTGTTATAGGTGGATAAAGAAGGGTGTGAGGCATTTTGTCTGGAACACTTGTTCATCCAACATCTACTCAGTCCCCCTTCTAGATTTTTCCAAATCAAGCACTGAAGAGAACTATGTGATTTTTTGATAATCATATAATGATATCAGTACAGATAATCTTCTAAATCTTAAACCTGATGACTTTAGAACTGCTGTATAGACGCATTGAGGCTACCACTTATAAGTAAAAATAGTGATGACCTTAATAACCTCAAATGTATAAAAGTAATCAAATTATTAGTATAATAACATAACTTTTTTAACAGCCAATAAGTATAAAAAAAATCCATACTCCACATTTATTCAAGTGAATGCCACTCGTCGCCCTATAATTCTACGTCATCATACTTAGCAGTTAGATCTGTAAAACAATAATATCTCTCGACTTTTGGGGGAAGTTAAGAAATAAGGATTGTAGGTAATAGGTATAGGTACAACTCAAACAAAGACAAGGTTAGCAAGACTATCTATAAAAACATATTTCTTATTTATACATTTATTTTCTTAAATTCCTCATGTGCACACTCCCTTGATAGCTATCACCAGCTATATAATACTACATAATAGGGTACTACTTATTGTACAAGTTTAACAATAGAACATTGCATGTAAGTAGTAACGTATCGTTAGGGTTTTATTTTTATTTGAAAAAGGTTTATAAATTATTTTTTATTATAGTTTTGATGATTAATTGTCTAAAATGATGGTTTTAAAATAACAAAAAAAAAAAAATTCATTGATCGAGTCAAATTATAGTGATCTCATTCGAAGGATATGTAAAACACACATTTATTATTTCTCTGAATCGACATCACGGTACAATATCTACATTTCTATTTGTATAATTCATTCAATCTTTATTTAGATTAAATTGTATAATGGTTAAAATAAATGTACGCATTTAACTATCTTTATATTATAATACACCATATATTTTACCTTTATATTATGTTGCAATTCAAATAAAAAATATAGGTATGTGTTTAATTTTGTAATACATACATTATATATTAGGTACTATTATAATAGACAACTATAGTTGTTTAGTTAGTAGTATATCCATTGTTATTTGCCCTATAACTGTTTTAAACAATATATACCTATAGTATAATTATATAAACTATTTACTTTATTTAGGAATATATGTTACTTTAAAAATATTGTAATTGGGTAGGTACACTAAAACTTAAAATTATGAGTTTAGTTTAAGTTCTATGGTTGCTAAATGTATTAGTGTACATCATTAATAACAATATCAAATTTTAAAACTACTAGGATACATGGTTTCAATATTACCAGTGTCGGTCTGACTCATAATTGGGCCACCGGAAAAATATTTTCAATGGACCACAAAACATCAAAACATAGAAGTCATATTCAATACCAACTAAAAAAATTGTCTGGCTTCGCTCGAAATCTAATAGAAATTTTAATAGCATAAATTTAATTTAATATATGAATATATATTGTTTTAAATTTATTTTTTCATTTTGTAGTGATTCCACATGTATGTATTAGACATATGTGTCAATTTACTAAATTCTGTTAAAATACTAAAGGAGGTGTACATCACATTAATACTTATGTATGCCATAAAGATCAATAGGTATTTTTATGAGTCAAATCACAACACTATGTTAATTATTAAGTAAAATCTATTTTTTTTTCAACTTTATTAACTATATAAAATAAATTATACAAAAAGTATACGGCATAGACTTGTTATATATGTAATAATAATCACATAAAATAAACATAATAATATAATAATTATCAGAATAAAAATAATTGAGAGCAATAAAACTCAAGTAATCAACAAGATAAAATAATAATCTTTGTAATTCTTTACTAAATGATGCTAATTAATCAATTTTTTCATTTTTTTGAATATGTTAATTTTATTAAATAATTATAGAGACTTGAAATTTAGACAGAAAACTTATATTTGTCTTTTCTAGATGTGGTAAAATTTTCAAAACATTGCAATAATTTTTGAGCTATTTATAGATATTTTAATTTTATAAGTTTTTTTTACATATAATTTGCGGGAACAAAATTGTTGGACCAAATATAAATTCTAAACAATTTTACAGGAGGTTCATTATAAGTTGTACAAGTTCGTGGTCAAACAAAAGGGGAAAATCCCGAAATTAATTATTTTCAAATCGTAAATATTACAACTTTTAAAAACATGTATAACCGAACTCCGCTCAAAATCATTTTTCGTTAGCAAAGATTAATCACTGCGTACAAATATACATTAAATTCCCTTCTACATCCTACCCTTCCCAACTTCTCACTTATAACAGTGGTTCACCCATAGTGCAAGTATGTCCGTATCTTTTTAGTTTTGAAAACGCACGTTCACAGGAAACTTATGTACATGGTTGAATTAATACTTATTTCATAGCTAAATAAAGCGTATTAAATAAATAAAATGTTGAAGTTATTTTATACAATGTCTGCAAAACCTTAGGTAAGTAGTCATCACATTCTAGTTTTTCTATAACAGGTACATCATCTACTGTAGCTACTATTTCTTCTATATTATTATTCATGGTATACAGAATCTTCTTGGGACAAAAGAACTAGAGTACCTACTGCTCTAGATTATTTTTATTGTATCACGTCAACCATGTTTCAAAAATAAGATTATAATATCATTAATTTCATTTATATTAGGAAATTTTTTTGTTTTACAAAAATAATCAACATACTTTCTGCTATTGACGTGATCCCGTGGGGCCCCTATTTTAAATAAATCTCAGGGCCCCCAACGACTGCCGGGAAGACCAGACCGACACTGAATATTACGTGTCTAAACTACAAATGTTACACATTTTATTTTATTTTATTTACTGACGTCAATATAATTCATTGGTTAGGTTTGAATTGTATATTTTATATTAATTTAATGAGATTGCTTAGTCAGAAAGTTAAAAACAAAAAAATAAAATAAGACTCTGAATAACAATATAAAACTAAAGAATAAAAAAAAGTAGATGTATTTACATTATATTTTATTGATTTTGTATAATTAATTTTTATTTTTGGTACAGAAAAAAAAAGGCTAGAAATGCATCCAAACATAGGTGTGTGCACGAGCAGACTCTTGTTTTAGGTGACATATGAAAAAAATCTCATTTCATCATATTGGTTATGATAATATTATATAGACTTGTTTTGAATCTAATTATAGGCGCCGGGTGGTTTTCAATAATCGAAGGAAATATTTGTTTAATATTATTTGAATCGGTTGTTTTATTTTTAGTGCAAGTATTTACTATTTTTATTTCCCCAGAAATGACGATGTTTACGATAGCTCGATGTCTAAATGTCTAATATTGAATAGTGAATACTGTCCAACGATGGTGCTATTTCGAATCATCTAATCAGTAATCAAAATATTAACAGTGATAAATAGATAAATATCTTTACCGCGTGGGTAGTTATAAAGTTACTTTTTGTTACATTTAATTAATTTTTTTCTGCTAGTATTTAATAGACTAGGCATAAATCTAAAATTGCATTTATTAATTATATGAGGAAAGAGATACTTGAATTGTAAAAAATGATGAATTTTTATTTATTTAATTTTAATAATAAAATATTAAAATTTTAATAAATATGTCTTTATAAAAATATGGTTTTATTTTACAGCGATAAAAAAAATATGAAAAACCTATTATTTTCTAAGAAGAAGTAGTAATCGTATTATCTTGTTTATATAATCTTGTTTATAATGCAATACCGTGTACATTCATATTAGAGGCATTTATATCCCGGGAGGGCACATTTTATTACCGTATAACTTGCAAATAAAGTCTACGCACGCCTATGCATACAAAAAAAAAAAAAAATTTAAATCAAATATTCATATATAAATGCAATTTATACATTTAAAAATTACTTTAATTCCTAGATATATTCAGTTAAATTAAATAATAGGTACCTCTCTACTAACAGTTTGAGGTTAAAAATTAAATTGTCTAAATACTATAGTTTTATTATACTAGACTTTAAATAATTATTTTTAAATTTATTAACTCTTGTACATATTTTCATGTAGAGTGTTTTGTTTAGTGAAATATTCTATTCATAATGAAAAAAGTTTCATACTTTTTTAAAGTGCTTAAAACAGTACTGTATTTCCAGTTTAATTTAAAATTAAATTACCCTTAAAAAACGTAAATAACATTGACCATTTAAGATTTAAATATACATATTTGAGGTTCCTTTACTAGCTGTTAGCCGGGAAACTTAAAACCTGATTTTCGAGAAAACTTTGTGGTTGATAAATCTTGAACAACAATTTTTGTTTGATATACCATACTTAGTTAACCTAAACCGCATATTATATACCACACAGTTGAGTCCAATCCCACTCGGAACGTGTGTAATCACGTTTCGTGACCAGCTGTAGTGGCTTTACATAACAGTGTACAGTTTTACAATATACCATTATGTTTTCTTATGATACAGTTGATATAATTGATTTAATTAACTTAGTTGATGCTAAAAGCTAAATTTAAAGATATCTTTGATATCTTTTTTCTAGTGGGATAATTAAGATGAAAATAAAATCTCATATTTTGAATTTAATTTGTAATGATATACTTTATAAGTAGGTATATAAAATCATACACGATTTGTTTGGAATAACTTTATCAATAATAACTTTTAAGGTGTAATTTATTTATGGAAGTTTGAAAATACACTTATAATACGCATAATATATTATATTAGATAACTTTTTATCAGATACGTATCTGGGACCATATCTAAAGATGGGATTAAGTTTTTGATGAATAGTCTAATATTCTTCTATAATTAATTGTTATTGTTATTATGTGAGGTTTTTTTTTTTTAAAATCTGTGAATAATTTTCCTAACAAAAATTTTGACCCAATCATTAACTTAAGAATGGTTTCTAGTAGAAAATTGTAACTAGTTGTGTATCGGAGAAGTTTTTTTCTGATATTTTTGTTTATAATGATGAAAATCGGGAAATACACCTGAAATCGAGATCATTTATGCAACAATAATAGTTTTTGTGAAAATCGATTTGGCTTTTTTGTTGTGATTTAGTGAAAATTATTGTAAATAATTTGCATTTTTACTGTACCTATATCTAAATTATCCTAATCTGATGTCTGATATTAACATTTTCTAGATATGGTATATGTTTTTCAAACTATTCTGGTGTTATTCAAGTTACTTATAGGTAGATATTTGAAATTGTCGAGTTCTTTCTGGTTTAAAATTCTCAAACATTTAATGCAAGTTTCATTAAACATTATATTTACAGTCGTAAAAATGTGTCGGTCGGTGCCTGTGCCTTTTGTTTTTCAATCACATAATATTATGTTTTACGTTCAATATACCTTCCGTACAAGATGACACGAACAAAAATGTATCTTATTCCAGAATAATTGTTAGTTCCTGTCTGTAATGGGACGGTTAAAGATAAATAAGTACGTACAGCCGTAGGTTATATGTTAAATAAGCGATTCAAATTAAAAAAAATAATCGAAATCTAAATCATATAGATGCATAATATACTATAGTGTTGTTGTCTCGTCGTTATAATATATCGTGCCCTTGGTGTCGGCGACCTTGCGCACCAGAGGTTGATACTTATAATTATTGTGACGTGAGTAGCTTTCGGAAGTCCGTCGGGACTCTGATGCTTCTGTTGTCACTGCAGCCATGTTATTATTGTTAGCCCGACGCGTGCGCCATCATCACCGGTGCGGTCCGTCTAAACGATCGCGGGACACGGTAGGAGTTTGCGAATATTATAAAATTAGACACATACACACACACACACACACACACACACACACGAATAATAATAAAATGATCATTTAAAAACCTTCGCGTGGTTCGTGTGATCGTCGTGACACCGGGGCCCGGTCGATCATTCGTCGATCCGCGTTCGTATGTATACTATAATAAACGCTAAATGTTAATAATATATCGCACGATACTACAATAACAAATTAAAACATAATACTCGCATACTTAATATATCGTCGGCTACTCAGCAAAACTTCGCAAGTCGTAGGTATTGTGTGTGTGTAAATAAACGGTTTTTTTTTTTCAAAAATCTCGTTCCAATAAAAAAAAAAAACTTTTTCGTAGCCTTTTTTGAACTTGTCGGTGTGTCGGGGACGTCGGTTTTCGATTTTCCTTGTAATTTTTTTTTTTTTAATAACAAGTTTTCTCGCCGCCGTTTTGTAAAATTTGTTGAAACCGACTTTTATCGAATCGTTTCACCGAGTGGCCGACAAAATCTAATAATAATAATCTCATTTACATTTACCGTGTATATAATATTATAATACTATGCGTACGCGTGTGTTTTTTTCTGCGGCATCAGGCGATACTCGGCAGACGAATGCAGCATAGATACGGGACGAAAATCTGTCACGTTCGATTTGTACGATAAGAGGCTCTCGGAGAGCATTCACGACGTGCACAAGAAATTCCACGAAATCACCGTTTACGAGAACAGTTCCGCTGTAGGTAAGTGTACACTGTATTTAATAATATTGTAAACATTTACATTTTCATAGTATATAGTTATTGTTATTATTAATATTCATCGTTACGAAGACTTATACAAATAAAAAGTAATATTATTCTTCTTCCGAATATTATAATAGCTACAATGACGTTATAGTACGATATCTATGTTTTCCCTTTTTCCTCGTATATATCTATTTTATTTGGCGCTGTTACATTTTTTCATTCTTTCGATTCCAATTACGCGCAATCTATACCGGATTTAATTTGTGGATTACTTCGTTCTTTTATAATTTAAGAATAAAATCGACCCGATCGATTGTAAATAAATTTACAACAATACAATGTCGAGGTTGGCTCGTATTTGTTCAGAGTATTTATGTGTAAATGATTATCTACGAATCTGTCAATCCCCCGATGAAATATAGTTGTACAAAAGAATCTCTAAAACCCATCTCATATTAGACATGTCCTATTCTTACAAACAGAATGTGTTACTTAAGAAACACCCCGAACATAAGGTATATTGTCTGTCTTCGCCATATTAACTTATGAAAAAAAAACCCGGCAGTATTAGTATCCAAGTGTGTGTGTGTTGTGAATTAAAATAGAGCAAGACTCCGAGAAATGTATTGTGAATAATATACAACTTTTTGTCTGAAAATAATAATAAAAAAAACGTATCCTATAATAACAATTTATTTTTATGTTTAAGTTATGAGTAGTATAAATAAGGTACCTTCTACTGATATATAAGTATATTATAGAATTTGTATAATTTACAACATATTATATTTAGCAAAATGTAAATAATGTGAAATGCATATAGTATGTCTTTTTTTCCGGATGAGTTTTTATTAAAAAAAAAAAATCACATAACAATATTATCGTAACTTCGTCGTATTTACGTTTGCCATATACCACGCGTTCTTTTGTGGTTACAACTCTACAAGCTATATTAAAACTGAAAAAAAAAACTTGTTTGTAAAATCCTGTTTGTACATTATCCTATCGATTTTGGCATTAAAGAACGTATCAAATCAATGTTAAGTATATGTAGAATAAAAGGGTTATCCATTAAGTGCATTTGTTCCGTGTTTGGCAAACAAATAAATCTGTTGATCCAATAATCTCCACTATAGTCACATCCATGCTGATGGTATATTTGTATGTATTATATTATATATAGTACGTATAGGTACAACACTATTATTTCCATTCGTGTAAATATAACATCATAATACTCGCGTAGGTATATAGCTGGGTATACTCTTTTAAAGTAAATGTTTTCGGGATGGACGTTTGACCCTGATCGAATATCCTTCAAAGTAAAATACATTTTACATTTATAATAAGTGATTAAAATTTACAATTATACCCACAATAATACTAAACTAATGTTTATTGTACATTATGTATGAGATTTATAATAAATAAATAAGTTTATGTGTACTTATTTTAAATTTAAATTTATATTAACAATTCAGTATTTATCATCTTTTACGATGAACACAGATTTTGAATGTAGTATTTATATATACTTATATTTCAGAGAATTTCGTGTAATTATCAACAAATTTCCAAATAAATTGATATCAATATTAATGAATAATGAACTCATGACATGTTTACGTTCAATGTCAAATATAAAAATCTTGTTTGTATTCAAATACTTAATAAAAAAATAAAATTAAAAAAAATATATAATTTGTTTATCTGGTCTTTTGGTTTTAGTAATTTAATATTTAATGGGTACACTTAACTGACACAGTCATTATTATATTTCACCGACCATTAATATGGTTTACTTGTATAAAGAAGTGTATATTATTATTCTCATATATCATATAACTTCAGAATAATGATGCAAATAATTATTTTCGTGAATATCAGTATATTACAATAAACTAGGCAATCAAAATCATTCGCGTTTGGCAGTTTAAAATGTGCTTTTAAACGGACTTATATTTATGTACTCATTCATTAAAAATGTTGTACCATATTTATATCAACCGAACATTGACATTTGTGTTTTAGAAATGACACCAGAGATACCAGATCCTCGAGTGCGAACGCCACCGGAATTAGCACGTGTCAATACCGATGAACCGATTGAATGTGTCAGACAAATGTTAAAAGCTGCTAGAGACATGGAGTTAGAAACGGTTGTCAATATTTTAACAAGTCACGATGAAGATTTTTTTAGAAATAATATCAATGATACGGATTCCACAGGCCGAGTAAGTATATTATATACACGCACAAAAGATATTTTATTTAATAAAATAGTAGAAAATATGAATTATTAAAATAATATAATAATGAAGTACACTTTATTACACCGTAAAAATTTAAAACTATATTACTCAAAGCAAGCGCATTTTTATTACTAAATACTAATATTAGTAAAAGGAAGTGTTTGGGTGTTGAAATAGGCTGTATTTAAGTCAAACATCATTTACTAAATGCTTCGGGTTCTTTTACAAAATGTGTAGTTTTCATATTATAATATCATATTTGATTATTTATCGTAAAAATTAAAGATATACCTACTGTATACCGCATACCGTGACGGTAACCTGTGAAAGCACCAGCTGCTGTTACAATTATTACCTATAAACGACGTCGTGGACCGCCTCGAAAATTCTGTGTGGAACCCTTCCCTCTCCTTACAAGTTGTATTTAAGTAAAAATTAAAATACACCCTTTTGAAAAATCTTGACTACGTGCCTGACTTGGAGTAAAAATATCGTATAAGTATCGTCAAAGTACATTATATCACATAAAAAGTGGATTAGAAATATTTTAGGATTAAATTTAAAAATTATGAGAGATAATTTATGACAAGCAATACATGTATAGTGCAGTGTTCATTATGTACGAACAAGTAAATTATTAAATTTAGTGTGGTAGCGCTGCCCGAACTTTTTTATTTGTGAAAGCGATAAAATTCAAACATCATCCATAATTCTTGTAAAAAAAACCTCGTGGGAGACATCGCTCCCTCACACTCTTATACCTCTCTAGACTTATTTAAAAAAAATAAAAATTCTCACTGAAAAAAAACAAAATAATTTGTATAAATATAATATAATATATTATTGTGTCATCTATAAATTTTTTAAAATAGTTAAAAAATGGAATAAATATATTTTGGTATTTAAAGTTTATTTTAATGTATTTCCGCTTTTTATCAGAAATTATAAGTATGTAGGTATCTAATCAGAGTCGTGTTTAACGGGGACAAAGAGAGACTAACCTAACCTCCCTGGGGAGGAAAATTGTGTGGCGCTTGGAGGGGTGGCAATTTTTGTGTACGAATATTATAAACCACCAAATTATGTAGCTAAAATTAATTTTACTTTTGCCTATGAGCAGCAGTTTAATTCAATGCAGCACTGTATCTAATAATACACCATAATAATTAGGTTGACCTGATAATGTGTAACATAAGACAATTTACGTTCCCTATATGTACATTAAACATTTTAACAGACCAATGGGTCGTTGACCGTTGTTATCCCTAGTCTATCTTTTAATACTTCAACTTAAATGGAATCAAATTAAAATGTTATTTTATAAAAATAATTAATCTCAGGGAGATAGAGGATGCTACGGGTTTAGCGAACCCGGGGCTCTGAGCTCCTACTGGTGAAAAACACAGATGGGTGATTTCCATAGGGTGTATATATTCTATACAGTGTTTATATAGGGTAGAGGAATTTACTTTATATAGTTGACAATACTATTCTCCTTCATTAAAGGGTATCGGAATACTCCCACGGTACTTTTACCTGTCGGCTGTCGCAAGAGGCGACAAATGGGATAGGTTCACGTTGATAACCGGTTTAAATATCTGTTAAACTGTATGAGTTCTGAACAAGATTTTGGTAGATAGTCTTATTTCGGATGAGCGTGGGGACAATAATTAAGAGGAGTTTATGTTTACAGATGATAAAGTTTTGATAAGAAAAAATACGTAATAAGTTAATAATATAGGCTTGAGAAATAGAGAGTAGCACTGAAATAGGGCGAGATGGTTTGAGCATGTCACGGGAAAAAAGGAATCTTAAGCAGTAAGATTTTTAATGAAAATAAACGTAGGAGGATAAAGGTGGAAAGGAAAATTGAAAAAAGATAATAGGATGCGATTAAGAATGATATGAGGACAGCTGGTGTATGTGGAGTAGATGATCGGGTCAGGAGAAAGTTTACAACGAGGTTAGATCGATCCCAAATAGTTGGGATGAAGGCAAAGGAGAAGAAGGAGATACAAATAATTAATCGTGCTGATAAAATATTAACTGACATCCGAAGTATTATTAATAAATAAATTCAATTTATTAATAAATAATAATAAACTTACTAAAATTATTATAGTAGTAATTATAAAATATCCAATACATTCTCGGTATACTTGCTCTCTGCCCATTTTTAGTTGTAGAGACAGTTACTTACTTACTCAATAATGTATGACAATATACAACAATAACTATCTTACTGAAGAAAATTATTATTTAATTAAATAATCGAAAATATAAGATTAACAATCACTGTGAAGTATATTTTGAATAGGTACTAATTTTTATCGTTTTTAAATAAACACTCAATCTTTATTGGATAAAACCAAATTATAAATTTGTACTAAAAATATTACATTTTCAGACCTCCTAGCTCTCATAATTAAATTAATTCAATTAAAACAGCAAATTTTACTGATAAATTGTCATTTTATTTAATGTATAAAGGGTTTAATATATAAATTTAAAAAAAAAAGAGCTGATCCTGGGGATAGGAGCGGTTACTGTTGTAGGTTAGAAGTTGGGAACATAGGATACATAAGGTTATTTCATTTATATCTGTAAGCAACGAGAACACTATTGCTTGATGAAAGATGATTCCGAGCGCATTTCGGTAATGCATAATTTGAATTTGAATAATTTTTTTTGCGATTTTCGTTTAAATTTTATTTCTAAACGCTTATTAAAAAAAAAAACAGTCATTCGATGATTTTGAAAATTTTATCACGTCTAAGTAAGTCCAATATAAGTATTATTACCAAGTTTCAAGTCTCTACGTATTTATAACCGAATTATAACAAAAAACTCCCAAAAATTAAAATTCCTTAAAAACTCAAAAGTGGCTCAAAATCATATTATAAGAAAGTAAATCAAAAAAGCACAAAATAGGTGTGTTTTTTTCTGGTAGAAACCGTCCGTGTTTCTATAAAATAATGAAATCGTAAAATTGTACGTTTTCCTACGTTTTTTCCCGCTTAAGTGCTTTTATTTAAAAAATAGCGTCGACAATCAAAAAAATAACCTTTTTAAAGTACAATTTAGACAACTTAAGCTTTCAGAAAAGATGTTACGCTCATACATTGGAGCAATTTTACTAGGATAAACCTTGTCCACAGACTAGAACAACTGTTGTATAAGTAATAGTTCCCTCGCTACGCTCAGAATCTAAAAAGTGTATGATCAGCGGGTATCAATTATAAATATTAATTATAATTAAGCATTTATTTATATTATTTATGTCTATAATATGTAGTCTGAATAAGGGAAATCCAATTTGGCTACTTCAAAGAAAAAATTTAATTACAATGTGCAATTAAAATAAATATTCATCGAGTAATATGGTACCTACCAAGGTACCTATATTTATTATTGGTTCAAAAGTGTTGTATAGATAACACTTAAGTTTGTTGAAATTATCCCAAAAATGATATTTGATTTTGAAAGTTTATTTTATTCTTTAAATTAATTTTTTATAGAAAAACCATAGGAACGATTTCGTGTGGTTACAACTTTAAGAGATTGCGTATGTTTGCCGCGTGAGGTTTTGTTAAAAGTTTTATGCATAATAAAATAACCAATCAATTCGGTATATTTATCGATTTGTTGCCCTTATTTCTTCAATAGTTTAATATTATAGTATTATAATGCGAATACCTATAAAGCTATAACTAATTTAATATTATTATTGTCGTCTGTCGACCTATAACATATAATTAAAAGTATTATTGTGAAAAAAGCATTTTTTTTTTTAACTATGTGATACATGTATTTTATTAATGATAAAAATATTATGCGGTCGTAATTTGATGGATATCGTTTATTATACCACAAACATATATTTTAAGAATCAAATTAAGTCAAATTAAAAATTATATATATTATAATATATTTGCTATGATGCCAAATGGTTTAAAAATATTGGTGGTATGACATTCTGACGTCAAATAATATAATATATTCTAAAGTTAATGATTAAGTTTATATCTGAAGACTACACTAATAAATAAACATATTGATTGTTGTAGACGCTGTTGAGCTACATCGCATCTAGTGGAAGTGTTGAGATTTTTGATGAAATATTTAGAGTGCCTAACTTGGATTATAACAAACCGGACAATGAGGGCAACACTCCTTTACATTTTGCATCGCAGGCAGGTCAGTACAACATTTGAAGTTTTAGTTTGAATGATGTATATTCAAGGGTTTGTTTGCAAACCTATCCTTTTTGTCACATTTGGAATGGAAATTGTGGAGGGAAAATGCAACTGAAATTGTTTATATCAATATAAAAAGTAAAATATTATGTATTATAGGTACCTATGTACCTACTTTAATTGTATTAATTAATTCTAAGTTTTAAATAATTAGTCTTTTATTAGTAGGCATATATTGAACTATCATTATTTTTAATTAAGTTCAATTAATTAAATGACGATGATTAAATAACTCATGTCACTTAAAGATAAAATAATTTTATTTGTATAATTCATTAACATACACTTGTTATACTATTAAAATAACATTGGCATAAATTATTTTAGTTAGATACTGTAATTTTAAATGACCACTTACCCAAATTAATAATTTAAGAGAGCTAGCTAAAACAAAATTCACTTTTGATTAAACTAAAATAAAAAATGTATAATTATAAATGTAAAATTTATTTTTAAAATTTGGTTTTCTCATTTTTTATTCACTATTCACCTATTATTTTAATATATATATTTTATAATACACATTACACATGTATATCATTAAATAAAAATAATACTGTTACTTTTAGTTAATTTGGTTTATTTATATGCCCCTTTTGTATATGTTTTTTATTAAACAATCTCAACTTATACTTTTAAATTATTTATCAAAATTAACTATAATTAATATTATTTCTATTTAAATTTACAGGCCAATCTGAAATTGTGTGTCTGTTACTGAACAATTGTTTACAACTAGAGATTGATGCCAGAAACTGTTTAGGATTCACACCGTTAATGAAAGCCGCTCTCCAGGGGCGAACAAAATGTGCGAAATTTCTACTGTATGCAGGTATTATATCAGATAAATATTTTTTTTATAGTTTATTTCGTTCAAATGTTTCATAATATTAAGAATAATGTAGCTAAAGTAGGTAATTCAGTTTTGTGAAAATAGTATTTGGAATAAAATTTTAATTACGACTCATTAAATGGTACAGATATAATTTGCCATTGTTTGATAGATTTAATGTTAAATAAATTAGTAAAATGTACATATATTTGAAAATTGTATAATATCGACACATTGTTTGTATTCACATTGTATATGACGAACTGAGAACATAATTTTCTATTATTTATGTTACTCAAGATTTGATAAACACATTCCACATTTTGATTATATTATTTGGTTATATGAAAATATAACCAAAATACATGAATCTATATGATGTAGATGTTCTGTTGATGAAATGGTTTGATTAAACATAAATGCTTAAAAATTGAATTCAAGATTTATTATTAGTATTTAAAAAAAAAAAGTTAGTGTTATGTAATAGTTTTTGTTACGCATTTTAAAATTATATTTTGTGAAAATCGTAAATATTATGATATTTCAAAACATTTATGTGAGATTTGTGTAACTGAACTTCGTTCAAAATCAATGGTTTATAATTGCATACAGATATAAATTAAATAACTTTATAGATTCTATCTTTCCAAATATCCTCCCCGCTTACAAAAGTGGCACGAGACATCAGCAGTATCAACTTTTTTATTATTATTATTATTATTATTACATAATTAAGAATACTGAGAAATTCAAAGTGCAATTCCCTACAATTTTATTGATTTATATTATTTCATATACATTTTTGGTCGTATCAATTTCTTTACTTTTTCATAATGATACATTTAGTTATTTATTTTTTTTCCGGTACCTATTCAACTCTAAGGTTAGCCATACAGTTCCCTGTATTCTTCCCATTCTAGTCTATCACTAGCTAGATTCAATTCTCTGTAGTTTGTCAGTCCCACATCAGAAATCATATCTTTTTGATATATTGTGATATTCTTGGCCGTCCTTGGTCTCTTATGCAATTCATCCTCTCTTCTGTTATAGTATGTAAAAACTCACTAGTGTGACTTAAAACATATCTGATCATATTCCATCTTCTAACTTAAATCGTACTGAATATCGTTCAAGTAATTATTTATTTCAATGTTAGTCTTCCTTGTCAGATATAGTAGCCGTAGAAGGAAAAAGAGGGAAAGGAAGTTTGAAAAAGATATGAGGGATCGAGTTAAGTAGAAATTTAGGAGGGTGACCGACACCCAGTGACATATTTAAGGCGGGCTCGATGAAAAAAACACATAAAAACTTTTTATTTTATTTCATTCTTTCCAGGTCTAATGTGCTGTTTAATAAAGTTTTTAATTAAAACTTTTGAATAAAAATATTTATATTTAAATTCGCGGATGTTAATAAATTATACTATAAGGAAAAGTTAGACAATAGGCACTCAACTTCGCTGTGACGTTCTTAAATAAACTCTAATTTCTACTCAAACAACATAAACTCAATAACCTACATACTGAGGTACCTATTACTGTCTGCAAGCATTAACTTGAATTAAATTAACGTCAATAAGTAAAATTATTAAATATGAATTGTGTATGGAAAGTTGAGCAACAAATGGTGCTTATGATAAAGTGCATACATAATAATATATTATGTTTATATATAATGTATAAACTTTGTATGTATGCAATTTACTATACCGATACAATTTTAATGTGTATCTAAAATAACCTTAACTGTTCAAATGAATAATGAATATATTATATTATAAATTATAATTTATGCTTTTCTAATTAAAACTTAATATAATCTACAATATTCAAGGAAATAATAATAATTCACCCTTTTTTTTTTTATTTACAATTTTAAATCTATATAGTTTGAATTTCGTTATATAATGAACTGCGTAGATGTCTCAAAAAAATATACTATAACTAATATTATAGAATTTCCATACAAAATATACTGAATAAATTATACGAAACAAAATGATGTTATGTTGATCAGCAATGTAAATAATTTAGTGGCGTCATTGGAGATTAGTTTTATTTGATCGTTTACGTCATATTTGGCATATAAAATATGACTTCACAACCTTAGCTTTTATTTTATCTAAATACATTTGTTTAAGAGGTATATTTTTTTTTTAAGTACAAAATAATTTACTTTTTACTAGTTTTTATTATTTTAAATAAATATAGTACCTGTAGCTGGTTAGTAATATAAACAAATATTAATAAAACCTAATTAAAATATTTATCGTGAGTTTTTTAAGTGATTTTTACATTTTAATTAATTCATTTTATTATTATACCATTTTACCTATATAAATATTTAAATATTACATGCAAACACATTTCCCTCGGTATTTCAATACCAATTGGCCAGTTTATATTTGAGCTACCTACTCATCAGATTAAGATCCCATTTTATTTTAGATTCAGAGAGCAGCGAGGGATCTATTGGTTTTACTATGATGTGTGTTATATTTATTATTATTATTTTTTCTATCTGTTAACAACTTTTTGAAAAAAAATGTATAGAGCGTGTAGCACCTTTTCTTAAAGTATATTATATTTAGCTGGTGCATTAAACTGGTCATTTTTTTGACTTTTAGAAAGTTTTTCAAAAATAATTAGAAACAATCAGAAACAAAAAAAATACCGGTTTCATTGTTATTAATTTTTACAAACTATGTTTTCTATCAGAAATATTGCTTTAGTAGAAAAACGACAGGTGATCTTTTTGTTGTATTTTGGATCTAAATGCTCAGTGAGAAAGTTGTTTTTAGATTTTCCAAGTAGTTTTCATAATAATTAAAAAAACGAATAATCGGAAAAAATGTATAACAGGAAAATTTTCGAAAATAATTGTAACTTTTATGTTCAAAATATTACAATTTATAATTTGTTTTTATTTTTTAATTTGGCACAAACATTTAAAAGTAATATAATTAAACACAATAATTTAAACTAGAGGACATAATATAAGGAGATCCAATTTCTTCTATTATCGTTTAAATCGTGAATATTTATTTTCTTTGCATTATCTGAAATTCTGCTGTATGTCAGTTACAAATAGCAAACATTTTATGAATGGAAAAAAAAAAGTTCTTAGAAGCATTCGGCGTGACCGGAGTTTTGAACACAAATTTCGTATTGTTCTTTATTGCAGTATTTTGTACTTGTTATTCCATACCATATATCTGTATTAAAGAGTGTGCTCTGCGTTATATTAGATTGCCGCCCGTGAATATTTTCTATAGATATAATACAAAACCTATACCGAATAATATATTCCTCAATCAAGAAAGGATTTTGGAGTATACACTATACACGCATATAACTACGGTATTTTTCTCCGTTCTTTTTTTTACGATGTGAAATAAAAAATAAATAAATTACTATATATATAAATATATACATACTATGTACATAAAATAATAAATTATATTTTATAATGGTAAACAAAAATGTATATACATAATATAATATTTTATTTTTTTATTTTTTTACTATAAATATAAATTTTGGATAAAATATGTATCAAACAAAATAAAAAAATATTATACATTATTATATTATCATGATCACTAGGTATAGATTTTTGGACTAAACCTAACTTTCTAAGTGTTACTGCTGGGTAGCTACTCTTCAAGCTCTCATTTCTTGTATATTTATATTTTTTGTTCATGTTCCTATGCTTATTGTAACTTTATTGTGCCTATAAACCTACATAAAATATTTTCATTAATAAACTCAAAGACTTGTATACTACTTACGGAGGTACACATATCATCAGCGGCCTATCTCTACAGCTGTTTTTTGTTTGTTTGGTTATTAGGCGCATCGCCCACTATGCGGGACACCGGTCGTGGCTTGCGGGCCGAACAGTGGGCCAGATTTTGTGGTCGGTACAATTGCGCGGACGCCATCGAGAAACTCGCCCGCAACCGACTGCTGGAACGGACAACGTCGTACGGCCGGTGGGGTAGCGATCCGGAACTAGGCCCACACATGCTTATCAACGGCAGGCTAATGCAACCGCCCGCTGCCGCCGCTGTGTCAATCCATCGGTCCGCCACCCAACATCACTCGATCAAATCCAAGCTAAAGCGAGCGTTCCGAACGTCGTCCAATCCCGACTCGACCGGCACGGCCAACCAATACTCGCTGGTGTCGCAGCTGACGGGTGCCGCCTTGTGCGCCAGCAGCCCGGCATTGCCCGTGCACACGCGTGCCAAGCCCATCGTCAAGTCACTGCTCAGACCGTTGACCGTGCCCAAAGTGACCGTCACCGGGTTACAAGATCAGCAGCAGATGCCGGCGCTGTCGCCAAACGGTGCCGATTCCCGGGGCAAGAAACAGAAGAATAAAAAACGATGATGGCGATGTTTATGTTGATAACGAACCGGTTACGATTTATTATTATACTATTACTATTAATTATTATTACTATTACAATTAATTATTTATTATTATTGTTATTATTACATTATGAATGGGCTACGAGTATACGTAGGTATACAAAAACCAAATCGTCCGCACGGACGGATTTTGTATAGCTGACCGACTGTTTTTTAATGTTAATTTTTAGACGATTGCATTTGATTAATCTGGTTTAGACTAGTATTAAAAGATCTCTCGGCGTTTTTAATTTGAAATCTATAATCTTTTAACAATAATAATAAATTATGTTCCAATACTCAGTAGTGTAGGCGCTTAATTATAATTTACACATAGGACTTCAGATTTTCGGGTCTCTGTAGTAAATATTTTTGCGAGCCCTTAATTGGGGGATGAGCAAGAAAAAAAATTATAATAAAAATATGTAAATCACACGTAGATATCAGTAAAACGTAGTTAGATAGACATGTAACTGTATTTTCTATTTTTCTTAATTTATAAGTATGGGTGAGTATACTTGGCATTTTTTTTCTTTTATATATTAATATGAACTATAAAGTTTATTGTAGACGTTCAGTAAAAAAAAAAAAAGTACTCTACAGAATTTTTAAAGTGGGAAAAGTGGTTCTTGTATAAATAGAATTTATACAGTACCTATATAATATTATATAAGTTAAAGTGATATAGGGAGAATACTGCAGAGTTTACGTGCAATGTTGAAATGTTAAAAATTGCTAATGTCAAGTTCTATACCGAATAGCGGTAAACAACATTACGGTTCACACCAAAAAAAAAAAAAAATAAAATAGTTCCATTAAACCGCGGTATATAGGGGAATGTAAGTCAATAACTGCAGAAATCCTTTCGGGTATTATTTTCCATTACTTTTTATTCTGGATAAATAAATTTACGTTATTTTGTGTAGCAAAACATATACTTTGACCTTTGTCCTTTTTGCCACAAAATTATACCGTGTAAAATATATAATATGTTATGGCTTAAGCTTGCATTAAGTGTACTGCACTTTATTATTACTGTAACTCGCCAACCAATGTTTACAATTACCTATACCTATAGTTAGATTTGGACTATTTCCGCTAATATATCGGTAGTTTCATTGTTATTTGATGAAAGTAATCAATTATATACCTATGCACTAAATATCAACACTAATACGTACAGATTTGGTTTAAATTTTAAATATTTTAAATTCTTTACTCTGATATAGAGTTGGTTTTTTTTAATTTTTGTTTAACTACATGCAAAGTATTATTGTTCGATGTGATGGAAGGAGGGTAGAGAGAATAAAAAAAGAGGACAATTTAGATAAAAAATTGTTTTTAGTTTTGATCGAAATCAAGGAAATATTCAAAACTATTTATTTTTGAAAATCAATACCCGTAGCTATGTACTTGCAGTTTATTTACCCGCAGTTTTATTTTTTTTTTATGCAAACTCAAACGAGTGTATTGTAATACATAAAATATTATATCAAGTTCAATTTAACCAGTAAAACGGAGTGTTTACAAGGGATGAAAGTTAGAATGCAACATTCATGTATGTTAATAACATTTGAAGGGAAGTAAATTTAAAAAACAAATATATTTTCATTATAACACTGTATTATTTAGATTACGCCTTATATTCAGATTATGTATAATTAGTTGTTTGTTGTACCTGTAGTGCTCATATTTCATTTTATATTATCCGTAGCATAATAGGATACAACTAAACAGTACTACACAAATACTAGGAAAAAAAAAACTAAAAAAAAGTCACTCGGAAAATAATCGCATATTCCCGTAAATTCGTATTATAATAATGTCCCAATAGTGGAACGAAAGAAACTAAAATAAAAGTACCTATAGTGAATTTCACGTTTATTAATAAGATACAGATTAAATTGATATAATGTTAAGCAAAATCATAAATGTATTTATATACCGACGAGTCCTTTCTTTTCCTGGAGATTTATTCCGAGTGACTCTTTTCTCGATTTCTATACGCATAAATACAAACAACACATATACATAACATATTATTACGCATATTATACAGCAATTATACTTGATACATTATAAATTATATTATGTATATTATATAAGTAAAGCAACTAAAAAATAACCCGAATTTCCGATTAATATGAAGTTCTCTAAACTTTAAGTGGTGCTCCTCTATACTCGATTTCCAAATTTCATTTTTTAGCTTATAAATTAACAATATTATACTAAAACTACATATTTTTTTTTTTTTTTTTACTTGTTGCATTTTTTATATTTTTGTATTTCTTTGTTATTCTTGTGCGTATACCATTGCGACGTGGATATTAACTAATGTATTATAGTTTCATAACTTTGTAACTTCAGAGTTATTTAGTTAATTAATAAGATCTTATCGACTTAATACGGAAAATATTTACCGATGATATCCTGTGTTAATTAATTTTCCTAAATTTTGCGTCATGAACACCGATTATTTCTCATTAATCTATGTTTAAACTCGTTATTATCGCATTTATACAACAATATAAATTATTTATACCTTACTACCTATAGGTACCTAGTAAAATACATATTTACTTCGAGGAGTAAATAGGTATTTTTTTAATATTTTTTTTCATAATATCGTATAAGTATGTTTCAAATTTATAACTAAATATACAGTAGAAAACTAGATGGATTT
Organism: Cinara cedri; assembly: GCA_902439185.1. Taxonomy (NCBI): domain Eukaryota; kingdom Metazoa; phylum Arthropoda; class Insecta; order Hemiptera; family Aphididae; genus Cinara; species Cinara cedri. The sequence goes on along the minus strand of CABPRJ010000957.1, from coordinate 1,042,326 downwards.
ACTATATATTAGCGATTTATTAATGGATTGTTATAATAATATTAACTATGAATGTTTAAACATTTTTCATCTTTACGAAAACCATACAAAATATAATTATGATTATCCAATTGTTTGAAAACGTCTATGATAGATTGTTATTTTTCTCAACGATTAAGACTCTCTTTCAGTTATTATTCGATACATAAAATAATATTACAATATATTGTCGGTTTTAAATTTAATGTAAACTTTATGCAAAATATTTTTCCATTGCTGTTGTTATACATATGTTATTATTTATTAAAATTATAAAAGTCAATAAACCATATCATAAAAATGTTTACCTACTTTTTTCCGTTGTTATAATATAGTATGTATATATATATATTTTATGTACACAAACTCCTAACGAAAAGAAAAAATTGCTAGTTTTAAATTACCTATATAGGTCAGTACCTATACTGATGTATGGTTTATACGGTATTATGTAGAGTAGGTAATACACCTATATTATGAAAATTATTGTGATTTTTTTTTATATAGTATTATTGGTAGGTACTATTTTCCGACTTTTATTGTTTTTAAATATGGAATTTCGAACTTTTAAGAGTAATAAATATTAAGCAATTTTTTTTCGCAGACCAAAATTTTGTAAATATTTGAAGATCCATAGAAGGTGATGGAAATATCGCGGTTAAAATACCTATACTGTGGAAGATTAAAAACCTAGATAATATGATGATGACAGGTATATGAAAAATTACACTTATAGTGATGACGTAAATTGAAATTGTTTTAAACTAAATACAAACAATGAAGTCGTACAATATTCTGGTGTTATAATAGTTAAATACATATAATAAACATCTTAAACATTATTGTTATTATATTTATAGGAACTTCGAGATTCGTTAAATTCTCGAAAATATTACACGAATGGTATACATTATAGACATAATAAATAATAAATTATTATCATAATAATATTAAATTGGCATTTAGTACAAACTAGAAAATGTATATAATTATAATGAGCATTCATAAACAATTGTTAATTTTACAACTATAAAATATTGCATAGTGTTTATTAAACAATTCTATACACCTACCTATTATGGATTTTAACAAAGTGTTCCTAAAATGAAAACATCGAAAGTCCAATGAAGGCATTCCTTAAGCTATAATAAAAGTGAAGTGTTATTTTAATATTATAGTGAAATTGTACATTTTTTTTTTAAAATTATCCATCACATAAGGATTTCGTACCCTCACCGAGAACGTTTATGAAATATATAACTTTTCTTGAAATCGCGTATAGCAAACACGTTAAAATGTTCTATAGTCTTATCACAGTAAATTTTAAAATAATTGTTACGATTTTATAATACAGTAATGATGATATACATGTATAGTAACTCAAATCTCATCGTTGAATTGTTTATTTCGCCTACGCCTTTTAGCCCTACTGTTTAGTAAAAGTTCGCACGCTTGTTGTACTTCGAAGAATCGATTTTGAACTTCATTCTTGGTCGCGTCGTCTTTAGCCTTGTCCGGATGGTATTTAACTGCTAACGCTCTGCATTGATTTTTTATTTCAGTCTGAGTAGCGCCAGATCGCAATTCCAATACCTTAAACATAATACAAACCCAATTGTGTTTTGATTATTATATTATTAAACAATGTATAGAAGCGTACAATAAAAGACCACACTGCAGTTCGTTTAGACTTTTATAAATTATAAATTGTATTATTATTATTTCGTATTTATAAAGTCGTAACATTTTTCTTTTAGACACATTTAATTTCTACTTATTGATTCGTTGTATACGTATTAAAGAAATGCTGTTAAAGAAAAAAAAAAAAAAAAAAAAAAATGTAATTTTATTAAACGGAGAAACGCAAGACCGTTTGAAAATGAAAAACGCATTCAACCTCTCAGGAATTAATATGAAATTTCAAGTGTCGCTATGTATAAAACATTTTATAAAGTTAGAGTATAAACTATATATAGATATAATTAGGCGCGTTATATATATATAATATTAAGTATGTTTAGTTGCGTTATTAATAGCGTGTCAAAAAGTATAGTATATTACAGTGGAGAACACATTACGAAGTTTCCAGTTTCTTCTTTGGACGCATTGTACCTAGGCGGATTATAGTATATTGCGTTACATTAAAATAAACAATTTAATTAAACTCCGTTGACTATAAAAGTTGATGTTTGTTTTTGCGTTAAATAATTAATTTTTCGCCGATACCGCGGTTAACTAGGCCGAAAAGGTAAAATCAATAGATGACGATGCATTATTAACGGAACATTATTATATAGGCATAGGTTACGTCATGTGTACTAACGAAAAAGAAAAATGATAATATAATTTCGACAATAACACGATAAGATTACTGTACAGGTGTACGCATGCTTAAACGGATGACGCGGATTATGATGATGGAGGAACGATTGACGGATCACCGTCCTTTTTTAGATGGAAAAAAAAACAAAAGCGATTAACTATATACAATAACAAGTTCAAAATAATTTTTTACGTGTTAAAAATGACTGTGTATCGTAATAATGGAGATTGGTAAGCCGTGAATTTGTCGGTAATGCCAATTAAAATTAATGACTACATTAAGATAGGTGCAACGTTATCAAATGAGTATATCATACAGTTGAAGAGACGCGGGGCGGAAATTCTTTCCCGAAATTTATAATTACTAATAAATAATTACTATACAGACAAAGGTAATCTACACGCGTTTTCCTGTAAAATATATCTTGCGCTCGTATTATTATTTCGGCTAATCCATACACAATAGACGTAGAATTCTGTAAATTTATAATCGATTACACACTACTATAATAACAAAATAGATAGTGTATTGCAACGCATTAATTTCGATAGGTGCACGCGATTTATTTGTACAATATATCACCTTGAAAGCGTTCTGTTCGCCTGAAGGATCAGATAACGAAACTATTTGTCGCCACGTCTCCATCCAGCCGTGCTCTTGGGCGAATAGCCACACGTCGATAAACGATTGTTTCACGTCCAGCCACCAAGGCGAACTGAAAAAATGACCTAGTGCCTCGTGGAATGGTACTTCGTCTCCGTCGTCGTCTGTCACTTTGGCGTTAAAATACAAATAACTGCTCCACAAAGCCAAGTACAATAGACAGCACATACTGATCACGAATATTCGCCTGGAAATATAAACAATATTATGTTGGCCGGTTAAAAAGAGCTCGTTAATTCATTTTTTCTAAATAACATTGAATCCGAAAAAAAAAACCACCCCGGGGTAAGTATAAATATTTCACAGCGTGTATACTTAATTAGAAAAAAAAAACTTTAAATAAAAGTTTTTTTAAACTTATAACTTAATATTTAAAACATTTAAAATTATAATCAAAATTTATTATAAATAATTTAGCTAAAATGTCCATTATATGTTTTAATTATAACTTTTCGAAAAATACAGAATAAATCTTAAAAAAAAAAAAAATAAAATAAAAAAATGCTTACTTTAACGTGCCGGGAGTCTTTTGGTTTTTCGGTCTCCACCGTTTTTCCGAATGGTCAAATGCCCACGCCGTTGCTAAAATCATTACAGCGAATGAAGTGGACTCGTCAATATCGTAACCCCACGTATTGAAAATAAACGTTTTCAATGGATTTCCAACAATAGGCACTAAATATGCGCATATCAATGGCCATTTCAAAGATCCTGTTTCATGGCCAATATTTCCCACAGCCCACACGCCTGTAAATTCATCAATGCAATTAATAATCACACGCGAAACGTTTTATTAATACGTAATAATATTGTAATTTAGTGGGCATTGCCTTTATTATGTACATAATAAATAAAGAAACTAAATACAGTTTCCCAAATACGGGCGGTGAGGGCGTTTATTGTAACGAATTATTAATCGTTCGTCGGTCATAATGTATGGTAACATAAATTACAAGTATCTTCACGGACACTTTATTTATTGTTACGGAGTAAATTTAATTGTACAGTTAAACCGTTTGTTTTTTTAATAGCAATAATCGTTATTGTATTTATTCGTCGTTTGATAAGAATAGTTTAAAAGTGTGCATCATATTTTGACGGTTTATTATAGAGAAAATGAATAACTATATATAGTATAACGCGATGTTTTACCTAGCAGGGGCGCCAAGTACAGTTAAGCTCTGGCTGGGCTGCGGTCCCCCGTGGACTTAATAAGATGGAACTCAGCCCCTCCCCCCACGGTTCTCATATTATGTATATAAAAAAAAAAAAAATATTTATCATGTACATCATCAAAATACTAATTTTATTTATAACAAATTAATTGAGAAAGATAAACGTTTTTTTTTTTCTTTTGATATTGATAGCAGAGAAAAAGTGTAGATTGTCTGGTGATTTCTCATGATGTTATTAAAAATGTAAATGTTATAACATACAAAACAACAAATAACCATATTTTATTAGTTATTGTTTAACGAACAATTTAAGGAATATAAAAATAGGAAATATATGGTAAGATATAGGTACATCGGTACATGTGTTTATAAAATAGTGAGCTCCTTATGGCATTTTTAAAACCTAACGCCTCTGATACCTAGTAATGTGCAATTTTGTACAAGACTAAAATGAACTGCAAATCCAAATAAATTATATTATAGTTTGAAAAGAAATTTTGAAAATTTAACAACACTATAATTATTGCAGGCAGTAACACTTATGGTACACCATATACTGTAATATTAAATTGCTTACCCAAAGCCGCGGCTAGAGGAGTAAATGCGTGTAACCATTGCCAGCTGAGGCCTGCGACGTTATCTTCGGGTATAGCCAGTGATACGACGGTACTGAATAGATAAGCTACGACCACCATGCCGGTGAATCGAACCGTTGAAAACGGTGGCTGAAAAATACAACATTATAGTATTATAAAATATGGAGATCACCAGTCAATAGGTACATAATATGTATGTTGGAATCGTGGCAGAGTGGCTGGTCTAGAAATGAAAATTTTCCAAATGGCTTGATAATTGTATACAATACAATACTTTACTTATTCGTCTTATTTAAAATGTTATACCAAGACACATAATATTACCTATTATATCAGTTACCTGTCTATTAAGTTTTTTTTAAACACATTTCCGTTTAAAGTATATGTTTATTACATTAAATGTATGTGTATGAAATTACTTTTCTACATTTTTTCGAAGGGTCCAAACTCCTTCTTACCTCTTTTATCTTCGCCCGTGTCTCAAGTAGAAACGTATTTATAGTTACTCTTAATTCAAAATCCTAGCTTCACCACTGGTTAAAATTAAAACGTGAGGGAAATTTTGTTTGCCGAGTACGTAGATTTTATTGGTTGGCCTAGATAAATTTTAATTGCCCTGTCCGAATTTAGTTCCCACTCCGCTTCTGTGATTACGCCTATTTTACCATTGAAATAATATGTATCTACTACCTATACATATAATATTAGCCTGCTTCTACATATATAGGTTTTATTTTTTGTTAAACGCTTAAAATCTACCGGGAAAATATGTTTCAACAAAAAAAAATACCTTTATATTGAAGATAACTATTACTGTGATGGTATAATAATATAAAGATTACCGGGGTAGGCATAGGTACCTACCATAATATACTCTATGGTTAAATTGTATATATGTTTATCTTATATCTATAGATTAATATACCTAAAAAACTTTAATTTTTTTGCTATTACTTTTCACTAGGTTTACTTCGAGAAGACATAGCCAGTAGATATTTTCCGAAGAAAAGAAAAATTCATTTAAAACTAATAATATTACGATGGCTCGTTCGAAATCTAAAATGTCAAACAACATTATTAATCATCTTTTGGAAAGTATACATATATAGTGAGTAGAGTAGAATATATTATTATGTAAATTGAGTGAATTATAATGATGAATTTCGTCGTGAACTTTTTTATCCGGTTAATGCCGACTATAATGTTTAAAAAGTTTTTATTTATTTATAAACTGTACTATAAAGTATAAACACGCGAAACTCAAAAATGGTAGGCAAACGGAACTTTTTTCAGACAGTGTATATTATATGTTACAATAATCAACGGGCCAACAACATCTATTTTCTATATTAATAATTTAAAAAAATTTTTAAAGATATCCAATTGATTCCTGATAAATTATAATATAGGCGTAATACGTTATTACGTAACGAACGGTGATTCTAAAAGAATATTTTTTTGTCTAGTTTGGTTCATTGGTTGCAAAAAAAAAATGGCATATTATATTTTATACGTTGAAACGTTAGAAATAAACAGGACATACTTCGCGCCATGTGTAGATCACTTTCTTATTGGCGGGAATATGGGAAAGTATATATAGGATATAGGGTAATTTAGTCTATTTACTGAAAGCAACGATAAACCGTTACAAACCGATTCTGAGCGAAATTAGATAAACCGGTTCGGTTATAACGTATTTTTTCCCTTGTAACATAGGTAACCTAAAAATTAACAACAGTTTTTAGTTTTTTAGAAAACCTATTGGGAATTTAGAATTTTTAAATGTGAAAAATCGGAGCATTTTTTTTTTTTAATAACCGAAAAAATACTTTCCGATAATGAAGAAAACACGTCATCTTAGAAAATGAATATCTTCTTCGCTACCTTAAGCGATAAATGTTTCATAATTATTTTCATTAACAATACTAATATTAAAATATCTATAAAAATAAAAAAGATACGGAAATACTGTGGGCCACAGTTGTAGGGGAGAAAAGTTGGGAAGGTAGAAGGTCGATTGCTATCGAAAAACGAATCAGAACGGAGTTCGGTTAATAGTGTTGCTTTGTAGTATTTACGAATTAAGCCATAATATTTACGAATTCATCAAAATTTGATACTTAAATTCTTATAAAAAAAAAAAATAATAATAAATACTATATTAAGCTCAATATTTTTTTTTTTTTTTTTTTGAACTTGGTATAATTTATAATGAACCTCCCATTAAATTTTCTAGCATTTCTGTTTGGTCTAACAATTTTCTCCACAAAGTACCTATCGAACAAAAATTACATAAAAAAAATCCCGTAAAATTAAAATGCCTGTACAAAACTCTAATATGGCTACAATGTTTTGAACATTTGACTACGTCTAGGCAGTTATAAGTTTCCAGTCCTGAGTCAAAACAAAAAACAATATAATACATTTCGTAAATGTTCCCGGTTTTTCCAATTTATTATGAAAACAGCTGGGTAAATTAAAAAATTACCTACTTAGAGTATCACCCCAGTCATATTCTTTCCAGAAAAAGTGCTATACTTGAAAATCGGAGCAAAATTGTTGGTAGAAAAATTGTTCACAGATGAAAAAAAATTAAATATTGTAAAATCAATATATGCCTAGAACCGTTCTTAAATGTGAATAGAATATAAATATTTATAATATTTTTTGATACGTATAAAATGTTGCAAGTGTTAATCTTTAAAAATATTTAAACATCTGAAGTAATTAATTAATTTTGTACGGTGATACGCGGAATCGGGAAAACATTTAGAAAAGTAAATATTTAATATTAAAGTGAAAATTATTAAAATTATTGTAATTAAAATATAAAAACGAAAAATTTGAATCTCATTTCAGAACGCGTATGGATCCGTTAAAGTTGATGAGATGGACCGTTTTGGCAGTTGTCCTGTCTTAAGTTTCATTTATCAGGGACCACAGTCAGCCTAACACGCCTACCGTCCCGTCTCCATGTCAGGAGCGTCGGACGAACGGAGGGCCGGAACCGATCGGCATTAAGCCGTTTGCACTTTCTGCAATAGGGATCCGGGGACATTCCTCGGGTCGGTTTAGGGGCAACCTAACCTAACCGCTCGGTTGCCGCGCCACGAGTGTAGACCCGACGGTAAGGCGTCAAATGTGAAATGTTGGTTGCTCGTCTGGTAGCCGTATATATATACTAGACATTGAATCAATGTGAACATACACGAGAGTAAAATTTTGAAATACTCCGAAAGCGCCATCTACCGCCAAACCCTAACGTCAACGGTTGTGACCGAATTTTCAATTTTTTCAATCGAATATTAAAGAACGCCACTCACTACACAAATTTAATGGCCCAGTGGATACCACATTTACGATACGACAGATGTTTTGAACTTTTTCAAATACGCTACAACATAATAATTCGTATTATAAAATGTAAATTTTTTTCGAATTCACAATATGATTTTAAATACAATAATTATAATTGTATTATTTTTATTTCGTTCCAATATTTCTAGTAGATATTTTAAATCGTTTTTTTTTTCTCGGACACACGGTTTCGATAGACATACCAACTATAATAATAATCATTAATTTTACAAAACCTTTATTTACCTATCCACTATATTATTATACACGTCCCGAAATAATTGTTTACACTCGTTTATGACTAAAATAACATTTCAAACGTGTGCATGTTATGTTGCTTAATATTTAAATCGCGATAAATATTTATTATGTATTATTTGTTAACAAGTATAATATTATATCATATGTTTAATTATTTTAGGACTTGTTCGTGCATGGAAAAAAACGTACCAGCAATAGCTTGTTGAATGTTTGACCGAGTCTAAAATTCGGCTCGAGTGGATTTAATGTGCAATATACTGGACAAGTAACTCAATTTCAGTAACCGAGTCAAGTCACAGTAACTTATCTTGATTTAGTGAATTAAATAATTAAAAAGTTTACAAGTACCTACAAGCAAAAGTAACTCGTTAGAATAAAGTCAATATAGTTACTTCTGCAGAAAGCTATTTCTAAGAAAATTATACTTATGAATTGGTAAACTTTGAAAATATTGTTTTAATAATATTATAAATAATAATATATAAAATAATATACAAATATTGTTTTAATATCAGTATATTAGTTTAAATTCAAACCATCAAAATCAAGACATTTTTAAATTAACTGTAATATTGTAACGAAGTGATAATATCTGCTCATTTTGTTTTGGTAATTGGTAACTATATAGTTACAAAGTCAGTATATTTACAGGGGGAATAAAATATATGACTTAACAGAAGTTACAGCAATTTACATTAATACAACCATAGATTTTCCATTACGTCCATTACGGTAGGATAATGTTTAGCAACTGCCGTTACTTTCCGGCTTCGGCAAACGGACTTATAAATTCAGGGAAAACAAGCGTACCTATATGCACGTTCTGCAACACCCACTTTTGTCACTCTGTCGGTTACTTATTTTAACCGCTTAAAATTCGTATCCGTTTAATTGTTTCGTACCGGTTTGTCCGGAAAAATAACCGTAAATAATAATATTACAGACGAATATTATCATTAGGTACTGACGACGACGAGGATGTACGGTCGCGTTCGTATTCCAGAAACGCCGTCGTCGTGTGTACGGCACAGGAGGTGATTAACCTACACACGTAATGTCGTGTTCGTCAAGGTTACATTCCTAAACCAACGGAAGGGGACCACGTACGTATCTGGTAGCGTTTCTTGTTTGGTTATCCACCCATTGGTGATATTACAGTTGTTAATACATATTATGGTTTTTTCGGCGGATTCATTTTTTTTTTTTTTTTTTTTTTTAATTTTTCCCGAATATCCACTAGGGCAACGTAAACGCGTAATAAATAGTACACCTGTTATAGAAATAAGCTCCGCACAAAATAATTCGTGTTTGAAAATAGCGAATTATAATAATATTTCAGTTTATCTGAAATCTAGAAAAAATCATAATAGGTCCGGATTCTAGACCTATTATACGTATACAGGGTGATCAATCTATCATAAGACACTCATTATCTCGGAAAGTATTAACTTTTTTCGACATTTGTTTTATAGACAATTTAAAAAACAAGCAGCTCTGCAATTTTCCGTTTATGTTATTTTTTGTTATTCTAATTTTTAGTGAAACGATTACTCGCTTTTGATTTTCATATTGCAACCGTTGCTAAAAACTCGATAAATAGATTGAGTAGTAGTTCAAATACATTTTGTTGTTTAAATTTTTAATTTCCGTCAGTCCGTTGACGAGATATACCACTTTTAAGTTTGAATCGGGGGAAAGTAGTGTTACATTATTAAAACGCCGCGCGCTGTGTCGCCACACAAATGATGATCAACTATTCTCTCCCTACCTAAACTTAAAAGTGGAATATCTCGTCAACGGATTGGCGGAAATTAAAAATTTAAAAACCAAAATTTATTTTAACTACTACTCAATCTATTTATGGATTTTTTAGTGTAGGTCGCCGTTTGAAAATCAAAAATAGGTAGTCGTTTCACACCCAATAATTAGGGTGACAAAAAATAATGTAAATATAAAATTTTAGAACAGTTTGTTTCTTAAATGCTCTTTAAAACAGATTTCGAAAAAAGATAATATTTTTCTAATGAGTATCTTACGATAAATCGGTATACCCCGTATACTATTGATTGATTTTTGTTTCGAGAGATTTGTCGTAGGTATAGTCTTTATCAATGATTGTTATTTATTGATAGGTATAAAATCGAAAAATATGAATTAATTCGTACGAGTTATGGTGGTTATACTATACGGCTATTGCAATAATATCATCACTGTTTGTTTAATTTATGTTTTTGAATGAGAACATTATTACCCGTAAAATCGTCTAAAACGATAATAAATTATTCAACCGTAAATGATGAACGGTTAGGAAAATTTATTACCTACCTACGTATATTTATTCGCCATGATATAAATCGTATAAATCTGTCATTTTTTTGTTTTATTTCTCATAAACGTTAACATAATAAATTATATACAATGAGTAAAAAGTAAAATTTTATTACTGTGTATTACGGAAATTTACATAGATCAAAAGAAAGGTGGTAATGGACACTTTCCAACAGTTTATATACTAAAGTACTACAGATAATTTTCTAATCGAATGTTTTATTGGAAAGACTAACTACCGAATATTAACAAAAACCACGAAATGTGTAGAAACAACTAGTTCGAATAGTTTTCGAATCCATCGATTAGTTCAAATGCGAACTATTGAATAGTTCGACTATTCGGTTGTGTCCATAGTTAGAAAAATTAAATATTTAATAATTAATAATAATATTGTGTTCGATGAGGGGGGAAAAATTACATGTTTTGTAAAGATAATAATTTATTTCATGAAAATTGAAGAATAACTAGAGTAGTATAGAGAAGCTATATTATATAGTGTTTCCCCACTGTGTTCGACGGATTTTTCTGGCACTACAAATATCTTAATCATAGGCGTTTTATTTTTTAAAAAATAGGTGTGAAAACAATTAATATTCAATAAAATAACTGCACGTTATAAGATAAGGAATTACAATCAGCACGGTAGGCTATTCGTTGCCTTCTATTGGATATTAATTGTTTTCACGCCTATTTTCTAGAAATTAAAACGGCTATAACTAAGAAATTATTCATCGGATATGAATATGTGATGCATTAAATTGTTTGAATACGATTTTTTACAAAATGGGTGTTTTGAAAATTGTCTAAAGTGAATAAATAAAGTTATTATTTGTGTGTGTGTGTGTGTGTGTGTGTGTGTGTGTATGTGCGTGTTGTGTGTGTGTGTAGAAGATAAAAATAAAAATTTAATTTTTCTCCAAATTGATGTCCCCCTTGAAGACGAACCGATCGAAAAAGGAATCGAAAAAAATTAATATTAACAGCGCTATAAAAAACCGTCGATCACGATGAGACACTCTGTATTTATTTCACAATAACTATAGTTACAAATTAATAGTCATAATTTTCAATTAAAATGTATTAAAAAGTTTTCAGCCGAACATTTTTCAGAATCATATTTTATTAGCAATGATTTATTGTTGCATAAGTATACTGGGCGATTCATTTAAGTGGGTATACTCATTATCTCGGAAAGTATTAACTTTTTTCGGAATTTTTTTCTAGAACATTTATGAAACAAGCTGCTCTACATTTTTATATTTATGTTTTATTTTTCATCCTTATTTTCGGGGGTAAAACAACAACCTACTTTTGATTTTCAAGTGGCACCCTATATTAAAAATTCCATAAATACATAGAGTATTAGTTAAAATAGATTTGAGTGTTGATATTTTTGATTTCTATCAAGCCGTTTAAGAGATATTCCACTTTTAAATTTAGGTTAAAGGAGATTAATATATCCTACCTTCCCACCTACAACAATGGTACAACATAGTGCGACATGCGAACTAAATGTCGGTTTTTTTTAATGTTTATTATATTACAATAGCATTTTTATGAAAACAATAACAGACAATAGTACACGTCACACCAATGCGGCTTCTTTTAAATATTTGATTAACACAGTTTGTACAATTTTTAAAAACGATAAATAATTTGTATTCTTTGCTATATTCTCAAGCAGAGGCGGATCGCTCCCCAAGTATACTGTTTGTTTGATTTTCATAACAAATTTGTGCCTTATATGAATTTTCAAAATTTTCCCCCCTCCCTGTTATCTTGTACTAGTTACGTCCCCGGCCACAATAAAAAGACTTTATAATTTAGATTCACTTTGCTTGCATTATAATATTAAAAATAATAATACATTTCTATTGAAGTTCTATTCTGATACTTTGCCATTTAAAAATCTTGGGTAAGCCATGGTAACGTCCTGACCCTATCATACATAGTTCGTAACAAAACAGGTATTCAATAATATAGTACAGTAGTTTTAAATTTAAAATTGTGTGTACCTATTGTTTTAGAGATCTATGGCTTCTATTCTTTATTATGGTTATGTTTGAAAGTGTATTACTTTTTAATCTCGTCAAATATAATTCACAATTCATTGGAAGCGATACAATTAAATAGTTAAATTCTCAAAACCATGGTACCGTAGCTGAGATATCTCGTAAGTAGGTAACCTGCATGCTGCAACAGTAACCTACATTAATTATTAGGTGTATTGTTATATTAATTATATTGCATTTTACGATTCTTCATTAAATAACTACCTACATTACAGATAGTATAAATTAAATGTATTTTTTTTTTTTTTTTAGTTCAGAGTAAAAATAAAACCAATTTAAATTACTTACTAAAGAAACCGTGACCGTGATTATAGGTAGGTACGTATATTTGTATTCACAGAGGACAAAAAAAAAAAAAGAAAGGATTCCTCTGAAAGTAAAACGCTGACCGCGTTTGAGTTAACAACAGCGGACGTATGAATGAACGATAAGAAAAAACAATAATAATAGGTAAACCAATGCAAACGGATACTTATACGGAGGAATACTTTTAATAGGTAGCTAATTTTAATCATTGTTTAAATTGTAGCCTAGATAGGTCGTTTTAAACGGTTGTTATTCAAGTATAATATAGGTATATATTTAACTAAACGTTTCAAAAAGACGAACATACTTCGCACGATGGGCGGACCACTGTTTTTGGTAAGAAGTTGGGAAGGAAGGATATACATATAAAGAGGAATTTAATATGTATATCTGTACGCAACGATTAATCTTTCAATTAAAACGTTTATAGTTAGCTCAAAAACGGCATAATGTTTTGGAAATTTGACTAGGTCTATAAAAAGCAAATATAAGTTTTCTGTCCAAATTTCAAGTCTCAACGAACATTTTGAACTGAATTACAGCGAAAAATAAAATTGAAAATAATAAAAGCATTTTTTTCGTAATTTTTCCCGGTTTTTCTTAACTATTATGAAAACCATTTGGCAAATCAACTTAGAATATGACCGTCCTATCAAGTACTTACTAGACACAATTTTTTTTCAGAAAATGTAATACACTTGATACATCGGAGCAAGATTTCTGGTAGAATTTGTGTACACAGTATAAAAGAACACAGCATTATTGTAAAACCAATACATTTCTTGCTTCGCTCATAATCTAAAACATTTCTTGTTAGAATAATTATAAATTTATAATATACTGATTCCCAACGTAGTATTTCAAGAATTCAAACAAACGTTCAATATGATACGAACGTATACAATATTATAGAAACGGAATAATTTAATATAGCAGAGTTAGCTAGGTAAATGATTCACAAAGGTTTTGCGTAAATTAATTTCTGTACCCAGCTAAATATCTATACTGGGTCAAATTGTCAACGCTTTCAGGAATATAAACATTTATAATAATTCAATCTCTTGAACTTTTGGTTAAAGTTACAACACGTACAGAATGGTATAATAATATTATCGTCGAGAAAGTATGTATAATATCTATGTATACTTTCTCGGCGTAATATTTCTATATATATATATACTCGTATATTATGTCAAAATAATTGTATTAAAGGCGTGCACATTCTAGGATATTTCAATGAGGAGTGGAGGAGGGACAAGAGCTACAAAATAGTAAATACATGTCATGTATACTCGTAATATACAATGCAAGGGAAATTTTGTAAAAAAATTTTTTCGAGGTTATTTTGAAAAATACTAAATAATTATAAACAATCTAACAAAATATTGTATAATACTTACAATTCTATTTGTATTCACTCGAGTAAGTATACAGACAGTGAAATGTGTAAATGTGAAACGATTATTTTATTAGGTAGTAATAAATTCTCAATGTTGAATAGTTTCTAATATGTGTTTGTGTTTTAGCACAACTAATGGAGGGACAGAGGGCTGAAGTTCCCCATTGGGCTCACCTGCCCCTGGGCACGTCACTGGGTCAAATTAATGATCGTTCATGTCCAGATATATTGCCACGTATAGTATTATCAATTATTACCATAGTGTAGATTTAAAATTCAAAATGGTAGTACTGCAGTGTGTAAAGAAATACGAGTATAAGGTAGTGAGTAGAAACTCGAAAAACAATAATCGTCGCGGTTAAAGAACACGTCATAGAAAAAAATAATACAAATATGGGCGATAGTTCAACTGACAAAAATATGGCGAAAATATTGTAGTTAAACAAATGTCGATTTGTCGATATTTATAATTATAAACTGATACAAATTGAATATAATATAATATAAAAGTTATAATTATTGCCGTCTTTTGGGGAAGAGGGGGATGAGCCAACGGGACTGAATGGAAAAACCAAATTATAAACGACTCCTAATTATATTTTCAAGTCGAATGTATAAGAAGTGTTCGAATTCATATCAATGCTTTGGATTATCAATATTATCGCCACCGGAAATCCATTATAGGTGTCCGTGGGACAACGTTTTGACCGCGACGTTTTACTCGTTGTACGGAATCTATAATATATAGACATGCACGACGAGCAATCCAGTTTCTGTACCGAGTTGACCCATATTTTCATTTATAATAATAATAATAATAATATTCTAGGTTATGCTGTTTGTATTTTTTGACCGGAATCCGTGAAAACGTCCCGTGCGAAAAAATAAAAAATAATAATAATAAACCTAAACCCGAGTATGCTCATCCGTCACGACAATTCGCCACGCGAGTTCAAGGTGATCGACGAGAGAAATCTGTCACACACATATTATATATGGACGGATCGCCGGCAGTGAGTCGGTGGCCTATAATATGTAGGCGGAAATCGGAAACTCGTACCCGGTATAGCGAGTATAATAATAATAACGTTTCATTTCTCTCGCGGTGTACATTTTTTTTTTTTTTTTTGTTTCGTTATTACTTTTTTTTTTTCCCTCAATGCCCATCAGTCTCATCGTTTGTCGTCCGACCCGACCCTTTCTACCGACATCTACTCTCTTTCGCGCCGGGTCGCCGTATAATATATATATATATATATACTCGCTACCTATGCGGAAACCACATCGTTTACGTATACCGTCTCATAGCGTACGCCCGGGGATACGGCGAACATACAGGATGCGGTCCGCGCCGAGATCCGACCACGTCGATTACTGCAAATATTGCGATTGACTGAATATCCTACGGATACACCCTGTATATTGTATCGCGATACAACGCGCCGCGAATTCGGGCCTCGGGGACCGTTTTTTCGTTTTCCCGTCGCCCGTAAACCAATAATATTCTTATTGCGCGGCGTCGCCCTTGTGTATCGTTTCATTTTCCGACACTGTGTTGACGCGGGGATAGCGCGGCGGAAACGCAGTTTCGATTCCCGAAAGGTTTTTGGAAACCGAAGCAAAACAACCGACCAATCGGAAACTGCTGCAAATATTACCCGCCTGTATCTTGTCACGTACAATACGTCGTTATTTAATAATTAATACGCCCCGCTCACCTTTTCGTATACCCGAACCATGTAGTCGACTTTTTTCATGTATTTCTCGTCCTTGTTGGCGTCGGCCACGTACTCGCCGATGTAGAACGCGTCCCTCAGCCAACCGAACCCGAAGTATCCGCCGAACGTGCACCACCACAGTACGCCTTGCAAGTCCCTGCCCAGGTAGAAATGGTGAAGCCCGCACACGCCGCCCACCAGCCACAGCAGATATGTGAGCGCCTTGCTCTTGTTGCAGCTCTTTGCGGCGCTGTTATTGGCGGTGCTCCTGGTTCCGCCGCTGCCGTCGTTCCCTCTGTTGACGATGGCGCCCCTGCTCATGACGAGGTCCTTGCACCGCCGGACGAATAATTGTTGTTACGCGTTGTCGCAGTGAACGGTACTGTGCTGCACAGCGACACGGAGTGCTGATAATAACATAAGTGCGCGGAAACGCGTCTCCGGTGCGCCGCGGGACCGAGTCGTATGCGCGCTATCGGTATGCGGATTGTGCAGTAACGTATACGCCGCCGTCGTCGCGACTCGCTGTAGGTACACTGGATACGAACACTACCGGCCGTCCTCGGAACACGTATGCGGCGCGTCGTCTCGGTGGTGCCGAACAAGTGGCACGGGTAACGGGATTCCCGGATGTAGGCCACCGCGGTACCCCGCGAATGAACCGCTTTCACGACGACGTCGTCGCCGTGACGTCACGACCGGCGCAGGCGCGCTCGCACGCCTGTCCAACGCCGAACAGGTTGTCGGCCGCCACGATACGACCTGTTCCACTGCGCCGTATTACAATAATATTATTATTAAGTGTACCTATATACCTAAACGCCTCGCGCCGGTTTTTTCATATTGTAATCGACACGATATTGACGTGTTTCGGCGGTGCGGTTTTTGGTGAACTGCAGTTTCGCTGTATTGGTTTGCTAATTGGTTGCGTTATCGCCAAAGCGTTTTGTTCGTTGTGCGGTATTTTACCGGTGGATAACGTGCAGTGCCCTCGAAGACAGTGAACGGTCAGTAGTAGGGACGGGATAGGAACTAAATTCGACCCGGAACATCGAAATTTGTCCGAGCCGTCCGATACTTACCGAACAACATTTTTCTCGCGTTTTAATTCGAAGTCAGGGTTTAGAATTGAAAGAACCTAAATGTACGTTTTTACTTGAGATAAGTTTAGATTCTGATCAGACCGAGAAACGTATTGGTTTTACAATGATGCTTATGTATTTGTTATTATTTGTTTTTTAATCTGTAAACAACTTTTCTACCAACGGTTTTACTTCGATTAACAACGATAAACACTTTTTCTGAAATAGAAAGTCATTTTTTTGAATTTATTATAATAAATGGTGAAACCCGGGGAAAACGGGAACATATTATGTATAATATTAAACAAATATTATTAATGAAAATGTATAATGTGTATGCAATTATTTTACTATAATATGACATATGTACTGTTAACAAAGCAACACTATTAACCGAACTCCGTTCAGGATCGTTTTTCGTTAGCAATGGTTAATCGTTGCGTACAGATATATACATTAAATTTCCCCTCTATACCTTCCCAACTTCTCAACTACAACAGTGGCCCACACACGCGCGAAGTATGTTCGTATTTTTAATAGTTTTTAATAGTTAGTACGGTTCGAAAATAATACATTTCGTAAATATTTCCGTTTTCCCCCTGTTTTTCTCTCATTCATTATAAAAACCTCTGAAAAGATCAAAAAATAACCTTCTCAAAATACCATCCCGAGAAAATTTCCTTTCGGAAAATGCGCTACACTTGAAAATCGGAGCGAAATTTCTGATGGAAAAGTTGTTCGCAGAAGAAAAAAATAAACATCATTGTAAAACCATCTTAATGCCTCGCTCCGCTCAGAATCTATAGCGTAACAGATAGGTACTGAAATAACAAGAATATAATATGTGTCTAGACATAACTTTTTACTACATTTTAAAATAATGCGAGCAAGTAAAATAACGTGTACAAATATCAGGCCGCCGCGCGGGCCATCCGGAAAATGTCCGTTTCCGGACCGGCCACTCCGCCCCCGGGCAGTGTAAAACGAGTAGTAGAGACGGCAGTTTTCAACCGTTCGCTGCAGATTCCGAATACACCTGGTTGCCGAAAAGTGCATTCAGCTGTCCAGCAATGTGTCGCAGCAAACAATATCGCCAAAACGGTTTGTTCGCTGCACTGTTATAATGCACAGTGACCGGGTTGCTCGAAACTGCACCGCCAAAACACGCCTAATATTATATAAGATAGGTTACAAAAATAAGTTACGTTACCTACAACAAAAAACGTATTGTAATTAATGATGGTTCAAATTTATTCGTGAAATCAATAATATACTATTATAATGTTTTACTCTTTTTTTCTTCTTTTTTTTATATTTGTTCGTAAAACGAATATAATAATTGCATTACGGGTCGTCGCCCTTCGGTCGGAAAACACGATCAAAAATTATTATAGAAAAAAAAACCCCACATAAATATTTATAATAATAGGCGTAGATACCGAAAGTTCACGCCGCATTCGGCACGGAAATGAACACTTATTAAATTATAATATTTCGCACGCTGTACGGCACATGTAGAGGAATACGGTTAATAATTATAATACACTGTTTAGCAAATATAAGTAGCTAGGCATTACCGTTAAAACGTTTTGGAACCTCTATGAAAAATTAAACTTTCCCAATGCGATTCGCATATTATTGTATAATAATATGATCGTGATTCGATGACGATCCCGCCGAATCGTTTACGAGATTAAAAATGAAAAACATAATAAATAAATAAATAAATAGGATTCGGAAATGAGTGTGGGATGGCGGGAGACGTTAATATTTATATTTATTATCCTAACGCAAACTAACGCAACTTTATAATAACATTATCGTCGATAACATTAGCGTATTTATGAGGAGGGGAGAGGGCGGGTAGTATAGGGAATAGACACCACCCGTTTGACCTTTTTATCTGTTTTTTTTTTCCAAGGTACCCATCAATAACATAGAAAGCAGTACTTTTAATAACAGTTTTATTTTTCACTCGATGCATTCGGCGATTTCAGCGCACACATCGGAAAACGGGATAATTTGATACCGTATATAGGTACACACCAATCAACGCTATAAAATAGCACCGACGATAATACCAAAATCGTATCCAACCATCAATGTGTTATTAAAACTTAACCTAACCGTCACACTTCACGTTCGTATCTTCGTTATTTGACTCGATTATCAGCTGGATTAGAAATCCTATGTATTTTGATGTTTCTGTATAGAATATTGTATTCGTATTGTAGATTTCGATGCATCCGATGGACAACTAACAAACATGACTGTGATAATCGATTTGATGTACAATCGGATTGAAAACTATACGAGTTAAATTGAAAGAATGAGAAACTAGCTGAGGAACACACGGACTCCTGAGCGATCATTCTAAATGTTTTTTTTTTTTTAAATATAGATAATAATTTATACCTATGCACGAATAAGTAAATGTGTTTTGTTATGATACACAGGTTAATTAAAAATGTATGTTGCAGCCATTTCATCGTGTAAATATTCTAAATAGAGAAAAATGTATGATACAAAAGTTTTCCGACTTATAGACATTTAAAATAATTTGAGTTTATATTTGTTTACAGTCTTCTTTAGAGGGGTTTTGAAAGTCAGGTTTTGACATTCAAATGGAAACCTATATTCGAAATTCCATAAATAGACGGAGTATTAGTGTAAGTGCATTTTGGTATTGATATTTTTGATTTTCGTCGAACCATCGATCTCTCTCCACGCACAGAATCAAAAAGACGGAGACAGCCTTGACAGTTCGCAGAGCTTTTTACCTGATCCCCTAAACGTCTGGCTCCTCGTGTATACAAAATAGTACACCTTATTACAGCTGTAATTATTTATTTCTGTATTCCATGTATCTACACATATTTATAAATATTTAAATTAAAAACTGTTTAAGAGTTAATTAGTTTTTTATCTTGCCACAGAGAATTTGAGATAACAATAGATAAAGTTATCAAATGATTTGTGCTTGGATAAAATAGAAAACTTGTATTCATATTTCACATTATGAATTGATAAAACAAATTTAAATAGAATGTTAATATTATTATATTATAATATTATATGTGCATTAATTGTATATTCCACATTACCACATCAAAAAAAAAAGAAAAAAAGTTATTTACGACACTGATAGTGTCATATGAATAAATGATAATTTTATCGTCATGGCAACCTCAGCCTCTCACCCCCCTCTCCACTTCGCAGTAGGAAATAAAAAACTTATCATTTAAAATTCGATTAAAATTATCTATACCTACATGCAGTGGCGTATCTAGAACTTATTCAAAATTCCGTGGCAATGAATTGTAGATTACAAATTGAGGGCCAAGTACAGGGCCGGCGCTAGAGGGCTGTGGGTCATGTACCACTATTTATATACCAAAGCGAAAAGACCGATAAGCAAAAAAAGGCCAGCGCCGGCTCTGGCCAAATGCACGATCCGAGTGAATAATGCCTTTGGCTCTGATTATGATTTAACGCTCCTAATTGTTATGGGCCCGTGGCGCACGGCCTGTCATGTCATCCTATCGGTACGCCACTGTCTACATGCCACGTGGAAACCTTCTGACTGCAGAAATATATTGGTTTGTATTTTTATTGTATAATATGTTTGTCGTTTCTATAACATCACTCTGCCGTCCACCGGACTTCGACTTAATGAATAACATTATTTGAGCGTATATAACCGCTAAGTAATTGCGTAGAAAAATGACAATAATAATGTAATAATCGCGTTTGAATTATGTAATTGGGAAATTGTAGATCGGAACACTGTAATTTTAAAATAAATCATAGTATGGGTACCAATGTTATGTTCAACGACACAGGAACCTAATAACTTTATGCCTACGGATTATCTACTCGAGTGTTACAGCTAATGGTACCTTGTAACACGCGTGTATATTAATTAATAGCGTACTTTATGTTTTTTTAATAGACAGTGCCATAATGTAATACGCACAGTTCGTAATGTTTTATATTATACCTAGTCGTGTAGTGTAGGCCCATATAGATAGGTTGCATATTGTATACGTATATATTGGTAAGTGTAATGGCATTTTCCTTTGTCCGTGTAATATCGATTATCGCGGGCTAGTATTATATAAATATAAGCAGCTGCGTACGTTAATGCGCTTGTTATTTTAATGTTATTATAACGGCGTGGTATTTAAATGTAATATAGGTACTGGCTCGGCATTTGGAAAACAGTCGAAATTAAATTCGGGGTTAAATACGATTGGGAACACGACGAAACTTCGATCGTTTTTAATTTTATTCAATATTGTAAGTAACGCGGGATCCGTCGCTGATTTGGACCGTTTTCGCGAATAGTGGCTTACCTGTATGTGTACCTATAATACGTTACGAAACGATGCAGGTGCAGTACAGTTAATTAACGCCCGCATTCCTGAAAACAATACTGTACACGGAGAAAAATAACGATATACTCGGGAGACGTCTGGCGCTGTAGGTCATTCGTATAAATTACTAGCATTTCGTTCCTTGTTTCCCCTCGTATTGCGGTTAAAAACAAAAAAACCAAAAACGATAATTAAGCGCACTGTATAGTAAAGATACGATGGTTTTCGGACGTGCTACGCAAGGGGTCGCGTATAGGCAATTTTCTCGACAAATATTTTGGAAAAATGCAATCATTTCAACTCAAAATTATTCACTTTCGAATACGTTTGAAAGCAATCCCGTGCCAATATCAACACACTAGTATAGGTTGTGTCATATTATGAAGTTAATACGAGTGTTTACGTCAAACCGTTTCACGTCGGCAAAAAAAATTACATATACCCGAAGTATCGACTTATAATATTACTAGCTGTCCCGCGTCCGGTGACATTTTGTATTATTATTATTTAACCCGTATTCATTTTTGGTTTTGGCCGTGTCAGAATCGAATGAAAACAAATAGGCGGACAGTGGGTAGTCCACCTTTGGCGGATTAAACGTGTTCCATTGAGAAATTTCAATAGTGTAAATAATAGTTACAATAATAATTATAATAGTTATTTTTTCCGTAACCTTTGAATAAACAAAAATAAATAAATAAACAATTAGATATACGTACCGAATATACCTAAAAAAAAAAAATCATATTTTACCCCTCAGGAGTTGAATTTTAAAAAATCGTTTTTTTGCAGATGTCTACGTCTTAATAGCTAGCTGGCTGTATGCCGAATTGTTAGCCCGATCCTTCCAGTGCACTGAAAGAATCGCCACTGCAGTGGTTTGGGCTAGGCCACGATCAATCAGTCAGTCAAGACATGTCATTTCATATATTTAGATGAAAAACTAATATTTTTATCGATAAAACATAGAGAACTCGCACTGTTGTGCAACGGTGACTATAGTCTTTCGATACCGCTATTGCAAAACACAAGTGATTCGAGTTTGAATGACTTAAAATTAATACTAGTTTTTCAAACAAATTTTGGTTTGTACATTTAGTATTGAAAAAAATAAGGCCAAACAGTTGCACAGTGCAAGTATTCTCCTCTGCCAGTGGAGGAAATGCGATTTCTTAATATTATTGAGCCCGTGTCATTTTCAGCGCAAAACAATGTTTACAGACGAATTACGGGCGGCAGCACGCCCTTTTAATTCCTTCACAGAAACGCGAGCGGCATGTAAAACGAAAACGTGTAATACCGACTTTATCGTATTCTACGCTATGATAATATGTACGGGTAATGCATGGGTAACCTATGCTTCTACACGGAATGTTTACGATTATAAAATGTTAGTGAATATTCCACAGTTTGTGCGGGATTAAACCGTCGGATAAAGTTTTACGATAAATATCGTAGGTAAATCAGGCATATTATTTAAATATTCTATAATATGCAATGTAAGAGAAAAAACAAAAAAAATGAAAATTTAATTATTAAAATCCGGGAGTTGAAAATAATCACGACGAACGCTGCATAATTCTGAGCTCTGAACACACACACACATTACATAATAAATCATAATAATTTAATTTGGGTAATAATAACTTGAGCACGGACTTATAATAATATACATCAAAAAGTATTATAATATGAAATGAAATAAAAGCTGTCCTAGGATAATGGGGACGGGTGCAGCCACTGTTATAGAGATGAGAAGTTGGGAATGTAGTAGAGGGGAAATTCAATGTATGTATCTGTAAGCAACGATAAACCATTGATAACGAAAAAACGATTCTGAGCAAAGTTCAGTTGATAGTGTAGCTTTGTCAACAATATATATTTACCATAATATATCATATTATGGTAAAATAATTAAATAAGCATTATACATTATCTTTTATAATATTTGTTCAGTATTGATCCGATTTTCACAGGAGTTTTTTCAGCAAATGCGAAAAACCGGGAAATGACCTTCCTAAATGACCTTCACCAGTCAGATTTCTTTTTAGAAAAAGTGCTATTATTGTCTAGATAAGACAAAAGATATAAAATTATATAAATAAATAAAAAGCAACGCTGCGAGATAAATAATACAATGGGTACATTAAGTCTAATGGTTCGTTAATACCGGTATAATATTATACGCGTTACTCAGACGGATATTTGCAGACCATCGACGCGCAATTTAATATTATATTATTTATGTATAATAGTTTTCCAAAAAAACTGACCCGCGTATATAACTGCATTTCGAAACACGCGGTATTATATGGTATAAAATATTAGACAACCTAACCTAACCTATATCTAACTTATGCATATTATTTCGACCGTTTCTGCCGTTTAAACGACATAATTTGTTTTACCATACGGTATATTATACTATACATAGGTACCTACCTAATAGGCGTACGCCGTCGTATTACAAAACTAACGAGGGTGTGAGTATAGGAAAAACGGAATAATTCTGTTCCATTCCACTTGTGAGCCGAGTACCATGTGTCCATGTCCGCATTTAGAAAATAATTATAATAATATTTGCGATGACGACGACGGTTGTTGTACCGCAACTATTATAACCGAAACAAATTTACCGAATAGCTGCATAAACAGTGGCGTGCCCAAGAATTTTCAACGGGAGGGGATGTAACAAATACAAATCGCGAATAAAGAGTAAAATCGTCTTCTCTACCCAACTCGACTATGGGAATTGGTAATTTAAAAGCCTAAAAAAAAGCCAAATTCTAATCAATACAGAAAGGTTTTCCTCGTAACTCGGCTGAAATGTATGTAAATTTCGATATTAGATTACTCGTATTTTTTTAGTCAATTGAGGGAGAATTAACTCCTATTATCCTCTCATGCGCACGCCGCTGTACATAAACATATAAAAGCAGGGGCGTCATTTTAGTTTTTCAATAGGGATGCAAACGTTTGGATCAGGCTAATTTTTCCGGAAATTGTCTATTATTCCCGCTTTACATTTTAATATCAAAACATTAAATTTGTTGATATTACAATAATAACACTTATACAAAACTACAACGTGAGTTTCGACGCGCATTATTTTGTTGATGATATGTCTGTTTATTTAGCCATGATAATAATATTAACAGTTGACAATAATTAAACGTGGTAAACATTTCCTATGTGTCATTCTCACACCAGACAGTCGGTTTCCGGTAGAGGCGGCCATTGACAGCAGTTCGATTACCTTTTGTATTTTACATTTTATCAACAACAGCCCAATTTTAACATGCAGGCCAAAAAAACATTTAAAAATATAAGGCTGCCAGTGTATAGACTGAATTGACGCTCCTGTATACAGGGTGATTTTTTTTATCATGAACCAGCAATTATCTCAGAGGATTTTAAGTGAACTTGATTTCTGTTTTTCTAATCATTATGGAATCGTTTAAGCTTTATTTTAAAACAGTTTTTTATTTTTTATTCTTACTCCATACACCTTAAATAAATACATACTTTTGATTTTCAAATAGGACCCCCCCCTCTTTTTTAAACACAGTTTTGAATAGAGAATATTTTTCTAGAAATTTTGATATGCATAACACTAATATTAGATTTACCGTTTATGAGTTATAACAGTTTAAAGTTTAAACCGGAGGAGTAGAAAAGGGTCATAAATAGACAATTTATAACCCTTCCCTAGAAACCTAACCTACTCTGGAGTAACTCCATGGACTACCATGGTATATGATATACAATCAATGAGTGATTATTTAGAGGACGCCACTCCCGCATGTATTGTCTCCGTCTTATATATACATACAACATCGCAAATTTTTATTCAGCGGAATCAATTTAATGCTTTAGCTTTAATAATGTTGTTACTAAATAAAAATAAAACTTGTATCACTATTGAAGTAAATTGTTCTCGCCCTTCCATGCCCCTTATTTCCTAGACACTTATGGTACATAGGTACTGTCCTCACGTATTTTGATCAAGTATATGCTCGTTTAGATAAAAATGCATGCAAAGAGGATAATAAGAATTATATAACACCAGCGGGAAAACGGTTTTTCTGGTACTTGGTTTAGGTTACGAATTCCGAATTTGTGGTTACGAATGATTACAAATCGGTTACTAAAGTACAGAACCAATTTAAATTAAAATAGTTCAAGTTGTGGTGCCAGTGTAACGTACCTATCATATTTGCATATCATTGTCGAGCGAGCTAATTGAATTATAGTAGCCGGTGGCTCGACAGGTAGATGAATCCGCTAAACGCAGAAATGGCGAGTGTACAAATTTTAACATTATTCAAGTCTCATGAGACTAGATATTCCTCAAGCGCCTACCTATATAGAGTTTTACGTAATTTTTCATAAAATGACAGTCGACACTTATCATATATTACGTCACAACGTTATAGTCATTAACGTGAAATTTATTTTTCATAAATATATTAATTAATTAGGTATAGGTATTTTTGTCATTCTCGAACATTTTTAAAATTTGAACACGTGGGCTTTCTACAGCATTTATCGATTCATATTGTCTCTAAGCAAAAGTTTACATTTATTTAAAACCGTGTTGATTTCAGTGATTTTAACGCTAAAAACTAATCGCATCGACCATCGGATAATATAATCTAGATTTACGGCGAAACATCAGTAGTATTGCACAGATGATTCTTTAATCAGGAAGTATAATACGTAAATTGGGGTATTTTTTAGTAAATATCCACTGCGTGTCCACTCCCCCTCTCTTAAAAAAAGTTCCGTGAGCAGATAGACCGAATACTCCCCTTAACTTTCGAACTATCCCCGGTTACCCCTTTTCCCCTCAGTAAGAGTATTTCCTATTTTGAAGTAATAAATATTTTGTTACGAAATCTCACACTGCTGAAATTTAAACTACTTTAAATTAAGTTTATAACCAAAAGCGTTTAAGCTTTTTAATGACAAAAAAAATAACGAACCGATCAGTGATTACTCATGCTGTGGTAGTGTTAGGTTACGAAAAACACATAACATAGTTTGGATACCTACGCGCTTGTACACACACGGCCAATGGGTACATTGCTGAAACACCGCAGAATTCGATTGTGAAGAAATAATTTTTAATAAAACAATTCATATTTTGAGTGTAAACAAAAAAAACACATTGACGCAATTATCATAATAGTTTTTAAATTTTGTGTGTGGTTTTATAACGACGATTAATAATATTATACGTGATGAATTATAATTATAGGTAATATTCTTGTTAGTAAAAATTGAACATTTTAAATTATAGTCGGCAATTTTAAAGGCTATATTATGACTCGTTTTAAAAATTTTATTTTTCTTGATATACTTATTATTGAAGCTATCTTTTTGAAGATCGTCCCTGATCGCGGTGACCTCATCTCGCACCGGCTCTAGGTACGTAGCGTTTGGAGTCTACTAGGTTGGGAAAAAACTCGAAAACCGACACGGCAACTCCGCGACTGCAGCGGTCTCTCACTGATTAATGGTTATTGCGATAGACATGCTATAACGCCAATAACGATAAGGTTATTGCAGGTTAACCGTTACGACCCCTTATTATAATTTATTTTATACATTTAGGTATATATTATGTAGACTCTTGTAGTTATGCAGATGGGGAAATACTATAGACTATAGGCACTTTAAAAAAATAGCGTCTTACGGAATCGATTTAGCCGAAAAACAATAATAGGTACACCAAATTAACTGCAGCAATGGTATAACTGCGTAACATACTTGACAGAAAATTACGAGTACAGTGGCGTACACAGGAATTGTCGCTGTAATGGGGATGTAGCAAATATGAATGATAAACAAATCGTAAAATCGTCTTCTTTACTCAACTCGACAACGGGAATTAAAAATTGGATTTTTAATCGATAAATCAAGTTTTTTTCTCGTAACTTAGCTGAAACATTTCAAGATAAAATCACTAAACGGGTAATTGTTTATAAATTGTTGTATTAAGACGCCAACAGAAGGATATGACCCTTAACGCTATTCCTTGCGCACGCCACTAATCAAGTACCAATCAAACAAATTTGTACATCTAATTATAATAAATTATGCAAGAAAAAACAAATTATCTGGCAAATATCTGCCAAGAACAACTCTTTAAACATTGATGGAGAAAACTTATAATGTATGTAGGTAGGTTACTCATGTTCTGTCATTTGCCACGACGGAGAATCATTACACCAACGGACATTTCACAGTACACTACTGTGATGACAAATCAAATCTGTGGTTTTTAATAATATTGTATATAGGTACTGTATTCTCGTCAGTTAAGATTTCCTCGATAAATACCTAAATAACTGTTATCAATGTCGTTATAAATCTGTACGCCGTTGGCCACTGCTCGCCTGCATGGGTAAGTAAAACATAAATTGTCCGTAGAAAAAAAATGCATTTTAAATTTAATTTGCTTAACATTAATTCATCACCGCATCACAACTTTATGTAGTGCTTCAAGACGTTACCACTATTGTGTTATTATATGTACCTGAATATAGGTCACTTTTTTGTAATGTTTTCTGGATATCGCGGAGGTCCTACTCGGATATTCGAAAGTTTATTTTGTACGGTGTAACGTGGATTTGTTGTATACAATCTAATAAGTAATAGCATGTACCAATAATTAATTTGTTCGCGGAATTCGCAAGCGAATGAACATAATGCCCGTTTATTTCACGTGAATCACCGCGTAAACGTACCTAAGTGCCTACCTACCTATAGCCACGTAGGTACGTATTTTATTATGTTCGTATATTCGTGGCTCGCGAGAATTTGGAAAACGCTGAATCGCCCATTTAAATAAGTTAGTTTTCGGGCAGGGAGGAGATCATTAAACACCTGTTGGAAAATTAGCAAACAATTTTCTTTTTACACTGAAAAAAATAGATACTTTACTTGATGTGTGCGCGTGAATAATAACGTTAGGTTAGTCTCTCTGCGTGACCGGATCTCAACCAACTCAAAGCACCGAGTCAATAACAAACACCGGTAGGAAAACATCACATCAGTACCTATTAATAATACACTCACTTCCGGTTTTTGGATTTCACATGTTAGCCGTTATCGGTTTTCTTAACTACTGATAAGTGCGCGTTATCATACTAATATGTGATACTAACTGATCAACTGGACAATATTATTCGGGCACTTGTGGAAAATGATTTCAAATTTTTCCATCGACATTCGGAATTCATAAACTTTATATTTAATTAATAACTTTGTAGATACCTACCTTCAAACACCTTTCCCAAAATGGCTTGTGGCGGATTAACACCAAATGTATTCATTTCGGAGATAGACCAGATTATGAACATTCTGGAACGGGGTACTATTGTTACTCGATTTTACTTGAAAAAGCGTCCAGAGAAACGAACATTACGTTTACGTAAGGAAACGCGACAATTACTGTGGTCCAGGACGACTGGCCCAACCAACAAAACTATCGATGGAAATTGTAATTATATATAACTTTATGTACCTGTAAAATATAATATACCTTAATACTTTTTACAAAATATTTCATATAATTAAACATAAATCTGTTTAAGTGGATCTTAGGGACGTCAAAGAAATACGACACGGCAGAAATAGTAAAGAATTTGACAGGTGGCCGGATGAAATCAAAAAATTTGAAGCTACTAAATGTTTTATCATATTCTATGGTAATGAATTCAAATTGAAAACTCTGTCAATAGTTGGTATGTTTATTATTTCATTTTTATTATTGTTAACACATTTTGTAATAAGTGTTTTAATGTATCATATTACTATACAGATATCCTCATAATGCTATATTATAATAATATAATATAGATATCTGTGTTTTACAACAAAGTCTGTTTAAAAATTTATTTCAATTTGCATATTTTTAACATCAATAAATAACTGTGATAGCTTAAATGTTTATTTTGATTAACATGTGAGATGATTTAGAAATAATTAAATTAAACATTTTAAAATAGGTACACATATTAGTATTGTATTGAAATATAATGATTAATGTATTTGAAAATCTTTACTCATCTAAAGTGGCATCATTCATTAAATTGTCAATTTGATTTTGTGTAATTATATAAAAAAAAAACATTATTTTTTATATTGTACTATAAATCCCATGACAGCCAAA
The DNA here is from genome assembly GCA_902439185.1 of Cinara cedri. Taxonomy (NCBI): domain Eukaryota; kingdom Metazoa; phylum Arthropoda; class Insecta; order Hemiptera; family Aphididae; genus Cinara; species Cinara cedri. Next base: position 1,012,470 of record CABPRJ010000957.1, on the reverse strand, counting down.
TTAACATATACAATAACCATAACTATGTCTTGTTACTACAAAAACTATTAAATTATATTTAGTGTAAACATTAAGATGACATGTTCAATATTTGTTGTTAAAAATAATAACAATGTTTAAATACACATGTTGATATATCAAATATCCAAAGCTAAAAAATTTTACATGGACTGCATTGTTTAAAAGCTCAAAATAAACCAGCTAAATAACCTTTTAAATTTAAATTTTGTAATTAATCAAAAACATTTCAACAGCTTCATTTGTTGCTTTTAAATTTTAAAATAATAATACACTATTGTTTGCTGTTCTAGAGCTCAAAGGCTGTCATTCACATTTCTATGGCACTCTATGGCTTCATGTTTTTTTTTTACCATAACAATTTTGATTAATTTTTGTATATATTTATCTTTAGTGTTAATATATATATATATATATATAAGTGTGTAACAATAAATAAATTTAATGATATTTGTTCATTAAAAAAATAATTTGTTTACATATTTTATTAATGTTATTTTTTGATATTGAATTGAAGCATTATCTGAACAAGAATGTGAACTTTGGCTCAGAGGTTTATATCATCTTGTAAATGATACTGTATGTGCTCCATATCCGTTGCAAGTTGAAAGATGGTTGCGTAAAGAATTTTATAATATGGAGAATTCTAGACAAACGTTAGTACACAACTCAATAATCACATTACATTATTTGTTTTATTTATATATGTATAAAAAAAAAAACCTAAGTATTACTTATATTTTATAGAGTAACGTTAAAAGATGTCAAGTCATTTTTGCCTCGTATTCATTGCAAAATTTCAACTAGAGATTTGCGAGAGTTGTTTGAACAAATCGATACCAGGAATCGCAATGAGTTGAGTTTTGATGAGTTTTTTACTCTTTATAATAAGCTTATCTACAATCCAAAGGTATAAATTATATTTTATTACACATATTACTTTATAATTATGTAATACCTGACTGCATTTTATTAGATTTTCAAAGATTATTTCCAAGTGTATTTGGAATCTGATTCAACATTTAATGCTAAAACTCTCACTAAATTTATAAACAAAGAACAAGAAAGCTTTTGTCTTGAAGTAGAACTTGTTGCTAAACATATGAAAGAATACATCAAGTTTTGTGGAAAAGATTTGAATGATAAGCTACAATTCACGCCAACTGAAGTATGCATATGTTATTTTATGTAAATAGACCAAATACTTAATTTAATTACACCAATAATGAGAATTACACCAAACTTAATTAACTTGTAATTATCCATTTTAATAATAAAATTAACTCAAAATTAAAAATACACTGTAGTATTTAGTAATATAATATTATACTTTTATCTAATAAGGGGGCGGATTACTTTTAAGATATCATAGTATTATCTCTTATCAAAAACAAAAAAAAAACAGAATTATTGGAATGAACATAAATTAGGTGGTGTATTTTACTTTTAATTTCTAATATTATTATATATGATTATTGTAAAATAAATATAACATAAAAATACATTATGGTATAGAGTAATAAATTATTATATAATATTAAGAGCGTAATGAGTAAAGCAAAATATATGCATAAAAAAAAAATAACTTATTCTAATGAACTCAACATAAGTAGTTGTTTTAAAACTTTCGTTTGACTTGTTTCTCGTATTTCACCAGCTAAAAACATCTCGTCTACAACAGTGTACACTTTGTAGAAGTTGAACACTAGATCTAGTTCACATACGTTGTGGAAATATTCGTTAAGCACTTCAACGAAATTGTGTATAGCTTCCAGGTAACAAAGATTGTTATCGCCCACATCCACGCAGATGCAAAAATATAAGCCGGCATACCTTCGATAAATGATTTTGAAGTTTCGAAATTCTACAAAATTTGTATGTTTCGCGTCTCTGACTGTTACAACTGCATGCACTTCCTCTATCAGCTTTTGTTTCTCATCGTCATCAAAGTTCATGTACCATTTTGCTAGTCTCGTTTTCCCAGCTCTGTTTTGTATTAAAATAAAGCGAATCATTTTGAACTCTTTAAGTACAAGATTAATTTAAAGTTTAATTTTTAACAAAATAAATCGTGTCAGCACTAAACACTGTCAACAAAATAATCAATACAAAATTATTATTCTGAAAACTGTTATCATCTACCATTTTTCTGCGTAACATTGATATCTCGACACTGCGACCACCAAATGATAACAGTTTTTTTTTATTCGTTTTCTTATTTCATATTTCCGTTCCCAACTTTCATCATTAACCTGATTTTTTTTCCCTCGTTAAATTTGATTCTTTGATACTCTTTGGAATTAAGTTTACTCATAGACATATTATAAAATAATATTACCATTTTACGATATTTTGTGAATATGTGGATACCCATAGAAAAAAAATTAGGTATTCAATTCAAAGATAAAAACCAAAATAATTATTTATTTTATAAAACATTGTAATGCCATTTTAATTTTAAAGTTTATTTTGTAATAAACTATAATATAAATTTAAAATTTCAGAAGAATGTTTTATGAAATTACATAGGTAAATACTTTTAAATAATAATCTGTAGATACATAAACGTGCGCAGGTCTTTTTAGCAGGGGAGGCAACAATCATTGAAACCAAACCTTACACTTAAATTATATGTACAAATATTCCAAATATTTAAGGAAGGGAGATTTAATCCTTGTCAATATAATATTGATTTTGAATACTTAGGTAGTATTTTACTTGATGAGCATTTTATTTTGGGATGCTTTGTTGAGTTTTCAGTGGGGGAAAGGGCAGTTGAAATACTCCAAAAGCTCCTCCTTGTGCACACTTATGTGTAGATCTTCTAGTTCTAGACTTGCTTACTCTTTTTAATAGTATTCTATTTTTACAGCAACTTGTTTTCAAGTAATATATACCTTGTTTTCAATTCATATTTTATTTTATTTTTATGTTTCACTGAAATTTACAAAAATAATACTTAAGTTTAGTAAGTATTAAAGATAAAAATTAAATAAGATTGTATAGTAACAATAATTAATAATAAAATAAAATAAATTAGTAAAAGCAAGAAAATTAATATTTAGTAAAAATATAAAAATTGACAAATTAAACAAAAAACATTGTGTGGTCTGAGTCTAAGATTTATAGTACACTATAACTAGAACTAAACATTTAGAAGATTAGGGTCCGAGTTAATTGTAAGCATGTTTTTTATAAGAATTGAACTATTACAATTCTTTGAATGTCTTTCTGAGTATAAAGGAGCCACAACACAGATCCGCATTCTAAAATCAACCGTACTAATGAAATATATAATATTTGGAAGCAATTAGTTTAGTCAAAGTCCGAACACATTATGACAAATAAAACCCATAATACATAGTGTTTTGCAAGTACTGAGCTTAACAATGAAATATTGTTTCAGTAATGATACAAATTATAATGGGTACCTGTAATGTAAACATGTAGAATAATATTAGTTTGAAAAAAAAACAAATAAAACTTAAATGTAAATCAATTTTCTGATAAAAAATAGTTTAAAAAAAAATATTATTTTAAGTTGACATTTTGATTAAATGTTTTAATATTTTTATTATAGTTTAGTGGATTGTTGCTCTCCGTCTTGGTAGTTGTATCTTGATTAGTTTACCTTTTAATAATAATTTATATACAAATATTACAAATATTTATATTTTATTTTTATTTGAATCAAAAATTTAAGGATCTTGTAGAGTTTGTTAGATAATGTTATTTATATTATTACTTTTTATTTTTTAGTTTATGGACTATTTATTTTCAAAACAAAATGAGTTATGGGATCAATATTACGACAATACATATCAAAACATGAGCAGACCGCTTTCACATTATTGGATATCATCTTCTCATAATACGTAAGGATTAACAACATGGATTATTATTTTTTCGCTTATTAGCTTTTTTGGTGTTTCTGCAGCCTATAAAGCAGGTGCCAAACTACGGCACTGGATAGTAGACACTATGTTACTTGACAAATATTTATATTAAATAATTAAATAGTTGTTTTTTTTTTAAAATTTGTTAGTATTTTTAATTGTTTAATTAATTTTTTTTTTGTTTTGTATTAGATTTAGATAAATTAATAATTTTATTTATCTTGTAGTATTTATTTTTCTAAAAATGTGCTTGTATTATCTTTTTAAAAATTTTACTACAGAAGTTGTTAAGATTTTATGAAATAATTAAAATAGTGTTAGACATGTGAACATTAATAATTTTAGGAATAAAAAAATAAAGATAAATGAGTAATTATGCCAATGATGAATTTTAACATGTGTTTAAATTATCATGTAAACATATTAATCATTTGCATTTCATAGGTGTTTAAATTAATAGCTTTAGTATATATTTTTATTTATTTATTTTATGAAAAAGTTTCCCCTGAAGCAATAGCCTATATAAGTATTATTGTTTAATTGATTATTATTTTTAGTTATTTAACTGGAGATCAAGTATCTAGTGAAAGTTCAATTGAAGCATATGCAAGATGTTTACGTTGGGGTTGCCGCTGTATAGAATTGGATTGTTGGGATGGACCAGATGGATTACCAATAATATATCATGGACATACATTAACAAGTCGCATCAAATTTTTAGATGTCTTAAAAACAATTAAGGAACATGCTTTTATTTCTTCTCCGTAAGTTAACAAAAACAGTATTCAGAATGTAATATCTTACTTATTATTTTTATTTTAGGTATCCAGTTATTTTGTCCATAGAAGACAACTGTTCAATACCACAACAAAGAAAAATGGCATCAGCTATGATTGAAGTATTAGGCGATATGTTACTCACACAACCAATTGATCGCAATGAAAATAGAATGCCATCGCCTGAACAACTTATGTATAAGTTTATATTAAAACACAAAAGATTACCAGAGAAAGTTGACGGCGATCAATCTATTACTATTAGACATCACGATGATTGTAAAGACATGTGTTTTATTTATTAGTAGTGTTTATTTACACATTTTTTTCTTTTAGCTAAAGACACAGATTTGAGAAACACAAAAAAAAATGGAGTACTTTATCTAGAGGATACATTAGAAAAAGAATGGAGGCCACATTTTTTTGTTCTGTCTGGTAATAAACTCTACTATACAGATCTCTGTAAAACAGATATGGATAATGATGATGAAGCAGATGGTGGAGAGTTTGATTCTTTTGATGTATCTAGTTCAAATCGTTTAAGAGAAGTAAGTCACATGTATTTATCGTGTCTCACCATGTTCGACAGATTTTTTTAAAGCTATTAATATTAAATATTTAAAAAAAATTGTTTTCAATAAATTTGTCACAATCGTTGCACGGTAATTCTTATCACAACAGTAGTTTTTTGAATATTAATTGTTTTCACACTTTTTTTTAAAAAATTAAAATGGCTTTTACTAAGAAACTATTCATCGGATATGAATGTGTGTTACCTTAGATTTTTAGAATAATATCTTTTACAAAATGAATATTTAAAATATTTTATAAAGTGAATAAAACAATTTTTTTTTTATGTTTAGAGAATGCAAATAAAAACTAAATTTTTTTCCAAATCAATGTCTTACTCAAAAACAAACCTATTGAAAAAAATTAATTGATAAATATTTAATATTAATAACTCTAGAAAAATCCGTCAAACATATAAATATTTAATTATATTTGTATGTACTATGGATAAAGTAAAATATTGGAAAATGTGTTAAAGCAGGTCATATGTCAAGAACCAAATGGGGAATATTATTGTGTATCAAATTTGTTTGATATTTTTAAATTTATAATTTTTTTATATATATTTTACTTGACAGAAAAGGTTTGAAAATAACATTTTTAGGTGGTAATATTTATATGATTTTCTGTTAAAATTGTATTATATTTTTAAAACAAGGAGCTTATGTTTATAAATTATATTAGTATAAAATAGTATTGGGGCTGCGTTCTAGTTGCATGCCAAAGAAAAGAGTGATGTTGGTCGATAACTGAGTTGCGTGCGTTGTTTTTCTGAGTCAAGTTGCGTGTGATAAGTTATGAATTATGATTATAATCCATAGATAAGTAAACTGTATACTGTATATGATTCATAACTTGATGATCAGTCAATAGTTGTTTGATTATGAACATCTACAACAACAAAAAAAATAATAATAATGGATATCATGTACAGTGAAAAAAACAAAACAATTTTACATCATTAATGGATATACATTTTTAAATAATAACATTGAGAAATGAGTATGCACAAATTGAATGTGTAAATCTTATTTACATTAAAATCACTTAATCTAAGTAAAAATTTTAAATAGTAAAATCAACAAATAATAGTATTTTAGGAGAAAAATTTTTCGCAAAATTTAAAATTAAAAATCGCGCTCATAACTTGACTCAGTCTCTAAAAAACTGTGCACGCAACTCTACCTATAATTTCCTCACTTAATTCGGAAACACCAAGTATTGGAACATAATATAATTATAATATTTAATATTTTTAGGGTATACCTAATGATGAATTACATTTTGGTGAATATTGGTTTCATGGAAAATTAGCCCGTGGTAGAAATGAAGCTGAAGAACTATTGAAACAATATCAACATCTAGGTCCTGGTACATTCTTAGTGAGACAGAGTGATACATTTGTTGGTGATTATTCACTTTCGTTCTGGTTAGTAAAGAATTTTTTAAAAATATTTAATCAGACATTTATAAATAAATATATTTTTAGGCATCATGGTAAAGTTAATCATTGTAGAATACGTTCAAAACACGAACGAGGTCAGATAAAATATTATTTGATTGACGGTTTAACATTTGACAGTTTATATAGTTTGATAACTCATTATCGGACACATCGATTAAGTATACAAGTACGTTATAACTAACTATTAATAAACAAATTCATGTTTATGTTTTAAATACATTTTGTTATTTTTGTGGTAACTACAACAATTATTTTATTTTAGGAATCTTTTATCATTTTGGGTGAACCAGTACCTCAACCTTTAAAGCATGAAGGGATGTTATGGTATCTTCCAACTGTTTGTAGAGCCCGGGCTGAAACATTATTAAGACGAGTACCACACGAAGGTGCATTTTTGGTACGGCCATGTGAAGACGACAAACATTTATTTACCATTTCATTTAGGTAAATTTATAAATTAAATTGCATTTTTTTTTTACTAACTAATATAAGTAATTTTTAAATTATTATTTCATTAGAGCTGAAAAACAAATAAAACACTGTCGTATTAAGTTAGAAGGACGGTTATATACTATTGGGGTAAAACAATTTGAAAGTCTAGTGGAACTCATAAAGTTTTATGAACACAATTATTTATATAAAAAAGTTAAACTGTGTTATCCTGTAAATGAAGATGTTGTACAAAGATTGGGACCTGTAAGTATAATACATATTTTTTTTTTATTAAAAACTAAATATTTAAAAATTATAATGATTGTTATGATTTATTTTTAAATTTATAATTTGAATATTATAGGTAGTTTTTTTTATATTTTACATATTATATATTATAAGTTATGTATTTAAATTATTTATTAGTTATTGGAGTAGGTAAAATTAAGTAATTAAGTTTGGAAAAGTTTGGTCCATTCCACAGTGGCATCACTTGGGGAGCTCCAGCCGATTTCTTTTGTTGAATAGTAGTTGATTTTGTACTTGGTAAGCCCATTAATCCTAAAGCTGGTACACAATCTGAACAAAGTGGTATTGGTTGAAGTGGTTGTTCTGTTTTAACTGGCAAAGGCTTAAGTTTTTTTCCATCACATTCTGTTTGTAATTGTTGACCTAGTGTAAGTTGCACAGGACCAGATGTAAGTGACTTTAAATCTACTGGTGTTTCACTGGGATTTAAATAAAACATCAATGTTTGTTGTGGTTTTGGTTTATCATACAATTCTGACTTTAATTTTTCTAACTTGTTAGTTTCTTGTTTTACAGATTCTTTTACTGCAGTTTCTTGAGAACTCTCTACTTGTTCTGAACTCTTATAGAAACTTCCACCACTCAAGATTTGCATTAAATTAAATCCGCTCTTGTTGGAATCTGCTTGTGGTTTATTTTCTACAGTTGGATATGCTGGTTGAGGCTTATTTTCAATAGTTGGATTTACTGGTTGAGGCTTATTTTCAATAAATGGATATGTTGGTTGGCGCTTATTTTCAATAGTTGGATTTACTGGTTGAGGCTTATTTTCAATAAATGGATATGTTGGTTGGCGCTTATTTTCTACAGAATATGAATATGAATTTTGAATCATATTGGTGTATATTGGTAACATTACCATTGAATTTGGGTCATAATAATAAAGTGGTTGCTGTGTAGGAGTAGGCACATTATATTTTTGATTTTCTTTGTAATTTCCATTATGGAGCATTAGATTTGGTTGAGATAAGTAAATTCCAGAATTTTCATATGTTTGTGGCTTAATGTTGTTTTCATGAACTCCATAGCCTACAAAATAACCTTGATTAAACATATTTGGTGGTTGTTGAAATTGCGGTGGTCGATTATAATCAGTTGGTATATCATAGAGTGATGCAAAAGTTGATGGATTATATCCAAATAATTTCATTGGCCTGTTTGATAATTGTTGACTTTTGAAATTTGACTGTCCATTATAATTTTGTTGATAACTTTCCTGTTGATCCATTTCTACAGAATCTGGACCAAATATTTTGAGTGGTTTATTGGATAATACATTTTTAAAGTGTAATTGAGGATCAGTTTGTTCATATTCTCCATTGATATTTTGGATCACTTTAACAATATTTTTTTTTATATCTTCATTATCATTATACTTGAAATCATTTGCATTTACTGTGTTTGGTTTTTTAAATGGAACTGTAAATTCGATTTGTTTACTTGTAGTATCTTCATCTTGAATTAATATTTGATCTGTTACCTGTTCATCTTTTATGTCATCAGTACGATCTTCAGTTTCATTTGTAGACCTTTGTTCAATTAACGGAGTGGATTTGTCAGTGCTCTGTTCTAGTTGATATTGGTCTTTGGAATCCATTTGAATTGATTTTGAAGACTTCTGTTCTTGCATATTAATATTCATTGGTTCTACAACTATTGGTGATGCTTCTAAAGGTATAGTTGAATCTTTTTTAGTTTCACTTTGTGTATTGTAAACAGGGTTATTTAAGGATATTTGATACGGTAACACATTCATTTGAGGATTGACATCAGTTAGATGTCCATTAGATTTATCAGTTCGGTAACTAACAATCTCAATATCTCTTTTAGAATCAGCTACGTTATATGAACCTTGAGCTTTTTCTCCATTGGTATACTCTTCGTATGGTTTGTTGGCTGAAGTTTTATCATTGTTTACGTAGTAATGAAAACGATACTGTGGAATCTATAATAAACAAATCCAATGTTATTAGTGATATTAAAATTAGTGTAATACTTAATAGTATAATAATTTGTAATACCAAAAGTTCAATTATTTAATTACCTCCTGTATTTTTGATATTACTGCTTTGGCTGGTATTTTAGTCGAGTCAACTCTAGTCAAAATGACAACAAATACAAATGTCTAAAAATTAAAAAAATAGTTAAAATTAGTTCATAATTTTATTTCAAGTGCACTGAAGATAAAAATAGTATATTAGATTCTTTAACTAGAGGAACATTCCCTCTTAAGATACAATTTGTCCTTAGTTGTCAAATAAATTGCATATATATATATTTGAATGCATCATAACATGTGTAACATATTTAATAATAATTGAAAACTATTTTTTAAAATTAAAAACGGCCTGTTATACAAATATTTGGTTACACGCCAGTTATATAATGCCATATTATGTATAATTTAAATGGATTTATTACTAATAATTTAGGAGATTATATGTTATTTAACTATATTTTATAAATTCTAAAATTTAAAAATATTTTATTAAGTATATATTCATTTATTATTGGGAATTTAAATAGGTATTATAAATGGCATTATAGTATATCCTTAATCATTTTTTTTGTTATACAAATCTGTTTTGTGGGTATTATTTTTCTCGCGACAAGATATAATTTTTTTGTCCCATTACAAATATTTCCAACATACAATAGTTTTACAAACAAGTAATTATTTTTGAGTAGCCATAACTTTATTAGTTTAATGGTTTTATTTATTAATATATTTTAATTTTGAGATAAAAATAAGGACGTTTTAATAATAAAAAATTAATGAAAATACCCAGTACGCCCAGACACTAGATTACTATAATATAAGTACTTAATCCTTTTATTTTTGAAATATTCATTAAATCAATGATTTAATGGTATAATAATATATATATAACGAATATAAATTTAATATTTCAGCTATCCAATTGCAAATCCATACATACTAGGCATTCTATTATTTTAATATTGATTAGTAAACTGTATTTAAGGCCTACTCACATTATGGGTAGTCCCCCCCAATAAAGGTGTGATATATATATAAAATCAATAGTAATTATGGTAGAGGTACCTACTGATATGTCTATAATTAATGGATGATTTATATTTTGCAATGGTTTGCTGGGCACCCTAATATTTCAAACCACCTGTCGCGTGTATTAAAAGGCGCGAATGAAATATATGTATATAAAAAATATTTGTAGGTACTCATTGTTGTTACCATTCAACAATAAGATTTATTTTCTTTTTATACACTTCCAGGTAGTCTGTCTACAACCCCTTTTTATAATAATGCTTCTTTGTAATACTATGTGCAATCATGCTACACCTTACACGTGAGTTACTATGTAAAATATTTTCTTTTCGTCCTATAGGTTGGTACCTTTAACAATTCAACCCGAATAAATAACTTATAATATAGCTTATAATCATTTGTTATATTTTTACCTACTAATGATTCATTTGATGATCAACAATACTATTATTATATAATGGTAATAAATACCTACTCTTTATGTATCACTAATTTTGTTTGAATTAATTATTTTTATGTTAATTTTTAACAACAATTTTACTTCATTTTAACTGGTATAGTATAAAGTATTGTGCATTATTGAAAACCTGTTTAATTGACGGTTATTTCAATTTTGTTTATTCCGTTCTTATTTTAAATTTTCGATTTTTTCATAATAGTGATTACATATATAGAACGATTCATACACAGGGTAATCCATTTAATTGCCTACACGCATTATCTGGGAAAGTATTGACTTTTTCAATTTTCTTATTTCTAATAATTTTAAAAAAACACGGATCTAGTGTTACATTAACATTATTTTTTATCAACCGTATTTTTTGGTAATTAAAACTACTTTTTGATTTTAAAATGGCAGTCTATATTTGAAATCCCATAAATAGATGGAATATTAGTTTAAATAAATGTTGGTGTTGCAATTTTTGATTCCCGTCAACTCGTTCACGAAATATTCCATTTTTAAGGTTTAGGTAGGGAAAGAGTAGTGGAGCATTATTAAAATTTTGCTCGCTGTGCGTGCTGCCATGCAAATGACGCTCCATTACTCTCCCCCTAAGGTAACTAGAAAGTTCAACATCAAAATCTGTATTAACGTATACTATATCTATGGAATTTTTAATGTAGATTACCGTTTGAAAATTTAAAAGTTTCACTCCTAAAAATAAGGGTGACAAAAAAAATGGTGATGCATTTTAGAGCTGCTTGTTTCTTTAACTGGCAAAAACAAATATATTTGTTTTTGTTAAGTTAATACTTTCCAAGATAATGAGTGTACCCAATTAAATGGATCCGGTGTAGTTTCACATATAATGAGGAAATTGATGTACGACATCGGACATTCCCATCACGGAGGTACAATATTTGTATAGGGCAGTGTAATGAAATTGACCAATAGTATACTAGAGTAATAATCAAGTGAACGGACTTGAACTCGATATAATTATTAACACCCTTCTGCGAAATATAATAGTTGGAAAATTAGAAAAAAAAAAAAATTAAAAATCGTGACGTCTTTTCATCAATCCTCTCCTGCCCGATATTCATCCTACGTCCACCCTTGTCGAACACCATTACGCCGGTGTAATATTGATAAATTGTAACTACCAAGAAATCGAAAACGAATCGCGAAATATCTATAACAGAAAGAAAAAAAGAAAAAAACCGCTTTTCTCACCTGCACGATGTTCTTCAATGCGATCGACTCCATCATCTTTCTCGGCTGGTTATTTTTCTTTTTATTATTTTTTATTTTTCGACGATGCACCCGCAGACGCAGAACCCCGCCGTCTGAATGGAATAATTATACTGACGCGTACGGCCCGTCGTCATCCCCCTTTTATAATCTTCGGCGCGTCTTGACTTCTCTCGTCGCGGTCCGCGGCCGCCACCTCCGCACCGCTCGCCCCCCCCGAGCCGCTATTATTGAGTACCTGTTGTACGGGTCTTCGGGTGTTTCCATTAGGGGAACGCTCGGACGATGCAACAGGCGCGTTTATTTAAATTTATCGTCGTGAATATTAAAAAAATGTTACGGCAGAACACGGGCGTTATCAGTGGCGCCCAAACTGTATTATACTTCGAGTGTAGCGGTTGTTATGCTAAACTCGACCACTCGGTATAGTGACTTCGGGAAAGTCGGACAGAACGGGTGTAAACATTCAAAAGTTTTGGATACGTTTAGATACCAACGGTTTTGTGGCGAGCGGTGGTTTTTAATATCAAATTCCGGTCCACCGTACGAATATTATAGTTTGGGCGCTACTGGACGTTATAGTAGCAGTGTACTGTACGGTTCGGATTTAACGTCATCGTTTATCGATTATAAGTATGGTAGGCACATTAATTTTTTTCGGTTTAGTGGACCGCCGTGTTCGGCATTATAATGTTATTATTATTATTATTATTTTGTTTTTCACGGTCGCGTGTTTACGGAAAAAAAAAAAATATATATATATATATATATATGTATATACCGTTATCGAAAAACGGGTTTGGCGGCCGGAAAAGACGCGCGCGCGAACGATGAATGTAAAAAAGTCCGATTTATATTTTTAGTACCTACGCCTCGCATCCGTTTTGGATTTACTGTTGTTGTTTTTGGTGTTGTTGTGTGTACGCGCACAGTCTGCCAGCCCGCCTCTTGTTTGTCGAATACCTCTGGGTAGGCCTCATCATAATCTCCTCCGCATTATAATATTGTTATAATTCTGGTACATCGGGTTTTTTTTTATTCTTCTTCTGGGGGTGATTGACGCCGTATACACGCGCGGCGCGATATAATATCAACGAGTAACACTCTTTACTTTTTTTTATTCTTCTTCGAGTGTTCACATTATAGTCGAGAAAACAAACGAGGTCTACACATATATATTTATATAAAGATTACCTTATACCAATGTTCATTATATAGGGGAGTCACGAAAAATCTCATTTGCTTTCGTCGCAACCACTAATCCCAAGCTTTCCGTGTATTTTTCGTTTTCGTGTATAATACAGCATGTGATTGCATACATTAATATAAGATGTGAGTCTTTTTATAACACTTAAAAACTACATACTGCTAAAGTATGCTCTAAAAAGCAAAAGCTGTAAAATACGTAAATATATGCGAAATACAATTGAGACATTTGATTCCTTTACATATTACGTGATTGAACGGCATTTATGTTTAACACTGCTGTTTTTATAATCTTTCAAAGATAATATGGAAATGCTAGAAGTACCTAACTTTAGTTATAACTATTAATAATGTTAAAATAAATAACATGGAAAAAAAAGTTATCCTGATTCAGTTGATCCATTATTCTGATCCAGATTTTATTTTTTTTTTCTCGTTGCGGTAGTGTTGGAAAATATTTCAGTAGTTAATCAAATTTACAAATTTTTTTTCGGGCGATTCAGTATCAACCGAAACATATTCGCATATAACCGTAAACTTAATCACTAAACCGTCTACAACGTCAAAACATGCCTATAATAATTATTGTGTTTAGTATGTGTTCGACAAAGAAAGATAATATCGATATCTAACCATTTTAAATAGATTCTTATTTTTAGCGCCATATTCAAATTGTTCGTTTTTTTTTTTCAAGTGATTTCGACACTTACCATTTTTGTCCGTCTCAAAAATTATCTGAGATGCACCCGTCTAAAGTTTTGTTTAAAAAAAAAAATGTGATTTTCCAAACAAATTAAAACGCTTGTTATTGTATGGTTAACTTTTCCTCGTAAAACAGCAATCAAATTTCTTCACTTTTGAATTCTCCTTTTCTGAAGGTAATAGATATGGCGGGGAGCGATCGAATGGTGATTTAAAAGATAACGATTTTGAAAAGTGTGTTGTCAAAACGTGTGTTTCGATATCACTGATCTTCCTGAAGAAAACCCCATTCTGTCTGTCAGTCTATCCGGCTGAAATATTTCGTGTTAATTACCATCATTCGAGTGGTGATCATAATGTATGTATCGTGTTTACAAATGAGTAATATTACCTGCAATAAACTTATCGGAACACATGTGTATGATGTAACACTCGATTTCGTTAAATAAAATACAAATATATACAACAATTGTTAACCGTTATTTTTATTTATTTAGTTTTTAAAAGGTAGTTCATATATATATAATCACTGTAGGTACACCACGTCGATTTAGATAAATTATATTGTATACCTATAATAGCTCTTATACTCGCCAGATTTTTATTACCCGGCTATTTACCTAATATCATACTCGAGGGTTTTTTGATGTTTTAATTTACACTGCTTATCGCTATTCTATTTCAATAAATAAACAGTGATCAATATTTCCTTATCGATTAATATACTTGTATAATATATAGGTACATACTAATTTATTTTAATTATACAGTCCAACTCGCGATATAACAAAGCTCGATACAACGAATGAAACTGTCGTTCCCTTAAAAATTTCGTGACTTTACGAAAAATTAAATATATATTATTCGATATAAAAAAAGTTTTTTTATATCGAAGCTCTCGCGATGTAACGAATTTTTATAATTTTGGAATTTGATATTACGAGGTTTTTAATTCGTGTTAAGCCAAGATACACGTCTGCTAGTGTACAATGACGCAACGAAAAGTATGTAGCTAATAAAAAAAAAAAAATAAATAGAATAAATTACGAAGTTATTCTAGCACACATAAAGCAGGAAATTATCGCTTAATATGTCGATAAGTGTATAATGCCTCTACTAAAAATGTACAGAATTATGCTTTACATTACCGTTCGTTACGTTATCGTTCAGTTTTCGTGGTCGTGTCAAAAGCGATTGCACGCTGGAAAACACGTCGCATCCATACATTTGAACATAATATGTTTTACATGTTATTGTGATTTTATTATGTATGTAAATATTATCAAACGTAAATAAATACGTATTTATAATGTATTGGTTTTGAATTTTTCTTTAAATCTCGTTAAAACGAATTTTGTTGGTTTATGCTCTTGATATAACGAATTTCGACGTATCGAACTTTTGGTTTACCGAACTTTTTTCTCGGTCCTCGAAATTCATTGTATCGCGAGTTGACTGTAATACTTTATTTTAGGTTCTGAACAAAGCGAAAAGGCTATTAGTTTTCAGTTTGTTAAAATGTTCAGATTTTTTTTATGTCATACCTTTTGAAAGATACTGATTTCTATGTCTGATGGTACTTTGAAAAATTGTTTAAAATTCTATTACTAAATAATAATTTCCTATACTTTTAGTTTTTTAAAAAAATGTAAGCATCAATTTTTACGTATGTACTTCAAAAGATGACAAATTTTTGCCCTGTGGTAATTTTTTATATTTTTTAGTTACCAATATTTCAGTGGTTGCGGGAAATTTTTTTTACCTCGAATCACCGATTTAATTTTCCACGCACCCACCCACCTATCAAAAATACTCCCACTCCACAACACCTTGTCCGTTATCTACAACTTATTGTATTTTTTTGCAATATTTTACAATTTCTTTGGGAGTCTTCAATGAAATTCATCAAATCTCCGACAATCTAAAATTCTTTTAATGACTTTTGTTTTGTATGTTTCGATTATTTAATGACAAAAACATTGACAAATGATTAGGAATAAAACTCATTGGATTATAGTAAAAATATATTTTTAACTTGATAGTATATTTTTATGCTATAAACATTTTAAAGATTTATTTGTTTTTGCACTTTTACTTTTGCGTTTGTTTTTTTGTTTACGATCTCGCGTCGTCGTGCAGTCTACAATAGAACCACGAAATGTATTTTACTTTTTATTTTATTGTCTGGTTATTAAATAATATGTCTAACGCGTAGAACTTTTTATGTTTGTTCGTCATACCATACGCGTTTGTATTTTACTTCAAACAAGTTTAACTTAACAGAAATCTACAAAAAAAAAAAATAATAATAATTAAAAAAAATATGTTCTTTAGTCAGGTAATATTTTGTACGGGTAACGTGGATATCGATGATGGCGTTCTATTTCTATAGTCGTTAGTTTATTTTGTGTTATTTTAGTGCGACTTGGATGGAAGTTTTATAATGATGTAATAATCGTTAGTTTTTATATATGTGATATTTGTTCTATACATAATATTTAAAATCCGACAACACGGACGGCAATGGGCAATTAAAATTCTAGTAAAGATTTTTAAATACAATATTAGAGATAGAATAGCTTCTAATAATATGTTTAATGTTCGTATACATTGTATACAATTATAGTTGATCGATAATATTACTGTATAATATTTAGTTTTCACGAGTGAAATATTCTGTAACACTGTATAAGCAGAATAAGTTTATATTAGTTTACCGCTAAGTTTTTACCTAAAAGCTTTAAAAATACAAATCGATTGTCTATCGGAGAGTCGACGAATAAACCGCGTGGTATATAATTTTCGCAGGTGTGTTGGTAAAAAACTAAAAATAATATACGAAACTGAAATTAGAGTTAAATTTTAATCGAATATTGGGGTTATGCGCCGTGTGTGAATATAATTTAGGTTTTCCGGTACAGTTATACGAGTACGTATTAAATATTTCACAGTAGGGGTTGGTATATAATTTGAGCCACCGTAATATTAAATATTAACTTATTGTTCTGAAATGTATATGGATATAGAGGCAGTTTGGAATCGGTTCTATATATGTATAGTGCATAGGTATATTTTTGGGTTTGAAATAAAAAAAAAACTTCATAAGGGAAAGACTGTGACAGCGAGAGAACTATCAGTAGGGTAAATCAATGCGTTTATTATATAGTTAGATATTTAGAAAAATAATAATTGAAATTACTTAAAGTATATTATTCTTATATGGTCGTTTTTAGGAAAAAAAAGTGAAATATATTTGTTTAATACGTGTTCTTTATCGAGTGAATTCTACAAAATGGTAGTTTTAGATATTGAGTGCGGCAAAAAAGCTATTCGTTTTTTCATTTTTCGCAAAATCGTTTTTGGTTTGATCAAAATGTTCAAATTTTGTCATGTCGTATTTTGTAATTTTCGTCTAGTGATATTTAATTTAAAAATTTCGTGATTCCTGAGATATTTTCCAAAAACAAAAACAAAAATGCTTTTTATTAAAGATTGGCCGATACCATATTTTACCTGCATCCGATATTTAAAATCGAAAACAACGAGTTGATATTGATATTAATCGATGTAGGTATATGTCGAGAACCCGATTTTTCAAACATATTTCAAAGACAAAGATATTTTTCTCTGAAAATATCAGGTCGAATATCGGTTTAAAAAAACAAAAAACAAACTCATACCACCGATCAGAGGCGAACAAAGGGAGAAAAAACACAATTAATACTTGAAGTTAGATTGTTGGTGATTATTGAGGGCCAGTTTACCGAGTTCCGCTCGAAATCTGTTTTTGAGTGTAGCAATGATTTGTCAGTGCTTTCAACATAATATAAACTAAATTATTATCCAATGTCCTATACCTCCTAAACTTCTCACCTTGTCAAGTATGTTCGGCTTATTTTTATACCTACTTTATTATCATATAGGTACTGTAATATATTTTATATATTTATAGACGTTAAAGAATGTAACGAAAAAAAAATAATATACAGGTACGCTTTTTACCGGTTTCACGCCTTTATTCTCGACAATTGTTTGTAATGTAATATTATTTCCCCTGTCACCCTTCGGAGCGTAGTCTCTTCCAGAGTTTATGATGAGTTACTTTTTTACCTACCTACCTGCCGGGTCTCGCGGTGTCTGGTCGTAAATACAATATTATTATTACTATTATTTGAAAAACACCGAGACGTCTAGTGGTTTCACCCTAAAATATTGTATTGCTTTATGTTTATAATTTGGTGAATCATAAAACGTCCAGGAGACACAGCCCGTGAGATAGAAACGCTACCACCGTATAACCGGTTTATGTTTAAAAAAAATTAAATCTGTACCCCGTCATCTGCTGCCGAGGCGTTGTAATTTAAAAATTCCAAGATCTGGTTTCTCGGCCACCAAAGAATAAAAAAAACCGAATGTACTTTTAACGTCGGCGTATTGTTATTATATAGAGGTGTATCCGTTCGACCCTTATTATTGGGGGTTCATCGAACTTCAGATGACCTCTCTAATAACACACACAATATTTTATAATATACTCGGTAAGGTTAAGATTTATTAAAAAAAAAAAAAAAAAAACACGTCCTAGGGAGTCGGGTGCAGCCACTGTTATAAGTAGTTTAATATACACCTGTAAGCAACGATAAACCATTGCTAACGAAAAAACTATTCTGAGCGGAATTTAGTTGATAATGCTGCTTTGTCAACAATATATATGTCATTTTTTAGTAAAATTCCAGTTATTCCAATTCCAAAATTATAACGGATACCATTTTTTTTACGTTTTTACCGTTTTTTTTCGGTTTTTCATATTCGTTGAGAAAACTCCTGAGGAAATCGAAAAACATACTTTCTAAAGTATCTCCCCAATGAAATTTCTTTTTAAAAAAAATGCTATCATTATAAATTGGAGCAAAATTGCTGGTAGAAAAGTTGTCCACACGAAAAAAGAAAAAAAAGAAGGCCATAATATTTTTAGCTAATACTTACATTTCTTACATTTTCCCGTTTTTCCAATGTTTTTTTTTTTCGGTTTTTTACATTTGTTGAGAAAACTCTTGAAAGAATCGAAAAATTACCTCCCCACACCGATTTTCTTTAAGAGAAGGTGTTACGCATAAAAATCGGAGCAAGATCTCTGGTAGAAAAGTTGTCCATAGAAAAAAAAATAAACATCTTCGCTCCACTCAGAATCTAAAAAAAAAGGTCTAAATTAAGTCGATGAATATTTTTTTCAGTGCACCTACTTATATTTGGACGGTTTTTTTTAAAAAATTATTATTATTCATTTTTGGTAATTGGAATTCGTCAATAATGTTTTTTACTTAACACTCTCTGTCTTATCTTAACGTTTATATAGAACTAAATGAATGAATTACTTGCACATCAAAATTGTCTAATTGATCTCAATTCATAATTACACCTCTAGGTCGCCACATGTTTTCACTTATTCAATATATTTCTGTCTTAAGACCCTTTTATCTGTCGTGAAATATTTCGATAACCTATTACCCATTGAGTTTTCAAATTTTACTAAGACCGTATTTTTTAAAGCTCAATAAAATTACTCGTTTTATTTTGTTGGAACCCATTATTTATTATATAATTTATGTAATACATAATTACGTTAATTTAAATTCGTTCCTTACATTTAGTATATTGCAATAGACTTTTTTTACTGTGTTATTGGTTATTATTATTTATATAAATTATAAGAATTCAGACTCTACAATAATTTGAATTTATTATTTTAAAATGTATTGTTAATTTGAAATTATAATACACCTTACCTGTCTTATAATTCACATAATATACTCACTACATTTATGTACAGATTAAATTGTAATATTTTATAATTTTCAGCTTTGAAAAGTAAATTTATAACTTTTTATGCTTTCAGGATGTTGATGATTTTTCCGTTTCCTGTACACCTGGTTATATGGATCCAAGTAGTTTCATGAAATCGGTATATTTTTAAAATAAATATTAGTTATGAGTTTGTAAATTATAATTTTGATAATGATTTATATTATTGAATAACATTTTTCATTAATTATGCATGCTTTTTAAGTAATATACATAATTACATACAATACAATTTTTTTGATCATAATTGTTTGGTCATTTCACATTTTAATTCAAAAAGATTATACCAATTTACCTACTTATTTAGATTATAAATTAATATAATTTATTATTTATTTTAGTTAACTGTAAAAGCAACATATGATTACGAGGGTCAACAAATTGATGAATTGTCTTTCTGCAAACATGCTGTGATTACTAATGTTGTGAAACAAGAAAAAGGTTGGTGGCGTGGTGATTATGGTGGTAAATTGCAGCATTGGTTTCCAGTTAATCATGTGGAAGAATTAGTAGAGGAAACTCATATAGAAAAACCTGATAGTGCTGTAAGATATAGTGTGATTTTTGGCAAAATAGATTAAATAAGACCTGTATATTTTTTAAATTTATTATAATGTTTATTGTTAATATATCGTTCAAGTTAATTTTTTGACCTGTGGTACAGTATATGATGTTTCAATGATTTACCATCAGTGATATTATGTCATGAAACAATGTGTTGTATCGAGAGGATAAACTGAATTGGAAATGATAACAAAAAACATTATTATCATAATTACAAATCTTTCCTTGTACTAAAATTATGTTTTATAACTGAATTTGGTTATAATAAACAGATTTTTTAAAAAAAGGCATGGTAGAGATATTTTAGTGTTTACTGCAAAATAAATTGTTAATTTCCAAATACTGAAATAACTTAAAATAGTAACCACTTTCAAATAAATTCAACTATTCAAATAAATAAATTCCCAAATTATTAAAAGTAAACTATATCTAAATTGTATGTATAATAAATAATTTGTTTCTATAATGTTTTAGTCAGCAGATTCAATGTTTTTGGGAAGTTCACAAAAAGGAAGTTTGGATTTAACAGGAGCTTTGGTTGAGATTGGCAAATTAAATCAACCAAAACTTGAGTGGATGATTAAAATACAAACCTCTAATGCGTGCACACCATTCGTTGTAGGTGCAGTATCACGAGAACAAGCTGAAGAATGGAGAAATCTAATTGTTGAGACAGCTCATAATGCCAGTGCAAGAGTAATTGAACAAATTTTATTAATTTTTGTTATTGTACTTGTATTTACATAATATATTTTATTTTTTGGTGAAGGAGACAGAAAATAAAAAAATGGAACGCCAGTTAAAGATCGCTAAAGAAATATCTGATCTTATTATTTATTGTCGATCAGTAGCTTTTTGTATTGAAACACAGCGTGAACGTGGATTTTCGCATAATGAAATGTCTTCATTTCCGGAGAATAAAGCTGAAAAGCTTATGTGTCACCAAGAGAATAAGTTCTTCTTTCGTTATCATCAAATTCAATTTAGTAGAGTGTTTCCTAAGGGTCAGCGCATAGATTCATCTAATTATTCGCCTATAGCTATATGGAATACAGGATGTCAAATGGCAGCTCTTAATTTTCAGTCCCCAGGTTTATGACTAAACTTATTCAAATTTTGAACTTTTATACTTAATTTTTTTTTTTGTATTTAGATAAGGCAATGCAATTAAATCAAGCAAAATTTCGTTTAAATGGCGGTTGTGGATATGTTTTAAAACCTGAATATATGTTTGATGAAACTGATGCAATGTCTAATACTTGGACAGACGAGATATTACAAATTACCGTTTTTGTTATTGGTGGTCGACATGTTGGTAGACCAGGTCGTAATGGGATTTCTAATCCATTTGTTGTTGTTGAGATTTATGGAACTGAAAATGATTCTGGCTTAAAACTAAATACTCGTTCAATACGTATGTTTAACTGCACATCCACTACAAATTAGGATGCTATCTTAATTTGGGATTGTAGTTGTAACTAATCAATGTAACAATATTATATTTTTACAGACGATAATGGATTTAATCCTGTTTGGAATGAATCAACTGAATTTACAATTATGAATCCTGCAGTAGCGTTTATTAGATTTGTCGTTAATGATCTTGATATGTTTGGCGATGCTAATTTTATTGGACAAGGCACTTATCCGGTTTGTGGTTATTCTACTTTTTTTTTTTTAATTGCTGATATGTAGCTTATGTAGATTATTGTATTATTTCAGATAATTACATTGCGGTCAGGTTATCGGAGTGTTCCATTAAAAAATGGGTTTTCTGAAGAAATTCCATTGGCATCACTTTTAGTACATATCTCATTCAGAAGCAAAACTGTTAGTATATCAAATACAGAAATACCTATATTTTGTTTAATTTATACAAAAATTATTATTTTGTTGTGCGTAATAATTGCTAATTAGGTATTATTTTTTTTTTTCACTATTTGTATTATGTACTTCCAAAATGTAATGTCCTACAAATAGGCAAAACAAATTGCATGCAATTATTTGTGTTGGTATTTTAGTGGACATTCAACTCCTGCCATTTTAATGTTTTTGTAATATTTTTGTTACCTATAATTTGGTTAATCAAATATATATTTTATTTATATTCTAAATAATATGCACACAATGTTTTTTAATAATTGAATGATATAATATAGAGGTTTCAAAATACAGTTATTAAAAATATAAATTTAACTTAAAATTAGTATTAATGTCTATTAATTAAATATTATTAAGTAATATTTCATTATATGTTTTTAGGGTTTGTTATCATCATCTGAAAGTGTTGTTACATCGCCGTCAGAATGATCAAATATAAATTTCAAATTGTAAAAAGGCTGAAATATAGAAATAAAACGCAACTCATCTTGTCTGTTTTTCGTTAAAATTATAATCACAAATTTGTGTACGTATAGACTAATTCTTACCTACTTAATTATATTTATTGGTTCATAATATAATAATAGTTAATATTTTGTTAATATCTAAAATGAATTGTATGTAGGTACTGTTGTTGATTTATGTGGATGTTTTAAGTGCAGTTATAATAGTGCGTGTTAAATTCACATTTATTAAATATTTATCTTTAATGATAATGCAATTATATTAATATTGTGAGGCACCAACAATTTTAATACAAATGTACACAGTAAAGTATTTTATTTTATCACAAAATGCTTATAATTATTAAACATTATTCAATGCCACTGAGAGTTATTTTAAGTTTATAAAACAAAAAATAATTAATCGAAAAATATATCCATAGTATTTGTTACTTTTTTAATTTCTCATATATAATATTTATTTATGCAATGTATTAAAAATTCATAGAATAAGTATTTATTTTTGTAAGGAATATTAGACATAATATTTTTATTTATATTTATACACATCACAAATTGACATGCATTTATATATTATATATATATATTTTTTTACCTAAAATACCAACAACTTTACATTGGTATTTTTTTTCAACTATAAATATTTTATTTTATACTATAGATAATGATTGATATTATATTAAATGTTAATTTTGTAATAATATATTAAGTTTAATAATTTAAATGAATATAATCAAAACAAATGCACTGTGTTTATTATTATTGTTATTTTTTTAATTGGGTTCGATTAGTGTTGTAGTCAAAATATTAATTATTCAATCATTGAATATTATGATTCACATTTATTTATTGGTGGTAACACTATAATAATACTGTTCTATTGTCAATGGTATTAATATAAAGTAATATGTATACATTTTTTTCGATTAATCTAAATGGTTATGTTATTTTATGTTATGTTTTAGTGTTAAATTCAAAAGTTAAGATATTGGGTGTTTTTCCTTGGCCGTAACATGTTATAGAAAATAAAATTAGACAGCAATCAAGTGTACTTAAAGTATTCAGCATTTATCAGTATACTTTGCAGCTGAAAACAATTACATTAAAAGTTCTATTAACGGTCACCTCTAAAAGACAGTCACTTCTATGTAACGGTAATTTTTTTTTAGTCCTGTGTGTTTTAGTCTTAGTGTTATGCCTTTATAGGACTCCTCTTAAGGACAATAATCACCTCTAAATAGTGGTCATTATTTCCAGTCCCTTCGGTGACCTTTTTATAAAAGTTTTACTGTTTCATACAAATTCAAACTGATTTTATATTTTTAGAATGACAAATCAAACATTTAATTCTGATGCAAATTCAATTTGACAAATCAAATAAAATTTAATGTAAAAGAAAATGAAATCTTAAAAGGTAAACTTTCACTTATGCAACCTTTATGTTTAAATGTCTTTCATACATAAATATTTCATATGATTACATGATCATTTTTGCGGTAGTTGGTACATGTATTTATGTTTTAATTTGTGTACAAAACTTGTTAAATAACAAGTATCATACAATTAGGTATGTATATTTTTAATGAGTAATGACTAAATACTTGACTTAGGAGTTGAGGTTTGTTATTGATACTTTATTATTATATTTATGTATTCTTATTATTAGTTGGACTAGACATTTATATACATTCAGTTATTTTATGAGTTACATAAAAGTTTAAATAACATAATGTTCAATGATTCAAAATCTCAATAATTAAAAAAAATATTTTACAAAAAAGAGCTATGGCGCTGTTTTAGGTGGTAAAGTACATTATTATATATTTTCTCTAATAATATCTAATTAATTTGTAACTATTTTCCTGTTTTTCTTACCTTTTTTACTCATTTATTGGAAAACTCTTGGAAAATCAAAAAATGACCTCCTTAAAGTACTACCCCAGTCAGATTTCATTTAAGAAAAAGTGCTATTATTGTAAATCGGAGAAAAATTGCTGGTAGAAAAGTTGTCCATAGAAAAAAAAAATAAGCATCATTGTAAAACCAATATATTCCTTGCTCTGCTAAGAAACTAATACACGGTGTTCAAATTCATCAAATAAACAAAACATTTTTTCAGAAATTATGCTACACTTGAAAATTGGTGCAAGAAAATAATAGATAAATATGATATGATAATAGATAAAAAAAAAAAGGCACTTATCATAGTAAAACCAATACATTTCAAGTTAAACTCAGAATCTAAAACCTCATAAATATTCGTATTTACGTTTTAATTATTTGTCAGCTTATAGTTTACATTATCTAAAATTACAAACAGTCCATTTGTGTGGTATTTTATGTGCTAAGCATGATAGTGTCAATGACAGTTCGAAGGCTATAGTCACTGAGATTTATTAAATATCAATATTTAAACAAGAATTCAAGTGTGTACTTACCACAAACACTTCATTTATATCAATAATTTATTACAAAGAATAAAAATAAAAATATAAACATAGTAAACAAATTGAATTAAATTGAAAAAGTGGCCTGACTGATCTCATGTTTACAGTATTCTTTTCATTTCACTATTTAAGTTGAGTGTGTTAAGTTCAAATTTTGACAAGAAACATGTTCAAGTTTTAAACATTGTCAACAAAAACAAAAATCCCCTAAAGCACTTAACCCGTATACAGAGTTTAATAGAGTTTTAAAATATTTCATAAAATGACTAGGTATAGAAACACTATAACTTTTTTTTTATTTCAGAGATGTATTTTTATTTTACTTAAACAATTTTAAAATTCGTTCATGTGCTCTTTTTGTATTTAGTAATTAATATTTCATTTTAGATTCTAAGTGGAGTAAAGAAGCTTATGGTTTTACAAAGAAGTTAATTTTTTTTTTCTGTGGACAACTTTTTTACCACAGATCTTGCTCTGATTTTTAAGTATAGTACCTTTTATGGAAGGAAATCCGTGTGGAGAGGCACTTTCATATGGTCATTTTTCGATTTTTTCTGAAAATTTCAAATCAAATGTGAAAAACCGAAAAGACCTAGGAAAAACAGAAAAATATACGAAATATATTAGTAAAATATTACGAATTTTTTTTAGTGGACATATTTTCTACCAAAATTTTGCTTCAATTTACAATAATAGCACTTTTTTTAAAAGGAAATCTGACTAAGAAGGTAATTTAGGGAGGTCATTTCCCGGTTTTTCACATTTACTGAGGAAACTCCTGGGAAAATATTTTAAAAGAAAATATATAATGCTTATTTAATTATTTTACCATAATACGACACATATATTGTTGACAAAGCATCACTATCAACTGAACTTCGCTCAGTATCGTTTTTTCGTTAGCAATGGTTTATCGTTGTTAACAGATATATATTAAATTCCTTTCTGTATCCTACCTTCTCAATTTCCCACCTATAACAGTGGCTGCACCCGTTCCCATTAAACTAGGACATTTTTTTTTTAACCATAAGTGTGGCTGAAATCACATCATTCCAATCACACTAACTATTTAACCAGCAAACTGAGTACACACCAATTTTTGTTAATTGTGATAAAAATTACCTAAGTACCTACCTATTATCTGTGTAGAAAATGTATGATTATTCTAAATTTATTTGTCTATGGTGATTTACGCGGGGGAGGGTGTTAAATTAAAATTAATACATTTCCTTAAAATATCTTCTATCATCGATAGGATGTGCTCTATATGAACGGAACGTATAGTGCCGGAATGCATTTCCTTGGAATTTAAAAACTAAAAACCGAATTTGTCTTTGTTATCTTATTCCGGAAAAGATAAATTCGAACCGTATAATCCCGGAAACAATTTTTCAGGAATTTAAAAAAATAATTACATAAATATAAATAATCGACTGAATAAATAAAATTGTACTGTCTAAGAATAGTTTATTTGTAGAAATCTATAAAAATTGATTTTTTTATAACTTTTTTATTCATATTATAAAGTTGTGTAACTCGGCCATTTTTTGTCCAAAAATATTCAAATAAGGTTAATTTTTTAATTTATGAAAAGACCTGGCTATCGGAACTTGGTTATAGATCAGTTTATGTACTGTATGTAACCGTAATGAGTTGAAAATTAAAAAAAAAATCTGAGGGTTTTTATAGATAAGCTATTCATATAACAGTAAAATTTCACTTGATTCCAAGTGAATTTTATTTTATTGTTTTTTTTTTTATGATCTTTAAGACAAAATTATGTTCAACCTCGTAAATTTTTGAACTTAATGAGTAGGTAAATGTGATCTAATTGAAAGTATTTTAACTTTCTTATATGATTTTAATGGAAAAACTAAATATACTATAAGCAAGTTTTAAAAATCATTATTTTTTGTGTTAGTTTGAGACCACAAGGAAACAATTTCTAGTCTTAATTTGAAAAAAAAAAGTTCAAAATCAAAACAGCTTAGTATACAGGCTGTCCTAAAAAGATGTACCCCTTGAATATCTCCGGTGATAATAAAGATAATCTTAAAATTTTCTTAAAATAATAAAATAAAAAGTTAATTTTTTAATTTAAAAATGAATATTTGTAGTCCTCATCCACGTGAGTGTAATGTAAAAAAAAAATCAAAATTTTATTATCTTTATTATCTCCGGAGATATTCAAGGGGTATATCTTCGTGGGACAGCCAGTACATAGCTGGTGTTAGTGTAGAGTATTGTTATTATGTCAAAATAGTCATACAAGTTCCGTAATAAGCTGATATGAGCGGCTGACGGACGTACCAATTATGAACCGTCGGATTTCATTCTGAAATTGTATGTTTTTAAAAAAAAAAAAAACTACAGTATGTATTATCGCTTCAACCGATAGGTGTTTGTTTATCGTGTCCACAATACGTATCAAACATTATGAACGTCTGCCACCATCGGTAAACGTAATAAGCCTTTAATAGTAATAATCGCCGCGATGGACGGACACAATTCACGGACAACGGTAAAACTGCGATAAATAAAAAAAACCGTCTGGCCGACGGGAAGCGGCCGGAGAGGCGGTTTTGCTTTTCTGTCGTCAGCGCGGGTAGTTATGGCATCATGCTTTTTTCGATCGATCCATTTATGAATGGGCTGATGCAATTCCGACGGCCGGTAACGTCACGCGGTGCGTACACAACAAAGTGGGGCACCGTCACCGCCGGCGCGGCGTCGCGCGTTGTATTTCACGAGCCTATACGGCGGTATATATAAAAAAAAAAAAAAAACGCGTTTAAAAAACATAATGCATTTTCTTTCGCTGTACCTATTAATAAAAACCCTGAATATTCTCGAAACCCGGCACGGTTTGTTTCGATAATTTTGTTTTCGCCGTCGAATTTCCAATTTATGTGTCTGGAGGTCCGGATTTAAAAACGAGAATTACTACGAATAAAAGTGAACACGTGAATGAAAAATTCGTGTCCACGTATACCGTGACGGAGACACCGGTATAATTTCAATAAAATGTCATATAAAAAATGAGGTATCTACTTACCTTTGAAATGTATATTATTTTGCAAGACACCCTAGAAAAATGTTGAAAATCCGCCACTGCTCGTATATTAATACACGTGAATTTAATATCCACGTTAACGTATTTTAGTGTTATTCACGTATTCAAGGCTATTAAGCGATCGTTAAGTAGCATCTATAAGTTCTGGGTCACGTGCGTTTACAAAACAATTTTTCTGGTGGGGTTGTACACTATCATTCTCTTATAACAAAAATGTTTACATATTTTCAATCGTAGAATTATTTATTTTTCATTAAAAATGTCAATATTTTATAACATTAATTTTAGATTCTGAGTGGAGTGAGGAATTTATTCGTTTTACAATGATATTTATAATTGAAATGGAATAAACCTGAAAAAAAACTGAGAAAAAGGCGGGAAAATGTAAGAAATATAGGTATTAGTTAGAAGTACAATGGCCTTCTTTTTTCCTGTGGACAACTTTTTTACCAGCAATTTTGCTCCTTTTTACAATAATAACACTTTTTTTGAAAGGAAATCTGACTGGGGTTGTACTTTAGGGAAGTATTTTTTTTTGATTTTCCCAATAAATGGGAAAACCCGGACAAATATGGGAAAAATGATAAAATAGGTACAATTTATTTTAACAAATATTATTAAAGAAAATATATAATACTTATGTAATTATTTTACCCTAATATGACATATATTATATTGTTGAAATTTTGACAAAGTATTATTATCAATCAAACTCCTTTCAGAATCGTTTTTTCGTTAGCAATGGTTAATCGTTGCTTTCAGGTATTCATTAAAAATTACCTATAACAGTGGCTGCAATCGTTTCCATTATCCTAGTACACCTTTTTAGCCTTTTTAGGTACCTATTACTAAATTTTACATTTAATATTTTTTTAGTGAATACAGCTCGTATGGTAACGTTATTCATACTATTGAATGACAATAATAACAATATATACGTACTATCTAGTAGTAAAATAAAAATAAAACCAAAATTGTATTTATCTTCCTCATCGACAGAAACCAATTTTGAAACTCTATTAAAATCGTAATGCCGATGTTGAGTCAATAAACTGATTATAATACTGCTAGTAGACATTTTGATATACTCGACGCTAAATTATGCAACACTATACCACCTTACATTATGAATCTTTCGTTTAAATTATTTTTAAAAAAAACTCTCGCAATGGTTATTGGAATATCCGGACGAATTGATAATAGAATAGCCTTTTGTATTATAAATGTTAAATATTAACTGTTTAAATACTAATTTAGAAATTGTCTACTGTTTGTGTACTCGTACTATATTTAAAATGTACAGTAAAAAATTAGTCGTGTATTCAAATGCCATTTTAATCCTTTTACCTACAAATAGAAACTAGGTCTCGCCAAACACACTGTAGATGTTTACACTTAGAAAATAATTGTCCAAAATAGAATTTTAAAACGTTTACGAAATGTGTATAACAGTAAATTATAATGTGACGTTCGTCCGGATAAATTAATGGAAAAAAGTTGTTCGTTGGATTCAAAGCATACATCATTATTTACTTTCAAATAAGTTTTCGATATAAAAATCGATCGGTGTTAAATTGCTTATCAAATTATTATACCGTTAAATATATTCGTAATAATATTATGTCACATTGTATTTAGATCGACAACGACAACAATTCAAAATTGATAATGAATTGTGATTCATTATCAATTATACCGCATATATAGGTAATCTGCACTAATATATTATGATTTCATATTTCTTAGACTTAACTTATCTTAAACTAATAATATTTATTACTATTTTGAACACAATGTCGATATTGACGATATTGTCTATTAATGTGTTAGTGCCGATAAATAAAACAGAGCCCATAAACAAGTCAAACTGCAACGTAGCAATCGTTCGAATTTCAGACATGCCTATAATATTTGCCTATAATTATTATTATATATTATTTTATATTTTAGTTCGCCCTCGCCTATAATATGCGAATATAATATGGCGTTCTAACTTCATAATTCAAAATCATAATACTTTCCAAGTATATTTTCTTACGATTTTTATGCTTTCAATGTGATGTATTCAGGAAACCGCACTACGACTATAATAATTGGTGTAGCTTTTTAGAATTTAGCGGAGCGGGGAATGTATCGATTTTGAAACTATGTTTTTATTTTTTTTTTTCTGTGAACAACTTTTCCACTGACAATTTCGCTCCGATTTACAACTTTATATTTATTACTATTTTTTTATCATTATCATTTTCAAATTGTTTACTTTGTTAATAACTTAATCTCTAATAATAATCCCATAATAATATAATAATATAGTATTATTTGAGAGAATAATTAATATAGGTAGATATAGGTACGATTGCTATACTTAAATTTTAAACTGCGCATGTCTGGCCTTTTTCTTCATATGTAATTACTATTTGTTTTTACTTTATTATTTTATTGTTTACTATACGAGTTACCGTCTGAAGTCTACATAAAAAAATACTTTTAAAGTGTATTATTTCACTTTAATTTTTTAATCATTGTTCAGTCATTGTCAATACTATTAATAACTTAACAACAATTATATCGAACAATAAAAAACTCAAAAAAATTGTTCAACGTACAGACGGATAGGACACAAACAATTTACAATAATAATTGCGGGAACGTGTATATACGCGTCTATTGCTGTTAAAAATGCGTTAATGTTAAAAATGTCATGTGTGGTTACTAGCTTCAGTGGGTGGATTAGCGAGCCGCCTAGCAATTGTTTTAACGGTGGTCGTGGGATGTATGTAGAATATAAATACCACTACTATATTTGTCTATTTATAAATAATAATTTAATTAATTTGTCATTATTATTATTAAAAATCAAATCGTTATCCATCACATCACTACGCTGTTGTAATGTTACAGAAACTTGTTTCAAAGACGTTGAAATATTATTGTACGTTAACAATTCGGGGATATTCATACATAAACTCAAAATATTGGTGATACTAAACCGTTAAACATGATGTTCTGGTAAGCGCTGAGGCGCGATGTTAGCATTGGAACTTAAATCGTACATTGTTAAAATGTTCTGCAACCTAAAATGCACAATGTGAATAGCTCACCCATCGTGCGAAGTAAGTCCATTTTTTTTTTTTTGTCAATTCGATCGAAAATATTAAATTTAAAGTTTCTCTATAAATTACTGATTAACACAGTAGATTGCTCTGAATTAATAGAATGACTTAATTTTAAAACAGTTACGACTAATTCTAGAAATCAAGACATTGTTTTACTTCTTTTTCTTCTTCGGCTTTTTACGTGCCTTTCAGGCCCATTGCCGCAATAACAAAACGGCTCCATTATTTTGCAATTTCTTCTGCTTCCTTACTCCCAATATCCTCAGATCTTCCTTTGTTCTGTCCGTCTATCTTTGTATAGGTCGCCCTCTAGGTCTCTTTGTGTTTGGTTTTCACATTACACATAATTAAGTTTTTCAATTTTATTTTATCATTGTGGTTATAATGACTAATTTTAATAAGTCCGTTGAATGCCATTGTAAACGGTTTCTACTGTAGATCTATTCTACATACAATTTTCAAAATTAGCTACATACTTGCATAACATGTGTAAATAACTAATTTTTTTTTTCACAGAATATTTGTATTAGAATTATAGGTTGAATTATTTTTATATTTTTTATGATTATTATGTTTTGTATTTTATTATAAAATTAAAAATGCATTAAAATTATTTATATTATCAATACACCTTTACGTAAATGGTAAATGTTAAATGTATAGTTCTTCAATTGGATTATTTCCATGAATAAATTATTACTATTATTATTATAGCCTATAGGTAGGCAATACTTACAGTTAGAATTTATAGAATCTTTTAGAATTTTTCGCACGTGACCATAGTAATATTATAATCGCGTATTACTTATCATCGACGTGGGTATGATATAGGTATGCTGCAACTATAATACGCCCAGAGAAAATCAACAAATGGGTATAATTTTTTACGTGACTTAGAAAATATTATATACTTTGTGTCGTCAGTTTTAAACAACGGTTACGCAAAAAGTAAAATACGTCTCAATTCCGGTTTATTTAGCTCGGCGATATTCGTATGAAATATCCTCATTTCTTCTTATCGCTTTTTTTTTTCTGTACCTTGTATTTATTCACGTCGAATTATGAAATGCCATATAAGCAGTGGTGTTTCCATAAGTTATACCTTATGGTATTATACGCTGTATACTCTCAACATTTTGTTGGAAACCCACACGCGGTAATAGGTTTTCAAACAAACGGAATCGTCATGATACGTATACTATACTATACTATACTCGTATTATTATTAGGCGCTTATAATATGCCGTATCACTTATGCCACTAAAACCATATAATAGTATTAAAAATCGCATTTATTCTATCAATTATAATTAGGGAATGGATTTATATTTACTTAAAATGTATGAAAAAAGCTCTTAAAAACGTCATAAAAACTCTAAATAATCACTTTAAAAATACTTAAAAGAGCAATTAAGGTAGAAAAGGTTTAAAAGATCCCCTATTTATATTGTTTCTAACTTATTAAAAATAATTTTTTAACACTAAAAATACGATTATTCCAAAGTAATTTTCTTCAAATATATTTATATATGTTATATAAAAAAAAAATTACTTTTATTAATCATTTGTCAGTGTTGGACAATTTTATTTAATAGGGTTGAAACCGTTAGAGTGGAGACTTTAAACCCTTTTACCACTTTTGCTTTTTTTGCGCATTTTAAATACATGTAAATCCGTTTCCTAGATCAGTGATTTTCAACATTTTTCGGATTGCGACACCCATTTTTAATTTTTTGTTATGCGCCTCTTCCAAAAAAAACCATTTTGTTTTATTCGTCAAAATTCAATTTAATTACCGATAAAATATTTACATGGTATTTTGATTAATTTACACTTAAAAATTTAACTAATTATGAAACAACATTATTTTAAAACGAATTGTTAAGTATATACAACAAAATAGAACAAAATAAATGATTAACTTTATTTTATTTTCAAATAATATGGAAAAACCATTTCGTTCATTATTTTTGGCGACCCCCAGGCTGAAAATCACCGCTCTAGATAATAAAACAATTCTCTTACGATTTACAGTTTTTTTTTTTTCAAATTAAATGTTTGATTTTGATAAATTCAATTGAATTTTCGTTTAATTTATGTCTATTTACCCAGATAAACGATAAGTCGGTAGGTACCGGTTAACCATGAGAAATTAATAAAATATCTCGCGTAAAAAAATGTATGGGTACACCACCATTATAGTTTAAGTTACATAATTAAATAGATAAATGCAGGTATAGGTATAGCGCAGAATTTTAAAATTAATTACGTATCGTTTGGTCGGCACGTCTTGTATAGCGAACGGTATTATAATATCTGTTCATTATTATTTATAGTATGATTGATAATAATAATATATAAGCGCGGTTTAGTGTTTGAATAATAAAATAAAGGTTATCGGTGAAAATAACTGTAATTAATTAATATAGTAATTATTACAATAAAAAATAATTAATTCGTATACGCGATAACGCGACGCGTATAATGTGGAATCGTTCGTTGTCACACTGACCGATATATTTATTGACGAGAGAAGTAAATTCGTAAGTAAATTTTATAGACATACGCGAACGGTATGCGTTTGTTGACTATCAGAAAAAAAAAAAAAAAAATAGAGGAAATTGCTATATGGAAATTTGCTACACCTACTCTTCCGTGCGGGTACACTCTGTGCGTAAAGGTACACACGAAATTTGGTCATTTTACCGTAAACGGGGTAAATCCGGTAACAACCTTGTACAGCTTCCTCCACCCCGTCCCGTCCCGTCCCCTCGATCGACGAGTTTTACGGTCGTATTACGGCCGGCGTAATACGTAATATACGTACACGTGCCTATTAAAATATATATACTTATATTTAACTATAGTTATATACGTCTCGACTTTATAGGTATAATAAATTTTAATTACTAGGCATAATACAAGTGTATAGTTATTAAATTTTACACTCGTTTCGTAATATTATAAGTAAAATGGTATTACGTTTTAAAAATTATTATCTTTTGGGTCCTGCTCGTGGATTTTACGAATCGTTGACACAGTATAGCTAATAACAAATTGTTATTTATTTATTTTACGTATGACATAATCGGATTATTTTTAATAAAGTACAATTCAGTTAAAATAAAATATAATTAAACGAATTGCATTGGAAAAATAAAAAAACAATTATAAAGCATGTATGCCATATAAATCATTTGATAATTACAGAAAAATTAATATTTATGACTATAAGAGTGTAACTATAAAAAAAAAAAAAAATAGGAGTTTATAAATGACTATAGACAGATAGTCTTGCAGGTAACTTATTTAACTAAATTAGATTATAATTTTATTTTTAAAATTCTCCATCCAATTTCACTACGTCCGCATCCACTCTATGCAGTTTTTCTAAACCTCTGTCAAAACGTGTTTGTGGGCATGTATCAACGATATGACGTATCGTTTGTATGCATAACACGATTACAAAGGGGGAGAGTCAGATATTTCCCATTTGTGCATTAGGTAATTTAATTCGCTTTATTTCGTTCTCGCCCCATCCGGTGTTGTCCTCGGAAGCTCAAAACCAAGGGTGGTGGTCTGTGCTGTCGTCTTCTAGTGGTTTCCCTTGTGAATAGTACATATCAAAGGTTATTCCTTTGATATTATTACATTACGTCCTTAAAAATGTACGAAACGAAACAGCTGCACCAAATTGACAGACAAATGTCTTACGACCCTAATGGTCAAATCGAAAAAAACAGCCATTTTAAGGGCTACCCCAAACAAATCATCGACACGTATACAATTAAAAAGTCTGTATAATTCTTAACGAACAACGTAATCGTTTTGTTTTTATTTTTGTTCAAAATATGGTTTACGCAGGAGTAACTCTTCTCCCTCGTATAAAGACGTTCGATTTCGATATTTTTATTTAAGAAAAAAGAGAACTTCCTATAGGGCTTATTGGACTTCAATCAAATTGTATAATTAAAAACCAAAAATAAAAAAAAACATAATTAGAAAATATTAGAAAATTGTTGCTAATCAATGTTGATAATCACTGATATTATTGTGTAAGTTCTATATTCTTATCGTTCCGTATTTCATTTCAATTTAACCTATAATATGAGATAAGTGTATTTTCAAAAGAATTTTACGGTCAATAAAATACTACCTATATAAAATTTGTATAATCTTTGAACAAACGATTGTATAATAGATCATAATATTTGTATAGCCAAGCACGTAAGTATAATATATAAAATATATTAGTCTAGGTCAGTTATTAACTTGTTTTTTCATTTGCAATACTGTCGACGTTTTAAAGAATGCATATTATCCGTCGTTTCTTTAATAATTCGTTGAAAAAGCCAACGATCGTTTTACTTAACCGCAAAGGTTAAATATTCTAGAGAAATCCGACAAATTTTGTTGTGTACTATAAATTTAAAAAATTAAAACGATTCGAGTTTGAAATTTGTAAACATGTTACTACTGTTACGTTGATGTTTACCTACTTGGTGAAATAAATTCAGTCGTAGTCTATACTCTGTGTAGATTGGACTAGATATATTATATTATACTTACTCAGGTATACTTGACGTATATAAATCAGTGGCGTATATGAGTCCCCTAGGACTGTATTCATTGTCTATAATAATACCTAGGTTCTGGCCAGTAGCGGATTTTAAACATTTTTCTGGGAAGGATTCTGAAAAATCATATGTATTTAAAAGGTATCTATTAATAGATACACCTTTTTTGGACGATATTTTATTGAAATTATATCAGTTTCTAGTTCTCAGACCCTCTGGAGCCCCCGTAAATCCGCCACTAGTACTGGCTATTTGCGCTGTTAACGTCACTGATAAATTGCCTTTATTTGGATTGAAATTTCGTATCGATGATAATATATAATTATCAAATATACAAATTAATTAATTCGATATGTGTAAAAAAAGAACCTAAATATGGTAATATATTAAAAAAAAAAAAAATGGAAGTTCTAAAATTGTAGGTATTTTATCTAAGTACTAATGTTGTCATCTAACCTGCTGACGTTCATAAATCTTGAGCAATTATTTTGTGATTTTCGATTCGTTAAGTTGAACACCTATTAAAAATGTATTGGTATGAAATCCATAAAATGTACAAAATCTTAAAATATGCCTTTAAAATCCCAAAACGATTATAGTATCATTAGATCATAATGACCAATACATTTTGGTGTAAACAAGTCATTTTGTTTTACCGACCAACAATAAGAGTAAAATTATATAAATATCTATATAATCAATAAATTATTGTTAACTATTCAACTATGCAATAATAACATTACGTGTGTAAAAAAAGAAATGACCAAATTATCGGTCCGGTCGATGATAAACAATGATTGCGTGAAATATAATTTGCGTTTGATGTAGGTAATTACGACTTCTTATTGATAATTGTGGTGGATGATAGAGAAAGAGAGCAAATTCATTAATAAATATTGTAGGGCAAATTCAATAATAATAAAAAAAAACATATTTGACCGTACGTTATAAACATAATTAATAATATTATACAATTGAAAAACGTTTGATTAACCGTGACCTTTGATTGAATACTCGATATAATATAGGACAGGTACACTAATTTGAATATTATTATTATTGTGCCATAATCAATTATTATTATCGCAATTCGTTTTCATAATAATAATATTGTTTGTTTTTATTTTTTTAATGAAAATATTGTTGTTGATTGGCAATTATACTTATCATCATATTTTCTTTTTAAACCATAAGCATAATTATTGCAGTGTATGTTGAAGACCTTGGAGCAACAATCAGGTTTGAAATTGTTCAGGAGTGTTAAAAAAAAAGTTTTTAATTTTTCGGATTTATGCGTTTGTTGCATCGAAATTTCTTCAAAAAGGTATCTCTATCTCATAGTATTGCTCCGGATTCGTTGCATTTTAATACCATAATAAAAAAAAAAAAAATGATTTTTAAATTATGCCTCCAAAAGATTAATTTCGGAACAAACGAGAGTTATCTGGTCGTTGCGCCAGGTCTTTAATTATTCGACCGGATTAAACAATACCTATAATAAAGTACCCGATTAATAATATAGTTTAAATGTTTTTTTTTTTTTCATTAACTATAAAAAATGTCTATTTGATTAGTGAACTATAACATTATTTATATTAGCCTTATTGGTGCCGACTAACTTACAGAATTTCTCTGCGACACGTGTTTGGCATACACAATTATCATAGGTTAACGATCGTATATGTATAGTATATCTGAAATACTGATGTGTTATTTTTTTTTTTTTTATCTAGGCTCATATATTATACTACTCGTCTACGTAATATACTTACCTTACAAAAATAATTTGTTTCTACTACAGG
This sequence comes from Cinara cedri, assembly GCA_902439185.1. Classification (NCBI taxonomy): domain Eukaryota; kingdom Metazoa; phylum Arthropoda; class Insecta; order Hemiptera; family Aphididae; genus Cinara; species Cinara cedri. The sequence continues at coordinate 974,589 of CABPRJ010000957.1, read as the reverse complement.
TTCCTCTAGAGACAGGTTAAAACGAATTAGCGTTTCGAAAGAGGATAACGATGGCATAGAGATTTTGAATATTTTTAAATACTTAATCTATTCCAAAAATTCTTCTCGATATCTTAAACGGCATATTATGTGTATACCTACCTATATAGCCTATATACAAGACGTGACAGGTTTTTTTCTTTTCTATATCTTGACATTTTGATTTTTAAACGAAATCGTCTTTATATTTTAATATTCAATGTATACATAATTAATAACGGCCTAAACGTTGCGTATAGTATTTCAAACAGTCTAGTCGATACAATATTACTTGTATAAAAGTATATTATACGAGGCCGCTCCTTTATCTTACGATTCCATTCGTTTTTCTACGCATTTCTTATTATTATGGTTTTTATTCTTAATCCTGTTTTTTTTTTCTGCGTGAATACTGCTCGAGTCAATTAAAACCGGCCGTGTACCTATACCTACTATATTTCTACCTATATATGTATACATACCAGACCGACACGATTAATTACACAGTTTTGATCGCCACAAGGGGTATTTACAGACCATATAGGAATTCGGCCCAAGCGGCATGTAAATACGCGACCCGTGATGGCTTTTCATCGACCAGGTAATAGGTTTTCGGTTTTTTACCGGACTAGGTTGAGGTAGGTAGTAGGTTTTACACTTAGGGTACCAACTTGGAACATTAGCTGCAGGTTCGGACAAACGGGTAGGTTTTTACTCCTAGAACTCGGATAGGGTCTGTAAACGCGCCACCGACAAGATCGGAAAGAGACTGCAGTGGTGTTTTATTATATTATAAAGGTTAATAGCTGGTATGCAACGAATTTCTATTGTTTAGTTTTCTTCCGTTGTATTATTATTACGTTTTACGTCGTGCATCGACGAAAAACCGCGTAGGTCGTCGCGCTAAGTCACACAAATAAAAATAATACGGATATAAACAAAAAATTAAAACAAAAAAAAATCGACCTACAATATAATCTCTAGAGAATACAGTCATTGTTATAGAGAGTTAGGAACATGTCGCACACGATGTACAATTAAAGCGATCTTGACGTTTTGCGTGGGCGTGTAACACGCGAAAAACCACACAATTATTTACCAGAACATCGAAATCGTTTTTAGCGGTCTGCAGAAACCGCATACTGCGGTTTATGGAGAATCACTTCATAGGGAATCGAGTTCAAAAATAATTTCCGCGAGCGTTCTATAGCGAATCCAGTTAATCAATTGATTAAAAAAATATTTGAAAGATGATAATATTGTGTATCAACATAATATTATTATCATAGTTCAAGAATCTCTAATATGATACTCCTATTAATCAGTGAGGTTTATTGCTATTGCTATGGTTATTACTACAATAATTGATAACTGAACTTAAAATATCGTCTCGGGACGAAAATACATATTTAGTTCGGTTACGTCATGGACGTTATAATAATTGTTAATATATAGTGCTATAAAAAACAAAATGTATCTATATATACATATTGTACACAGATAAAAAATTAAATTTACGTTTGTTATTCGTATACCGAATACTATAATATTAATTACCTTTATACTAATTTAGAGATTGTCGTATTCCATATCTTGACATCGCTATTCCTTTGGAAAATACAATATTGTTATTGCATATGAGCCTATGACCTAATCAAATATATAATATACCCAATACCCATATAATACCAAGATTGAGTAAGTTATGTTGCAAGTAGTGCAAGTATTACATAATATGATAACTGATAAGTGTATTAAAAAGTGGCTACAATAAGTTAATCTTAATAATTCCTGCACGGGGTGAAACGTGTGCAGTGTAAATTATAAAATAGAAAATATATCTTGCTAATATCAGTTGGTATTCGGTACAAATTTCAGTTCTTTACGACAGTTTTCACTAAACTGCAACAAAAAAGCCAAATCGATTACAATATAAACTGCGTTGTTACATAGATATTCAAAATTTTCATGTTTTTTTTTAAAAAAGTAAAAAAAATATTATCAACAAATTACTTTCCCGATACACCAATTAGATAAAATGTCTTAAATTTTCTATTGGTGTAGAAACCACCGGTGAATTGATGATTGAAGCAAGATTTACAAATAAAAAATTTTTTTTTTTGAAATCACACATAATTGTTAATTTGATTGTGGAGGAATATTGTAAGACTATTTATAAAATAATGAATCATCTTGCCTGTATAATATCGACCCGTCGAAAATTTGCTTTTAGTTGACAACTATACCACGAGTATTATGTATACATACCTACTGTTATCCGCAGTTTTGAATCTGTTTCGATTTTGCATTTACTCGTATTTACTCGTATAAAATGTTCCGAAAAATGAAGAGTGTTCGTAAACTCGTCGCGGGGAGGAGGTTTGTAAGTTCACCATGTACCCGAGGAATTTATTATTGGGTTTATGTTTGTACTGTATATACTCATGCGTGAAACAATTTCAAGTACACAATCCCTACAATTTGGCCGCGTACAAGTCGCGATAGTAAATAATGGCGTGTACGTGTGTGTGTGTGTGTGTAAACAATAAATAATAAGTTCAAAAGTCATAAATGTCTACGTACGTTTACACAATAAAAAAAGACGTCGCGGAGGAAACCCTCCGCGTGATACGCTCTGCAATAATATATACCTGGTCTACACGGCAAAATAAACACACTTTTGAAATATCAGCTATCAGCAATATTATATTATGTATTTATGTTTAATATTGTAATAATATAATATTGCATACGGTAATTATTGTGTACAGGAACACGTATAGTAATATGTAAGTATGTATTGTGTTATGTACCCATAATAAATTATCATTTGAACTCTCGAACTTTTACGCGTTCGAATGGATTTTGGAAAAAAAATAATATTTATCGTTTGTTTTTTTTTTCTTTTTATTTTATACGTTATTTCCTTTTCTCGTTAATAGATTTTTTAAACGACTACAATAATAACGATTACAAATAATGAGAAAAAAAAACAATATGCGTTATTTGCGATAGTGCGAAACGTTTTCAATTCTTCCGAAACGGCTGTTAGACGATGTCCGCATAGTAATATTAGACACAGATAATATAGATAATAATATTTACGTATTTGGACGCATATCTATTACGAAACGGCTAACCTAAACCAAAATCACTTATTTTCTTACTCGAGTATACACGATTGGCCTGTTTAATATGGTTTGCACTAGAATAATAATTTAATGATTTAATATACAACGCGCAATGTACATGCACCTGCAATTTAATTTCCAGAGAGTCTTATAATAATATGCATTTGACATCGTATGATGCATATTATTACTATAGACGAATGTTTTTTTTTCATCGATAGTTGCTCAGACACTTTTATCGAAATTCGAAACTGTATAACTATACCTTTACCTAATAGTTATAAAAAATACGTTTGTTAGTAAGTGTGTAACTGGTTTTTATCAAAAAAATTAAAAGTAAAAGCAAGTATTTTTTCAATGGGAGGGACTAAATCAAACAAATTTGACTTAAAAAAAAAAATGGTTTCTATCAATATTTTTTGTGTTTAACACAGCCAACGGAGGGGTGAAACTCTTTAAGCCTTCTCTAGTGGGCAGAGAAGGCTATAACTGAACAAATTTTTTACCAAAAAAAAAGTAATAAAACGTCAGTTGTTGATTCTAATGTTCTATAATTACTGTGTAGGATTTTTGTTTTAATTAAAGAGAATCATTCTTCGGTATATATCATGCGGATGTGATTTTTTTAAGCGAATGATTTTTATACAAATAATTTACTTTACACGAACTGAAATTGATTCAGATTTTCTGTACAGTTCTGTTATAACATTAATTTTTGTATTTCGTTTCTTCTTTTTCTATTTAATTATTTTAGATTCGGAGCGAAAGCGAGAAATGTATTTAAACGAAATGTTTTACAATGGTGTTTATTTATTATTATTATTTTTTTTATCTATGAACAACTTTTCTACTAGAAATCTTGCTCGGATTTTCAAGTTTATTAATTTTTCTGAAATTAAATTTTATCTGAGTGGTATTTTAAGGAGGTCATTTTTTGATTTTCTAACCGTAAAGCTATAAGAATTGGGAAAAACGTAGGGAAAACGGGAAAATTTACATGGGTACATGAATAAAAGAAACTTTGCTCCGAATCGTTTTTTGTTAGAAATGGTTTATCATTGCGTACAGATATAATAATTAAATTCCCCTTTATATTATACCTTCCCACCTTCTCATCTACAACAGTGTTGCACCCATCGTGCGAAGTTTATGTCCGTATTTGTTTAAACCGATTTTTTAAGTTTAATTCTTCGAATTTGATTTGTATAGCACACTCAATAGTTGTTTTTAATTAGATATCTAAATCGAAATTTGTGTTGGAATACAAAAAGATAATTAGATATTGTTTATTTTGTAAATTAAAACAAAAATTGGTCGAATATTATACTTTTATATACTCGGTAAAAACGTAAAATCCAACGCTATTTTAATACAATATTATAAAGTATTTATAAAACAATGAAATTTAGATTTTACGATTATATGACTTTGGAGGATCCAAGACTAATTCATTTATTTTTTTATCCAGACCTATTGCATCCCACGACAATAATCGAGACAATACGTTATTATAATATTCTAGGCATCAAAATGTATCGTTATAGTAAATAATTTTGTGAATAATATGTACCAGGTACCTATAATAATAATACATACTTCACATATCGTATATTAATTACCGATTTTTTTTTTTTGTGGCTAGGTGATTAATTAAAAAGAGAACGAGTGTTTTTACGATGATGCGCTTATACCAAAACTGACAATATATTATACAGGTACGTATATTATACATACGTCGCGTTGGGCCCATTATGAACTCATTTACGATTTAACCAATCCGTTATCCAAGTATACACAGGACCCATAATAGGTACGTTATATTATGGTGATGATGTAGAAACTAATAACAGTTATAATTAATACTGAAAAAAGGTGCCACAGCTGTCGAGGTCGAGTGATCTTCGCTATTAATCTGTCCCAAACAGTTTCTTATACGTTATAAACTATAACAGTAATAATAATGTCAGTGATGATGAAAACCAAAGAAAACATTATTCAAAACAAACATTTGTTTACGATTAATATGGTATCGTATTTATGTACTATATTAATTGTAATTTATACGCGTTTACATTGTCGAGGCGAGCTATTTTAACACAAGGAGCAAAGATTTTAGTCTATTCACCCACCCAGACCCCACACAATATTTGATCAAACATACAAAAAAGTTGTGTACATATTTCATTAAATATAAAAAAACATTTAAAACTTTAAGGTACATTATGTTTATTATTTACACAACATTCATTTAAATAACAATACATTTTTTAAAACATTTGAAATTAATGCATATTTATTTATAGCCTCTTATAGATTTATCTCGATGTCCCTTTCACATGAAAGTAAAAGTAAGTTTTCCAATCGGTTTTGCTGCACAGTGGAGCGTAAACGAGTTATGATGATCTTAATCTTTGAGAACGATTTTTCACTTGAAACAGAGGTTGCCGGAATGGTACATACATATTTGTAGGCAACGAACAAATTAGGGAAGGTTGCACAAAAGCTGTATGAGCTAATTGGTTTTACTGATGTAAGTCTTTTTTCAGCAATTTTTGTTAATGTATTAGATCCGATAATATCATATATTACTACTATCAGAATCACATGCATCTGCATTTTCGTCAGTAATACTGATTTCATTTTCAAAATTAAATAATGATGTAAGATTCAAATTGGATTGCAAATTTTTAAATCTTGAAGCAAATATTGCAAGCAGTTGAAGAGCAATCTCGATCTGGTGAATTGATTAATTCTTCTAAAGTAAACAATAGTGCTCCATATTTATCATGAATAATAGAAATATTTTTATTGCACATGCTAGTTCTCTTATAATTTATCTTGATTAATAATACAACAGAACATAATAAATATAACATTAGGTAGGTACTAAAGTTTTTAAAATTTGCCTGTATTTAATGTTTTGATTGCAAAACTTCATATTTTATCACAATGTCAACTGATTGTTGTGCTTTAACTCCAAGAACAGGACCTGGGACTGAACACTCAACAATTTATTAATGTTAACATTGTAAGCAATGGTATCTATAATATTGTTTATAATTTGGACATAATTTTAGTTCAGCTACCACGTGATTTTTGTGGTTTTTTTTTCGATATGTGTGTTTTTTCGTGTATATTAAGAATTTAGAAAAATTAGTCGGATGAACTTCGTTTGGAAGTTATAGGGGATAACTTCATAAAGTACGGGTTATCTGTTTCGCGTATTTCTTAGTTAGAATTTAACATTTTAAAACTTTTTTCCCAAAATATGTGTTTTTAGACGCTTAATCCATTAGAATAATCAAAACGTACCAATCATACTTACTTTTAAAGTTTTTGTGTATAAACCTTAAAAAATAGCATTTTTGGAATTAATCCAAAATGTGGTCAAAAATAGAAATTGGTTTTATCATTATTTGTAGTTTTTGATATTTAGATAATAAAGTTTTTTTTATCGAATTCAGAATAAGTCTGGTTTAGTTATAAAATTATTCGCGTTCAAACGTGACGACACGGGTCTCAAATTTCATCTATATGATTTTCACAGTTTTACTTACCCGACGTGGTTTTGCACAACAAATCGAGGGGTATTTTCGATTAAAATTGTCTGAATGAGCGCAGTAAATTATGGCGCATTGGAACGTCTATAATTCTAAAACTAAGCTAATTAATTAATTTACTTAATTTAGACGTATTCATTTTATACACATTATTATTAGCCGTAGGAATGCCTTTGGAGTTTACATCACGATTACCACGAATATAGAACATAATACAATAATTTGTAGTTTTATTGATTTTAAACGTATTTGTTAATCAAATTATCTTATTATTTTATTCATATTGTAGTACTTCATTACTTCTAGTATGTTGTATATACGTAGGTATATAATACATTTTAATACCCACCCACCCAAAATTTGAAGGAGCGGCCGTTCCTTTAGATCCGCTTCACCACGCCACTGCGCGATACCTAAAATCGTGTTTTTATCTAAAATGTATTTATATGATATGCATAGCCGCGTAATTAGGTGGGTATGCAATATTCATATTTTGTAAACATTGTGAATTACTTTTTAGACTTGCGACGGGCGATAAATTTATTAATTAAAACAAAAAAAATATATTTATTTCGTAATTCACACCGTAATAACGTTGTGCGTTTATAGTTTAGTAACACCGGTGACGCTTTTAAAAGATTATTTTTGAATTATTATTATTGTTCATAGTTTTTGAAAGAATCGTGTGGAAACCACGAAAATCCTAATATTTTTAGAAAATCTATATACTAGTTACGCACATTTGTTGTAATTTTTTAAAATAATATTTTAATCACGTTAAAAACTTGACAATTTAAACTTATTTTACAATTTCACGGGTCTTGATAATAAATATGTTCGAGTGGAAAAATGGTTAAAAAAAATGTCTCGGAGATATTTTGCTCGTAATTTATTTTCGTGATTAGGAAAACGTCGCAATAATCTGAAATACAACACGGATGGCTGCAGCAAACAGAGTGTTTCGCATTATCATTTGTTCAATGTTTTCGTCGCTTTTAAACTAACTATATAATTGGTTTACACTAAGTGTGCACCCGGGAAATTAAAGACTACTGTCCACTATCTGGTTTCGGTATCGTATATCTAATTTTAAAAATAATTAATTGGTCTTTTGTTTATATCAGATTTACGAAAAAATACAAACATTATAGACTTCGTTTAAAACACGAACAGTGGATGTTTATTTTGTATATATAGTTAAAATTCAATTTAAATTTATCAAACCGTGTTCGACCGAATTTGAATCAAATTTTTTCGTTTGCAATGATGCAGCGAGGGGCGCTTGTACAGAGCTTAATGTTAGATGGAGTGGGTCAATAGTGCAAATATAGCGCTGAAAATATTGAATTAAAAAACCTTGCGAATCAAAACTCAATACCTACTCAACTACGGTGTTTTAGGGGGGGGGGAGGGAAATGACTTCGTTGCCCTTCTGGATCCTACTTGTACATTCTTACAACGGCTAACCCACCAATATGTTGAAAAGTAGGAAAAATATGTTTTTTCGTTCGGTTTATATGTTATATAATCGAAAATACATATATATATATTTGACGTATAATAATGTTTAAAGGGACGACGCGTAGGGATATTTTTCTGGAAATTGTATAGACAATATTCGTCGAAACTGCAAAAAAAAAATATATATATAAACGGTTTGTACTGCAAGTCGTGTATAACACAAGTCCCTTTTTTTTTTTGTACAGGTAGTTCCCTCCGAAAACCGGATTTGTACGTTAGGGTAGACGTCTCGGCGGGTACCTATACTATCGTTGACGGTATTATTGCGTTCTTACGCTGTACTTAAGTACATTGACATTGTAAACATTTGTGCGCACGTGGACGGCATTTACGAGATGTATAAAATCGCGCGGGCTGAACTATACCGACCGTGGTCGTAGTTCCGTTGGAATTGCACACACAGAGATATAATATTAACATTTTACATATTTTATGATATTACAAACCACGTGTGTGCGGAATCGGTATATTGCGCGGCAGGTGTCGGTGAATACTATGGGAAGTAGTATTTTTTGTCGGTGCGCCGTCGAAATGACGAAATAGTAGTGTAGTAGTTATACACTAATAACTGCAGCAGCAGACAACCACGCGGGCTGAGCGCGCGAATCTTGGTAGCTAGCCCAAGAATTTTGCGTATACGATCGAATTTTGCCGAAACGTTCAAGTATTCATACATTTTAAGACAATGAAAACAAAACAAAAAAAATAACCCTAATGTTATTACGTAGTCTTCTCGCGTCTGAACAATGAGTCATTGTTCGGTTGGCAACTCTCGGGATATACGATTGGGATATTATTATATTTTTTATAATTTATTATAGGTTATAATACGCCAATGAAATGCAAAAATTGTTGCAGGTACAGAATTTAGATTTTTAACATTTATTTTAAGGAGAATCAAAATAAGTAACCTGATCAAGTGTTTTAACTAAATTAACTAAATAAAAAAAATACAAACAAATGTTTCAACAGATGAGAAATCAATAAATAATTCAAATACGTTTTCAAAATTAAAAGTGGGTTAGTGGTAGTGCGTGAATTTTACCCTTACTTATTGGCCTGTAAAAACGAACCCTTCTCCTTAAATGTGCATCAGACAGCAAATTAGTGTAAAAGTCTTAAAGTGGTCTTTAAAAGGTAAAAAAAATTTTCAAATCTTACAAAATTGGAGAATATTTGGAAAGCTGTTCTCGCGGGGTATCAGTTGGGTAATAGGTATATTATAATCATAGATAATAAATAGTAATGGACAAGATATTATATATTGAGGACATTACAGTTTTGCAGTCCAATATGATTGGAAATTGAAGCCGTTTGTTTATATTATAACCACTATGACAAAGAAATTTACCTATAAGAAGTATACAGCCTCAATTTCATTATTACGTTTTCACTGATAAGCCATCATGTCCTATCCATTATTTTATTATCTCTGATTATAATATAATGCTACGTGTGATCTTTTTTTAATCTTAACACCTCGTGCCATGTCTATATCTTTGGTTGATTTTAGCCTCACCATAACAGTACAATAACATGTCCAGCTGCTGAATTATTGTGCTGTTAGTGATTTTTATCATCTGTAATCTTCAATATCTTGTTCTAGTTCGGCAGTGTAATTTAGAACTTAGAACTTGGACATTGAAAATGTAAATTTATTAATTAATCAAATTATCATACAATGTATTTCACTGTAACATTAATTAGTTAGTTAAATATTTTGGTTTTTCTTTCTCCAGATTTCGGTCTTCGGTAGTATATAAAAAAATAAATCAATCAATATGACTCTCAGTATAATGACCTTTCCATATTAGCATTCCTTTGAGGGTTCTGTATTCATCTAATTGTCGTTCATAACGTACAGTATATAGTTAATCGAAAATCGCTTCGAAATTGTTTTCATTTGATAGATTTATGTGCTTTTAGATTCTGAGTATAGTAATGAATTTATAACTTTAAAATATAAATTAGTTAAATTAGTTTTATTATGATTTTTTCAATGTAAACACTTTTTCTGTTAATATAAAAGATCCGATTTCCCATATCGTATCTAACTTAAAAGATACGAAATTTCCAACCAATGGTACTTTATTTAAAAAAATAGTCCAGCTAACTAGCTGACAGCAAAAGATTATAGGTTATATATAAGTGATATATAGGTTTGATTTTTGTCGATGTCTAGGTTACCTTGAGCTTTAAGTGAAAAAAAAAACATGATTAATAATTAAATTGAATTGAACTTATATTATTATCAGATAAACACAATACATAATATAATGTATAAAATATATGATAAAATAATTACCACCACTCTAAGGTTAACTTGTGTTGGGAATAATAATGCTTATACTATTCGATTCAGAATCATTTTTTGATTGTCAATGATTTATCGTCGCATTCAGTTATCCTTCTGTATTCCTATACCTTTAAAAATTCTCACCTACTACAATACCCTATGGCATCCTCATATGGCCTTTATAAATATAGTGTTTTATTTCTTTTCTTGCACGTGGGGAAAATAAAAAATTAAAACAAACGTATAAATTAATATCGTATGGTTTAAATTTTATATTATATTATATTATATTTATATATGTGTGATGTAACTAATATTATTTTGTTTTGTGAATCCATCGCTATCCAACTAAACCATTATAATTTGTAATATTAAACAAATATTTTGTTTAAAATTGATAAATCATTTTTTTGTAGTAATTATTAACGATGTCGTAGTTTGAAATTGAAAATCGCGTTTTGAATCGTTGTGCAAAAAAAAAACAGAATACCTACTTTAATTTGAACATCATCATACCTCTAATGGACTTAAGTGTAATTTATGGAACGAAATGGTTTGATTGAAGTCAATGATGACATTATATAATATTTTGATGATGAGACCGAAACCCTTGTATTATACGAAGTATACGCGTATATACCATTTGACTAATAACAACGTGAAGCCAATTTAGATCAATTTGTGACCATAAGCTACGAGTATATTATAATAAATGTTGTCTAAATATAAATTAATTTAAATTTTTTTATATAGAACAGATCCATCAGCGACTGCAGCGTGTTTTATAGTAATTAAATCACTTCCTAAATATGCAGTTAAATTATGCATCCATAGTAGTATATAACTGGTGATTATTATGACGTATAAAACAATCAAATATTATTATTATTGTTATTATTAACGATTTCTAAAAAGAAATATTAAATGTTTATCGTATTATTTTTATTACTGTAATACTACAGTTTTCGTTAATTGGTAATAGTAATACCATATTGAACATATTTCGTTTTAATAGAATTCGTCTACTTCAAATGGCAAACGCCAATATGCTATTATAATATTATATCCGGTAGCAGAGCTTGTACTAACGTTCTAAATGAAATATTATTGAATTCTTAAAAAATAATATGAATAATAATTCATATTATTTTCAGTTATTAAAAGAAACAATTCTAAAATGTATCAAAATATTTAAATAGTTTCCCAAAGCTCCGAATGCAAACAGTCAATTTGAATGTAGCGATATAATAATGACAAAGTCATCATATAAACAAAATGAAGAGGTCCTCCGAAATCCTTTCAAACTAGAGAAATTTTAGGAAAATGTAGTTATGGATTTGAAACAGAATGTGGATTGTGGAGTTCTACAATTTTCTCAAGTTAAAAAAAAATAGTGCCTTAGTAGAATCTTAACGCAGGATCTGTTAGGGGATGATCAAAATCCAAGTATAGTTGAGTATTTAATATTATTTTTATTCATAATTTACTAGGTACCATTAGTACATTTTAATGTTTTTTTCTTTATTGATATAATTAATATACAAGTATAATGTCGTTTGATTCGATTTTTGCTGCTAGTTCAACGGTTCGAATTATGTAACATTATAGTATACGAGAATATCAGCAGTGGTACACGAATTGACTTGGAACCATAATATATCTGTATTCTATTGCATAACATTTTTTATGTTTATGAGTTTTTACGTCACATACAAAACCAAACACAAACATTAAAAGTTGATCGTCTATTTATATAAGTTATGTGACCCGGGTATGATTAACCAAAAGGTTGAAAAAACTGCAACCTAGGGTGCTGATAAATGGGGGGGGGAGAGGGGACACAAAAAACAATTATTTTTAAAAATCGATTTTTTTCAAACTTGTATCTCTATATATCAGGGACCATATGTGTAGCTAAACCTTTTTTGGAGGGTATGCAAGGATTTATAGGGAAAATACCAGTGTTCAGCCTACTGGTGACAAATTCATTAATTCGGCTCTGTGTGTGACTAATTTGTACCTGATTTGTGACACCTTGTCATCAACTAGATCAGTGTTTCCCAAAGTGGGCGATATCGCCCCCCTGGGGGCACTAGAGCTATCCACTTTTGAAGTGGGCGGTAAAGATAAAACGTTTGGAAACCACTTAACTAGATCGAAATTACTACAATATAGTTCATATAAAGTTTTCGATTGGAGCAATATTTCTGGGCGAAAAGTTGACTAACAAAAATAAACACACACATTATATCTAGTAAAACTTATACATTTCTCGCTTTTCTTTAAATTTAAAATATTATTTATTTTGTGTATACTGCAGCATTTTTGTGTCATCTGGAATGTTTTCAACTGTTCGGAATTTCGGATAATAATAATACGTCATGATCTTCACTTATCCGTCTTCCATATTCAACGTACACAACTATAATATTCTGCACATTCGTCGTAATATTACTATGTTTGACACTCACGAGACAGCTCATTTTATTTTTATAACCATTTGATTAAGTATCTACAACACAAAATTACAAAAAATAATACGTATTTATAACGGGGCCCAAGAATCGCGTATTTGTCCTCGAATCCTCCAAGAAAAATATTGCTCGCGTTGTTGTGCAGTATTTCCGCTCGAACTGAATTCAATATTTACGTTATAAAATTCTTTTTAAACTTTAAAAAACATTTCCCGTTCTTGTTTTGCAATTATAACACAAAACTCGTCACGATTTTCACCACACGCGACTACGAAAACTGCACACGAATAATCGAATATTCAATCATATTTTACCAATTGACGGGTAGGTAGATTGCAATATATTATACTGGTACTGCAGTTTTGGTTCCAACTTTTACTGGCGAATCATCGTTTCATTACAAAACTAAAAATACCGCAGAGGCGGTTTCGGCAATAATAACCTACCTGCAATAATTGGTCGGGTAAAATTGAATTTTCAAATGGGTTTAAAACGTCGCAATATTGTAACATTACTTTGTCTATGGCATTTTGCTGTCGATCAATGTTATCGGGATCGGCGGCGTGCGCAAGGGGGAGATTAGAGTTATATCTTACCCCCTGCCCCCCTATTGGCTTTAAAATGAAACAACTACGAGTATTTATTTAGTAATTTATTCACGAAACGCATACTTATATTTCAACCGAGTTGAACAAAAAAAAAAAAAAAAACTTTCGACTTATCGATTGAAAATCGGCTTTTTCGGATCTGGTGTTTTGGGCGCGTCGATCGGGACTATACTTGGCTCGAATACGGACCAGATGTGCCGGACCGGGCGCTTTGACGCGGGGATCGTTTTCGGCGGAATAAAAAAATACCCCGAACGTCACGGTGCACGTGTCGTCGAGAGACGTACACGGACGAACGCCACGTGGCCGGCGATTTCCGCGCGGAAAATCGATTCGGGGTCCCGCGGTCCGACGACGCCGCCGCCGCCGCCGTCCGCGCGACAAACTCGCGGCGATTTTCCCGAACCGACGGCGAGACGGCCGCGGGGAGCAGCACTATTGCGTATCAGCAAACACACTAGCACACGCACCGCACGACATTTTTTCACTATAATGATACACTCGATATTATAACATTACGGATAATATAATAATATAATATTATATTGTATTTTATTATTGTTGTATACCCACCGGCACTACCGTCGTCGTCGTTGTCGTATACACAAGCGCGCACACACACGCGCGCGCACGCACATACACACACACACACACACACACACACGCGCGCGCACACACAGTACTTAACAGACAGACACACGGGCTAAGGTCTAAAGTGCGTGAAACCGCCGCCGCCGCCGCCACTGCTGCCGCCGTTTCTATTTCCAGCGCCGGTTGGGTTATAATATCGGACGCGCGTGTGAATCGTTTCGCATTCGAACGCTTAGGTACCGGGCCGGCACACGTCCGTTCGCACCGTCCCCGCGACGTATCCGCACGGTATCGTTATTGTCGTTACGTTTTTATTAAAATTTGTTCGCGCCAACCAGATATTCGTCCGTCTCTCGCGACTTTGTTACGTTTTTATTTTTTCCCATATCGCAGGGACCGAAATATTACCAGCACAACAACAATAATAGCAATAATATTACCGGCAAACTTGCCTGAAAATATACAATAATATTTTCCGAAATATAATATACCGTTGAAATTCCCGTCGGGTTTATTATTATTCACGTTTTCCGTACACACAATTTAGTCCGCGATAAGGTGTATAATAATAATAATAATAATAATAACAATAATAATAATATTGTTTATCGTTATTATTCCGTCGACTACGTTCGCACAAGCCAGCCCGGTTCGGTTCAGTTCAGGTAACAACATACACATAATAATAATGATAATATTATTAATAATAATTCGCGTATTTATTTTCGTCGCTACAACAATAATAATAATATTAACACAATCGCAGTAGTTAAATATTAATATTATTGTTGTTGGATTGCGAGCCGCCGTCCTGCGAGCGTTAGCGGCGAAAAAAAAAAAAAAGCGATTGTCATAACTCATAATATTATTATAATATTATTGCAGTAGGGTACGGTGCCTAGCGTATCTGTTCGCGCGCGCGAATGTGTGTGTGTGTGTGTGTGTGTGTGTGAAACTACGTCCACGTGGGTTCCCATTCAACGCGTCAATACTCTCGTTCGTTACGATAATTTATAACTGCGCAGTGGCGTACCTAGGGTTCTCTTACGGGTGATAGGGGGGCGGGCGAAATATATTTTCACCGTTCTCAGAGTAGACAATTTCTGAGAAATTCAAAAAATATAACAATGCGCGTATATTGTCACGTATAATTACGCGTATAATTATACGACCCACGGGGGGGAGAGGCCCCCCCATACAGGTACGTCGTACCTGTGACTACGGCATTCCGGTAATAATGTTCTGCAGAGTCGCGTATGTTTTTCCGTTTGTTTTTTACCGACCGGAAACCGTTTTCCGTTTTCTCGCGCCAATGTGTTCCGATACCGCGCGGTGACGTATCGGCTGCGGGATTTGACGATTATTTTAACGATTTGTCGACCACATTACAATTGCAATACACTGTACACTAACGACATTGTCAAATCCTGCAGATACACCTTGTGCCCGTATTATTATTATGACATAATATTGTACCGTTTTAGTCGTGCGGTTACGCGGTCGATTGTCGATACAGGCACGGATCTAGAGAAAAGATTTAGGGGATGCCCGACTAGTTTTTACAACACAAATACAATTAAAATATAAAATTATATTTTATCATGCGTATCAGTGATTGGAATATAGTAATATCAGGATCTATAGAAGTATGAAAAAAAAAAAAAAAATCGGAGAAATAAAATGTCAGGGGGGCCTAGGGACTGGGCCTCCCTGTATCCGTCCCTGAGTCGATAGCACAGTATGTTACGGCGAATCGATCGTATTCGGATTCATTTCGATCGATTCACGGTTACGTTTACGGTTTAAAATTTACAAACTTCTTTCGTTTTTATTTCCTATTTTTTTTTTTAAGCAATCGTTTTTTTAGAATCGAAATTGAATCACTTTAAGTATGTGAATATTTCCTAGGCTCATTGGTTTAAATGCATGAAAAATACGCGCGTTTGCTGGCCCCTTAATGCATTTTCTACCAAAAATAATGCTTCAACCGTCAAAACCGGATAGGGAGGGGGGGTTTGGAAGAGTGGTCGATGGTTTTCTGTTACAAATTCCGTAGTGTCACAGAAGTCTTTTTTTCGATATTTCTTGTGGTTTTTTTTTAAAAATTAAAGAAAAAAAAAAACTTTAACAATGACGGTCTTTTTTATTTCGATTTTGTCGTACCTAAGTAAAAAACGTTCGAAAATAAAAAAAAAGTCTTCGAGATTCGAAACTTTCATCGAATAGCTCTATCTAGACAAGGTAAAATTTTCAAATTATTATGGCCATTTTTAAATAATATTTTCAGATATTTTTTCAGCAGACCAAAATGTGTTGTTTTGTAATTTTTATGAAACAAAAGTGAGTGTGGATAAAAGTTTTATGTTGTCATCTCACATCTTAAAACGGAAAATATAATTATTGTTATTTATTAAATTACTTTTAGATTAAATAAAAAAAAAAAAATTAATTATGGTAAGCATTTAAGTACACATAGCCTTTTTCGTGAAATTTTGGTGATATTTTAATGTATTTTTGCATGTATACTTTCATTATTGTCAATGTTTATAAGTCCCGAATCCTAAATAGAACGTAGGTGCCTATAATAATATAATCTTTACGTTATGCAGTTGTAGGCATTTATGTAATTTTATTATCGAAAAAAGCATACACTGTCTGCAGTGAGCCGGGAACATTGCAGTTACTGGCAATCAAAAACCGAAAAAAAAAATAAAATAAAAAATAATAATAATACGTATTTCAATGCAGTTGATGTCCGTATAAATATACGCAATGCGGCGGTTTATCTTTTGACAAAATTAATATATTGCGCGGATACAATCACGAATCGGTATGTTATGGTATCATTTTCTTATTTACCATCGGATTTCGAAAGGTTCGGATAAACGGAACCTCCGTTCCGCGCCGTAAAATGTTTTACGTTCAAATAAACGCAATGCTATATTCGCTGCGAAACGTCCCCGCCCTCTCACGTTCGCGCGGGATCCGTTTGTCCGGACTGATTTGTTTGTTGTTTGCACCTGCAGTATAATAACGTTCGGTCGTGTTTATCCGGCCGTTATATTATTGTTAAGCGGGTACATTTACGAGATATTTTCGTTTGTGAAATCCGAAAAAAAAAAAACAAAACAAAACAAAAGAAAAAAAAAAATCGATCGTTTCTACGGCGGCGTAGGTCTAAATAAACACAAGAACGCCAGCCAGACGTACGCTGCCCTTTTGCGCGTACGAACCTACAGACATAGAAAGAAAAAAGAAACACGACTACTCGGCAACAATAAACAGCTTTGCGAGTTTCTATATTCTTACGTGCGTATAAAACGGGTTTCGTTTTTTTTTTTTTTTGCCTTTTGCTTGGCACTGACCGTAGGTTAGAGGTACGTTACCTACAACATTGTGTGTGTGTATGCGGTACTCGACAATACGGCCGCAGCAGACGGGCGACGGCAGTCGTCGAATTTTACCACAATAATGCGCGCGTTCTGTATGCACGGCATGGCATGGCTTGCTAAAATCTCCGATCCGGGGTTCGCGTGTGAGCGAACAAGGAAGCCGACCAACCCCTTCGCCAATCGTTCAGGGCACGACGACGACCCTAAATTAATATTCGACGCTAACGCAATTTTCCGTCTCCCTCTTCATTATTACCGCAGCAGCTGTCTCGCTGCACGACTTTGCCCGGTGTCGGTATTGAATGACAAAAAAAAAAAAAATAAAAAAATTTATACAAATCGAAAAACGCGTTTCCCCGCCACTCCGTTTCCACCCACCCTCCCGTACCTTTCACTGGTGTAGGCTTGAGGAAACGTTATAACCGCGCGACATAGCGAATTTTCGTTCAGCACTGACAACCCTCCTGTACTGTTGGTTTTAACGTCGCAGTAAAATGACATATTATCAAACTTAAATATAATAACTACGTACATTATCTATGTCGTGCAGTCGTGTTATTTTTTTTCGTAATTTCAATTTGTAATCGAGATACGAGTGATCACGACTTAAAAATCCTTAAAAATTAAAATAACGGCGCGTCACAAGTAATGTTCTTATATTAAAGTTCGATAATAGGTCAATTCGCTCTAATATAAAACTAACAGCGCTGAGTTTGTCCTTGTTGAACGAAAATTTCCCTTGTCACGTGTTTGTAAGACGGTGACAAACACGTGCGGACATAACGTACTCCTATCGTTGGTATCCGTTCATTTTTTTTTTCCTTGAACATGTATTTTCTCACACTCGCGATATCCAAATTAACGGTACAAACGGATTTTTTTGTCCGTGCCCGTGGGTAACCCATACAAAAACAACATGAACAACCAAAAAAAAAAAAAAAAACAAATCCAATTTTCCTTCCAAAAATACCGAAAACACAGCGTCAGTCGCGGGCTGGAATTTTTAAAAATTTTCTCGTAGCGATCATCGCTTTCGTATAATAATATTGTATAAAGAACTTCTTTTCGAAATTTCGAGTTTCTTGGCTCAATGGTTCGGGCTGCGCGCAAGGCGGTAAAATAACAGAAAAAAAAAATAATGACGCAACGATAGATTTCGATGCCGTCACGTGATTCTATATAATACGCGGTCTGACAATGATTTGACGCCCAACCTATATAATTTTACAATTCATTTTTCGTATTATCGTTTCCGTCCATAATCGTCGTCGTCACTTTTATTATTATTATTATTATTATGTTATTAAGAGGACGTCATATACCCGCATATTATGTGTCGTCTCCGTCTTATCAATAACGCACGACGTATAGCAAATTTCCGTTTAACAGAACCAATATTTTGAGCTGTTATAGAATATTTAATAGAGTAGGTACCTAGTCAATTGACCTATTATCAAACATTTTTAAACTGTGATGTATCACGCCACGTCGTCGACTATCAATCAAAACCTTGAGCTCTTTTTTTTAAACCTATTTTTCCCCCTTACCTAATCATTCTCGTAGGATTTGTGTTCCCAATATCGAGTTTATCGCGTATCGTGTAAAATTTGTCAAAATTGACGTTCAAGGTTTTTGCTGGGTTAGCCGACGATATATTATAGTCATATTATTTCACTTGGAAATTGAAATATCGACTTAGTTGCACGGAGATAATGTTCCTATCTTCAAGTTTGATGATAGATAAATTATTCACTCTAATATTAAAACTAACAACACAGACAGTTGTCTTGCTGAACGCAAATTTGCTATGTCACGTTGACAAGACGGAAACACCACATGCGGGTATAGGATATGCTCTTGAGGGGCCTCTACGCGCCGGTGATATATGATTGTGTACGTTTGTCCCTTTTGATAGCCCGATTGCGTACAAAAATGAGTGAAACGTCGCCAACATGCACTACTCAGTATATTTACTGTATGTATGAAATTGTTATGTGAATGTATAACATACGAATACCTAGTGGCTATAGTGAATATAGTAAATTAACTGTTAAGTAAAAATTATGCGTGAATTAATAAACAATTATTTTTAGTTATATTTTATCAGGTACTATTGAAATAAAACCAATATTAGTAAATTAAAAACTATTATAAATTAATAAATTAATAGATTATAATGCAAAACCTCGCGAACGATTACCAGTCCCTGTAGAAAAAAAAAATATAACACATTATCATCTATTTTAAATTGAGCGAATAGGTTAATTATAATATATTACGTTATTACATTATAATATATTACATGTGGTTATTTTTTGGATAATTTCAGTGTTGGAATAGTAGTCGTGAAAATAATGTCACTATTAAGTTTATCAAACTATAGGCACTTTAAAGGTTAGTTAATCAAAGGTTTTTTCTAAAATAAGCTAATTTACACATTTTTCACAAATTTCACGCTTGTGAACGGCAACGTTGTATTAAATTTGGGTAAGTAGAACGTACGCAATCGTATTAGTGAAAAAGGTCTGTACACATCGTATGCAATCGTAACGCACCCCTACGCGTGTATTTTTGCTCAATAACCCGTTTTATAGGAAAAAAACTCTCGTGTCTCTCGTAGTGTGAACTCATTTCGGTCATATTTTCTTGTTGGAAAGAGAAAGACTCTTACAAGGCGAATTGAACTTGAATTTTAAAAATTATGTTTCTAAAGTTGTAAATTGAGCTATAATATAACTGCTTATTTTAATTGTATTTTTTGTGGTTTGCGGTTACATAATCAATAATCAAAGTGCAATGCGCACTGAAGTTTTCCTCTTTTTTTTTTAAAAAAAAAAAGGTTCTAAATCTGATCGCTTTGAAGCATGATAATTTTTTCTGTAAAACATGTTTTGTGCGAAAAAAAAAACGGATCGTACACAGGCCACTTAATATACAAATCAAAGCGGTTTTAATATCGATTGTTCAGAACTGTTGTTAAAACTATTAGTTTTAAATGTTAATTATTTGTACGAAAAAAAAAAATCACAAGCAGGACCCTTAAGTGCGCGATATTTGTCTCTTCGAATTCGTTATTTGTTCTTCGTACAGTCCGTAAACACACTCCTATAAAATAAGGCTTGCGCTATTATTGTTATTGCCTTACGATAGTTGTTTGCGTCTCGAGTCGGTCTCTATACCGACCGTTTACCTACATTATATACATTTCGAATGACGTGTAAAATCGAAAATGGTCCGATGATGATGTAGGACGTACCCATACCGATAACGGCCGTGTATAACGAATAACAAAATAGACGTTATCGGTTTAATGAATTACGATTACGATGTTACCGCAATATGTTAAATATATTATTTTGTATTTCTTAGAATATGATGCATTTGTAAAATATAAATGTTTGCGAATTGCCTTTTTACACGAATAAAATGCTATTCGGCATTTTGTAATATTGGATGATAGGTATTAATATGATAATATTATTACGCGAGACTGCAAGAGCAGAGTGTAAGGTGTCTTTTCTGGAGAATTGTTATTAGTCTCGCGGCGTTTAAATCCTTTCACTTATAATCGTTATGAAATTATGCGCGGTTTTTCAGTTTTCCGTAACGCTTTAGAAGTTTAAAGCTGTAAATCGAAGAAAAAAAAATAAAAACCTCACGATATAATATCAATTTAAATGTTATGATTTCATTAGGAATGTATCAAAACAAAAATGAATTTATAAACCGCGAGAAAATGTAAAATATTATTACTACCTACACATATTATAATATGGAACGCGATTTAAGTGTGATGTTATGTAATAGGTGTCGGTTGTTCATAAAATATAGGCGCATATATATGTACAAATTTTCTATGATAATTGTGTCTAAAATATTTGTTGTTGAACATTATATATATACACAACTATAGTTTCGTGAAAAGGAAAACGTGTTTTATTACCGTGACCTCAGTGGCGTTTTCATTGTGACATTATATTGATTAGGGATTCCAAGGCGTTAACAATTGTTTGGTTCGTACAATTATCGTCGTCAGACTAGCACGGATTTGTTTAACGATGTATAGGTACGAATTTAAACGAAAACTCAGATTTTCGCGTTCTGTGTATTATTTTACTGTCGATATATAGTACATTGACTCGAAACATTTGATTAGAAAGTCCCGTTTATAAATGGTGCGCATAGAGTCGTGATTTTTGTTCGGATCCTCTGCAATTCACCGAGTAAAAACGCGTCTCGGGGGTATCAAATCGCGACGTTTATAATATTTTGTTTTGTCGACCACGGTCCACGGGCAGCGACCGCACATTGATAGTGTGAATATATTATTCTATTTTCAATCGAAATGCGTTGGATTTGCCGTGTTTGATGACGATTCCCTGTGTAGATCATATACATTTTTGGAATTAATCCAAAATGTGGTCAAAAATAGAAATTTTTTTTATTGTTATTATTATTTGTAGTTATTGATATTTAGATAACAAAGTGTTTTTACAGAAGTCAGAATAAGTCTGTCTGGCTTAGTTTTAGAGTTATAAGCGGTCAAACGTGACGAAATCGGGTCTCTAATTTCATCTATAATATGCTTTTCATTTTTCCTTGTTACTCGCCCGACGTAATTTTGCACAACAAATGGAGGGTAGACGGGTATTTTCGATTAAAATTATCCGATTGTGCGCAGCAAAATATGGCGCGTTGGAACGTCTGTAACTCTAAAACTAAGCTAATTAATAAATTATCTTAATTTAGACGTATTAATTGTATATACATTATTATTAGCCGTAGGTACGCCTTTGAAGTTTACACCACGATTACCACGAATGTAAAACACAATACAATAATTTGTGGTTTAGACACATTGATACCTACACTAATTTTAAATGTATTAAAATTTAACAACGTATTTGTTAATCAGATTATCTTCTTGTCTATTATTATTTTATTCATATTGTAGTACTTCATTACTTCTAGTATATTGTATGCACGTAGGTATATGATAAATTTAAATACCCACCCACTTCTTTAGACCCGCTTCACCATGCCACTGATATACATAATAATATGATATTAATATTAATCTCCCACTGACGCGAACTACGACGTAATTGTAATTGGCTCCAATAGCGCATTGCTCAGCGTTTACGTTTTGTTCTTTTTAAAAAAAACGATGTGTTTTCATTTTTAAAACGTTATGAAACTATAAAATCACACTGTCGAGATGATGATGACAATAATAATATTAATAAGGAATAGCTAATAGTGTTGATGGGCTTTCCGCTATTATTGGTGGGTAGTTAGGGGAAGATAGGAAACATACAGTGATTTTGTTTTATTTTAAATAATTTATATCTGTACGCGACGATAATCATCGCTAACGAAATCCGATCCTGAGTGACGTTAAACATGTTTTTAAATACCGGTGTTTATTACGATTAAAATTGCAAATGAAAAAATATAGTAATTGCCGAATAGATAAAAATTTGTTTTCAGAAAAGATACAAATACTTGAAAATCGTATAGTAAGGTTTTTAGTAAAAAAGTTGTGACACAACGAAAAAAAAAAACACTAGTTAAATCAATATGTTCTTCCTCGCCGCGCTCAGAATCTACCTCCATTACTTTTTCCAGTCTTGTTTTTTTTTCTCTTATGCATTTTTAAAATTATTTTCGTTCTATATTGTTTTAGCGCTTGTATACAGCTGACAGTAGGCTGGCCCCGAAAAGGCCGTTTTTCTTTCTAAATTTTCCTAAGAGGTCTCTGGACTCCTGGTTACCGAAATGACGATTGGTTTCTTCCCGGTAATACCGTTGTTATACCACGGTAGACCGAAAATACCGGTGGTCGGTAACCTACAGCCGCCGATAATAACGCGCGTATACCGGTATCGATATTCGAAACGATTTTATCACTCGTCTACTGTATACTCATATTGCTGCGGGTGTTGTATACTTGACGGCGATTTTTTTTTTTTTTTTTTTTTTTTTTTTTTTATTATGGTTTCTCTATTTTGTCCAACATGACGTGCGTGCATCAACGGGACACATTACATAGCTGTTTGTTTCACATAAATATTATGTCAACTCTCTCGTCGTCCCCCTATTATCGTAAACAAACATTAAACACACTCGCGTTGACCTTTATCCCACTATATTTCCATGCACACACGCGCGGACCCGCGGCGGTTGCGCTTCATAATATTACTATTTTATATAAAATCGCGGACAATATTATTACGAAAACGCCGTACTTTTGTGGCTAACGCCGGTAATGTAGATAACGCGTGTATGCACGTATGTATATTTCTTTTTGTTTGCAATTCACACGGTACGCGCTTGTCGAATAATATGTCACCGTCCGTGTACGTTCAACGTGTTATAGACGCGCGGCGACCTTCCCGCATTGGACTAGGCGCCCGAGCGTTACATCCGATTGTCGCGGACGCGCAATGTTATTATGACTTTATGTCTCGCGTGTAGTAGGCATACTTTTAAGAAGCCGCCGGCCGACCAATCAATACAGATGTACGCGACGTTATGCGCGTCAATTGCCGTTTTTTCTCTTTCTCCGTTTCTTCGAAAATGAAACGCACCGAGAAATAATTCGACAAAAAACGACCGGTACTGACGACGGATGTGCTACCGATGTTCCGGAGGGTAACTCGAAGGACCGGGACATAATAATACAGCGGCAATCTAATTCGTATCATTTGTGCACAACGCCGCTAAACCATTGCTAACGAAAAACGATTTTGCACAGAGTGTTACTATAGATATAGTCATGTTATTCCCTTGTTGCCGATTTGCCAATTTTTCTCGTGCATTGAGAAAACCACCTTCTCAATACGCTAATAAGATCAAAAATGCTGTAAGAAAGTTTCGTAAAAGTTTTTGATTGGAATAAGATTTTTGGTGGAATGAATGTTCATCCAGGCAAACAAAACGCACATCATGTATAGCTTCGCTATGAATCTTATATTATTACTCATTTATCAATTTATACGCCTGTTAACTGTTCTTGACCATTTTGTATCTGATGTACAGCATTATATATTTTGGAAATTTGCATGTGCCCATTGCCAGTTCCGGGCAAGAACTGTACAATAAACTTTTCAGGAGCTTTCATTATAGGAACTATTTATTGCACAGTATAAAGCAAAATCGAATATTTTATTATTTCAAATTTGTTTTATGTTATTTTCGCTTATCGCCTAATATATGAGCTACACGCTCACTCCCGGTTGAAAATTTTGTATGACTGTAGGATAAATGCCGTATCACGAACAAAATCGTTTGGAGTCAATATTATATTTTCGTTTTTCTAATCGATAAACGCTGAGCATTCTGAAATGTGAAACTTTAGGTTGTCAATAAAATATTTTTCAATATTTGGCGATTTTTCTCAAAATATATATGACATTTAAAATAAAATAACACGTATAATTTATGTTAAATCTTGAAAATTGATGTTCGTGTATTGAGTTTTTTTGTGGGGGTTAATATTTTATATTTTAACGGTTTTATTCAAATTTATTGTATATATATATGGTAGTTAATCTCTAGTTTACTCGATCATACACATTTTGTAACAACTCTTTTTCTGTTTTATTTATTTAAAAAAAAGTCATGTTTAAGTAATTTGTATTTAAATAAGTCAATAATTTAATTTACTGCAATACTTTCTGTGTATTAACATTAAAAATAATTCTATTTTATTCCTACGCGATGGATTTATAAAATATTCTTGCAAAATTTGTAGCCTACGCAATTTTATTCGTATTAATCGTAGGTACGCCCAAAATTATTTTTATAAAATATAAATTTAAAAAAAAATTGCATATTATTATTATAGTTACTGTTTTACTATAGTATTATAGTCATATAATATTATGCACCGTGGCATGCCTAGACATTTTCAATAGTAGGATAATAATGTGTAGCATAAATTTATCATAAATAAGTCTTAAAATCTAATGTTTAAATCAATAAATCAAGCTTTTCGTTCTAACTTCGCTGAAATATTGCATACATTTCAAGGTTTTGTTATTGTGTAAAACGCCAATGGGAGGGGGGTGGCCCATTATTATGACCCGCTATTGATCGTGTCTGATTTATAATTTCGGATTTTTATTCGATGTATCCGTCATACAGGACACTATTATTGTATATTTTATGCATTGAATTTTATTAAAGTGTATATTTACCTATAACCATGTATCATAACTAATTCGAAAGGGAAGGGGGAAATCATACTATATTCGGTATTATCACGAAGTCACGATTTTAGTGATCTATACTTTTACCAAAAAAAGTTTAATTACCATCTACTCACCGAGGTATACGGCGATTTTTAATGGCATACTCTTCTATATAGACATTGCTAGGTATCAAACTCACCATTGTATAGTATAGAGTTTGACCTCTTTATTATTATTATCATGAAGTCAAGTTGATTATTGCGACGTAGGTATGTGCATATATATTAATATGGTATGTATCTATGTTAAAAATAGCGTTTTTTTTTTTTTTTAAAGAACGAGTGCTGCAACAATATGGAATACTATATACGCGGATATTATTCTAATATATTTTACCGTCGGAGATGAGGTATTGAGTTTCAGCGTATTCAGACGTGATTTCTCATTAGATTACTCGTAAAAATAATATTATGCTCCGTTCCAATGTGCATTATAATACCGTTCTGCGGTATCTTTATGCGATCGTGTCCACGGGATAAAAATACAATAATAATATTCTTAAAAATAAATTACTACAACCTTTTTCAATATAATAATAACGCACAATTATTTATCGAGGCGGGTATATCGTATATACGTGAGCATAGTCGAGTGCGTACGTAAATAATATCACCCCCTCCTCCCTCCGTCAACCGTCGTGTTTTCGGTGCGTTTAAGTAGCCGTGAAATTAGCTCGATATAAAATTATAATAATAAATTAAAAAAAAGAAATACGTTCCGCTATCACAATCGCGGTGTACTTAAATTGAAATTTGAATTAGAAAAAAAATAATGTCGTTTTGCATCGTGCGTTACTTTTTTTTTTTTTTTAATTATTTTCAGTTTTAACGGGACTATTACTGTCGTATTATTCAATATAGAGTTATAGGAAACGGTAGCGTTTTTGTACAGAGTTGACTTTTCTGTTTACGATTACAGATTCGTATTTTCAAATGCGCCCTGTACTGTACCGGCAGTCACGAACTAATTTCGATCCGAATAGTCGCGTATACTGCGCCGAAACATTTGAATATTGAAATCCCATTCGTGTGTTTGTCGTAAAGACCTGATCGAACGTTATAACACTCCAGCGTACCGTGGCCGGAGTTTAAAAATTTAAAGTTTTTACAAAAAAAAAAAAAATAAAAAATAAAAATTTAATACGAACACTGAAATACGCAACAGTAATACAACGGCAACAGCTGCACGCGTGTGCATTTCTCTTCGTGTTCTTGTGCGCCGTTGACATGCGGCCAACTATGTATCTACGGGGCCGTTTAGCCGTACAGGGCACCACGTGGGCGAATGCTATTCGACCTTACGCTAGTATTATAATTTATAGTATTATAATATACTGGGCATCGCGATGATTTGCATATATTTCGAGTTTTTTTTTCCTATCGGTTTCGAAAAAAAAAATCATCTTCCATATATTTATATAATATTCAAAAAACGAATAGATAATTAAAATACTGATCCGAAACCATAATATTAAATAGGAATAGTGTATATTATTATCTGTTGGATATAGACTGCACTCCGCGTATAAGGTATATGCAGTCGTGTCAAAATGTAAGAACTTGTGCAGCGAGCCAACAACTATCGTGTCTCGTGTGCAACCTAACATTATACGAAATGTTGAGAAACTGGTTCTTATATTATATATACTTGCATTTTACAGTTTTAACGAGGATTTTCGAATATATATACTTACGTGAAAAATGTGAGAATTTTCGATTTCGCCCGTTGGGTTCCTATATATTATATACTTATACTATAATCTATAAACATACACAAGGAGATTTGGGCGCGTGTAAATATTCGAAACTCGCATATAATTATATGTGCATGTATCAAAAGTGGTCGTGTGTGTGCGATGTAAATTTAATGTCTGCCCGAAAATAGACGATGATGAAAGGCATGTGTAGAAGTAATAATTATAATATTTCATTAATATTATACGTTGAATACTTAAGTACATATAACTATTATAATCGTAATAATTTATGAATAACGATTTTATGTTAACGATGAGGCCCATATCAAGAGTACATAATTTTTTTTTTTTAGTAGGGTTTTTAGAAAATGTCTATGTCTTTACGTTTACGAATATAGACGGCAGAAAAGAAATACCCCCCGCCCCCCCTCGCATAAACGATTAACTATTTCGGACCAAACGATTATCGCGGAAAGGTACCTGTATCTATATTATATTATAATGGTCCTGTCCGTGGCTTTTATTTTACAAACCGTCAACAATCGCTAATGACAAATTGCAAATGTTTAGACAATTAAAAAGTTTGTTTTACCATTTTTTAGCCATTGTTGTAGGTGAGAAGTTGGGAAGGTAGGATACATAGGTTATTTCATTTATATCTGTAAGCAACGATAAACCATTGCTAACAAAAGACGATTTAAAGCGCAGTTCGGTAATACATAATTTGAAGTGCCGTAATTTTTTTAATCTAACCTTCCTACGTTTTTTACTTGATTATTATGAAAACCAATTCGAAAATCAAAAAGTGACCTGTATCAACAAAAAAGATCTCTTTTCGTTTTTCAATTGGAGCTATGTATGTGCCAGAAAACGTGGTAGGTACTTATTTAAAATAACGAAATCGTGAAAAAATCGTATTTTTTTCCTCGGTTAATCGTTTTTATTTTAAATACCGTTTCGAAAATCAAAAAATGACAGAAAAGATGCTACATTTATACATCGGAGCAAGTTTTCTAGGAAAAAAATGGTCTACAGTGTAAAAAACCATCAGTACCATTGTAGAAATATTAAAAAAAGGATAAAAAAAAATCGCCCGATGATTTTGGAAATTTTATCACGTCTAGATAAGTCCAATATAAGTATCATCACAAAGATTCAAGTCTTTACGAGTATTTTATAACCGAATTACAGCAAAAAAACTACCAAAAATCAAAATTCTTTAAAAGCTCAAAAGTGGCTTAAAATTTTTGGCAATGATACCATAAGAAAGTAAATCAAAAAGGTATTTTATTATTTTTCGATTACATCATTTTTTCTGATAGAAAACATTATCCGTATTTTTATAAAATAATTAAATCGTGAAATTGTACGTTTTCCTACGTTTTTTTCCCACTAAAATGCTTTTATTTAAAAAATTGCGTCGAAAATCAAAAAAATGACCTCTTTAAAGTACCATCTAGACAACTTTAGCTTTTAGAAAAGTTGCTATACGTAAAAATCGGAGTAAGTTTACTAGGAAAAAACGTGTCCACAGACTTGAAAAAAAAAGAAATAAACATCTCAGTAAAACCAATAGCTTCTTTTGCTACGCTCGGAATATAAAAAAAAAAATCAGAATCGGACCACTCTACGTATAGTGACACAAGAATTAACAACGTAAAACTTATGTGTTTTAGGTCGCGTGCAGAGTGAAAAAAAAAATAATCTTTGGAGTGTATTATAATATGCCGTTTGGTTTACGTTTAATAATATTTCGATTATTTATTATAATAATATAAACCAAAATATTACGTGTGAGAACGTAATCACGAACGTTTTTTTGTTCACGATAATTCGGGATTAAGCGAAAAAAAAATTGATACGGATACCTAATCCGTATTGCTATTGTACGCACTGTATTATAAATTAAATTAATTTATCGCTACCACTCCGTGTCAAGATATAGCTTAGAAGTAAGCATACAAATTTAGATGCTTTTCAATAATTTTTTTCTATTACATCACCTACACACCGTATCACACGGTGGTTGACGTAATGCATATCTGTGTATTCGGCATTAATTATTTAAACATTACAGTATATCTATTGTTAATTGTTGTGTTCCTTATATATCGTGCTAATTTTGTTTATCTTTCGTCGCGATTAAAACGCATAATATAGCATTATAACGTTACAAGTACGTCCGTAAAATAACGTCAACGATACTGAGATATTATTTCCTATGTTTTTTATCTAACAAGTGCGTGTATTAGTATTAATATTATTTTCCATTACGGTGATGAGATACTGTGTGCGAAAATCGAATATCTCACGCAACGAACCTCTCGATAACCGCTTTCGACGCGGAGAACTATTTTCATTGGGTAATTTTTTCTTGTCTTTAATATTATCTTACTATTACTATCGTTCACACGTAATTATACTACTCAAATATTAATATTGAGTAAGTGTTCAATTGAACTCAAACCACACTATACATTGGAATTTGTGGACCTTTCCACTTATCTTTTTTCAATATATAATTTAATTTATTCTATAGGATTGTTGCAAACAAGGTAACAGAAAATAAAAATTTTAATCTTCGTATCTTCGTCATAACGATTGCTGTTTCAAAATTATAAAAGTACCACAAAAAAAAAGAGCCAAGGGGCGGGGAATAGATCTCCCCCCACGATTGCCACATGCCATTGATTTTTTCTTAATATAATAATTTAAACGTACTATGGCTTATGCGAATTTTTGTCTACTTTTTAGTCATCACTCGTGGGTTCATACTTCACATTTACAATATCATTTGAATGCCGTTCGAACACAATATGCTTGTGCAATAAAAATAGAAACTATAATTGACTATGTAAATATTGTTATAATATTATACTTACTATATAATATTTTACCTGTCGGATTTTACTGTATTGTATTATTGAATATTCGACACCGATTCGGTTGCAGACGTAACGTAAGTAAACACGTGCCACATGTATTTAAATAATTTTAACAAAACAGAATCTTTTGAGTAAATACCTTCTGCCAGTATTATTGCTACCAAGTGTGTAAACGTTTTTTTTTTTTTTTTTTTTTTAATTTTCTATTCAACTTTCGCGTTGCGTCAGTTACATTATAATCATTTTTAATAATTTTAAGAAATACATTTTGTATATTTTAGATTTTGAGCGAAACGAGGAACGTGTTTTTATTCTCGGTTCAATCAACTACTTTATAGAAATTTTTTGTAGTATTTTTAATCTCATCGGTGCCATTGTGAAAGAAATTTTTAGATTTTTTTTGTAATTTTCAAAATAAATGGGAAAAACATTACAATTGTTTATGTAATTTTTGTTCATTTCTGGTATACTTTGTTAACAAGTTTTATCGTTGCGTAGAGATGTAAATTCAATTACTTTATACATTATTCTCCATTTTAACTTTTCTCCTTAAACAGTGACCTACTCATTTGCAGTATCAGCTTTTTTAGATTCTGAGCGCACCGAGAAACGAATTGGTTCAACTTTGATGTTTTTTTTTTTGAACGACCGAATTGAAGTTCAAGTTTATTAAAAATATGAATTGAATTTCAAAAAAAAGTAAATTCGAATAAAATACAAACAACATAATTCACGTTTCATTCGTGCATTTTGAACTCGTTCATTCCGATGACTGTATAAAGGCCATAATATAAATGTGTATAGCATAATATGTTATAAAACATAACGTATAATGTATAATATGTTCAATGTTCACACGAGAATAATACGTATAAGAAGCAAGAGAGTAGCTCGGCGACTTTGACTGTAACAGCTATTAACGGTGTATTTACTTGTCCCGTGTGAACTGCACTTCCATAGGCATTATAAAACAGGTGGTTTTCGTGCGGTATGAGAATAATATTATATCATTCTCTCTACATTATTATGTACGACTGGCAACTGTTATGTTTATAGACAATAATTATAATATTATTACGTCTCTGCGTGTGTGCATTCCAGTAATATTATTATGTGTGTATATATGTGTATAAACGCGTTTACCTATGTATTTTATACTCGTACCTGCGTATAAGACCACGTGGTACGTGTGCGTGTGTGTGGGTTTTGGCACACTGTACGGCGGAAAAAAAAAATCCGCGCACATTCGTCTCCTGGAGAGTGCACCGTATTATAATATTATTATTTTTGGTTGATACGACGCATCTATAAACACGAAACGCCCGACGAGCAAGAAACGCGTGGGTTCGCCTGCAGCAGACGTCATCGTATAATATTTTCGCGGTATAGCCGGGAAATCGTTGATAAAATAGTTGGTAACACGGCGTATTGGTTTTTTTTTTTTTTACATAGATTGTGCCTCGGGGATGTTGACCTTTTGATGGTGCAAAAGTAGCGTCGCACCGTTACAGTGCAGTGCAAGCGTATAGGTATTGGACGTTCCCGGTGTTTTATTTCGAACAATAGGTAGATGGGTCGCCACGACGAGGCGATTTTTATTTTCGTGCGATAAATTTTTAGAAAAGAAAAAAGAAAAATGAAACAAAACCATGTTGCCAATTGAGCGTTCGCGTGTCTTTCAAACGAGACTTATTTCATAATACAATGTAAACTGCATATTATATTCGTATAGGTACATTGCGGTTTGGCATCAATTCACTATACCTGTAAAGTATATACTTTTAGTTTTTTTTTTTTTTTTTTTAATTTTCAAAAACTAGTATACGAATCGATTGTTTCTAAATGCGTGGGGCGAAGTTGTTATAATATTTGTTTTCGTACCGACGATCGAACGATTAATATCGCAAATTATAATGTGCTAAAATTAATGAATATATTTGTTTGATCTTTAATCGGTCGCGTGGGGTAAGTAATTTCCCAGTTCAAATACAGATGTTACAAATTTCAAAAGAAAGTGCACCAACGTAATATTATACATTGTATATAGTGGTTGTTTACATGTTTAGATGACTTTATCAGCGAATCAAAACTTCTAGTATTGAGTCTGAATTTTTAAGTCTGAAAACCAAAATCAAACGGGTTGTGTTTGAAAAATATTTACCCTAGCCACGTATATAGGATAGTGAATGAGTAATTTTCGTTTCCTGTTTTGAAACATGTGCGGAATTCAAATTCGACGTAGGCACGTGGAAAAGTTACTATTATGTTTGCGTGTTGATATTATGGACGCATGTAGAAACCCAAAAAATAATCGTACATAACATAAGGTTCTAGACTGTAAATACTCAGATCGTATTTTCGCATACTGTAGAAACTTGGAATTTCACAAACCGTATAGTTCCAGACTGTATAATTTCCGAATTTGATAATTTTCATACCGTATTTTTACCGACCGTGAAAATCCGGAAATTCACAAACCGTATAATAATACCAGACGGTATTTTACTAGAAAAAATAAATACGCAGAACGTATAATGACCGACCGTAATGAAAATAACCCTCGATTTGTTGTGCAAAACAACAAATGGGTAGATAATAGGGAAAAGTGAAAAAGCATTTGATATTATTTGATAACACTGATCGGTCGGTGGATTTACATTCCGGATCTTCACGGTCGGTAAAAATACGGTTTTATTTTCCGAAAAAAAAAACGGTTGGTGGCATTACGGTTGGCTATATATTTTTTTTTCCGGATTTTAACGGTCTATACAATTACACTTTAATTCCGGAATTATACCGCCTTCCGATGTTATAGTGACACGTTTCATCGGTACTGAGACCTAAAATAATGTTTAAATTACAATATTATTATTAAGAATGTCGTTGAACTTGTACTTACATATATAAAATATGTAATGGGCACAATAATTGTTATAGTATACTCGCTGTACAGGGTGTCCCACGAAGATACCCATTGTAATCTCTTCGCGGAAATGATAAAGATAATCAAAATCAGTTTTTTTTTTTTTTTTATATTACTCATACGGATAAGGAATATATATATATATAATATATGTAATTTATTTAGGTTAATTAATTTTTTATATTTTATTAAAACGCTTCAAAAATAACTTTTTATTTTATTTTCTGAACATTTTGATGTTTCGACAGTTTATTTTCATTAAATTCGTGATTTTTAATAATGTTTTTATTAAATTTCAGAGAAAAGTAGAAACTAAAGAGTTATTTTTTTTTTAGTTTTTTTATCAAACATAAAAATTTAATTCAAATTTAAATATTCGTAGTCCCTATACTTGCGAGTAATATAAAAAAAAAAAAAACAGAATTTTATTATTTTTATTATCTCAGGAGATATCGCAATGGGTATATCTTCTTGGGACATCCTGTATAAACGAATCTATAACACTGTGATATTGGTTTTGTAGATTTTTGTTAATCGATTATTATTTTATCGATGTACACCGCAGTCTGTAAGTGCGTATAGTGTGCGTGCGTATGGTTTTTTTTTCATCATAATATAAATTAAAAATTCTCTATTCATGCATTATAAAAAAAAGTTTAGAAGGGACGTACAATTATTTGTTTTTTTTTTCAGACATGTATTGTATATCTACATGGAAATGAATTCGAAAAAAAAAACATGATTTCCAATGAGTCATAATTATCTCTGTAGAAATTGTGTATTTTCAAAATGGTTTAATTTTCCACTTTTATCCAAATTATGTTTAACAGGGGGGTGGGGCATCAGCAGTACCGGATTTTTTTTCATATATACTCGCGAATGGTACGCAAATCTGTTTGCTCGTTATTTGAATAATATACATTATAATACATTCATTTTCGCCAATCCACACTACTAATTATATGCTTTGAAATTGAACCGTGTATGATAATATAATTGTATTATTTCGTATCGACATATGTTATCGTGCGTGTAAATCACCGGATTTCCGAAGTTTAACCGTCCTCAGTTCCGTGGATTGTCATTTTGTTTTTTTTTTTTTTTTGTTTTTGCGAATGTGGTGTTTTTTTTTTGTTGATAATTATACTAATTAATTTATTTTGTTCGTTGACAGCGCGTATTATAACGTTGTTATTTAGGTACACACATATTGTTTGCATAATATATATAAATAAGTAACACGTTTTTTTTGTCTACCTACACCGGGAAAACTCATAGAGTTCACAAAAAAAAAAAAAAAAATACCGTTCACATTCTCATCAGGCAAACGTTACAAAATATGTGGTAGGTATCAATTAATTTGGTTGAAATTTTACCGATTATTTTTATGTCTTGTACTATGTATGCATTTTCGTCAAATACCATTTTTCATCATGATAAATTCGTTTTTCGAATCGCTCGCCCACTCTTTTTGTACTTTGATGATTATGTATCGAAATTTATGAAACGCCACAACGCCGAATGAAAAAAAAAAAAATGTTGATATAATATTTTTAATTTCAATACAACGCATTAAACAGACGGTTTAGGCATGATGGTTGATGGTAACAGGTTGTTGAACCGTGATTTATAATATACGATAATATTGCACGTGCAATTATAAAATATTGTAATTTATCGCCAATTATTAATAATAGAAAAATTCCAAGTGGCAGGCGGGTCATAATAAGATTGTTTGACAATAAATCAAAATATAGTTATTCCTCGTCGTGTTGAACGATCCTCGTGCAATCCTGTTAAACAGAACACAATCAGAAATGGGTACATATAGTTTTATTTGTTGAAAATAATGTAGGCAATATAGGTGTTATATCCTTGGCCCGTTTGATGCCGGGTTTATCGTCAATCCTGGTTTATTTCGAATTGACAGCTGATATTAATTTATTTGATATCGTCCTTAGGGAGTACGCAAATATTAAACCAAACTGTTTTAACTAATTATTTATTTATTTATTATAAATTGGACATACGTTATAAGAAATATAAAAGGTTTAAACAATATACTGAACTGAATCGCTGTTATTACTCGACTGACTAGGCATTTTCGCATTTTTATCAATACAAATACTTTGCGTCGGTATCGTCGCAAACTCCGAATAAGACATTCGCTAGTCTGACAACTACATTTATTAAACCTCTCTTTTCACGATGGCTATTTTTTGGTGATTCAATAATTCTTATTATATGGTCTATATTATTGTTGACTTTTACTAAAAAATTGTTTGTCTGGTAATTGTACTGACCACCAGTACGTTAAAAAGATGTAATTTCGAGGGATTGACTTAGTTTGCAGAATTATCCTATTTGCTTAATCATGCTACCGATTTTACCGCAGTTTTCATTGAAACTAGTGATATTGACGTAAGTGAGGAACCGCCAAAATTAATTATGTATACGTAAGTTATTAACTGAATGGAAATAGATTCCAGACTGGTTAAAAATTGATGTAACGTTGAAATGGTTCTTTTCTGTTTCCCCAAGTGATACAACTATGAAAACAAAATCAAGATGGGCATATAATGGAGATTCGATACCTAATATTTACTAAAATTACTTTAAGAACTAAAATAAAATATAAGTCTATTTTTACAGATTTGCCTAATTTGATATTTCGTTAATAATGATACATTTTCAACTCATTCTTATGGATTTTTATTGCACTGAATTAAAACATTTTCATTGTCATGCATATCCGTTACTGAATATGGATCTTTCCACTTGAGAATAAGTTTTCCTTTGTAGTTGTGGTCTTTAATAAGTACTTGGTCTTCTATTTTAATATTTATTTCGTGTTGATTTTTGTCGTAGACTGCTTTAGATTTTCGTTTCTTGCTTATGATCATTTCTTCGTGCTATCTCATAAGCTTCTTGAATTTTTAGTTTCATTTCGTTGTTATAATCATCGTAGTTATAACACGGTTGTGGTGGACGGCTTAGCGAGTGTTGGACCTCTACTTTTCTTCCGAACATTAACTCATATGGCTGGTATCAATTTGTCGTGTGAATTAAGCTGTTGTATCCATAAGCTAGGTATTCGTTCCAATTTTGTCTTTTATTCGTTGATATAATGCTTAAGGTACTCTATAAAATAGTACTATGCGACCTTTTAAGAGCTCCATTGGATTGTGGATGGTATGCTGTAGTTTTTATTTTATCTATTTGTAGTATTTTACAACAAGATATAAAAAGTTTATTACGAAAATCCAGTTTTTGATCTGTTACAATCGTTTCTGGTACGCTATGTAAGCATACTAAGTGTGCTTTTGCCAAACTATCGGCTGTGTGGTTAATTCCAATTGTAAATATTCTGAAGTCCTTTTTGCACAAAATGTCACTTCTAATAAGCGTCTGTATGTTTCCTATGATTTCACCTCCCGGTGTTGTATCGCTGTGAACGTTTTTCCCGCCAACTTAGTTAAAATTGATTGAAGGAGAATAGGGCGACAATCGACACTAATCTTTTTCGATACAAAGTCACACGCACTTAAAAATGGGTACACCTCCTGTGGACATTCTCCGTTAAACTTGGATGTATTACTTATAGTTGATTCGAGGGATAATGCTGATTTTTGTGCTATTACTTTATCTGGTTTCAAAATGGGAGTATTGTTCTCGAAATTTGATTAAGAAATTACGGAACCTAGACTATTGAAACTCCTACGTTAATTTTGAGCTTGAGATCTCGATACCCTACTGAAAATGTCGGTCGCGTTTGATCTACCGGTCGGGGGTGATATATAATTAGGGTTTGACTCAGTAGTCAGAATTGCTATCGTTGCTACCACTTGTATAAGTTGACATAGCAACAAAATATTTATTTAATTTAATATTAATACATTTTTCCTTTTCCCTTATTTTACTTATATACAATAATATAATGTATTGTATACAAAAAGATATTTCTTATTATTTTTGTTTAACTCACAGTAACATCCATATGATACCGCGCATATTGTTTGTAATTTCGATCGCCGCTGACTTGTGGATTTCTGTGTGGCACCCGCATACCGCACCCACGCGACTTCCCGCTGTCACTGCGTCGGCTCCATCGGTATGACCCACTCGCGCTCATGTCACTGCCAAGGCCAAATGACTATGGCGGCTATGGCGGCGGCGGTTGCTACGGCTGCGGCAAGAGAAACAATCGTTGAAATTCCGCGCCCGTCGATTTTGATGAATTCGCATAAACGTACAACATACAATAAACAAAATGCACACTGTATACATTGCGTGGACGTATTAAATACGTATCAAATCACGCGTATAAACGTATATTAAGACACTCTGAGGTGTAGACACGTATAAATATATGTATAGAAACACGTGTTATACGTATTTTAAAGACACTCAGCAGGGTATGAACGTATGTTTTATTCGAATTAGTACACCTAACCTGACAGATTCGTAGTGTTGACGTTCTCCAAAAAGAGCGCCGCTGCCGCCAGTTGTAATATCTTTGGCTCGGTTGATGCCGGGTTCACTGTCAATTCACCGGTTTATTCCGAATTGACAGCTGATATTAATTTATTTGAGTTCGTCCTTAGGGAGTACGCAAATATTAAACCAAACTGTTTTAACTGATTACTTATTTATTTATTATAAATTGGACGCACGCTATAAGAAATTAAAAGGTTTAAACAATATACTGAACTGAATCGCTGTTATTACTCGACTGACTACGCATTTTCGCACCAGCGATGTGTTCATATTCATAATCATAAAAATACAAAGACATTTCACTTACATGACTAAAAACAATATAGTATATTATATTCTTAATACCAAGTCACGGGTTCCCAACATAGGTATACTTAAAAAAAAAAAAAAAAATACATAATAATAAAGTATAGTAAAAAATAATGAATAATTTTTAAAAGTAATTTTTTTTTTTTTTTTTTAAATATATAGTCGGCAGGACAGTAGATATTTATCTGATAACAATATTAAAAAAATAAAAGTTATATCCGATCGAAAATAATCTCTCGAATAAATCCGTCGTCTATGCGGTCTACATATATATATATACATATATATATGTATATATCATAAAAATATATTTTTCCCGATTTATAATACATGTCCGTTAACAAGGTTAAATATTTTCTGTACAATGTAAAAAAAACTCAAAAAACACGTCTTTCGTTTTTACCTCGTTCGTGCTGTTTTGTTAAAATTAATTTGGTCCATTCGAACGTTATTTTTGAATAATTAAGTATACTCAATAATTTTGAGAGAAAATGAATGTATTATTGGTCAGTATAGTAAATACGATGTGGTTTTTTATTCTGTAAACAACTTTTCTACCGGAAATTTCGTTCCAATCGAAAACTTTATCGTAGCATTTTTGATCTAATTGGTGCAATATTTAAGTCATTTCGTTTTAGTTTTCTTAATAAACGAGAAAAACTAACAATTTGTTGTATAGTTTTTGTTGATTTCCCAGTTTCCTCGATAACAAGAGAAAATTACGTCTAATAATACTCCGCTGAGAATCGATTTTCGGTAGCAATTTATCGTTGTGTATACATATATAAATTCAATAAATTCAATTATTATATATTATTTCCTTCCAATCGAATTTCCCGTTAAAACAATGGCACATCCGTAATCAGCACTCGGCAGTATCGGTTTTCTTATTTTTGTTTAGCACGCTTCGATAGTTTGTTATAAAGATATCCGGGACCCAATTATTTTAGTCTATTTTCATTGCTTCGGATACTATAATAATATTGCTAACTGGAGTAGCTAGACAAATTTCTTATTGTATTACAATAGTAGTAATCGAAACGTCTAAGTTATACTATTTGAAAATAATAACATAGTAGGTACTAATGATGATATTTTGTTTTTTTGTCGCGTGTAAATAATTATGATTATTATGATCGTGCGGTCGTATTGCTGTCACGGGTCAAATTTTTTAGGTAACGATTCGATTCTGTTCCATTCAACTGTGGTTTCAGGTGTTTTTTTTTTTTTGTCAAATATTTATTCTCTTGTATACATATACTCACGTTCAATAACCGTTAATTAAATTTCAAAAAGGAAAAAAAAACTATAAAATATGTATGGAAACCAAACACGCTGCAGTATGCACCTATTCGATTGTTAAATATTTGAAAAACGAAAAATATCTATGTACTAGATTCGATAGATCGTATTTTAATATTATAATATGATATATATATATATATATATATATTCCTCGTGGCGTTTGATATTTTCTATTTGTGGTTTTATGTACTTGCCTACGCGTATTTGTATAAACTGATTGTTTAAAACGTATACTACGGTATATCGTTTTCCGGATGAGTATACATAGTGTGTATAACACGTGTCGAAATGTAGAAAGCCATTTTGAAAATTACAATTATTTTTCGGTGTCACTGACATTTCGCCAAATTATGATAAATATTTCCGCGCAACAACGCGTTGATAATATTATTTTCTTCTTATGCTTAATCTGGAAACCAAAGTCAAAAACAATACACATATATTGTTGTGCGATTTTTGTTCGAAACGTGCGACTTTTGATAATCGAATTTCAGCCATTATATCACTTCGAAGTCGGACTTATCGTCCGGAATAACCGGTGGGAAAACAATTTCTAATGTTAATAATAATTATACAATGCAAATTTCGTTTCAAACAAAGACGTTGGCGTACCGAGAGTCTTTAATATGAGGCGCAAGTCTATGATGCTTTTAAATTGTTCACGGACTCGCGGACTTCCTTCGAAATCACTTCGGGAGATCGTCTCCGCATAGGTACCAATAAAGAACCGCCGGAATAGAAATTAATTTCGAATCCGTATAATAAATAAACTATTATAAGTATGGTTATCTATTACGTCGGAAACGATTTTGTCGTGGGAGTCATATTTATTTCGGATGGTATATACCGAAAAATGTGATAGTAAAATTACATTAAATTATTACGAAGTATAGTTTTTAATGCGATTCCGCGAGCGCTCGTCCGTTGAATATTAATGCGATTTTTTTTATTGTTGTACACAAATTGTGATGTACGATATAAAATCGAATTTCACTTATTCGTATTCTTTAATAGGTACACTCTACGAACATTTTTTCCGATTACGACTCGATACAAAATAAAACAAAAAATACAATAATAATATTATACAGTTTACTACAGTTAAAAGGGGTGCTATTTATTTGTCATTTTGAAATCGAAGCTACACTCTTGTCAGTGGGGTTTTTAATAGTCGTTAAAAAATCGATTAGAATTTCTCAAACTCAATACATAATATAATTTTAAATTCAATACGCTATTTTAAAAACTATTCGAAGTATAAGTTATTTATAGTTGTCGAGAAGAAAAAGAAGCATTGGCGACGTGTGGACATGGCGAACAACGATGAAGATAAACTGGACGGAAAACGATTGTATATAGACATGTTAAACACACTACAAGAGCCAAGGCAGATTATCAAGACGATAGAAACAAGAAAGACGAAATTTATCGGACACATTATACGGCACAACGGTTTTATTTTAAATATTATAGAAGGAACATTAAATGGCGAAATTGGAAGAGGACCACTGAAAGATACAAACATTGATATATTGAAGAAGATATAAGTTCTACGAAACTATGTGTCAATGAAGAGATTAGTTGAACAAAGATAGGATTGAATGTATGGATAAGCCTTTAGATTAAAAAAAAAAAAAAATTGTTTTTAAATAATAATATTTATGGAAAACTTAAAAACCGTATAAATTGTCAGAGATAATCAGATGCGAGCTTCAGATAATATACTCATGGAACTGGCTAATAGCGTAGTTGTTTTATACGTGCATAGATGCGAATATGTTGTGTATGAAATTAGAAATGACTTGTACACACTCGGTGTAGTTTTTTATCAGCTCTATGTAATTACGGATAAAGAATATTAAATAAATACCAATAAATCAATTACTTTATAACATCGGAATATCCGGTACTCGTATTTATAATATGTGCAGTTATATACTTTTACCCCGTCCAACTATGATTTCCGTCATCAAAACGTCGTAAGTAGGTACATACAGTTATCAAGACACAAAAGTCGTTCTTATAATACATCTCTTTCGATCTGTATATGTACGAAGAAAGCGCGGTTACAAGTGCACCGAGTTTATTATAAATATGTTCTGATTTATTTATATATTCTGTATTGATTTATCGTTAAATTTTCGCATTATTTTTTTTTTTTGTCTTACGAACAATAACCATTTTTTTTTTATTATTATTATATATATTATTACAAGAGGTGAAAACAAAAGAAACGCTAGAGTTGTGCTCCTCGTTTCGAAATCGAATACAACTAATCACAAGAATCGCACAAGAATGCTATTGTTAACGCAGTAGACTTATATTATTATGCGTAGTGAGTCTATAAAAATACTTATCCGAACGGCTCGGTATAAATACAAAATAATAATAATAATAATAAACCATCTTGTCAAAGTATTTATTTTATTTTATCGCGAACTAACGATTTATAGGCATCCCATTAAGCGAATTTTATTTCGTAGTTTTTTTTTTTAAAGTTTTGATTGAGCGCCTTGTATATACAAAGAAAAATTTGAAATAGAATCTTAGAAACCAATATATATATACCCACAGTCACAAAAATATTCTTTATCCAAAGTTGAGACGAAAATTATGCGGACCAGTCGAAATTATATTTTGTTGGAAGCAAAATGTTGTAAACAGCTTAGAAAAAATTATCATATTAGATTTGTAATGTATGAAAAATCAAAAATAAATGTAGTTAAAATCTTCGCCGATTAATAAATGACCGTTTGTACATTTGTTTTAGTAAACATCCATACCTCGTGTCCCATAAACATATCTCCACTAGCGGTTAGACCAATCCGCCACTTTAACTTTCTTCTGCGCAGTTACCCTCAATGAGGAGAGTATTTCCTAAATTAAATTCACTATTCCGTTACAAAATCTTACTCTGCGGATGTTCAATAGACTCAACCATTTGTCCATTTGAACACGGAAAACCTTGTCGTATAGGTATTCAAAATTTAAAAGGTAAAAAAATCATGTTTCAACGCCGAATTCGCCCGATTGACGCGGTTTACATAATATACAATATTATATAAAACCAAAATCGTGTGCTACCTAGTAATGTTTAGTTGTTTTAGAATGTTTTTATTGGCTCGGTTTCATTGTTGCGGAAGCCAAATAGATGCGTTTAAACTTTTTCACGCCGCGCTGCTCTATTAACCGAAATACCTATGTAAAGTTATTAATACAAAAAAAAAATTATACACATATATAATATTTTGTCTCATTCTCAGTGATATTCTATTAACGTTTTTTGTTGGTAGATCGCATTTTAAATATTATTTTTGTTAAACATTTATCAACTCTATGCGAATGAACAATAATAATTAAGTATTATAATATTTAGGTAGGTAGTTTATTATGTAAAGGTTTCGGTGTATACCTACGTCTCGTACGGTTACTTAGCACAACGATTATGTTTTATTTATTTTGACAAGTCTCTGGGCAAAATAGTAACTAGTAACAATAAAGGTACCAATTAAATATTAATTTATTACTTTTTTTTTTTATTATTATTAAACTTGGCTCGTTGCATAATCAACTCGATTAAAAAACGGGTAACGCGAATCTCGTAACTCTATTATGACGTTATGTCAAATTTTTTTTTTATATAATTATCACAATATGTTGAAACTGTCTAGTCGATGAAAATGTTTTAATGTCAAAGATAACTTTTAAATCTTATTATGTGTAAAATCTAACTTAACTTAACCTTTAGAAAAAAAAAAATTAATTAAAATCTTAATGAAACAAATGATTTAAATTTCCGCAACTATTTATGATGATGATAATAG
Source organism: Cinara cedri (assembly GCA_902439185.1). Lineage (NCBI taxonomy): Eukaryota > Metazoa > Arthropoda > Insecta > Hemiptera > Aphididae > Cinara > Cinara cedri. The sequence goes on along the minus strand of CABPRJ010000957.1, from coordinate 931,304 downwards.
ATGAGCACATTTTATTAATCAAACATATTTGGTGCACTTAATAATTAATATTTAATTACTTACCGTTACTTTTTGTTGCTTTATTGAAAACGCCATTATTAAATTAAATTGATATTTTATTACAATTTAGAAATTAAGAGGTAAATTTAATTTGTTATGTCGTAATATGTTTTTTTTCTCCGGGATCTTATTAAAAAATATATTGTTCGTGCACGTGTGACATGTTAAATATATTGCCTATATACCTCTCCTTTTATACGTTTTTTTTCGCGTCTAGATGGTATTATCGAAGAGAATTTTAACGATATTGACATATTTGTATGCATACATTTAAACAATTAGGTAATTTTAATCGATTTCATGTTCAACATGGTACATTCAAATATTCAATTTCATTTGGTATTTATTTTTGCGCGACAACTGAACGTGGTGCCGACTATGTAATTACGCGTATTACATAAAATGTTATTTTTAAAACAACTAGTGTTTGGCAATGAGTTTTCGAGATTTAAGAGTTTGCAACAACGTGATTAGATTATGATTCAATACATTTTTTCAGTACTGTAATGTGTATAAGTGTATTCAAATATAATAAAATACAAATAATTTTTAATTTTTTAATATACTTTTTGACGAATTTTTCCCGAAAATAAAAATAAATCCAAGTCCATATAGCGATCTAAACATTTGGACATTTCCCTAGCACCCCCATTCCCTCCCACAAAATAGAACTGATAGCGTAATTGTGTTTTTTTTTTTCGTTATCATTATTTAATACGTGATTCGTATCCATTATAATTAATTTTAAGTGAAATAGAGAATCGTAAATAAATTATAAATATTTAATAGACACATTGAACAAAACATTGTAATTGACCTTATAATAATACTTATTTCACTTTAAATGTTTTATGAATTATAAATTCATTTTTTTTTTTTAAATGAGTCTTTTTGTCAACAAAATAAATGTAAAAAAAATAAAACTAACTGTAAAAGTACAATAAATTTATTTGTATTGATCATGCGTTATTATTTAATCATTTGTTGGGGTTATCAAGTTTGTAAATTAAAATATTATGATAAAATTAGAAGAAAAAAAATGTTTTGATTTGAACATATACCTATTTAAAAATTGTGTTAAAATTAAAAATGTATTATCACTATATTATTGAATGTTTAAACGTTGTCAATTGATAGTCAAATATGCAATGATGAGTAAATATCCATTTTCAGTTTCATGATTAAATCTGTTCATAAATAATAATAATAATATAATGTAGATGTTTACAACATTTATTTTAAGATTAAAACTAGGTAAATGATAAATATTAATAAAAAACAAATATTAATGATAGTATAATAATTGCATAACTATTAATAATTAATAGTTTATACAATTATTGATAGTAGCAAAAAAAGCACGCTAACGCCATCGGTTCTGTTTGAAGGAGGAGGGTGTTAGGAAAATACCCAAATGCTTTATTTTAACTCGGAGGGTAGTTCGTATGCATTTTTAAATTGAGCATACAAATGGATCCGAGCTACGTAGTAAATTATAGTAGCGAAAAAATACGCTAAAGCCATCGGTTCTCATGAGAGAGTGCTGGAGAAACGTTTCTCCAGCACTACCCCAATTTTTGGTTTGTTGGACAAAAACTAAAGACGTACAAATTTGGAAAATAGTCATACAAATTCATACATATTGCATATTAAATATTAGCAAAAAAAAAAAGCGTGAGTGAACCGAGCATTGGTTTTACAATGATGTTTTTTTTTTCCACAGGAGTTTTCTAAACAAATGGGAGAACCGGGGAAAACCAGGAAAATAATTACAATATCGAACAAATACTATTAGAGAAAATAATATATATAGGTAATGCATTTGTAATTATTATATGTAAATATATTGTTGTCAAAGCAACATTATCAACTGAACTTCGCTCGTTTTTTCGTTAAGAAATGATAAATCGTTGTTTACAGACATACATTGAATTACATTGTTATTTAATTACAGTGATTGCACCCGTCTTCATCATTATCTTAGGACAAATTTTTCTTTTACAATTATAACTATTATTCTATTGTATTGAAATTTATTGTTGAATTTCCCCTGAAAATAGACATTATTGCACTGTATTTTGTTTGTTATATACTCGACACCCGTATATAAATTATATATCTTTATCTGATATACAAGATGGAATTTAAATATAAATATCACCATGTTAACGCGAGGGAGGGTAATTTTTAGCTATGAATACCTCTACAGACCCTTCCTCAAATGATCGACGAGGATATAATTGTGTATTGTATGACTACGTTATAGTATCCTTAGGATATCATTACGAGGGTTTCAAATTTCACCCGTACCGTTTTTATTATTAAATTTCACAATTTTTTTAAAAGTAGTAAAGTAGTATATATAAGTAGTATACTTTATATATTAATTTGTTTGTAGCAATTATAGTATTCCATATAATACCTACAAAAAATATTTTAATTTATTAAAATAATATACTATATAATATTATTTAAATAAATTATACTTACGTATTTTATTGGTAACGAATCTTGTAATGCGCGAATAGTTTCGTTAAAATATACGATCTGTAGGACGAATTTCATAATTTTCGTGAAATCGAAGTCGAATGGCATCGTGTTCTCGAAAAGATAGATTTCACTAAGCGGAGGATACGACATAATATCTTTGTAATTTAATCGCCCATTGCCCGTAGATATATTCGTTTTTATTTTATTATTTATTTTTTATCAACGTTATTGGAGATTGTTTTTTTTTTTTTTCAAATACCTACCTACTGTTTCTTTAGCGCACCGTGTCGAATAACACGTTTATAATTCTCCCGGGGAAATGATTTATAAACGGGTATTTCGTAGTATTATTCAAACAACTCGACGTTTAACGGACAGTTTTATTACACCGTTTTGACATTTACCGCCCTGTATAAAACCTCTAATCTATAACATCATCGTATTTTATGGCTTGACCATATATTAATATGTTATAATAATAATATAGTGTTTGTGATTATAGTAAAGATATTTGTTTTTAAGTAATTGAGCTGTCCGTGAACAATATTTTTAAGTAGCACAATAAGAACAACCCATACATTATAATAATATGGTGCATTATATAGTACAAATTGTGCCGTCATTTAAATATTTTGTTTACCCGAAATATTGCCAGAGTTCTATACTTGGGTAAACTTCTAAATTTGCCGAATGACGAGGAAGGTTAGGTTTATTTACTGATAAATATAATTTTCTCGCTCCGTTTGAATAAGGCTATCATTTTAATAGAAACATATTATAAATTTGCATAAATAAATGTATAACTTACAAAGAAATAGACTTATTTTCATGTAATTTAGGTTTTATGTATAAAATACGAATTGTCATTAAAAGTCGCCAAGAAAATCTAAGAAAAATCGAACATTTGACCGCAAATTACTTATTTTTAAGAGTTGTCCATAAAAAATAGAAAATTAATACAAACAATTTTCTAATATTTTTCCAACAGTCAAATAAAACATCCGATCGTACTGTAAAAAAAATGTTTATGGTCAATGACCGTTAATGGGGCACGAATTTCGATCCGTTATGAAGACGGTTTGATCCGTTGGGGACTTTTCAATCCAATAAGAATATTTTATTTTTCTAAAAGGAATCAAAATATCAACGGGAATAATTTGATCTGATTGGGATCACGGTGGTCATTGAAGTAATGACCACAAGACCGGCGATAAACTGAGAAATCATAATCTATTCTATATCATCATTATACGACAGAAAAATAAGAAAATTAATTGAGTTCAAACACTTTAAATATAATATCATATACGTGTTTGAATCCGAATTTGGAAAACTGTTAGATGTTACATTTTTTTTTAACATTTTATTGGAAGTAACTATCTATCCATAATAACGATGCGCTTTCGTTTACAAAGATATGACCAGCTCGTGCAACATACAAAATTTACTCTGTACAAACAAAAATGAACACATTCCTAATAGACTATACAAATGATGAATACAATTAATTAATTAATTAATCTTATAGTTATTAGTAACGCGATAAATGTATATAGGTAATTCAATACTTTGCTCACGACGCCAGAAATTAAATACGCGTTTTTTAAGTACTGATATAGGTATACCTACTATGGACTAGTAATAATATTTTAATAAGGTCAATAAATTGTCAGTCGTCGAGTGAAGTTTATAATAATACAATTATTATATTATCTCGTATATTTTAAGCTTTTTCGATTGTGGGCACGTATATATTATAATCTCGAATGCGATATACGAATAAATAAGAAAGCAGAAAACAAAAAGAAAAAAAAAACCTCGTCCGTCGCGTCGCTCAGTATAAGTGGCAGTCGGCGGCACCATTCGGGCACGTGCACGTTTATATTATTATTTTAGTAAACGTAATTCATAATAGCTAGGCGACATTTTGAACCGGCGGATCAAAAAGTCTTATCAACATGTTCCCGCCGGATTTCATTAAGGGGAGAGGGAGGGTACATTTTGATCTGTTTTGTAAAATAATTATATGTTCTTATCGGATTAAAAACTTTCCAAACCGGATCAGAATGTCCCGTTACCACGACATTTGCAGTTCAGTCCGTTTATTTAACCATATTGATAGTCCGGTAAAATCGTTCACATACATACAATCATATGTTATCCATACATTACTTTTGTGATGAGATATTTTTAATTTGATAATAGTAAAAAAAGTGCGAGATCGCCGGTCATAATATCCAAATTTCTTCTACCAATCACCCGCAGTCACCACCGTATGAACTGGTGCAGATAGATAGATTCGCTGATTATACATTCTGAATTCCTAGATAAAATACTCTATGTATCCTCTATGGTGATTATAGTATAGAAACCATTATTAAACGTGAGATTTGCATACATTTTTTTCCATTTGAGAGACCTCATTCATTTTATTAATTTATCTCATTTTTTCAGAAAACCCAGATTTCTCAATAAATTTATCTCGGCCATCTCACGCATTTCACTTATTCGTTCTGCCATTCGTTGAAAAAAGTTCATTTATATCTCATTCCATTCAGTTTCATTGTTCTTAATTTTTCATAACGACCTTCCAGGTTTGAGATTTAACGATTTCGGTTAGGAAATGTATATTATTTGTTTGAACATTAATTTTTCGTCGTTGTGTTTGCCGTGAAAATATAGTCTACATAGTCTTTACTTTGTAATTGGCCGAGACGCTATCGTGTGGCTTGATATTTTTGACATTCGTTCATGTTGAACATATTTTTCGTTGGACAATTTAAAATTTCGACCGAACACGGTCACATTCGGAATACGACTGAACCGATGAACGAGGCCGCTCGAGTATAGATTATTCAGATTCTTACCAATAAAACTACTAAAATATTAAATTCGGGTATTATGCCACTGAATTATTGAAATTTTATCCGTCCCGTAAAAATGGATAGTGTGTTCGGCTAAAATCAGATCGAGTGTACGTAGGTGAAGCGATTCTTGCGATTCTTTGAAGTTTATTTTTCATTTTTACGCTGCCTTTAACACAATATACATATACGAATTTATATCGATCCATATATTTTCACTGGACGGAGAAGGAGGAGAATATCTACAAACAGAAGCCTTATGAACGGTGTTCGTGATAATATGTAAAGTACATAACAATAACTGCCAATTTCGAACACGGCGCGATGGTTGAAAGTTACACTCGTGCAGTTACTTACGTACATTATTTCTACCGCGGCCGTGAACTTACACTGTTAACCGGGGTTTTTGTGTTTTAAATTTTATTTTGAAAACAGATAGCATGAATGTTATAATAAATATTTTCAGTTTTACTACGTGCGTAAATTGTTTAAAAATGTTTATAATATCATATTCAAATTTCAAATTGTAATTACGACTATTAAACGGTACCCACTACACACATATTATAATATTATTGATTCAATTTATAGATGCCGTTTGCCTTCGATTGATGAAATATTATAATAACCGTTCGTTATAATTGCGTTGGTAAATCGTATTAATTAGTATAGTATTGTCGTTCGTCGTAGTATGTTTATCAATGTTAACAGTGTGCGAATAAATAACAGTGATATAAGCTGTTAAAGAAACCAGTTTCCGTACAAAATAAAAAAAATCATATACCTCTAAAGTTTAGAGAATTATTATTGTAAAGTCTAAACGGTATTACATTGTTTTATTCTATTATTCGTTTGTTTATCACTCGTAATCAATAAAACAAAATACGAAATAGATATTTGTTTTTTACGATTTATCGACACCTAACACTCGATTCAGAGTAAGTATATTATTTATAACGTACGTATTTAGTGTTACGAACTCGTCAAGACGACGATTATTGCGAAACACGCGAACTAAATTTATTATTTACATCGAGATTGTAATGAACGTGGGTATATGACATTGGATTGTGTGGATAAATTATAAAAAGTCTCAATATGATTTCCCAAACAATAGAGACGGCTTTTGTACCTACTGTATTATATTATTGAATATAATAATATATATTTGTAAGTTGCATGTGCTTGAAATTTAAGTCTAAGGAAGTTTAGCAGTTGAAAGAATCGATTTTTATGTCAACCAGTTACGCAACTAGGGGGAATTTGGGGGTTATACCCCCCACCCCCCGAAATTTAAGATTTTATTTACGAATTCTATATTTATTATGTACATACGATATGTAGTACTATATTGCAGCGATCACAAACATTTTTTTGTAATTTTGAATACGCGTGTACGCGTCGTCGTTTCATTTTAATAACTTACTAAGTATAGGTTAGGTTAGAGGTTTTACTGAAAAAAAAAAAATCTGTTAAGAGTATATTATTTGCAATTATTCATAACGACACATTTTTGTTTGTTTCGATGAAAGTATCGCCGTGTCGATCGAGTAGGCGAACGTTTTGCGTTATTCTTATATTTATAAACCGGCAATGATGAATTACTGGTGCATGTAGAGCAACATATTGTATACTATTGCGTCGTAGCCATTTGCAGTTGCGAGGTGCAGTTGCAGTTTGTATATTGTAATAGTATACTGTAAAAATTATGCACTACTACTACCTACTCTACTATAGTGGCATGTGTCGTCGATTGCAGGGCGATGTTTTGGATATTATGTACTTGCTATATTATCTACTTGCTTCTGACGAGCTTATAAGTCTTCAATCGTTTTCGCCGACTCACCGCGATATTTTGTAGCCTACCTATTAAATATTCACCCATATAATACGGTGGACTACTCAATGATTGACAAGACTTCTGTTTGCTCAGTCTTTATTTGCCCCTCGACTGGACGTAAAATATATAGCACTTCGATGTATTGTATTTTGAATGTTCCAACAAATTATATTTATTTCGAAAACGGTAGTTGTATTCTGTTGAAATTTACTACCGTTCAATCTTCTGTTTTATGTACGACTCTTTTTAATGTTTTCAGTCACGTTTTTGTTTTTTTTTAGTATTCGAATATCACTGTGTAAAACTTAACGACTCGTTTAATGTTCTAGATGAATTCGATTTTTTTTTTATCTACAGATATCAGGTACTGTGTGAAAAAAAAATTATCTTGTCCTAAATAATTAACTGTATTTCGGTATCTACAATAATTTAATCAAAACTAATCATGACATAACAAACACGTTATATTTTGATGTAGATTCGACATTCGGGTGTTGCACACGTAAATGTGGATACATATAACGACAAATATATTACCGCATATTATATTATTATTTATTATCGATAAATTATAAATGTTATTATAATGTGTTGTATATAGGTATGACCTTTATAATTTCGTATTGGGAATATAATGTTTATTGTTAGACGGTACTCGAAGAAATTTTATTATTTCCGTGGGTTTTTAGGTTTATTCGGTATTTGTTTTTATTCATATTTATTTTTTAATATGATAATTCGATCTTTGCCATGGTAAATATTTAAATTGTCGTATTGCCTAACAACACGTGAGATCGTTACAGATACGTCACATTGCGCGCGTTTTAAATTATAATAATGATATTTAATTATGATATTCCGTAAGAAACATCAGTGATAATTGTCTCGATACTAATACAGTTGTTATATTGTGTGTTTTTTTTTTTTTAACGATTAAGTCAAATTCAATATAAATATTTATATTTATGTTATTATTACGATGATAAGCAGCGTGGTTGTGTGTTTATAAGTGAGGCGTTTATCATTTTTGTTTATGTCCTAATATGGGCCATATAAAAAATTACATTACTCGTAGAATAAAAATTGCGGCAGTTAGGTTGAAATTAGATTAGCCAGAGACGCTGTGTACAGGGGGGCCTCGGGTCTGCAGCCCCTCATGAGCTTGTTAAGACGGAGTTCATCCCCCCACGGTTCTCATATTATAAAAAAAAAGTCAATATTTGTCATGTATATCCTCAAAATACTAATTATTTTATTTATAACAAATTAATTGAGAAAGATGAACGGTTTTTTTTCTGATATTGATAGTAGAGAAAAAGTAGATTTTTCATGGTTTTATTATTAAAATGTTAATATTATAACATATAAAACAACAAATAACTATATTTCAGTAATTATTGTTTAACAAATAATTTAAGGAAAATAAAAATAGGACATATTTTGGTAAGATTTAGGTAAAACTGTACATGTGTTTATAAAATAGAGGGCCTTCCCATGACAATATGACATTTTCAAAACCTGGCACCTCTGCAGTTAGCGAAATATTAAAAGAGGATAATATCAAGGGCTGTTTTTCTAAAATATTGTCAATCAAAATATAAATAACACAAACAGAGGGGTGAATGATGTAAAAGAAAATTAAATGGTAAACCCCGCTTTTCACTTAGGTTATTTATCGGTTTACCATCTTCCGTGTGAATGGAAAATTATTAAACATTATAAAATACTTTCCAGTCCTGCGCGGAACCTCTTCTCCGGAATACGAATATATTTTTCAATGTTTAATACGAACAAGGTAGCTCGGGAAGTATTTCGTCGATGATGTTAGGAGAGCGCACGCGCGTGTGTTCTCATCAAATGTTTATTAAATATTTTAACATCTTTTATTTATTTATCAATGATATTTATTTGATATACATAATAATATGAAGTTATATAATTTATATATATATATATATATATATATAATTGCACGACTAACGAATTAAAAAAAATTGAATAATCGCTAATAACTCTACTATAATATATTTGGCCAATGAGGTTATGATTACGGGGATATTTTTTAATAATTAATTTGTAATTTTGTGAACTTGATGACACTCATCATTTTTATTTTGCTTCCTTTTATAAATAGACGTAAAAGGGCCCATACACGCTCAGTTTATCTGTCAGGTTAACTGTGTGACGTCAAAAGATTAACTGTGGTAACTGTGCAGTTCTATCCGAAAAAACGTGAATTATTTGGCGTGAGCTCCGTGACCTCAGTCCTATCTGGTTAACTGTACGACAAACTGAGCTATAGCTACACTCGTTCATTTTTTTCATCAGGCGAGGATTCAGATAAACTGAGCGTGTATAGGCCCCTTAACACTGCGCGTTCCCCATGTTACCCGTGCCTTAGGTTTTGTCTAATGTAAAAGTGTTATTAGAGAGATACACGATTGGATTAAGAGGGAATTAGGAGAAGGTTACAATTTTTCGCGTACATTATTTTTCGTAAAATGGCCAAATCAAAAGTATATTTATAGCTCTCCTTGTCCTCAGGCTATGACCGTAATCCTGTCCTGGAAAGCGATATAACCGATAATCCGAGCGTTTACCTGTAGCTTGGGTCAAAAATGCCAATGCCTCTTTTTGGTGAAAATGAGTTTTACGACTAATCAATTTTCTATGTTTTTACTAGCGGTAAAAGGGGGTATCTCAGTAATAATTATTGTGAAATTTGAGAAGACCAATGTTAGGTTAGATTAGTAGAAAAATTACTACTGCAATATCAAAAAGGGCCGAAAATATGTTTTGTTATTAATTTCCCAAAATCGATTAAAACTGAAATTGGCCCTTTTTGACCCTAGCCCCAGATATATATATATATATAGAACTTAAACTGAATAACGTATATTATGTTAACCAACGGACTTTACCTCACTCCGCTATATCATATCGTGTATGCTACCGATTTCGTCGTTTTTTCTCTATTTTTTTTTTTTTTTTTATCTTTTTAATTATTATAGGCCGTGTAATACATAACGCGTGTAGTACAACGACTGCGATACACGCGGGGCGATATCGGATATGTTTATTATGTAACGCGGACTATATGCGCAGCCGAAATCGAGCGGCCAAAACGCGTCACAATCCATATCGAATGCGCCGTACTTGACGGAGGTCTGAGACCGCGGGCGCGCGATTGACGTAAATGCGCCTCGAGTGCGATTAACGTCTCGGGTATCTCGCCGCGAGAACTTCAAATTTGTGAAAATCGCAACGGCCCATGACCCAGGAGAAATCGCGCGCGTACGTGTGTTATCGTCGACGCGTTGAAATTCCGAATCTCGACCGTGTGTCACATGGCGTTGCGTAACGCGCGGGCAATTATTAATTTCGGCGTTTGAACAGCGCGATGTAATCGATTTATCGTCACGCGCATTATAGGTGTACAGGGTGTAACAGGACTGTTTGCCAGTTTTGCACTGGAGTTACGCGCCCTACAGACGTAATTCGGGCGCGGGGACGTATCGCAAAAGACCCGCGGTGTCGTCGAAAAACGCGAGGAACCGCCTCCGGTTTCGCAATAGCGACCGGACCACGTGCGCAATATTCGACAGTATATAATAATTCGTTTCGATATAGGAACGCGCCTCTGCAACGTACCCATTATAATACGGCTGTTCGCGATAAAATAACGTCCTTGGCGACGGCCCACGGGCACGGAATATAACGTTTGCGTCCTTCAACTTGTATCATCACGTAACGCGGGGTCGCCGGAAAAAACGAAATAAAAAAAAATCACGCCGCTGCCAGAGGCGTCCGTCTTCTTCTCCCGCACAACAATGCGTTTCTTCTTCTGTTTTTTTTTCTCCGTACGCGTTTTCGTTCGACGGCTACAACGACAGCCGCACATCACCGTACGCATATTTCTCCGACGTGTTTCCGACGATCTTCGCGGCGCGGCGCACGCGAGAGGCCGGCGCGCGTCGCGTTTTCTCACCGAATTACGGAGGGGACGACGGGCGATTGCATCCATATTTTCCCCGATTTTGAAAAATTTGGAAAAAAAAAATTTTACATTTTAACAAACACCTCGGCGATAGTAGTAGATTAGTGAACTAATCTACTGCCCGATGTGTCCGTGTATGAGTGGAAGTGGATCCGCCATTTTTACGGACTAGTATGCAATTTTAGTCTGAAAAACCAGACTTGTAGGGATTTAGATTTAAAAAATGTATTATCATTCTGTAGGTTCGAATACTTGGGAATACGATAGATTTTATTTATTTTTTTTTTTAAATTTGAATTCCCTTTATCATAATATCGACGGTGTTTTGTTAAAAGGCCGTATACCACTAAAAATCGAAAAATACGTTTTTGGTATCAAAACAATCAGAAAAATTAGGAGCATAAACTGGTATTTAAATACAGAAAAAATCAAGTTGATAATGTCGATTAAAATATATCTTGGCACCCTTTTAAGATATAATTAATTCAACATTAATATGTTTAAAGGGCGTATACCACATTCAATGCGTGTATACATTGTGGTACAAGGTTGAAGGTATTATGTGTACGAGTATATTGTTTTCCATGATAAATACCATTAAAAACGATTTTGCGGTTGTTTTAGCGAAACAGTTTTTTTGCTTCCTGAAAAAAAGTGATATTTGATGACGCCCTTTTAACAAAACACCGTCGATATGTAAACGGCGAAATACATAAATTACAGATTTGAAAATTTTTAAAAAATTAAATTGAATTGTTGTTTTTCTTCAGTTTTTATGTTATGTGAATAAATTGGTCTTGGCTGTACTGAAATGTTTGAACATTCAACACAAAGTACATCATTAATTGTTGTACACGGAAGTGAAAATAAGTGTAGTGTTTTTTTTTTCGAACCTTTTTTAACCTATCCTGTTTTCTTCGACAGCCCTGATGATAATAATTACTATATCTGGTAAAAATTCTCGAGGAAAAAACGTTTTTTTTTCTTTTATTTTATTTTTCAGGCTACGGGGTTCGTAATAATGCGACATACGTTTATCGGTACATGCACGTACGCGTACACCTATACGGCATACGCATTGCATATTGCACTGACCAGACCTAATCAATTATATTAAATCGATATCGAATTATTCAACGGTGTATTGTGACATTGCAGCCAATATAGTGTATCTTCTATTGTTGAAAAATATTATCATTTATATCACGTGGCCTTTTAGTACGAAAATATTGTTATTATTATGTTAAATGTCCGTAGTCGGTGTGACGCCGATGATGAGTCGATTATAATAATACGGTATCACACGGTGCACAGCCTTATGACATTAAATGCGTGTCGTGTTCGTAAATTTAACGCAGATACTATTTCTGTTTTGGTTACAGGCCTGTATTGAATGTCGTCGGCGCCGGAGACGCTCAGCTCCAGTCGCATCGTCATAACCGCAGTGCCATCGTCGCCGACGTCGCCGTAGTCCTTGTAGTCACGGAGACGGAATCCACAGAGGAAATAATCACCTGCAACCGACCGCCCGAACCGCAACCATGGTGAGTACTGACACCCGTATCCACGTATCGTACTCCCTTAAAATCGCACCTTTGCGCCGTGCCTCGAAATTCGGCTGCACTTTTCAATTAGATAACAGTATACAATGTCAACCTTTTTTTTTTTGTTTTTAAAGCACACTGTGTAAAATTATACCGCATTAAATCAAAATGTGACAGTAAAGTATACTGTGATGACTGTATAATCAATAAAATCCACAGTAAAGTTAAATTTTGCCGATTAAAAATATATTTCGATATCGCAATGTACAACGCTTTTAAAACGCATAAAACCGTGAAAGTGTCGGACCGAAATACCCTAAACACTATATTTCGGTTCAAATTTGAAATAAATAATTAGTTTTTCTCAGAACTACAAATTTAAAGAGGCGACCTTGTTACAAGGGTATATACGTACTTACCAATAATTATACATATATATTTGTACATGCTTCCGATAATTTTCCGGTTTACAAAAATGTTCCTGAATTTTTTTTCTCCGTAGGTTTGTAAGCGTTTAAAGTTAAGACCATATACACGAATCTACAGCAATTTTCCACCAATAAAATTAAATACTCTGTTCCTCCAATGCACACATCATTTTCGTCGCGTTATCGAAATAAAAAACTGTTACCATCTTAATACAACACCCTTTATCAGTGGCGCAACAAGGGGTTTAGGATTTGGTTTGGGGTTTTTTGTAAATTGTTCAAAACCAATATTTGATTATTAATCAATTTTAATAAATAAAAACATTAAGACGTCCTAATCGTGTATAGCAGTGTGTAACCAGCTATAAACTGATTTCAATATTTGAAGAAAAATATAGGCATGATTTTGATACAAAGAAATCGTTGGAGAAAAACGAAAAATACATTTTTAAGAAGGTAGGAGGAAAACAATTCCAACCAATGTTATAGTCGCGTGTTGCCAACAATTCGGATTAACTGAAACATTCCTCGTTGAGTGAATAATGTGTACTGTTTTATTTGAAATCTATTGATCTCACTATCTATACTGCATATTCAGAGGTAACGAATAAAAACTAAAAACTAAAATCCTATTAGTACAAATCCACAATACATTTGAATTAAAAATATTTTTTTTAATTATTGTTTTGGTCACGTACACGTTATTTTATAAGCCCAAAACGGGTTATTTATAGAATCACTGCAGTTCATCGAATTTTGTTTATGGAGTAGTTATCGTGAGATTTTTTGTCCTAAATAAGTATAAAAAATAAAGGTACCCTTATAATTTTATAATAATTGATATAAATTAAAAATATATTATACACTTTTGTACCCTGAAAATAAAAAGGTAGCCCATGAGATTTAAAAAAAAAAAATTGTCGTCCTTTACAATGATTTAACTCGACCTAACCCGTAGAAGAAAAATTCGTTCATCCCCCATCCTCTTATACCACTTTTTAAACACCATTCAATAACTTGAAAAAAACCAAAAACCTACCATAATAAATACTCCTGGCAAAGTATTTTCTTGCAGTATTTAGCTGTATTTTTGGTTTTTAGACCTTAGTTTAGATATATTTCCACTGTGTCCATCCGTCCGTCGTATGCAAAATAGTATATGAGCTGCTTATCCCTTTGCCCTTTTATCTAATTTGGGCTCTGTGTATAAAAAATTATCGATTTTGAAAACACGTATAAAGGAAAATTTTCAAATACATTACATTTAAAATAGTATCAATGAAAATAAATTATGAACTTTTAAATTACGAGGGAACTATTACTGTTTCGAAATTGACCATTAAAATGTTATATTAGGTAATACTATCATTTAAGTCTGACTTCTTAATGAAAAGTTTTTTTTAATTGGAATTTATTATTTGATTTTCCCATGTTATGGCTTTAAAATAATTTTTTTTTTTTTTGTATCTCTGTTAACAGTCTGTAGTATTCTGCGTGTAGGCACTTGCTCGGCTACGATTTATTTGTTGAATATTTTTATACGGGTTGTTTACATAGATGATAAAAAATGGATAGGCTATATTGGTATTCAGACATTCCTAAATATTCTATCTGACACACGAATAATGGGTGCAATCAATTGTTACTATACCCGTGGCAACAGGAAAACAATTCACGGAAGAAAGGTCAATTTATTGGTGAGTATGGTAGAAGATGTGATTTTGCAGATAATAATTCTATATATCTTTTTGATTCGGGAACACTGCCCGCTAAGTGACACATGGTATACGAGATGGTATCGTACTCATGTCCATCCACTCATGTCCTATCCATTATGCGATCTTAATGATAATTTTACCATTATGCTCGTATTATTACATACAGTTCAGTGGTGATATTTTTTAGCGAATATCCATCGGATGACGACTCCCCGTCCCTTAAAAAATCGCCACGAGCAGATAGACCGAACCTCCCCTGAATTTTTAAGATTTCCTCAGGTACCCTTCCCCCCCGTTAAAGTATTTACTATATTTCTATATAAAACACAATATTTGGTTACAAAATTGACTAGTTGAATAGTTTACCGTTTATTTTCTAGTGGACACTCAGTAAGAATAAAAAATCTTATACACAACTGGGTGTCCATTTTGACACAGAAAACCTCATTAAAAAATATCTTACACAATATGTAAGCAACGCCCTCTGCACTTGAAATTTCGAAGCGATTTAAATACTACACACACAGTTATGTTTTATTTAGTGGTGAGCCGATCTGACATTCTTTCGATATCGGATATCCCGATATTTTCTACCGATATAAATCCTATATATTCGATTCCATACTTGAAATCAAAATTCATCATATGTTGGTATTGAAATTAATCGCTACATCACTCGAAAATCATATTTTTTCAAACGATTTTTGAATTCCAGATACATTATTAGAGACGTTTTTTTTTCTCGAAGATATCTGTTTTGAATAAAAAAAAACCGATAAGTCGATATCGATGTACGACATCGAATTATGTTGATGCTCATTGCTCACTAGTAATTTTTTTACGCACTTATTATTTTTGTGTACATTTTCGTCGGAATGTGAGAGGAAGAGATTAAACATTTAATAGTATGTGTCCTCCTCGTGAATTCAACAATACAATACAACAATAATTATTACTATATTGGATATCGAATTTATCTTTTGTCTTGTTTTGGTGCTTGACGAGGTTATCACCACGACAAACTCCGTATTAATTTGTACTCATAAATATATAAATACACGTACTCGAAATAATTAATTTAATTTAAATCGATCGTTTGAAACTCAGAGGCTCCAATTAATTATTATTATTATTATTATTTTTATAATCGCCTCCTGACCCTCGTTTAACGAATTTCTATTATTATAGATTTTTATGCGTATTTATCAGACCCAATGATTTACGTTTTCTTCAATGACGTTTCAAGAAAGTACAAAGTAATAATGAAAACACTAGTTATAGTTTTGTTTAGTTTTGTTTTCACGCCCGTACTTCATATACCAGATGATTTATTCAAATTATATTTTTTTTAATTATCCGGTAAATATTCGTACTATTTTGGCCTTAGTCGTTTTTAAAAATGAAAGAGCCCATTCAATAACCTGGTACGTCGATCCCTTTTCTTTTAGTATAAAAAAAAAAATAAGTTTACATGTGCCTTTATTAGTATCCGAGTTTTTTTTTTTGAAAAACAATTTATTAGTTAGTAAAAATGATCTGTTTTTTACGCAGGAAGTATCTTAAAAAATACGCTCTTTTCTAATGGTGGTAATTTATTATGTAAAAAAATTTGTGTAGATTTTCTAGTTGTTGTTCTTAACAATTTAATAAATCGACAATAACAGATAACTATTTATATTTGTTGATTTCTGGATTAAAATGGGACTTTGGCTACAAGGGGGAAAAAAGCTCGACTAATATTTTGTACCATTTACCGCCCTCAGAATCGTTTTTTAGTTTCATTTATTTCAGCTTTCAATCTACATTATTCTTTATCTTCCAAACTTTCCATCTGCAAGTTACAACAGTAATTTAATGACCCATAGTACACGGAGTATTGTAAACAAATATATTATTATCATTAATATGTACATCTATTTTTTTAAATCGCATTTACATATACGAATTAAAAATATCCATTAACTTTCTACAAAATGTAAAAAAAATGTCGGAACAATAACCCGGTATATTTTGAACGTAATTATAATTGTTCTTGCGTCGCCGATTACTTTCAAATAAATTTCCTAACTATTTGTATAAAATAAATACGTTTCAAAAAAATGTGTATTTCCATTGTTCTTTATATGTTATGATAGTGTTAAGCAATTTTAAACGATAATAGTTTCAACTTAATATTTCCAAAACAATTTTTTTTTGTCTCCTGAACATTTTTAAAAAGCGAACGCACTATTCGGTTGTTGAACCGGATAATCTGATTTTCCCTTCAAAATTGTAATACAATAATTTTCTGTGATAAAAACGAAATTAAGAATACTGTATAAAAACTAAACTAAAAAAAATAAAAGATTAGGAAACGAAATAATTCTGTAGACATTCTGAATTGTTCGCACATTTATAAAACAAATGAAAAACATATTCTCGTACAACAGCAGTGTACTCATATTATTATCGATAACAATTTTTTTACAGTATCATAATATTTCTATTCTTAACGAGTAAAAAAATGCATTATTGTTGAAAACGATTAAACATTTTGTTTAGATTCTATCCGAACGAGAGTTTTGTTTAATTAAAATAACTAACAAGCTAGACAATGTGTGTAGTTTTTTCTCGGAATCCATCAGTCGTTTTCCTTGTCCGACGCACGTGAACGGGTCAAATTTCGAAACGTCGCGGTCGTAGTTCGGTACATAAAACGCGAGATGAATATGACGTGTTGAATACGATCCAAATAGTTTTGTAGGAGTAAAATACGTCTTTTTTCGGTTTATATCAGGAAATATTCCACTATCTCTCTCATTCTCTGTTTCTTAGTGTCTGTCCTACGGGACGTATGCAAAACATCATATTCTAATAAGGCGACGACGACGTCCAGGTATGAAATTCGTCAATAGTTCCGACTTGTCTACACTGATAATAATAATTAGGGTATCTATTTTTAAACGGCGAATTGTGCGTTTACAACTATACCGCCGCCACAGTCGTCTGCCTCTGCTGTATACTGTCCGTCTGTGCGGTTTGTTGAGACGTAAGCGTTTTTATTTGTTAATTTTTTTTTTTTTTTTGTCTCGATTTAATACAATCGTATTTGTCTAGCGACGTGACGGAGGGAAAAATAATAAAACAAATAACTCCATAAATATCTATATGTACTTAATATGCAAGAGCATCGTTTTTTTTTTCTCTATTCTATTCCGTTGTTATTTTACGTAATAGGTAAATAACCACACGCGAGTCCGCGGTGTAGATAAAGCACGTTTCCGTAAATATTTCCACTCCTACTTAAACAACAATCATAATAATAATAATAATAATATAGAAAAAAAAAAATCTATTATAGCTAAACCCACCTAGGCATAGATACTTTCGGCTAAAATTTTCGCGACGGAACCCGCGACGCATAGGTCTTGCGCGTGTCCGCAGTGAATTCGCGACAGTTGCAAAAGTACAACATATTATATAGGTAACTAAACAAACAAACAAAAAAATCTTCGGAAAGCACAAAAAATAAAAAAAAAAAACAAATCCGTCCGTATACACCGCGTGTTAATTAATGTCATCAAGTATTTAATCCGTTTACGAACCGGACTAACAGGTCGTGTAGAGTTTATACAGTATCCGTTCGGTATCCCCTCGGCTCGTCGGCGTGTAAGTATACAAGTCTTCGGATCCTTTTTCTGAAAAAACTACATTTTCAATTGTCTCTCTTTCCGATATACCAATTCAAATCCCGGATGTGCATTCGCTTATACGGATAATTTCATTATGTATATAATATTACAGTGGTCGCAGTACGGGCGATTCGCTTATAGACGATGCGGTTTATTTTTAAAGACGAGTATTATTTTCTGATGGTCGGCCGAATAACTTGTCAACGATCCACCGTTTTTTTTTCTTCCTCGTCTCCCTCTCGTCACTTCTCGTCACTCCTCGTCACCGTTATACGCATACACATACACACACACACACACACGCACCTGTTGTAGGGTATTATGCGCTATATAAAGTCCGTCTGGTGTCTCCGAATTGTTATTCCGGGACCCGTTATTGTCATTTTTAGTTCGGAAATCGGGTCGCCATCCACGAGGACCATCAAAATTCACCTCGTAAAATCGTCCGCGTTTCCGTAAAAAAAAAAAAAAAAAAAACAAATCATATATATATTTTAAATAAATTCTAGAGATATTATAAAATCACCGTCGCGTTTCCATTTTTTTTTCGCAGGATTCGCAAACCGACGATCAACAGGAACTCCAAACGTTCCTACCAGAAGAAAAATCCAAGATGAAAGACGCGCCGCAGTCGCCGTCGCTAAACAAGTGAGTGCCGCGATAAGTTATTGGGGATATTTTTTTAAATATTTCACATGTTATTATTTTATTTAAACACACGTATCAGGATGTTCACCGGTTAGGTTACAAACGGGGTTTGATATAAAAAATATTTTTAGTTGAACAACAAATAACTTATTGGCAAATTAAAACGTATGTTCTTACATAAAATAAAAGTATATAGTATGATATAAACTTTTCGAATCGCTAGGAGAAAAAAAAGAACAGTAAATGTCTATAGTCATAATATTTTAATTTAGCGCGTGTATCGCGCTATGACGTTATCCGTCTGTACGATGAAATTATATAAAAAAAATACTATTGGACGTTTTTTAACTAGTATTACGAACGGTTCAAAGAATTTCCTACAAGATATGACCATAGTGAAATAAATTATAATTTGAACCAACATACGAGTATCACATCATTTATATCATCACGTTGTCATATTTATAAAACATAATAATAATAATAATAATAATAATTTTAATAACGATACGGTATTTTATCGTCATTTGTTGATAGTAGTTTATGGTCAAGTTGTAACGTATTAGTTGATGAATTTACTATTTTAAGTAGGCACTAATTTGCACTCTCTTTGATTGCTATTATATTATATGCGTTCATTCAAAATCGTTTGTATTCAAAATTCTATAAATGTTTGAAACTAGATTTATCTTAAAACGTTATTTCCATTTAAATTTAGATTTTTTAGTTAATAATCATATAGGTATGAACAATTTATCACGGTGAAACGTTCAGCTCCGCAGTTACAATAGGTTATGTTATTGTTGCAATTGTTTGATATATTATCGTCTGAAACAGTGTATTATTATTTGACTTTTTTTTTTTTATTCGGTATAAATTTCGATTGGATCCAACAGGGAATATTAAGGATATAAAGATAAACGTTAACGATGGTCATATATATATGTCTCATTACATTATAGTTGTGAAAGTTTATTCGGATGTTTAGATATTTATCGCACCTGTAAATAGCGAAAATAGGCTATTTTTCCCCTACCGCGAATTCAACCCCTAAAAGTGGGCTGACATATGATTATCGGTATTTTTAGTACGAGAATCGAATATATTTTGTTTACTAGGTGATACGAACGATATTCGAAAAAAACTAAAACAAACAAATTAATAATAAAGTAGTCCGTGTGTAAGGACCGTAATAGTTGTCGCGAGAATACCCACATTAGTTACCATAGAAACTGGTTATCCATATAATATAGTTGAATGTTCATTTGCAACGAGCATCTTATCGCTGAATCTATAGCATAATGATAATTTGTCTATTACCTATTTCTTTTGGAACGCAGGACGGAACAGTCGTTAGGAAATCACAGACAAGACACGCATAAGGGAACTTACAGGTAAGACGACGCGATAAACCTATATTGGCTATATTCTTTTTGTAAAATTTTCCCGAAAATAACAACTATTGCACTGTAATGCGTCTATTATATTATTTACCTGGAGTGTAAACCGACTAATGACCGTTTGGGCAATACCGCAGGGTTCATAAATTTCAATTTTTCACAGTAGTAGGTACTTCTTTCATATTTTTTTTTTTTTTTTCAAATATTACAAAATAACAATAAAATAATTATTATTATTCTAACATAATTAAATATATGATTAGATTTAAGAATTCAAAAAATCGATTCCTTTAATTATAAATATCTGACAAAAGTATATTTGTTTATTTTTTGCCAATATTACATAGGTACTCGTGTTATATTACAATATTCGCTGTGCTCGGTAATAATTTGGAACTTACTTACCGTGAAAACTTTTAATTTATAGACACTGCGGTTTTGTCCAAATGAGGTTGGTCACTACTAGTTTTATCCGCGCAATAGTCGTAAAATGATTTCTCAGGTTTATCCTATTTCGACTTTTGTTTGTAACATAAAAAAAAACGTGTTTTAGTGTTTTAGTTTTGCATATCTAAAAAGTGGGGCAACTCTGCTCGTGAGCGGGCCATTGTTGTAGGTGAGAATTTGGGAAGATAGTAAAGGGAAAATTTAATGTATATCTATAAGCAACTATAAACCATTGCTAACGGATCTGAATGCCGAGTGGAGTTCAGTTGATAGTGTTGCTTCATGCACGTTATATTGTGGTAAAATAATTACATGGGCAAAATATATTTCCTTTAATAATATTTGTTTAATATTGTATCTATCTTCCTGGTTAACTCCACTCAGAATTGTTTTTTTCGTTAGCAATGGTTTGGTTCTTGCATATAGATATACATCAAATTCCCTTCTGTGTCTTACCTTCCACCTTCAACTTATCACCTATAACAGTGGCTGCACATACGTGCGAAGTATGTCCGTCTTTTTCAACTAATACATACATTTCGTATATTTTCCCGTTTTTCTTCCGTTTTTTTCTAATTTTTGCAAAAGTTTCTGCTCAATCCGTTTAGTATTTTGGGGAAAATATGAAAACAAACATACATCCATTCACACAAACATTAAAAACTTTCGCATTATATCCATAATACCAATAAGACATATTATTTTTCGGTACATTTAGACACTTCTGGCGGTCCCTCTGGATCAATATAGATCGAACTCGGACATTTTTTTTATAGTTAGACTGAAAATTTTACTGAATGATTTGGTTGAATTACAGTATGAACTTCACCGTGTTGTCGTCGCGGGAGGAGAGTGGTTTTTTACCTTTGCTTTTTACCTATAGACCTTTCAAATGAAGCCCCCTGGGTGCAATTTTGTATATGCATGGCGTAAACGTCAAAGATGTGCCTTTTGGTGGTATCAATATTTATTCCCTCTTCAACCATTTTTATGCTCAGATTTCCCAGGTTTTAATCACTCTTACAGACTTACGAAAGTAAGTAATTTGGTTAAAATATGTATATATAAATAGTATTGAAGGAAGATGTGACTGCAGTCTGTTGTAGTTTTGACTTCCAATCCCCGACTCCACCGTATGTTAGGCTGCTAGCAAAATTTACCAAAACTAGATCGCCTATTTCGATAACACTTTTTGTTTAACTTATTAAAAAAATATAGAATTACTGATTCAAGTAGTTTCGGGTTAAGCCATCTTCAGGTTATAAAAATAAAATAAAGAACTTTCTGAATAAAATTAAAATATGAAAAAAAAGATTACCATTTAGGAGGGTAGAAGTGGTTAATAGGCGTCAATATTAAATACAAATTATAAATAAATACTAATTCGGATAATAATTTAGATTAATTATAAAAAAAAAGACGCCCTAGGATAATGGAGGCGGGTGCGGCCACTGTTATAGGTAATTTAATGTACATCTGTAAGCAACAATAAGCCATTGATAACGAAAAAACGATTCTGAGCGCAGTTCAGTTGATAGTGATGTTTTATCAACAATATATATGTAATATTATGGTAAAACAATTAAATAGGTATTATATATTTTCTTTAATAATATTTGTTTAATATTTTACCGATTTTCTCGGTTTTTGGTATTTGCTAGGAAAACTCTTGGGAAAATCGAGAAATGTTTTTTACTACAAAGTAGTAAAATGAAGACTCAATGAACCTTTTTTTACATTTTGTAGCATTTTTGTTCAAGTCAACAATTTTACCACAGAGTATCTACCGAATAAAAATTACGTACAAAACTTTTAAAATTACAATGTTTATAAATACCTCAAAAATGGCTCGAAAATTTTATCTAGTTCAGAAAAGGCAAATATGAGTTTTCTGTTCAAATTTCAAGTCTCTACGAATATTTTAAACTAAATTGCAACAAATAACAAAATCGAAAAACAACAAAAGCATTATTTTCGTGAATTTCTCGTTTTTCTTTCGTTTTTCCTGGTTTTTCCCAAAATTATGAAAACCGCATGGAAAATTAAAAAATGACCTAAAAGTACCATCTGGACAACATCCCCTTTCAGAAATAGTGCCGCGCGTAAATATCTGAGCAAGATTTCTGATATAATTTGTTTACACAGTATAAAAAAAGAAAACAAACATCTAAGTAAAACCAATATATTTTTCGCTACACTCAGAATCTAAAAAAAAAAAATAAAATATATGAAATACTATAACGACAATTGAATTAGCTGAGAGAAAACTCTATTCTAATACGGAGTTCTGCCGCTCATGATTTCTTTTCGCGTATGTTTTTTATTCAGGTCTTCGTCAATGAACGCCATATTATAATATCCACTCGTTCGTTTAAAATAAAACAATATAGTAGTGACTATTCTACATAACTACAGTAATGCGGTTACAATAAAAAAAAAAAAAAAAAACATCGCGACCGATGACCGGTTTATTAATATTCTGTCTAAGCGTTTCAAAAAGGCGTTTGTCGACCGCGCCAGAATCGATTTATAATGTATACGTATATACAGTGTGTGTCCGAAAGGATTTGTTAATTTCCTACGTAATTATCGAATGAGAAGTAGTGAAATCAGCTCACACTCTGTGTACAATCGATTTCGGCGCCGGTGTTTATGCGAGCAGTACATTATAATATTATACTTAGATTAATTTTGCGCCGGTCTGTAGTGATTCATTAACGATTTTTTTTTTTTTTTTTTTGTATTTTGAAACGGCGTACGCCACCGCCGCCGCCGCCGTCGCGTCGTTGACGATTATATTACGATTCAATTACTGTCAATTTGCCGTCGGTTATGTTGCGGCCTTGAGACCCGTTTAGTGTGTTACGAGAGTTCGGTTTTGATTCGGGAAAAAAGTTGAATACGCACTTTTGCCGCCGATCAATTTGGCGTCCGATTTTCACCGTTAGTTTGACGTCAGTATTGTCAGTGTAGTATTCCCTCCCGGCACAACAAAAGCACTCGACGGTGTTATATGTCGAACAAAAAAACACTGTTTCCGGCGTTAACGATTTCAATAGTGAACAACTATTACGACACGTCGTCCGTAACATACATAGTTAGGGTTAGGTAAATGATTAAATATTCGCGAAAAAAATAAAAGAGTCGATACTGGGGACGGGAGTGGCCACTGTTGTAGGTGACAAGTTGAGAAGGTAGGATACATAAGGTTGTTTCAATTA
Organism: Cinara cedri; assembly: GCA_902439185.1. Taxonomy (NCBI): domain Eukaryota; kingdom Metazoa; phylum Arthropoda; class Insecta; order Hemiptera; family Aphididae; genus Cinara; species Cinara cedri. Next base: position 906,976 of record CABPRJ010000957.1, on the reverse strand, counting down.
TATCCGTAAGCAACGATAAACCATTGCTTGACGAAAGACGACTCCGAGCCCAGTTCGGTAATACATAACTTGATGTGCCGTAATTTGTTTTATGATTTTCGTTTAAATTTGATTTCAAAATGTTTTTTAAAAAAAAAATAAAAAGCTGTTCGGTGATTTTGGAAATTTTACCACCTCCAATATAAGTATTGTTACCATGTCTCAAGTCTCTACGTGTATATATAATCGAATTATAGCAAAAAAAAAGCCCAAAAATTAAAATTCATTAAAAGCTCCAAAGTTTTGGCGTTGACACCGTAAGAAAGTAAATCAAAAAGGCAACAAAAAAGGTATCTTGTGATTTTTCCATTAAATTATTTTTTTCTGGTAGAAAACGTCGTCCGTATTTTTATAAAATAATGAAATCGTGATATTGTACGTTTTCCTACGTTTTTTTCCCATGTAAGTGCTTTTATTTAAAAAATGGTATCGAAAATCAAAAAAATGATATTTTTAAAGTAAAATCTAGACAGCTTGAGCTTTTAGAAAATGTGCTACACTTATACATCGGAGCAAGTTTATTAGGAAAATACGTGTCAACAGACTAGAAAAAAAAAAGGAATAAACATCTTAGTAAAACCAATAGCTCTCTGAAATCAGAAAAAAACAATTTTGAAATTTGAATATAGTTTATATATAATCACCGAGAAACGAATTTATATCTAAGGATTTATGTAATAGAACAATCTAAAGAAATATACAGACTGTTGTTGGCCCGGCGTTATAAACAAAATTAATCAACAAAATATTTGGAAGAAAACAAACACGGCAACGTATACAAACATAAAATAATATTATATAGGTCGTAATATTATATAGGTCAATCGCGTGGGAATTACTTTCTGGCAGTTTTTATGTTTACTTCGATAGAGACATTAAATTATTTTTTTTATATTCCACGTGGTCTACAACACTTGTTATCTTGACTCTGCAGAGCAGATGATTTTTTTTATTGATTTTTTTTTTTCGAATTTCGTGTAAAATCGACTCAGGTACACAATGTATGTTAACAATCCGAATGGAAATCGTTATTAGGGGGAAGGTGTAAACAAAGTGTGCTATGCGATTTAATATTATCCTATTTAGAGTTTTTTGAAACGGTAATGAGCTTTAAAGAAAAAAAAAAAAAATTATAATTTTACGCAAAGAAGGTCTTGGTATCGTATTATAGTTACTATAAAAATTGAAACGCGTACCTATATATAACAGTGGATATTCGGACGGCTGTATCAGTATCGTATAGTTATCACAACGTGATAATGCAGAACGTGTTAATGTTGGGTTACAGAAGAACGACCGTTTAAACAAGAACAACAAAATCAATCCGTGAATTGACGCACTGCAAGCGTAGAGTATAGATAATACACAGTGTACTATCTAAGATACAACTGTATAGGATATTCAAACGCGTCATCATCGTGTAGTTATAATATATTCGTCGATCCGATGGCATTTTTTTCCCCGCAACTTTGATTTTCGTTTTATCGGCGTTCTATAAAAGAACGGAAACCCGATTAGAGGGCGAAAAATCCAAAGGAGTGATTAACTAATCTCACCAAATCAAACCAACTAACCTAACCAAACTCGTCTTCTTCCTTTTCACCTTTGTTCCTCGCAAGTGTAGGGTTATCCTGTTTTCTTATCGTTTTTTGTATAGAACAAAATTTCTGGTAGAAAAATTGTCATACTTGCATCATAGTAAAACTAATATATTCCTCGTTGCTCTGAAAATCTAAAATATGATCACGTACATCGTATTTTAACCGAGGTATGATTGAAAGTTTCAATTCTAGACTAGGTCTATACTCAGATGTCGGGTGGGCTAGGACACTCCGATACGTGTCAATAGACTTTGAATGGTTATGTTAAAAATATAAAAGATAACCAACTTTTGGTTACGTTGTCCGATCATTAGGAATGGACTATTATTATTGACCGTTACTTATTAGTTCGTCGATGTTTTCAGAGAGAAGAATCAAGAGAAAAGCGAAGCGGTGCACTTGAACGGTTTGGATTATTTCGATCCGTTTCTCGAGAGAAACTTGGAACACCCGACCACGTGAGTCCAAATTTATTTAATACGATGAACGATTTTACGCAAGAACGATAATCACGGTTTTTGTTTTCATCTTTCTGTTTCCCGTATAGCGATGGCGAAACTTTGACTCACTTGCTCAAAGCGTCTCTTGGCACCGGTATCTTGGCCATGCCGCAGGCTTTCCAGTGTTCGGGACTCATCGCTGGTGTATTCGCTACTGTGTTCGTGTCGGTCGTGTGCACGTTCTGTTCGTATTCACTGGTAAGTATTTTCATTGTGACACGTAATAATATCACGTGCGCATCATATTGTTTAATGTTATGCGTCGCCACACATAAATACCCATCTAATTACATACCGTCACCATGGTAAACGATGCTAAAAAATAAATATTTTGGGCATGTGACGAGAATAGTCGAGTCAGGGCGGCTCTATGAGTGTACATATAGAGATCGGGCGGAGATTTAGGATCAAGATCGCTGATCCCAAATATGTAGTCGAGAAAAGAATCGATGGGTAAAATAATAGAAATTAAGACTACTACCTACCGTTACCGCGTATCTGCAGTTTGCTTTTAACGAGATTTTAATATGAAGACTTTCGAGTACTTTAAATTCTCAATTTTATCGTTTTCTTTATTAACAGTGATACTGCAGTTGTTTTTGTTTATTTTTTTTTTGAACTACAAATGATTTTTGCATAGGTGAAATGTGCCCACACGTTATATAGGCGGAAAAAAGTGACAAAGATGAGCTACGCAGACGTGGCCGAAGTGGCGTTCGCCCAAGGACCCAATTGGTCGAAAAGATATTCGTCTCTGACTCGGCAAATGGTCCTCTGGCTGCTGTTCGTCACGTACTTCGGCACATGCAGCGTGTACACGGTGATTATCGCTAAAAACTTCCAACAAGTGATCTCGCACCACGTCCGGGACACTCCAGAAATGGACGTCCGTGTCTACATAGCTATGCTGCTCATACCACTCATACTGCTCAGCTACGTGCCCAACCTTAAGTACCTGGCGCCCGTGTCTATGGTAGCCAACGTCCTGATGGCCCTGGGTCTCGGTATCACGTTCTACTATTTGCTCCATGACATACCCAGTATCTCAGAAAGACCGGCAGTCGCGTCCGTGGACACGTTCCCTACATTTTTCTGTCTGACCGTGTTCGCAATGGAAGCTATCGGAGTGGTACGTATATACACTTGTGAAGTGATCACAAATTCCCAATGCGTATTCAATAGCCTTGTTTTAACGATTTTTATCTAGTTTTATTTAAAAAATGTCACAAATCCTAATTTGATATCTAAAATTTTTATTCCATGGATTTACAAAACAAAATCTATGGTCAAGATGAAATATATTTTGTTGCTCCCTATTTTCCCCGAGAAATATTTCTGTGGGCGGTCTTGTTACGTGGTTAATATCTTAAATGCATCACTCTATTCACGCGATTTTTGCGTTTAACAATTCCTCCAGGTATTAATTTTTGTGTACTTAATTTAATACTGAGGGGTAAAAAGAAACCATACAGTATCTCGTTTTAACTGCCTATTAGATGTTTGCTATTTCATGAAATATTACACACCAGGGCTGGATTTAGGTATGGGATAGCTTTTAGAGAGAATACAGAGTGTCTCATGATGACCTGACCCTTAAAATAACTTTTGTTCTATACAATAATTTTAATACATTTATAATATATATTTTTAAACTATTAGTATGCCTCTGCTCTACAGTTAATGTATTAAATATTATTTTACTTAGGTGTGAGACCTGTAAAATAAAAAAAAAATTAAAATTTTACTATAAAAATTTGAAATTGATTTTTAGAAAAATGTTGGTGTTAAAACTTTTGTTTAGGTTTAGTATTTTATTTTCTAAATTTTTTGAAGTTTTTAAAGAATATGTGAATATTATTGTGGTTTATGATTAATAACCACAGTCCGCTGACCATGATAATATTTTTGTACGATATTAATTCATAAACATGGAAATCCTTCTTATTTGATGTGTTCTGACTAATGAATAAATATAATAAAAGACTATAAACTACAATAATAATTACGTTTGCAAAATTTCAAAACAATTGTAGAATATAAAAGACTATACTTAGACAAAAGTTTCAATAACCAACAATTTTCTAAAAATCTTTTTTTGAGTTTTATTAAAAAAGTTCTGGTAAAATTTTAAATTGTTTATTTTAAGTTAGTTCATTAAAAAAAAAAAAAAATAATAATAAATTAAATGTAGTACAAAGGCATAGTAATTCTTTTAAAAAATATATTGAATAGAATATGTTTTTTTTTTTTTAGTATTTTTATTGTAAAATATACATAATATGATACATATTATTAAAATGTTTACAATAAAATAACTACCTCATTTAAGTGTAATGCTTGTAATGGAGGTTACATTACATAATAAGACAAAAAATACAAACTAAAAATAAAAATAATACAAACTTAATTAAGAACAAAAAGACAAAATATAATAAAAATTCATTAGTTATATTCAAAAATTTTTAACACACTTTACCATACTTTGTATTTATAATTTAATTTCTTTTTAAACCATTAGTGAAAATAACCATGCGTTAACTTGTTTATTTTATGCTCATAAATCTAAGATTCTCAATTGAGAAGAATATGAGTTTTTTTTATATGCAATGGTATTAAATTGTAATAATTTGGACTTAAATAAAATCAATACATTTTTTACCAAACATTTGAATAAATTACTTTATTACTGTATTGTACCTTACATACAAACTTGACTGGTAACACATTAGTCAGCTTAAACTTGTTTCTAGGTAGTTTTACGTAAACAGATTCTAACAACATTTTTTTAAAATATTTTTAGTGGTTTAACTGTGTATTCACTTAGACCCCTTCAGACTAACAAACCATACTGAAATATTGACTGGAATAAAGATAAATAAATTATACGCATTACTTGCACCGACAAAAAAGTCTGTAATTCGAAAAATACTAAATGATAAAGTACGCATGTGCATTACAATATTATTCACATGCAAATTAAATCTTAAATTTTTATCCTTTTTTATACTAATTTTTATACTAAAAATCGTATACTAGAGACTGTATATTTTTCGACTTATGCTGTCATTATATTTATCTTCACTGTTACAAAAACAGAATTTTAAATCATCATCATTTGTTCTCATCCTTATTAATTGAAAAATTCATAAAATTAATTTTTTTATAGTTTATTGAGAGTTTCCTATAGTTTAGATAATAAAATTGATCTAAAACTTTTTTAAATTCAATAGCAGTTTTTAAACGAACTTTATCCCACATAACTTTGGAAAACAATAGACATGTATCGTCAGTATAAGTAATGATTTGTCCGTTAATTTTTAAATCATATATGAAATTAATATATAATATGAACAATAACGAGCCCAAAACACTACCATACAGTACTCCATAATTAATATCCATTTCTTCGCCTGTAATGTTATTAATTTGCAATGATTGTTTCCTGTTATTTAAATAACTTTTAAACCATATTAAATTTCTATTTTATATACCAAAACTAGGTAAAATGTTTAAAGTTCAAGATAATTAACAGTGTCAACGGCTTAGATCTAAAAATATTGCCATTGATTTTTTGCTATTGCCAAACGCATCATATAAGTATTTACTGGTATTATACAGAGCATTTTCTGTACCCAACCCAGGTCTAAAACCAAATTGGTTTTTAAACAATAAACTGTTCTTTTCTAAAACCTCTACTAATCTAAACTTAATTATTTTCTCTAATATTTTTGGTAAATTGCTATTCATTGAAATCGGTCTATAATTAGTATTTACTGGTTGTATCCACATTTTTAAATAAAGATTTAATAATTGCAAGTTTAAGTTTATCTGAATATGTACATTCAGAAATACTTAAGTTATAAATATATGTTAAAGGTTCAATGATATTTGCATATATAGCCTTTAGAATTTGCATCAATACTCCATCAGAACCTGCCTGAAATTTTAAGTGTAATTTCATTGTGGGACACTGTATATTGCCCCAAATAAATAAACAGCTAGGATCAGGAAACCACATATTTTTTTTTTATAAATTAACATTTTATTTTTTGTACTTACTGCATATTTAAATCTGGTAATCTAGTAATATTCTATCATATATAATTGCATTGTACAAATGATATTATTTAAATATTTGTGTGTCATTTTGACATAGATTAATACAGTTAGTTTAATTAGTATAATTAACTCATTTATTACATAGAAAAAGATGTCCTAGGATAATGGAGACGAGTGCAGCCACTGTTATAGATAATTTAATGAATACCTGTAAGCAACGATAAACCATTGCTGACAAAAAAAAGATTTTAAGCGCAGTTCAGTTGATAGTGATGCTTTATCAATAATATATATGTCATATTATAGAAAAATAATTAAATAGGCTTTAAATATTTTTTTTTTAATAATATTGGTTTAATTTTATACCGATTCCCCCGGTTTTCCTACATTTTTCCAGTTTGATCATGTTTTATTCCAGTTTTTCACATTTACTGAGAAAAGTTGTGCATAGAAAAAAAAACAAATAGTAATACTTTTCGTACATTTTCTTGTTTTTTTTTCGGTTTTTCAAAGAAAATAGAAAAATAACCCCCCTAAAGTTCCTATCCACATTGATTTCCTTTCAGTAAAGGTGCTACAATTAGAAATCCGAGCAAGTCTTTTGGTAAAAAAGTTGTTAAAAAAAAATAAACTTCTTTATGAAACCTTTCATAGCCATGGCTATGGTACAGCTTCTTTTCTCCACTCAGAATCTATGAAGTTCCATTATATCATAATTTTAAATATGATTAAATTCAAATTAAATTAATATTCATATATTTGCCATTTAATAATTACAAAACTGTGGGGAGACCCTTTGGTTGTAACTCATTCAGTCTCTCCAAATCTAACCTTGTTTCTCATCAGTTAGAAAAAGATCTGTTGTGTATATAATATAAGCAAGTCTATTGAGTACTAAAGTCCGCACGTGTACATTGCAGGTGATGCCACTGGAAAACAACATGAAGACGCCAAAACACTTTTTGGGAGTTTTTGGGGTATTAAACATAGGCATGGGTGGCGTTACCATCATATACACGCTGCTTGGTTTCTTAGGCTACTTGAAATACGGTGATGAAACGAACGCTAGCATAACGCTCAACCTTCCCACCGGAGACATGTAAGTTTATTGTACCATTTAAAATCGAATAGTCCACACATACTTATGAGGTACTACCTAATAGTAGTAACTTAAATTTGTTATTGTCTAAATCATTTTCATTTACACTTTAATATTTTCATTATTTATTAAAGTTATAAATTATTTCGAACTTTTAGAAGAACTTGGAACACAACAAAACAAAAAAAAAAATAATGATTTGTTTTCACTAATTCCATATTTGTAGTATTGTTTACTTCAATAAAATAAATCTACTCGATAATAATAAATTATAGCAATGATAATTGACGTGTGTTTGTTGTGTTTCATCAGTGCTGCCCAGATGGCCAAAGTGTTCATCAGTCTTGCCGTGTTCTGCACATATGGATTACAGTTTTTTGTGTGCTTGGAAATCGCGTGGGCCAAAATCATGGAAAACTACGAAAAAGTTAATACTTTTCACAATTACATATTGAGGACTATCATGGTTACACTTTCTGGTGAGTATCAGTGCCATAAAATGCGAGTGTGTTGTGATAATTACAACTGTACATAAAATATATCGATTTTGTTTTGCTGTGTTTTGCAGTGGTGATCGCCATAGCTGTACCAACTATAAGTCCATTTATCGGGCTCATCGGCGCTTTCTGTTTTTCATTGCTCGGTATAATCATGCCAGTAGCTATCGAGTTTGCCACTTATTGGGACAATGTGACTGTGTGGATGACCATAAGAAACGTGGTTCTCATTGCTGTCGGCATTCTAGCATTGGTATTCGGCACGGCCAGCAGCGTCACGGAAATACTAGAAATGTATGGACCTGAAAAGGCCAAGACGATAATATCCAATGCCACTGCAGCCGCTCTATGATAAAACAGCTCCTCAAAACAGACTTATAGTGTCTCGCCAGGTGGCGATCACACTGAATACAGTATTCAAACAGTTATTATATTATTATTACTTTCGAAGAGAAATGTCTGTATATTTCTTTCGTGTATGAAAAGTAAAATGAATAAGCACTCGCACAGCGACATTATTTTTTTGTTTTTACTATTTTTTTCATAATGTAAGTTGTATTAAACAACAATAATAATACTATAATATTATTATTTTTGTATAATTTTATTTAACTGTATTTAATCATAAGGTTTTATAATATAAGTATTAAGTTATATTTTTAAATACAATAATTTTTATTTATATGTATGCGAATATAATACGATTATAATATAATGATTAATTCTTTTTATACATAATGATAGTAATAAAAATATATTTATGTCCTAAAAGACTAGATATTTTGTTTATATAGAAGGAAAAACAATCATATTTTTGTATAATAATATGAAATAATTAAAAATGTGCTCATTATAAAATTGATAAAAAATAAAAAAAAATATATGATTAACTAGTTTTGTGAGTAGTTTAACATCTTCAGACCTTTAATTCGAGTATCGATACCGTTTAGCGCCTCCAACATAGGAAAAAGTTCAGTCATCAGTCCGTTGGTGACGCTTACCAGATCTTCTTCCGTCACAATAAATCCGTCTATAAAATAATATCTCGCGAAGTTAATTACAATGCATTAATTATTGTATTTAAAAAGTTTATATATTTTTACCAGTGTGTTTTTCGATTAACAGATGACAATATACACTCAATATGCTAATGATATCGTCGTCTTCGGTGCCCGTCGATATAAGTTCACTGGGCCAATGACTCCTATACGACAGTAGTTATTCATTTTACATAATAATATTATTTTTTTTTAATTTTCAATACACAAACGGTATTGTTTACGACTTACTTGTTTTGTTTGGCGTATGTCAGAGCGTTCGGCCAGTCGGACTCTTGAAGTATTTGGACCAAACTTTCTTCAGGTGTTGGCGCCAACGGGTGCGTGCCGCTCTCCTCTTTGGCGCGTAAAAGGGCTCTTCTCACCGTGCTCACTTCAGCCGACAAGTTCTGAAGCTGTACCAAAATAACAAACGCGCAATATACGCGATAACGATATCAATTACTTGTACCAACAGACGTTTCGGACGACTTACTTTATTTCCCGCGGCTGAACTCGAAAGTGTTGCGTACATTTTAGCAGCGGCCTCCAGCAGCAATAACAGTTGCAAGTGCAGCTTGTACAGCGCTCGGCCGAGATCCAAAATCGATTCCTCGTTCAAGTAACCGCTGGTGCCACCACCGCCACTGCTTGTACTCGACCCTTCGATAATGCGCTCGCCGAGTTTGCACACTTTCAACGTGGTCCGTACGGTAAACAAACACTGAAATCAGAAACCGGCTATATAAAGTGTCCGGAATACAGTCGGAAGAGGGGGGCGGTCCGATATACGGTTAAGTCACATACCTCAGAAGTCTGATCCTTTCGGTCCAACAAGGTGTCCACGTGTTCCCGTATCTGGAGCATGGGGAATCGCAGGGCGCCGTCTAGCTTGAGCGCTGCCGGCGAGAACCACACGAGCGGCGGGTCGGCGTGCGTGGTCAGCACTATGATGGCCGAGTTTAGGTGTGTAAGTATCTGCCTGCAGTTGGCGTGGTTCTGGGCACAACATCCGGTGGTGGCCGGGTCCTCTTCCACGTACTCGTTGAGCGTAATGCAAGCCTCCCGGGTCAGCCACACGCACTTTCGGATGATGTCCTGCGACGAAGACCGGTTTCTAATAATATTATCGCCCCCTGTGATAATGTGAGTCAAACGCATACCTTAACCACCCTGTGCAGTATGTGGAACATGTGCAGCGTGTTCGTGGGTGTCTGGTCCAACAGCGATCGCACGGTAGCCCTCCAGCATTCTTCGGTGTCGTCGCGCCGGAACGACATAAGTGCGTTCAAGTTTGGCGAAGCGTTGCACGGAGTTAGGTCGCCCAGATCGCCGATACTCGACCCGCTGCAAAAAAACGATATCGTATCGAAACCGAGAATAGACTAAAATAGACTAATCTTAATGAACATTGGTGCATTGTTTAGGGAGATATAGAAGCCGAAAAGAAAAGTACCCGACACTATCGCGGGATAATGAAAAAGTATCAGAAATTCCATAGCTGAATCTGTTATCAGATTTTTACCGGTAAAAAAACACCCGTGACCAGCAGAACTCCGTCACTAGAATCGAATTCTCCCTCCCCCTCTCTATTTTGTATTATAATGGTTTTTACAAAACAATAAATAACCAAATACTATTATAATACAACACTATTACGTTGATTTTATAATAGAAAGTAATAATATTCGAAAATCAATGACTATACCTACTATAATATTACACTATTATTATAATGCTTTCGTTAAAAAATGAAGAAACATGGTCGTAATGGTGGGGATGGGAGTTGAAAGTTTAAATCCCGAAACGGCACATCCTCGATATACCAACATCACGACTACATAAAATGTTATTACCCTAGCTTAATTGAGGAGAGGGTTTGAAGGTGTGTACAAAGCTAAAAAAAAAAAAAACACCAGTCTCCCGCAATAGTATGTTTATGATTTTATACTGGAATTAAACATAGCTCTTATAACTCCAATTACCTATAAAACAACTACAATTTCCGGGTTTGAGCTCTTTCGGTTTAAAGTGAGCCGTTGTGAATGTACAAAAGTAGCGGGAAAATGGTATGCATATAACTGACACAATACAATGTAATACCCAGTGGCGTAGCCTGCAGCGGACAGGCCTGGTAGGCTCGGGCCTACCCACTTTTCTTCAAAAATTAACACAACTTTAAAATAAAAAAAAATTAGTAGTCTTTCTCACATTCAAATATTTATATTATTTATCCCGCCTAGACAAATATGTCTAGCTACGTCTCTGATAACAACTTCTATTTTCACATAGATAATTCAACAAAAACTATGGGAGAAATTCGATCGAAAACCCATTTATAGGATAAGGATTTTTTTGTTTTTTTTAAAAAGTACGCATGTTCAACTCACGATGTATCGGAACGCGTAATCGAATCGGTCCGGTCTCGGTGTCCGTCGGTGTTAGGCATCATTTGCGTGTTACACGCCGCTATCTCGTCCAATGGCGACACGGAGCCCAACTCGTCGTCCGACGATTCGTCGTTGGCCTTCTTGACGTTCAACATGGGAGTCTGTTCGCTGATGCTCTCTTCAATCTGAGACACTGCCGTAACGCTACTGACGGCACCTTGGATGGCCATGTCGTTTCCACCCAACGGCAACCTCCGGACGCCCCAATTGAAATTGTCCGTACTCTCACCCTAGAAAAAATAAATAAAAAAAACTGGTGTATTTCTCTTATTTCTTGTACCCGAAAAATTGTGGGGAACTTGTCACGGATTTGTGAAAAAAATTCGATTAATATTATTTGATTCGAGGTCGTCTGATTTCACAAGTTTCCCTCCCCCTCCATTAATCGTTTGAAGATTACATTTTGTTGAAAATTATAAATAGGCTAATAAAAACCCGGACGAATGTTAATTATTTTGTATAGTTAAAAATTAAAAAAATTGTTTAATTAAAATTCAGCAAAAACTAAATGAGCATCGCTCAGAAACGTGTATCGTTTTCAATTACATTCAAGATTTCAAACACAATTATACTATATATCTATAAAACATCGCTTAGCCTATCTCGCGAACAGTATCAGTTAATTTAGTATGATAAATGTTAAGGATTTAAATCGTTTTAAAATACGGTGCTCACTTCGACGCTTTCGCTTTCGTATTCGAGAAAATCGAAGTCCTTGAAAACCGTCCCGAAGTGATCGGTATTGTCTTCGCGTTCCTTTCTCGAATCGCTGGGTATGGACACGTCCGGAGCCGACACTTCTTCGGTGCTGCTGGCCATGCTCGAATGTCGTTCCAACAGCTCGGAGCTTTGGCTAAATATCACCTGACGGATAAAAAGAAATTGATGTAGACGCGATACAATAGTAAACGAGCGGCGCGAAACCGCGGTAATGGTATTTTGAGTATACAATATAAATGCAGAGCAGCAACAGGTATACCGTAAACGACAACAAAATTTCGTGTACACAAAAGGCAAATAAGCAACAAGTGACAATATTCAACACTAAATAGTTACAACTGTGCTAAACCCTCGGCGGATAAACACCCGAAATAAGGTTGTTATTCTATTTGAAAAAAAAAAAAAATAATTAACTTTAATATTTACCACGCCCTCCGTATATATAAAATATTATAAAGCACAGTGCCGTGTTAACACTATACAAAGTTATTGAGTAACCGCCGGGCGTCGTTAATTTTGCGCGTACGGTCCAATATTTATCCTAGTAAAACATACGCAATTTGGGTGAGAAATTATTGTATACAAAATCTTTAATAGTTATCAACTATCGTTAATGTCATAGCGGTGGTATGAAATACTCAGTGGCGCCGAACCGCGTTTTAAGAAGGTTGGCAGGTAAAAAGTTGTATAGACCACCATCCTCGTTTACAAAACCCATAAAATACTCTTAATTAATAGTCGACACATGCCGTTTGATAAAAAGTACGGCTCAAGTACCTATCAAGGATCCACCACCGCCCACCCATTAAAAGAAGGGTGGCAATCGCCATTCTTGACTGCTAATTTCGACGCCACTGGAAATACCAAATTAATAAAATAGTATTGAAAACGCATGGTTAATCATAAATAGGGCACTGGGCAAAGGACTTGTAGCTCTAAAAAAAAACACTAAATATATGCTTATATATTTAAGCACTTATGCACTGAAAATATGCTCTATATTTTTTTTTTTTTAACTCTTTAATTAAAAGCAATACATAAAATATTTTTTACAATTTCGTTAATACAATTTAATTTTAAATAGTAATTTTTTATCGAATTAATTAGTTAGTTAATTTCATTAATACGTGTATTATAATTTATATTGATTGTAGATTAATATTGTTTTTATTTTGTTATGTAAATCTATCAAGGTAGTGACAAGAATTCGTTATCTGGGTATTATCTTTGATAATCATTTAGATGGGAATTAAATAATAATTTAGTTGGTAAATTACGATCTATAACTTATAAATTTATATGACTAAAAAATTTGATTCGTAAACAGACAATGCGTAAAGTTTACTTTTGCTCCATATCAATCAATTTTTCAATATGGATTATTAGTATGGGGTGGTTTGGGTGTCAGTTCACTAAATAAGCTTCAAACTAATCAAAATAACATTGTTGGAATCTGCCTAAATAAACGTACTCGAGTAGGTTCAACAAATAAAAATAGTAGTAATCTGAGTGTACTGCTAATTAAATCCATTTACAAAAAAGTTGTTATTATATTTGTATTTAATCGTTTTATTAAAGGCAGTTACAGTAATTAATTTGATAATAAAAGAGAAACCATAGCGTATAATATTCCTGTTGAATATATAATTTTTCGGTCAATCTTTTGTGGATTATCTAGACTTTATGTGTTTTAACTCAATGCATATTCAATATAAAAAAAAACACCCACCTTACCTACGCCAAGTAATGCTAAAAAGATCTTATATAAATGGTTATTTTTAGATTTGAGCTAAATCTCTTTGTTCTTTTATTAGTAATCACATGTTTAAGTTCTTTTAATTAGAATTTGCTTGTTTTAATTAGTTTTATTTTATTTTGAATGTACCTATCTAGTAGTTTTTTCTTATTCATTTGTTTTAAATTAATCAATATTGTATAGTAATCAATACTCTCTATCTCTATCACAAGCTTACTTAAAAGAGATAGATTTATATAAATAATTGACTATGTAAATTTTGAATGATAATTAATTAAAAAAAAAAAAAATTTTATGGCTCAATATGATGAATTTATTGATTAATGAATATAATTAATATTTTGCATAAGTTGATTTTTTTAATACAATTCGATGAAACCAGAAAACTTTCCTAACGAGATAATATAATAATATAAATATTAAAAAGTTAAAATTTGAAACAAGATCGAAGTATCATGTTTTTTATTTTGTTTCGTGTTTTCTGTGATAGAAATTTCTCTTGAAAAATTTTATTCGTGGTAAAAGTGAGTCCTGTAACAAAACCCACTTTTTGTCTAATACTGTTAAAATACGATTGAAAACGCTAAATTAATTGCAAGCTTGTATTTTATAGTTAAAAATTCAAGTCATAACTCATACATATATTATACAAACTTGTATAAAAGTGCACGTCATACTATATGCAAATTGGAAAATATACATATACGTACCTAAAATAAATTCACATTTAAAAACGACTTGTATGTTAATTCCCCAATATAGATTTCCCACGAACGTTAAATATTTTATTAATCCTTCCGAAGATTTATTTTGACAGTACTTAGATACAGACTGTAGATTAGAGATACGAATAGATTACGAGTATAATTATTGATAGATTTATAGTAATATGCTATTTCAAACAACAATATATAGGTTAGGTAATCAATAATATCTTTAAATTCGAAAGTCCGAAATATAGTCGGATATACAGGGCGATTCACTAAACGCGCTCACCCCATTTTTTGGTTAAATGTTGCACTATATTATATTCAAATTTTGATTTTTGGAATTTTTAAGTGTAGTTAAAGCCGACACCATTTAAGGGCAATCCTGTGGCGATACCAACTTTGATTTTTCAAATGAGAACCTATATTAAAAATTCCACAAATAGACGGAGTATTATTTTAAATAGATTTCGGTATCAACACTTTTGATTTCCGTCAACCCGTTAACTTTTGAGCTTAAGTATGGAGAAAGTAGTGGAACACTAATAAAACGCCGCACGCCGTGCCGCCACACAAATGATATTCCACTACTCTCCCCCCACCAACACTTAAATGTGGAATATCTCGCTTACGGGTTGACGGAAATCAAAAACGTTGACAACAAAATTTATTTCAAGTAATACTCCATCTATTTATGAAATTGTTATAATATTTTATTGTATAATTGGCAACGTTGCATGGAATTATAAAAACTGAGCGTTCTCAATATTGTAATGCCTAGTCGAAAAGATATCCCCTACATTAACACGGCACCGACATCAAAACAACACACTCGTCGCGGTTTTGCTTTAAACCATCGATAACCACTATTATTTATACCATTTCCATTACAATATTAGTGACCATAATATTAGAGTGTAATATGTTTACGTGAGACGAATTTATAGCTAAAAATATAACTCTGTATACCCAGCACAATATTAACATTTACCATACCTTATTCAATGTATTTAAATCGTCCTATTTCAATATAATAATAATAAAAGATTAATATTTGTTTGAAGAAAGTTTGTATTAAGTAGCGACGAAGCGGGATATAAATGTTGACTTTATACGGATTCTCTTAATGGCGGCGTTTAGGCATCGAAGCCATGTGGCCCTGCCCTAGAAATTTCAGTTTCACTACACTCGTTAGTCATTACGCATTGTTGTTAAATCACGAATAGGCTCGGACACTTTTCCCGAAGATAAGAATTCGGAGTTATCTCCGGATAACGAAATCCGAATCGGTTACGTGCACTAATTTAATAACCCGGATTCTCGGCATATATTATACAATTTTAATAACAGCCATAGAATTGTTTTAGACATTTAAAAAAACCCAAATAATAGTTATCACATTATAATTATGTCCCACTAGCTGCAGTAATATTTGATATTTTCTAATTGTCTTTCTTACAAATTATTCTAATTCAATTCATTGAACTCTACACGATAACATTACTCTACACAACTCTATAGGTATAATTATTACGAGAACATAAGAGTTCAAATACCTTTTTATAATAGTATATCGATTTCTTCTGTTAATATTATTTTATTTATCACTGATTGTCAAGTACAAAAATCGACAGATGTTTGTAGATTTAATAATATTTTAGTTTTTGAATTTTCGAGAAAATCTCTAATTTGTTTTTGTTGGCACCTTCCAAAATAAAATTGTTTTTTATAGTTTCATAAAAAGTGTATCCATCATAAATCAATGGATTATAAATAACAATGGTTTTATTGATAAATTCTATATCTACTATCTATATTATAATTATTATAACCTCCCCATTACATAGTGTTGTGCTATTTAATATTATATTTAAGATCCCATTTTAAGGATAGATTTTTGTAATTTTAAGGACATAACTGTATGCATATTTAATAGACTTTAAGGCGTATAATTTACTGTATTATAATTTTTATCATAAAATTGAGGTTTTTCATAGTTAATACACATTTTATTCTTAAAATCCTTCAGACATCAAGTTCCTAGACGATTTTCATTTGTGATTAAATTGTGCCATTATTTCTTTCTCTCTATAAATATTTTCAACAAGTATAATTAATTTAAAACTAAGAAATAAGGAAAAGTCGCTTAATAAGTTTTTTCATTTTAAAAATAATAATATCAACTATTGTTTTTCGTAAGAAATATTTTATACTAGCTGTCATTGCCCGGCTGTGACATTGCCCAATAATAAAAATAATAAATTATCCAAAACCAACCAAACAAACGTAAAAATAATAAATAATAAAGGAAATAAATCAAAATACGCGTGACCGCGGACAGAACTGAACGCATCAATTCCTTTTTTATTTATTAATCACTGGTGTAACCAGAAATCAAATTTTTCAAAGGAGTTATTATTTTCAAATCCAAAATTTATTCTGGAGTACCCCAGTTATGACTTCATCTAAGCTAAAATACTTTTAAAAACTGCATGACAATGGGAAGAGTAATGTAAAATAATCAGTTATTAAGAGAACGTCGTACCCGCATGTGTTATCTTCATCATATAACCGAGCGACAGCAAATTTTCATTCGGCAGGAACAACTCTGTGCTGTTAGTTTTAAAATTAAATTGAATTCACCTATTACTAACTCAAAGATATGAACATTAGTGAAATAAATTTAACTTTTATTATTAAAATAATGAAAAAAAAAAACAAAAATAACGAGACAACACAGACAATTTAATATATTTAAGTTTTGTTATTATCAAACTCAATTCATTCTAATATCAAAACTAAAAGCGCAAAATTTTCCTTGTTGAACAAAAATTTGCTCTATCGCGTGAATGTATGACGGAGATAGCACACTTAAGGCCCACTTAATAATTAGATTACTAAGGCTAACCATTCTTTTATTTACTTGACAAATAAATGAATAGTTTGAATAAAAAAATAATTGTGTAATATTTTAACACTGTTTGCTAGATGTAGGACGAGAGAATCAGGGAGGTCGAAGCGAGGGCTAACTGGTGGCCTGCCATATGGCGCAGACTGCATGACCGTCCAGGCGCTCACTCGTAAAGAGCATCACGAACGAGACCCTAAATCAGCGAGTTCTATCCGGGGGTGGTGGAAGGGTCCTCTCCTAGGATAAGCTTTCTAAGGGATGTTGATAGACGATTGTCTCACATCTCCCTAAGGTTGATTTATATAACTTAAGATTATTTAGCTTTCTCCCAAGGAGAAATCATCAATTGTACACACGGTAAGCTAATTTATAAGTTATTTAATAAACGATGGCAGCAATGAGTGAAATTAAATAGACCTCTTACTGCTGTTTGTTATATTTGAAAAAAAAAAAAAAGTGTTTATTGGCACATTTTTCACTAGATTGTCTGGACAAATTCAAACATCCCGCTCCGCCTCTGAGTTCATATATTTTATTGAACAATATCTGTTTTTAATATAATGTAAGCATACATACCGAAGGGCTCTTTGGTAGCCCAACACGTTGGCCACAGGTCATCAACAAACTGACCAATAACTCACGTACTCGGCTCTGTAACAGTATGCAACATTAACACAACTGTGTATTAATATACCAGTCATTGAGTATAGATGTTAACCTGACATAACCAAGGTCTTTTCCATCCGGGCACTGCAGAGTCAGACGGCGATAATGAAGTGGACCGTCTCTGCAAAAGTACACTGTTTGAGTTGATCGCTTCTACATCTGCATTACCTCCGACTGTCTTACGACCAATCAAAGGAGTTTGAGACATGTCAAATGTGAAATCCATAGTCCTTCCTGTGTGTACAGAAAACCACGTTACATTATACTTCCATTAATTTGACACAATATTTTGAAAAATTACCAGGTAATTCCTTTTTCGTGAACACGTCGATGTCTGCGAAAGAATAATGTGAAGCAGTAGGATGCGAGTCCCAGTAAATATAATGTGTAGAAGTCGGCGGGGCGACCAAAGATGAAGAACGAGTGACAACCAACTTTAAAATTTTCAACGCTTCTTTGTAGTTTACACCCTGAAACAAACGATATGGTTTGAATCTCACAATATAATAATTGTTTTGAAATTACCTCAATATATTTCGCAATCACTCTCAGTAGATCGGCATTGAACGGTTGCGAAGAAGTCGATGACAAATCCACATAATGCAGCATACAATGAATAATATTTAATACTGGGAGCTGAATGATATACGGTCCTCGCTCCAGTACCTGAAAGTATAATTAAATTCACAATTTATTAACGATGTAATACAAATTATATCAATACACAGGTGGTAATGTTAATAATATATAGAATATGTAGTTGGAGTTCTTGTATTTGATTGGCTTGCGAATTCGTTTCAAGCATAAATATATTAAAACGTTCAAAACGCTCATAAACTCACCTCGACTAAAAATGCGAGCATGTTGTGACTCAGATGAGAGTACGCATCATATAAGTATTTGACGACGCATTTAGTCCATTGAAAGCTTTCTTTGCTGAATGTACGCCGACTGTACAGCGTCATGACAGTGGCCAAATTCTCCAACTTGTTCATGCTTTTATTGGTACACAACTAGAAAAGAGGGCACATTAGATGTCGACCAGAACATTTAGTGTCTGCAGTTTAAATCCTGATATTACCTGGGCAATATTCTCTGCGCTCATAATACATAGTTCGTTGGCGTCCTCGTAATGGAGCAACATGTACGGTAAGAGGGCGACCACATTCATGGGGAATGCCAGGCTCTCGGACGGATCGACAACCATGAGATCGAGAAGTGGCGTGAGCTGTGACAGGAGCGGCACCACGTGTTCGTACGTAACCGGGTTGGTGCAGCCTTTAAGCAACAGGGCATGTACGCCAGGAAAAGACGGCGTCCGCAGCTGGATGGCCAACTTGTCTACTTTGTCTCGGGTATCAGGTCGGTCCAGTGGAAGTCTTCGGAGGACGCGAGACAGCAACCGGGACGCGAGCAGGAACTCGTGCTCGTAATCCGACTCGAGTAAGGACACGGCCAGCCAGAAAAGCTGACCGAGCACGGTGAGCTTGTCGTCCTGCGTAGCCGAATCACCGAGAAGTTTGAGGTTCTGTTGAGTAGCATTGCAGTTAACCTTACGGCCGGTATTGCCACATCCGTCGTCCTTGGTATCGGTGGTCATCTGCGAGAAAGGTGCTGCTTTCCTGGAGTATTGCGATACGGAATAGCTGGTGCTCCGGATGTGTGATGCCTGGTTGAAGCACGATGGAGGCGCTCGGCGGTTCACCGGAGCCCTTTGCGCCACCGACCGCTGTTGTTTGCCACCACCACTTCCGCTTCCACCCCCACGGACTCCTCCGCCACCGCCACCTTCGACAATAGAATTCGTGTCTTTGTTATTCAGGTTTGGGGTTGATTTGAAGATGTCTCTGGTCATGTCCAACGGCCGGAAATCCGTTTCGAGAGAGTCGACGGCCGCCTCTAGGGTCAACAGCAACTCCGTCACGTAGCCCTAAGAACAAAATGCCCAACAAATTTTGATACAAAAAAAAGAACAATTTTCATAACGATAAAAACTACATAAACACAAATAAAAAAAAAGTAAAAAAACTATTTGAAATTAAAACACCGACCTGCATATCTTCGCCCTGCTCGGCAACAGTTTCAATTAACCTCGATAATATTTCCGAGAGCATTCTAGTCGTAATTGGAATACGCAACGCTCTAAAAATCTACAAAGGGAATTAAAAAAAAAAAAAAAAAAAAAAGAAAGATTAATTTAATTGCGAATTTTGCATTTAACAAACAATTCTAAATAAACACAAAGCTATGGAATATGTTTAAGGGGGTGTTTATTTTTATTTGCAAGGTTTATTTAAATTGGAAACAAAAACAAGATTATCATGGTTTATTTATTAAGAAGTGTATAAAGAGTAACATAAAACATCTTTGTAAAACTATAAGCTTCTTCGCTTCACTCAGAATCTAAAAAATTAATTTTTTTATTAATTTTTTTTTTTTAGATTTACATCAAAATTAAATCATTAAATGAATGACCGTAAATATTTTACAATTTCGTGTACAACGCGAAATGTTTACGCAACTATAATCGAATAAATTATATCTGCTTTGTGCTTTAGTTTTGTCGTTTTGTAGTCACTCGAAAAGCGAACCGTGCAATAATAATTGTACGATTGTAAATTATAAATGGATTGTTGTATATTCTTCTGTCCCGGTATTTCAATGAAAGTTACAATGTTATAAACGATATAAACGTCCATTGGTTAATAATAATATTATAATATGCGTTTCCTATCACAAAGTAAAGTTTCATTAATCTTTTAATCTGATTATAATACAACAAAACAACGAACTTCCTGAGCTAAGTTCAAATATAACTAATCGTGTGGCGTGGCGAATACTTATTCGAATGGCAATTTTAAACGATTTAGGGGGGGGGGGGTTCCTCTGAATGTAATATAATATAAAATAATATATTTAACACAATTATATTGAATGATTATAAATTATAATTAGATCTGAGAATTGAATGCATCAAAAACCTTTAAAAAAAAGAATTTGAATTCATTAAAAAAAAGTAATTGGAACTTTAAAAATCACTCAATGACTTACGATAGTAGTAGAGTTTCGTCACAGGAGTCGGATATTTTCCCATCTATTTTGTATCTTAGAAATATGCTTTTTAAACAAATAGAAATTTAGAATTAAAATGATTGGGGCCGGGGGTTAAAAGTTGAAACCTCTAAAAAGAACGCGCCTGAAACCACTGCTAACAGGTGCATTTTAGATTCTAAGTGGAACGAGGAATGTATTAAATCTACATGATGTTTTGTTTTTTCTGTGAACAACTTTTCTACGAGAAATTTTTCTCTGATTTGTCTCAAGTGTAACACTTTTTCTGAAAGGAAATCTGACTGGAGTTGTACTTTAAGTAGTATATTTTGATTTTTCCAGAAGTTTTCATAATAAATGGGTAAAACTGAGGAAAAACAGGAAAATTTACGAAATGTATTATTTTAAAATCGTAAATGTTACGGCCTTTCAAAACATGTATATAACCAAACTCCGCTCAGAATAGCTTTTGGTTATCAATAATTAATCGTTGCGTACATTAAATTTCATCTTCCCCCTACTTTCTTATTAATTAATTGTTTTTTTTTTTTTTTTTTTGTTAGGGTTTTTAGTGCATTGAATTCACAGTCCTAATTGTAATACATTATTGATTATGATTAATAATAATTATCGTTTGTTTAATTATATGGCGTTGATTTATATATTTCTGAAAAACATACATGTGCGTTTCAGATTTTCATTATTATTATACGATACCTACATAAAAATATTCGTCGGAGATAGGTGTGACGGGTAACCATACGCAGTGTGGTTACGTGTCTCGCCGTGTCATGACACCGAAGCGTGTCCCGACGAGATTAAACCTTTGTAGGGAGGAAAAAATCGAAACCGAATATGAACAACGGTCAGCATAACCGATGATACGGACATCGTGTTTTTGTTTTATATTATGTAATAATATGCAATTCCATTTCGCCGAATCAAAAGAAAAAGTACGGACTCAGACCTTATAAGGTTCGACTGCTGTGTTTGGGAAAAAGGGATGTATAATAAAGTATAGAGAGAAAAAAATACTTAGAAGAATATTATATATCATATAAAAGACTGACATACTTCGATGCGTGACAAGCCACTGTTGTAGGTGAGAAGTCGGGAAGCTAGGACATAGAGGGGATTTTAATTTATATATCTGTACACAAAGATAAACCATTGCTAACGAAAAACGATTCGGAGCCAAGTTATATTTATGCATATATGTACATTTTCACGTTTTCCCAATTATTGTAAAAACCCATCGGAAAAACAAAAAAAATACCTTTCTAAAGTACCAGAAGTAATTAGATAAAATTTATTTTTAGAAAAGGTGTTACACTTGATAAATCAGAGCAAGATTTCTAGTAGAAGTTAACAGATGAAAAAACATCAATGGAAAATCGATACATCCTCGCTAAGCTTTGAATCTAAAATAAGACGAAATAAGCGAAAAATACAAACGCGTCATAGAATTTCGAAATTTATTATTACTCATTCGACTTCGTTATTTTCGTTAAATTTATTATTGATAATAGCAAGTGTGTCTATAAATGGAAACTGAATTTTTGAAATTATTATTTTTTTTTTTACATTCAAATAAATTTATTGGTTTCGAACATGAACGTAGGGCAGTCCCGACGATTAGTATTTTGAAATACTAACAATAATAATAAAAAAAAAAATAATATTTTATCAAGCCCATTTCGATTGATAAACAGCTGAACAGAACTACTGATAAAATACACAATATATTATATTATACATAGTGAGCATATCCTAAAATAATTGTATATTTAACTAAATCATGTACTTGCCTATATAAATATTATTACAATTTATAGACATATCTTTTATATAGATATATAATCAATAAAATGGATTTTCCTTGTCTTTAAATCGGCAAATATATCAATGTAATCGTTAAATTATATTTTGTCTAAAACTTCTCGTTGAATTGATATAATTACTGCCAAGTTTATTGTTTTCCCTTAATTCAATGTAATTCTTGTAGTTTTTAGGTAATTTTTAATTAGTTTTAATTTATAAAATGGCTGTTCTGCTGTTGCACTCGTACCCGACCGGTAATATGAGCATATCCTAAATGCCACAACATAAACATTACCGTGGTTGTGGCATACTAGTAATGTTGTCTAAGCACAATAATCAGATAACGAATCTTAATTGTTTTTATTATTATTTACGAACTGTAATTTTAGAAATAGGAAAGTCGCTAATGACTGCCTTATAGCACACACTGCTACGATGGCGGTAAAATTATATCATTTTGATCAAAATACTGATAAGAAAAAAAAATAGAATAGTAAATGATAAGTAAACAGGGTTACTTTTTCTTTTTTGTACCTATAAAAGCACGGTGCCCGGACTAAGAGCTTTGCTCTAGGGACGACCTTGAGTATGATGAAAATAAAATCTGGGATATTAACACTTTTCCCGAAAAATCCGAAGACAATTAAAACCAGATCAGTTACACCGACATACAGAACCTTGTGAGCAATTCTTGAAAACTACCAAACGTAGTATTATTTTATTTCCCTAACCTCTACTTTGTCCTAATCCCTCGTGTTGTGTTTTGTCATTAATTTATAAGGATTACATGTTCGTGAAGTCAGCTCTCTCCAACTTTGAACTTGCGACCTCAGATCAAAGCTCATGTTTTGTAACTCGGTTTTCAGAATTTTGAATTCCGAACTTTAGCGACTATCGAAGTTTTAATTGATTGTAATAATTAATTAATTTATAATAGATAATTATATTATAGATGGTTTTATATATTGTGTATGTATTAAATAGATGGGTAAGTATATCGTAGCTTTACATAATGTATACAGGCTGTCCTACGAAGATATACGTCTTGAATATCTCCAGAGATGATAAAGATAAACAAATTCTGTTTTTTTTTTTTTTTATATATATATTACTCACAGGGAAGAGGACTACAAATATTTAAATTTGAATTATTATTCTTCTATTATTATTATTATTATTATTATTATAACACTTTATTTTATTATTTTCCGAACATTTTAAGGCAGCCATTCTGTAAAGATTAGTTTTTTGAAAATTTGAAGGTGTATAAAGATGTACTTCAAAGTGTATATCTTCGTGGGACAGCCTGTATACAATAGAATCGCGATTATCCGAACTAAATGAATCTACACCTAAAGTCCGAAAGTTAGGATAATGGAATTCGTTTAAAATAACAATAGTTTTTTTTTTTAAACATACAATTATTATATATTATATTATTAAATATGGATTTTATTAGTGTTTATTTCTTTTACGTAGTCTGATACTTTTTTGGAAGTACTCTACATTAACCATTAAAAATTTGTTTTTAACATTATATACGAGTGAACGTACATACGCGTCAATGGTCTGTCAATGTAATTTGTCATTGACGCAACCCGCGTCAATGACGACGAAAGGTTTAAATTACATAATGTTAAAATATAAATGTATTTCGCGTTTTTATAACATTACAGGCCAATGTCCAAAATCAATAGTGATAATATTATTACATTATATAACTGTATATATATATTTTAAATTAAACCACTTATTTTTAGTTTCCAAATGTAAAGTTTTAATAAAAGCTAGAAAGTTGAAGGTTATTAATCAAGAATAAGATAGTATAGTTTATGATAACATATAATGTCATAAATATATGAGACGATTTTCAAGTATTGTGGAGTCTCTAACATACGCGTGGTTATGGTACCTTTAGATTCGGAGTTCATTATTATGATATGTATTAGTTTCGTCGGTGGCGAGAGATTTATTGATTTTACTATGTGTGTGTGTTTTTTTTTCTATATATAAACAAATTTTCGAAAAGAAACCTTACACCGATGTATAGAGTGTAGCTACTTTTCTGAAAGTTAATTTTGTCTAGTTGAAACATTAAACGGGTGATTTATTGGTTTTCTAAGAGATTTTCAAAATAATTGGGATATATATATATGCTTAAATTATAAGCATTACATAATTTGTTTTTTTTTTAGCGGTTTCAGTAAAAGTGATAACCAAATCCTTATAGTTACGAGGATAACCGTACACCGAGAGATGAGAGATGGACTATTACGTGTTATTCTTTGGATGACAGTACCACGATAACATTATATTTCAAAAATCAAACAACCTGTGTGCGTATAAACAGCGCACAAGGATATAAATAGAAAATTTAATAAGGCCTCTCAGCTCAACATGGTAACGATTCTCCGTCTTAAAGGTGGTATTGAAATTCGATAGCAATTAATTCAATCATTGAAACATGCAGATTGAGCCATCAGATATCCAGTATACGACTGTATTTTATATCTCTAACCTAGGGGTGGAGGATGAACCCAGGAGTTCAGACCTCTGGGGAAAAAAAAAATGTCTATGACTTAATTTTTCTACCAGACTATCTGGTTATACGCATACCTGTAACGATCGTCCGGCGTAATGTCTCGACGAACAGGAAAGTCCTAATTGAATTGCCGTCTGTGCCCATCGTTCGCTAATTAATGCGTGCGGTAAAAATTCATGAAATACTCTCAGAATATGCTGCAGAAAGACGTCCAATTGTTCACCGCTCCGAATCGACCACACTTTAGCCGTAATGTCTTCGTAGTGCCAGAGCGGTTGATCTCCCCTATAAACAAATGAAGAATAATGGGGATGAGCTTATAAAATAATTTATGCGAGTAAACGTTGCGTATTCGTAAGATATAAATATATTATTATTGTTTTACCTAGATGCGATGAAATCGATGAGAGATTTTACTATTTCTTTAATTGTCAAATTCGGGCTCGGCGGATTTAGTTGATCCATGCCTAATATCACCGTCGAAGCGTCGTCTTCTACGGATATATACATATTTTTTTTTTTTGTAAATACAAATTCTACATAATCACACACACACACACACACGCGCGCTCGCGCGCTCAAAAAGATATTATATATGTTTACATACTGTAACGATTCGAATATGTATCGTATATTAGCCCATTGGTGGTGCGAGGTTAGCATATTGAGTGTACATAATATAATATACGCAAGTAGGAATGGACAGCTGACTGAGGGATTTTTTTTTGGCACGCAGCCGGTGGATAACGATAAAAAAGCGTCAGTAGAAGTATCAGTAGTGCAGAAGTGTCGCGAGAAAGCATCACTGACAGGCCTCGGGAAGAGCATCACCCCGCGGAGGAACGGCCAGCCACACAGCCACAGAATACCGCAGTCACACTCAAGAACCTTACTACCCTCAACTGGTCATTCCCAAGATGTAAAATTGTATTCAAGTAACATATTATACCGATTACTTTTAAACAGTGTCAACATTTACCAAGGTTACCTCTATTCATAGTATAAGTAACACACATCGAAGAAGTCGAGTCCGGCCCAAGACTTTGTTAATATAAACTGCAAAACTTCGGTTCACACTATATCCCACACCGGCTAGAGATCGGACTCCCACAGAAAGGGGACGTTACAGTACATAAATAAATTTTATATTTATACATACATACATACATACATACATACATACATACATACATACATACATACATACATAGAAATATACTCAATATACTCACCGCCAGGAGAAGGAAGAACGACCAGGCTAGTGGATTGCGAACAAATATTTCCGATAGGCGCTTCTAAATAACTGTCGAACGATTCGCTGGCTTCTGTAACATAGTTTCTATTGTTCATTATTTTTCATAACAAAATTAAATTTCAGTAAAACTCACAACATCACATACTAAACAGTAAAACATACGTTTTATTCTTTCAAACTGCGTGAAATGATCAGATAGATCAAATTATAATATTTTATAAACTGATTTAGATTCTGAGAGAAGCAAGGGATGTGTATTGGTTCTACTATAATGTGTGATTTTTTTAAATTTTTAATTGTTGGTGTCTGTAAACAACTTTTCAGCCATAAAATCTTCCACTGAACGTCAACATTACGGGCGGTTTCTGAAAGAAAAGGTTATCTGTGAATTGACGTGTACGAAAGTCGTTTTGATTTTTTTGTATTTTTCTTAATAACAGGTAAAATCGGGAAAAGATATAGGAAAACCGAAAATGTTGATAAAAATAATGTTTTCATATTGTTGTAGTAATTTAGTCAAAATTAATCGTAGATAAATACAATTTTAAAAAAATATTTATATTGGACTTTTATTGAAATGGAACTTAATCAAACAATTCTGGCGATTTCTTAGTTATTTCTAACCATTTGAAATGTCGAGTGGTAATAGTATTTATTTGGTTTTATATGGATACAATTGTTTTGGTTCAGCAAAAATACTCGACGGTCGAAATTCATCATATGTCGTATACTTAGTAGTAAAACAAAAGTTGAACGTAACGTATTCATTTTTCATTTATATAATCCTTTAAAGTTAAAATTTGTATGCAAATCGTAAAAACCGTGACTTTTAAAATACATATTTTACTAAACTTCTCATAGAAATGATTTTGTAAATAAATAACTTATTATGACAAACAAATATAAATTAAAACCTGACTAACACGGCTACTCGTAGGACCATCAAAATTTACCGTTTTAGAATAGTTTTAGTTAAATTCTTTCAACTATGAGTAGGTATTAATTTTTTAGTGAATATACAAGTTACTATTGACAAACTGTGTAGGCAGTCGTCTATCTTCAAACGAAATAACAGATGACATCGGCATAATAATATATGTAAACTCATAGGATGTTTTTAATATAGTTCAGTATTTATAATTATAATGGCTCGATTTTTAAAGTGTTTACATACTATTAAAGCTCGAGAATTCGATTTAAATTATTATTTAATGGCATGTGTCGTAATTATTTAATTAGGTATCAAAATTATAGTAGCTATTTTTAAGACTTTCCATAGCGCACACACATATTGTATTTGAGTTTGATATACATCGTTAATAGACATTATAGATTTCAACAGCAAAATGTATTTTAGCTAAAACGTCATATATGTATGGATCAATTGATGTAGGTTGGTATTAAAAAATCAAAAGTGGGTAGTGGTTTCTAACCCAAAAATACTCTGTACAGGTGGCAAATACCACATTTTAATTTTTCGTAGTGTATATTTGGGATTTTCGTAGAGCATAAATTGTATCGTAGGGCATATAAAAATAGTCGCTACAGTGACCAATTATTAAAAATCAATAATTACAGGAGTAGGATAAAAAAAATGATATTTAATACCATTGACTATATTATGGTCTGTGATATTGATACTGTGATACGATAAAATCTATTATCTCTATGGTAAAGTTTTGGGAAAAATATTAATAGGTACAAGTGTAAAATACTGCACCAAACTACCAAATTACCCGTTTGAACAGTAATGAAAAAACCACCAAAGTGTGTAACAATAGCTTAGCGATTGCTAATGGTGTCTTTGCACTGAATAATTTCTGCAATACAAAAGGTGCTGTTGCAGTGAAAAAGTAACCCACTTTGAATAAGCACTTTAGAATGACGGTTTTCGAATAAAATATAAAATAATAGGATATACGTTTAATCAATTTATCTATATTGATCACACAATAAACTTTATTGTTTTCAGTGTAATTAAAGTAATCGGTTGTACGTATAATTTGTTAGCTTTACTGTAAAAATTGTTCCTTATCATGCCAAAGGAAAGACATTTACTGTAAGAGTCCATTATATACAGGTTGATGTACATTGAAAAAGGTATCTTTTTGTCGGTAGCTTGTTATTTTGTTCGTTAAGAGATGTTACACTGTACTCTATCTTATACCTTCCTGAACTGTTTGAATTTGAGCTAACGTTTCACATTATACACTACGCCCTACAGGTCTCCTGCAGCACATCGTCTTATGAAACTCGATATTTTTCCACATGTATTATATTATATGTATATGCAATGAAAACGTGCGCGCTGTAAGTGAAATTCGAATTAAATTGTAAATTGAAATTGTATGCGCTTATATAACGTTCGGCGCAATATATCGGAATACATATACAGCGGATATTATACTATCCTATTATACTACGTAAGTATATAAAATAATTTCAATTTATGAAATTATCTCGGTGTAAATAATCGCATTACTATTGTTATATAATATTGCGCATAATTATCGATTTAATAATTATAGAAAATATAAAAAATCCAACGAGATTAATTAAAGACCGATAACAAGGCAAAACTGGTAAAAATACAACTAACATACTGCTACATTCTGAATCGTTTTTCGTTTGCAATGGCTTATCGTTGCAAACAGTACATAAAATAAAGGTCAATTTACCTTACACAACCAATAACAACCCATTTTCGCACCTTCGACAGTGGTCTACCAATAGCGACTTATTATTAATTAAATTACAATACAAACAAATAATGAAAACGTTATTCAACATTTTTTTCTAGTGTTTATTAATTATTAAAAAAACACAATTCAACTTTCAGAAAAGTTGCTGAACTCGAATTTTGGAACATGATTTCTGGTGTAAAAACAAAATCAAAAATAATGGAACTTTTATTACCGTTTTTCTTTTGAATTTGTTCGGGTTTTCCCTATTTTATAAAAAACCGTTTGATCATTTAAAAAATAACTTCCCAATGCACCAACTAGATTCCAAATATTACAAAAAAGTTTGAAGTTTTAATTGAAAAAAAAAACGCATCATAGTAAAACCAATAGTATACATAACTCGCATTACTTACGTTCAGAATTTAAAATGAAATATTTCAACAGCAACAAGTCAGCAAGGGGAAACTGTGATGAAGCTCTGTTGCTCACGGGGGTTTTTTTTTTTTTGGTTAATTAGTTTTCACGGGTGGGTAATGTAAACTTATTTTTTTATATATATTTTTATATTCGATTTATCTATATTGGATTTATCTAGTTTTATCGTTTGTCTAAATGATAAATCCATAGAAAAAGTTAAATCCATAATTTCCCTCCGTCCCAAAAATAAAAAAAACCTACAAATCTTGAATGTCCGCCGAAAATCGGGACTGTTGGCAACCCAAGGTACTTTATCACCTCCTTTCTCTTTTATCCGATTCCGGGTTTTTAGTGTCTAGTGGAAATCATGATCGTCAGAACGGTTCCAAAATTACATAATATTATACATATCGACATTTTTTCGAGTTAACACAGAATTGTATTTTTAGATCACCCCGAATATCGTACATTAAAAATAATTTTAACTCACTTTGGCTTAAGTCGACTCTATATACATTATTATTATTATGGTTAGGTAGCTATAATAATAAATTGTTATATTTTTATATAGTTATACGATGGGAACGACATGATGGATCGACTAATAATTGCATCATGCCAGTTATACCACAACTTCTATCGGAAAACCGGGTGATGATAATATTCGTTCAATTAGAAATATTTTTTCCTCCCGAACGTGGTCTCCAAAGTCCCAGTCGGAATAATGTCACTGTTCCTTCCCGAAATGCTATTTCCTACGTCTGACGAGCACGGACCGGTCTGATAAGTAAAACTTTTCTTTCAAAAGTACCTCTAGCTATACATATATATAACCTTTCGGAAAACGTGAAACAAATGGCCAAAAAAATCCGTCTTAAAAAATCAATACACTCGGGAGAATACTAAAATCGTTTATTTCGTAAACAAAAGAATATATATACGGAATTAATAACACGTTGTGCACAGTCCATAAAGAGATAATGGTGACGACTGAAAACAAACATTGTTTGTAGAAGTAAAAAAAAAATGCGAATACACGTCTAGTCATAAAAATCAACAACACGCCGATGTTTGCTGTCACTCAAAAGTCGGAGTCTCTTTACACCTAACCTTTCAGAATGGGATTGTAAGAAATGGCTTTTTTTCGCGGAATGAACAACTGATGACAGGTAGATAGAAAAGCAATATTCTGACCCATCCGACCGTATCGTTTTACAATAAACTATAAACCAGGAACGTACACCAAGGTGGGTTCACCATTGATCTAGATTTATTTTTGACCAGGGTTTATTTTTAAAATCATAAAGATTCTATAAGACTATGAGCTATAACAACGATATCGTTATGATAAACCTTTTTTTCTCTCATTGTTTAGCTCCTACTCGCATTGCACCACGACTTATGGGAAAGTTTTCATAAATCCTCAAGGTCTTAAGCAAAGAACGTTGAACATAATAAAAATATTTCGTTTATAAAACTCAGAAATCGAGCGCTCGTCAGCATAAAAGACGAAGAAAGTTTATAAATTACAAAAATGATACATGTGACCTGTATTACACATGCACTGCATTGAGTTGTTAAAGAAATAAGAGAGCATTTTTCGAAAGTAGATAAATTAGTTGCAAATGGAAAAAAAAATATTTTTGAAAACACTTTCCCACATAGAAAAATTTAGAGAAATAACAAAAAGTATAGGTATACCTTCACCACAGTAACCAATTATAACTCGTCGGGGAACGCAGTTAAACGCTTCACTTTATTACTGCGAACATTTTGAATCTATCAAACGAGTTGTCAATGAACTTTATAGTAAATACGCTATTTCTATTAAAAAAGTTCTAGCTTACACAGGAATTTAATTTATATAAAAGCCTATTTTGATACATTGCCTGAATTAATTACTTAATTAAAAACTCGTGAACAGAGTTTATCACGATCTTTAAAAATATTAGAAGAAATAAGAGTTTCAATAAATAGAGCACCAAATGAAATTTTTAAAACATTTTTTATAAATATTTACAACACCAGAGAAAAACTTAAAGAAGAAGGATACGTTTTAATTTCGTTTAACGAAATGTAATAAATAGTCCTCCCGATAGAAGAAATTATTATAACATTTAATACAAATGGAGTAATTACATTTAATGGCGATTCGTTCGCGAAGATAGAAAATGTTCAATATTTTTCATTTATATTACGAGATACGGTTGATTTACCTTTTAATCAAAACGATATACAACAAATCGAAGAAATAACCATGCAAGAAATAAAAATGTAAATATGGACCTTTTTGTACACACAACGTGATAACTTGAAAATTACTGTTTATAGAAATATGTGTGACTTTCGGTGTGTCGAGTATGATTGACTGGATTTTATCCATCAGTGAAAATATAATACGTGTTAGAATATCTGGCGTTATATTAACGTGTCGCGGCGGAGTTATTATTTGTGTTTTGACGGCGAAAATGTCTGTCGGGTCAATACCTATATTCACGAACTTACGTTCTGGTGAAAGACATGGGTCGTGATCGACCTTTGAACCCACGTGTGTGCAGACTCGTAGGAATGCTGTTATTATATTTCGTATGGGTATACGATTATGAAAATTTCTTGTTGAGTCATCGACGACCGATATAAAATAATATTTTGTCGTATAGATAATATTTGATCGTAACGGATGGTATGAGTAGAGGGTACGCGGGGGACACGGGCGCGCGAGTACGCGTGTGGAGACGAAATAATATTCTGCTGATAGATAATATTTAAGGGTTGTAGAGCGTAGATAGGCGGGCGAGAGATGTACGTTATATCTCTCGGACCGATAGGTTCACACCGGTTCGTCGTCGTCAATTATATTTCGTACAGGTAAAATCTATTGTCTTGACATCGGCAACCGATGGTGGTCAGAGGGTATATGGAGCAACGCGAACGCGCGGACGACCGCGGAATAATATTCGTAAAATGAAAAATCACGACCTTTGTGACGTGAATATAAATTTCATTGCTATTAAAAATACTCGTATATTTGCTGTGTACGACGAGCATAAGTAAAACTTATAAAATAATATTTTCGAATAGGTATTCGAGATCGGTACATAGTATGATAATTCTATCATCTATGGAAACGTCAAACGTACTCCAATAATATTTTGTTACCGATGTATCGGTAGATATGTAGTATTAAAAACGGTGATATATAGTATAAATATTCTCTAATAATTATATTATCCATGTATGTGATCAATATGTCGTACGATATACTGGTACGTAGTATTAAAAACGATGAAATAAAATATTGTTATCGATACCCATGTATATTGTATTATTTACATAAAAAATTAACAGCTTGGTGATATAGGTATATGAAAATTATCAATATCAACGATGTGTGTGTGCATAGGTAGATTCAGCGACAGAAAAATCGATTGTAGGTATATTAATGGTGATGTATGTGTGTGTGTACGTATGAATGTATAGGTAGATGTGTGTGCGAGAGATAAGCTTAGCCGTGTGATATTTTATCATAGTGGTAGTGGTGGTGGTGGAAAAAAAATATATTGTATAATGTAAATGGTAGCACATGTGTGTAATATTTTATCGATGTGGCGGGGGTGTCCGATGTCTCCCGAAGTTGCAACGAGTCTTGAAAATAATACGGAGTGATCAATCTATCATAAGACACTCATTATCTCGGAAAGTAATAACTTTTTCCGGAATTTATTTTCTAAAACATTTAAGAAACGAGCTGTTTTACAATTTTAAATGTATATTATTTTTTGTCACTCTTATTTTTAGGGATAAAACTATTACCTACTTTTGATTTTCAAATGTTCTATATTATAAATTCCATAAATAGATGAAGTATTAGTTAAAATAAATTTGAGTGTTGAAATTTTTGATTTCCGTCGATCCGTTAACGAGATATTCCACTTTTAAGTTTAGGTTGGAGGAGAGAAGTGGTACATTATAAAAACACCACGCGTCGTATCGCCACACTACTCTCCTCTAACTTAAACTTGAAAGTGGAATATCTCGTCAATGGAATGACGGAAATCAAAAATGTCCAAAATTTGTTGTTTTAACTAATATTTTATTTATTTATGGAATTTTTAATATAGGTGTCATTTGCAAATCAAAAGTAAGTAGTGGTTTTACTCCCAAAAATAAGGATGACAAAAATAACATCGGTATAAAATTGTAGAACAGTTCGTTTCTTAAATATTCTAGAAAACAAATTTCAACAAAAATTAATACTTTCGGAGATAACGAGTGTCTGCGATAGATTGATCATCCTGTATCAGGATCCAGTACAAGATCGTAATTATACATAATCGGCTTAGGATTTGAGCAGGATTTGAACATGAACAAGAACAGGATCCAGGTTGGGCGGCCATGTTATAGGTATAGTTCCGCTCTTTTCATTCTACTGCTTACCATTTAAAAATCAATAGAATACAGTGACTATACCCCTTAAAATAAGAATGACAAAAAATAACCATTATATTTTAGAACTACTTATTTCTTAAATGATCTAAAACATAAAATCATAAAAGGTTAATACTTTCCAAGATAATGAGTGTCTTATCTTGTGTTGATTACTCTGTTAAAATATATACTATGTGTATTGAGTATGTCACGTATCCCAATATTTTCGCATAATAATAATAGGTAATAACAATAATACAATCACATACCGTCTCACATTATGCGTTTACACAACCAAAAACCATTTCTACGTTCCTTCTTTATTCTATTACGATACATTTAATATTTAGGTTGCCACTTATTTTTACCATTTCATTAATCATTTTTATTATAATTAATTACAAATTTATATCATGAATCATAATCATGGGTTCTAGATATGACACGACTTTGGGTTTTTAGTGGCATTTTACAACCAATTTTTTTCATTATAACTATATTTATATGTATTCCATGTTTCCTTATTGACATGAAATTGTATAAAACATATTAAAACTCATTATATAATTCGCAGATGAGCGTGAAAAAGGTGTTTAGTCAGTGTTTCCTTTAACTTTTCGGTATAAAGCAAAAATAAACTTTAACCGAGAGCAAAATTTTAAAAAGTTTAGAATTTTAACATTTTGCCATAATTTAAGCATTACAAATTCGATGTTTTGTTCTGTATTATTTAACATCGCTTTTTATATTTTAATATTCAAAAGTCGACTGTATTTATATACATTTAAAAAAAAACTTATTTTGCACATTAATTCAAATAAGTTTTCTGTAACTTATATAATTAACATTTAAACTCAGGAAATATATAATACTCGTATGGGTTAAGTGACTTAAATTTTCTTACACGGCGCATTAAGAGTTTAAGCCACAACAGCAGTATTCGATAAAACTTAAAACGTACTCAAAACGAAAAAAATCATTACTTATCGCAAAACGTTTATTAAAATAACGATAAGTACAATAATGGTAAAATTATCTGAACTGTACTGGTGTAATAACACCTTATTTTTCATAATTTGGTGACTTAACACTTTTTAATCGCGGGTGCTCGTGTTTTCAGGAGCATCCGCGATTTTTGTACACTTAATTTGGAGTTTTACATTTTTTTCCTCTTTTGATAAATTATACTTTACTAAAGTAGATTGTATATTAAAATATAGCCTAGGATTTGTGAATAGATTATAAATAGTATTCGATTTCAAAATAACGGGTGTGTGCGGGTATCGTATATTTCAACAGTATTCAAATTGATCGGAGTTTCTATTTGTTATTTATACGCAAAATCTGTGCCACGGCTCAATTTCATTCGATTTAAACACTATACAGTTACTGTATGGAAAATAAAATTCGTGTTATCATTCGAGTGAAACACAAATTATATATTTCCAGCCAGATGAAAATATTACATAGAGATGAAAAGTTATTATTATTTTTTTTTTCGGAAAGATGTGCAATAAAATGTCCACCTTCTTAAATGGAAATGACTATAATATGTTTAACATTTAGATTTGAATAATATCTAGTCCTATTTTTCAAGCGACTTTAACAAATACATTTATTTTTTCTACCTTAAAAATGATCTCGGTTATAGCCGTCTAATGTCATCATTTTACCCTCACAAGTCGCCAGAGGTCGAATTATACCGCTATCAGATTCTGATCGTCTTGTAATGTTCAATTTTTTTTTACAAAAACAGCAAGGTGTTTCGAAAAAAATCATCTAAATTCAAAATGTCCTAAAAATAGTATTAATAAAGTTTTTGATTGGAGCACGTCTTTAAGTTTTCAACTTTAAGGGTAGTCCAAAAATCGAAAAAATGGCACCACTAAAGAATTGAGAATATGAGTGTATAATATATATATACATATATTATATAATGTCATTTACCTTTGACCGACTTAGCGGCTACACATGATCTCAATTAGACGATCGTCTGATTCTGATGTACTGATACAAAATCTTGAATGTTTCCCATTATTACGAAAAATGCTTTGTATTTCAAAAAAGGGAATTTATAAAGTATCATCTGAATTCAAATGTTCCAAAAAAGCATTTCAACATAGAAAATATAGATGTAAAAACCTGAAGTTCAACCCAAAAATCTAAAAGAAATACTAAAAAAAATTGTAGATTTAGAAAGTAGTGACGAAGGGGGTGCTCGTCGACCATTTTACAATGGCCATGTACGACCTGGAAACCAACGCTTCCGTTCGTATTCGAGAGACACATTGTATATTATCTAAAAACTAATATTATTGAACACTGATTTCCTATCCCCCTCCCCACTGTTATTTCGTTGTTTCATTTACTTTAATGGCAACGAATTAGCCTAGTAATACATTTGTTAAGACGTTCGACAAAAATAAATCAAGATAAACAATTTGAATTAAGGGTACCTACCCTCTTCGTTATTGGGATTATATAAACGACCCTTATACTACTATATAGTCGTTAATAAATGGTGTAAAAATGGTAATTCGTTAAAACTCAATTGAATTTGTTTATTTCTAAACAAGCCCGGACTGCAGCAGATAATACACAAAAATATTTTACCACGTGAATAAATAATAAGTTTACAAATATTTCAAAAAAAAACTTATGTAATTTTAATATTATCTTTTATTTTATTTATTTATTTTTTTTGATATTATTGTTATTATTATTAACCTTTCCAAGTAATATTATGCATAGAAAGTTTGACTTGTTTCTTATATATATAGACAGGCCATTATTAAGGTTATAAAAAACTATATTAAAAATACTTCTCGGCGTTTTCAAAAATTCAAGGCACGTTTATAGAGGTATACCTACTCGTAACTGTGAAAGACAACTTATGAGCTTTCAAGGGTGTTTCGCCGAGTGATAAAATCTATTTCTACACTGCTGTCATCAACAATTTTAACTGAAAAGGTAAAGGTACGAAATTGTAAAACTTATAAAATGAGTAATGTTTTTGAACTCGACAAAGTTTGACTGGAGCACGGTGTGAATGTAATTATATAAAAGACTCGACTAAATATTATTTTGTCCGGTATAAATTCGTTTTCATTCAGTATACGAATTGAAAAACTTAGTATACAATGACTTTCAAAGAGTAGTAATTGTATTTCGTCTTCAATCAGTATTTTGCAAAATCACAACTACTGCAGTTAACAAAATAATTATAATACACATTATTACATTTACAATAAAATATCAAACTCTGTACGATAAAATGTTTATATTATTATTTACAACGGTTTGGTAACTGATTTAGGTATTACAATACGTTGATAAACTCAACATTTTTTCATTAAAATCTATGCAAACAGGCCAAACGATAATATTAAAAGTTAGAAGTTCAAAAATATAAGATGTATAATATTATGTACACAGTGTTTCACTGAAATTATAACACGAAATATTGCAACCGGATGAGGTTTTTTAGGGAGACTGCCCATAATTTTGCACATTTCGAGAAAAATTACAACATTTTAACCCTTGCAGTTTGCGCATGAGTAATACAACTTATCTATTTTTAGTACTAAAAAAGTCATTTTTTTTTTTTTTTTGCAAGCAACTTTAAATAATACGATTTTTTTCTATCATAAAAATAATCTGGGGTAAAAAAAAATTTTTTTCTCACGATTTTTTAAATAATTTAAAAGGCATAGTTCTAAAGCGAAGAAAATCGAAAATTGTTCTACGGAGAAGCAAAGATAATTATACAATTATAATACATACAGTAACATTTTTGAAAAAAAAACTTTTATTTACATTTAATTCCCCAATTGAATATTTGAATTGAATAAGGGGAATGAATTATTCAGTCCCCTAAGGAACAGTCCTGGGTCCTTCACTTTTTATCATTTATTTACATAGTCTCTGAAATCAAAATATTGATTGTGGGGAAATATTTTGTTTTGCTGATGGCACTGCTATTTTATTAAGTAGTGATAGTCGTATAGAGATATTGAAAGCATCGTAAGCACTAGTCTTGATAAAATTAAAACCTAGTTTGATAATCATTCGCTACAAATTAATTATGATCAATTTAAATGTTTACAATTTTATATCAAAAATAATATTACAAATTAAATTAATGAATTAAGCAATGAAATTAAAACATTTATTTTACATAATGAGTCCTGTCAACTTAATAGCAAAAATTGCGAGAGGGATTGCTCAGCTATTTTTAAGACAAATACAATAAAATATTTAGGTCTTTATATTAATGATTGTCTTAAGTATAATATACATATTGATAAGCTAAAGACTAATTTAAGAACATTATTTTATGTATTTAAAAATCTAAAAAATATATTAAACAATAAACTTAAACATATTCTATACTATACTCTAGTACAATTTATACTGACATATGCAATTGTTTTTTGGGGTTCAGCATATTAAACACATGTCAATAAACTAGCGACCACATTAAACTCTTTATTTAAATATATATTCAATAAGTCAAGACTTTTCCTGGCAAATAAAACTTTGGGCCTTATATGGTAAATTGAAAATATTTAACATTAATTCATTTATTATATGTTAGTACTTTATTATTTAAGCATAAACATAGTACATTTTTACCTATATATTCTCATTCCACTCATTATAGACTGAATACTAATTTATTTATTCCTAAAATAAGAACCCGTTTTGTACAATCAGAACCTGATTATGTAATTGTAAATTTCTGCGTCAAATTCAAAATTAACCTTCATAATATTTATTATTTTTACATTAGAAGACAGTAAATCAGTAAATTTTAGATTTAGAGCAGAGCGAGAAATGTATTATTTTTATTGATGATTAATGATCAATGATGTTTTCTTTTTGTAAACAACTTTTCTACCAGAATTTTGCTCTGATTTTCGAGTGTAACACCGTAAATCGTAAATATTACATTTCAAAACATGAGTAACCGAACTCCGTTCAAAATCGGTTTTTGTTAGCAACGATTAATTGTTACGTACAGATATACATTAAATTTCCTCTCTACCTTCCCAACTACTCACCTACAACAGTGGTCCACCCACTGTGCGAAGTATGTCTGTTTATTTTTAAGTGTAATATTATTGTACCGATCAACGTTATTTCTTCATTAAAAACAACTCGCTAAAATAATATTTTAAAACATTTCAAAATGTTACATCCGAAACGGCGGCTAACGACTATTGTAATTAAGATTAATTTGTTTTGCAGTTCTGTTTTGATAAAATGTAGTTACACGTGTTTCCTTTTGGTATATTTTTAGTTATAGGTAAAGCGCATATTTTATATATGACTTGAAATTGAGCGATAAAAATTATCTCAGTTGGTTTTAGGTATTATTCAAGGAACAAAAACGAAACGGGGTAATAGAAATAGGAAATTCTCGCGTGATAAAAAATAAATCTACGAATTCATAGATTTATATATATTTTCAAAAATGCATAGAGAAGTATAAATTGAATGGGAAAGACGCAATTATTTGTTTAAAAATACACTAACAGATCAATTGGCAATACATTTTAGATTCGGAGCGTAGCAAGGAATGTATTTGTTGTACGATAATGTTTTTTTTTCCTGTCTATAAACAACTAACTTTTCGAAATCTTACTCTGAAGTATACGTATATTGACTTACTTATTTCCGAAAGAATTTTTTTCAAATTACGGAGCAACGATTCTTTAAAATTTGTAAAATTTTATTTTCTACTTGAAATCTTTATCCAAAAGAATAGCATATAATCTGAAAGAAAATGTTGACTAATTTGTCAGTAAGAAATTCGCTGTTTTATTTTCTGTTTATTTATCCCATCAATTACAAAAAACTGGGAAAAAACGTAGAAAATGCGGCATAGTGTACGGCATTTGATTTTTTTTTCTTAACGGTTATAAATTATTGTAGAAACCTGCAGTTTCCACAAAATACTATATTGCGCCTTTGTAGACATGGTAAAATGTTCAAAACAGTATAGATATTTTTAGGCTAATTATAGGTATTTGATATTTTCGTGTTTTTATGTGTATTTTTATTTATTAGGTATCTGTAATTAAAATTATATGACTTAAGAGAAATACTTTACAATTTATCACAAGATACGTTGCAAGTTATACTTAGTGGTCTAAAAAATAAGTTTGAATTTAATTTATTCAATTTTTAGAAGCATTTTAAGATCTAATTTTGACGAAAATCGTAAAAATTACGGCATTTTAAAATATGTCTTACTCCCTCCGAATCGTTTTTTTGTTAGCAATGATTCATCTTTGCGTACGGATAACTTCACGTATCTTAATTTCCCAACTACAATGATGGGAAGTACGAAGTATGCGCGTCTTAATAAATCTAAATACTTATATATATATATATACACACATATACAAATATATTATACAGATATATATCCCAAATAATAATTGTAACCAAAAGGCAAATAAGAAACGATATATATTAATTAAAGTAAAGACATGTCAGTGACAAAAAAAAGCAATAAAATGAATGCGACTCTCACAAAAATAAACAAATACATACAACACACACGTGTACCGGGCGAGTAATTTAACGCGCTAAATTCGTTTTCGATCGATTTGTATGCAGTAAAAGTAGCATCGGCTGGTCCTCTAGTGTACTCAAATCCTAGAATATACAAAAAATATACAACCGTAATATTGTCACTGGTAATAATTTATTTTGGTCACATTTGATCTGTAGTAATTTTCAGAGGGGATGTATCCCCTCACTGATTGTAGCTCTATACTGTTACACAGCACAATAATGTTTCCTTAATATGTCGAACCATATAGCTTATTTATAAACCATATATGTTTATTTTATTTATTATAATAATTTGAAAAAAATGCACAACAGAACAAAATAATAATTTTTCTCCAAGTTAATATAATTTCAAAAAAATATCAAATAATAGATATTTACACGTGATGAGATATCGGGTTATTACCTTGTAGTACCAGCTGCCAACTTATGCAGCCTGACAAGAATTTTAATTTTAAAATATTAATTTTTTAACGGTTTATGAAAAATAGTCATTAACACCTCAACATTTAAACGTCGTTGATAAGACTTACAGCCCCCGTATCTGAGGGAAGTTTTCTAAGGAAGTGAACCCTTTCTAAATTTAATAAAAATAGAACATTTTTAGTAAACTATTAAAAAGGGTTATATTATTGATTGAACAAAATGTTTGATTCCCTCACAAAAATGTTTATCCAACAAAAGCTTTGAAAGAAGCACCTATGATTTTTTATCGATTGTTTAATAGAACAGTGGCTGAATACTTCCCATTTTGTCCCTAAAAATTTCGGGGGGAAAATGAATACAAAAACCTATGAGATTATGCGGACGATGAGATGAAATAGACTATTAATAAAGATTTAATTAATTAAATCGTTAAAACTACAACAATGACCCGCGAAGACTCCAAAAGGAATAATTAATTATCTACATTATAGTGATTTATTTGTTAATCAAATTCATTTCAATAACAAGGATGATTAAATATTCACGATTAGTTGTACAGCAACAAGGTACCTGCGATCGTTAATAACAAATCTTGAAAAAAAAAACCTTTTTTTTTCTTTTAGTGTTTTCCATTCGATCGCATTCGCGTACACCAGAACACGCTTTTTGCCTGTTATCGCTTGTCATCAATGCAGTAGATGAAGCAAATATTCCATGCTACAGTATACTACTGTACAGTTTAATCTTATCTACAAGAGAGTAAAACCGACGACAGGATCTGAATCAAGACAATTCCTAATATTTTACTTCCTTATTACGTATGCACGTGGTCTTAACAATATTTTCATCAAAGTAATTTGTTATCAATTCACGTTTAATTTATGTTTAAATTATTATTAATGACAAATCTAATATTAAATACAAATTATATTCGATATTTACTGGAATATATTAAATATTTAAATGTTAAATATTTATTGTATCAGTAAACAATCACGTATACGCCTCTTTATATTTTATTACTTATAAAAAGGCAAGTAATTATTATTATATTATCGTAATTAGGATTTCGCGTCAGTAAGTCAATTTCGTAACTCAATAATAACGTACCGAAAACCGATAGCACAATTGCGATTTTATAAAACACTATTTATTTTATAAATCGACCAAATATATTTACATAAATAAGAAACGAATTTTCAATTTAAAAAAATACTTAAAACGGGCGATTTTAAAATTAAACCAATGAAAACCACGTATCTGTTATTATTGCCAATCCGACTAGCTTGACTGGTTTCATTACCATTAACTTATTACAGACTACCATCATTGTCAAAATATTTGTCTTTCTTGTATATTCATTCTTGTGATAAGACACGAGAAAGAAATTATAGTAATTTTTCTTTTTGGCGGACTCCATGATGATGGTCCAAAATCTACATGTAGTTACTAGGGAATTCAATACTCTCCATGGAAGAGATACGATACACTGAGAGATTCATGATATGATTCGGTTATACAACTTGAGAAATCTGAGGGTTAAAGAGAATAGGACGAGAAATAATACTAAATCAACAGATAGGTACTTAAGTGAACTTAAAACCCATCAAAATTGTATACAATAGTAATGTTAAATATTAGTTTGGTAATATTTAATGGTAACTATATACGAGTATTCAGATAAAAATCAAAACATTTCAAAAAGCAACAAAATTTAATATAATAGGCTATATAAATCCACTTGTGAGTCACCAACTAATTATTTAGAATCGCCAAAAATTGAATATTCAATTAGGGAGTCGTAACAGTGAAAAGTTTGAGAAACACTACATGCTAGAATACAAGAAATAAAAATATAATAATAATATGATCTATGTTAAATTGAATGATGATAGTTTTATGATTTGATAACTCTTACCAGCCATACTTAACCATCCAATACGAACAGATATTATTCAATAGTATTTCGGTACCTCAACAACAATAATTTTCAATTCGTTATCAGTATAGCTATATTACAACAATGTTATTGTAGCCAAATATTTTTTTTTTTTTTTTGAAGGGGCTGATCAGTTATCTACATATCACATATTGTAGTTTATTATAATATTTTACACTATATTCAAAACAATAATTTAACATTTTTGGAATTCCCGTGGGGGGGAGCTGCAGTTTCGTCAACCACTATGGATACGCCGCTCACTGTATTACGACAATATGGTAATTATGTCATATTTCATCGCTACATACTAGTCACCAAATACATTTGAGTATGGTCTTTATGCGTGTAGTGTACACGAGTGTAATGATTAGTCAGATGAAAAATGTTATTTTTTTAATTTTACCTCAAAAAGCTAAGCGATTACGCCTACCACACGAAGATTAACGGTA
The DNA here is from genome assembly GCA_902439185.1 of Cinara cedri. NCBI lineage: Eukaryota > Metazoa > Arthropoda > Insecta > Hemiptera > Aphididae > Cinara > Cinara cedri. Next base: position 863,337 of record CABPRJ010000957.1, on the reverse strand, counting down.
TAAAATGTATCATATTGGCATACCTGTAAAGTTGTGTTGGGAAACGGGCACCGGCGGCGTCGGCAAACCTAGACCGAGGCGTACAGTATCACGGTTCAAGAGAACCTGAGCGATAGTCAGTTGATCTGAATTGTTGGCCAAAACAAGCAACAAGTTGAGCAACAGTTGTTTGCAGTGTTGGTGTACGAGAGGACGACTGTGGTCCATGCCCAGCAGCGCGATGTGTAGCATTAGAGGCATATGGATCGACCAGTCGATGTCCAATGAATCGGACGGTAGATCTTTGAGTAACAAGACGGCAATGTTGCATCTATAAAAATGATTCAAAAATAAAAGAATAATAATACAATATTGTTAAACGAATGTAGTACACCCATAGACTATTACATCTAGCAGAGCCTTTGTTCCGAGAAACTGCAGGGAGAGTAAACGTGTCAACCGGATTAAGAGAAATAGAAAGAAGAGAAATAGACTAATAACTTATAATTAACTGAGATATGAATGAAAATATAACTCTGAACTTGAGAATAATCAATTAAAAAATATTCATATTTTTCTCATTTATAGTTCTCACGAAGAGCTCCACCCACTTCTACAAATTATCATATTGGATACTCCAACGTCCATACGAAGTCTTAAGTTTATGAGCAAACAGAGTTTTTGAAAAACCAAAAACTTACAAACGATTTAATAATGATAATAATAAGTAAAAATTGGTAGAAATTATAGGATAATTATTTCCGGTGTTCCCCCTACCCACTTAAAATTTGTATATTTTCATAAAATGCAAAACTATTTCTATCCTAATTCTCTAAGACATAGAGGTCAAAAACTGGTCTTTCTTATATTAGCGTTACGTACAAAATTGAAAACCGCTGTTTTAAGATACTGAAAAATTAAATTAAAGAAGTATCTACTAATAAATATGCATGACAGAAGCACGCAAACACGCCGCTGAAAATGTTACACCCAGGGATAAATCATTATCAAATCCCCGCCCCTAGTCATGGTTCTGATTATTAAAAAAAAATGTTTAAGATTTAGAGATCTTCCTATATATATATAAAAGAGACCAAAAACATTATTGTTGAATATTTTGTTCAGGAGTAGGTATATAAGTATCAAAATAAACATTATAATATTATACCAGATACTTCATAATTTTAAATCCAAGGTTTTTTTTTTTTTTTTATCTCCTATGGACAATTATTAAAATAAACGTTTTGACGTTAATTGAAACCATTAATTTTATAAAGTCAATATTAAAATAGATTTAACGTTTTCAGCGTCTAAAATAATATCGTAATATGTCATTTAACAACTTGGCCTCCGTATAATTAAAATCTATCCAACCCAGTGAATGGCGTAATTGAGGGATTACGAGGGTTGCATTGTAACATTACCAGGTAATATTTTACTTAACTCTATGCATTATCTAGAAATCCGAGTAATTAAAAAATTAACTTTACTTAAAAACAAATTAATTAACAAATATTATTTTGATACATTGTACCTACTATATTGCATTATTAATGTCCCCTCCACATTTCATTTTTTTAATATAAGTGCTTACATTAGTATAATAAGTATACTTAATTTTCAAAAAGAATCAAAATTGATACGAACACAAAGAACCTAAATTGTCATGTTCAGAATTATAGGCAATTTAAATATGAAATTAATATTGTGATTTTCTATAAAACCAAATTTTGAATTATACAATCGTAAGTCGATGTAAAACTTACCTATGGAAGCCACTGCTTGATGGAATGTTAGTCGGGAGGTATTCTTTTAGCGGAGCAAAATATCCTCCATATTCGGGCATAGGTAATGGATGAGGTTGTGGAAAGTCACCGTAATTGGGCGATAATCTATCATAACTCATCTGAAAAAAAAAAAATTGAATAAAGTAAAATTCAAACAATAATTTAAAACTTCAGACTTAATCGAATAGTATTAGATGAACTATCGACAAATTAACGAATTAGATGAAATTAACATTAACTTATTAAAGGATTTCGAAAAAAAACAATTTTAGGAGAATATATGGTCACGATCGACAAACAGGGAAGTGGCAGAAGAGATTTATTGCATAATTAATAGAGATCTATATATAGTAGATCAGACACAATGGAAGAGATAAAAAAAAAAGTCTTCAATGAGCAAACCATGTATGGAGAAAACGGGACCTGGTTATGGTGAGGATCTAGTATGGGTAATGGGTACGGGAAATTCCAAATAGAATATGACCCTTGGGAAAACAGGCATACTGGATGCCTCCCAAGGTCAAAAAGGTTGATAATTTTAATGTGAATAGTCTCCCAGGTATATTCGAGTTGCCTCCATGCGTACCCTAAACTTTATTTTAAACAAAAAGGGTCTGCTACTAGTTGCCCACCGATAGGCATGTAATGAATATATACGTGATTCACAAAAAAATTTCAAACAGTATACATAAATATAAAGATTTGTTTAAATATTTTATAATAAAGTAATATTATGTTGGTTATAACTTATTAATACCTAACATTGGATTTTAGATTTTACATTCAAAGTCGTAATCTATGACTTTTGTGCATTGATAAGATTATGCGACTAATATTAAACAGTACATTTCTCGTGTAATGATTATACTGTCCTTAGCTAAGCTTTAAATAAACTTGCCATACTATTTTATTTTACAAAAAGTTACTAAGTGATTTTAAATTTTCTAATATGTTTTTAGACTGGATCAAATTGAAATGCAGAAAATGATAAATGAAAATAGCAAACATGTTAAAATAATTAATAGTTTTAAATTTAGTTGAACCATAATAGACATTATCTAAACAAGTGCTGGTTATGTACATGTTTTTTTATTGACCTATTATATTATTTTTAATAAAATAATACATATTATATTAAATTAAGTTTAGTTTATGAACCACTGCTTTATTCAATATGGAAGGCAACTATTGCGAACATTTTTGGTAGACAATTCGTGTATAATTATGAACTACCTAATCGTCAAAGGCCAACTAGTGTATATTAACCTTTTTATTTAAGATAAGGATAGGAAGCGATTCGTACATTTTGGGAGGCAACTCGTATGCACCGGGAAAGATCGTATCACCACTGGAGACGACTGCATGTAAAGAGAGATTTCACTGAGATACAGCCTGACATAGATCTGGTACGATTCAACAGAAGACATAAGTTGAGGTAGATATATTTGACAGTTTGATGGTCGTAACCAAAAAAAAAATATATATATGGGTACAGATCAAAAAATCGCCAAAGTGACGAGTTCTGTTTATAACGCATGAGATAAAAACAAAAAAAAGAGGTGATACTGGGAACGGGTGCAGCCACTGTTGTAGGTGGGAAGTTGGAAAAGTAGCACACATAAGATTATTTTATTTATATCTGTAAGCAACGATAAACCATTACTTGACGAAAGACAACTCCGAGCACAGTTCGATAATACATTTTATTTTACACAGGCTGTATATATGTCAAATTTATATTTTATAAAATAATATTTTACACAAGTTGTATACGGGATAGGTAAACATAATGATTGTATAAAATAAGGCAATATTGCTTCGACTAATTATTTGTGGGCTTGCTATTTATCGATATCAATAAAATCAAAATTAAATTAAAAACTATATTAAGTGCATTTTATATTGTATTTTTTGAGACTTTAAATGCATATTTGATTGCATTTTTTTACATTTGTTGTGAATGTATTATGCATTTTTAACGTTTTTCACTGTATTAGATTCACAGCCCTACTAATTATTATACATAGTGTACCTATATACCTAGGTATACACTTCAATGTTCCGTTACGTTTTAATGTTTACTATTTTAAAATAACGAATAAAATTAAAAGAAAAAGAAAATTCGATAACTCGAACTTTCTTGCGGGTTCTTTCAACTTTTAATTAACCAAATCCTACTTTATATATTGTTTACTTATATACAAATACAATGCAACCAATTTAGGAAATTGTGACAGTTCTAAATACGGATGGGACAATATCGTTACCTAGTATATCAAATCATCTCTATAGTTTACTATAGACAATGTTATCATCATGCGTCGTTTTTCTAGTCTTATAATATTGAAATATAAAAAAAATATCCCTATGCGAGAACATATTAAATGCTGCCAACATTAATTTTTGGTCTAAATAAGTCTATTAGAGGCAGAGTTGGACTAGGTACCGAAACTGCACATTATGTTGATTTTCATCCGATCTAACAAAACGGTGGAGACCCCATTAAGTTCCTTTACTAATATTTATGTCCTAATGTATATAATCATACGATATGATAATATCGTCATCATTTCTAGCTATCATTAGAAAACGATTAAGTACTATTAGTGGCTTTTTTAGGGAGGGGAAGCGTCCTGGAAGTTAAACCTCCCCCCAATATTTTTTTTAGTCTTATTCATTACTGAAGTATTGCAAAATATTGTTGTCGAATAACGAAATATTTTAAAACTACTTTGAAAATTTCTATCGTGAAATAATAATTAGAATAATTAGAGATTACCAAGCGATAATAATATTAGGTTTATGTGTATTACACGAATACATTGTGAATATACGAATATACAAAATTAATTTAACTGATATGGGAAATTATTCAGTAAATTTAAGTGTTAAATTAGATTTAATTTATTCAGTCAAATCGTTAATACTTTATTCCAGTCATAATTTTATTTTAATCAAACATTTAAGTAGCAATACTAAGATTTTTTTTACAAGAAAATTATCACTACAGGTTTTAAAGTGTATTATAATTAGATATTAATTCGTGATGAAGCTATGTTAATATTTGTAGGAAAAAAGTATTGCCAGGAATCAGGGCACCTCCCCCAAAAAAAACCCAAAATACCCAGTGGGGTATTATAAACTAGCATTTCTTTATCGTATAAATACGAATCATCACAATTCCTTAGGAATTGTCCACATTGCCGATAATAATGTATTTACCGAGATAAAAGTATATTAAAAAAATTGTTACTAAAAATGAATACCTCGGAATCTTCTACGGGACTATGCATGCCGTTTTGTAGTAGTGCTGATTGAACACCGGCGCCGATTGTACGTTGCCATTTATTAGAACTCGTGCGGTTCGAATGGTACCTCGATATGGATTTCACCGTGGAATCCGATTTGCAAGATCTGAAAGAGAAAATTATAAATTCTTTTGACATTTGTATTTTATTTGTCTATACAAAATGATGGATTCTTTTCCCGTTAAGCCTGCATTTTTACAAAATGATGCCAAGAATAGCTGAAGGGCGATACATATTTTTTTTTCAAATTTAAAAGACAACGAATGACTGAATATTTGCATTCGAAAAACAATGAATTCCGAGCCGGAATTTAATTTATTCAAATTGTTGACGTTTGTTTGGTTTTGTACTATCAATTTTTTTTTTTTTTAATTTTATTTTAAAACTGAACAAAGTAAAAAATGATAATATAAAATATACAGAATACAGAAATTATATTTAATATTATAAAGTATACTTATTACTTCTAGCAAATTTGATGAAAATTATTGGGATTTACGTAAAATCTATGTTCAATTAAAATACCGATATATGCGATTTAATTAATGATTTATAGAATACGATATAGATGGAAAAGTATACATTTTCATTAAATATGCATTCATGTAGTATGAACCGTGCAATTTTTTTGCAGTACACCAAGGGTTTTCTGTTATTAGCTCGCTATAATTTTGTTGGAATTTTCTATACTATATTATACGTTCAAATATCTACTACCATTATTTTCTAAACAATATTCAAAACACAATTCGCGGTAATTAATTAATTTTATTAAAGTATATGATTAATTTTAAAACGAAAAAATATATTTATAGTACCTATATACCTATATAATAGCTGCGAAAAAATAAATGGAATTTGTTTTGAACCTATAAAACAAAATTATTAATAAATTATTATACTTGTATGCACAAGGGTCAATATAATAAATTATTATTAGCCATCGACAGATTACTCCACGATCAAAAAAAAAAAAAAAAAATCAAGGTAAGATAATGGGGACGGATGCAGCCACTGTTGATGGACATTGTAGATGGAAATTTAGGAAGATAGGATACAGAAGGGAANTTTGAACCTATAAAACAAAATTATTAATAAATTATTATACTTGTATGCACAAGGGTCAATATAATAAATTATTATTAGCCATCGACAGATTACTCCACGATCAAAAAAAAAAAAAAAAAAATATTTAATTAATTTATTAATTTTTATTCGTATCGTAATAAATTCTGTAATTAATAATACGTTCATTTCGCGAGAGAAAAATTCATAAGATCTTCAATACTCGCATTATACGAAAGGGTCTGTGTTTCATATAAATACAAAACAACTTGAATTAATTGGGACTATTATTTTTAGAGCATAAATAACTAAAGTAACTATACTGGTTATCATTACGCTCTATTTTTTACTATAATTTAATATTAGTTATAATGTTGAAATATGTTTAACTTAGATAAAAAAAAAAAAAAAAATCAAGGTAAGATAATGGGGACGGATGCAGCCACTGTTGATGGACATTGTAGATGGAAATTTAGGAAGATAGGATACAGAAGGGAATTTAATATATATCTGTAAGCAACGATAAACCATTGCTAACGAAAAAACGATTCTGAGCGAAGATCAGTTGATAGTGATGCTTTGTAAACAATATATATATCATATTATGGTAAAATAATTAAATAGGCATTATATATTTTCTGTAATAATATTTGTTAAATGTACCGATTTTCCTGGTTTTCCTACGTTTTTGTCGGTTTTTTATGTTTTTCCAGGTTTTTCACATTTTCTAAGAAAATCAAAAAAAAGACCTCCTTAAAGTACTTACTAAGTCAGATTTCCTTTTAGAAAAATCGCTATCGTTGTAAATCTGACTAAAATTGCTGGTATAAAAATTGTCTACAAAAAAAGAAACATTATATTTTACTAATATATTTCCTACATTTTCCCATTTTTTTTTCGATTTTTCACATTTTATGAGAAACCACCTGAGAAAATCGAATCTCTATAACCTAACCTCCCTAAAGTACCACCCCAAGAAAATTTTCTTTTAGAAAAGGGTCTACATCATATATATCAGAGAAAGCTTTCTGGTAGAACAAGTGTTCATATAAAAAAGAAAAAAGAAACATTTTTGTAAAACCAATACATTCTTCGCTTCACTCGGAATCTAACACAACAGTTATTCTTAATTATTTTTAAATTTTCATTTTAACAAAATCATTGTGAATCTCATTTACATATACGCTTAAGATTCTATTTCTATATAACTTACTTAATACTAACTTCGAGTTACTGAAGTGAAGTAACGTTTAGTTAAAAACTTTGAATATTTATTTAAAACCATTCGATGATTTCTGCGAAAAAATTAACATAAATGAAGTTTAAATAAATGAGAAGTCGGTTTAAATTGTAGGCAATGATGGATAATATTACATAGGTATGGTGTATCATCTTACGAGTTGTAGGGACTATACTAGAGAGCACGTATTTATTTACGCACATATATTATGCGATAAAAAGTTATATATATATATTTTTTTTTTTAATAAATTACTTAACGTGCTCGAAGTTTTAAATTCTAATTTTATTTGTTGTACTATCTGTAAACGACTTTTTGGCCAGAAATCTTGATCCGACCATCAACATTAGGCGAGTAGTTGTCTCTTAAAACATTTTATCTATAGTTAGTCTATTGGAAAGGTTATTTATTGATTTCCTTGTAGTTTTCTTAACAATGGGGGATGGAATCTTTTTTCGCAACAATAGCTTCTGTTACTTGAAATTGTCTATATCTTTTAGTTTTTGTTTGGTTTTATGCGAACAAAATTGTATTGGTTCAGAAAAATGACACACGAATTCGACAATTTTTCTAAAACAATATTAAATTTAAATTTATCAAAATCGTTTTACTCGTTTTACTCCACTCAGAATCTTTTTTCGTTTACAATGATTTACCAGTATACAAATAAAAATTTCCTGAGTGATTATTGCGAAAATTTCGTAAAATTATATTTTGGCACATGGTCATGTAGGTATTATATATGTATTATGAAACTAACTTTTTGATCACATTTTCACAACTCTTCTTTACATTAATAAGAAAAACGATTATTGCAGTGTTTACCAGACAATTTTCTTCGCTAAAAATATTAATTCATAAACGATATTTATTTTCATGTATATATATATTTAAAATTCACTATAATAATAATATTATACATTTATTCGAATATAGTTTTGAAAAGAAAATAATTAAAAATTATCTCGTGATGTAATATAATTAATGTCAACGATTTTAATTCGATGGAGGAATTTTTTAGTTTATCGTATAGCTCCTGCAGACTTTTAGGGGAATCCTCGAAACCGCGCTGATGGCTGACGATTTTATTGCTGTCGTCATTTTTTATCTGTGACGCAGCCATTTTAGTTTTAATTTTTTTTTTTCGTTTTTGAAATGGCATATTAAAACATTCCACGGAACCATTAGATTTATTCAACAAACATTGTTTTTTCTCCCATGTATTCTAAATGTTAATTCCGTGAAAACGAGGTATTTTACAGATCGTTTTTACTTTTATTACACCTACTATTTTAAACGTATCAATATTTATTGTACACAATTCAAATCAAACATAAAACGAATAAAATAGTCCACATAGATTAAAATGAACGCACCAATTCAATAGGTAGTCAACGCGCAGCGATTTCGATGTTAAATCGTTTTTAAAAACGTTGAGACAGCAAAAAATAAAAATAATAACATAAGCAAACACTAAAACACGTCAAAATATGTTACATATATATATGAACTATACAATATATATTTTATAGTGTTTGTACATCGAAAATCGAATTCAAATAAAATATACAGTATTATTATTATTTTTAAATTTTTTACAAACTTCAACCATAACGAGGGTAAAAAAAAGTGAAAAAATACATACCAAAAAAAAAAAATTTTAATAGAAAATAAACAAGAACTAGCAATTGAACTTTACTATTTTGAAAGTTTCTGAATTGCACGATAACATATAGATACGATAAATAAACAATATTTTTTACACTAAAAGTTGGACTATATTATATATGATTTTTTTTTTTTTTTTTGTTTGAGCCTTGAAAAAAAAAATATAAATACTGTAAATAATTTCGAATTATCAACAGGCAAAAAAAAAAATGAGAAACCTGCAGCGAATAATATTAAAAACGTCGAAAAGGAACGGGACAAATGTAATAAAAACGAAAATGATTTGATTGCTGTCTGTACGCAAAATGATCTTTCAGCACTATAATCCAACACGGGTTTATTTAAAACCCTCTTACCTATATCAACAATTTCGGGGGGGGGCAGAGGGGTGAGCTGCAAACCTCTTCAGATAACAATACCTCACCGATACGACTTAAATATGTCAATGAATCAGCTCCAATATTATTTCGTTAGCAAAATAGTGCTCTGAACCGTATGAAAATACACAAAATAACTATAGATTATAGCCACGACGGCACCAAATTTTATTGATTAACCCGTGAAATATTTGTTTGGGTCGTGAATTATATGATAAATAATATGCATATAGTACCTACTGCGACAAACCGAAACATATTTTCAATATGTCTATCAATTTGTTAGTATACTTCGGTTTCCATATTATATGTATGCCGACACATAATTCACGGTGTAAACAAATATTTCGCGGGTCACAATCAATACACGATTCGAACCCTCTTGCAGGTATCCATATAATATATGTGGCTCTAATGTCATACCGTATATCTGCCGGTAATCTAGTCGGTTCACAATGATAAGTTTTTTCCAACACATGTTTAAATTATCACATTACTGGTGGGCGCATGCGCAGTATAGTTTTGCCGTTCCAACACGCTAAAAACGCAAACTCAAACAGTCAAACAGTTGTTCCAACAAGACATTAGTCAGGTTTTGGGATTGGTTTTTGACAGTCAAAACGATCCATTGATTCGAATGGGGACTAGTATTCAGAGATCCTGTTATCATTTATTTATTGTTCTTTGTTTACGCTATCAATTATTGACGTTCGAATGTGTAACCCTTTCAATCATACATTTATAAATTTCAAAACACACGTAAAAAAAACGTTTTGTCGCAAGACACAAAATTTATTCTTATTAGGTTTTATATTTTATCTATATTCTACAATCATGGACAATCCGAGAGTTGGTTCGAAACGTGTTTCATCACTTACCCACAAAACTACGTATCTATGATCAGTCCACGTTAGTACATGCGCAGTAATCAATCACAAATCAGTCCACAACTAGTCCTGAATTCCGTGTTGGAAAAAACCTTACACAATATAAAATCTATAAATATAGTATACACGCTTGGAACTCGGTGTATAGTGAATACATATAAATAATATCGTGATGGTACACGACAACACGTTCTGTATACAATACTCGTATATTGCCGGTTCCCAAGAATATAACATTATTATTATAATGCCATCATATATTCAAAAAACCCTAAATAGAACAATATTATCATATCATAACGACTTCCAATTTACATTTTATCTCAGTCAAACATCAAAACGTAAAAACGCATATATATATATATAAATATAGCATATACTCGACTAAAACATTAAACCTATCCGCTTCTGATGCAGAGATGCAGAGTTGTGTAGGTACACACTCAAAAGCCTGAAAAAGACATTTACAAATTAAACACAATGAGCATTACTACAAGCCATTTAATATAAACTCGTTAAAATGTAAAGCTTAACCTGTTAAATTGCCTTACTACAATTACGTTATAGTACGAATTATAATTGTAATGAATTATATTATCGCGTCAAACAATAAACAGTTATAACAATAATTAATATATTACTATATAATACGTATTACACGCCATATAACAATAATGATTATTTGCAATGTGCTGTTTGCACTACTATTGATTGTTTCGTAGATCAGGTAACAATAATGATTATTAATCTCGTCTGCAATTGCAATCAATCAAACAATTTATAATATTAACAGTTAACATCTATATAGCAATATCAATACCCATAACATAAAAACGAAAAAGTAAAGTACATAGTAGATTATAAAGGCGAATAAAAGTTTTCTGTCCAAATTTCAAGTCTCTACGAATATTGTTTAACTAAATTTCAACAAATAACAAAATTTAAAAATAATAAAAGCATTGTTTTCATTCATAAATTTCCCGTTTTTCTTACGTTTTATCCTGGTTATTTCCAGATATTATGAAAACCGCTTGGATAATTAAAAAATGACTTCCTAAAAGTACCAACTGGATAACATTCCCTTTCAGAAATGATACCTCGCGTATATATCTGAACAAGATATCTGGTAGAATTTTTTTAACATCTTAGTAAAACCAATACATTCTTCGCTACACTCAGAATCTAAAAATTGAAATATTTTACTCAGACCGTTTAAAGTTTAGAATAATCCATATTACTGTATAGTCGTATAAAATGATAAGAAAAATGTATTTCAACGTCAATTCACCCGGTTTATCTGAACTTACAATGTCATGGCATAGGTACTGCAGTAAAAATTAAACGGCAATTATTATGGTTGAATATTCGATATTTAAACATCTATACGTACATTTGTATGCATTATTTTGCGATGGAAACTATTTAACTCAATCGCCATAGAAAAAATGTTCTTATGTATTAATACCTATACCTATAGTTGAAAAATCAAAAAAAAAAAACAGTCTTATAAGTACCTATAAGAATTCGATTGCGTATAAGTATAGCTCAAATAAAACGAATCGTCCAATATACCTACATATATATATATATATATCATTATAAAATAATGATTAATAAATTAACTAACTTTCATGAAATGAAAACCATTGATTTTTTTTTTCAACAAAACGATTTCGTCGATAAATGAAAAAAGTTGTATTCCAAAATAGTATGTACAACGCGTATGCAATTTTTAAAACATAAATTCAATATGGGAATTTCGTTTAGTATAAAAAAAAAAATTTAAATCGAACAGTAGACACAGAGGCATATATAGTAAAAGTATTTTGTATGCGATTACGTATACTGTCGTGAATTTCCAATAGTATTAAGCATTCCACTAATAAAGGACGTTAATTCTCAATGCCATTATCATACATAAATATACGCAAATTTAATTTGTCTTATTCAAAAGCCTATAATACAATTATGACACACCGGCTTATTTTAATAATGATACATATTATATAAATCAATCGAAAACAATTTATGATTTACGTTCTATAATAGTATTATGTATAAAATAGAAGAGAACTGTTTTTATGTGTAGGTTTGTAGGTATAATATTTTAATAAATTCAATTTTATTCGAACGCTTTATGCTTTTAAATACGAAAGAATATTTCAAGACCATTCCGAAATTTATGCGTTTAATTAAATTAGACGCGATATTCGTATATTTTGTGCGAAACTGTTTTTGACAATCGTAATTTTAAGCTTCTTTTATAATATAAGCAATCAACATTATATATTAGAATATTTTACTAGGTATACTTTATCGCACAAAACACGTGTTTTGCGCGTTGAACTTAATTTACAGTAAATAAAATATATAAATTATGTCAAAAAAGTAGCGGTTAACAAACTGTGAGAAACTTTCATCGTAATGTGAATATTTATAAAGAATTTATGGAATATAAGTGAAAATTAATCCTATTCAGAGAAGCATAATATTTAAAATATTATATATAATTAATATTATTATTATTTATATATTATATATTATATATTATATTGGATGCCTATAAATATCTTCTGTGAATATAATTATTTTATAGCAATATATATAAAATATCTAAAATGTTGCAATGTTTAGTAAATGAATACAAATCAAATGTTTTGGTTTCCAGTGATATTTTTATTTTTTTTTATTATCAACGAATTAGTGAAATAGTACAGAAATTCAATTATTAAATATATTTATTTATATTTAATGATAACACAAAGATAGCAATGTATACTATTGTCTAATTTATCTACGAATGCGCAATTGGATATTATGACAATAGAATAATAGTAATAAAAAAATACAACAATAGATAAAAAATGTTCAATAAATTATAAAACTTAAAATAAGAAAACTCGAAATGACAAATATTATATTTAAGTCAACAGAAATGATTTAAAATTAAAACTCTGATAATTTAACTAAAACAAATGTAATTATTTTATTTTCATGATAAGAGAGATAATGAGACAATTTGACAAATTTACGAACTTGTTAATAACGTAGAAAGTCATTTTGGATTCTGAGTGAAACGAAAGTATTGATTTTATCATGATGCACGCATTTTATTGCATTTTGTATCTAGTTAATGCATTGAGGAGATCGTTTATTTAATTTTCCACGAAATAATAATATGACATTTTTCTAAACGTGGTTAAATTTTGAAAATATTCTGTTGATTTTTGAGCTATTTAAAAGCATTTGCCACATTTGAGTTTTTAAGTTTTTATTTTTTTTAATAAGGACATTATTGATTGGCAATATAAAAAAAAAAAAATGCTTGCCAATTTAATACACAAGGTTCATTAAAAATTTAAAAAAAGAGATTGAAATAAAAAAATTCGAGGGTTATTTCGTAAATACATTTTAAGTGCATTTGATTGACGGAAACCGTAAAATTTAGACCATTCCAAAACATGTATAACCGAACTCTGTTCAGAATCGTTTTTCGTTAACAATGGTTTATCGTTGCGTACAGACATAAATTAAATTACTTTATGTATTCTACCCTTACCCAACTTCCCACCTATAGCGGTACATCCAGTTCCAATCTGTAAAAGCTCTTTTTAATTTAAAAGTTCTTTACGTTTCAATAAATAACGAAATTCCTCGGTAAATTGTGATACTGAAGAAATTATTGATTCGTAATACATATTTGTTTTTCCAGCGAAAAGCTAATACGGCATACAAGATTTCACAAAAATAACTATATTAAACTACGAGATTAATCCGGATCACCTTTTATTTTTAGAATAAACTCTTAACGTCATGAATTACTCGTACTACAATGCGTTTTTTTTACACAAAAACTTTGTTTTGTTTAGTTTTTTTTTTTTAGCGGCTATTGTTCTTAAACTTTTAATATTTTAATTATTTATAAACTAATATCGGCTCCACGGTTAATCAATTGCAATAACTATAATTAAACTTCTTATTTGGTTTTGGATTATCACGACGCGTCGTTTATATTAAACTCGCCTAGTCTATTTAAACTTTAAAATAATATTTATTTAAAAAAAAACAATTAGACCGATATAAGTTTAATGCGAAACTGATATCGCATCAAAAGTTTTAGAAAAAATATTTTATGTAAGTGTTTTTAAAATAAAAATAACGCGCAATTGTCGTTTAAAGCGTTGAATACTGTTTTAACAAACGCGTTCATAGTGACTCGCGTCTTCAATATTATTATCTTCCTATTCTTCTCCTTCGTCTCATATGTTCACAACTATTTGGCCTATAAACCTTGGTCCTAAATCTCCACTTGATACGATCTGCCACATCGTCGCTATATTATATATGTACAATGTACACTACAGCAATCTTCGTATCACTCTCAATAATCTTTCTTCCTAACAATCATATATAGTTACACCGACTCGTATAGAATCCTATGACCTACCCGGCATATTGTTTTTTTTTCATATTTTCATCTACTTTATATAAACCCACCGTAGATTTTCTTCAATTTTTTATCACAATAACTTTCTTGGAGCAGTTATATAATTTTTAAACCAACAACTAGATTAGATTATTTATCCAATTTTTTTTTCGGTATAAATTTAAGGATAACATAATTTTGAACAGGGAAAAAATGATTAGTACTAAGTAAAAACTAAAAATGCACAACCTACTTTGTAACATCCCAGCAATAAAGATCTGGACATGTCAATGAATTATGTAAAATATAAATCCAGGTACACTGAAATCGCTCTGTATAACTTAAAATCGATAATATGTCACACTGTAGATTATTAATATAATCACTCGAACTTTCGTTTATCTGCTGAAAGTACAAGTTGTTCTGTGTGTACAACACAAACCACATTATTTCTTATAATTTATTAAAATATTCTACATCCGTTTCATTTCGAAATGGTCTAAACAAATAACTAATGAGTTATACAGCAGGAAGTAGTCGAATTTTAAGTTTCTATAAACGTTATTACAAGTTAAACGCGTCTTATTAAAATACAAGTGATACAAATTTTAAATATAAAAATAAAGTTTTTTAATTTAAAAACGTTTCTAATCTATACATCGTTTATGTAACCGGCCACCAGAAAACTTGTATAATATATACATTTCTAATACGTCAATTAATAAATGTAAATATCTTGCAAGTCTGTTGATAACGATTTTATTATTGTTATTTTCTTTAATAAATTAAAATATTAGCGTAACCAACTTCAAAGGTTTCTGAAATATAGATATCAATGAATGTTGTTAATAATGTGTAGGACCCTACCCTGACCTATCCAACACAAACAAAATATAATTTATTAACCATAATAATATTATTAGCACTACTCTTAGAAGCTAATCTTGACTTCTCCGGCGCATTTCCATCCTTTTTAATCCTTTCTAAAATGTTTTTTCACCATACGTCATTTCTAGCACTGTTTTTTCTTCGTCTTCATTCTGCGGTTATTCTGCAGCCTCTTATTTGTTTAAAGACCTTTCACAATATATTTTCCTTTTGAGTATCAATAATTTTTTATCGTCTGTTTTCAACAGTGATGGTCAAGTTTAGAGATCCTAACAGTATTACCGGTCGTATTAGGGTTTTACGCGTTACGCGATATTATCAGCGATATTTGCGGGTCAACAAAACTCCGTTCGTCGCGCGTCGTCTGCGAAATAATTACCTAGTTTACATAACGCGACCGACGTTCCGTTTCCGTGCAATTTGTAAAGTCGCTCATACACACCTACCGCGGGCACGCGCACCTCTAAATCTGACGCGAACCGAGTATTAAGGTAACCCGGAGCAGCTCATCAATTAGCCGCAGTTTAATAACGCTCGGCGACATTCCGGATCGCGGTGGCAAAACGACGACAATTTGTTACGGCGGGGCCGTTTAATAACTACCGTAATATACGCTAACACCGCGCCGTTGCGCGTAAAAAGGCGCTGAATAATGTCGGCGGGCCACGTTCGGTTCGCGCGCGAGTTCTCGTGCACATGCGTTTCCGAGAGCCATGTGGGGGGAGCGGGGTCTGGGGTCGGGGCGACGGCAAATTGTTTTTGGTACCCACTACTGTATGCATTGCACACGCATACGCGTTTCATAAAGTCGGGAACACATCGTCGTGCGACGGGTTGTTAAGTTAATGACGATAATAAAATGCTTAACCGTTTTAGTTTACCACACATTTTGAACGGAGCACCGAACGTTGTTGTTACCGGAACCGCTGCCCCGGGCCCATTAATAATTTACACAGGTTCGACTGGAAATTCGAACAATTGAAACGCGCACGCTTACCGCTACACGGTACCCCTAATAATTCGTCGGATATTTTATTAATTTCCACTGGAACAGATAGCACGAACAGTAAAAACGCCATGGCCGATCTGACCGACAAGGCGATAGGCCGGTTTATGGTGAGCGGGTGAAACGGGTTCGATAACTTTGGACTGCAATGTCACGGCGCACGGTGGTCGAGAAAAACTTTGTCCGGTATTCACAGATCCGAATCGGTTTAATACGAGAGTTTCTGGAAACCGCACAGGTTTAATTTTCGAGAGGAAATTCAGTGTTAGACTCCACGAAACAGAGTGCGCGCTCACTATTTGTTTGACCGACGCGGTACAATGTTATAACAGTAATTAGGTAGTGAATAGGTTATAGGTTAAGAACGCACCCGATTTTGGACGGGTCGTCGCCGCTGTGTCTTTTGGTGTGTATCATACCGGCGGACGCGTGGGACGTTGTGTGTTCCGTCTCGTTTTCGTTGACGTTAGTGGACAACAGGTCGGCCGAGCCGCACGATATGCTGCCACCGCCTCCGTTGCCGGCGCCGCTGCCAGAGCCCGTCCCGGCCCCGGCACTGCTCGCGGCACTGGACGCCACGTTGTTGGCGCACGTAGGACCCATGCCCGAAGTCTTTCGCATGCTGGTCAACCGGTAAAACGGCGGCGTCTCCGTCCGTTCGATCAGGCAGTTTAACGTTTCCACCGTCTGCAGTTCGGTCATCATCTCGTCCAGCAACCGGTCCGGCCTGGACCGAGCCAAGTACAGTGCCACGCGTTTCGCCTATACATGGACGGACAGGAAAAAACGGTCGATTAGGTTATAATATTAGGTTTGCGCGACAACATAAACAGGGCGTGCAAAAAATACCCGTTTTCCCTACTTACCGTTGTCCAGTGGCCCGTGGGCCTCGGACTTGGAAGAAACTGGAAACGACGGCACGATAACTACTAACCGTCATCATTGTCTTGTGCTATAACCGATTTTAAGCAAATCGGTCGACCCCTCCCCCATCCCCGTGGTTTTATCGATTATTCCAAGTTTGGGGCACGCTTCGCTGACAAGCTTGTTTATTTAGTCATGATAATATGAAAAATGTGTGTAATAAATCACACGCGTATTATATTATATATTTTATATAATATAATATGCACGCGCATCAATATAAATAAATGAAAAACTTAGAAGACATTATATAATATCGAAAAAACCACCGCTGTCGTTCTCATATATAATTTGGAACCGAAACTTAAGAGGGTTTCCGCTCGAAGATTGATGTCCGACAATTTTAACTACACGCCAGAATGAAAAAAAAAAACCATATCAATATATCGGTCGGTCAAGTTTGGCTACCTATCTGTATAGTCTATAGACATGATAACATCGTATTATTTTTTCTCTTGACATTATTCTATCGAATAAAACAGCTATCTGCATCACGAATTTAATAAACCGATAAAAAACAGTATTTTATTTTATTTTGTCGAATTTTCTCCGAAAATAAAGATAAGCGCCCTATATTGTATCTGTTATAATATACTTATCTTTTTCCCAGTGTGCCAGGTAAATATGACTACAGAGAGTCAGGTTAGCCCAACGTCACATTCACCTGTTAGTCCGGGAAAATGTGATGTCGGGCAAATATGACTGCAATTGAATTAATTATTTTTATTATTATTATTATTTCCAATATACATATTATACAAATGTTCAAAATAAAGTATAAGAGTGCAATTTTGAGCCTCCTTTAAAATTTGCTTGTAGAGGAAGCACAGAGTTACAAAAGTGTTTATTTACTAATTTATACTATTAAAATAACTAAATTTAAATTTAAATATTTAATGTATATAAATTATATAAGAATAGTAAAATTATGAGCAATAGTTAAATATAGAAAAACAAAAAATAAATTAAAATAAAAAAGATAAATAATCAATTTTCAGAGATAAGATAAAACACGTAAAGAAAGTATGTATATAGAAAGTAAAGTTATCTAAGTTAGAATTAAATCTATATTTATAGACGGATTTTTTAACTTTTAAACTATTTTGAACAGTATTTTTTTTTTACAGGCAAGGAATTATAGTATGTATATTTAAGATAATTAACGAATTTATGAACAAAAGACTTCTTACAAAAAACCATTTTAGCATCATAAGCTATCTACTTCTTTTATTTTTAATGTTTGTTAAATCAACCCAATCTAGGTGTTTAACAAGCCACATAATTGAAATTTTTTTTATACAACTGTTTTACTGATAGGACATTCAAATTTAAAATTAAGATTAGTAGAGTCTTCTAATATTTATTTACGAAGACAGATTCAAATGATTTTTTGTTGTAAATGTAAAGGTCTTACGGCATTTTCAATTAATCCTCCCCTACAAACCATACTGAAAAATTGACTAATATAGAGCCAGATAAACGTTTTTAAAGTATTTAAAAGTACAATATATCGCAATTTATAAAAATTAAAATTACGTGTACGTAAACGCATAACTAGGTAGTTTGTATGAAGGTTTACTCTCATATTACATTCAAAAATTAAACCTAAATAACTTGTACTGGGAACCCTAAATAACATTTTACAAGACGTATTGTTACATAGACTACGACCAACACAAAAATGTATTGGCGATTCATCAATACTGTTTTCAAAACTATTTATTGTAAAATTCATAAAATTTATGTTTTTATAATTTAGTGTCAGTTTTAGTTTTTGGATTTAGATGATTAATTACTTTTTTGAAACCAATTGATGCTTTTATGCAAACGTACCAAGAGTCAGCAGAAAATAATAGACAAGTGTTGTCAGCATATGTAACTATTTGACCAGTGATGTTAATATTACATATGTTATTAATATACCAGATAAATAGAGTTGAACTAAGTACCCTGTGGTACACCGCAGTATATTGACATATATTTACCAGTTATTTCGTTAATTTTACCTTTTTGTTTCCTGTTTTGCAAATAACTTTTAAGTCAATTCAATTTAATTCAATTGCCATGGAATCAGATTTTCCCGGACTAACAGGCGAATGTGACACTAGGCTTATCTAAGCCACTGCAGTCACATTTGCAGATTCACCTGTCACACCGATACATTTAGACACTTTTAACGGTTTCCTCTGGATCAAAAGATTTAAAACTCGGAAATTGGAGTTTTTATAAATGGATTGAAGTGATTAAATTTCAATAACATGAAATATGTTGTACCATTATGTTGTTGCGGGATAGGAGATGTTTTCGTTGTGTACACCCCCACACAACCTACCCCCAAATAAAACCAAGAAGATGCAATTTTGTATATTATACAAGCTGTAAGAATGAATGAAGTACCTTTTAGTGATTTCAATTTTAAATCCCTCCCCCAATCATTTTTATGTTTTCATAAGAGAAAGAAAATTTTAAATACGCTTACAGACTCATGAACGTAAGCAACTTAGTTAAAATGAGTATATATTAATAGAATTATTATTGTAGAAGAGGTGCTTTTAAAAGTCTTAAAGTTTTTAACTCCCAAATCTTACCCCTCCCTATATGTTTATATGTTAACCAAAATCTCGAGAACTACTTTTCCTATTTCGATAAAAAATGTTTAGATCAAAATGTCTTTATTATAAATATATTTAAAAAAAAATATGAAATATTGTGATAATAACGAATCAACGTGGTACAAATTTGACTCTATTGACGAAACTCTACAGATTTTTTTTTTTTTTTAATGTACGAGTACCTACATTACGACACGTTAAACTGCAAGTTATACATGTGTGTAGGTACTTTTCTAAGACGTTTAACCGAAATTGTACATTTACTTTTGTATTCTATAAATGTATGTACAATACTTTATCTTGAGAAAAAAATTATATACTCACATATGGTAAAAGTTCATGGGGAGCCATACCGCTCATTATGACCAAATACCGAATTATAACTTTTAAATTGTTCGGCCAACACAAACACAACGTTGACCAAACGTCTTCGATGTCTTTGGGATGTTCATCGGCAAACTGCAATAATAATATTTTATAAACCATATTACTATATAACCAGTATTAAACTTTTTTCATAAGTACACAAATTACAGAATTTAATGTAAAACTCGATACAATTTTAAAAGAGGGAAATAACAATAATAATAATATTTTATTATTTACTACATATAATATTTAATAGGCTTTATACTTTGCGAAATTTCAAACAGAAAATGTCAGTGTATAATATGATTAATGAATTTCGTTGTTGCATTCGAACATAGAAGATGTTTTGTTCGTATATAACGTAGGTATATTCAAATCGACGATAAATAAAATACATAATGCATAATATAGGGACACTGATATGGGTAATGATTTCATTTCACTCTCCTATACCAAAATTGAATATCATAATATAATATTCGCATTTATAATATATAAGAACCAGGGTTTCGGGTTAAGTCACTCGAGCATTAATCTCAAGTGCAAGCCTTTGTAGATTGAAAAATAATCAAATTGTTTTTTTTTTATTACAATATTTTTATTACAGATTAATTACATGTAGTATCACTATTTAATATTAGTTATATCTCACTTGGTAAAAATTTATATGTAAATAAAACAAACTACGCCCGCCGTGCTGAGAATAATCGGGAAATACGCAACCCGAAGGTAGGTACGCATATCGTCTGCAATATTATGAGATGATAATACATTTAATCGCTAAAATATTTTAATGGCTCTTCAAATTTATCACTTAGTTATTATTTTATTTTTATTATAAATATTTATATCGACTGAGGTTAATTAATAAAATGTAAATCCAGCACAAAATAAAAATCGTTTTGTTAAAAATGTAATTAATTTTAATTTTTAAACAAAATAATGTAAATATGACAATATATTAATTAATTAAAAAATAAAGAAACGATGAGCATAATTAATTTTCTGAAAATATATATATTAATAAAAATATATACATAGGTTCACGTTTTAAAATCAAGATTAAAACAACTCGCGCGACAAGTACCAAAAACGAAAAACACAATTTCAAAATAATAATATTACCATAGTACTATTACGGTTTGCACCTGTTTTACTACCTATAGAATAATTATTATTGTTTTCACTGTGAATTTAAATATATATATATATTGATTCTTATTATTTATGTCGTCTTGCTAATTGGCAATAACCAAAGCAACACATTTATCAATCGCTGAAACTTTTATTAAGTACTTTTTTTATTAAAAGCTCCTTTTACTATTCGCATTAAATTGTATACAGGAATTCATATTAATGCATACTATAAAAACTATTCGAGGAAAGAGTAAAATTATTAGCGATTCACGATTCCGCACAAAATGACTTTGCAACGTTGTTATTTTATTTTCGATCATAAATACAGATATTTGGATCGCGTTTATGTGTAGTTTGTGTACTTAATATTAACTGCTTCCTTCTCTGGAGGAAATTTTTTTTCAGAAATCAAAAGTATCATATGTACATAATAACTTTGCAGTTACTCCTATAATAAATATAAAAATAAATTCTCAAAAATTGTTGTAAGCGACTAGCAGAGGAATAAGTTTGTAGTACTAAGACAATCAATATTTATGAGGAATCGTGTTTCTTTTAGGATGAAAAAGAAAACTGTAAAAAGAACATTTGTGAAATCGTTTAGGTAAAAAGATATGTTTTTTCGTAATTTCGTGTTATCCAAAATTAGATGGGTGTAAAGTAAAATTATCATAATTAGATAGGTTAAATATTTACCTTGGCTGTGATGTAGAACAAGTTATTTAATACCATTTCGGTAGCTTCTACGGATCCCCAGCCTTCTCGACGACAAGCGTTTGCTTGACCTTCTTCTGAGGGGTAATACTGAAACAAGTGCGTCAATATTAAGGTATTATTAAAAAAAATAGAAGTTCATATGTTAGAAAAAAAACCTATATTTCAAAAATTATTATGTTGCAATATCATTACTTGGTATAGAGCGAAATATTATAACGAAAATCAGGTAAAAACAACACGTTTATTGGGTGCCTAAAAACCATGGACAAAAATGAAAGAATTGGTTTGTATGCACAAATATTAATGCCTAATGTTAATATACTATTGACCGTGCCAGATTTTTACGGATATAAAATTTTAAAATTCCATCAATACGTTTACATTCCAAATTAATATTCTCCTGGTTTTTATATTCCAGACTTTCAACCTATTTCAACCTTTCAATCATTTACTTTTATAGGTATACTCGTTATCGTTTCATTTAATTATAATTTAACATTGAGCATGGGCATGAAACATATTCTCGAATGTCTATAGATGAAGTATACCTATTATTATAATTAACGGATTTAATTTGTGTATATGAAAATAAGTAATCCGTCTATAGGTCTTCATTAGAAAATATATTCAGGGACATAAAAGGTCGAATGGAACATTATTATTTCATACGGCCAAACGTACCTGGAAATACGATAGCGGATTCGGAGGCGGCACGTTTGGATCCACTAATTCCATATTGTGTAACCAAGGAACTAAATAATGCAACAGCAATTGTCGTACTTCTGGTCTTGCTGTTTGGAATCTACATGTGATTTCTGAAAAAAAAAACCAACAAATAAATAATTAATAATACTATAAAAAAAAAAAATACAATATACATCGCTCAATTAAGGCAGTTGTTTTCAAATTTAGGGTCGCAGGTGTTAGCTGGGATGGCAAAAAAACACAATTAACATGTATACTGTACTATTATTATATTTAAGTTCCATTCAACAATTTTTGATAAAAAAATTTTTTAAGACGATACATCTTAAACAATTAAAAAAAATAGGTGATTCGCAAAATTTAAAAACGACTGATTTAAGGCATAAATATTAGGGGTAAATACGTTATAAGTTACATATGGTTACATATGTTACTCCCTCTTCTTTTTTGGATTTTAGAAAAGAAGTTGTAAAAACGTTTTTTCAGCGCCTGAATTTTAAAAATGTAAAAATTTCACGAAGACTTGATGTGAGATTTTGTTAAAATTCAAGCCTTTTTTCATTACACTATTGTATAGTTTTACTGTGGTATAAAAGAATTAATACTAATTAAATATTATTACACGTTACATAATAAAAATGTGCATTCAACTGTAGTAAAGTCTTTTACGAGAATGACTTAAGTTGAGAATGACGATGATACCGAAAAACATCATCTAACAAATCTAAGAATTCCATTATGATTAAAAAAAAAAAACAGAAATCAAATTGAATAAAAAACTTCCGAGAAAACCGATAATGATCAAGATAAAAAAAGATTCATTTACCCTGTACATGTTATATATACCCTTTACATATACCTAAAAACCCATAATAAAATCAATAATAATGCTTAGAATCAAAAATCACATATTGTACAACTTAACACACAATTTTAGTACGATGAGAAGGAGCTGACTAGTATAATATCTACATTATTCAAAACGTAATACAATTTACAAATATCTGATATTTACAATAGATATACATGTTGATATTTATGTGCACATATTTCTATACATTAAACATTAAGAATTCAAACGTATTGGTCCTAACATATAAAAATAGTTGGTAAGCACATTTAGTGCAGGCTTAATAATAATTATATGCAGTAGCAGTTTAATATAATCAGGTGTATAGATTTTCGATTATAAATTATGACGATACATAATAATATAAGTACATAAATCCTTAAAATTATTCTAGTGGCCACGTCTTTAAATTTCGCTAGAAAATAATAATCATATTTACATAATTTAAAATGCTAATTAGTTCGAGGTGCGAGTTAAAGTTTAATTCTTGCGTGGAAATTACTATATTAAAGCGATTGAAAACGATTCGTTGTTTCATATGTATTTAGTGATGGGTTATTACCCGGTAAATTCAATGTTGGGTAAATACCGGGTATTAACCCGGTATTTTGGTTATTTATAAATGTGCACAGCATAACCTATATTTTAAATGTTTAAATATAAACTTATTAAAAAACAGTCTTGAAATTTTAATGGAATTATAAAAACAAATTAATATTTTTTAGATAAGCAAATAACTATTCACTATTAAGTAGTATTAACCACAATCAACTACTTATAGAAAAAATTAAAAACAAACTACTAACAATGATAACAAAGTTGTATGCATTAGTCAATTTAGACTGTAGAATCCCGGAGCATAGATAATATAAACGTATACTTTACTACGTATGTGTAGGAGTGTGCTTATCGATGATTATGAAAAGCAATATTTCCATTTTACAGAGTGACTACTTAAAAAAAATAAAATTTTAAATTGGGTGAGTAAATAAAATATGGGTAAATACCAAGAATTTACCCACCAATATATACCTTCCCATCGGGTAAATACCCGGTGACTCATCACTATATGCATTTAGCCCAATAAGCTGGAGTAAAATAAACATATTTCCAGTAGTCCAATTTCCGTTTTGAAAAATGATTGACTTTGTATACTTCTTTTCTATGTTTTATAAGAAAATTGTTTTTTGTTCGTATCACTGTAAGTGATACGAAAAGTAATACTTGCACTTACGATCACGTAAGTGCGAGTTTATTTTAAGAAAAAAGGTAAACTCATAATTTACTGGCCTCATGACTCATCATTTATTGGTCTAAAACGTCATAATCGTCCGTAAAATCAGCCATATCTCTTGTCCTTATCAGGCAATAAATTAATGGAAAAGTCTTATTAAGTTTGCCGTAAAAAGACAAACAATTATTTTTAAATTGTACAAAATAGGAAAAAAATTTAAAAATCGTTTTTAACCCCCCTTAATTAAACATAATATACAGCCATTATATCAAATAATAAATCCAAATCAATTACATTCAATTAACTAATTTTATTAGCAGTTCAAATAAAGGTCGATATGAAATATTATCATAAAATATTAAAGAAGCCCATAAAATAAATATGTACTTATGATTGTCTGATTAGATATAGCGAAGTACAACTAATCATTTTACAATGATGTACCTATTATGTCCATCGGGCAATATACTTTTAAGGATTTTTATTTTACATAAAATTATATAATCAATTTATTAATAATGGAGTTTGAAAGAAAAAGTCAATTTTGTCGTCGAAGAAAAATGAATGGATTTTGTATTAATATAATTAATATAAGTATACACATAACAATGTCAACTTTTAAATGGAGTTTGTAACCACGTGTTTAAGATATCCCGTAATAAGCCATAGGGATTTACTTTCTGGATTATCATCTTAGTGTATATACATAATGAATGCCAGTGAGAATTTTATGATTTCGAAAACCCGAGCCTAGTATTAGAAGAAATTGATTTTAAATAAAGTATGTTTAAATTTATTCGACTTCAAAATGAATAATTAAAAATCTTTGAGAACTTATTTAAAACAACAAAACTAGTATAAAATAAACATACTTTTAAACCCCTGAAAGTTTTAAGTAATTTTACAGAATAACCAACTTATAATATTATCAGTATACCAGTTTACAAAAAAATACCCTCATGATAATAAAATAAAATACGGTAAAAATATCAGTTATTTAAAATTATCTATAAAGTGTAAAATAGATATAGGTGCCTACATAATACACATATTTTTTTCCTGGTACAGATGGATACTTTTAGCAGCTTCTTCTTGACCAAAGGAGCTAAAATTCAGGAATTCTTGTTTTTATAGTAAAATTGAAGTGATTGAATATTGATTGAATTTCAATATGAAATTTACCATGCAATTGTTACGGGAATAGTGTGTTTTTTTAGATTTGTACAACCTAACAGACTCCCCAAATAAAGCCAGGTATATACAATTTTGTACATCCATAGAGAAAGGAATGTATAGAGAGGTTATACCGTATACTGTTATGTGTAGTGAAGTGAAGTATTTAGATAGGAAACACTTATAAGTGACCAGTTGAAAAGCATAAAAGCATAGTATTATTACTCAATCTTTAAAATTTTGAAAACGTTATCTTTATAACCAAAGACATAATAGATGATAATAAATAATAGATTATGTCTATGGTGTTATAACTCATAATATAAAAATTTAAAGTAGTACCAACCAAATATAAAAAATAATTTTATTTTTCTCAAAATGATCACTCTAAGAGTTTTCCATCTAAATTCTTCACTTATAGATAGATATGGCCACCAGTAATCTTAAATAAAAGCATTAAGGATGTGCCTTTTCAACTTTCAACTCATTACCCAACAATTTGGATGTTCAAATGTTTCCAGAGTAATAAATATCGAATTTTAAACCACTAGAGACGCATTAAAGTGAGCAACGTGGTTAAAATTTGCCTTCAATATATATATTAGGGTGGTTTTTATTTGGTTAATGGTAGAATTATATTTTGGACTCCCCTAACTTTGTTCGAAAAAGAAAATGAAAATGTTGAACCCAATTTTTCTTCCCACGTATTTACGTGGTTTTTTTGTATATTCTGAATTTTGTTTTTATAAGGATTAAAGAATTGACATACAATTTTTTATTTTGCATGGAAATTATCAAAAAGAAGTATACAACACTTCATTTCTATTAAATTATACATTTTTTCTCGGTTTTCTTAAATTTGGTCAAAATAACCAGAAAACCTATGATTTTTAGTGTGGTATATCTTTGAAAATCATTTGATCGTCGAATATGGGTCTATATCAACTATTATTACAAACAACATTAATTTTTAATTTATTACACAAATTATAAATAATATTAACATTTTATATTAAAATTATTAAAGTTACTATATGCTTTAGTTTAATAACATATTTACATCAACCGAAAATAGGGTGACAACATGTAGTCACATAAATTTGATTTATCGAGAGTAAAAATTTTTTTTTTTCAATAGTGCACAATGTAGTTTTATTTAATCTGTGATAATATACTGAAATATTTGTGGATCAATGTCTACGACTATTGAAAAAAAAAAAATAAATTGTTTACAAAGTTTTTACTATCGATAAATCATTTTTAATCAAATCGATTTATGTAACTACATGTTATCACCCGATTTTCAATTTTTTAATATCGAAAAGCCGATCGGGGGATAATTTTACTCTATAGAGACGATTCTAGCTTACGGGTGTTTTTTTTTTTCATTGAGTACGAATAATTAAAAAGTACCAAGAAGATTTGAACATTATTTCATGTCCATAAAAGGGGATAAGTCTATAAATATTCTTTGGAATTTTCAGGTCTATATTTTTAAACTAAGAAACAAAGAAATAAAAAAGATTATACTACGGCTGATGTATGTGCCACTGTTATAGGTAGGAAATTGGTAAGGCAGGTTACATATACTTATTTAATTCATACCTTAGGAACTATAAATTACTACGAAATACAATTCTGAGCTAAGTAAGAATGTTAGAATGTTTGAAATACCGTAAGAATTTTTGTACGGTCCTACAATTGTAATCGCATTATTCCTACCAAATGAAAACTAAAAAACTCGAAAATATAAAATTCCAATAAATAGCAATAAAAAAACAGCCAGAATTTATTAAAAGTTATACCACGTCTAAAAATAGTTAATATTCTGTAGAAATGTCAGCTCTTTACTATTATTTTAATCTGATTAACAACAAAAAAACAAAAGACGGACATACTTCACACGTGGATAAGCCACTGTTGTAGGTGAGAAGTTGGGAAGATAGTAGAAAGGAAATTTTAAGTATATCTGTACGCAACGATTAACCATTGCTAACGAAAAAACGATTCTGAATGGAGTTCAGTTAATAGTGTTACTTTGTAAAAAATATATTTATATCACATAATGGTAAAATAATTACGTATGCATTATACATTTTCTTTAATAATATTTGTTTAATATTGTATCTATTTTTCCACTTTATTTTTCATTTATTGAGAAAACTCCTGGGAAAATCAAAAAATTACCTCCCTAAAGTAACATCCCAATCAGATTTTTTTCCAATATTATCATGGTAGATCGGAGTAAATTTAGTGGTAGAAAAGTTATTCACAGAAAAAACAAAATAAACATTATTGTAAAACCAATACATTCCTCACTCCACTCAGAATATAAAACTAACAACAATGAAACCACTAATTCCGTACATTCCCCCGTTTTTACCTAATTTTTCCAAATTATTATGAAAATTACATAGAAAATTAAAAATAACTTTTTTACTCACTAACACAAAGAATATTTTTAGAAATGGTGTTACTTTTGAAATTCTGAGCAAGATTTTACGTAAAATATATATATATATATATATATTAAAATAATCATTATTCATTATTTAAAAAAAATTTAAATAATGACATCGTTAACTCAGTAATTTTTTACGTTTTTATTTAACTATAATGGCCTATCCATGATGCGAATAAAAAAGTAGAACATACTTAAACTTTTTTATAAATACAAATGTATATATAAAATGTCTTAATCAACCTAAATGCTACCTAGTTGCATGACTTTTTCATATACCACGTTGCTTAAAGCATCGTTCCGAAATGTTGATATAATAACTCGAGACATAATCACGTATTCACATGATACACACGATTAACATTAAAATACGCACAGATCACGGATAGTAAGTTCACATGAAATAAAAAGTTCCATTCACGCGTATATAGATGCTCTGAATACGCTCGTGATCATTCACGTTATAAGGTAATCAGTCTCCAATTTATATTCACCTTACTCACCAATACACACGCTATTATTTGGCTATACATTTTCTAATTGCCAACTGTTTGGATTTGTATTAATTCGACATAGTACGCATGAATTGCATATTTAATGTGCATATTGCATATACTATAGTTTCAACTATTATTTTCTATTTTCTGTGAAGTATATCAAAAAAAATAATATGCATTAGGTCGTTTCAAAATGCTTAAAATGTTCGGCCGCATCAACATCCGTTTTGTATAAATACTAAAAATATTCCGTAGCACGCGATCGACACTGTGATATGAGAAAAACAGACGCGTTTAATTACATAATATGAAGTATACGACAAAAATATATTATTTAATTAAATAGGTTATTTGAAAAACGAACCATGTCAAGAAATTCAAATTAATCGCTCTCATTTTGATAAAAGAACATAGTATTTAGCATATGTTCCCTTTTCGAAACAAACGAAAAAAAAGACACACATGATGTTACAAATGAACACTTAGATAAATTTCGTTTTCACACTAAATGATGTATTTAGGTACAAATAACATGTTCACCAAATAGTGAATTTAGAAAATAATATATTTTCGTAAACATTTAATAATTACGAAATATGAACAATATGAACAATAGTTTCCTTTTCCAAATAAAAAACCCATTTGTTTATAAATGTTGTAAACATACAATTAGATAATACATAAATCGTGTTAAGATACCAAAATTAATTTATTTGTATGGTATTTCTGCAGTTCCCAAGTTTGTTTCTTAGATAAATCCATGTCCAAAAATAATGGCACCAAAATTACCAGATTTTGTGAACAGACAATTGATCAAAGCAGTATGTAAACATTTTTATTTAGAGAGAAGGGCGGAGCAAACAAAATGAAGAAATAATTAACAAGGCATGTCGACTTTAAATTTAATTATCGTTGATTTGACTAAACAGTAATCTAATTGTCCAGGTTTGACAGTCTTGTTGACAATTATGATTAGTAACTATCGTATACAAATAACAGGTAAAATATTCGTGGAGTATATTGTACGACAATTTATGTAAAGCAATTTTTTCCCCAAAAACAAATTAGTTAATCGAAATACCGAACAACACTCACAGATGAATATATTTAAAGCAGAGATACTTAAGTAATATTTTGTAAATTAATTTTAAACCCTCAGAAAAAAAATATTTTTAAAAAGTTGATCTTCTGACAAGAAAATTATCATTAAACTGCTATTAATAAACCTAATGCATAGTCGAGATAAAGAATGAAGTTTGTTTAACGTTGATTAAACTACCTCCAATAATTAAGTTTTAAGATTACTCGAAAGTATTTTAAATTATTTTATTATTTATGAATATTCTAATCACGTACGTAGTAGTCTATATATTCTCATTTTACAAAAATTAATTTTATTTATTTTTTATTTTTGTTTGAAAAGGACAATAACGTTTTAAATCAAAATAAAATTCAATTTCATGATACTTACATTTGAAATATATACAAAAAGGTACAACTTACAAATTATGAATTTAATCAAAACCTACTTGAATGCCATTTGTTGTCATAAATAACACTATAAGCGGCAATTGTTTTAACAAATTAACAGTGTTGTTAATTTGTACTGTGTACACAGCGATTAACTCACAATAACAACTGCATTTTATAGTCCTATAGTAGATCAAATAATATATACAAAAATTATTATTTTTTACTGGTATCATTTATATGCAAGGGGATAGTTTATTCGAATAGCACTAAATATTTTGGTCGATTGACTTAGGTTTTAAACTCGGTTTTGGAACGTAATAATACAGGGAATACTGAAATAAAATATAAAATATACACTTTATTTTAAAGATAAAATACTAATAAGTTACTAATAAAATACTATATACTATATATACTAATAAAATAATAATAAGTTGTTAACCCGATTGCATGTACTATAGGTACAGCTTACTTTGGTTTAAATAAAAACCCCATTTTTTTCTATACAATCGAACAGAATTAAATTTTTTCAATCAATTTTTGGTAAATTAAATTTTTTTTTAGAATATTAAAATGTACCCGATAGTAGTCAATTTAGATTTTCTCGTTAAATTTGATTTGCATTTACATCAATTTTTCATCTATTTGGTTAACGTATTTTTTTTTTTTAATTTTAAGGCATAATATAAATTGTAAAATTGTATAGTGTACATAGCAAAATTGCATAATGTAAATTTATCAGTAAATTTAAATTTTAAGTTAAAAATAAAATTATTTACCAAACGAAAATCCTTCCATCATCAAAAGAGAACATAATTTTGAATTGGGCTTTATAAAAAACTTATATCAGAAAATTTATTTTCAAAAGAATAAATATACCAAATTTAAAACATAAATATCATATCATAAAAAAAAAAATCTATTTTAAAATATTGTTATAACAATACGTATCACACACATAGTTAAGATTCATTAAATGTGATATACGCAATATCTAAAAACAAATATCGATATCTGTTTTCAAAAATGTTATCAATGACATCGATAAATCGGGGTGAGGATAGTATTATCTTAAAAAGTCAATATTACCACACTGTTGTGTGGAAAATATAGTATTATTTTATTAAAAAATATAATAATAAACGACCCTGGGAAAATAGAAAGTCGAATCATACTCAAAGTATATTCTGAAAATGACAGACTACATTTATTTAGACTGAAAATACACAGTTCGGCCATAAAAATAAATAGATACCGGATACCATGACCATGTCCATATGGAAAACTATATGAATTTTCTAATGACTCAGAACGGGCGACTTACTCAAACGATGAACCATCAAATGGGTTTAGTGAACCATCTGTTATACTTGCCATCGAGAATGTACAATGTCCATCATTCATTCTTATGCAAAGTGCAAGATCCGGCGTAAGGTGTAATTTATTCTACTAGCAATAACAACTAAGTATATAGCAGTTGATATCCTAGTATCAAATAACACAATACTCAACCTTTCCTGATGATGGTAGCTTGATGGTCCTATCGAAATGTGAGTACTACATTACTTTTTTTTTTAAATAAATACCAGGGAAAATAATACAAAATTCCGATCCCCTATAAAACCTACAGTTTTTTATTTTTAATGATAGTCCTCTCAAATCAATTATATAAGACAGGTAACTTTTTTTCGGTTTTTAATGCGAACAAACGCAAATAAATTAAATTTTAATATGAAAATAATGAAAACTATTCAATCTTTCAAATGCTTTTATAAAGTTAAAATGGTAATTAACTTTGATATTAGAAAAATAAAATAAAAAATGGCTAATATAAGAACATTATGATTCTATTAAAAACTCAAATAATTCATTAATTGTGTCACAAAAATTCGAATGATCCCATAACATAATAATATGATACCTATATTCAGTAACATGATGAACGGAATTATTCCTCAATGTAATTGCTTAGCACTGAAAATACATGAAGTGAGAAAGTGCGCTGGTTGGTTTTTTAATACTTTACTTAAGATTTTTAATATATTCGGCACGCATAAATGTTATTTTCGATTACCTATACTTACATATTAATTAACTGACCCAAGCGAATTTCTTTAAATCGAATGATTTTTCCTGTTTATAAAATGTAGAGAATAAACGAAATAGACAAGTTTAGTAACTGTATGGTATATGGTCCTTATACAATTTAAAAAAAAACAATGAACTATATATGATGACGGTAGTAAAAAAATCTGAAGTGTGAATAAAAAAACTTTTAATTTTACCTTTTTTTATTTAATGAAATAAACACATTTAAGAAAATAATATTTTATTACTAACCAAAATAATAATTTTCTTATTTAATTGATTTAGTGAACTAGGTGTATAAAAATCATCGGAATGAGCGAAACAAATTACTTTTATAATAAATCGATGTACAAATAAATAACTTACGAAGTTAGTCGTACTCATTTAAAATTACGTATATATTGACCCCTTTGTTTTTTTTCTGAAGAATTTATTTTGTAATAATACAAAGTTTTATTTTCATGGACGTTTTTATATTGCATACAAATTTTACAGATGTTTAAAATGTCCGTCATTAGCCACCGTACACAATTAAACTCTCATAGTGTACATTAAAATAAACTGTTGGTAGTAAAGCTTCTCGGAGATATTTAAATTTTACCAACACGTAAATTTAGCAATAACAATAAACTACCACTATGGGGTATTTTATACAATAAAAACTATTTTGATGTTTATTCGTTCAGTGAATAATGATGCGGTGAAAAATGTTTAATAAAAATATTTTACCTAATTAAATGTTTAAATTTAAATAACTAAAAAAATAATAACAATATTGTAACTATTCGAACAGACATACGTACATCATAATCACAAATAAAAGACGAATTAATTTAAGCCCTTCTCTAAGAATACTCAAAAGAAAATTTAATAATAGACTGGATACTCAGAGACTGGTCAACTATATAGGTATAATTAGAAGTTATCTACACACGTCATTGTTTAGCAAAACTAGCCGAAAATAAACATAGTACCAAAACTGGTGATACGCGATTTTGACGACTGTTATTACAGTTATGTATATGAATCTATAATTAGATGTTTACAAAATATTTTTTCAATTACCTAAAACTCAATTTTAAATTCAACCCATTTATTTTTCTAACATACTCATATTGTTAAGTAGGATTAAATTAAATTAAAAATTACCTATATATAATTATAATAGTTATATTATCGCATTGTTCAATACGTGATTTTCAACTTACCTATTTAAAACGTCCTCTAAACCCAAACATTAAAAATTCCATACAACCCTAATAAAAATAAAACACCCGTGAGTAGCTGCAGACCTTCCTCACCAAATTAATATTTTTCCCCTCCTATTTTGTATAGTAGAATTATTCTTTGATAAATAATAAATAATCGAATACTATAATCATATAATACTATAGGTCTTTATACTACCTATAGCGCCTATCAACCCTACAAGTATAATACTTGTACATTATAGATAGGTAATACAATATATACTATGTATTACGATTCCAAAAAAAAATTGGTGAAATTTGGTCATGAAAATGGTAGGAGTGAGCGTTAAAAGTTAAAACCATCAAAAGGCATGTTTTCGATACTAACACCATGCACATCCATTTGGCTTCATTCGGAGAGTCTGTAGAAATGTACAAAACTAAAAAAACACCGTAAAAAAAAAAAACTCGAAATAACATGATAAAATTCATATTTAAATTCAACCCAACTATTATCACTTCAATCCACCTACAAAACCTCTTCAATACTCGAATTTAAACTAATTTTTTGTTCAGAAAAATTCACTGGAAATGTTTAAAAATAGTGAAAAAAAATATATACAATGGACAAAATACAGTGCAATATTGTCTATTTCCAAAGAAAATTTGACTAGAAATACTAATGCAATAGTTTAGTAAGGTATCATAATATGTAAAAAAAAAAAAATGTCTAACCTGAAAACATTGGCATTGTTAACTCTGGGTGTATTTGAGCAAGTTGTTGTGATAAATTAAATTGTGATTGGCAAAACGTAGAACTCAAAAGCACATCGACAATTTCTGAATTTTTTTCATTGTCAAAAGAATCGGACTTTTCTCGTCCATCGCCTGAAAAAGTAAATTATTATTACTTATTAGTATTATGATTATGTGATAGCATACATAATAAATAAATAAATATATATTAAATAAATATTTTAGGAAATTAAAACATTAATTACCACCATATCGTAACTATATTAAAACATTAAAAACATGTTGAAATTTTAATAACTATACTAATATACTTAAATCAATTATTTTTTTCATTATCATTTAAAATACAAATATATGTATATATTATACTGTCTGATATGATGGGTATACTAATATATATACTGGGTATACTTTATAATAACTTTATATGACTCCTTTTCTTGGAGCAATCAACTCACACGAAATGTATTTTCAAAATTGATAAAAATTTAGTTTAATAAATTGTTTCAATATGATTTTCGTTTGTTTCTCATGGAGTAGACACAATATTTACAATATCCATACATGTGAATTTAATACACCTTTATAGAAGCTGTAATTTCAATGACCCTAAAATACTTAAAAGTAAATCCAATAAACTATTGCGCATCAATCGAACGTTAGTGTTTTAGATCAGATAAAACCTAAATGGTATCGTGACTTTCTTGACCCAAATCTTTATAAAATATATTAATGCTTGACTTTATATTAAAATATTCTTGTATATATTATGTATTTTTTATCTATGTTAGTTCTTAAGTGATTAATTAATAATAATAAATAATAAACATTATGTATTATGTATCCTACTATTAACACACACATTAATTGTGCTTATTAGGTATAGATCGTATAATATAAATAAAAAAAAACCTACATAATTTTATTGCAGTCATTAACTTTATGAACTATACAAAATGAAAGTTTTAGTTTTTCTGTAGTACTGATGATTGGAGTAAAAACTCAATCTTAGTAATAATTACTTATCGATAACGGTATATAGTTCTAATATTTTACTGTAAATTTCGTGATACTTAATATAAATTGTATTATAATGGGTGATTCATTAAGAGGTACTTTTTTTTAAATGGGGTTTTATGACAAATAATGAATGAGTCGTATCAAACTGTCGTGTTATTTGTATTTAGTGTTGTTTGACATTTCATCATAGAAAGACTTAGCCCGGCACAGCGTCTACAAATTATTCAACTTTATTACGAAAATCAGCGTTCTACGAAAACTGTTTTTCGTAAGCTTAGTGAAACCCAATTTTCATTATTAGATAACACATGACCAAATAAGCCGCATCCAACACAT
Source organism: Cinara cedri (assembly GCA_902439185.1). Classification (NCBI taxonomy): domain Eukaryota; kingdom Metazoa; phylum Arthropoda; class Insecta; order Hemiptera; family Aphididae; genus Cinara; species Cinara cedri. Next base: position 827,164 of record CABPRJ010000957.1, on the reverse strand, counting down.
AGTGAAGAAAATATAGCGGCGGTAGCTGGAAGTGTACGCGATGACCGTGATGAATCGATTCGGCGCCGTTCTTAACAGCTTGACTTGTCATATGCAACAACTTAGCATATTTTACGTAAGAACCTTGGTATAAAAGCATACAAAATTCAACTCGTCCAAGAATTAAAGCCAGCCGACCTTCCGAATCGTCACCGTTTTAATGAATGGGTTCTTGAAAAGATTGAAGAAAATCCACTGTTTTCGACCAACATTTTTTTCAGCGATGAGGCTCATTATTAGCTTAATGGTTACGTCAATAAGCAAAATTACAGTATTTGGGCTAAAGAGCAACCCGAAGAGGTTCAAGAGCTGCCATTACATCCAAACAAAATAACCGTTTGGTGTGATTTATGGGCTGGTGGAATCATCGCTCCATATTTCTTTAAAAATGAGGCCGAGCAGAACGTAACTGTGAATGGCGCTCGCTATCGTGACATGATAACAGACTATTTGTTGCCTGAAATTGAAGCCCGTGATCTCGATGACATTTGGTTTCAACAAGATTATGATGAACAAGATCATCTACATGTCTTACAGCTCGTGAAACCCTGGCTTTATTGCGAGAACAATTCGGTGAACAATTGATTTCACGATTCGGACCGATTAGTTGGCCAGTTAGATCATGTGATATCACATCTTTCGACTTTTTTCTTTGGGGCTACGTGAAGTCCAAAGTCTGCATAACCAAGTCGACTACGATAGATGAATTGGAAGTCAACATCAAACATGTCATTGACTAAATATCAGTCGAAATGCTTAGATGGGTCATTGAAAATTGAAATATATATATAGCTGTATAAAATAAGTAAAAATTATAATAATATTACGTAACAATAAAAATGGGTAATGTTAATATAATAAATAATTAATAAGTTTTTACCGTTATATCTTATGAAAATTAAAATGCTAGTGTTATTTGTGAGTCATGATATAATATAATATTTTAAAATTAAGTTTTACTAATTATTTGTTAGTTACTTCCATAAACATTAGAATTTATTGTAACTGGATAAAAATATGTAAATACAGAAGTATAAATGGTAAGAAATATAATGTAAATATCAATAATATAATATATTCAGTGAAATTGAATAAAAAAAAACAAACAATAATTCAGAATTTTGAATTAAATCAAAAATTCTATTAAAGTATAATATACAGTATTATATACTCTAAAATTATAATACGGTATTTCTACATCTCTAGTCATTGCTATTCATCTCGCACTAATATCAATTAAGAAGATCGGATAACGATGATTTCTTACTTTGTGTATAACACTTTCTTAGCGTAGATGCAGAGAAGCTATTTCTGAGAACATATTTGAATTTAGCGTGAAGTGTATACGAAACCGGTCAAGCCGATTTTCAATTTGATTTCAGTTGTTTTTTTAAATACCTTTTTAAATCATATTTTCTGTAAATTTAAGATTGAAAATCGAAAAAGCAGCCTGACAAATCACTGCATGTATAATTCAAATAGATTTTGTAGAATTCTAATCACTTCACTACATTGGTCGGAATGATTAAAAATATATTAGTTCGGTATCCAATATCTTTAATGTATATAGTTTAATAATATTATCGTAAGATATAAAAGATATTTTGAATGTCAAATATGTAAATATTGGTGCACTCATGATGGCCTATCGTGCAGTGTTTATAGTAAAAATATAAATGTTAGGTATAAAATAATGTTTTTCCTAATTAAATTGTTAATTAACTACTTATTTAAAAAAGTCGACATAATTCACACCGTGAGTAAGCTACTGTTTTAATGTAATTTGGTATTTGTACGCAACAATAAATCATTGCAAAGGAAAAACGATTATTGCGTAAATTATTCCTATTTGTTTCCCCATCATTAAGAAGACTATACAAAGGAAATCGAAAAATGACCTCCTCAATGCATCATAAATACCAAACAAACTTTGCTACCTAAAACCATCCCTGAAGTTTGATCGTGGAATATAACATTATTATAAACTAAACCGAGTAATAAAACCACCGCTGTAAGGCATTATATAGTTTCCCGGTTCAGTAAATAATATATTACAATATGCTTTTTACACACGTGCAATATGCAAGCAACGACGTCCGTCAATTGCTGGAATTCTATAGTGATAAAATATAATATTTAGGTATACCGACGACCTAGGATTATGTTATTTTCGAGGTAGGACAAAAAAATAATAAAACTAACTTAAAACATCATAAATTGAAGGATGTTTTTGGTGACGCGGAAAACGTAATATCGTTATTATACGACCTGAGGCAGATCAGATAACGACAGGCGAGAAATTCTACGAAATTACATAATTTGATCTTGGGTACGGCACTATTATTATATATATATATATATATATATATATATATAAATAGGTGCGATGACATCGACGTATAGATTGGTCAACGATGTATCGTATAACAACGGAAATAAGGTCCACGTAGTAAGTATAATTCGGGTATCGGATGGGGGGGTAAAGGAGAACGAGATCATAGTACCTATATGTAATAAATTAACGTAATTTTTAACATTCTTATTCTCGGTATATACGCGGCTAGTTTCAATCTAGTTAAACGACTGTCGTATTTCCGGTTTCCACGGATAAACGAGCTTCTACGTATAAAATATTCAATAACATAATAACCAACCAATAAATAACCAACATTTCCGTATCTTTTTTTTTTCAGATCCTGGGCGGATTAGCGAGAAATATATCAGTTTTATTATGATGGACTTTTTTTTTTCTCTAATATACCAAAAATCTTATTCCGATAGACTTTAGGGCATACGCGTCTTCAGGTCAGTCTCATATAAAAAAAATCAAATATACTCCTTTGCAGCTTTAGACATCAACAATTTATTGGAGGCCAATATTATGCTATTTGATATTTTATAAAATATGGAACATCATACGGTGTACATGAGGGGGGGAGTGATCTCTTCCTATACCTCCTCCCACGGGGACGCGCTTTCCTCAGGGGTTCAAACTGATCGTAATATACATATAAAATAGCTACATATGGTATATCTTTCTTGTAAACAAATTTTACCGCGAAGGTTTCTGTCGATCACACAATATTATTACAAAATTAAATTTCGGTCGTCTGTTACCCCGCCACCGTACGTGCAGCAATAATACGGCTCAAGCTTACAAGGCAATTCATTTCCGCAATTTATAATCATACATTATTACGAAAAATAAGTATCTATTTTCGGAATTTTCTTTTTTGAAAAACTGAAGATACATTCACATTTTCATTTCCGCCCTAATAACTTTTAATGGTAAGAGCGACTATCGATTGTTAAATTAATAATTCCGTAAATCGATGATATAGATGTCAATGTTGAAATATGTTCGAGTTCAATTGTTCAGAACACTCATAACTATAAGATATACCTATAGGTGCCTACACTTTTAAGTTTGCTATTTTTTCAGGTGTAAAAAAGAAGAAAAAAAGAGAGAAAGAGAGAGAGAATATATATTATACAGGTACCTATAGTAAAGCACTATCCATACGCGCTGTCACACAAATGACGTTCCATCGCTCCCTACCTGTACAAAAAACAACACACTTAAAAGTGGTACAATTGATCACCCTGTATGAATGTAAGTGTGTGCGTAAGGGTGTGTGATTGTGTGTGTAAACGCAGAGCGTGTCACAATGACGGTCTCACGTGAAAGTGACAATGAACGATCAGCAAAAATAGCATAGGTATAAAGTCCTAACCAGTATATACGTGTGTATATACAATACCTATACGAGCATAGTATATCGTTAACGCGTCCGCGTGCATTTGATGGATTGTAATGTGTCTTGGCGGATCGCACGGAAGAAAATTATTAGGTTTTGGGTGGACCGGAACAAATCGCGTGCCGTTACGCATAGTCCGCGCGAGTTTAACTTTCCGAAAACGCACGCCGTTTAGCGGAATTATCAATTTTCAACGTGCATAAAAATACTAACACGTATACGAATATTTATATATAGGTACCCCTCTACGTCAAACGCGATATTGAAGGTTTTTTGTTTGTTTGTAAACGCGAGCAACCCATTAAAGGGGCCTCGGCGCGGCAATTGATTTTCGCTGTCTGTCTCGCAGCAAAGATCTAGAAACAAATAAGGCGTTTCGCACCTCCACAATTGCTACGACTCGCTGGTTAGCTCTTTGGTTGGTTCTTTATAAATAAGATTATTTATTCCTGCTCTATGTTAATGTTGTTTTTAACATTTTTTATCATGATATTTGCGTATTTTATTTATTCAACTTAATTTCTCGTGATTTAATCATTGATAACTTATTAAAATATTAATTTTTTAAAAAAAAAATCATTTGTGTAGTAAATGCCTACTGTTATTTAATAAAATGTATAATTATAGGTCTCTCTGTCCTAAACACAACCAGAGATTGCTTTACTGTCTTTATTATGCGTGAGACAGACAAAAAAAACAAATTTTATTACGAAGCCCCTTAATAAGAGGAAGAGCAAGATATAAGATATTTATGTAAAAAAGTATTGCAATACAAGATACTCGATACTTACACTTTATGTATTTAAACTATTAGATACTTGATACTTAACACATTAAATCATAATATTAATTATATTTTTCACTCATGTGGTATCTTAAAATTTGAATAGGTTATTTATTTATAACGTTTTTTAAAATTCCCAAAAATTCCCCCATTTCCGTGACACCACTTTAATTTTAAATGAAAAGCTTGATTGATTGATTAAACGTTTTTTTTTTTTTTTTTTGGATTACACTTTTAAATTTCCATTTTTGAGTTGGAAATCTACAGAAGAAGATTCTACGACTTATATATAATTATTATTTGCTACAACCCTTACCGTTGGAAATTCCCGGGCGCGCCACTATTCGTAAGACGGACACAATAAATACATTTGTCGCTCATATACACACGCTCGTTTCGGACAATATAGTATTTGAGTAACGTACAAATAAAATACTGCACATATATATATAAATATCTATGTATACTTTTATGGTTGTTGTCATTACAACAGTCCATTAGATTGTCTATTATGAAGGAAGGTATAATATTTACGCCGTACAATACTAATGTTATAACAAATACACGGCACACACAAGACAGTTTAATATTTGAAAAAGATTCTATATTAAAAATACTGATCGTATAATAAGAGGGTGACCATGCACGAGCAAATCGTGTCCCGAATACGCGAAATTGTGTGTCTCCGCTCGTCTGTTTATCTATGTAACAATAATGAAACTTAAGTGCGAGTTACGTCAAACTACAACCCGCCGACTGTATAAATATTTATGTAGGTATTCTGTTTTTATCGTGTATTACGGTATGTACGCCGAAAACGCGGGAAAATATACACAATAATAAAATGTCCAAAAAGTTTTTTTTGCGGGTCTGTTAGGAAAACTACGTATTATTTATTTGCATTATAATATATAAGTAGTTTTTGTATTTGCCAAAGTCGTTTAATCAATCTTCGATTTGTAAAAAGATGAAATTATCGGTATGAAAAAGTAAACGTTCTATAAATTTAAAATAATTTCCATTTATAAAAATGTACAATATTTGCTTGAACCGACTAAAAATAATTGTTTCGCGCTCAATCGGACAATTAAGAGGGTCGTCGAAAAAATTACCATTATCAATTGGACTACACCATCAAAGTCCGATGTTTATACATCAATATAATAAAAATAATAGAAAATTATATTAAGCGCAAAATAAATACTACGACCACATTAATATTTTTAATATCCGATTCATGTGTATAATATAGTATCGAAAACATACATAGTGAGTGGAATAACCTCACCACACATCAGAAGAGAAATGTGCACTAGAAATGAAAAAACAAAATATATACTAAATGGTCGGCACCCATGAATGCTACTTAAAAAAAGAGAAAGTTTCTTTGGAATATGTGAACCCCTAAAAACGAGACCAACAAATATGGCTTATAAAGCGGAAAAAGGAATCAACCAACTCTACCTATAGTACGATTATAGGAAGCATTACCTTCCAGACACCAATTACTTTACCGAAATTGAAAAACACTATTAAATCGTATACGGACAGGAACACAGGCAACAGACATGGGATATATAACCGCGATATATTTGTTGATTTCTAGATTACTTTGGCTACGAGGGAAAAAACACGACTATTATTTTACTGCGTTATTACCCCATTGATAATCGTTTTTTTCGTTTGCAATGATTTTTCGTTGCATATAGTATACAAACTAAATTACCTTGTATATCTTATACCTACCCAGCTGATCTACCCATGAAGAGTCATAACTTTTTTTTAAATTTCTAAGCCCCCTCCTCTGAAAATGAATCCAGGTCGCACCACTGTCGAGAACAACTCAAAATGTGACAGCGGAAAACTACAAGTTGATTATAGACTCTGCTAAAATTCCCGAATGCTCCACATCACAGTATACACTTTTTAATCATAAGGACCTGCATGAGGAACTGACATATCAAAAAATCGATTTTATAAAGTACGGACAGAGGCTAGGAATATAAATTTTGGCGACAACGCGAGAAGTAGAAGATGCGTATGGTTATATAATGGTACCTATATAAAGTCTATAAAATTAAAAAATGTATAACGTTTTGTTAAGTATCTAAATTCGTTATATTGATAAAATTGCAGACGATAAAAGGCCAATCGGAATGATAGGAGTGAACGAACGAACCCATACGCTTTATAAGTAGAAATTACAGTATAATAAGACAGATAAGACCGATTATAAAACAGATAGACATGCACAAAATGGATTGTTTAGACGCACAGGATCGGGGATTTAACTGTATATGGCCAATGTTAAGTGTAAAAGGATCGAATTCTTAGGAAAAACAGCATTGTAAAGAAGAAAGTCAAAGACAACAATAAACTGTTGCGCTACCAGACATGTAAAATGTGGCTTTTGATCGGATGATTTTTTCCACTAGTTGTTTTCCCACACGGAATTATATTAACAAGTATGAACAAATATTTACATTTAGTCTTTGAATAAAATACTTAAATAATGTGTCTAATAAAAAGCAATATAGTGAATGTTGCTAAAATATAGACGAATAATACGTTTGTATAAAGAAGAAAAAAAAATACAAATATTTTATGCAACAATATTTATTATCTTTTCATCGTTTTCGTTCGCGATACTACTAAACTACAACGATAATGTACAAAAACCACTGTCCATTAATATCCATCGTCTTTATATATAATAAGAATAAGCTAGCCTTTATTGTAACCGCATATCACGGTCAGAAGATATATTATATCGTTTATAAATAGTTTTGAAAGAACGAGTTGAATGAAATTCCCATAGGTACTCTGTATCGTTCTAAATCATATAAAAAAGGAAAAGGCTTCCTGTGCGTGTTCATAGAATCTCTGCAATTTTTTTCATTAAACGTGATATTATTATGTGGGTAAAATGTACAAACAACCGTTCAAATACAGTTTTTCTAGAATATTATATATTAGGTACGTTTTAATTATCACCTTTCGTTGCCTTCGATTAAAAAGTCTATGTAATTTATTATAATATAATATATAATGTATACGTGTATTGAATATTTATGCAAATTTTTTGGTTTAAATAATTTGTCATACTCAAAATTGCTTCTTAAAATGATAATTTTAACTGTGTGCTGACAAGGAAACCGCCTGATGGAGTTATTATAAAAATGTTGGTCATTTAACCCCGTATAGTTGAAAAATTAAACGGCACGGTAGGGTGTTGTGTGATTAATGGACACAATTAAATAAAAGTTTCTAAAACTATTGCAGTTTTAGTCGTCAATGTGCCAATATTGGGATCAATGATGAACATGGTCTTTATCGAATTAAACTTTGTTTCTTTACTTCGTAATCGAAAGAAAAAAATTAATATACATTGCAGAAATTAATGAAATAAACATTTAAATGATTTTTTTTTTTTTAACACAAATAACTCTTACTGTAAAAAACACAGAATCTTAGCCAATGTAAAAAGAGCCAGAACGGTAATAAATCCCCTACAGAAATAAATTAATGTCGATCAATTTTTTGTTTCAATATGTAATCATTTGTATCCAGATAGTAATGTATTATAACATTGAAGCATATTTTTGTTTTTTTTTTTATAATTTTGGTCGAAAGGTTATTTGAAGTAAGAGAATGGTAGTTAGTCTATCTACAGGAAAAATAATTTTACATAGAAAAAAATCCTACAGACAACGTGCTTTCGTACTAATTAATCCTTTTTACCTAAAATAACGATCTAAAAATTGATGATTAAAAATAACAAAAAAGTTTTTATCCATACTCAAAAGTATTTGCTTAACACATAGCATAAACAAGTTTTACATGTTAATCTTACTAACGATAATCATGTTTTATTGCCGCCCAAATTATATAAAACAAACACTATAAGAATAATAAATGACTGCTGATAAAACTCAATATGGCCTCTATTATTCATATAATAACTAAAACACAGGGACGTACCAAGGAGGTTTTTATTAGGAAGCAAAAATTAGTAATTTGGTCAACTACAAAAATTAATCCGGGTCAACCAATTTTTGTTATTTTGTCGAAACCCTTTCATATTGTTAAAATGTTTTAATTATATAAGTAAATTAAAAATGCAAGGTATAATACTAATAGATTATAAAAATATCCATTACCATTAATTATAAAAATCTGCAATAAAATAAAATTTAATATATTAATATATGGCACTAGGACCTGTAGGAATAGTTATTAATATCTTTGATTTTCAATTTTCATGTATACAATTACATTTTATTATGATTAATAGTAGGGAGGTTATCACCAGATATACGTAACGTCATATTATACTTTAAATTATTAAATTCCTTTGGGACACTGCTATATCTTTGTCTTTATACCCTTTTGTCTGATATAATTAACATTGTTGGTGACATAAAATTATAACCTATGTTATACGTTATAATTCACTAGCTATTTCATATAATATGTTCTACCTTTTACATAGGTACTAAGCGGATTTTTTTTTTTATAGACAGCAGTTTTATAAAACTAGATATAAATGGAACTTAAGGCGTTCAGATTATATAGTTTGAAAAAAAAAAACGGCATAATTTCTTCATAAAATGTTTGAATATTACGTATAGTGACGCAAAAATATCCCAATCACAAACTGTATATTAAGCTCTGTTGATCAAGATAGTTCTTTCCCAATCCCCCCCTGTTCCAATTTATTTTCACGTGGTGGATAAAATATGCAAACGTTGCAGATAGGCGCACGCGAACGCATATAGAAACGGAGAACCGTTTCATTTAAGAATATATGATTTACTGTCACACTAATATCACATTATAATAACACGGTGATAAAACGTGAATATATTATAGGGGAAAAAAGTGAACATAAGTATAATACTATAAACCCCTTAATAAATTGCACTCACATAGCCCATTGGAAATAAATCGTTTTGTTTTTCATACAACTTGAAAAGGTAACTATACTACCTATATATATTATATATGTTAAAAGTTATAATCATTCAAAAATATTCTAAATGAGATTAATATAATCATTAATCATATTTCCACCTGTACCCGTGAATTCGGGTATTAATACCACGAAAATTTCGATCAACTTTTTAGTTTAAAAACGTTAAAAAATTAATTATTTTCATAGGTTTTTCTTCTTTCTTTTATCAGATTCTGAGTGGAGCGAAGAAGCTTATGGTTTTATAAAAGTTTTTTTTTTTTCAGTGGTCAACTTTCCTACCAGAGGACTTGCTCTGATTTTTACGTGTAGCGTCTTTTTGGAAAGGAAATCGGTGCGAAAGTACTTTAGAGAGATCGTTTTTCGATTTTCTCCGGAGTTTTCTCAACTAAAATGAAAAACCGAAAAATACAGGGAGAAAAATGGAAAAATGTAAGAAAGGTAGGTATTAGTAAACAATATTACGGCCTTCTTTTTCTGTGGGCAACTTTTCTGTCAGCAATTTTGCTTCAACTTATAATGATAGCAATATTTCTAAAAAAGAACCAAACTGGGGACGTGCTTTAGAAAAGTCATTTTTCGATTTTCTCAGGATTTTTCCCAGCAAATGTGAAAAACCAAGAAAAACATAGGGAAACCGGGAAAAACGTTGAAAAACCGGGAAAATCGGTACAACATTAAACAAATATTATTAAAGAAAATAAATAGAGCCTATTTAATTATTTTACTATAAAATGGCATGTATATTGTTGACAAAGCATCACTATCAACTAAACTCCGTTCAGAATCGTTTTTTCGTAAGCAATGGTTTATATCGTTACTTACAGATATACATTCAATTACCTATAAAAGTGGTTGCACCTATCCCCATTATCTTAGGACGTCTTTTTAATCTTTTAATCTAAATGAAAGTAAATCATTATTGTAAACACTTAATTTGAAGTTTTTTTTGTAGAATTCCAAACAATTTTCAAATTTAAAATCAAATTGTATTTTTATGAAATATTTAAACTTAATATTGGTTTTTCATAACGCATACAATAGATGAATTCATTTTTAACATATTAATTGAAATATTATAATACCATGTACACGAAAACGTTTTACGTTTACCTTAAAACCAATTTATACAAGGAGTTTAACTTAATTAAGTTATCCCATACCTGTAGTACGCTAATATTTAGTACAAATAAATAAACCAACCCCTTCAATGGTGTATACAAGCATGTAATTAGACAATATTATTTGCATCGTAACTAGTTTGAATTTATGGTCGATTTACATAAATAAATAGATTTACGAGAGGCAGTATAGCAAGGCACTCAGACGATGTCATCGTACCGGATGACAATTTATTGTATCAAGGGAATATAATATAAATGTTACCACTACAAAATATGGAAGAAAACAAAAAAATCAAATGATAATTAATAGTTAATAACAAAAAAAAAATATATATATATATAAGGCCATTTTTTTAAAGGAGGGGTCATTATATATCATATTATGTATCATAAACATAAATGTATATATATATTTGTTTAAATAAAAAATATTTTATATTGATGCATTTAAAATACTATTTTGAGTAAAACTTATGGAATCTTCATTATTATCATAATTACCGTTTTTTATCGTTTATATAATTATAAAACTTTTGATCGTATTTTCAGCATATTTTAATTTAACGCACAATGACACTCTTTAGACTTTAAAGGGTGACTTCAGTCTAGTTGTTTAACTGTATTACTATACTGGGTGACGCTGTTATCCTTATGCTTATAAGTAATAACTATCAATGTTCCTTCTTTTTTTTTTTTTTTTTTTACCGGATTTTGTATCAAAGGGACACAAATGAAGAAAAAAATGACTGTTTTGAGTGTTATAATCTGTTCTTCAGTCACTCCGTGAATTATAAGTGATCGTATTCTATTATTGTTTTGTAAATATGCCGAAAATTATGCCCATTATTTGCATTTTTGTAAAAAAGTTGTTCGTTTTTAATGCAATTTTTAATATTTTTAGTGCAATACTGCAATCAACTTCAATAGTTTTTTACTACTACAATATCCGTACTTTAGTAACAACTAATAGCCATTTTAATTTCTAGAAAATAGGCGTGAAAAAAAATTAATATGAAATAGAAGATAAGTTGTTACCTTGCTAGCTGATTGTAATTCCTAATCGTGTAACATGTTATTTTATTGAAAATTAAATTTATCAATTTAAAAGTAATTTTTTATTTTTCAGTGATTAAGGGATGAAAATAAAAATATGGTTTTTCTCTACATTTGAGTCCCCCTGATATAAAACCCGATTGAAAAAAAATATTTAAAAAAAAAATGAATATTATTAGTATAAGAATAACACTGTATTGGCGACCCATAACTTTTTTCTAATAAAATATGTTATCTTATTTCCTCGACTTAATTTATTTATTTTTCAATTGTACACGATTTTCTAATTTTTAACTATAAACGAAATTAAAAAATAACCAGTTTGAATTCCGTCCAAATTAAATAACCAATATCTATATAAAAGCATATACAAAGTCGTTAGAAAAAACCCTTAAAAGCTGTTTTAGGTAAAGAAAAAACAAAGGCTATAATACTATTGTATACAAGCTTTCTACCTTTGGTTTGAACTTGAATTTATTGTCACTATTGAAAAATTCCAGAAAATTCTGAGAAATTTGTGTTACAAACGTTATTACTATATACGCTACATGATTCTGACTATATTATACAAGTATAAATATAAGATGTTACAACTGTTCATCTTGTGAATGCCATTGCACCATTGCGTATTTACAACACGGGGTGGCATTTTTCTAACATATTTAACTAATAGGTAGGTACAAACATATAATATTAATTTTCAATTATTTGCGGCCACCTCATTTATTTCTTAGCTTATGTCGCTCGAAGTAACGTAACGATACCACACGTCTAAAACAGTAACTATCAAGGCTACTTTATTTATAATAAACTATTATGCTGTAGACAAGAAAAGTACATGAATAACTATCGAGTAATTTATTTATCTAATAAATCTTAATCGGACATCGAAAAACCGACAATTATCAATTTGTTCTTATCGGTCGAATAACTATCGTGTCATTATGATTGAAAAACCGGAGTTTTTCAAAGTCACTATGTACAGTCGAACTTTTCAAATAATACCACATTGAACACTTTGCACGGTCGAGTAAAAATGTAGATTGCAAAATGTTTATGGTAGGTTACAAGTATAAATTAAATATCTTTATGCATCCCACCTTCCAACTACTCGCCTACAACAGTGGCCACACCTATCCCCAATATCAGCTCTTTTTTTATAGGCACTTGTAGTTTTTAATTAAGTATTTTTAATATTGATAATTTTCGTGATTTTCATAAATATTAATTATTTTATTAAAATATGTAATAAATATAAATATATGTTTATATTATGTATATAATAATACTAAGTGTTCGCATTCTGCAATCTACATTATTACGCAATTGTCAGTGTTTATCATTTCAAAAAATGGACCGTACCAAGTGACTATTTACCGGGCCTAAGAGATTTATTAAAACTAAAAGATCTGATTTCGAAAAATACGTAGGAAGAGGAGAACTTATGGCAGAATATACATCCCAGATCGCGAAATGGAACGTTTTGGCATGAACGTAAATGTTTAAAATTATATTAATTTAAATGTATTCATCTGCATATATCTAATTATTCACTAGTATTTTTAAGGAGCAGTTCAAACAAACAATGCATTGAAAAAACAGATTCAAAGAAAACGAAATCATATACAATGAGCCGTACCTTAAGCACCCAAAGATCTCACAATTCTAGAAACACTAGACGTCTATAAAACGTATTCACCATCTGAATGTCCTGAAGAACATTTTTTATCAGCTGATAGTGGATCCGGGACAAATAGAATTTTAATTTTCAAAATTCATCGATACTTGGATATTTTACGAAATTCTAAGATATGGTTAGGAGACGGAGGTTTTAAAATTTCACTCCCACTTTGTACTTGCTGAATATTTAAATGGTGTGCACCCTATTATATATGCATTACTGCACGATAAACTAACAAATTGCAGTTACATTTGTTTACATAAACAATATTGATATAGCAATCAGCGCTTCAGAATATTTACCAGAAGAACTTCAATTTTCGCTTGAATGGTTTGAAGATAATCATACGAAAAGTTAAATCAAAATGAACGTGGAATAGGACCTGCTAGATTTCCACCATCAATTCGTAATTTACATGGAAGAGCTCTAAATAGTATACATAGAACAAACAATCATTTTATATAATCATATTTGTATCAATTGGAATCAAGAAGATTTCCTCCCGAAAAAATTTAAAAAATATTTCGAAACCGACAAAATATTACTAAAAATAATTATAATAATAATGTTTATTCATGTTTTTCAGTATAGATTTTCAATCATATCTTTTAATTAACTCTTTTTTCCAATAAATTTACATGCTAAAACGTCTATGAAATAAAATCATAAAAGTCGTTCACAGAAAGAAAAAAACACAAGGATCTAAAGAACTAACCGACAAGTGACAACAAAAAGTTATGGAAAGCTTTGAACAAACTTATAGGATTTACAATGAGAAAAAAACAAAAATTCCAGTTGAGTTTTAAATATGTTGTTTTATAGTACGAGTATAATTATTCTAATAGTAACTTATGCTTTATAGTATGACTAAACGATTAAATTAGATAAATAACTAATGCGACTGTACAAGTAATTAATAACTTATATAGTATAATTTATAATTTTTAAGTTACATACATTATTATTCTAAGGAGTAATGTTCGTCGTAATATAGTTTGCATGTAATTGTACTACCATATATATAAACATGTTCACTCAAAATACTAGTCCATCCTAATGTGTACGTTTAATTATAAATATTCAATTAAACTTATATGTTACGAATGTAATTATATCAATTTAATATTATTATCTTAAAATTTGGTAGCACCATAAATGTTTATTTATCATATAGGTACTAATGAGGTACCTATACATAATTAATAACTAAAAAATACTTAAGGTAATATTATTTTAATAGTTATGTTATGTATCTATATGCAATTATGTAATATAATTGACATAATAGCATAATAATAACAATCGAATATATGTGGATTCGACATCGGTGTAAAATGTGTATACAATATAAAAAATGTATTAAAAATGCAAATTAAAATTAATTTAAACCCCACACATAAACCTTTTATGGATTAGTTTGAAACTTGTAATCGTATAATATCTATAATATTTTTCGTTTTAGCATTTTTCGATAAATTTAAAAAAAATGTATTAATTTAACTGCGGTATATCATATTTGTTTACATATACATTGTAGAAATAGGAGCTAGTCTGAACAAATTAAAATCACAACATTACCGCATATTCTCATGCATACAAATAAAGTAAGTACCTAGGTATTAGGTGCACATTTTTTTTAATTTTAAACTATGATATTATATTAATACTTTTTATACTACCATGATATTCTTTATTAACTTTAGAAGTTCAAATTTTTAAGAAAATTGTATATATGTTTTATAAAACATCAATATGTATGAATTTTACGCCAACATTTCCTATAAATCAAACTTATATCCAACTATCAAAATATTAAATACGTTTCTAGTATACTCAAGTAACTGATCCCTATATAAAATATAGTGTCAATCAAATCAAAATAATATGTTCAAAATGCATTATGTCTCGTCTGACAAAATATATATTAAATCGTATATAGAGATAAATATAACTTGTATAATATTATTATCAAAAATTTAAAGAAAAAATGTTAACGAAAAATTCAATATGATGCAATTGTCATAAAAACAAGTTTTATGACATTTTTTATTTGTCGGTGGTCCTCGTTTCATAAAAAATATTAAAAAAAAAAACCATTTCAAAAACATTGTGGCATATTGGAATTAAAATTTACTAAAACATCAGCTGACGGACAAACACACAAAATTGACGTGTACGACAATAGATTTCCGAATAAACAATAAATCGAAATAATTAGTCAGCAAAAAAGAGCAAAATAAATTCATCAATAATTATCATATATTTTATTACGTATTTTACATAGGTTAACGCTCTAGTTTCAAAAATTAATTAAATTATTATTTAACGTATCTGACAAATTATGAGAAAAATACACGATTTTATTTTTATTTTACACCGCATTGAACCTATTATTTCGAGTGGTATGTGAGTTAACATTTAAACGTAAATTGTACCTAAAGTAACACGGAAGAATTTAATAATATAATTCTAATCTCTAGGTTAGAGAGTGACCAACTCAGCCTATCACTATTGAATGGACCGCCACTTTGTTGTTGGTACAAGATTCATTATTTTAATGAAAAATTACATTTTATTTGTTAGGAAAAACTTTAAAATGTTAAAGTACTTAAAATAAAATAAAATGTAAATAAAGTATTTTATCGCTATTATAGTATATTCGAAATAGAGCCCCAACAAGCAAACATAATGCATTATTATGCAGTTGGTCACTCTCATACTACACATAGGCTCTCTATAGGTACTTATTATTATTATAAGGTAATTATTTTACCGATAAAAGGTTCATAGTCTATTATTATACTAAAGTAATCGTTAAGAGAGAAACTATACAGTGTTATATTATTTGCAATTTATAACATTTCATAATATACGAAAAAATGTGAATATCCCTGTAGTACCTATGTTTGTAAAAGAAAACTATTAACAATTAGTATTAATGCATTAAAAATACGTAATTTTATTTATTTTAGATTTTTAATGTATTGTCCTAGAAAACAAGTGTATTAAACGTTTGTCAAAAAAAATGTTAATATATCGTTTTTTTTTGTATACACCTATTGATTAATGGATTTTTGATGATACAAAATTGGTTGAAAAATTATTCTCAACAGCTACATTAACTTTTTATATAGTATAATTTATCTCATAAGCAGACAAAAACTGGATCGGTAACTAAAAAAAAATATGTTCTCTTGCTTGTATAATCAAATTTGGGATGATATTTATTTATAATGTATACGTCCACATAAGTAGACGTCTAATATAATATAATGTATCATTTAATGCGTATTTTTTTAAACAAATTTCAGATAATCTGTTTTAAATATTATAAGGTATCATATTAGATACATTATATGTATTAAAAATTTGCGAAGAAAATTATTATTTGGTTAATTTTAATTTGATTTAAAACTGTTTTTAATCTTGCGTAGTTTATTAAAACTTACTATACAATAAAAATACGTCGCATTTATTTCTAATGTGACACAAACAAGGACAAGCTCATTACTCAACGTTCATAGATTTGATGTATAATGTGCAAGTCTAAAATTATATACAACCAATAATTAATGTCATATTGTCTATATAATCAATTTCAAAACGTCCTAATTGACTTTATTAATATGCAGAGAACAGATCCGAATAACATATGGTAGATTATAGTTGCTATTATACGTATGCAATTCAATAGTCGGATAAACGAAAACAGCAAAAAAGAATTGATTAATTTAATACGAATAATAATGATATCTCTATGCAAAAAATATAACTGTCAAACAATAAATTTACTAAATAATTTGCACAGTTTAATAAGTCAACGACCTAAACGTGTTATGAATATTTTTAATCATGTTTTTAATGTTATTATTACTATTATTATTATTTATGTATTACTGGTTTAATCAATTTTGAATCGAAAAAAATAATCGCGATATTTTTCTTCTACCAGATTTAACAGTCCGTGTAGGACCTTCACTACCTCTACAACCCCTCTCTACCTATCTTTGTCTTTACTACTTTCTATTATTGTATCTAGGGAGATTTCAGTAAGATCTAACTTCACCTTGTCATATACTCATTTGTCTTGGACCTCTAGGAACTTTTCTATTCTTTCTTCCGATGACAATTTCATTTGTAATACCTTTTGATGTCCACACATGACCGACTTCGCGTTATTATAATATAATAATGTATGTAATAATATGAAAAACTCGTAAATCTTTAAATCAATTATTCCCATTTTCAACAGAACATCTTCGATAATGATATTTTTAATATGATTTTAAAGTTCGTTACATCGACAACATCACCACTCATTTTCAATTTACTAAAAATATATTAGCTATTTTTCGATCCTTTTTACATCCTCACGCGATTCAACTGGATATAGTACTATAATGACACGTTTTCAAATCGTATACGGTGCAAATTGTTGGTAAAAATACATTAAATTCGTGACTTATCTCAATGAGATTGGTGGTTATCTTCGTACATTCCGTATTCTTAATGTTATTCGTCCGTGCGTATGGTTATATAATCTGAAATAATCTTCATTAATCTACAGCGTGAAGATATATATAGAATAGTATCATCGACCTTTAAGAACTTGAACATCATCACAGTGCGGGTCACTCGCACGTGCTTATATATATTTATAAAACATAGGGTTCACTCGCACAATATGATAAAAATATAAAAAATACAATGTTAGTTTAACATCTTCACACTCGAATTCAAAATAACGAAATTATTCCCTAGTTATATAAAGTATCTTACAGACTAATGAATAGAAAATGCTATTCAGTTTATTAGACACTCATTAAGTTAATCCCCCCCCCACGGCCAAAAAATTTCTCAGGGTGGAATAGTAATAATCAATTATTTGTTTAACTGATCAAAAAAAAAAATAAATAAAAAATAAATCTTTCAATATTATTTACTATACATCCAAAGTTTAATTTTCAACGAATTTCTAAAAGGATCTACAGAATTCTGTGGAACATCATTGTGTGAATAATAATTAGTTTAATTTACTTAATTAGTAAGTCACGTCACAATTTTCGTTTCAAACGTTTGATGGGGTCACTTATAGGGGATCATGGTATAACGGATAATTCTGCAGTAACAAAAGGACCAGATAATGGTTATTGAACAAACGGTATAATAGAATTGTCCATTTGGATCTTTGGCAATATTTCGGACAAACGAAGTAGTATACAATTTTTTGTGTAAAGAATGAATTAAACATGGAATAATCCTTTATTAGTAATTTTACAGAGACATTTTGACTGTATTATTTGATTAATGTTTAAAACATTAGTTGAAACCTAATGAATTTTATTCTATGGGACAATAGAAACTTGAGTAATAGAAGGTTTTCATTGTTTAGATTGACGTATCTAGAAAAAAGTATATATAATAGATATACCGGCGGGTTTAAGTGTTGTTCGGGTCAAAACGTTTGTTAAAGAATATATTCGAATAACATTTAAAAAACAATTAAATACTAAGGTACAAATCTGCCTTTTACTTCATGTTTATACTTACTATATAATTTAATAACTACTATAGTAATTAATTTAATTTAAATAATTTAAAGTGAATAAAATATGAAAACAAATTAAAATTGAGATAAAAAGACGGACATACTTCGCACGATGGGTGGACTATTGTAGGTGAGAAGTTGGTAAGGTAAGATATAGAGAGGGATTTAATGTTTATCTGTATACGACAATTAATTTATGACTAACGAAAAACAATTTTCGTCAAAATTTGATATTAAAATTCTTATAAAAAAAAAGATACTACATTAAACTTAACTGTTTCTAGTTGAAGTACAACTTATATGAATCTCCTGTTAAATTTTCAAACATTTCTGTTTAGTCTAACAATTTTATCCACAGAGTACCTATTAAATAAATATTACATAAAAAAACTCAAAAAATTAAAAAGACAATAAATATATCAAAATTGACTTAAATGTTCTGAAAATTGTACCACATTTATAAAAGAAAAATATAGAGTTTTCTTCAAATTTCAAGACTCTTTTAACTGAATTTCAACAAAAAAAAAATTGAAACTAATAAATCATTATTTTCTTAAATTGTCCAGGTTTTTTCTCGATTTCCCAATTATAATGAAAACTATTTGAAAAATAAAAAAAAAAACCATCTTAAAATACCATTCAGAAAATGTGCTTTACTTAAAAATCGGAGCAAGATTTCTGGTAGAATTTTTATTTTTAACACCATTGTAAAACCAATATATTCCTCGCTTCGCTCAGAATCTTAAAATGTAACTATAGGTAAGTAAACAATCATAAATTTCAACAATAATTTAGATAGTCTTAAAGTACATCGAATAAAATAATAAAGTTGCTTTAGAAACTTTGATAATATATTTCAATACATATTTAAATTAGACATGAACGTATAAAAAAAGATGTGAGAGGTAATATATGGTTCAAAAGATTTTCAGAAATTCTATACCATACATTATACTTTAATATATTAAAATCCAAAGCTTTGTCAAAGAAATAACGTATTTTATACGACACTTAGATGATGGGTTCACACTTTCACAGAAACGTATATTTTTTTTTAGGTTTATTATTATATAGTGATAATAAAAATAAACGATAAATTGTAATAAATATTTTGACCAGTGTATTCAATAAATTATTGCTGGTTTACGATAAATAAGGTATAATTTAATTGTATACATGTTATATATTGGACTAGAATAAAAATATAAATATTTTGTTTCTAAAGAATATATGTAAGTATAATATTTTTTGATAACATTCACAAAACGAAAAACTATTTCAGAATTATTGACATGTCTATTTAGTTTCCTTTTTCTAAAAGTAAAAAAAGTGTCATAAAAATTATTATTATGCTCTGATGAGTAGGTCACTCGACAGTATCTTTTATTATATAATCAAAACTTACAATTTTATGAATGCGCAAAATAAAATATGTACATAAGGTTGTTTAAATGTTAAGCAGTTATACCATCAAACAGAATAAATCCCTTAATGAATAAAAAAAATCTAAAAATTTAACAAGGTACAATAATATATAATATTATATTGATCCCGTAAGAAATTATTAATTAATAATATTATAATTATTACGATTCACAATACACAATCGTCACCTTACCGAAATATTTTAATAAAGAATTAATAAATATTATTAATAATATAATAACCAATAATCTTTAAAATTCTTTGTGTTTGATTCACTTTTAAAACACTTGACTAAAAATCAGTTCATCGATATTAATCCACATAACATTATGATTTCATACTACATTTTCAAAACAACAAGATTATATTAGCCGCTGAATAATGTGCACATTAGAAACGAACAAAAGAAAACTTAAACTGGGTAAGCAATTGCTGTATTTGGGTTGGTGAGAAGGCATGATATGCAGAGTAAAATTAATTACAATTTTGTTATCAATAAAAAATCATCATTACAAACGGAAAAGGATTTTGAGTCGAGTGGTCTTAGTCATGGGTTTTCACTTGTTGCACTTTTCACACAATTGAAAAATGCCTAAATATAGTCTCATTAAAGCTATTGAATATGTCGATAAATATTTTAAATAAAATACTACTGTACAGAAATTCCGCATCTCTTAAGATACTGCGTGAACAAATGGCACAAGCAATTGTTAAGCCGAAAAGAAGTGTTAAATAAAATTAAAAACAATTAATCGGACAATATATTGAAGCTTTTAGAAAATAATTTCTAATAATATCCCATCCGAAAAAAATCTACATCTTTTAAGGTATGACATGAAAAAATCAGAGCAAAATAGACGGACATACTTTGCACACTAAATGGCTGGCCACTTTTGTAGGTGAGAAGTTAGGAAAGTAGGATATAAAGGGGAATTTAATGTGTATCTGTACGAAACGATTAATCATTACCAACGAAAACGATTCTGAACGGAGGTCGGTTACATATGTTTTTAAAGATCGTAATATTTACGGTTTTCGTCAAATTACGTAGGTACTGAATAAAAATTACGTAAAAAAACTCTCAAAATTAAAATTTCTATAAAGAGCTCAAAAATAGTACACATTTTTTAAAATTTTACCACACATAAAATATAAGTTTTATGTCCAAATTTCAAGTCTCTACGAATATTTTCAACTGAATTAAAACAAAATTGAAAATAATAAAAGCATATACAATTTTCATTAATTTCCCGTCTTTTCTCGGTTTTTCCAATTATTAAGAAAATTATTTGAATAAAATACCATCAGAGTGCCTTTCAGAAAATCTGCTTTACTTGAAAATAGAAGCAAGAATTTTGGTAGATATTTTGTATACAGTATAAAAAAAGAAATATCATTGTAAAACCAATTAATTCCTCGCTTTGCTTAAAATTTAAAATACTCTAAAAATATACATTGCTAATAAAAAATTACCAAATAGGCATTATCA
This sequence comes from Cinara cedri, assembly GCA_902439185.1. NCBI lineage: Eukaryota > Metazoa > Arthropoda > Insecta > Hemiptera > Aphididae > Cinara > Cinara cedri. Next base: position 805,291 of record CABPRJ010000957.1, on the reverse strand, counting down.
GAGAAAAAACACCACACGTCTTAATAAAACTTCAAACATTCAAAATCTAATATGAAAATATGTAAATTTTAGAAATTTAAGAAACTTAATTCGATTTCCTTTCATAATACTCACTGCAATCAGTTAATATACAGTTTAACAACACATAAACGATACTAACGCGAAATTATACTTTTAAATTTAACGATGTTGTGTAAACATGTCTTTCTTAATACTATTACTCAAACAATATAACTATTATCTTTAATCTTGTATAAATAAAAATATATATATTTTTTTTTTTTTTTTGAAATAGTAATGTTCACTAAGCTGCAGTAAGTTTTATTTTATAATAGTTTGACCAAAACTAAATAAATAATATTTTATGAGACAAAATTTGATAAACGGAAAAAGGAAAAAGATTTAAACGAAACGAATATAAAAAAAATTGTAAATCATATAATATTATACAATATACGTGTTTATTTTTTATGTTAGATAGGCATCTCTATAGCTTAAACTTTAACATAAGTACGAAAATTGAATTGAAAGAAGAAAAAAATTAAAACTTTAAAAAACATTATACATAATAATTGACTGAGAATCGTATTAGTAAAAATGGACACGACGTAACTAATGGTATACAGTGGGTAACATATATCGCGTCGCTCTCATAAACGTCCTGAATTATTAAATTATATAAATTGTGAAAAATATATGGAAATAAAAACATAGCATTCAAAATACAGATTCTTTTTTCTAAGTTTTTTTGTCGTTATTTAAATTATAAGTAGATACTTAATAAACATTATGGTGGTTCATAAATTTAAAATTTTTGAAAAATACTGCATATTGCATTATTTTATCATAAAATATTAACTTTAAGATAACATTTCGAATCGTTATTGTTACAACAATTACGAATGAAATTTTTAATAGTTTCCGTCTATAATATAATATACAGAGTGATCAATCCTCGATAAGACAGTCATTATCTCGGAAAGTATTAACTTTATTCGTAATTTTTTTAGACAATTTAAGAACAAGCACCTCAAAAATAATGCGTTACTGGTATTTTTGAGGGTGAAATCACTACCTACTTTTGATTTTAAAAAGCAACCTATACAGGAAGTCCGATGAAGACATACCCATTTAAGGTTTTTTTTTTCTGAAAATGTCGACATATTAACTTTTTATTTTTATTAAATTTTTTGATTTTTATAATTTTTTAAAAGTTCAATGAAAAAAAAAGATATCCTAGGATAATGTAGACAGATGCAGCCACTGTTATTGGTAATTTAATATATATCTGTAAGCAACGATAAACCTTTGCTAACAAAAAACAATTTTAAGCACAATTCAGTTGAAAGTGATGATTTGTCAACAATATATATGTCATATTGTTGTAAAATAATTAAACAGGCATTATATATTTCTTTTAATAATATTTGTTTAAAATTGTACAGAGTTTCTAATATTTTTTCCCATTTATTGGGAAAACTCCTGGGAAAATCGAAAAATTACATCTCTAAATACTTTCCCAGTCAGATTTCATTTACAGAAAAAGTGCTATCATTTTAAATCGGAGCGAAATCGCTAGTAGAAAAGTTATACACAGAAAAAAAAGGCTATAATATTATTTTACTAATACCTAAATTCACACATTTTCTATTTTTCCGATATTTTATCCCGATTTTTCCAGGATATTATGAAAACCACTTGAAAAATCAACAAAAGACTTCTCTAAATTACCATGGAGATAAAATTTCCTTCAAAACATAAAGTACTATTAATACATCGGATCAAGATTTTTGATAGAAAAGTTTGCACAACGAATCGAGGGGTTTTTGGCGATTAAAATAATCCGAGGGAGCGATGGTTAGGGTCTCTAGGTAGAAACATTTAGAAAAGGCAAATATGAGTTTTCTGTCCGAATTACAAGTCTGTATGAATATTGTTTACTGAATTACAACAAATAACAAAATTGAAAAATAATAAAGCATTATTTTCGTAAATTTCCTGTTTTTCTTACGCCATATCCTTGTTTTTTCCATATATTATGAAAACCGCTAGGAAAATCAAAAAATGACCTCCCAAAAGTACCATCTGGAAAACATTTCTTTTTAGAAATAGTGTCGCGCGTATATGTCTGAACAAGATTTATGGTCGAATTTTTATACAGAGTATAAAAAAAAAAATAATAAACATCTTAGTAAAACCAATACATTCTTCGCTACACTCAAAATCTAAAAGTGTACAATTAATATAAGCTATAATAATAATTATGTTATATTAATTATTATTCTGATAACCTTATAATTATGCAGCAGACTGTAATCACATTTGCTAATTGACTATTATTATTATGGGTAATTGACTGAACCCTTTTTTCTCTGAACTTTAAAAAATTATTATGAATCAAGAATGTAATTAAAATAAAAAGTTGATACGTCAACATTTTCAGAAGAATAAACTTTATAAAATGGCTACCTTAAAAATTATCTAAAATAATAAAATAAAGTTTATTTTTTATTTTTTTACCAAAACATATTTCTTATCCTCTTGAGTAATTTATAAAAAAAAATATATAATTTAATTATTTTTATTATCACAAGAGACATTGTGATGTATATATCTTCATAGGACATCCAGTATTAAAAATTCCATAAATAGATTGTTTTTTGAATTAATTTTGGTGTTCACATTTTTAATTTCCGTCAATCTGTTGATGAAACATTCCACTTTTTAATTTAGGTAGTTTGGATGAGGTTGGAGCACCATTTGTGGCAGCCCAGCGTTTTAATAGTACTCCACTACTCTCCCCCTGATGTAATCTGAAAGTGTCTAAAAGTTGATAAAACCTTTATCAACAGGATGAAGAGAACTAAAAATATCAACACCAAAATGTATTCAAAATAAACATTTATCATATGAAATTTTAATACAGAACAATATTTTAAAATCAATTTTTAAACTTAAAAACGGTCTTTTAGTGTTCAACGAATTCAAAGAATGATTCAACAAGTTGCTAACAAGTTACCAACAAATTTTTTGAATATATTTCATGAGTGAATATTTTTTTTATGTTGCTAATTTTACGAGGATTATTATAATATAAGAGTACCGAAAAAATGTCAGGTCTCTACGATTATTTTAAATCAAATCAAATTTAACGGAATCATTATTGCGTATATTTTCCTGGTTTTCCCAACTATTAAAAAAAACTACAAGAAAAACGAAAATTGGCCTCTTCAATGCACCAACTAAACAACTTTCAAGTGTAGCATCTCTGAAACGATGTTACACTTAAAGATCGAAGCAAGATTTCTGGTAAAAATGTTGTTAACGGCAGAAAAAAAATAATAATAAAAGTACACATCATAATAAAATCAATACAAAAATATAAAAACTAAACAAAACACTACAAATAATTGTCAAAATCCTTTGGGAAACAATTAATTTGATTTATGAAATACAAAATATCGTCAGTTTAAATTAATCAATATATCAGGTATATAATTTTTAACTTTAATTTAAACAAATATCGGAGGGCTTGATCAATCAAGAACATATTACCGTCATTGAATTGGCAATATGTTTTGTGTAGCATACATAAGAAATATACAGGAAATCGAAAATGTACAAAACGTGGGTAAGTATAGACTAGCTCAAATATCGGATCTTCAATTAATTTCTGTTATATACGTATACATAATATATATATATATATATATATATAGTATACACCTTATACAACTTTTGAAACTCGTTAAAAAGTCAGAAAATTATTTTTCGAAGCAAAAAGTTAACCATCACAGAAAAACTACACGACGGAACGAATTATATTTTTTGCTTCTCGTAACGTAAAATGTCAATAAAGGGTATACGAATAAAATAATTTTACAGTATTATACTTGTAAATAATATACATGGTTGTATTATATTACATTTTTTCTAAAATATTTTCTACTTGAACGTTAATCGTTTTTCATAATAACACATGTAAAATTACAACGTCAATACATCTATGTAAAGTTGACTGATTTTTTTTATACAAAACACCTAAAACCACTTAAAAATAAATCAAAATATTATTACTATTGTAATTGTCACAATATATATATAACCTATCCAAACTTAATCTAATTATATTAGCTACCTACAAGTATAGGTATATTCATAATCCGACCTATCGTAAAAAAATGAAAAAAACCACAGAATAAAAAACTATAAAGACAGGTGAGTATTGTTTCGGAAACGTTTTGAGATTATAATATAAAACCCGTCGATAAAAAATTATGATAAATAGTAAAATACTTCCATATAAACGTGTTTATCTCTCGTTTAAAACCACGATAGGTATATTATTAAACATAATATTCACTTATTCGTACATTGAATAAACACATTATACAGGGTGTCCTACGGAGATCTGGCAACAGGAAAATGCAATAACTTCTGTTCTGTTTAATATTTTTAAGTTTTTTTTTTTTGTAATAAGAGCTCTAGTTATAAATATTTACTAACGATAAGTCGTTAATATTCTACAATGTTTTAAAGTTCCGATAATTTACATTTTTTCATTGCCACCCCTATATAATACTAATTGATTCACCAATTTTTTCATAAAAAATAATTTTATAAAATATTTTTGTAAGCTTCAAAAAATGTTTTATTTGAAAAATAAAATGGCTATCATGTTGGCTATCAATTATGTGTAAATATAATAGAATAATCTTAGAGTTTCGAGGCTCTAGTAATTATGACAAAAGAGAAAAACTTAAAAATATATATTAAACAAAACGAAAGTTATAGCATCTATCAGACCTTCATGGGACACCCCGTATCTATTTAAAATGTGAATATTATTTACCGACGGGAACATATTAAATTGGTACCTAAATTTGAATTTTATCTATTAAGGAATCTACAAAGTGTGTCTAGGTTGATACCAATAGCTCGGGAAAAAAATAACATACCCACATAATCATAAAGCATCCATTCTCCATTACAAACGTGTTTCGTGACTAATAAGTTCTTTAACGTTCATATAATTTTTTTTTTTTTACTAAAAAAACGTTTAGGTACAATATTACAGTTCAGTGTTTAGTTCAACGTGTACACACAATCCCGTCGAAGTAAACAATATTATAATCTTACGAATAATAAGGTATATTCAATATATAATTCATGGTACAACAACTAAGAGTAAGAAACACGCCGATATCAAATTTGTAAAAACCAAAAACCGTAATAAACGGCCCAAGTTTTTAAGAGTATTAATATTATTAATGTATTATAATATTTATTTTTTTTTTTTTACGTTTCTGGTTCACCTAATTAATTACAATTACACTGATATAATTATATTTTATATTCTGAGAGAAGCAAAAAACTCAATGATTTATGTTTTTATGAAAAACTTTTTGAAAGACAAAGAAGTACATAATTTATGTATATAGTAGCAAGTTGCTATATGTATATTTTTAAGTATATAGTCAATAATTGTTTAACAAAAATGATAACAGTTCCGGTCATTATTTTAAATTATACATTAATTAATTAATTATTTTAAATTCTGAGTGTAGGCAGGAATGTATTGGTTTTACTATTATGTGTGCTTTTTAACATTTTTTTTACTAAATGTGTGTGTGTGTGTGTGTTTGTTGATAGCAATTAAGTTTTTAAACTCGAAGTAAATAATTTAAATGAACTAACGTCGAATTTATTGTTATAAATTTAAATGGCATAGGCGAATCCTCTGTATCTCTTTGTATTCTATATCCTATTTACATCATACGTTATAAAATTATAAGAAATTGAAACATAATCATTCGGCTACAACTACCTACAGTCAATGAAATAGTTAAATAGATATACCTAGTAAATATACCCACTTATACTCAATTGCTTATACTCTTTATTGAGAAACGGACAAACAAAAATATAGTACGCCACGTAGTTCGCGATGGGCGCTGAACTTTGAACAGCGGTTTCCCGTAGCAAAAGGACATTCGAGCTTTCGGTTTCAGTAGCAATCCGCCATTGGTGCCGAGAGTAACCTCCACTTGGTCATCGAAACACGCAAAACATGTGTACGAACAATAATATTTAAATTTTAGTTCTGTGCGATTTGTCAACTATAATATAGTGTGCAATTGAAAATCTGGAATATCGAAAAAAACAAAAAATTCTTCAAAAAAAAAAAAACCGTTTCATATGATTATAATACCACGTAAGTCGTAAAAATATTTTCTACTACAATTAAATAATACATGATATCTTCGATGTAATGTTATATAATATAATATAGATAATAATATTTAATAATTTAAATTTTACTGACACTGAATGTGGATTAGTAATGGCAAATAGTGGCAAACATTAAATTTCTAACAATTAAAATATGAACATAATATTATAATAAAATATAAAACTCCCGTAATTTTAAGACATTAAATAAAAATGTATGTTTCATTATTATTAGTATTTTGTATTTATTAAATGCGCGGAATATTTAGGACTGGGATTGATTGTAAATACATACTTTTACTAAAATATGTTAAATTAATTTAGGTAGATAATAAATTCGTTTCCTGTAATTTAAATTAAAATATTTCTTATTTTATTTTACATATTTTCACATATATGTCAGCGTAAAAAATTTTTTTACGTTATTTGTAAATTTCCGAGTTTTTTTATACCTATGATGTATGTCCTAAATTTCGTTTATATTACTGAAAACTAAAATAATTTGTCAATTTATTTAAATATTTATTGGTATTTAAAAAAATTTATCTTAAGGAGCTTAATTTATCTTTAGCTGTTCGACAGTTGTTTGACAAAATTAGATATCAAAATGGGCAAAAATGCCGATATGAAAAAAATGTATTACCCACTACAATACAAACAAAATAATACCCAAAACAAAACATATTAAATTTAAAATTTCTAAAAAAAAATATAATAATTCAAATTCAGTATTCTATATGATTTTATAAATTGTTTTATTACATTTTGGCTTTTTAATTTTATTTATATAATCGTACATTTTGAATTTTTTTATCACATATAAATTCTAGCTTTAATAAAATAATTATACGGGAAGGTAAATTAATTGATTTAAAACGATTACCACAAAAATATATATAACATAATAAAAATAAAGTACCTAGTATCTAGTAATTATCAATTCGATTTGAAGTTTAATAAAACAATGAAAATGTATTTTCACCAATAATAGGTTTAATAATTTCATTATTTCCAGCAATTTTTTTTATTTTTACTTAAAACTAGGTAAGTAATTTTACGGTATTTATAATTTACCAAGTATACTTATCCAAATTACTATTAGTGGTTAATTTCAAGTTATAACTGCCAAACATACAAAACTTTTGGATCATTATAACATGCCTAAGACATTTTCTCTGAAAAAATACTTAGTTAATAAGTTTCTTTAGAAATACAAGTGTCGTTACAAATATTAATATGAAATGATAATCACACTAAAAAATGAGATCTGGAATATTTAAAAAAAACATTCTAGGATAATGGGGACGGGTGAAGCCACTGTTATAGGTAATTTAATGTATACCTGTAAGAAACGATATAAACCATTGCTTAAGAAAAAACGATTCTGAACGAAATTCAGTTGATAGTGATGCTTTGTCAACATATGCCATATTATAGCAAAATAATTAAATAGGCTTTATATATTTTCTTTAATACTATTTGTTTAATGTTGTACCGATTTTCTCGGTTTTCCCAGTTTTTCACATTTGCTGAAAAAACTACGGGAAAATCGAAAAATGGCTTCTCTAAAGTACCTCCTTAGTAAAATTTCTTTTTAATACCATTGCTATCATTAAAAGTTGGAGCAAAATTCCTGGTAGAAAAGTTGTCCAAAAAAAAACAAAATCGTAATATTGTATTTACTATACTTCGTAAATTTTCTCGTTTTTTTTTTTCGGTTTTTCGCATTTGATAAAAAAACTCTTTAAGAAATCGAAAAATGACCTCTTTAAGGAACCACTCCACATCATTTTCTTTTTGGAAATTGGCTACACGTAAGTCAGAGCAAGTCCTCTGGTAGAAAAGTTGTCCACAGAAAACAAAAAATAAACATCTTTGTAAAACCATAAGCTTCTACGCTCCACTCAGAATCTAAAATATTATTTTAACAGATAAGTTAGAGGAGAAATCGAAGAATGTCCGAAATTTTCACATATACTGCGATTGAAATTTCGTGTCTCAATTTTGATTTTACTACCTATGATGTGTATTTTATATTATTCTTTTTTTCTATACCACCATTTCTCAAAAAACATTCTATCTAATTGGTTCATTGGAGCAGTCATTCTTAATTTTCCAATGGATTTTCAAAATAATTAAAAAAAACAAGGAAAAAACGATTACGATTTCATTATTGTAAATTTGTAATCTTTATTTTTTATTCCAGAAATATTGCTCCAATAGAAAAACAACAAGAAAAATTTTTTGTTACACTTTTAATCTAATTAATGAGTAAGAGAATCGTTTTTTGATTTTTCCTGTAGTTTTTAGATACTGACTGAAACGAGGTTACATTCCTTGCAATGATGTTTATTTTTTTTCTTTATCTATGAACAACTTTTCCACCAGAAATTTTGCTCCGATTTTTAAGTGTAGCACTTTTTCTAAAACAAAATTTGTTGATATCCTAAGGGATTTCGGTAATAATGGAGAAACCGAAAAATCACGTAGGAAAAATATACGAAATGTAGCATTGTGATCCAGTTAAAAATATTCGTACGGATTTAAAATTTGGAAAAAAAACTTATATTTAATTTTTCGTAATTTTTAAATACGTAATTAATTTTCTAAAACATTTGTACTATTTTTGAATTATTTATAGGCATTTTAATTTTGAAAGCTGTTTACGTAATTTGTATACGATATAGATACTCTGTGGATAAAATTGTTAGACTAAACATGAATGCTTTAAATTTTGGCAGGAAGTTTATTATAAATCATATTTTTTGGTAAAAAAAAATAATTTTATTATCAAATTTTGATAAAAATCTTGAATATTTCGCGGCCGTATTACGGCCTTTCAAAACATGTATAACCGAACTCTACTTCGAATCGTTTTCTGTTAGTAATGGTTTATCGTTCCTTACAGATATAAATTAAATACATTTATGTATCATAACTTCCCATCTTCCCAACTACAACAGTGGCATATCCATTCCCAGTATCAGCACGTTTTTTTTTTATTTTGTATATACATAAGTTATATTTATCATAAGCCATGCATTTTGTTATAAGTTATAATTTATACAATCCATGAATGTATACACCATTAATTTTCAAACTTTATCTTCTTGATAAAAGATTTGTAAATATTATAAAAATATTAAGTATTTACATTTAAAAAAAAAAACTGTTGGTAACAAATTTCCATCTAGAGTCGAATTCCGTGTCCGTCCCCCTAACTATTTTTATGATATAAATACTCTTTAGAAACAATAAAAAATCGAATGGACACTAAAATTATATAGTTTCTAGACTATACTAAAAATTATATTTTTTCCGAAAAATAAAAAAGGTAAAATTGATCGGGATGAGGGTTTAAAATAGAAACTCCGAAAAGGCACATTTTTGATACACTAATATTATTCATATATACGTTCCATATGGGAAGTTTGTACAACATTAACAAAAAACCTCAACCTGTTACAACATGATTAAATTCGTATTGAAATTTAACCAAACTTTTATCACTTCGATTAGTCTAAAAAAATAACTGATTCCCGCATTAGATTATTTCATTCAAAGGAAGTCGCAAAATATATCCAAAAATATCGTTAAAAATGATATAATAACAGACGCAACACAATAGCCACTATTTTTAATGAAAATTCTACAAAAAGAAAAAAATTCGCTATTTATTTTGTACAATGCATAATTATTATATTGTTAAACCAGTACTTCCATGCGATAAAAGGTGTCCACTTAAAAAAAAATAATTTAATTTTAAATCGGTTGAATGAAAAACAAAACTACATAACTTAATCTGACGGATGGTGTTTAAGTTCAATTTAAATTATAGTTTTACAAAATAAACATTAATCTACAAACAATTTTCTTTATACTACCCTTTTAATGGATGGTTATTTATATTAACGTCATCACAAAAATATAAAATAACGACTATAATTAAAAGTAAATTTCTAAAAATTATTCTTTTCTCGATCTGTATTGGTGCTAATTTATATACACACGCAAATAAAAAAGCAACATGAAAGTTATCATAAAAGTTGTACACTATTTATGAAACATATATGAAAACAATTTTACTGATAATACAAAATACTAATTCATATTACGAATATCTAATAGGACTTTTACTGCATTTCAAACATATTTTAGAACCAATTGCAAAACATACTTTTATTGTTTTTGTTAATTTATTTTTATTTTTAAAAGATTGTTTTAGAAATCAAACACAATATAATTATAACTTAACATAGGCATCATACTATAACTTAATTTATCTTTGGTCCCAAAGACAAAAAGGCTTAAATGAATTCGTCCCTTTATTTTTTAGTCTAAATGGCACAGGTATTTGTATTTTTGTTTAAATTGAATTTGTTTGTATTAAAAACCATATGATACCAAAACTTTACTAAAGTACATATTTTTTTAGTTAATCACTGATAATTAATAATTCTACTTCTGTGATTAATAATAATACAAATTGTTTGATACACTATGAATACCAAGATAACCATAACCTAACCACATTACAGTGTTACTAAAAAAAAAAACTAATAAACCTCAAACCACTAGTATTTTTTGTTGTAATATAAAACTAGTTTCATATTCAATTTTTCGTTTAAGCATAATACACATAAAACCAATACCAATACATAGGTACTAATAAAGTTAACAATTATAACATTTTTCAATTAAAAATCACGCAGTTGTGAAATCACCTAAACTTTAGATGATTTCACTGAAAATATTATGGTTACCTTAAAAACCATACAAATTTAGTGTAATAAATTAGTAAAATAGGAATGTTTTTTTTTTCTTTACTTTTTTTTTTACTTTTTAAGTTCTACTGTGTGGCAGAAAACTTTTTTAATATTTCAAATTCCCAGAAAAAACAATTTAAAAATATTACATATTTATTTTAATAGTAGTAATTTTAATCAAAAATGAAAATGATTCAATGTCATAAATTAACCAGACCACACATACAATGTTCTGGTTATTATTTTATTCTTCTGCTTGGTAAAAAAAATATATTTGTTAGTGTCAAAGTGTAATAATGTTAGAGTTCTATACAACACCTAGATATTATATATTATAATATATGGCCTTTTTTGAAGGAGCATATAATGTCTCATCGTGTTTTCCTCGTTCCTTTCATTACAAGAACAAAATAACATTTTATTTGTTCATTTTTCAGAAATTTTAACAATCACTTAGTCACGGATAATATCCCAAAAATATTAATCTTAATATTAATCTAACATTTATGCATATCCAATGGATAGTTCTTATTTTTAGAGAAGGCTCAAGAAAAAAATTGTATTCAATAAATTATTACTGTTACGAGATAAGGAATCAAAATCACAGCACTATAATACAACTATAGTAGGTACCTCTAACAAAATAAAAATAATTTATACACCTTCTATAAAAATTAAAATAGCTATTATCAATACTATTTATCGGATAAATAAATATGGTACATTCAAATTTTAAGAGCAATTCTATTAAAACGTGGTTACTTTTAATATTTTGAAAAGTAATGAAAAAAATAAGTTTTTTCTATTGATTAAGAGATGAAAATAAAAATTTAATTTTTTTCTATATATGTGTACCCTAACACAAATCACAAAGTCCAATTAAAGACAAATTTCAATGCTCAGATTTTATTGTCATTTTAAATAGACTAGAAAATATAAATTGGATAGTACATTATTAATGAGGTTTATTCTTTTCATTACTCAATAGTTTTCCCAGAAAAAATCGAAAAAAACGCTAAAAAACTGGTCAAACAAACAAAAGTAAAAAAATACAATCAAATGTTATTTATTGATAAGATACCAAAAAAAAAATTTAAATAATAGGTATTACACCTAAAAAGCAGACAAAAACAGATTAATTTAAATTTACATATTTAAAAAAAAAAAAACATATTTATATTTATCTATTTAATTTACAATTGTATTACCTATATTAAAAACCTCTCATTTTATTAAAATAAAATATAGTTCCAATTAATTAAATATAATGTACAATTAGATTTAGAAATTATTAATGTAATATTCATGCCAAAATGAAAAAAATAACATTTATATATTATATAAATTAAATACGGAGTAACTATTTGTCTAATAGAAACAAGCAAATTACTCAGTTAATTTTTTAAAGTTATTATTAGGGTAGTAATTGAATTAGTTTTTGGAGAGAAAAAATGCACCTCCATAAAATGAATAAAATATTTAATTAAAATCTCTAATTTTTTTTTATTTTTTTAGAAAATATTTAATTTATTAAATATTCAATATATTATTATCTATTTTATGATCTCTAAAATAATATAGACTGTAAAGTCTAACCAAAATAAAAATGGTAAATTGTTTACATTTTTTTTTTATTATGGAAAGGTGATTTTTAATGGCTGCTTTTTTGTTATGAAAACTAAAAAAAAACATTTGTATGGGGTATTCTATGCCAATACACTAAGTTTTTGTAAAATAAGGACTAAGGAATTGGAAAAAAGTTTGAAAAAAGTTTTTTTGTTATTTGGAACCAATCTGGAGAGTGCATGAAATTTGTTTTTTCAAAGTTGAAGTGTTTATTATAAAAATACACTTTTACAAATAATAATAATAATAATAATAATTAAACCTTTTACTATTTTTTGTCAAGATGAATTTTCCAATACAATATAATTACATTTTTATGTATCAAATATTGAACAAAAATTTATTATTTGGAACCATTTAAAGTTTTCTGATCAAAGAGACATGGATAAACACAGGTAAATCATTTTTTGGGACCCTACACTTATCTGTTATTTAGGACTTTATATTTGAATAAACAATCAAAAGTGTCATTAATTATTTTTTCATTAAAATTTTCAAAAAATTGTTCTGCATCAAAAAATTAATTTAAAACAGGTTACCATTCAACAAAATTCTAACTGAAAAATAATTTTGATAAAATGTAATGTTAATTTTTTGTCAATATGTATATTATATTAAAATCAATTTAATTTTAATTTTAAAAAGAATCACAAAGACAAACAATTTCCTGAAAAAATGTTGACGATGTAAAAAAATAAATAGTAGAATTGATTTATGATTTTGGAGTATAAGATATAATTGATTATCTCTAATTTTATTAGTAAATTAATAATGATATTACATAATATTATTTAACTAATATTTAAAAGGAAACTAACTTGTGTACCTATGCATAAAAATAAAACCTAAACTATCAGAATACATAAATATTTTTAAATTATATTTAATTATAATTATCTTTTTAGGTCTTCAAACTTGAATTGTTGTATATTTTTACAATAACAATTAATTGAATATAAAATCTAAAATTATGTCAATTCCAAAAACTGATATTTTAGAAGATACACCAATGCAAATAAACATAACTATGGAAGTGTAAGTAATATTACTGTAATAAAACTATAAAATAAATACTTATTAAAACATAATTGTAATTTTTAAGTAACTCATCATTACAAATTACCTTTTAAACATGTCAAATGTCATTTTATATAACATTATATACATACTATTGAAGATAATAATTATATATTTCAGTGTAATTAGCATTAATTATAAAGTGTAATAATGTAATTGATTATTTTATTTAATCAATAGTATTAGAAAATAATCAATACTGGTTTGGTATGTATTGATTAATTTCCATGTTTATGTTTTAAGTTTCAAAAAAAAATTAGTGAAATTATTAATAAAAAATAATATTGCCGATTAAAACTTCTGAAAATGTGTAATATATAATTTTAGATTAATATTACATTTTCTTTAAAAATAATAACGCTTTACTATCCTACAGGATTGCAAAATACCTTGAATACTACCCATTTCTGCTAACGATTCTCGGATCTTTGGGAAATGCTATATCAGTACTAATATTTTTTGGAACAAAATTACGAAAACAATCGTCATCATATTACTTATCTTCATTAGCTATCAATGACACAATATTTTTAATAATACAACTGGTACCTCAACTATCAAGAATTGACTTGGGAGTTTATCAAATGGAAGGTTTTTGCCAATTTTTCACTTACTTAACTCAGGTAAAAATAAATAAGTAGATACACAATACATATAGTATTTGATATTACACAACTATAGTATAGTTATTCCTGTTTTTTCTTTACTACTTGTAAGCATTATTGAATCAAAAAAATCAATTTATGGAAATGTTAAAGCATTAGATCTTTAATCTTTAATTAATTTCTATTAAATTAGGTAGGTTCTTAAGTTGCCCATTTCTTAATGACAATATGAATTAAAACATTTTAAATATTTATATATTTTATTTCAATAATTTTTAATAATTACCAAATTTTCTTATAAATTTAGTTTAGATTAAAACAATTTTAAATATTAAAAAAGACAACATGTTATTCTTTTCTTTTTCTTTTTTTTATTCTAATCTTAAGGAAAAGTTATTTATTTTACATTTTAATGTACACTGACAAAAATAATTTGTTATATAATATAATCATAGTCCAAGTTGCACATATTAGAAAAGAGCAGTGAAAATGTGTAGGGTGAAAGAAAACTGATTTTTACAGTATTAATCCATCTAATATTAAATTATTAACAAAAAATCATAGAATCTGATTTAACTATTTAACTATTTATCTAATATGTTTATAATTAACAATGTAGACATATTTTAAAAACAATTCACTTTTACATATCTTAACATTCATTAAGTTATGTAATATACAATATATGAACTTAATAAAAAAATCTATTGTGGTATAATTAACGAATGCATAATGTTGTTCAATATTTGTTTTATAAAATAATATGCAATTTTAAACAAACCTAATAAGAAAATATACAGGTGTATTCAATTACAATTACAAAAAATGTCTCAATCGAATACCTGAAGTACTTTTGTTATACCTAACATAAAAAAGTTCTGTAGATACCCGAAAAATGAATGTAATAATATAAAAATTCTGATCTGCTGAAAATTATTGTTTAACTTCTTCAAAAGTTCAGTATAATTATATGATGGTTAGTAACACTGACCACTATAAGTGTATATATATAATATAATAAAAAAGAACATACTAATGAACAATGAAACTAGATTTTGAAACCCTGATTTTAGTTTATTGTACTGATAATTTAAATACAATTACAACTTAAAAGTTAAAAGACAATAAGACAGTTCCCAAATTAAGTCATATTATTTATTTCAAACTAATCCTGTATGACTAAACCTGATTGCCTTTGTTTAGCATTAAATATACATTCAATAATTTGTTCAAATATTTGTATAAATATTAATTCTAAAATCATTCAAAATAATTTTCTTTGTGTATTATTTATTTTATTACCTGTAAGATGCATAAATTAAATTTTTTCATAAATAATACTAGGCATTAAAAAAAAATTGGAAAAACTTAAATACATTTCATAAAAATTAAAAACCCAAAAAAATGTTTTATTTACGTTATTCAATAGTTTTAGTTATAAAATAATCCAAAATCAAAATTAAATTCATAAGTATTATAATTAATTATAATAATGATAATGTATACTTATGTTATTATATTATACTATGTATTATGTTAGATTTAAAATTCAGACTTTGTTTTTTTGTTTTATATACATATATAGCTGAGTAGTTTTATTAGCGTATGGCTAATAGTTATATTCACATCAGAACGTTTTATAGCTGTTCGATATCCATTACACAGATCAGTGGTATGCACAGTACACAGAGCTAAAATTGTTGTAAGCATATTAATTATGTTTGCATTTATCACACATGTACCTTATTTAATGATTGCAAGTCCTGTCGAGAAACCCTATACAGAGTAAGTATTGTTTAAGAATAAACTTATAATAAAACATAAATAATTTGTTTATAATCAACAAAACAATTGTTTTAAAAATAGAAACACAACAATAGTTGTATGTGATACAAAGGAATCCTGTAAAACAATAAATATCTGGCTAAACAATGCAGATTTACTGATTAACATGGTGATTCCATTTTTTCTGATTGTAATATTCAATTGCATGATTTGTCGATCAGTGTGTCAGTTAGCCAGAATTAGACGAACAATGACACTTCGCAAATCACAAAGAAAGTATTCTACTCCACAAAATGCACAACATAAGTCTCAAATAAAAGTCACAAAAATGCTTTTAGTTGTGTCTACAGTGTTCCTATGTCTAAATTTACCATCATATCTATTTCGATTACACAATGTATTTTATGAGTTCGAGAATGTAAGTATCATTTAATATATGAACATAACTTTGCTTAATTCTCTGATACCTTTCTAGATTCTAATTAGTATAAAAATCATTGCTCTACTATAGTGGTAGCATACAGGTTTATCGTAATCACCTATTTGTCGCAAAAGTTTGAATCATCATGACTCTTTCTTGTCATTTCTTACATTTTTTTTAAAAAAACAATTTGTTTATAAACGTTTTATTATTGTTTAACCCACAAATATCCAAATTAATTACAATTACAAAATTCAATTTCAGTTTCAAATAATATTTATGACTATTTATCAATAGATAACTATGAAAAAGAAAATTATAAACACTGAGAACATGTGGCTAGGCACATTTTAAGTAATACATACTCAAATTATATTATATACCTAAATAAATAAATTTTATCTAATACTACATAATCTTTGAATTATTTTATATTATTAAAAGTAATAATTTGTAATTAAATATATTAAAATAATTGTTTGTAAAACTGTAAAATAAAAATTTATTTAAATTTAACATATAAAAGTGAAACTTGTATATAATATACATTATTATTTATTAAAGTTGGCCACCCCTGCTTTAACTGTACTCATATTGAAGAAAGAAAATTTTAATAGAGAATAATAAAAAGTATTTAAATATTCTATAAATCACAATACTATTTAAAATTGTATTATTTTATGCATTTTTGTATTTCTATTTCAGGAAATACCGGAAAATTATACTAACTTACAGATCATTGCAAATCAGATGTTCAACACAAATTTTGGAATAAATTTTATATTGTACTGTGTTAGTGGCCAAAATTTTCGAAGAGCTTTAATTGAGTTTTGGAATAAAAGAAGACACTACAATAGAAGATTAAAAGACACCCAAGTTACAACAGGTGGGTGTTATTTATATCGAATAACTAGTAAATTTTAAATTTGAAGTGAGGCGAGTGATTTATTAGTTTTACTGTGATGTGTATTTTTTTTTGTGTTAACAACTTTTCTACCAAAAATCTTGCTCCAAATGTATCAAGTGTAGCACCATTTCTGAAAAGAAAATTTATTTTGTTGAAACAATAGGGAGGTCATTTTTTGATTTTCCAATGGGTTTTCTGAAAAACCTTTAAAAAATGTTTTCAATAATAATTGGAATTGCCAATTTCATTGATTTTAATTTTTACAAACCATGTCTTCTACCAGAAATATTACTTTAATCAAAAAATGTCTAGAAACCTTTTTTAATACATGTTTGATCTAGTTGCTTACAAAATAAGCTTTTACTATTCCAATAAAAAATGAGACTTTTTTTTGCATTTTTAATCTTATTTGTGATTGAGTTATTAATTTTTTAATTTTCTCATTAGTTTTCTTTATAGTTGAGCAAAACAAAAAAAAAAAAACTTAGAGAGAATGGGAAAATTTACAAAAATAATGCTATTATTTTTTTGTTGTAATTCAGTTAAAAATATTTAAAACGATTTGAAATTTTGACAGAAAAGTTATATTTGCTACTTTAAGGCATAGTAAAATTTTCAAAACATTTCTAAGTTATTTGTAGACATTTTAATTTTGAGTTTTTACGTAATTTTTATTTGGTGGGTACTCTGTTGATAAAATTGTTAGATTAAAGAGAAATGATTGAAAATTTAACAGAAGGTTCATTATAAATTTTACTTAATGGTCAAAAAAACAAATTTTGTGCAATGTAGTAATTTTTTTTATAAAATTTAATATCAAATTTTGTCGAAAAATCATAAATATTACAACCTTTCAAAACATTTGTAACCAAACTTCGCTCTGAATCGTTTTATGTTAGCAATGATTACTAACAAATATAAATTAACTTTATGTATCCTACTTTCCCAACTTCCACACCTACAACAATGGCACACTAGTCTTAGTTATTTTTTTTTTAAAATGTTTCAATATATTTTTTTTTAATTAGACATACATTTTATAATCATTTTTAAAGTTTTAAAGTAAATTTAATTTTAAAAATGAATATAGCCAGAAAGATATTGGTATATTCAAGAGAGAAGTACAAAAACATAAACTAAGACAGAGTTATTTATCTTGTATAATTTTAAATTAGCCCTAACTAAATATTTATTTTTTAACATGTTTTACGAAATAATTTATTAACTACTTAATACTCAAATTTGTAATTGATTTATTTTAAATATAAATTTAATTAAATTAAAGATAAATCCTACTATACGTTTCTATCACAAAAGGTTTTTATAATTTTAAAAATACTTTTCAAAAATGAATTATTTCAAGTTAATGAAAAGTACTAAGTACTGAATAATAATATTGATATAAACTAAAAAATTGTATGTGTTCTCTACTTGGTGGGTGGAGTAGGTAGATACATATTATTATAGTTTTGCATAAGCCACTTGGAATGGTTGTTATTTTAAATAATTTGAAAGCGATGATAGATTTATCAAGTTAAAAAACAACACTATATAGAATTAAATTATACAATGGAAAATTATATTTTGAGTTATAACTGATTGTAATACAAACGTTTTTAAATAACATTCTAAAATTAAAACTCAATGACAAAAGAAATGGTCTTTTGGTAGACCCAAACAAAGGTGGATAGTCAGTCAGAAAAAATCTACTTAAAATGACTTTGATAAAACTAAAATTTCGATAATTCAGATCTCCGATAGTTATTTTATCAGCCATTCTAGACTCAGTCATATGACAAAAACTTCACTTATTTTTAACAATAATATAATACCTTAAAATAAAATGACAGAAATATGTGTAATTTTTATACAAATTCGAAAAAAGGCGCCTAATTAGAAAAAAAAATAAAATTTACTTCACTGCAATCAGAATAATATATAAAACTTATTTATGTTCAAGAATTATCTTTTTATTACAATTCTCGTCAACACAGCATTTGCTATAACCCTATAGGTATCCGAGCCCTAATGATAACCATGCTCATTATTAAATAATTATTTAATATACACAGTTATCAACCTTTGAAATGGATAATATACATATCAGTGCTATGTATTTCCATATAATAACAAAATGCATACTTTTATTAAATTACTTTTAATAAATAATGTATATATTAGACAATTTTCTAACATACAAATTCTGTAATGAACCATGTTAAACTTTAAATGTTACTTTCTATTTTATTTAAAACTCATTCAAATATCGTATTATATAAATGTATTACACATTAGTGTATGTTGTATGTATATATGATACACAATATTATATGTTACAGTATTATCAGAATTTTCAAAAAGTGGGATTGGATCAAAACAAACAGTGAACGGTACTTGGAAAGAAGTTCATGAACTAATACCAATTGCACACAGTTAATTATAATATAATTTATACAATAATTTGGTACGAAATTTCTAAATAATATGTGTAGTAAAGTCTATCATCATAATACAACATATTTGTTTAATAAAGCAGTATACAATCAAAACAATTATGAATACAAACTATTTGAGTCAGTCAGTTAATAATGTTATAAAAATAAAATAAAATATATTTTTAATATATTCATATTATTTAAACAAATTACTAAAGTTCTGCAACAATATTTATTTTAATATCGATATCGTAAAAATAAAACAATATCACCAATATAACGAAACCAAAATCGATATTCCAGTTTTATATAAACATTTAATAAATAGTAATAATGGTATAATTTTCAAGTTTAAATAGGTATGTTATCTATTAAATTTTAGTAAATTTGTTTACATAAAATTATAAGGACTAATGTATTGAATGAAGTAGAAAAACCTCACTAATATTTTATACCTATGTAGTTAAGTAATTTACTTTGTAAAATAAATACTAAGTTCTAGATAAAGAATGTAATAGTATTTATGTACCCCCCCCCCTCAAACTTAGATATATAGGACTGGAAACGAGCACTAACAATGTGATCAAAAAGTCAAATGAATAATGTGAGGTACGAAGAGATACTTTCCGTTTCTATGTCTCAGCCCCATCTTAGAGGTTTTTTATTTGCTAAGATGTCACTGGTGCTTATTAAGGAATAAGGATACTCCACTTTCAAGTTTTGATGAGGGAAAAATAGTGGATCATCATTTGTGTAACAGTACAGCATGTAACGTTTGGATAGTGCTCCATAACTCTATCCCTACATAAATTGTTTTTTTAAATGTTTTTTAAGTTTCAAAAAAAAAAATTCCGAAAAAAGTTAATATTGTCTGAAATAATAAGTGTTCCTAGTTAAGTAAATCTACTCGTATATATTGTTTACCAATTATATGGAAAATATATTTATTACAATATATGCCATTTTATTATAAATATAATTCAATCTTACTTATAAATAAATCAAAAAACAATACATGTTTCCATTTAAAATATAAACAAATTCATAATTTTCTAAACTTCATTCAGTTTAAAATGTTAACAACTTTCTATCTTCTATATTTTTTAAAATTTTAATCAAATGATATTATAAATATAACTTTAATCATTAAGTTAACTATGTTCAAACTATGTAAAATTAAAATTCTTATATTGATTAAATGTTTACTTAGTTATAATTACAAAAATTAAAGTTTAATAATTTTATCTTTTTGTAAATACTATAATTATCACTAATTATTAATAGCTCAAGACATATTATTATAATAGTAAAAATAATAACTTTAATATTAGCATTGAATAATATAACTATTTCAGTCACATTGTTGAATACTAAGTTTATTATTGTTTTTAATATATCATACAAATACATTTTAAAAATAATAAATATATACTTGTATTTTAGATTCTGAGCAGTTTTATTTTTTTTAATCTGTAAACAATTTTCCAGAAATTTTGATCTGATGCATCAAGTGTAGTAAGTTTTATGAAGGAAATTTTATTTGGGTGGTACTTTATCATGTAGGGAAGTAATTTTTTGATTTTCCGTGTGCTTTTCATAAATAATTAGTAAAAACAGGAAAATTTACGAAAATAATTATTTTATTATTTCAATGGTTTTATGTAATTCAATTAAAAAATATACTTGAAATTGGACAAAAAACTTATATATTTTGCCTTTTCTACATGATAGAAATTGACATGGTAAAATTTTAAAAACATTTTAGCTATTTTTAAGCTACTTAATTGTTATGAGTTTCTTACATGATTTTTATTCGATAGGTACTCTATGGATAAAATTATTAGACCAAACAAAAATAATGAAAATTTAACAGGAGGTTCGTTATAAGTCATACTTTGTGGTCAAAAAACAATTTAAGTGTAATATAGAATATTTTTTTTATAAAAATTTTAATGAAAATAATAAATATAATGGCTTTTCAAAACATGTATAACCAAACTTCGTTTTTCATTAGCAATTGTTATCATTTATAGCTATAAATTAAATTCTCCTCTATATCCTACTTCTCAACTATCACCTCAACTTCTCACCCATCATGTGATGTAAGTCCTTTTTTTAAATTGTAGCTTTATAGTTCCTCGATATATATTTATGTAAAATACATTTCAAATTATTTAAGTGTTTAATTATATATGTGTATGTAAATGAAAAATATGCAATTATAAATATATAATGTCTATAACTATAAGGGATGAATTCATTTTTTTATTTTTCACCACATTTGAATATGCGCTAATTCCTAAATGCTCCCCCACAAAATATTAAAAAATAGTCTGTGGGGGAGTTTACTTTATTTAATTCTTGATAACAGTTGTAAGTATATTATATATTGACATCAAATTCTACAGCCCATTTATAAAAATATTAAACAAACAAACAAATATTAATGTGACTAATTTTATTTTAATTTTTTTTGCAATTTATCTATATTTCAAATTTTTAAAAGTTGTAAAACTTGTGTCACCCGAGTTTCAATAAATAATGAATAATACATTATAATTAATAAAAACAAATCGCCATTATTTTATTTATTCAAAATATTTTATAAATTATAATTTAATTATTCAACAAACAATATATATAAATAAAAAATAAACACATCTTTAAAAATTAACAATGACAGAAGGTTATTCCATAAAACTTTCCAAGTAAAATGTAATACCATGTATCAAATATATATCAATATGATATATGATGGCAATTTCCTTTTCAAATTTTACTAATTTATTTATTTTATGTTATGTTGTTTTATTTTATTTTGTTTATTTATATCTATATTTATTTATTTATTTTATTATATTTTATTTATGTAAATGGTCTGTTACCATTTGTTTGTATTAGTCTTGTTGTGGTTGTATGACACGAAAAAAATATGATGGCAAAATAATAACACAATTTTTTAAACAAACTTATGGATTTCTATGCCAAAATAAGAAACCTATAAAGATGTTGGGTCAAAAATCATCTCCAAAATGTATTGTTATTAAACTTTGAACTAGGTAGTTAATATTTGAAATTTAATATATACAATTGACGTTCTAAACTATTATATTAATTTAACTTATTCTTAATTTATAAAAACATTTTCAGTATCATTTCAACCGAGGAAATAGTGTAATGTTTATAATGAGAGTCAATGATAAACAATACAAATGAGCCTACAATTTATTGGATTACTATTCGAAAATCCATAGATTCGTCCATAAGAGTAAATTAAAATTAATAAATTTGGTAATTGAATAATTTATTACAGTATACTCTTGTCTTAAATTATTATTTATAAGTTTTTTCTTAAGTATAACAATTAACATTAATGATAAAGACAATATAAAATAAAACTCACGGGCAGTAACTGGAGAGTCAGATGGTAAAGTTGGTGGTAAAAGTTCAACACATCCAGATCCAAAAAACCTCTTATCTAATACTTGTAATAGTTGTAAAGCTGTATCCCGTACAGATGATCGGGGACAACCAGTATTCATCAGTGTAACATTAATAATAGCTGTATAATGATCACATGGATATTCCCTAAATAACATTTTTTATACATTTTCAAATACGTGTTTTTACAAACATATTAACCTAGATTGAAATTTTAAACTAAAAACTGTATCTAAACTATAATACTTTAAATTCAACTTACCTAGTGCTAAATATAATTCCAAGCGCATGAAAACATGCATCTGCTACAAAAGGTACAGCTGTATAACACCTATCTACAACCCAGTCTAGAAGTGCTCCTAAATCAGGATTGCAATCCAACATCAAAACAACCGTTTCTAAAGCCAATTGATGAACTCGTTTATCAGGATGTACTAATAAAACGTCTATCCAAGTATATAAAGATCCATCAGGTTCAGCTAAAGTAGGATTGAAACAGGGTCCACATGTAAGGACTGCACAGGCCGCTTGCAAGGATGCCATTTGTAAATCATCTTTAATTAAGTCCATAATCAGTAAACTGTTAGAAATAGCACATGAACCTATATGTTCAGCCCAATTGCAAAACAATGTGAATAAGTTTTGACGTAATTCGCGTTTCAACAATGTACGATATGTTTCAACTAAAAAATATATAAATAATGTTTGTTAATCATAATACTTTTCTAATTATAAATAAATCTAATAAAATCTGTATATGTACGTTCAAAGCTTTTTATCATTTTCATAACAAATCGACAAAAGTATAGTTTTATTTCACGAAGACTGTCTTTATCTGATTCCAATTCCAGACAGATTCTAGCTCCATCAACATATTCTTCAATTGTTGGATGTAATGAACATGTATCTCTATCTAGAACAAATGAACTGAAAGAAAAATGAAAACATATGATTATATATGTGGTGTATTTAATAAATATTTTTTTTAAACATTTATTTAGGTTAATATTCACCTGCAGCCAAATGTTCCATATCCAGCAATGAGTTCAAAAACTTTAACTAGTTGTAAACGCAATGCATCTCTTCTTCTACGCCGTCTCATATTTTCTTGTTTTCTATCTACAGCTTCTTTTATATAAGCAATTAGTTCTTCCATAAGATCTCTATTTTATAAATAAAAAAAAATTGTCTATAAAATTCACTAAATTTGTTTGAATTATTTACTTTAATGCTTCAGGATTTACAGTTCCCATTGCATATATAGCAGCATCACGAACATCAGCCACTTCACATCTCAATAATGGTGCAATTAATTTATATAAAGCGGTTGGTGTAACATTTTTAGTATCATTTCGTTCACCAGTTGCTAAGCTATCTGGTGATGAACTTAAACTTAAATCAGGTGAAGCACATCGTATAACTGGATTTGGTGCAAGAGGAACAACTCGCATAGCAAACATTGCATAGTATCGCCAGAGGGTTAAATACTGATCACGTTCTGTTAAAGGCTTCCTAGGAGGAGCTGAACTTCTTAACAAAGACGCTCTATTATCACTGACTGGTCTAAAGACATAATATAGTTTATAATTAAGAGTATACAAGTATAAAATTTCAAAATTTATTTAAATAAACTTACGTAGGGTCGATCACAGTAAAAAGAGTATGAACTCTAGAAAATACCAAAGGCCATGCCTGAGCAGTGACAGAAGGACATTGCTTTATGAGAACATTTTGAGATAAAATACCAAAAAGTATTGTACCCCAAGGATCACTATTTCCAGTCCCACCCAATAAACTTAAAGAAGATGCAGTTTTAGCAGAATTAATATCATCTTGAATTCCTAAAATATTTAATACTTGAATATTTATTATCTAAAAAGTATTATAATAATATTAGATTACCTGCTGTCCATATGGGAGCGTTGCGATCAACAATCCATTGCAAATCAATGGAATTTGCTGCAGATGCAGTCATCGCAGCTGATTTTTCTGTTGATGGTAACATAGGTAGACATCTCTCGATTAACTGAGGACAACATTTATCAATAACATCGATAACTGGCAATTCCTCTTCAATGTTATCTGAACAATAATACAATTAAACATTATAACCACAATTAGTATAATATAGTTAAAAAATTTTCTAAATATTATTAAAATAATAATGCTAACCCAATATCTTCACAAGACATTTAACTTCACGAAGTATATGTGCTGATAAGCGGCGTGGACATGGTCGACAATTGCATAACATTACTAATGCAAATGCTTCGGATTGAGAAAAATCAACTTTTTTTGATTTTTGCTGATTATCAGTTAGATCTACTTTTTTAATTTTTTCTGTTTGATTTTTTATCATCCCTGGTGTGATACTATTTTTCCAGCAAGTTAATAACTGTAATAGCATACGTAAGCCATTGTCAACTAATTGTGGAAATGTGTCTTGAACATCACGTGCCAAAAACTGAGTAAAGCCTAAATACCAAATATATACATTCAGTATGTTATATATTATAACCAGAGCGTAGGACTTTTAGCACATAAAAAAAATAGACTAAACAGTCAACAAATATTTAAGAGTAAAAATGGTTAAGTGAGTCCCTCCCTATAATAGCTCTAACTTAAACACATTTTCTAAAACTATAAAAATGATTAACACAAAGTAATTTATTTAAATAAAATTGTACCTACCTATTATAAAATAATATTTTGTTTTAATCATTTTTGTAGTGTTGCAAATTTAATTTAATAAATTAGAACCTTTAGAGGGGGGACTTTAAAACCGCTTTACCATTTAAACTTTTTTAAATATTTTTTAGTGGTTTTTTTAAGGATTTTTCAATGTTTTTAATTTCTTTTTGGTAAATTTTAGGTAAAAATCCTAGCTTTGATATAGCCTATACATAATGCAATTTAAATGATTACTTAACAATACTTACTAGTAATAACTTCATGACGCCATTCTGGAAAATCAATAATTAATGTTTGTAGACTTTGGTAAGCTAAAGCTCGAAGTTCCTCATCCATATGTACAGTTAAACGAGACAACATATCTACTAATTCTGCACCAGTCATAGTCTCAGGTATTAAACGGGGAACAGCTGCCACACATGTTCGAAATAAATCAATACGCGGTTTTCGCTCACCAGTTATCATCTCATCAGGTTCCTAATAAAAGTATACAACACTTTATCTTATAAGGTTTAATAAGGAATCAATCATTGAAATCAAATTGTACAGCCCACTACACCTATTGTTTACAAAATGTGTTAAATTTAAACAAATACTATATCCACATTTACTGTCACATACCAACTAACAGACAACATAGCAAAGCTACATTACTCAAAATGTAAACTGTGACATTAACGATTGAAACTAGAATTTAATTCCGAATAAAAAAATGAATAAAGACAGACATACTTCGCATGATGGATGCAACCACTATTATTGGTGAGAAGTTGGGAATTTAGGATGAAGAGGTGAAATTAATTTGTATCTGTAAGCAACAATAAACCATAACTTAAGAAAAAAAACGATTTTGAGAGTTCAGTAGATACGTGATGTTTTGTCAACAATATATGTCATTTTATAGTAAAATAATTAAATATAAATATGCTTTATATATTTTCTTTAATAATATTTGTTTAATGTTGTACCGATTTTCTCAATTTTCCTACATTTCTGTTTCATCCCAGTTTTCACATTTGCTGGGAAAAAACTTAGGAAAAACAAAAAAAATTACCTCCTTAAAATACCTCCCAACACCAATTTTCTTTCAGAAAAGATATTACACGTAGAAATCTGAGCGAGTGTTCTGGTAGAAAAGTTATGCACAGATAAAAAAAAAAATCTTTATAAAACCATAAGCTTCTTCACTCTACTCAAAATATAAAATGTAAAGAAGATATGTTGAAGCGCATCTCAGAAAATTTTTTAATATAATATCAAAAACCTTGTTATAAAGTTTTTGTTATTTTTTTCA
Organism: Cinara cedri; assembly: GCA_902439185.1. NCBI lineage: Eukaryota > Metazoa > Arthropoda > Insecta > Hemiptera > Aphididae > Cinara > Cinara cedri. Next base: position 778,012 of record CABPRJ010000957.1, on the reverse strand, counting down.
CCGGTTTTTTTAAATTCTGATTTCAATCTAAACACAATATAAATTGGTAAATAAAATAATTTTACTTTGTCATTTGATAACTAGACTGAGACAGTAATTATGAGTGTAGCATCCACTTCAATATTTTTAACTGATTATATCTATATTATGAAAACTACTTGTCTTGATATATACTAATATTTGTTTTAACAATATGATTTAAAGATAAAAAATAATTCATTTAAATAATAAAAATTAAAAAATACTTTGTTCATATTTTGTGTGCTAGTCATCATTAATGGTCTGCCATAATGAGTATCCAATGCTCTTAAAATTTCAACAAACACACGACGTACATTTGGAAAATAAGAATGAATTCCTATGTTCCTTGCTGTATCTTCAGTTAACATCTAGTATTTAGTGAAATATTATTATGAATAAGAAATATTATACGAATATAGTAAACCATGAATAAAGATTTTTAGGTAAAATAATACAAATATACACAAAAATGTATGTAATGTACAAACCTTATTCAAAAATGTTTTTTTAACACGAAGTGTACTTCCAGAAGGCAATACACCTGATGTACCTGGCATAGGTGGTTCACCCTCTTTCTGTTCAAGACTGTCTGCTACAACAAGAAAAGCTCTGAGACCAATACTCATTCGTTCTGGAGTCAGTATTAATTTAATTGGCCGTCCTACACTTAATAAATCATATACAATTTCTCGCATAGCAAAATCCAATCGTTCCTAGATAAATGTAAAATAAAAATATATACAGAGAAATCTATGTTTGCAGTTATTTTTAAATTTCATAATATACAAATACGATATAATTAAGTAATTTAACTACTAAAATAATTTTTTTCAAACATGACCACTAAAATTTACCTGAGCAATAAATTGAATAATTTTCACAAATATATTTAGAGGTGTATCACGAGGTACAACAGCTTTTGATCCTTTAGGAAATAATGAATTTACAATGCTTTGTAGGCGAGACTGTGTAGCTGAATTACTTTCACATTTTATTCTTACCATGTATACCCATAACAATCGATACAGAGCCTCTAAAAATGAAATATCCAAATATTCATATTGATAAGAAAAATATTAAAATTTGTAATTGATGTTAAGTTACCCAGCGCTACTCTTGACATATTCGGATCTCTATTCTTTAAATTTGACAAACACATAGCCAAAAAATAGTGCCAACTTTGTAAAAAAAAAACTTTTTGGCTAACACATAACAAACAAGTTACTAATGGAAACAATGACAATTTGTGTTTTGATTTAGTACACATATCTAATGTTGTTGAGTAAAGGGATTCAACAAAATTTTTCAAACAAGGAACATTCACTTCATTTTTAACAATCTAAATATGAATAAAACACAATAAGTAACTTTAAAATATATTAAAAAACTAGAACTTTAAAATATGTATTAAAATCTTACACCGGCCATAGGTAACAAAATTTCCACAAATAATCCAGCCATTGAATGTTTAACATCTTTATCTTTTACTTCTAGAAAATAATGAGCACATTCTTGCATAAATTGAAATGAAGCCTCAAAATCCTCAATAGGAACCATCTGTTAACCAAATATTATTAAATTTTAAATTTAAAAAATTTCAAAAAATATGTAACAAGCACCTTAATTCTAAAAAATTTCATTCCCATTAATAATGAAATTATAGCTTGTATAACATGAGGTGATGGTTCTTTGGCTCTTAATTCTTTTAATTCAGCCATAAATCGTGTTCTTACAGACAAAAATCTAGACTGAGCTAAAACGCCCAAAACTTCTGCATATAAATCAGCCACCATATGTATATTTGGGGCGTTAGGACAGCTTTGTGCTCTATAAATAAATATTGTTTTTTTTTTATTAGCAAACAATTAGGTTAAACTGTTAATGCTTAACCATATATGGCCTAATAATAATAATTATTATTATTATTAATAGCCTATAATATTATTGTACTATACTTTAAATACACAACATATTATACATATTTGCTAAAATTTAAATTGGCAATTAAATGAAATAATGGAATAATGTATTAAATTTGACTTAAATAATATAAACTAAAAAACAAATTATCTTCATTGATTTTTATTGATATTTTTGTATTTTTATTTTAATAATAAAGAATTTGATTGCATATGACAACATGGTCATGTTTTAATAATGATTTAATTTACCGTAACTTGGTTTACATATTGTACTAGCTTCAAACTTATTAATTAATTAATTAGTTAAATACTTAATGAAGTAGAAATATCATTTATCTATTTGAAAATGTACTAAGGAATGTTCTATTATTGTTCTCAAATTCACAATAATAATATAATACTGGAAACTATATAATCCTAATTTACTCGGGATATAGAATGTACACATTGTTTTTTTACGCAAGAATAAAAATTTCCATATTTTAATAGTTCAAGTTGGACAGTTCTAGTAATACTAAAAATTATAGTATGGTGTTAAGAAGTTGCACATACCCTTCACGATATTTAAAATGTTTGAAACATAAATTCTCTATATATGTGACTAAATCTTCATGACCTGGATGAAATGGTAGCTGTTTTAATACTTCTATTAATGCTAAACAAAATATAAATTCTACTGCCAGATCTCTCCGTTCCCCCATTACTTCCATTTCTTTGTTGTCAATAGTATCACTGAAATAAAACATAACAATATACAAATTATATTTATTTAAAAATAACATAACATCAAAATTATAATAGGGACGAACTGAAGATAAAATTCAAGAGTCCTATAGATATCCACAATCGCTTTGAAAAAATTTAACTTTGTACGAGTTAAAGCCCTCAAAGCATTGTTTGCACTAAATTAAATTAATAAATCTTATTAAATAAAACTTAATCATACTTTTTGCCTTTGAGTTCAATTTTTTTTGAATCTGTAGCATTGATGTCTAATACACCAATTTGTCGATCATACCATGCAAAAAGAGCTTTTAGTATTGAAGGCAAACAATGTTCGGCAACTGAGCCAAATGCAATTAATAATTGATCAAACTGTGCATCTTCCCCACGTTGTAAAATTTTCATTAGTGGTTTCTCTGGCTCAATCATTACTTCCTCCATTTTTCGTTCAACCTGCACTGTGAAGTCTGCAAATAATGTACGCATCACATATTCACCTGGTTTGATATCTGTGTCTACATTCGGAAAAGGTGAACGTTCTTTGTGTGCTCCCCATGGTAATACTGTTATTACACTTTGCCGTTGAGTTTCTGAAACATAATATAACTATTAAAAATTCTAAAACAAAACTGAGAAATAACAACATACCAGACACATTGGCTAAAATAGAATCAGTTTGAGTGTTAGAAATTGATTGATTGGTTTGAAAAGAATCAAGTTGAGGTGGAGATGTCCCAGAATCAATTTCATTTTGAAACTCAACATTTCCAAGAATGGATTGATCTTTAAAATATTAAATATACTAAATAAATTACTTCAAATTATCTAATTTATATATATATTCTATACCCCGGTCAATTTGTTCACGGCAGCTTGAATCTATGATGGTATCCATATCTTGCTCCTCCATAGCAAAGAACATTAATTAAACAAATTTAATAATTAACTGCATCTGATTTACAGAATTATATAATTTCTAACACCGTTTTTTTCTTTTTATTAATAATTTACGACTTCTCAATCCAAAACAATTGATAGAAAATTCACTATAAAGAACTCATAGTTTAATCTACTATAACAATATTATTCTACCACAAATAATTAATCATAACATAATTCATTAGTTAATACTAATTATTATCTCGATTATAATTGTAATTTTGTTTTGGAACTTATCACTTCATAATTTTATCAGTAAGTTTTTTTATATTTACTATAAACTGATAATAATTAACATAGTAAAAATACAAAATAAACAAAAGCCATAGATAATAACGTGGCGGCCATCTTCCCGTTGGTGATAATCTGATTATGCCTCTGCTTTAAATACATCAGCCGTGTTCACGGTCTTCGCACCATTGAGTAACATAATTCGCACACGCTATAGTTTGAGCTATGAGCTCTGATCATAGAGCTTATGAAAAACCGTTTTCGGTTACGTGACCCGATCGCATAATATAAGCCAAAAACTTATTAATATGTCTATGATATAAAGTATAAACGGTATTAGAAAAAAATAGTCCCCGTTTTAAATTAATACGTACACTTTAATAAGAAAAAAAAACGTCCTAGGATAATGGGGCAGGGTGCAGCCACTGTTATAGGTAATTTAATGTATTTCTGTAAGCAACGATAAACCATTGCTAACGAAAATACGATTCTGAGTGCAATTTACTTGATAGCGATGCTTTGTCAACAATATATATGTCATATAGTAAAATAATTTCATAGGCATTATATATTTTCTTTAATAGTATTTTTTAATATTATGACTATATTTCCTTTTTCCTACGTTTTTCTCGATTTTCCCATTTATAGAGAAAATAAAAAAATTACCTCCCTTAAATACCTTCAGAGTCAGATTTCTGTTCAGAAAAAGTGCTATAATTTTAAAACGGAGCGAAATTGCTGGTAGAAAGTTGTATACAGAAAAAGAAGGTCATAATATTTACTAATATATTTCGTACATTTTCTTATTTTTCCCATTTATTGGGAAAATCGAAAATTGAACTCCTTAAGGTACCATACAGATATAATTTCATTTTAGAAAAGGTGCTACACTTAATACATCGGAGCAAGATTTCTGGTAGAAGTTTGCACAACAAACCGAAAGGTATTTTAGATTAAAATAGTCCTAGCGAGCCACAACGAGGTCTCTAAATACACTTAAAATTATTTGTTTTTCTCCTGTTTAGGTAAAAGGGAAATAAATAAAAAATGCAAACAATTTTTTCCAAATCGCAGGTTCGAACACGCAAACCCTAAGGACACCAATGAGCTTAAAGTACCATTAGACTACGATAGACATACATTAAAGTGGACAATTTAGAGCTGTTTAATATATGATATAATATCGCATAATATCAGAACTTCAAATTTCGAAACTAAGTCCGCTCAATTCTTACTTCATTATCGTTCTTAAATGGGCAATATACATATCTTCAAAGCAAAATATTGAATAATTAGATTTCTACCACATAATTTTTTACACAAACGATTTTCGTCAATATTTGATTTTAAAATTCCTTTATAATAAAAAACACTACAGTAAACTCAAATTTTTTTTGACCATAACGTCCAATTTTTATTTAACCTCCTGTTAAATTTTCAAGCATTTTTTTCAAGTCTTACAATTTTACCACACAGTACCTACCGAATAAAAATTACGTACAAAACTCTCAAAATTAAAATATCTAAAAATACAAAAATGGCTAAAATTGTTTAAAAATTTCATCATGTCTAGAAAAGGCACATATAAGTTTTCTGTCCAAATTTCAAGTCTACGAATATTTTCAACTAAATTACAACAAATAACAAAATTGAAAAATAATAAAAGCATTATTTTCATAAATTTTCCGTTATTCTTACGTTTTATCATGGTTTTTTCCAGATATTTTGGAAACCGCTTGGAAAATCAAAAAATGACCTTCCAAAAGTACCATCTAGATAACATTCCCTTTTAGAAATAGTGTCGCACGTATATGTCTAATATATAACTAATACATTCTTTGCTACAATCTAAAAAAAAACAGCTTTATTTCCTCAATTCCATGTTAACATATTGTACATGAAGTAAGTCTATTCGACGTGGTTTAGCGTTAAAATCTGGGTTTATTTTCAAATAAAAATCCCACATGAGGTTTTCAGCCGTTATTATTATATTCTTATCATTTTCTGGCAATTACTTATCCATGTTATATTTGTGAACAATGATGATCATTGGTCTTGGTCACCGCGGTAACAGTGGTAAAATGATAAATTCAACATTTATCACAATAAAAAAAGCCCTGTTTGATAGGGCTTGTATCAAAATGTCAAGGTCACTAGTCATAGAAGCCGGAGCCGGGAAAATAATTCTATAACATGATAATGTTAATCAGCCATTCTAAATCTTACTTTTCTATGTTCTATGGTCCTAAATTGTTCACGAAGGAATGAAAAGCATTGTAATTCTGTTATTTCACAAGATAATAATATATTTTTCGATCTCGTAATTCGTTCATGTTTGATTTTCGTTTTTAGTACAAGTCTTTTATATTAACTAATAACTCATATATATTTGAAATTAATCATTAGGTAATACTATAATAAATATATATTATTTATGTTTTTTACTTATTTAGTTAGCAATATTGAATATTCCAAATATTAGTCTGTTTGAGTTGTTTTATATGTATAGTACTTGTGTATAGTATTGTATGTATATACACTAGTACTTTATATTTTTAAAAATTACATTAGGAAATGGATTCTATCAACGACAGTAGGAGGGAAGAACATGGTGATTCCAGAAACTCTTTAATAGCAAAATGTCTTTTGCGATCCATTACTCACCCCTTGGATTATGCTAGATTCTTGGTGCAAGTAAGTCATAACAAATTCAAATGTTCTTATCTATATAGAAAATTATTATTATTATTTTTCTTTAGACACCTGGGTACCTATTTATTTTACAAAATTGTTTGCATATACCTAGGTTAATCAAAAAAATACTACTTATATTTATTAAACACTAAACAATGGTTTTTTTATTACTTTTTTAATCTCATATTATAGTTAACAACCTTCTTTATCAGAAAGTATTGCTGCTGGGTGACATTCAGTTCATGTCATTCATATCCTAATTTATATTTCTATCAACATGCCTACTTTTATAATTCAATTTATAGATTTTATGTAATATCATAAAAGTTAAAAAAATAAACAAAATATTATAATTTTTGTATATTTTACATCTTACTCAATTTTATTATTTTGTTATGCAAATCTAAAGAAACCTAACGAGCATACTTCACATGATGGATGGGCCACTATTGTAGGTTAAAAGTTGGGATGGTAAAGGAGAATTTCTACACACCTAGGTATATTTATACACAAAGGTTAATAAAAAAAAACGAGTCTGAGTGGAGTTTAGTTAAACATGTTTTAAAAGGTCTTAACATTTATGATTTTAAAATAATACATTTCGTTCCTGTAGTACCATTCCAGTTAGATTTTCTTAATTTCCTTAATTTTTTTTTTTTCAATCAAATACCTACTGAAACTCACATGTTCAGTATTTTGTATCTATTAAATGTATTAAACAATTGCTATCTACACCAGCGGAAACAAATATTTATAGTATTGTAATATACCTATTGTTTAAAATATACTTATTCATAACATATTTTGAGGGTGTGCATTTTGCATAGATCATATTTAATGAAAAAGAGAATGTGACAAGTGTAAATTCAGATTAATATTAATACATACATACCATAACTACTCTAGTTCAACTTATAGATTGTGCATTTGATTTATTTGATTAATGTAGGTATATAACATTTTTTTTTTCTACAGATTGGTCATGAACCTCTGTCACCATATTATTACAGATCAATGTTTGGTGGAAAACGTTTAATCTACCCTAATTTAATAGTATATGGTAATTATTTTATTTATATACGTATATACTAATAATTAATTTTTATAAATCACAATTCCTAATCGGTGTTATTCAAAAATTTAAGGTTTTTATGTTTAAGTAATATCACAATATTAACTTTTCAGATAGAAGATTAATTGATTAGGGTTGGGCATTATTAAAAAAAATATTGAAATACATAAAATTATAGCATGTCTTATAAATTAGATAAGTTTATAATGTATTTTGTCACAAATTATTAAAGTAGCTGATATCAATATCTTATTTTATACAAATTAAATCATCAATTCTTTAGGCATTATCCCCTGAACTTAATGTAAATGAATATTGATCTTAATAGTACAAAACAATCAATCTATATATTGAATTATTTTTGTACATTTAAATCTCCACAATCTTATTATTTTCAGCTAAACACATTTATTCAGTGGATGGATTTAAGGGATTGTATACTGGATTTGGTCCAAAGATAATAGGGATTTGTGTTGAACATTTTTCAACATCGCTTGTAGCTGAATATATCAAAACTGACAAAAGTCAAAATGTACAATTTGATTCAGAATTAGAATTGTAAGTATTTCTATTTGCTTATTTTGTGTAAGATGTAATGTATAAGTATTGGACATTTGTGTTAAATTATTAATCTATACCCATTTTTCAAATGCCATGGTTTATTACTATTTATTTATTTTATTTTTGTTTAAAAGTTTAATTATTCATTGTTTAATATATTTATTTTTATAGCATTTTTAAATGTATGTATATATAAGGCTGAGATCCTTAATAATTATTATTTTAAGTAATTCATTTTAAATCGAAAAAAAAATATTTAACATTCTCATTATAGAAAATTTAAAATTTTACAATTTACTTTTTTTTTTTTTTTTTTTGTATACATATATATATGTTATATGTATATTTTCCAGTAAGTTTATTTTTACTATAATTTATACATATATATATAGTAATCAAAATAGATTTCACCAAAAAGACATTAGTTCGTAAATTAGCTTGATACATATTAATAATTTAAAAGTGTGCTAATTTCTTAAACTTAACAAAATTTAATTTGAACATTTCAAACCCATTAGCTTAGTATTTCAGTTGTTTATATGAATTTTGGATTTATATATTATAAAAATAATAATATCATTTTCATCTAGATGGAAAAATTGTGCAATAAACACATCAAAAGAAATAATATGTACTGCTACAAGTATAATTTTGAGCCACCCATTACAAGTTGTATCAATGAGAATGATGGCCCAATTTGTAGGTTATGAACATCGTTACATGTAAGTTATAGTATAAAAATTATTTATTTATTTATACTTGTAAATATAATATAAACTATGTATACTTTGAAAATGTTAGGTATGTATTACAATCAATTTTACTTATAAACCGGGAAGAAGGAATAAGTGGATTTTATTCTGGTATTATTCCACGTCTTATGGCTGGTTTGGGCACTGTGATTTTAATTAATGTGGCAAAACAAGCATTTACCCATTTTTTAATTGATCCTACACCCATGGCTTTGAACATAACTGATTTTATTGCTTCGGTAAAATAAATATCTTTTTTAATTAATATATTAATGCTAAGTTTAACATACTACCATTTTAGTTTTAAGAAATGGTTGTATGAAATTATAATTATTTCAAAATATATATACTTTTGTTACAGTATTTAGCCAGTGCAGCAACATATCCATTTAATGTTGTGACTGCTTGCACAGCAATCAATAACTGTGGGTATGTTGACATTTTAAATAATTTAATTAATTGCATTTTAATATTAGTTTTATTAACAGATTAGCTGCAGGTATGCCACCGGATATGCCTGTGTTTGGAAATTGGTTAGAATGCATGAGATATTTATATAAGTTTGATCAGTTGAACCGTGGCTCAACGAATTGGGTGAGACGTGTGCCAAATACACGACTCGTTAAACTGTCTGACTTTAGTTTCTAGTCATAAAAATTATTATTCCTGGTTGTTATTTATATGTACAAAATTTAGACGGACTTGTAACAACACATTTTTAATTAAAATTGTATTATTATTTATTTTTCTAATTTGTTTGTTAATGTAATATTAATTTTAGATGTTTTCATTATTTTATATTTCAAATATTGAAGCAAATAAAAGAACAATAAACTCTCGGGCTAAAATTAAATTATTTAAAACAATTTGCCTAATTTGAATAGTGTCTATTATTATTTTTGGGTGGTCACTATAGTATGCGAGAAGTTGTGAAAGTAATATTTACGATTTAAAAATTATACATTTTGTAAATTTTCCTGGTTTTTCCCATTTACTATGAAAACCCTTGAGAATATCAAAAAATTGCCTCCCTAAAATACAACCCTAGTACAATTTCCTTTCAGATAACGTGCCAAACTTAAAATTGGAGCAATATTTCTGGTAGAAAAGTTGTTCACAGAAAAAGTTAAGGAATAAATAAACATTATAAAAACCAATGCATTACTCGCTCTGCTCAGAATATAAAAATTAAAAAAGTCAAATTAAATTAAAGCATGTTTAATTAAGTTATGCACAAATATACATAAAAATACAAACAAATCGAGAACTCTTTTTTTTGAAATCTGTTAAAACAATTGATAGTAATATAAAATCAAACCTGATATAATATAATAATCACACACATGACAACTGTTTGTGGTCAAGTAGGTATCAGGTAGTGTTCAACTGAGCTAATATAGTTATGTATTGTCACACTATCTAATTAAAACTACATAGTTGGAAAACAACTCGTATGCAAACAAATTTTGCTTTTTAATAAGGCCATAACTATGAGAATATTATATATTACATTTTATAATACGAGATCTGATCAAAGTCAAAAGATATTTATAATAGGTACTAGCCATCCCACATGGCTTTGCCTGTGTCGGTATTGAACGACAAATATATAAAAATAAAATGTATTACCTTGTGACTTCCTAGTACCTATCTCGTCCCTATCACTGCATTCGACAGCAAACTTTTAAAAACACATTTTCCTAATATACCTATTAGTTCTCCTATTCTATCCTAACTACTAAGGTAAGTTGCCTATCTTAAGCCAAAAAAAAATAATTTGGTTTTTGTTCCAAACCCTATATCAGCCCTGAGTGATCGAGTCACAAGCATCCAAACTTGTGCCTAATATATTTTACACTTCATTCTCAGCCCATAAGGATTGAGTTATGGGGAGAAAGTAGCCTATTCTTGGTTTAGAATTACATCTATGCAAAGTTTCAGTTAAATCTGTTCAATAGTTTTGGTGCAAAGTGGTAATAAATGTCCCAAAGAAACTTGCATTTTGAATACTAGTGAAATTTTATATTTAAAAAAAGAGTATACAAAAATACAATGTTTTATTACAATTAAAAAAAAATAAATACAATGTTTTATTACAATTAAAATAAAATATATAATAAATTAAATTATAATATTAAAAAAAATATCTACATCTTTTCAAAAATTTCATGAAATCCACAAGAACTACAAGTACGTTCATAATTATCATCTTCTTCATTATAAATTTCTGCATCAAATTCATGTTCATGAGATGCTTTTGTGACTTTTGTGTATAAACTACTTCGAGTTGACATTCTTAATTCTAAAAAAAAAAAAAATCTAATAAAACATAAATTAATTAAAAAAATAATTATTATACCTTTAACTTTTTTCTTATACGTTTTTAATTTTGAAATCTTTTGCTTTTCTTGTCTTAATTCAATTTGTCGTTCAACTTCTTCTTCAGAACCCCAGACTTCTAATGCTCTTTTTTCAACCTATAAATGTTAAACATCAAATATTTAAAGTATTATACTATACTGTATCTCGATAAGAACATATCTTATCTACAAGTTGAAAATGTTTTATCGAGTTAACTCAGATAAGCAGTTATTGAAAATAGTTGTATTCATCTCAACTCAAACAATTTAATTGCTGAATTGTAAGGGGTTGTAGTAGAGAGGTCTTTCACACCCCTTACTTTTCAATGTATTATGTTTAAATTTTATTTATAATAAACAATGACAGCAGTGGGGCAGCAATATTGACAGATCCACCATTGCTGTTTATTAACCAAAAAAAAAAGTTGAAATATGTGCTCCATTCTTCATTTAAATTTTAAATTTGTGTCGTCTTATAGAATAAAATACTAATATTAATAAACACCTATTTATGTACCAGGTGATTCATTTAAGTGGGTACACTCATTATATCGGAAAGTATTAACTTTTTCAGGAATTTGTTTTCTAGAACATTTAAGAAACAAGCTACTCCACAATTTTATATTTGTGTTATTTTTGTCACCCTTATTTTTGGGGGTAAAACAACAACCTAATTTTAATTTTCAAATAGAAATCTATAATAAAAAGTCTATAAATAGATTTAGTATTAGTTAAAATAAATTTCAACACTAAAAAAAATATCAAATTCAAATGTATAATTTTTTAATTATGTAGATACTTATAATTTAATTAATATGCCTTTTGCTATAAATCTATATTATTTCTATTTACTTACTTGAAGTAAAAGATATAATTTCATTTCACCCCATCTGGAATTATGTGGATTTTTTCCAAGAATATATCTTAGTGGTGGTGGACGCAAATCAATATCACAGTCTTTTAATAAATATTCTTTTTTAGCTTCTGTTTTGGTGATTAAATCAAATTTATCTTTTCCAGATTTTTCTCTATACAAAAGTACAAACAAAATTGTATATAATAAAATCTAACTATACTAATTTTTGGATTATATAAGTATTGATCAATATTTTAATTCTTTACAGCTAAATTAATTTGTAATTTGTACCAATATAACATACTTGCATCTATCACAAACAGGATGATCAAAATGTGTCATTAAATAAGAAATGCCAAATTCTTGATTACATTCTATACATGTCGGTTGTTCAGTTTTCGGTAATATTGGATTTGGTTCTTGTGCTAATACTACCTAAATATTAAATACGTTTATAAATATTACAAATTTATTTATATTTAATTATTAGTCAAAAATATTTAAAATTATTGAGTATTGTTAAGACTTAAAAAATATTATTTAAATATGGTTTACAACATTAAATGATTGAATTCATCAAAATAGTCTATTATTAAGTAAATCACATAATAAATCATCATACTGGTTTGATTTTATCTGACAAATCATCCTCATTAAGCAAAAACCCAGCTTCAGTATCAACATAAGATTGTCCAGCAACTGTTACAACATTTTTGTCTGACTGTGCTTGTTTAACAGGCCTTTGTATTTGATTTATAAAAAAAAAAAATCGATATTAAAATTGAATATAGTACATTTCAATTTTAGTGAAAGTATGTTTGAAAATATCTAATTTACTTTTGATATGGTTGTGCAGATACTCTAACTTTTGATTTTTCTTGTCTAATTAGCAATGCTTTTTTCCTGTTTTCCTCGATTCGTTTCCTTTGTTCAAGCGTTAATTCCATCTCAAATGATTAACGATTTATCATTAATCCTTCTATTTAGGTAATAACTAAGTATCCAATTATTAGTTCCAATCAAAAAATTATATTACAATTTAATTACAAACAACACGCTAATTTACTATTAAATTTTATATGTATGTTTCTGCTAGCAATATTTGATAAGAAAGACCAGTGGTTCCCAAATTGCGTAAACATTCCTTTGTAGGCGTTATAAGGACAATAAATAACCACAAATGCACGAAGTGAAGACTTCTAAAAGGCGCTAAAAAGGGAATAGTAACGCACATCCCTAATTATATCTTTAGTCGTGATTAGAATAGCATACTATGGTATAGATATCTGTGGTATAATGCAGGCGGTGGTCATATCATAGCATAATATATTTAGAGAGCAGAATTATTGTATTATTTACTGATTGGTTATAATATTATAATGTCTAAATAACGAATTAAGATATTATACAGAATGCGGAACAGCAACACGATATCACAGTATTATCGAAGACTGCTCTCAGCTTAGAGTAATAATAATTCTCAGTATCATGGACAGTGTAAAATTTACCTTAAATATATTTATATATATCTTAAGTCGTGGTATCACGCCAGTTCACAAACTAAGATATTATTATCTTAGTTCGTGTGCCAGTTTAAATTTATACAACTAGAGCCCTCATGGCACGCTATTGATCAGATATTCGACCGCCAGTATTTAAATTATATCAAAAAAATCGTAAATATTATTACGGCCTTTCAAAACTCGTACAACCAAACTTAGCTCAGAATCATTTTAGTTAGCAATGGTTTATCGTTAAATACAAATTAAATTCAAATATGTATTTTTAAAATTGATTTAGATAGAAGCAAAGTAGGTGGACAACTTAGCGTAAATAGGAAGTTTGTGAATACATTAGCTTTTTTTTATAAAATTATTCAAAAACGTATTCCTATTTACTCTAAGTTGGAACGAATAGGAACGAACATTTTTTTTTTGCTTATGTTTTTCTTTTCTACCAAGTTTAGGACGAATAAGAAGTTGATGTATATTTTTAAAAATATTTAACTGTTATTTAACGTCTTTTTGGATTTATATATTTTATAATATTAGATATTTTTTGATAATTGGTACCAGTGGTTTATTAATAACTTCGACCTTGGAATTAACAGAATCTTTATGCTCGGGAGGGAGCATATTTATAACTGGTTGTCTGTTTAATGGTATGATTCTACAATTTTTGAAGCCAGTTTTTATATTTTCAGATTCTTTTTCTTCGATTTTTCGGAATAGTTTATTTAAAAACTTAGAAAATTGATCTTTGAGAACAGATGATTCTCTACTACTTATGATCATCTTCCAAGTTGTTAAAATTTGACGCCAATAATGATTGTTACGTGTGTCGAATTAGGAGTCAGGAAAATATATTCAATATTATATTTTGAACACTATTGAATTTCAGCCATGATTAAATAGGTAGACAAATTATCACCTATTAATACTTTTTTTCCTGGTTTAATTTTAACGAAAAGTATACCGACTTATGATGATTAGATGTTCAGATTAGTTTCGTCGTATAATTTATCACATTTTCAGGCTCAACATCTTTTATAGATTTTTCAAGGTTATAAATTTATTGTGTTCACTGAGCATACCTACTTGTATTCTAGCTCATTTAATATTTTAGTAAAGTCTTTGATTTAATACATCCTTGTGACGTTTTAAAAATGATAGCACGAAGTTATAATCAGCTATGTTATTTTTAAATTTGTTTACTGTTTTTCCTATCCTATCAAAGTAAAATTTGACAATGAATCTTAAGTCTAAGGCAGTTAAAGGATATCACCAATTTGAACAAGTAATTAATTGTTCGATCAATATTTTCACAATTTAATCACTTAAAACAGTATGATCACCTTGTTTCTTAATGTTTTTGTTAGGATTTTTTTTTTCAAATGTTTTGTGTCTGTATAATACAATGGTAGGAACTTCATGCTTTTTGGAACAAGCACGAAAAGTGAGTCAAGTTTGCCAAAGCAGCTGCAATTTGGGCAGTAGTATATTTATTATAGGACTTTTGACAAGTTGGTCTTTTCTAAACACTTACCAAATTTGACTAGATTCTGAAAATAGAATAGTACCTAATAATAATCTGTAGTAAAATCATATACCTATCAAAAATATATGATTCTATACATTTTTGAAAAAATTAAAATCTTCGGAGTTATCCCATTGTTTCAAATAAATACATGTACGAGGTCAGGCTGATAAGTAATGCCTCTATCTCGTAGTTATTTTAAGATTTACGATAAAATTTTAATGTGGTGTACATTTAATAGTTTATGCCGTCGGTTTAGTGTTTGCGAAGATGCAATCGTGTAATGTTATTTTCTAAACTAGTAAATTGTTGACAGAAATGTATCACCCTAGAAGGTAGTCATGTTGAAAAATAATAGTATGTAAATAAAGATTGATTTATTCGCTGTCCGCGTGTTTTTGATTCGTTATGGTTTCAAAGCTACGCGTTCAGACATCACTTATCAGCCCGCCATCGTAGTTTATCAGTCAAGTAGATATGTTAAGAAATGTATTATGCTACGGACGGCTGCGCCGACAGTGTGACCGGGTAGAGCGACGACGCATTCGGGCGGGCCTGTACGTCGTGACGCACTATGTCCCAAACGGCTGCGATAACGCGTTTTCGTTAATCATTCGTGTTTCACTGTAGTACCGTTTTCATCTCGTGTCGTGCCGTCCGCGCACCGACACTCCTCGAGAACGTAGCCGCCGACAATCTGACATCACAGTATCAAATGTACACTCGCAGTCGCGCGTCGTAGTCATCGCCAGCCCACTTATCTATAGTCGCCGTCGCACCCGTTTCCGACCGACACATCCGCACGAGACATTATCAACAATTATCATTAAACAGGCGATAGTCGGCATTCCGTATTTCCGCTTTGCAGTTCGCGATCTCACCATATTGGTTACGGACGTGCGGGATTCGCGTCGACCCTTTTACTGTTGTTCCACCGCGATCGGTGTTACACGCGCTCAGTGCCAGCGTGAATCGTAGCTCGCTGATTATTAATTAATAATATTATCGCCAGCAGTCGTTTTGCGTTAAACGAGAATCCGTCGCGCACACACCATGGCCAAGAAGACGTATGATCTGTTGTTTAAACTGTTGCTGATCGGCGATTCGGGTGTGGGCAAGACGTGCATCCTGTTCAGGTTCTCGGACGACGCGTTCACCACGACGTTCATCTCGACAATCGGTGAGAGACATTAAAGGATACATAAATGTAATTTCCAGGATAAAAAAAAAAAACCGTAGGCACGTCACTACTTTGTCTCCTTCGCGGGCCCGCCGCTGTTGATCGTTTTTGTCAATCGGAATATCCCGGGCGTCGATGCACAATGCACATTCCGCTGTGTATTACTCACGTTGCCCTTCGGCCTGCACCTCTCTGCCTCCGTTTTTCTAATTTATGTGATGCCTACCTTTTTTTGTATCTGTTGCTGCCCCGGCCCCCGCCCCCGCCCCCCACACAAATAATAAACGTTACCCGGTTACCTTTATACAAAAAGTATTACATCATCCGAGTTCAAGACCGTATCTTCGGGTTTAGACATCTAATATCAGTCCGTTACGCGACGACCTTGTGATTTGTTTTAAAGTTGACGTGAACAAAGTACCTATTATTTCGTACGAGTGGTGTAAACTCAGCGATTTGTTATTTACTGAACCCAAACATAGGGTCAAAATAATAAAATATTGCTCATTTTTCATCTACTAACAACAGGATAGGTTTCTTGTTCATGAAATCCGTTGATATTTTTTAAATATTATTACCACCTAGGTATAATACCTATAATACATAGTACATACAACTCTCTGTACCTACTTACCCAAGATTAATTTACATCCGAGGTTAAATATTATTATTGTAGTAGGTAGGTTATTGGTAACCTATTAATTGCTATTGAATTATTTTCAACGTGAAATATTGTGGATTAAGTTAATATATTATTTTGTGGAATGCAATTTAAAGTGAATTATTGCATTTCAAATGATATCTTTATTTTATCGAGGTCGATTGCATTTAGTTGTGCGATTACAGTGATGTAATAAGCACTTTATTAGTAATAATTTTATTTTAAATGTCAATCTATGATCATTTTTTTTTTTTTATAATTCCAAGAAAATCTATTCAATTATTTTCTTTGTTATTTTAATATGTTATTTCAAGATTGAAGATCATTTACCTACCTATAATAAAAACAGAGGTTTACCTACTGTATAACAAAAAGGAAAATATATACCTAGAGCAGGTGTAAAGTCCTTCAACTTTGCCTACCATTATCATTTAATGTATTTATTTAAATAAAAATTAAATTAAATAGACATCGTTAAAATAATTACTTATATTTACTACCCATGTGAGCTGTCAGTCGTGTAAAACTAGATTAATAACTTCCTATTTGTACTTAACATTAAATATTCAAGCTCGTAGAATACTTAGTAAGTTTTTTGAAAATATGTTTTATTCACGTGTTTACTTACTTTATGCTAAACATTTTTGATAAAAACTACATACCTATAAAATGTTTGCCTGTATAATATTTTCAATCATAAAATAAGGTACTATATCAGTATTTACCTATTTACCTACATTGAATATATTTAATGTTCACTTCACATTAAGTTGTTTATATTGATAAATTATTTAGATGGGTTTATTGAAAAAACATAGATTTTGGATTATTGAAGGTACTGAGTATCTAATCTTTATTCGTGGGAAAACTAAATTACCACAATTTAATATGAAAAATAAAAGAGGAGATCAGTATTTTTATTATATAATAGACATTTTTATTTTTATCTACCTACCTCTACTCAATTTTGTTCCATATCATAACAAATTTTATTTGTTAGATAATAAATTTTAAAAGTGGCCAGTTTAATAATAGTGAGAATAATAGGTACAAAAGAAATGTAGTCTATATAATTATGTATTACCTATTTACAGATACTATGGAATTGATACCTAGGTATATTATTTTACATATTTTATGCTTTTTTTTTTTTATATTATATAACATAATATTATATATGTATATTACAATATCCACAGCATATCTACTAATATAATATTCATAAGCATGTGCAGAGCATCCAGTTGGAATAAGCAAAACATTTTATAAGAGTACAATGACCTACCTTGTCTATAATCAGTTGGGTACACAGTTGTTGACACCAAAGTCGGAATTTAATATTCACTAGGAAGTAGGATTATTATTTATTAAATATCTATATCTTAATACATTTTGGTATGGTTTTCTAATGAATAGTAAATTAATAGGTCAAACTGTGTAGAAAATTACCTACTTTAATTTATTACCAATTATTTATAGCATTATAGTAGGTACATATTTAAGTATTCATTTACGTATTACATTTAAAAGTATTAAAAATCGACCAAAAACATAATAATGTTAATGATAAAATACCTATGTAGGTACCTACTTAGGGGGTAAATCACTTATAAATACTGTGTACTCCAGATTCCAGAATACCTTGGTTTTTCCAATGATTATCAAGATTTCTTGTAAGATTACCAAACATGTGAACACTGATTTCCATTAGTGTTATCCTCTGTACCTACTTAAAGTATTTCACTTTAAATTTCTTTGTTCAATGTGAAATACATAAAAATATCAACAAGTTTCTAAATGTATAATTGGTATAAATTGTTTTTTTATTGCTTTTGATTAAGTACTTAATACATTGTTTAAATTTAATAATATAATAATACATCTACACCTGTTCAATTTTTAAATTATTTATTAATAACTATTTGTGTAACAGAATAAAATTTAAATAATGGAACGTAGGTAATAAAAGAATTGAACATACAATAATTAATTTATACCATAAATAGATATCTGACAATTGTATTTTATCTAAATCATTGTTAGTAAAAATGTTAGGTATCTAGGTATTTAATAATGAAAACAGAAAAATTAATTATTCTAGTAGTTCTTATAATATCTCTGTTAAGAGGACTAAGCCACCAAAGTTTTATCCATCATTATCTATTGCACAAAAACAATCACGTCCTCAAAGATCATAAATTACTGGGAAGTATCTTTAAAGCTAAGCACTTATAATTTATTTGAAAACAAATAATATTTTTGAGGATATTAAATAATAATAATTAAATACATTTTTTTTTATGAATGTGATCTTTAGTTATTTGTATAACCGAAGAAAAAATAGTATTATTTATTAATTATAAGATTAATAAGTTATTAATTGTTACCCCAAAAAAAAAGGTATCTATTCATACCTAATACAAATATTGCTACAAGTTGTCTTCAAAGACTAGAAAATATCGTTACTTTTTATTGGTTTGTTTCCACTATAATAAATATGAATGATAAACATAATAAACCTTGATGTCTATATGACATCAAGTTGATTTACTTTCAAAGTATGTAGGTATAAAATGTAGAACATTTTATTTATTTTATGTATCTATAAAGACTATAAAAGCAGATTACATTTTTTTTTATGTATACTTATATTTGAATTTATATTTTATTATCAGTATGTTAATGCTAAAACGGTTGTGACTGATTAAAAGAAATTCCCCTCCCCCTCCCTCTTAAAAATGAAATTAATAATTTACTAAAACTTTTCATGAAATTTGAATAAACCCTCAATTATAATTCTTTTTAATTTAATAAATACATATCTAAATACAATAATTTATTTTCAGGTATTGATTTCAAAATTAAAACAGTTGAACTTCAAGGGAAAAAAATAAAACTTCAAATTTGGTAAGAATTAAATTTTAATATTAAGATTATTTTCATATTACTTATGGTTGTTGTTGTGTCTGGTTATTTAGTTTATTATGCACATAGTTATAAAGTATAGGTATGAAATTTTACTTAGGTCATAAATATGATAAACAAATTGTTTGTATCACAATATAAAACTCCAATCTTATATTATAAATGTTCAAATGGACTTTTTTTTTTATAATTATGGGTATTTAGTATTATAAGAGGTATTATATTTTATGTTAGTAATTAGGAATAATTGTATTTTAGGGATACAGCAGGACAGGAACGATTCCACACTATAACTACATCCTACTATAGAGGAGCTATGGGAATTATGTTGGTATATGATATCACAAATGAAAAAAGTTTTGAAAACATAGTTAAATGGCTACGAAATATCAATGAGGTGAGTTTTTATTTATTTTTTACAAATTTTCAATCCGTATGCATGTTTTGGCATGATAATCAGATCATATTGGCTTGTGTCCATAACAAAATGTAAATACAAACAGCATAAATATTGAAAAAATAAAAAATAAGTTATATAGCTTATGGCAATAACCATTAGGTATTTAAATTAAGTTAGTTTCATCTAAACGATTATTAAATAACTTTTGTTTGACATAAGATATTATTTTTTTTAATATTAAATAAATTTTAAGAGTTGGTGTTTGTATTTTTAAATGCATTTATTATTGTATTTAAAAATTAAAACTAATGGTGTACCTATATTATTAGTCAATGTGATTATTTAAATGAATCAAATAAATGAAAAAAACTTTAAAGCCATTATTTCATTTATATAAAACCAAACACCGACCTCTTAATACAAACATGATTAGCTTTAGGTTTATTAAAATATCAGTACTCAACATACTACTATTTGTGAGTATGGAAGTATTTAATTTAGATCTTACCTTAGTGGCACATAGCTGGTTCAAAGTATTTACCTCAAGAATTCTTAAAAATGCATATATTTGTTATATGTTGTAATTTATTACAACATCAAACCTAGTTTTAATGGAATAATATTCATTGTAAAACAATTATTTGTAAATTAAATTATATAAATAGGTATATATTAGATTTATAATAGGTACTTATTAATTTTATACATTAAATTTAATATTTATTCTTTAAAATAATATTAATTGCTATTTAATTACTCGTGTATTTTTTTTCAGCATGCTAATGAAGATGTAGAAAAAATGATTTTAGGAAATAAATGCGATATGGAAGATAAACGTGTTGTGGTTAAGGGCCGAGGTGAAGGAATCGCTCGTGAACATGGTATTTCTTTTTTGGAAACTTCTGCAAAAGCTAATATAAATATAGAAAAAGCATTTACCGAACTCACATTATCAATATTGAACAAGACCCCTGGACGTGAACCTACTGACGTACCTGAAAAGATTAATATCGATAGAAAATCAGATAGATTGTCTAATCGGTGTTGTTGAGTAGCAAGTATTAATACAGACAATTTTTAATGAATACTATCATAATTAACAGATTTTTGTGAAACACCAAGATGAACAGTTCTGCTAAGCCCTCTATGATAAAACTATACGTACAATGTTGTTTGTATTGTGTACTTTTAAACCTTTTTATTTTTTTTAAGACCTATTAGACAAAATATCATATAATTTAAACGCCTAGCATAATTGTTGTCTGTAAAGCTGTTCCTTATCATACAAAGAAAAATATATTATATAAATATTTATGTTACCATTAATAGTAATACTTAATTGTTTTAATAAAAACGAGATAATCATGACGTCATCGTAATTGTCTAGAGATTAATGTAAGTGGCTTATAAACCACAAAATTGTATTGGTTGTCCTCGGGTGGAAGTTAATTATTATTACTTTTTTTTTGTAAAACCCTATTTATCAATTTAAACATAATAAATGAGTGAGCTAATTTCATGTAGGGTTGTAATAAATTGTAAGATTGTTGCTTATAAGCTCAAAGCGTTCATAATGGGCTGTAAAAAAAAAAAAAATTCAATTATCCAATTTACCTTACTACTAAAATATAAATATTTTTGTACAAATAATATTTAATAAAGTAATTTCAATGGGCCTTCGGTTGAGTGTACACCTATGCAGTGCGGCAGAGCCGCTGCTATAGATCCTATTTTTCTGCCTACCTATATATTTGTGTCCTGTTATAAGATTGTTGACAGCTCTATGGTGACAGCGCTGTTGCACCGCTTAGATGTACGCTCAGTCTAATACTGTATTATTTTGTATTCCGTTTTGCTTCTAGTGTTATAATATATTTTTTATCGCAATTTTTTTTGTTGTTGATTTATTATTAATTTTAAAATAGGTATAAAAAAAACACTCGAATTTGGCTGCATTTGCAACTTGTTTCTTATTCTTTGTTTTTTTTTAGCGGCTTGTTATGTTATATAAATATAATATGTTTTGTGTTAATGAATAACAATATTTTTTATTTCACTTTATATCCTATGCAAGTTTTTAATAAGGTACATATGTCTTATATTGTGTTAATTCTTTAATAAATGTTTTTAATACTCTTTTAGATACAACTGGTTATTTTGACTTTATTAAAAATTACTCATTAAATCTCATAATTGTATGTTTATTTCGTACATTTGACACTGTAAATTAGCACTGAAACTTGTGCAAAAGCTTAATCATACTGAGAATTAATGTATTTGGTATCTATTATTTTTTCCCCCTAAACACGTATACTAACTTTACGTATTATATGCGTATAAAATATCATCGGTGTTGAAAATAATATTACAGTATGTTATGTAAAAACATCAAACCAGTTATAAAAAAATCTGTCCTTGCCTGTCTGAGACCTTAAACGTGTTTTCTTATAACCACAATAAGTTATAAAAACAACACTCTATAAACGTGTTAATAGGTAACAGTGCGAAATTCGTAAATAAATATGGGTAAACAGTGTATTGTGTTAAAATATAAAATCGAGATGGAAAATGTGTGATCAGACGCGCAACATTGTTTAGTTAATGCAAAAGAAAAATGTACGTTTATAGGGAACTATAGTTAGGAAATCTCGCAAAAAGCAAAAAAAATGTATCAATGGAATGACGTAAGAAACAAAACGATGATCTGTAAGACAAAAATATATAAACAAGTGTATTACGGTGAAAAAAATATTCGTGTCGTATTTTCTGAGCTGCGCACAATTACGCGTAGTAAAAAAAAAACCCAAAATATTATTAGTATTCTCATCGACAAGCAGTATGGGTAAGGTATCGCGTAAACCTATTGTAATTTGGTTATGGTCTATAGATATTCGAGGAGGTATCTGTTGTAAATGCGAAATCGGGTTAAAATAAAGCGCCGTTGTGTTCTTAAAAACTTCTATTGTCCAGTGTAACATTACCGTTGTAATTATTCGTAAATTCGGTGAATATTTGCCGTCCGTGTTACACTCGACATCAGAATCGAGGTTTTTTTTGTTTTCTTTTTTTAAAGTACACCTCTGGCCATAATAATTTCGATCCGTGAAGTAATAGTCGATACCCGTGTATCCGAGATACACAGGTATAGACATAGTTTAGCACACAGGTACGTACTCTACGCACAGCACCACCAGCTGCGTTAGAATACGAGCCGCGGGGGATTTTTGTCGCTATTGAATTTTACCGATTTAATTAGACCGGTTCGGTGTTACGGCGGATACATATAACATTAGGTACAGGCAGTGTTTGAATGAATTTAAGGGGTTACCGTCATCACTTCTAAAAATAATTCTCCCGTGACCCTTGCAATTTTTAACTGGACAGAGATTGTCCACCATGAACATTGAACGTATACGGACATAAAAGGCATACATTAAATCTTAACGTTTGAAACTAAACATGTTTACCGTCGGTGGCGCCGAAACCAACGGTCGCCACCCCTCTTTGTAATGGGTCGGTGACGATGGGGATATTTGAGCCACGGTTTTTATCGAACTGGTACACGTGTCAATACGATATTGTGTTGAGACCGTCGTAATGGAGCTTGTTTTGTTGTAAACGAGGACTGTGGTCTGTTTACAACATTTTAGCTGGTCACTTTCTTAAAACATGGTTCGGCGCCACTGTTTGCGTATTGCAATAAAATAAGGGAATGTGCGTACGTGAAAAATAATTATATAATATAAAATACAACACAAATCGATATAGACAGGTGTCTGTATAAGAACTATACGCGTACCTATCCATATTTTATTCTAAAGGCGGTACTTCGGAGTTGTCAACAAAATCTTCATTTCCAACCGTCTTAATGTTTGTTGTAGTCCGTCGTTCGCCGGTTATATTCCAAAATTCCACTGGGTTTTTGCTATCCAACGCTTCGTCTGTGAGTTTCGACGCTCTGAAATTGTTTTTTTTTTTTTTTAATATAGAAATACGATTACAGCGATATTGATATCCAATTATAATTATATTATAGAACTAGATGGAGGGGGGGTTACTGGAGATACATTCGGTCCACTAACAACGTTTAAAACCAACAATCTCGTCGCGGAAGCTCCCTCGGTACTACTAAATCCTACGAAGAATCATTTAACAGCCCGAGGGACGGAATTACCTTCGGCCCGGATCGCCTGTACCGCCGGATAAAATATATTATAGGAAAAACGAAAGCGTTGAAAATTGAGATTTTCAATACGGGAATAAATTTTTTTTATTTTTCATATTGCATTAGATAGGTACGTTGAAAAATAGAAACGTGTATAAAGTATGACATAATCTAAAATAATAAATGTTTGAAAATAAAAATTGTGTTTTTTTTTTTTCTGTTCGTGCTAATCAGTTGTCATTTACCGTAATTTTACTTATAATTTTATCGTAATTTTTTACGTTTATCGTGTATGTCGTTTATCGATTCTGAGCGTACGATGAATGTTTTGGTATAGGGTATAACTATAATTGTGTATTATTTTTTCTTTATAATTATTCATAAAGGTCAAATTTTAATGAGAATCGTTAATACCACGTCATTTCGTGTACATATTAATTTCCTATTAATGTTGATAAAACTTTTTATACAGAGCCATAGGTAACCTATAAATATCTTAATTTTCACCGTGTGCTACCCATAAACAGTGTACAAAACACCCGCAATGTTCTGAAGGTTTTTCCCCTCCCACGTTGATAAATCCTGGCTGTGTCACCGGTACCAAAATAATGAACTTATACAGGTACTATCAGTACTGTACTCTAAAATGGGCATACCGAGTGATCCATTTCAGGGGGTACACTCACTATTTCGGAAAGTATTAACTTTTTCCGGAATTTGTTTTCTAGAAAATTAAAGAAATACGCTTATTAATACTACTACTTTTGATTTTTGAATGGCAACCTGTTTTAAAAAGTCCATAAATATATTATTATATATTAGTTAAAAATAAGTTTTAGTGTTGAAATGTTTGATTTCCCACAATCTGTTGACGAAATATTCCATTTTTAAGTTTGAGTTGGAGGAGAGTAGGTTGCCATTTGAAAATCAAAAGTGGATAGTGGTTTATTCCCAAAAAATATATAATTGTAGAGCCGCTTGTTTCTTAAATTTTCTAGAAAACAAATTCCGGAAAAAGTTGATATTTTCCTTCGGAGATAATGAGTGTACTCATTTAAATGGATCACCCGATATATCGATTTAGCCGAAATAACCTTTTTACTTGTGAAAAACGTATCGATAGTGCTGGGCATTACATCATGTTGATTCCGCCGAACTTATTTACATGTTGATACTCATTCTGTATTTTATTATTATTATCAATAGTAACTTCTATACAAATCGTTCACGAAAAATTATTTTAAAATTCATTTATACATGGTGTGTAAGGCACGAAAGATTACAACCATTACTAAATGTTTATTATTTGAACACGAGACCATTATATTGGAAAATGTTGATTTATAGTTATATCTCTGATTTCCGGTTTTTCGAATGAATTTATATTTATTACAAAGATTACGACGGTCACGATGTGGAACCGACGCGATAATACGCAATGTCTATTGGAATACACATATATATAATATATTCTTATAGAAGTACATGTAATGTATAATGTGTAATAATATCTACACAAACAGTATTACTCATGACTTTGTCTATTTTTATGTGTTTGTACAGTTCGGTGTGTACCCACATTTTTATCCTCCAATTTAGTGCCCTCCGTCCGCAAACATTTTGACTTTCACCCCCATTTTGGGGATTGAATTTTCAAAAATTCTTCTTAAGTGAATCAATTAGTGAGTGAGTTTCTTTTCTAATTTATTCAACCAAATGCAGTGTTCAAGTGTCTGGCCTGTTTATTATATTTATATTCTACTGAGAGTTACTCGTTTCCGCCAAAAATGTATCTTTCTATTTTCCGCCAAATGAACAAATTTAGTCTAATATTTGAATATTAATGGACGATTGTGTCATAAATTATTGTTATTGTATTACAAAACAAAATGTATAATAATAATAACAACAAATAATACAAATAAGTTTAAACTTATACAATAATAAAAATAGTGATTATATTTTTGATATTTTTCGTGTATAATATTGTGGTACGACAATCGTTATTAACAACTATTTTTACCTTGTATTCAAAAAATAATAAACACAATTTGTATCATACATAAATAGAAAAAACTTTATAGTTTTTAATTAATTTTTCAATCTAATTAATAGTTGTAAAATTTACAATTGTGCATTAATATTCGAGTATTTGACCTATTTGAGTATCTGATTTCTTTCATTTGGCGGAAAAGTGAATCTACCAATTTTATGATTTGGCGGAAACGAGAATCGGCGAAAAAGGGAAAGATAAGTTTTTAGCGGAAACCAGCCATGCCCATTTTACTTGTAATCGATAGCCGGCGGCATCAAAATTTACTAATGTTCGGCGGAATTGATAAATCCCCTCTAGTATAGCGGATACCTTACCTAGAAAACTTTTGTCATGCGCTTATGTTTAAAATAATTTTTAATTATTATGGGGCTATATGAAAGCTGCAGGATAGGAATTTAAAATCAATAAAATACGACCTATTCTAAAAATAATTATATCGATTTATCCATTATATATATATACGGTCATAATAACCTAACCTACGGTTATTATTAGGGCCAACATTTTTATGCATTTATAAGTTGGCCAAAAAAAAATAGTTGGTTAATACTAAAATGTGTTTCATAATCTAACGAGTCTGTGTACAATATTTTAGAAAGTTTTGGATCATATTTTAGTATTTGATGCGGTCTTAGAGCGTGTTTCATGGCTTCTTTAAAGGGTATTTAGGATTTCGTAAATTCTTAAGACAATTTTAACTCAACGAATCTAGAATCGCAAAATGATTGGACGGTGTTTGTGCAAAAAGGCTTAAGTCGATTTTTGTCATATCTCATAATATTAACTTTTTGTATGCAATTTTGTGCCGTGTCTACTGGTACCACTAGTTTGAACATATGTAGAACTGTTATCAAATTATTGATATGTTATGCGTAATTAGTGATGGACACAAGGCATAATTTTGACTATCGATTATATTCGATAGTTTTACTTAAACTATCGAATGGATAATTGCATGACTGAATTGTATGTCTAATATGCGTCTTATCACAAGTCGTGATACCAAATTAAATTAATTTAGTTTTTGAAAAAGGACTCAAGTCAATATCGTTCAAAATATATATATACACCAGCATTCAGCAGACGAGCTGATAATATACTAGATACCCATAGTTTAGTTAAAATCTGGTAAGAATTCAAATTTCTTTCATTAAAATGTATTTTCGTTTGGTTGTCAGATAAAGAAAATTTCCGAAAGGGAAATATAATAATATATTAAATATACAAAAATATACGTAATCGTTGAAATATCATTTTTTTTTTTTTTTTTTTTTGAGCATATACGATCAACAGTCATACAAACATACAGTACCTATACCTACTCCAATAAAATATTAAAATAATTTGGATTCGTTATTGATTTTTTTATTATTATTTTTTTTTTTCAATAGCATATTTTAAGTATTTTAAGGGCATATATTGGTAATTTTTAGGCCATAACTGCATAACTGCATTTAATAGATGTTTAGAGCATATTTCTGTCGGCCCTAGTTATTATATGTATTGTGTTGTTTGTCGTTTGTGTTTGGGCATTATAGATTACGCAAATTTTAAAATTAAAAGTAGTTAATACAATTGGTAAATACAATATCAAAAGAAAAAGCCAAACGATCGTATTACTACTTAAATATTAAACCGAGTATATTGTTGTACTTGTCACGAGTAGCCAGTCACGGCAAATATTATTATTATATTATATAGATGCTGTTTATAATTATATTTAAACACGATTCTCAGAATATTTACTGTCTCTCAACAGTTAAAACAATATCAAACAACTAAAAATTGTATTGTAAATATATATATATTGATATTGATAAAAGATATTGTCTTTGCAAAAAAACGTGTAGCTCGTGTTATAGTAATATTACGAACTAGGTGCACTAATTTTTTTTTTTTCTTACAGATACCTATAATATTATGTTTTAAACATATTTTCAATATAAATTACTTATTTATTTTCGGGTGAGGGGAAAAAGAACCATAGTCAATAATAAACGAATCAAATAGCAGTTTTTAAATCCAAAAATAAAACGAGCACAGCAGAAAATACTTGCAAACTATTCGCAATCCCGTAATTCGAGTGAATATTAAATAATAATAATAATAATAGATATTTTATATTCGGATTCAGAAAAGCTGAAATATTCGGTTTTTATTTCTTCAATCCTGCAGAATAATATTGTTTAATATTGTGATACACGTCGTGTACAGTGGTCGCCGCTTATTGGTCACTCGCGCGGTTAATTGACTCGTTCGCCTGTTAGACTCAAAACGGCTGTCCCGATTTGCACGTATACTAATACGCAGCAAAAAAATTCATCTATTATACTCGCACACCGGTTAACGGGGTCATTTGAAAATAAGATAAACAAATAAAATATGTGCATTTGCATAGAACAAACGTGCTATAAATGCGAATTTACGGTAGGTACCGGTATTTTATTCTTATCGTGGAGATAAATTGGAGATTTTTTATCAGAAAAAATTAGGTGCCTACCTATCTAGGTTAATATTGCAATATTTTACTACTTTAATTTTAATTAAACAAAATCGTTTTTATTCTATACCCGTACGTTATTCTATTACATATAATAGCTGAAAACTCAATAAAAATTTTAATATTTAGGTACTTATTTATAAGTACATATTTTCTTAAAAATTGATTTTGAGTCATTCGCCTTATTGACTCATTCGGTTAATGGACTCAAATGGTCTGGTGCTAAAGTGAGTCCAATATCAGCGGCGACCACTGTATAATAATAATATTTTACCTTTGGTTAGACGTATCTTTTTTGTTCGCACTTTGTTTTTTCACCGGACCGATTATTTGTTTTACCTGTTGAGCAAGTATAAATGACAAATTAGTGGTAGGAAAATCTAGATTTCGGATTTTTTTTTTTAAAAAAAAATCACTAAATACACATTTTTTAAATGTAGAAAATACAAAAAATAAAAACAAAACTCGGATTTTGTAATTCAAAATTTGAGTTTAAATTCTTGTTTTCGGATTGTGATTTTTTGTATTTTAAGATATTCCGACATATTATGTTACGCTACTACAACAATTAGATATACAAAATAATCTATATACGTTTTTAGATTCTAAACATAGCGGAGAATAATAATGTAACCATTGTTTTTTTGTTTCCGTTAAAAACTTTTCTATCGGAAACATTGCTCCAATAAAAAAATTACAGGAGATAATGACGGTTTCTGTTATTCTCGATTAAATATATTTTTTGTTACAATAATTTTTATTAGACGTGATCATTTTTAAATATACTTATAATAGCCTTTTCTAGACGACTTACTGTTTAAAATACTGACGGTATTAAGTTTATTTATAGCCCTTTGAATTTTTCAAAATTAAAAGTTTTTATTTTGTTTTATATATTATATTTTAGTCGCGATTTTTTTTTGTATACGTCTAATGTTCAAATTTTAACGAGAATCGTAAAAATCATAAGTTTTAAATGAACTAAGATACTTACTAAAACTAGGCGTTGGAATAATTTAGTTTTTAAATATTATTTTTGTTTTAATATTAAGATTAAATCATTAGTTTGTATTGTTTTTACTTAAATCAATTTCTGTTTTGTTTTTTTTTTTTAAATTTAATTTTAATAAATACTTTTTACAAATGTATATTTAGTTTACTGGTGATATTTGAATTAATCAACTTTGTATTCATTCTAATTATAGAACTATATACTTATTATATACAGTTAGGTATAATATACAAAAAGTTTTGAGAGAGTTGACTACCTATAGCTCCATATTTATGTCTTTGGTATTGCCACCAAAGGCAAATAAAATGTATTATTAATTATAATACCTCCCCCCCCCATTAAAAATTCGTGGACACTCCACAGGTTAACGTCATTACGCATATTGGACGTCAGCCCTTTTATTTTTAAAATAAATAAACAGATTCAATTTCAATTCGAGTTACCGAACTTTGTTTAGAATCGTTTTTCGTTCAAAATGATTTATCATTGTGCATACTGCAGACATAAACTAAATTAGGTACCTTCTATAATATACTCTACTATTTTGTATTATTATTATTATTTAGGTATTATAATTTACCTATGCGGCACGATAACCTACTTTGGGCATAGTTATTTCCAATAGTTTGGAACCGATCAACCGTTTCGCATTGGATTCGTCCACTTTTACTTCGTCTTCCAGTACTAATTGTAATATTTTTTTACGGACCGTGACTCTCACGTATTTGGGTTGTACGTCTACGTCTATTTCGTCGGTATCCATAAATCTATAATGATAAAACAAAAGTTTAGGCGCAGGGGAAGATATTGTAATGTTATGCTCACACAACATAATATCTATGTACAATTTATTATTTATATTATTATACCAGTATGACTAAAAGATTCAAATGCGGTCGAGTACTATTAGTATTCTCTATTTGAAAAAAGTTAATGATTTAATAAATATCATAACGGAGCATTCGTTGTTCGAGAGGAATAAATATTACACTCTGTACAAATAAAATATTTTAAAATGGGTCAAATATAGTTGAAATTTATGCCATCCGTTTCAGCCCTCCGAGGACGCTGCCGCGCCGCCGTCATAATCGTACTCTGAGTATTTTAATAATTTCCATTCAACACCCCAATAAATATAATTTTATTGTTAGTTATCTTCTATCGAACCCGTCACGAAGGCCGATTTGGGGGCCGTTTTGAGCTCACAAATAATAACGGTATTTTCGTTATTCGAGAAGGATCCATATCCCATTTATTACTTTCATTAGAAGTATTTCAATACAAATCAAATAAAAATAGAGATATACGACGTCTGTAAAATCACATCATCATCATCGTCACATTCCTACACTAAGTACCCTTATAATTATTCCCATATAACATTAAAATAAAATAAAAAGGGGTTTTTTTTATAGAAACTCGATCATCTTGACCGCTCGAGAAATCCCTAAACGACCACTCTGTCAAGAACACATAACAAATACGCACCTCCAACTTTTTTCGAAAATCTCTCTCAAATAGCTAGCTCCGACTTTTAGCAGCTCGTGTTTGATTTCTTTATTAATTTCTTTTAATAATTAAACCTTTTATTTTCCTAATTTAAATATTAATACTCGCTATCTGAGTGTATGCAGTTTCGATATGCTAAATACTTAACTTAGGATATGATGATAATTAATTGATTAACTATGATAATTATTATTTATTATATCCCTTCCCGTTGAAAATTATTGGACAACCTCACTGGCGCGTTCTGAACTTGTTTTTAGACTTTTAGTGACAGGCTTGCAGCCCTGCAATTGCGTTTGTTCGGTAAATAAAACACGAAATAAAAACCTATACACACCCCATACCTATAACCTACACCTATATAACATTTTCAATTAAACCTCCTGAGACTCGAAGTACACGCGACACACTAAACTACTAATTAAAATAATAATAATAATATTTTATAGCAGTGATGTTTGCAACAAATTTTTTGAGGGCATTCTCAGCATAATTTTAACAAAAATAAATATGTTTTAAAAAAAAATTGGTCTATTGTGGATTACATTTCACTTATTATCTATATTATTATATATTTTATAGATTTGAGTATTTTAATATTACTATACTATTAAGTATAACAACATAGTCTCGATAACAAAGGACATGCATTTTATTGCATGCAAAATTATTATCGTCTGTCGGTATTGCCAGTTAATTGTATAAAATTATACATTATTAATGTTGGTGATAAACAACCAACGTCGTCGTAGTGCACAGTTTTCGTCGGGGGAAAATATTATCCGTACCAAAAATATGTTATATTGTTATATTAGATTTTCAATAAAGACATGAATCGCCTGCTACAAAAACATTAGCTTTTTTTTTTTTTTCGAAAATTCATCACTCAGGAGCATTATACATTTATACCCGTGATTTAAAAAAAAAAAAATCTTGATACTATACCCTATGGGAACACCATTGTATTTTATAGCCGAATTATTTATCCGGAATAATATTTCATTAATGTTATTATATTATATATCTATACACGTGAGAAGACTAGTTTTAACTGGTTGACTTTAGCACGTTGGGGGTGCTAGAATTAAAGACACATCACAGACCGATAAAGGCAATACAATGTCTATATGTAATTTGTATTTTGTTCGGCTTATTAATTATGAAATATATAAATAAAATATTTAATCTATATTATAAAACAACTAATTGGGTATTTTGGGGTATTAATTTTAAACTTTTGCGTGCTAAAGACCATCTAGCACTCCACCCCCCCCCCCTTAGTTGCGTCTGTGCGTACAGCCAAAACCGCTGGGGTTACATAACTTTTATATTTTGTATTTAAATACATGCATAATAAAAATTCAAAACCTACCCGTTTTTTTTACGACGTTGGCGTCCACTAAGAAAATGTTTTTGGGAAATCCGCCCCAATAATGGGATGACCGACGCTTGGTGTCACACGGACAGAAAAAAAACCGTTAAAATTACACAATTTGATTGGCACGGGCAGGAAAATGCGCTTTTAAAAATTCACGGGCAACAAATCAGTGATAACTGTAGTAAGTGATAGGCATGCATATACGCGTATATAGGCACGGGGATGGAAACAGAATGTAGCGGAGAAATGCGCTTTTATTTTTTACCATTTGTTTTTTCGTTCAAATACTGACACGAGTAGAGTCGTGTGGGACAGCACGTCATGACACATACACATAAAACGAAATATAATATTATAATGCCGGTGTTAATTACTTGTAAACCTGGACGGTCAGTACGTATCTGTCGTGCGCGTTGTCCAATTCGTACGGTAATTTCGCTCGGTTCATGTTGTACGGACGACCGTCGTCGGCGAACAATTTCACCGGCCGTTTTTCGACCGTCGGTGTTTTTTTCGCCTCGTCTTGCCTCCGTTGAGCCCGTCTGGTGTGAAGCGCCATCGCCACGCGACATTCCGGAGTGTTTTCGCTGGGTTGATTCCAAAAACTGTATAGGTAATCGTAAATTATACGCGTTTGACATTGATATTATATTATTAAACAAAACAATAACACTAAAACAGCATTATAGCGTTCCCGCCAATTTGTTCGATCCTAATATATTATATTATCGATATCCTGTGCCTTGCATGGAAAACTTTAAGTATTTTAGATTCTGAGCGGAACGAGCATAATATAATTATTGATATTACAAAGATGTTTTTTTTTTCCGTGGACAACTTGTCTACCAGAAATTTTAATCCGATTTTCAAATGTAACACTAAAAGGAAATTTACCCGATTTCTCTATAAAGAGGTAATTTTTTGATTTTCCAAGGAGTTTTCATAATAAATAGGAAAAATTACGAAACGTATTGCTAACTTATTATTTTCAAATCATAGATTTATTTTCAAAACATGACGTATAAGAAAACTCTGCTCAGAATCGTTTTTAAAGATAAATTATTGCGTACAGATATAAATTAAATTTCCCTCTATATCCTAGCTTCCCAACTTCTCACCTACAACAGTGGCCCACCCATCGTGCGAAATATTACCGTATCTTCTTTTTTATGATTTATTGGTACCTATACTGTTTATATAAGTAACTGGATATCAATTATGTATATATAAAAAGACGTCTTAGAATAATAGAGACGGGTGCAGCCACTGTTATAGGTAATTTAATGTATATCTGTAAGCAACGATAAACCATTGCTAACAAAAAAATGATTTTGAGTGCAGTTCAGTTGATAGTGATGCTTTGTCAACAATATATACATAAGTCATATTATGGTAAAATAACTAAATATACATTATATATTTCCTTTAATAATATTTGTTAATAATATTATACCAAACTCCTGGGAAAATCGAAAAATCACCTCTCTAAATACCTTCCCAGTCAGATTTCATGTACAGAAAAAGTGCTATCATTTTAAAGCAGAACGAAATCGCTGGTAGAAAAGTTGTAAACAGAAAAAAAGGTCATATTATTTTTTTTACTAGTACCTACATTTCAAAAACA
Organism: Cinara cedri; assembly: GCA_902439185.1. NCBI lineage: Eukaryota > Metazoa > Arthropoda > Insecta > Hemiptera > Aphididae > Cinara > Cinara cedri. Next base: position 743,435 of record CABPRJ010000957.1, on the reverse strand, counting down.
TTGTTCAAAAAAAAAAAAAAATTGAAAAATTAGATTTGTTCCACATAATTTTTTTGTCAAAATTTGATATTAAAATTCCTATTAAATTTCAAGCTTATTGGTGAATGAACAAAAATTTAAAAAAAAATCCCCATTTAAAGACATTTATATGATCTCGATTATTTTCCCGGAATCTACAGGAAGACATAAATACACATAATGTACATTCTGAAATTATCTTAACACACTCTGTATATATTCAGTATAGTTTGTATGAATGTAAATTTCAACTTATCGGTTTTTTTTTTATAAATAGTATATATATATATATATATTAATATTATATGTATTCTGTATCTCGAATTAAGCTATTTATCTCGTTTTTTTATTATTAAAAAAAAAATAAATATTTTAATTGTACATATAGAAGATGTATGAAACAATATTATTATCGGTACATACGATAAGTTACGTATCGCAAACGATAACGTAAGTACATATTATAATAAAACTATAGTAGGTTATGATAAAAAATATGACAAAAAAAAAAAAACCTAACACGTAAATAAGAACTACAATATTGTAATAATAACCTACTCACGTGGTTAATTGACTTTTAAAAGTGTATAAAAACGATTATAAATAATTCATATAAGTACCTATATTTAAATATTGACATAAGCATTTTTAGAGGGTAGCCATACGTACAAATATATTAAAAAGTGAAGGTGTAGTGAATGTATCTAAATTTTAAAACGATTAAATCTAAAGCTACTTTTACAAGTACACGTACTCTTGTTCTGATTTTTCGTCGTCATCATCGGTCATACTCGATGTTTCATCGATCATTTTTAATGGTTTCGACGATTTGTTCCGTTCTAATCTAGATTCTGTTACGTATTATAATATTATTAAAGTAGGTAATTGTAATTGCATACAAACAAAATTTAAATATATAAGTATCCCCGTTATCTAAATATACAATAACGCTATCATATTAATATGATATCGTGAATAAAATAATCAATCGTTTTACTTTCATATAAGTCTTGCTGAGAGATAATCTTGTGCTTGACATTCGACAACAGTTGTTTGGCAACAAGTTTGTCGTGGTGACTCACTTCTACTCCGTCGAGTAAGTCGATTTGCGGTAAAGTGCCCACGACAAACTCGCGATATCCGTCGTAATCGGTACAAGGATTTCCAGTGAGATATCTAAAAAATATTATTGTAATTTGCATTGAACAATTAAAATATAACAGACAAATTTTGGTTTTTGGTGGAATCATTACTGTGCGTATAGACATATAACATATTTTACCAACGATTTTCAAATCGAAATTAAAATGGTATGGTTCCATAATAATAATAATAACGCATTTACCTATATTTACGCTACAATTGTATACAAATTAATGGAAATCAAATAATTGTTGTTACCTATTCAACAATAATATATTAAATATATAGTTAGGTATACTAAGTTAAACACCATAATTTTCTAATACCTAGTCGAAACATAATACTATAAAAAATTAAAAAGACAGACATTCCTTGCAATTATTGTAAGAATACTTACTAAATTTAATTTATGTACTAAAAGCCACGATAAACCATTATAATGAAATAAACGGTTCTGAACAGAGTTCGGTAAACCGATAATATTATTAGTCATGCTTTTTCCCTTTCCATAAGTAAGTATAATTAACCTGCAGTAAACAACAAAAATAAAACCCATACATAATTTATTGTTGCCAGTTTTTTTTTTTCAAAAAACTGTCAGAAATCTCGAAAAAAAAAAAATGTTTAAATAAAATACCATCCTGCGAAATCTTTTATTTTAAAATTTTACATATCATACGAATAAAACATATAGAAGTATTGTTAAAATAGTGTTTTCGCTATAGTATAGCACAGAATGCAGTTTGCACTTAATGCAGAATCTAAAATAGAATAATTGCTGTAAATATGATTACAATTATATTATAATATATACTTATATTTGTCTTTCGTTTAAAATATAAAATTGTAACCAATTATTATTATTTATTAAATATTACTCCATATAAGGATCAATTAACATTCGAAATATCCAAGTACAATAATGTATATTATCAGATCGTCTCGATACAATTAATAAACTTGCACGCTACGCATAGTTATATACGTACAATGTTTCTTTCGTTTCGCGTGTACAGTGCTATATTGTATTTATTATAATTTATACAAATTCATCGTAAACTCCGCCGTCGTTTGTGTTTAATCAATTTGGAATTGTTTTATAATTATAAACGGACTCCGTTTAATGACGATTAAAGAAAAAAAAAAAATGTAATTACACATAAATATATTATACACCACGTACCTATATTATATTGTATACGATACATACCGCATATTATACTGCAGCGAAGATCTGATAAAAAATCCAATAATTTTTGCCTATATTTTTTTTTCCTTAAGTTTATGATCATTTAAATTGTTTTCAAATAACTAAATAATATCAATTAATTTGCCAAACTAACCATGAACAATTTTTTTGTTAATGATTTTTATTAAGTTCAAAAAGTTTTAGAAAATTAGAAAAAGTCATTGATAATATTTAATATAATCATAGGTAACATTTTGTAACACTACATGTTGATTTAAAATAAATATATAAATGTTTTATAGATTTAAATTTGTTATTTTTAGCTACTGCTATTATTATTAAAAAAATAAGAAAAGAAGTAACCTACAAATATACAGCAGAACAAAAATTATTGTATCTGTGAGATTTCCGTGGGACACTCTGTATATATTATGCACGCCCAGTATGAGAGTCAAAATTAATGTTTTTTTTTTGTTTTTGTTTTTTTTTCTATATCACAAGGGACGAGCGTATGAATCGTATGGTAAAAATATAATATTATACTATATATGATAGGCACTATATATACTATTGTGCAAATACAATAATTATTATTAATTCTATTTATAATATAATATTGTTTTATTACTCACAACGTTTTTAAATGTATGTTGTCTTTTAACGATTCGACGCTGGTGAGCTGGCCGATAAAATTCATGGTCAAATCCAATTTGTTTAACGATTCGCACCTATTCAAATTTTCAATTTTCTCGATGCAATTCAACGCTAAATTCAAATATTCCAATTGCTTTAATTTGTTCAAATTTTCTGAAATCACCATCGTCATCGCATACCGTCAAAATAATAATATTCAGTGATATTCCCATAGGGTATACTACATAAATACTCAACATTTTGTGGAAAAATCATAAGTACAAGTATACGTTGGTATACTCTCAGATAATTTTCCAAAACAAATAAAAATATACACTATGATATAATATTACTCACTTATTAAATCTATAATATATTATGAACAATAAATGTAATACCTTTTTTCCCTAAAATAAATAGCATAAAAAAAAACCACGAGAAAAATATAAAATACCCTGTATAAGGTACCGACAGAAAATTGATAAGAATACTGATATTACCTATATACCTTTGGTGTCAGAAAAGAGGGGCATCGATTTTATGTAGTTTTCAATACAAACAAATTAAATGTTGAAAATACATTACACTTATTGTACATATACGAAATACTAATTTATCTACACAACAGGCACTAATCTTACCCATATAATAACATACTCCTATGTAATTTTAGACCAAAAAATTACAGAGAAAATATATAATAAACGAAATTCTAAAAAAAATTCCAAAAATTCCCCGGTATCAAAGATATAATATTAAAACGTGTAGAAAACTCGTTACGAAATAATATTACACAATATCTAAGTTCGTATAGGCTGTACAATAATAGTTATCAATTATTTGGTATATATTATGTTATATTATTTTATGAATGTTAATTTGTAATAACTACACGCAGCGCCAGAGAAGTGTATCACGCGATGTTCCGACAGCAGTATGTAGTACAATGACATCTGTTTCTGAGTATATTTTGTTCATAATCAAAAAAAATTCACAAGCGTTATTATGTAAAAAAGAAAAAAAGCGGAATATTGTGCATATATTATGAATTCGATCTATTCTTTTTTTTTTTCGAGTTAGTCGAATATTATACAAATAAGTTACACACAGTAGGTATACAATACTTGTGTATTTATCGAAATACAATCTTGTTTTTTTTCCTATCAGATCCCGGCACTAAAATGTCAAACCATGAACACGATTATTATAGATACACAACAATACCACGTTACATATTTATAATTATACGGTACAATTATTACCGTGTCCGGGAATAAAATATGTAATTCGGGGTTACTGTTATGTTTATATATAGGTATTAGTCTGATCTTTGGCCTCCGCTTTATCGTATTGTTGGATTTGATTTATTATTATTGTTATTTAATTTGACGGTCGAGAAAACAGTACCTAATATTTAATGTGACGCTCCACAAATATTACGTTATATTGTCTAAACTCCATATGGAAATAATTCGTCAACCAATAATAACAGACGACCAGATCCAGTGGCTCCCAAACATTTCCTTCTAACCCATGCAGTAGATAGTAATGCGACCACTCACAAAATAACAGGTTCAAAAATAACTAACAAACTTATAAATTGGATTATTCTAATATGAATTGTAATAGCAATATAATTTGTAATTTGTACATGTCAACTAACAATTCCTACACAATTGTTCCCAACACCCCAGCAAGTGCACTACTTGATAAGGAGTGTGGGCGCATCTGACCAGACCTATGAAAAATTAGGTAACAATTTCGTAAAACGGAATTTCACAAAATATGAAAAAGCCGTTTCCATATCATGGAAATATGGAACTCACGAAGTGACTACAACATAGGTACTTATAACAATTTACAGGGATCTGATAAATGCAATATTTTTGTTCTGCTCAATATTTTTAAGGTTGTTCTTTTTGATGATAATTACTAGAGCATTGAGTTTTGTGATAAACGTTTCATATATTTTTTAAATAAAAAATTAATTACCTATTTAATTTTGTTCACAAAATCTATTATAAAGCCATTATATAAATTTATTTTGAAACAAAATCTTTACTAATGATCGGTAGTTAATGTTCTACAATTTTGTAAAATGTATGATAGTTTAAATATTTGTTTATTGCCATTAATAAATAATATCAATCGATCACCAATTTTTCAATGCAAACTAATTTTGTAAATGATTTTCTTAAACTTTATACAAATTATAAACAATTAACTGATCGTTATTAAAAATTTGTATAAAATCAACATTTTGTAAATAAATGGTTTGTTTTAAGAAAAATATAAAATTTAAAAACCATAGCAAAATACTATAGTAATTACAAAAAAGAAAAACCTTAAAAAACAATATTGAACACAACAAAAGTTATTGCATTTGACAGAACTCCATAGATATAAGTAGGTATTTAAAAAATGTTCCCTTCGTATTCTCGTACCAACACATTAACATAATAGAGCTGTAACAAACGTGTGTAATAATCGAATATCTACAGCTGATCAAAATTGTAAATTATATCTCGTGAACTTGACTTGTTATAATTTTAAATTTATACCTATTAGGTGGGTTGTGACACGTGGGTACATAGGCGTATGATTTATAGGTGCTCTGCGATGACGGTTTAAAAGTGCGTATACCTATCTAGTTATTACAGTAGGCAAGCGATTTTGAGTCGAACCAGTACAATTAAATGTCACGGCCGTTAAACAAATAACTACCGCGTGTTATTGATTCCGGATTCCGAAACAAAAAGTAACGATATTATAATATTCACAGAACACCAGCGTATTTTGTATGGAAAAATACGTCATTTTTAGGCGACACAATCCAGTTCCCATGGAATACGGATATTGATATAATCTGTAGGCGCTGTTAAATTGAGCGTGGGCAATTTATCATTATAATAATAGGTATTTTTATGACCGGGAAAAAAGTCTTAAAAATAATGCGAATATAATCATCGATACTTCGGTCGTTATTTCCGGTTCTTTCGTGTGACTTATGGACGAGCGCAAAAGTAGACTTGAGAAGCGGAATTCCGATTTTACATTTTGAAGTTTTTGCAGTATTTGGGGAACCGACGGCGTGGGCAGTAATGACAGTAGGTATCTTCTAGTTCTTATAGACGATTGTCATTTCGCCCCCGATTTTCGACTTTATTCTTACGTATAAACCATCAGGACATTTTTCTTCAAAATCTGTTTGAAATAATTCCGTGTAGGTACAGTATTGGTTTAGGTATATCAAAGGTTTGTCTAAAGGAAACCAAAATTTAAAAATTACAATTGTTCATGCGAAACGTATCTACCTATTCTACTACGCGTATTATACATAGATATATGAGTAAATAGTAATGAAAAATGTATTTTATATTCGTTCAAACAATTAAAAATAGATAAGATAATTAAGTACCTATAATAATAATATACTATAATCACGTGTTTTCTATTTTATGTACATCATTATAACAATGCCAAAATAATATAAATACCTATACCTACGGGGACAAGCGATGTTATTAAGTACCTACACCTGTAAGTATATACTCACAGCAATACGATAACTACAGAGGTATAATTGAAAAAGTTCATCAAATTTTGTCGGAAAAATAATTACAAAAGTATAAACATTGTTATTATCAGAATTTTTTGAACATGTTTCTGTCCGTGTCCGATAATTTTTCCAGATAATATAACGATATCGAATTACCACCGGGGTCTTAGTATATACTACGGTTACATGCACAGCTAAAACCGTTCTGACTCAATTCGAATCAATTAAATGCATGTAAACGGCTGTTAAAACGGTTTAGTTAATTCACATTTGAAATGCGCATTGAAAATAACAACGGGAGTACAAAATGCATGTAAACGGATCACATTACAACAACTGAATCAGAATTGCGGTAGGTACTTGTGATAAAGAATAATAATTACAAACGTTATCAGTAAATCGGTTTAAACTGTTGCAACGTTAAACTGGTTTGGTGGAAGTGTATTATACTAATAATATTTTAGACGTGCAGGTATACTCGTATCTTAATTCGAAATGATTCAATACGAATCCAGTTAATTCGATAAATTGAGGCATGTAAACATAAATACGCTCGATTTGAATCGTTAATCCAAAAAATTGAATAAATAAATTTAAATATGAAATATAGGTAGGTAGGTAGATATGTTTAAAATTTTGTTATTCATATTTTTAATTGATCGTTTAAAAAAAAATATACTTGAAGATATCATTTTATGCTGTCAATAGTTAGGTATTAGACTTTATATAATATGTACATACGAGTATAAGCCCGTATACAGAGGGGGGTAGGGGTTCAAACCCTCCCCCGAATTTTTTAAAATCGAAACAAAAACTAACTAAAAATTGTATGTATAATTGTACAACTACAGTTTATTTAGGTATTTGTAAATTTTCCAATTTTCCACTTATCATTACACGTTATTTTAAATTTTAGAAAATGACAAACGTATATATTATGTTATTGCAATCTTGTCGGACGACGGACTTTTCGGTTTATAACTACAAATGTGTATGTGTTTGTGAGTATAATAATAATACTTAATTGGTTTATAGCAAAAATTATTGTTCACTAGTTATAAGTTCAGTCTGTTTTTCAGAAGTATTGAGTAATAACATAAATGTATAACGAGCATTTCATTTAATTCCGATTTCTGTTTCTCAATAACACAGTTGTGTATCTGTTTAATTTACTGTTACATATTTTATACATTTCTTGAAAAATAAAAGGATGTATACCAACTTAGTCGTCAATATTTCATTTTTTTCATTAGAAAAATAATCAAGTTGAATTGGATTCAGAATTAATTACTACAGAAGCAGAAGTTCCGTGTATGTGTACTACTGAAAATGGTGTAATAGGAAGAACTCTAGAATTACCAGAACTTCTAAATAATGGACAGTATGTAGATGTTAGAATAACTGAAGATAAATTTAAGTTACGATTTATTAAAAAATGGCTTCCCTCTTCAAATTATAATTTTCCAGTTTTATCAAAAAGAAAACTAAAATTCTAATTGTCTTCGTTAACACAGTTTTCTTGGTTAGTTTATTCGAAGAAATTAGAACGGGCATTAAGTAAAATATGTATTTTTTTTTCTAATGCTTGCATCGGAAAAGGTTCAAATCAAAATGTGGGTGCTTTAGTAAGTAAACCTTTTATTAAATGAAAAGATGCTTTAGGATGTTTTAAATTACATTCTAACGCAGAATACCATAAATTGTGTGTTATACGCGTAGATGAATTTTAAAAAACCCGCCATTTATATAGCTATCGATTCAGCATACAAAAACTAAACTTTAGAAAATCGAGCTAAACTGGTTCAAATTATCGAAACAATTGTTTTTTGTGATCATCAGGAAGTAGCATTAAGGGGAGATAATGACAGTGGAGCTATTTTTAGCAGCAGTGCTGCAATGATGGCAATTTCAGATCGTTGTTAAGATTTAGAGTACAATCTGGAGATTTAACATTGAAAGCCCATTTAGAAAAAGCAGCAGCTAATTCTGTCAAAATAAAACCTCTTATATAAAACGAGTTATACATATTTTTAGTACATCCATTTATGCTGATAGTAACTAAAATTAAAAAGCTGTTTTTTTTTTTTAATTGTAGCGAATGAAACTTGCGACATATCACGAATAGAACAAATGTTCCTATATGTAAGGTACATTGAAGATGGTCGTATTAGGGAAGATTTTTTAACGTTTATTCCTATTTATGACACATCAGGAAAAGGATAAGCCCATACAATAATGTTTAAAATAGAGAAATTAGGTTTAAAAAAAGAAGAATTTAGTCGGTCAAGGCTACGATGGTGCTTCTTTAATGTGTAGTATATATAATAGAGTTCAAAAAAATATATGCGATATAATACCTCACGCTTTATACGTACATTATTTAACACTATTTAACCTGTATATTGAAAATACTCTAAAAAAATTAAGGGAGAAGAGATTGGAGGAATAAAAATCAATGGTATGCTAGTATAAATGTTGCGTTTTGCAGACGACATAGCAATAATTGCAGAAAGTGAAGAAGAATTAGGCAACATGTTAACAAATTGAGAATGATAGCTGTTAAGAGTACAGAATAGCACAAGCAAAACAGGCATTCTACAAGAAGAGGAACCTACTCACGGCAAACACTGTTAGCTTAAATATCAGAAAAACTCTTATAAAGAGTTTTGTATGGAGTATAGCCCTTTACGGGGCAGAAACATGGACGATACTCAAAGCGAAAAGAAAAAGGATTGAAGCATTTGAAACACGGTATTGGAGAAGAAAATTGAAAATTCTTTGGACAGAGAAAGTTAAAAATGAATTAATATACCTAAGAATGAACGAAAAAAAACCAATATGAAAAACAACCAGAAATGAGGAAAAAATGGATCGGAGATATGAGAAACAATGTATGGATAACGACAATATTAGCCTATGTCCTATAATACGGCCCTGAGTGGTGATAAATAAACATAATACGAGTAGTATTTGTAGAAAATATAACTATAAAAATAGTACTATGAATTATGTAATAAATTACTCTCAAAGAAGCCTATAAAAAAAAAATAATAGTATAATACAGTAGGTATTGCCTTGTTTGTCAGAGTATTTTTAAACTACTTCGGCGCCATTGGTTTCGTCCAGTATCTAAATGACAAAAACAATATAAATTTAAGTTCCTATATCATAATTAAAATACATAGATTGAAATTAGAATAGCCCATTAATTTTCCAAAAAACCATTGTGTAATTAAAATAATTATTATTTGTACAAAAAAACAAGTGTATAACATATGTATTTAAACAGTAAACATGTTATTTTTAATAATAGTTGTATTATTATTATTTCTTATAATAAACGTTTAACTATTATCTACCTACTTAAAATGTGACAATTTCAAATTTCAATTAAAATAACAATAAATGTTTACCTACCTCCTATCACATAAGTAGATCTTTGTTAATAACTTATTACTATTAAATATTGTGATATTTCATATTTGCAATAATTGTAATTACTGAAATCGATTATATTGAATAGGTAATATATATTATGTAGTATATTGAAATTAAAATTGAATTACATTATTTAAAAAGAGCTTGTTTGGCGATATGTATCTTTGGAATATATTTACATTAGAATAACGATTATGATACATGCTCAAAATTAACACGTTCACAGTTGTTTAATGTATCCTTTATTCTTAATAGTAGTATCACAGAGGTACGTACCACAATAAACTTTTGAATCTATTTGATGGGCCTGAAAAATGTTTTCGAAGAGTATTGTGCTTTGCTGCACCTAAAAAAACATTAGATAAACCTCTGTGATCACACGTATTTATATCTAATAAAAATACTGTAGATAGGTACCTAATCACTAAGTATACATTTTTATAAGTATAACTTATAACTAAAAAAAAATTAATATTAATATCTTAACAGACACCTACTTACTTTAAATGTGTAATAAAATTATAAATGAATCAGTTTTTAATTTTTGTTATTAATATTTAGTTGTGACAACTGAAAATCATTGTTGTAAGATATTATTTGAGAAGATTAGTACTATACATTTTCTTTTGAGTAAATATGCTTACTTATATTTGGTTTTTACCGGGTAAGTTTGGGAATTCATCAGATAATTAATGTATAATTAGTGTATAATCAAAGTGTATAATTTGTTCCATTACTATTAAATTTTCAACTCCTGCTCCTTTTGTAATTTTAGATCCCATATTTCTGTTTCAATCCCCAGCATTCAACAGGAGTTCCAAAAATATTGGTTTGTTTTTATCAGTTTTCTATGTTCTTTTTGTTTTACTACTCATGATGATCTAATGAACTAGATCATTTGTAGTTATGTTAGTTTGAGAGATTGGTGTTTACACTTTCTTTTCAACTTCTTTAGTAATCTTGCTTTGCTGCTGTTTTGATCCACATTTAAAATTCTTATTATATCTCTCCAGTATTTTCTCCTCCGATCTGCAATTTGAGCAACCAGACATTCCCTACATATTGTTCAGACATGTATGAAGAACAGACATATTGAGACATTTATTTCATAAAGTACTGAATAGCGATAGGAATACACGTTTTGCTAACCACACAAGAAGATTTACTTATATTTAAGTAATGAAAACTATAGGTATTAAATAGGTACTTTATGTCTGATTTTAATCATTTTCATATATTTAACAAAAAAGGATTCCGATTGATGTTTAAATAAACATAAATTGATTGCATAAAACATAAATATTGAACATAGTTATAGTATATTAAGATTAATATGCAAACTATTAAATCTTTCTTCTCAAAATACAAATCACCTAATTTTATAAAATATATATTATAGGTATCATACAAATTCTTAAATTCATTCACCTTATCAAAGGGAAACATTTTATTTGTTAATAATTTCTAACAACATTAATATTAATGGTACACTTGTTTACAACAATAAATTAGAAAAATTGTTCTCTGATTTTACTTACATTTAAATAAAAGAATAAAATTTGAGTTTGGTTATCAACATATAAAAACACATTTTATAAAATTATACTTACAAATACCTTAATAAAGAACAATATAATTTCCTTACAAAAATATATTTAATTTTTTTTTTTTTTTTGCATAAAATATATTATACTTTATATAAAAAATAATGGATAAATAATTTTAACATATAAAGTTTGTACTTAAATAAAAGCTAGCTAGATTGGTTAGAATTGAATGAACATATACAAAACATAATATTTCGTCTTGAAAAAAATAAATGAATGACCGGTGAGTTTTTTGTACCAAAAGATCGAAGTAAGTAATTTTTACTATTATCGACAATAATTGGATTATGTACACTCATGTCATCTAGTGATAGGTCTTCTACAATTTTTGTATAATCCCACAGCATAACTTTACAATCATGAGAGCCAGATGCTAAAATGGTACTATCTCTACTAAAAGTAAGTGTATAAATAGGTCCTGTATGTCCAGTAAGCATAGCTACCAAGTGTCCATGAGCAATATCCCATAGAATAATATTGCAATCATTACCAGCGGACGCTAATACCCGTCCCTCATTTGAAAAACATAATATTAAAATTTCACCTTTATGGCCTGTCATTAGTCGCACTTGTTCTCCTGTGACACAATCCCATACACGTACGGTTCTGTCACTTGATCCAGTTGCTATATAATTAGAATTTGGGTGAAACTGACAGCAGTCTACATCAGAAAAATGTCCACTAAATAATCGCAATGACTGATAATTATCTGTTGACCATAATCTTGCTGTGCGATCTCTACTAGCAGTGGCAAAATAATAACCATGTAAACTAAACTTTACATCCCACACTGGATGATAACTTCCTTTATATGCTACTACACATGTCCACAATAATAAACTCCAAAGTCTAATCGTACAGTCTTCTGAACATGACAATAATAGTGTTTTATCCGGACTAAATGACACTTGATATACAGGACCATAATGTCCGAGCAAAGTGCGAGTGCTTTCAGCTGACCTATCATCAAGAATTCTATGCATTACATCATCTGCTTCAAGATCAATGTCCAATAGTTGATCAGCTGTTTTCATGGCACGAAGTTTTTGAGGTACTAGGCTCCAAACTCGCACTCGACTATTAACCAAGCCAACAGCTAACATTGTTGCATCATCACTAATTGTTGCACAATTTACACCATTGGAGCAATTTAATAATGTATAACAACATACAGATGGCAATGCTTCTGGACCTAATGCTACTCTTTTGGAAGAATCTAAAACTGCTTGAACCTTTATTTTTTTATCAATCTGAAAAACAAAATTTTCTTTAAAAACATTATTGTTTTTTTTTTAAATAAGTGCTTCCTGTAGTAGTTCTAATATTTCTAAAATAAATAATTTTGAATCCAGATATCTCTACTTAAAACAAAAAATAATTAAATAACTTATTTAAAAATTAAATAGAAACCTATAAGACTAATTTTGATTAGTATTAAATATAATGTACATTTTTGTGTTTAAAAATGGTACAATTGGAAAATATTTAGTTAACGTATGTTGCATCCACATAGTGAAATTGCTCATTTAATGAACTGGTTGTGCAGATCATGAATCTTGACAAAAATACAATATATAAACATCTATTTAATGAAATAGACAGTACCTCCTAATTTTACATATGAGTAATTATTATAAGTTATTTAAGTTATACAAAAATATAACAATGAATTATATTTTATAAAATATATTTACATTATTTATAAATTATATAAACCATACTTTTTTATATCAATAAAGATAATAATGTTGCACCTGTACTCTATATTAGGTGAGAAATCAAATTAAATTTTGTTAATATCACATCCAATTATTAAACAAATGGCTCCTTATAGGATACCTATGTATATAAATATAAAATTGGAAAAAAAATAACAGACCAGAAACTCCTTGTCAATCAAGTAGATGAGCATGTTTTAAAAATAATACACAATGTCGGTATCATAACTAACTGTCGTGCAAAAATAAATTATAAAATAAGTAGAAAAAATGTATAATTCATAATTTAAAGATAATTAAAATGTATTTATTATCTATCTTTCTTATTTATAAATAATATGTATGGTTTATTAAAAATATAATATATTGTTATATTTTTGTATAGTTTAAATAATAATAATAATTACATTAAGTGTACAATATAGGTATTGTACATTTCATGAATGGATGTCTAAATAACGTATTTTCATCAAATTTCACTATTATTTTAAATAATTTTTAGATTCTGAATAGAGCTAGAAATGTATTAGGGTTTGTAATGATTTTTTTTTTTTATGTAAACACTTTTTTTTATCAGAAAGCTTACTCAAATTATCAAATATAACACCTTTTATGGAAGGAAATGTTCTCTGGGTAGTACTTTAGAGATGTTACTTTTTGAAATTCTCATTAATATTTAAAATAACGAGGAAAACCTGGTGCTTTAGGTTAGAAAAGATTGAAAGATTAAAAATAAGGTCGTCATTATTAAGTTTTTATTATTTTAATCTTTTTTAAACAATCATTGTTGTCATGGAAATTGTTGAAATCATTTTACCATAATATAATATATATATATATTATTTGATACAGCAACACTACTAACTAAACTCCACTCAGAAATATTTATTTGTTAGCAATGGTATATCGTTGCTTACAAATATATATTAAATTCCCGTCTGTATCCTACCTTCCCAACTTCCCACCCACTAAAGTGGCTGTGTCTATGTGCGAAGTATGTTTGTCCCTTTTTTTTACTTTATGTTTCATTAAATATATAATTGATTCTTACTAAAATAGTGGAATGTTTATATAAATCACATTAACTTCCTAACTGCATCAATTATATTATGATAGTCTAAGTACTTACTACAAAAAATTAACATTTTGAATTGAAAAAAAAAATAAGTAGGTAGCTTATTTAATTTACTAAGTGCTAAGACATTTTAAGATTATTTAATACCGTTTTACTTGTTAATACTTGAATACCTAAAAACTTTCTATTAATATGTTTTATTCAATATTTACCTCTCTTAATTGTGGTAATGGCATCCTATCCATAGGTGGAGCATTAGGATCAATTTTAGTTTTTTTTGTTAATAAAATATTGCTCTTAGATTTTTTTTTTTTTGGTTTTTCACCTTCTTGAGTTTCTTCTTCATCATCATCTAAATTTACTGTGGCAGCTGCCGTTTGTAAGTCTGGTTCCTTCATTAACCCATAAAATATTTTATATTTGTTATCTTGTCGAGTTCCTTCGCCAATCATACCTCCTGCGACTGCATCTATCTGTTGTTTATTTCTAGCTATCCCTTCATAAACATCAAAAAATAAATTTTCTTGAACAATTTCCAGCAAGACGGTTTGTTTTTTTTCTTTTAGATGGCGTTTCAAAAGAGATAATGTGTCTCTTGACATCCGAACAACAAATTCATTTGATTTATAACTGCTTATTAATGTACTATCATTTAGTTCTTCTTTTTTCGTAACTATTGCCAAGTTTTGGATGTCAGCTTGGTAGTATGATTCTTGTCCTGGTCCAAACTTGTGCATAAATTGTACAGCTTCAGCTTCGTGGCCATTACAAACAAGATCCAAATACATGTGCACAAATACAGGATATAAAACACAACCTAACTCATGTTTGTAAATATCTAATGATGTGTCAATAAATTTTGATAGAGTTATATAAGCAGTTTCATATATAGTTGGATCTCCTTGAGATTTATATACATTTAGAGCATTATTGATATCAAGTTCTGACGTGTTGTAAACAGGATCTGTCAAATTTGCTTCTTTTTTCAACGTTTCAGCAGTAGAATTTAAATTATACTTTTTGAGAATTTTCAACGCAACACATAAATTGGTTTTTTTATCATCAGGTTCTTTAGGGATTTCATCGACGACCACTGGTTTGATGTCTGGTTTAATATCTTCTTCCATTTTATTGTCAATTGGAAATATATATTTATTATAAAATATAACGATTAAATGTACAATAAACGAAACGTTAAATTTAATTTTTACAATAACTGACAACTGTAACGTAATTTTGTCAATTTGTGTAATATATTTATTCCATGGTAGTGTTAAAAATGTGTAAACAAAATAATTCACGATAAGAGTTTTATACAGTGTGGACAGTTCGTACATTCCTAAAAATACTTCTATGGACTATACGGACAAGTTGCTGTTATTACTAAAAATCGTAGACATAATAGGTAGTAGTATGAAGTACCATTGATATAGAATAGACTTCTATAATTAATGGTAATATTAATAGTATTAATTATTATATATTAGACTTATGAGACATAGGTTTTAAACACAAATTGTCTACTTTTAATTTGATAACAAGTGATTTTATTCTAAAACCAAAATTAAAGGAGTTCTACGTAGTCTGTGTATGGAAGATTTTTTTTATATTGCCTGTTAGTTGGATTGAGACAGCAGAGTGTTTTATAAATAGGTTCGTAACATAATAACCGTCTTACACAAAATTTTTATGAGCAACAAATGTTTTAACGTTGTCTAAACACGATATTATCTAGTAATAATACAAAAGAAAATAAAATTCGAAAAAAGAACTAATATTTTAAAAGCAAAACAAATTATACACTCTTTTCCTAAAATATGACGAAAAATACAAAATAAATATTGTTTTATGTAGAGTATATAGGCATCATTTGAAGTAAAATCAAGGGGTAGCAAGCATATTGAATAATATTTTTAATTTAGTTGTGGTCTAATGAAGTGTCCCTCACTTCATTAGTCGATTTATCATCAATCAGGTTCTAGTTAATTGTTCATTAGAATTATAAGGTGAACAAATTTAGAAATGCAAATAATCAGTGGACTGATCTCTATGTACCTTCAAATTCAATAAAGTCGATGAAATAATTTTTAAATTCGTGTAATTATTATAGGTATTATTGACAAAAAAAAAAAAAAACAAGAATATTGTATTTTTTTTAAAGATTACTCAAAGGATATAGTAGCTATTGATTTTTAACCTTGATAAAAATGGTGTGGTAGCAGCAGTTGCTATCCCTCACTACTCCGTAAAGACGCCTATGGTTGATTAATATTCATTAATTATATATACATTTATATTGTACATTGTAGTGTATATTTAATTAATAGTATTGATATAATTCGTGAATACCTATGTGTAATGTGCAATTTGTATACTATTGCATGAACTTATTAATACTACTATGTAGTCGGCTCATACTTACCTATTTTAGATATCAAATTTGATTGTAAAAGTAATATTTTCAAATCCTTACACCAATTTTGTAAATTTTCTATTTTAGTAATATCTTCCTGGTGTAGAGCTATCTCTTCCAAAGTACCAATCTCGCCTTCGTTGTGTTCGGAACGTTTCCTTATAAGCTCTATAGTGACTAAAAAAAAATGATAAATATAAGATAGGTAGGTATCCTACTAAATAACTAATTTACTTTATAAAATCATAAACCATATTATATTTTTGTTGAAATCGGATTTCAAACAGAGTAGACAGTGACGTAGCCAGGTTGAGTTTGAGTGTTGTAACCCTCCACTACATTGATTTTTTTAGCATAAAGGTAAGGTTTAGAAGGTAAACCCATAAACCTCTTAGATTCTCCACTAATGACTCCTCTATTGATAAATCCCGGCTACATCACTGAAAGTACCTAAGTACCAATTAAATAGTTTTCCTAACTTATGAATATCTACCTAGTACCGAATTAATTAAATTTAGTTTATAGTGTTTTACGTACAATAATTTTATTAAGTAATTTTTATTTTAGATTTGGAGCGTAGTGAGACATATATTGGTTTTACAGTGATGTTTATTATTTTTTTTACTATTATTATATATATTTGTTTAATATTCTATGAACAACTTTTATTACTAGAAATCCTGCTCAGACGTATTAAGTGTAGGCACTTTTTCTGAAAGGAAATTGTATTCAGTTGATACTTTAAGTATTACTACTTAATTACTTACTAAGTGTATTTAAAGGTATCATGGTTTTCATTATAATTAGGAAAAAACGTAGGGAAATCGAGAAAATGCATGTACAATGTACATGTATAAAAGAAATTTCGCTTCAAATCGTTTTTCGTTGAGTACATGAATAGAGTTCTTTATATCCTACTTTCCCAACTTTTCACCAACAACAGTGGCCTATCAATCGTGCGAAGTATGTCAGTCTTTTTTATATTTTAATTACATTTTTTTTTCTTTACCGTAGGTAGTTATTAATTTTTATCCAATGTTTTTAAAATGAATGACTGATTATCTAACACATACATATATATATATATATATAAATACTAATGATATGTATTGTTAGTTTTTAACCTTGAATTACCGATACATGTGGACACCTTAAAGCCTTAAACGATTGTTATTTTTAAACTGATTTTTAGTACCTAGATATAAAACATACATACTTAAGGTTATTAAAAAGCTCGGGCGATAGAGAAAAAATTAGCAAAGTGTGTGTCATTATAGAGTAGCACTATGGTAAGTAACTATATATTTATAACATGTTTAGTTCAATATTCACATGACCAGTTAACATATTTTTTTTAAATTAATTTTCGTTGAAAGTATTTAGTATGTGTTACTTTCTTGAATTTTTTTACAATTTTAAATCACACAGTTGGGAAATTAAAGAGGGAGCATATATTATCGACTTATAAGTTATAAGTTGAGAAACATTCATCTGTATATAAATTTTGTCAATAACTCGTAGGTACCACAATACGATGAGAGGCGCGAATACTATAATTAATCGTCATTTTTCGGTTTTATGCATTTATGAAATAACACCTACTGGTTTTATTATGATTTGTATATTTTTTTTTTGTGTGTCAAAACAACTTTTTGAAGAAAAATGTTGTTCTGATACATAAAATGTAGCACCTTTTCTGAAAGGAAATTTGTATCTAGTTAGTGCGTTAGAGAGATCATTTTTTGATTTTCCATGTGGTTTTAAAAATAACTGAGAAAACCCGAAAGAAAACTGTTGAAAAAATAGCAATTAATATTTACGGGACGCCGCGGCGTTGCCGATTTTATTATTTTTAATAGTTCTGTTTTTGTTACGGAACCCTAAAAAAAACATCGTTTTATATGTTTTGAGTATTTTATCAGAACCATGGTAGGCATTTTGATTTGGATGGTAAGCGTACCTACGTAAATCAATAATAACATAGTTACCTGTAACAATATAGTTCCAAGGGACATTTTATTTATAATTATTAAAGTAGCCGTAAACAATCTATTTATACGGAATACAGATATATTTTTATGAAATCATTTTTGTATTGTTTGGAAAACGTTTAAAACCCGAATAATATATTTGCATCGTCAACCAAACAATAACAACAAGGGAATAAGCTATTTATATATTATTATTCAGTTAGATAACAACTCATTTTAGATTTGCGTAGGTAAATAAAAGTGCATAATACTATACACGCACACGTCACACGCGATAAACGCCATTAGCCATTATAGTAAACATGTTTTTAATTCAAGATAAATGTATTGATTGCGTTTAGCAATAAGTAATATACTGCCGAACACACGTCAGCTTATATTATAGTAATATTATATTATACGGGAACCAATAAAAACCACCCGCAATCGAAGGACAAATGAGGATACTAATTGCTAATATTATCATCTCTGTTTGGACTTATATGTTTAATTGGTACCTAGGTATTTACAGCACGAAAATACAGATTATTAAAATTGAAAAATATAATATAGGTTATTAGGATCACAAAAATCACGAGTCCCCTCTCGAAAAATCGTCTATGGGTGCCCTTGAAATATCTGGGTCTGAGGCTATATAATACGTGCTTGCCTACCTGCATGCCTATCATATTTTAATTTGAAAATACGTATCGTACCTATACTGCATACTATAATTAATTTTGTATGTAGCTCAAATAGTCAAGTATATCTTTATGATTCATTAATTTTTAATTGACGAGTGGTCAGATCGTGTTATTCTGGTAAAGGTAACTAACTAACTTACCGATCTTTTGAAAATTTAAAGGAAAATAATGGTACGAGTGAATTATTATTATTATACTCAACACTTCAACTCGTGATTTAGGTAAGTCCATACAAGTAGGTAGATTACCAATAAAAACTGAGACTATTGTATAGCTCGTCAAAAATATAAAACAAATATTTGAACCAAGTAATTAATAGGTATCCATCTATCTATCATTATGATGATATTATCTTCACCGCAACTCTTGCACGGTCTTCATCTGTTTAACTAAAACCTGTTGGCTAATTACAACATTGTGGAAAAAAATACATAAAATTATTAAGGCTAGTTTATGCAATTTTTTACAGGTTGTTTTTTTCTGATAGTAATATGTACCTATAACTTGGGTACATTATAACCATTAATTACCTACCTACCCTATAAAAGTACAATACGTTATAACCATGGCTATAACTAGGTAGTTAGGAACCTATGTAGATTGTATACTTTAATTATTATTGTACCTACATGTTTAATTTCATTTTTTAAACAACAAAAAATAAAATAAACAACATACTTACTGTTGGCCATTGTGTATTGCTTGGGCTTGATTAAACAAAATATAATATTATATTGACGGAAAAACATGAAGTTTTAATATCCGATAGTTTATCCGTTGCTAAGGAGCTTAACTTCTTTTTTTCATCAAATAATCCTGAGATAGAATCGTTTTTAATTGTTTATTCCATGCACTATGTACGTTTTTTATTTTTATCACTTTGGTGTTATCAATTGTTATCGTTGTACTTTATCCACCAGAAACTACACGACCTTTCCACGAGTTTTTTCCCCTCATATTATAGGTACCCACTTTTTTTTTTGTAAATATAAATAATCTTTTGTCCGTTTCGGCGGTCTCTTTCGTGAAGCTATACGGTAGTTTTTAAAGATACCTGTACCCAAAAACATGTTTACAGTAACTTAGTTCGTGAAAGTGTGATGCAATTTTGTGTTGCCAGTTCAATTATTACTATCGTTCACCTATTTTCCAATATCGTTGTTATGCATTAGTTGTTTGTCCACGATGGCTGCTAAAATACAACCATTCGATCCTCCAAGTTCTGCTAGTTCCGATAGGTAATTCATACTGGTTTTGAGTGATAACTAATATATTTTAATTTAAATATATTATATATAATAGGTTTTAGTAAAATGAAAATTAAAAAATTATTAGCAACAATTAAAATATTTAGTTGATTAATTAAGTGAATACCTATGTAATTGTTGATCTTTTACAGTTTATAAACTTTCTAATCATTTAATGATACTGATTTTTTTTAAATATGTGTATTTGACAGTTGTTTTTGTGTTAATAAATCATTTATATATTATCTTGAAACATCAACGAAATGACCTACTTTCTTAATTTAGTAACATTTGTTTTTTTCATAACAAATCAGTTTGTTATATTAACTTTCAATTGTTTTTAACTCAAATTGTATTATGATCAATCTATACATATGTTAAAAATAAAAAAATGAAAAATACAAATTACAAAACAAGTAATTTCTGTATTTATTTCCAGTGATTTGACCGAATATCGAGATTTAGTTGGTGACATTTCAATAGCAATAGATAATGATGATGAAGAAAGTGATAGTATAATCTCATCTAGTATGTCACCATCAAAAACACCAACTACAGCTCCTTCCACTGGTAATACATTATTATTAATATTAATAATAATATTATGTAAATTCTATTAAATATTGTTTAATTGCTGCAAGATACACATGTTCAACAATTTAATTGTGACAAGTTAAATAGTTATTTTTATTGGTAAATGCTGATGCAATCCTTATTATAAATTAGTTGTTCTGAAATTCATATGTATTTTTATGAACTAGATAATTATACTATTAAACAAACATAGACATTTTAATTAATTGCCGACCACAGTAATCTACTCATAGATATTTGTGTTGCCGACTTATGTGTAACTACTTATTAAATAGTCACTACTGTTATTTTTGTTAAGATAATAATAATGTACTCTTACTGTGATGTAGTATTGGTGAAATCGCCTCGGTCAACCTTACGGCAAAGGACAACGTCTGTCAGCCAGTCGACTAAAA
Source organism: Cinara cedri (assembly GCA_902439185.1). Lineage (NCBI taxonomy): Eukaryota > Metazoa > Arthropoda > Insecta > Hemiptera > Aphididae > Cinara > Cinara cedri. The sequence continues at coordinate 721,732 of CABPRJ010000957.1, read as the reverse complement.
AAACAGCTACAGAATCAGTTTTACAGTCACATACTCGCACAATTTATACAGCTGGTCGGCCACCATGGTATAATACTGCTGGACAACAAGTAGAACCATTTGTTATTGGTGTGTTCCTATAAAAATTATTGAATTGGATATGAATAGTTGGCGTTTTTTTTTTTGTAACAAATGCAATATCACTAGACGTATAATTTGTCATGTAGCTAATTAAGTGTATACACCATAATATTTAGGTGTATGTGGTGGAAGTGCTTCTGGGAAAACAACTGTGGCTAGAAAAATAATAGAATCATTAAATGTACCATGGGTTGTATTGCTTAGCATGGATTCATTTTATAAGGTTTAATTTAATAGTAACTGTTATTAAATTAATAAATGTCAAAATGTTTCATATTATTAACACAACATTTATAATAAATAATTAGGTATTAACTGAAGAACAACACGAGAAAGCTGCCCATAACGAGTATAATTTTGATCATCCAGATGCATTTGATTTTGAACTTTTAATTGAAACTTTACAAAGATTGAAGGATGGCAAGAAAGTTGAAGTGCCCATTTATAATTTTGTAACGCATGCTAGAGAAACTAAAACTGTAAGCATTTAATTGCTTCCTTATTATAGTAATTTATAAACAGAAATGTCTAAATTTAATGTTTTAATATTTTGTCACTGTTAGTTGAATGTTGACAAAATATTAGTTTGTCGTAAAACTATCATTTAGTGTAATGTTAGGCATGGTTATAAAGAACAGGTTAAACATCTACTATCCAGAACAAATTATGATTGGTGTAGTTCACGAAACTTCTTCATGGGTCCTAAATAGTGTAAAATTTCTATATATTTATATGGGTACACAATACTAACTAATTTATCTTTTATTTAATGAAAAAATTGGGTTATCATTTATAATTTATTTCTAGGGCCAGAAATGTAATTTTCCATTAAACCTAAAAACGTACTAAAAAAAAAAAAAAAAAAAAAATGATAATAGAATCTTATTTTCATTTAAGAATACACAAAATAAAATTTGTAATAAAACGAGCATCAAACAACAACCTTGGGAAAACTGTACTAAGTTTATTGAAATCAAAGCTTTAATTATAGCACTCTTTTAGTAAATGTATACTCTATAAAATATTTTCTGAAAATTGGAATTCAGAAAATAGATCCCTATCATGGTTATAATTTATAAAGAACAGATTAGCTGTCTATAAGTAATTTGTTATTTTTTTTTTGGTTGAATTATTATTATTTTATTTATATTTATCAATTTTTCGAAATTGTTTTAAATTTTCAGAAAATATTCTATGTATTATTTATTAAAATCATTTTATTATAAAACAGTTTATTATTTTTAATAAATAAAAGATAAATTAATTATAATATTATTACCATTTAAAAACATAAATTTAACACTATTCACTGATGGTTTATGGTGGTAAACTATATCCATCATAACAAGCTCTGACCCTAAACAGACGTATACAAATCTTAAAGTGATGGTTACATTTGTTCTTTGTAATTGGGATATAAGGTAAACTATTGCTAACTGTTACTACTGGTATTTCAAGGTATTCAACTTTTGGTTAGTAATCAATAAATTAAGTAAGGAATTTTATTTAAGTTAAATTATTAATCCTAGTTAATTTATTTTCAAACCTTAAATTATTATTTTGATTTATATTAGTTGTTGTTATTTCAACCCACAGAACTAATGAAAATCATAAAGCAAATGAATTGTTTACAAATAATTATTCTATTAATTGATTTTAGAAAACAATGTATGGCGCTAATGTTATAATATTTGAAGGAATTATGGCATTTTATAATTTAGTAGTTTTGGAGGTAAGTAATATTTATTTGAATAAATTATCGAGTTAAGAATTAGTTAAATGTTCAGTTGATACATTTATACATTATTCTCATTATTTTATATTATACTTTATTTGTTTGGACAAAAATTAATTGATTTTTAGTAAAACATTTACCTAATTATTTATATAAAATCAAATGTTTATTTTATTTTGTATTTTTACAGTTACTGGACATGAAAGTATTTGTAGATACCGATTCTGATATCAGATTGGCAAGAAGATTAAAAAGAGATATATCTCAAAGAGGCAGAGATCTTCAAGGTGTTTTAAAACAGTATTGCAATATGGTGAAACCATCATTTTCACATTATATTGCTCCATCCATGATTCATGCTGATATTATTGTTCCTCGTGGTGGTGATAACACTGTTGCCATAGAATTAATTGTTCGACATGTTCATAAACAACTACAAGCGGTGAGTTAATTTATTTTTATAATTTTTGTCAGAACTCGCAAGTATAAATTTTAATATAGTATAATATAATTCATAAAATATAAGTTTCTAATTTTCATAGCCTAAATTAATACAAAAATATAATAAATACATTATTTTATTTAATTGGTTAATTAGAGTATTATATATTATATTAGTATACCCATTATTATTGTATTGTTAACGTTTGTAGTATTTGGTAACTTTTGCAATTAAAAATTTGATGATGTTTTTAAAGTTGTTATTAAACAATTTTATCATAGATATACATTTTTACTTGAATTATTTTAATATAATTAGAAAATATTAATTAAACTTAAAACTACAGTAAAAAAGTTAAACAAAATATTATGTTGAGTTAGATAATAGAGTTCATATATTAAAATAAATAAATCATTTCAAACAAAATATACTTTATACTAAGTATACTTCATAATAATCATAAAACATATTTGTTATTTATTTATAAACACAAATTAACTTAGAATATTAATAACTAGAAATTTTAATTTTATAATGTAAAAAAAAGTATAATTTTTGTATGTAGTGTTATTAATGATACTGTTAATGTAATGTTATATTTGGTGAATTGAATTTTGATTTTGTTGTCGTTAAAAGTGGTTCTGCTTTTGATATGAAAATTGAGTATGCGATTATTCAATGTATTCAATCTATTATACATTTAAAAATATAATTTTTTGTCTATTAAGCAGTAATAAGTATTCATGTAATAAACACTTATAGTATAAACACTATTCATCGTTGTGTTTCAGATTAGTAAAACATGCAATTAGTAGTATTTTATCTGTTAAAAAATTTTAAATATTGTTTGGATTTGGGAAAGTTATTGTTTTGAATAAACTAATTATATTAGTAAGCATGTTATAGTTGATTAAAAGTGAATACTATTGTAATCTGAAAACAATATTTTGCAATTATTTTAATGTTTTTGTAATATTTGAAAATAATAACCAACAGCTACCTTCAAAATTTAGTCTAAGTGAGACAAAAATTAATTGTGATTATTTTGTGAAAATTTGAATAAATTCTTGTAAATCGTGTGTAATTAATATTGATAAGTAATATTCTTTCATGAATTGATTTTTACATTATTTAAAATTTATTAATTTAAATTATTATTTAAGTTTTTTTTTTTTTTTATTTCAAAATACTTGGTGTGCTATTTAGGTTGTTCTAGTATAATATTTATATATATGTTTATTTGTTAGTTTCTAGATTGTAATATTATTTATATTTTAAATTTGTAACTTAAAGATAGTTTAAGGTCGAAATTAGTTACCATTTTAAATGTATAATACTTAAGGCAGTCTAGGTTGTTATTATTTATAATTTATGTTCAACTATACATTTATTATTATTAATTAATATATTTACCAAGTTGTGGTCTGTATACTAAGCTACATGTGGTCTTTGAATGGTAAAACATTACATTAACTTGTTCAACTATTATTTTACGAGCAGTGCAGTTATTTAGTTATTACTGTGTGATCATAATACTTCTGGTATGTGTATGTGCAATACAATTTATTTTTTTTTTTAAATTGCAACACTATTTTTGTTCTGTAGATTTGGGTATGATATTTTTTTATTAAATTTTTGTTTGCAAAGTATTTTTCAGTTAAAAAATTGACTAAGTTTAAGTAAGTCGAATTTGAGTTTATATAATGTATAGTTAGTTTTGAATATAATTTGAACTTATACATTTAATTGTTAATTTAACAAATACAGTTAACAAAATAAAAAAAATAAAAACAACAACACGCACCAAAAATAATATTTAATTATGATACTTATTTTATTATTTATATTGGTCAAAAGTTAAAATTTCATAAAAAAAAAAAAAAAAATGCATTAACTCAAATTTGTTTGACTCTTAGTAACTTGAGATCAATTTTGTAATCAGAAAAAACTTTTTATGTAAACATTGTTTTTAAAATTAAATATTCTACCTCAAATCTTTCATACGTTATTTAATAATCATATATTTCAATTGAAAAAAAAATGTATAGTAATAATTTGAATGCAAATATCCATTCAAAATTTCAAATATATTTTATTTTTTGTAAATCAAAATGTTATTACTGTTATCAAAATTTGTTTAACTTCAATTAAATGCTAAATATTCTATTAGCATTCTTTTTAAAGTAAAAAATTGATTATTTATATTTTTAAATTTGAAAAATTAAACATGATATTACATTCCTAATATAATAATGATCACCATATATTTTTATTATTTTTGCAGTTTATTGAAATCTCAAAACTTGTTTTACTATGAATTATGAGAATTAAAAAAATTACATTTTAATTTTAATGTAGCATATCAACCTTGGCAATTATTTTATTTTATCTAATTGAATTTGTAGTACTTCATTAAATTTACAACATTTTAATAAACCAAAATATATCTAAAGTAATTAATATTGTATTTAGCATCGTATTTCCATGTCTACTAATATAATACATTATTATTATTATTATTATTTTAGTTTATTACACATGATTTGTTTAATAACACTTAAATAGTATCAGTTCATTGTTTGCTTGTTAATAAATAGTCTATAATCGTTTAAACATGTTATCAATGATAAGCTGATTTATGTATATTCTTATAATCACTGTTAATAGGATCATTTAATATATTATCATTGTAATATTATACACAATATGGTTTCAGTTTTAGTTTAAATATCAAACAATCATAAATTAGCAAAGTAGACCATTAGTTTCTCAGTTTTACATTTTAAGGAACAAATTAAAAATGTGAGTGTATACTCTATAAAAAAATTTGTTTTTCATTTAAGTTTTTATAAAAATATATTATTAATTATTATTATTTTATGTTATGTTTAATGTTATAGCGAGGATTCAAATTACGAGAAACACTTGCAATGTCATACATAGGTCAACCTTTACCCAGTTCTATACATCTATTGCCATCCACACCCCAAACTCAAGGTTTACATACGTTTATTCGAAATAAGGAGACGCCTAAGGATGAGTTTATATTTTATTCCAAACGGCTTATTAGATTAGTTATTGAGTTTGCACTATCACTATTGCCATTTAAAGTAAACTACATTTTTGTTTTCTTGCAATTTAATGGAAAAGTATTTTTAATTTATTATTTGTTTGTACCTAAATAGGATGTTATTGTAGACACTCCACAGTGCATACCATACTCTGGCAAAAGATGTGCTAGTGATAAGATATGTGGTGTTTCAATTTTAAGAGCTGGAGAAACAATGGAACAAGCGGTTTGTGATGTTTGTAAAGATATTCGTATTGGGAAAATTCTGATTCAAACAAATAGATCTACTGGAGAACCAGAAGTGTGTAATTTAAATTTTTATTTTGGTTTATATAATAAGTATACAAAATTTTCATGTTTAGCTTTATTATTTGCGTCTACCTAAAGATATTAAAGACTATATGGTTATTTTGATGGACGCCACAGTGGCTACTGGTGCAGCCGCAATGATGGCCATTAGAGTACTTTTAGATCATGATGTTCCTGAAGATAATATTTTATTGGTATCGTTACTAATGGCTGAATCTGGTATGTAAAATATATTGTCAAGTATAATGTAACAGTAGTAATAATATTGTTAAATGTTTTTAAATATTTTTTTTAGGGGTGCACACAATTGCATATGCATTTCCTCAAGTGCGCATCGTTACATCAGCCGTCGACCCAGAAATTAATGAAAAGTTTCATGTTTTACCTGGAATTGGCAATTTTGGTGATAGATATTTTGGTACTGAACCAGAAGAGTACTTATCCAGTTAATAATGTACATAATTGGACACTTTGATTGCTTATATTTTACTCCTAGTTTGTGATTATTAATTTACTATTATTTTTTCCAACTATTAATATCTCATTACAGTATCTATTACTATAAATATTTGAATTAAATGTACTTAGCAAAATTTAAAGACTTTTAGTATTAAATTAATTATCAAAGTATTTAACAATACAATACAATCTATTTTATCAATAAAAGATACCTAATTTTAAGAATTCTGATGTTTTGTATTTTTGTTTGTTTGAACTTTATCACTTTTATTATTTCAAAATTATGATTTTTTCAGTGGTAATTTTGAAAAAATAATGGTTGTTTGTGTGAAAAATTGTATTTCACAGTTAAGATGCTACAACCATAAACGGTTTCATCAAGTCTAAAAAATATACTTAATTATAACTAAGCAATTTTAACTCAAGAAGGGGAAAATTCTAAAATAATTATTTTCAAAACATGCACTTAACAGTACTTATTGTGTAATTTATAACTGAAATTGTATGTTCAATACACAAATAATTCGATAAATTATTGGTACACATGCACGTTTTCGTTTTTAGTATTTCAATATTCAATAATAATTTGAGCTGTAGCTCGAGGCAAGTCTGGACAAAGATAATATTATATTTAAATTATAACCAGCATCATTAGGAAGACAAAGGGATAGAAATATTATTCATTGTTAAAAATAATATAAAAAAAAAAAACTTGAAAATACGCCTTGTGAGGGAGTTAACATCAGTAATGATAGGAGGATAGGTATCATTATAATAATATCATGTAATATGCGAAATTCAGTATTGATTAAATATTTTATTTTAACATTGTAACACCGTAGTGAATTGCTAGTAAAAAAGAAAGGTAATATAATGAGGACGGGTGCAGCCACTGATGTAGGTGGGAAATTAGGAAGGTAGGATATAGACCAGAATTTAATGCATATCTGTAAGTAATGATAAACCATTACTTACGAAAAAAAAAGGATTTTGAGCAGAGTGCAGTTGATAGTGATGTTTTGTCAACAATATATGTCATTTTATAGTAAAAAAAATAGTAAATAGTCTTTATACATTTTATTAAGTAAAATTTGTTTATTTTGTACCGATTTTCCCATATTCCCACGTTTTGCCCGGTTTTCCCATGCTTTATCCAGGTTTTTCAATTTTGATGAGAAAATCAAAAAATGACCTCCTTTAAGTACCTCCTCACGCCGATTTCCTTTCAGAAAAGGTGCTACACGTAGAAATAGGGTGTACACTGATGATTACCATCGATTTCGTAATATTTTTTATAATATACTTTCTCTTGCACGGGAAAATGGGTGAGATATAAGTACAGACATTTAACGGTGATCGAGTGTTGGAATTTCGAACTAAATTTTACGGGGAATCTTTGCCGTTCACGGGTCATCCTAAAATACCCAATTACAGATCTCTCGCCATAATTTATTGGCGATTTTAGTAGGTAACGCAGTAATACATTATACCTTCGAGAATGGGATGTACAAATCGAGAATTAACAGCAAAGACAAACCATCGTGGCATAGTTTCATAGTACTATAAACAGAATTAATTATTCTAGTACATACCTACCTAACACGCAGGGGTTAGATGCGAATTAAATTCCTAATTTAATTGGTATCGTATTAATAAAATTATTGTAAAATATGGAAACTAATAGGTAGGTACTTATGTAGTTATGTCTACACAATTAACACTAGGATTGTAAACTCAATCAAGTCATATTATAGATCAACACATAGATATTAATACATTACACATTTTTGGCTAAAGGAACATAATATTAAATCATTAAACACAAACACACGCGGCGCGCCTCTGCAACCTGTCAGTGTTTGAAATAGGTACCTATTTAAGTTATTAACATAAATCGATAGTTATCGAGGTTAGAGAATATCGAGGTGAAGCACGACTTTTCGGTAAAAGTGCCTGTACAATGTGTTTTGCTCGTTTAAAAATGATTGACGTCATTAATATAAGTAGGTATATCTACCAGAAAAAAAAAATATAGTTAGTACGCCCTTATAAATTATAAGTAAATATAAGTATTATGTAGGCATGCATAATATCATTACATATCGAATTAATTGATTCTCTGATATGATTAAAATTGTACTTATCACTTCTCGCTCAAAATACCGAGCTTAAAATTTAATAGCATATAATAATAGTTTGCAAATTGTATGTTACAGTTTTAAGTAGAATTTGAGAGAATTAAGTGCGAAGTGTTTTGAACATAACCGTTGGAAATTCAAATCTTTATACATAGAACCGCAAGAAGCGGAAATCAAACGCGAATAGAAAATTTCGAGTTGTGTTTTTTATCCCTAAAATCGTTTTGGACTGACTCTTGTGATTTTAGAAACCGTCAGTTAATTGTTGTCGTCCTATAAACAAAAATAAACTTCTCGACTTGATATGTCGTATTTCGAATTAACGGGGTTTGAATGACCCAAGTTGAAATTTCAGAACGACGAATTTTAAGGCTTTAAGCCATTAGCATTACAAAAATCGATGAAAAATAAATCCAATCTCACGTTTCACAAATCGTTCAATTCGAAAAACGTCATCCGAATATCCGAGCAACGGAGGATTTAATATTTTATTGTGTCACAGCTAGTACCTAATATACATGGTGTTTCAAAAGACTTCATTCGATTACGATTTACGACTTGATATAGTTCAGCGATCGCCAATCGCAGGTAAACGACCCATATACTAATGGAATGGACGATAAAATCTATTGGTTTTATTATATGATGTATTTTGCTGTCTGTAAACACTTCTCTACCGAAAATGTTGTTTCAATCTAAAAACGACAAGTTTTATTTTGTGTTGCATTTTCGATCTACTTGGTGAATAAGTAATTCGTTTTTAGATTTTTAGAACAGGTTTTTATAACAATTGGAAAAATTCGGAAAAAGAAGTAAAATAAAACCTATAAATACATCCTTAATAATTTTGTTATTTTAAACAGTTTCTAATTTTTTTTTTAACCAGAAATATTGCTCCAAATTTTAAGAGTAAGAAATAAAGAAAATGTTGTCTAGTGTCTAAGTAAAAAATTCTTTTTTTGATTTTCCGTGTAGTTTTTTAATAATTGGAAAAAAACGGAAAAGTAGATACGAAAATAGCGGTTTCACTTTGTTATTCGGTTAAAAATATTCGTAGAGACCCGAAATTTACACAGCATACTTATATTGGTATTTTTTAGACGTGGTTCAATTCACGGAATTCAGACCTACCTCGTAAAACTGCCACTGCTTGTGTGCCTCTAAAATGATTAGCAAACTGCTGTCAGTTTGTTTCGTGATGGCGACTCATCCGTAATAAAAAGCATTTCGGGTCATTCAGTTTTGCTTAAAGAATTCAACATTGACATCAAACGTTCCAAGAAAGTGGTTGTTTGTGTGCACAAAAACATGAAATTTAAATACTGTATAGATGTATGCCAGCTGGCCAGTGAGTGACATTTCGGACATTTTATAACGAAACTAATTAAAACTTGATTACTATAAGATTAGTTTGTTTTCTTCATCCCATCACTGTACTTCCATTTTTTAGACAATTATGCATTTTTTTGAAATAGGACAAAGACGTTTGAAACACCGTGTATTATTATATTTTTTCGGCAACTCAGACAAATGACGATCAATAAATTCTGAAAACCGCGGCATGCATCACGCGCGTGTTCAATTATCTCTATATAACTATAAAATATATAGGTAGTTTCCGGACGAAACTTTCCGAAGTTTTTCGATAGTATATGTACGAAAAGAGTAAAGTTAAAACAATAACACATACACACACACACACACACACACACACACACACCATTGTAAAATTATAGTGACTCAACCGTTGCTCCTCGCTGGAAATCTAATATTTACCTATATAATAATCATATCCAAGATCCAACAAAAAAATTACTTCAACCTTGAGTGCAAAAATATCTACATTTTTTTTTTTTTGAAAAAAGAATATAAATTTAATATTACACTATTCCAATAAAAAAGTTTAGGGTGGTAAAAAAATGTTTTCTACATTACCTATCTATATGAAGTTTCAGAATTTGAACTTTGTATAATAAGGGAGAAGTTTAAATAATAACAAACAAATTTTCGTTTTCCTTTTTTTAATTTCTTTCGCAAAATAAATGTATTTAATATAAATATTTTAATAAAAAATTATTTCTGTTTTCTGGTACTTATCCCTATAAGACGTGTGTAGGTTTTCTTATCAGAGGATACAATGATTTTTAAAATCAAACCTTAACCTTGGCTTAAGCGTTAAGTCCCAATAGTTTTGATTATGTATACTTAGTATTTACTTGATGAAAACTTTATTTTAGGAGGATTGGTTGAATATTCGGGGAGTGGGACTAAATCCTCCAAAGCCCTTCCACTTTTTGCGTCAATACATACAATTAAGAGTAGATTAGAGTTTAATATTTAGAAAAAAAAACGAATATCTAATATATTTTTTTGTTTTTATTTTTGGTGGAAAATATTGCAAGGTAGGCACTAGGCTGCCGCCTCTTCTGCCACTCCTATGCGCACGCTCATGCTTATCCCTCCTTTCCTGATCTATTTTAAAATAATTGTATCACCTCCAAAAAAAGTAAATTTATATAAAAAGTACAACTTCTGTGGAATAATTAATATTATATTTGTATAATATAATATACTTAACTTTTAAAATTTTTTTAATAATAAAATGTTTACCTTAAAATTCTATCGAATTCATGCTGATTTCATGTTAAATATTGGCGAAAAAAAAATTGAAAATTAAAATATAATATTGGTTTCCACGATCCACGATTGTTGACTTTCCACTAGGTAGGTACTCTTTGTGTCGTCGATACACATAACTATTAAATGCAAGTAATACAATTTACAAATTTTATAGTGTTATTATCAATGGTTGCAATTTCGATAATGTAGTTAACTATTTTTTTTTTTTTTTTTTGTTTTTCTCGGAAATAGAGACTATTGCACTGTATTGCGATAGCAGACCGTTAAGTTTTTCTTATTACTTTTGTATTTTTGTAACTTTAAATCGTATTAATATTATTATTATTCCAGCGATTTAACGATAAAACGTTTAATTAATACACAAATTTAATATCGCCCTATACTTTCACTGCTTGTCGATTTTATTCGTTTATAATACGTATAATTTCTTGACAACATCAACATCGCCTATAATTTAATTATAGCTATTGTCAATAATGAATTACTATGAATATAATGACTGATTGCCGACAGTGATGGCATCATAATAGGCACCTACAATTTATATACCGCGGTATGAGTCTTTGATTGATGAAACGTATTTTTTGTGTTTATAAAACGTATCCATCGTTTAACCACTTTCAGTGTGTTATTTACAAATTATAAATAAACACTTACCGTAATAGCTGATAAAAAACAACATTCGAGGAATAATTGTGTACTCTGATATCTATTTGCACCAATATGATACTTAAGTCATTTCTTACTATTGTAATAATATACTTATGTTCAGTTTATCAATGGGTATAACTTAATTTATGCAGAACGTACAATTTGTTGCACAAATAAATATTAATGAAACTTAGTAAAGTATACTTATTTCCATTTGGTCATCAATGTAATGAACTCAAATAAGTTAATTTTCTGTAATCAACTATCAAAGTTCTTTGAAAATTCTTATAAATTAAAAATAAATTTGTTTTTACTTTTTATGACTTAACCTAACACTTGTAGGTACTTCAGCATTTACGAAATGTGCACGTTTGTAAGTAAGTCATCTAATTGTTAACTTATAAATCTGTAGGGTGTTCAATATAATTTTCAATTCATTCAAGAGTGAATAATGTAAATTTTATAGTTAACCTGAATAGTCTTTGATATCATCAAGTGCTGAAAAACAATTAAACTTCGTATATATTTGACGGGCATCCTAACCATATAGTAAAGAATACTAATCTCGTTATCGTCCAAAAATCGAGTAGAACGCTAACATTTTTCATACAAACATTCACGGCTTCGATTTTCATTTAAAATACGAGTACATATCTGAAAATTCGATGTGAAGATAGAATACTCGGTAAAAATAATTTTGTTTTCAATTTTAACAAATTATATATAATATGATAACTGATAATAAAATAACAGATTATAAGTTTAACTTAAACCACTTAAGTCGTGGTTAACCACAACTTGACTTAAGGAAACTACGGTGCAACCGACCTTTTTGTCGTTATAACATTCTTAAGTTTTAAGAGTTACTTATATAGTTTTGAACATAACTTAAATATTAAGTAGAACTCATGCAAACGGCTATGAGACTTCTTGGTAATTATAATTAAAGGGTGTATAATAAAATCATGTACTGCAAAACTTTGAACAGCAAAATGTTGAACAATAAAATATAGTCGGCCATTATATACAGAGTAAGAATTTCTGCAATTGGGCATATTTTGGCAATTTATGCGACAAGTATAATGCGCGCGTAAGTAAATGATCATTATTTTGTGTGTTACATACCATATCGTTAGGTTAGGTCAAAATCCAATTCAAAATATACGTAGACTTGAAATTTGTACGTGATAAAATGTTTAAAACATTTAAAATATTTTTGAGCTATTTATAGACATTTTATTTTTACGAGTTTTTACGTCATTTTTTGGTAGTTCATTTTTTGGTAGATCATTTTGGTAGTTATTATGTGAATACAATTTTTAGACTAAACAAAACTTCTTGACAATTGAACAGGAGGTTTATTATAAATGTATAAGTCATACTTAGTGGTCAAAAAAAAAAAAAATTGAGTGCAATACAATGTGTTTTTTATTTTACAAGTGGTTTAATATTAAATTTTTATGAAAATCGTAAATATTATAGGTTTTTAAAACATATAGGTATGACCGAATTTCGCTCCGAATTGTTTTTTATTAGCAATTGTTTATCATTAGTTATAGTTATAGATTAAATTTTCCTCTAGCGAAGTTCAGTTATAACTTCGTTCCGAATCGTTTTTCGTTAGTAATGACTTATTTTTGGTTACAAGCAGGATCGTGCCTAGGGGGTTTGTGAATGGTGCCCACGCACGTGGCTCTATGACTACTGGGGCTCCATTCGAACATTTTTAAAGCTTTGTAATTGAATATTTTTATAATAAAAGTATGAGTGTACGACTTATGTATCTTACCTTCTCAGCTTTTCACCTATAACAGTGGCATACCCATCCCTAGTACCAGCTCTTTAATTCAAATAATTTTATTAAATAACATTTTCACAGCTAACAATTAAACTCAATAAATTAACTACATTTAGGTATATTATTTAATTTTATTAATTTTACCAGCAATGATCAAAAAGATTACCTACTCTTAAAAAATTTACCACCCCGTAATCACAATGCATCGAAAATTCCACCTAAGTATGAGTTCAGCATGCTTTGTCTGATGTTAAATATGCCACTGATTAAGTACCTACCACAAAAAATAATGGGAGGATTTATTACAGTAATGTACACCAAGATCGGCGATAATGTCTTTACTAAATTATATAGGAACCATACTGTCCAAACTGTTTACTTGGCAAAGTCGCAGTGTTGTCAGCGGATATCTAAGAAATAAAAGTTGAAAAAAATGACTTAATTTTCTAAAATTGTAATTTTGAGTGACTATTCAAATTTTAATTTATTTATACTTACATACAAGAGTCTAAAACCTGTCCCACCATGTTTTTTCGATGCTAATATTTTTGTTATTATTCTTTTTTTTTCATATCGAATTTTGTGTGATGAGTGGGACATTTTTGTGATGGTCGTATATTATACTGAATTATTTACAAACCACATATGTTAGATCACAGTTGTTACATATCGATTAATAATTATAGAATTATTGATTCATATATTATAATGCTAACTATAATTTATTGTTTATGCAATGAGTCAATGTTTTTCTGAAATTAAAATTCTAAAGCAATCAGTTGGCTGGAAATTTTTAGAAAATAAATACCACATATCAAGGATAAACGTTTTAAGATTTAAAAATATATTTCACTTAACTCCTATCACAGTATAATTGACCTATAACCCGAGGATTGTTAATATACCGTTAATATACTGGGGAAATTGAATTTACCGCGTGTACGACAGAGTTAACAAATCGATGTGAGTATAACTCTACGTAGAACTGTATTACTGCATATAGACAATGTAGCGTACTCTTAAAAAAAAAAATCAATAATTATATGAATTAGGTATATCGTCTCAAGTAAAATATAAGGTAAATTCAGTTGATGATCCTGCAACGTGAACATGAACAGCACGCATTTGAAAAACAAAACCGGCTAAGTTTTATCGAACAGAACCTTGAAATATATTTAATGCACATTATAAATCACAGTTTTAGAAGTCTGGATTATTGTCTTAATCTTGTACGCAGGTCAACTATTAGGGTTTTAACCGTTCGTTTTACGGCCGTTTAAAAAATGTGAAAAAAATTTGACACACAAAGATAGATGGATAGGTATATAATAATAATAATAATGATATTATCATGCACTTTAATATTCTCGTTTTTAACAATCGACATATAATCATATTATTAATGGGCACAACCAATCGGTCAAACAGTATGTTAATATTTCGTTGACGGCATTAGTTATATCGTGTACATATATAACATAATAGAATTATTCGTCAAATAGCTTTACAATAATGAAAAAACACGTTGTAAAAACTTAAGACAAAGATTTACATAAGTATTATATAATATTATCACTAGGTAGTATAGGTACATCAGTGGTGTTTCATTCAAATGGTTACACGAAACATTTTATCCGAGGATGGACTTGGATTGAAACGGAAGCGTTTTTCAGTAAAATCGAGGGTACCATTAAAATACACATTTTGAGTCTGTTTTCAAATTTGTATTGTGCGTGAATTTGTAACTTTGGGTGGCTGTATTTCGGGGTCATTTTCTAGATAAAAACAAATTGTAGATATTTGTCAAAGTTGCTTGAATAAATAGAACTATTCGAATCTGTAGGTGTTAAAAATAGATGTTTGTATTTTATGAAAATTTAAGTTTTATTGCGGATACGTGCGCGGCAGAGGTTATTTTTGGAAACGGGCTCAAAATGTGTATTTATTGGTACCTCCGATCTTAAAAAAAAAAACCTCTTATGGAGTCCGGCTGACATCATTTGAGTAAAACACACTGTGTTTATTATTAAAATGTGCGGCGCCATAAAAAAGTGTTTCTAAAACATACATGTACATAATATTATATTATGTCTAGAGATCGGTTATAAACGTTTTCGGGTAGTCTTGCGTTGATATTAGGAGTTTGGTGTTCGAACGGCTCTGTTCGTTGTCAAGCTGCGCTTGACTTGACGTATCTGAAAAAACCGCATAGTTATATAATTTTCCGAGTGAAATATTATTACAACGATCACGAATAAAATAACAGTTAAAAAAAAAATATATATTAAAAATCGATATTTCGATCTAATAATGAAAAAAAAAAAATCAGATGTGATTATAGATATATTTAATCCTTACGCGAGGGAATTAAAGAACCCAATGGCTATCATGCATATAATCTCACTCGAAAATGCCCAGGAAAAATATTGCATAAATCTTACAACCGTCATGGATGGAAAAGACGGCTTTTTTCTCCATAAAATTAATTATTTTTGTAGTATCGTGGACTTTTCTTTGAAAATAGAGAGTATTGCATTGTATTATGTCTTTTTTCCCCGGTAGATTTGAACATTTTTAATAACTTCTTCTGGACAAAAAGAGCTCAAACTCAGAAATTATTAATTATTATTATCATAGCTTAAATCAATTATTATTATAAGAGCTTTTTTTATATGCGGATTGAAGTGTTGACATCAACACAAGTGTTGACGACTTCACCATGTTGTGGGAGGAGGGTGTTTTTTAGCATTGTATACACATATAGACTTATAAAATAAAATCGAGGGGATGGAATTTTGTATTTACATGGTATAACTATCAATGATATACTTTTTTATGGTTTTGACTTTCAAACTCTTCTTAAAAGATTTTCAGACTTCATGTTTTCACGGTAAATTTCCGGTTTAAGTACAATGGAAGTAATGAACTTGGTTAAAATGTTTGTATATTATATAAATAATTTTTGTCGAGTTGTGTCGAGATCCATGGGCCTTTAAACTTCAAACACTCAATCCTCGACCCCGTCGACTGTTTTTATGTTAACAAACACCTCAAGAACAACTTTACTTATTTTGATAAAAAATGTTGTTAAATTTCTTATCATAATATAAAAAAATAACATGAAATATGTAATGGCAACAAGTTGGCTGGGGGAAATTTCTACCTAAATGACGGAGCTATTGTGCATGTATTTTTTATACATTTGAATTTATCCGTATAAAAATAAAAAATGTCTAAAGGTTAGGTACGCGTTAAAAACAACGATGGTTGATTGAATACCTGCTGTAACCTTTGCAATATACTTACTTGGGCTATGTTCGAGAAACATAATATTACTAATCGTCTATAATAAATTTTAAAAAATAATACTATATCAGGTATATAGGGACACTGGTAGGTGTTTCATGTTTTTTTTTTATTATAGATGCAACGGCGATGATAAATACGAACATATGCCGATAGATAAAAATACGATAGAAATAAAGACGAAAAAGATAGCATACCGATTATAATACAATATAACATCCTGTCACTGGGATTAAATATAAAAAAATACCGTCTTTTTTATAATATGTGTACTGTGTAGGTATACACAAATATCACTTTATAACGATTTTTACTTTTTTTTTTTATTTAAAATAAGTGTAAATATTCTTTTTGCACAAGCGTTTTAGTTAAAAAATGCATAAACTGCGAATATTTTCATGGAAAAAAAAAAAAAAATCAACAAAATAAAATTCATTTTTAATATGTTTTCCTTTGTTTCGGCCCGAGTGCCTGACCGACTACGTGCTGTTATTATATTAGATTCGTATATTTATTATTCGAAGAATGCGAAGAGGTATTTTTAAATATAAGAACAGGATTTTTTTTATCATCATAAACTTGTTAGCGACACATCGTCTTACAGTTGGTACTCATTGAAAAGAAAATCGGAAACTATACAATTTTGGTACTTTCGTTTTATTCTGAAAATGTAAACACCAAAAATGCGGTTCTACTTGTGAACCGCGTTATTACAACTATGATTCTTTTTCGAAATGAGATAAGATGGTAGGTACCTATAAATATAATAATGAAGGTAGAAGGTACCTAGGTACTTTTTAAATTTTATATGACTAGGTACTAGTGATGGGTAAAACACGATTGAGTACGTTTGTTATTGGTGATAAATTTTTAAGCTACATGATTGCGTACGATACCTGATTTTTGGTTACACGATGCGTACGGAATTTCAAGTGTTGTTACCAATTTTCATACCGGTATATACCATACGAGTGAACTAGATCAAATTCATAGATACTGTTCGTTTTACCATAAACGTTTATTAATTGTTAACGATATTAACGCAACATTAAACACATTTAATATGCTGGACATTTCCCTATTCAAATATATAGGTATTTGCTACCTTTTAGTTCGTCGATGATCGTCACACTTGTGTAAATTTTATCGGTTTTTAGTAATATCAAGAATTTTATTAAACTCGTAAAACTCGAAACAGGAAAATAGTTATTGTTTTTAAATTTTAATAGATAAGACCGATTATTCAATTAATTAATAACGTGAAAATAAAGAAAATAGGAAATAGTATTTTTTTTTCGAATTCAAAATATTATTAAGACTTATGATGAGAATAAAAACCATACAAATGTGTTGCAATATTTGAAAGTATAAGGTTATAGATGTTCAGAAATGTACTTTAAAATAATTAATTCCTTAACTATATGATTTAACTAATTTATTAATCATTTTATCAGTAATAATATTCTATAGTTCAGATCAAATTATTGTATTGGATAATTATTGAGTACATAGTATATACATTTGACAACGTTGCAAACGAATTCGTACGCAAGCGTGTTGACTTTATTTTAATAATTGTACGATTCTGAGTATATAGTATAGTTCTGGAACCCAAAAATCAACAAAAATGATTCAAACAAATGTCCAGTTTTCCCATTAATTAAGAAAACTACAAGAAACATCGTCAATGCACCAACTAGATTAAAAGTGGTACAAGGTTGTTCTAATAAGGTAAAAACTTTAAATTATCAAAAGAATTTCTAGTAGAAAAGTTGGTTACAGACATAAGAAAAGACACATCATAGTAAACCTAATACATTCATCGTTTTACTGAGAATCTAAAAAAGTATTGATTTAAAATTAAAATTTAATATTCCGAAGTTGATAAAGTATCTACAAAATTAAAATTTGAACTCCATAATTCATTTCAGTCAAATTATTAACAACTTTTAATGTAGGTATTTTATTGTAATATATAATAGAAATTTGCACTATTACGCGATTAAACTTATGTTTACATTCAACGTCTAAAATCACATATTATATGGACGAAAAAACCCATTACCAAAAACGATTATACACGTGTTTTGGACATATATTTTACAAATCGATGTGTACTATACATTATATATATATTACATACCTAATATATATTATATCATAATATAATAGCATTGAAATATTTCAAATAAATGAAATACATATAATAGTTATTGTTAAAAATCATTTTACCATGTACTCCACATCGGTTTTCTCCACAATTTACAATATCTGTGGACCATGGGTTTTGTGAAACCTTTTATGAATAACTATCATTTTTTTTCCCCTCGAAGAAGTATTCACAGATACACAATAAAACTCACCGTTGTAAGATCGATGTCCCGTTCGCTGTGCCTCGAATCTAAAATGTATTCTCGCGTACAAACGAATTAAAAAGGAAAATCCTACGGAATACTCGCGTGGATATCTACCAATTCAATTCGGTATAACCAGAATAAAAGTCACCAAGAAGAAAGTTTACGATATCTACCTAAACGAATTTTCAAAGTCATTCGAATATTTCCAGTATTGATAGGTGTAATATTCAATAAATGCTCGAAATAAAAATAGAATATAAGGGAAGAGAAGACAAATTATAAACTTGTACGCATATAACGTAGGTACCTGCTGTCTATATTTTATATTATTGCATTGGTACTACACAAAAACAAAAAAAAAAAAAGATATAAAAAATATCGATATGCATATAAGTATGGTTATTATTCGAAACTCTCGTATAGAGTTCATATTTTAAACTCTAGGCCGCACATTTGTATTTGCAATCGGTTCAAACCTGACTAATTGTAACTGTCGCGTCGTCGTCGTTTTACATACGAAATCGTTTGTAATACGGTATCTCCGACTTACTAAAGTCATTCACCAAAATGTTCGGCTAGATCGTTATAATTTATCATTGAATTCGAGCGAGAGCTAATATTAGTATAACCCGAATATTACCTACGTCGAAACAATACGCGTGGAATATGTAAATAACAATACTAAATAAGTATCACTCTAGATAAGTCGTAGCTAGGACTTGGCAAGACTAAGTTTAGGTCAAGAACGCATCTCAGAAAAGGTAGGAAAATCCAGAATTTAAATGGAAATAAATATAGGTTTGCCAAACGGGATTTTTTTTCTGGCCAGCTGCGGTGAAATGCCTCATTATTACGGCTTTGGTGAGTGCTGAGTAAACAAAACGACGCGACGGTGGGTTGAGAAAAATGATGTACCTAAACACAAATTAACTGAAACTCATTACTACGTTATGTTATTATAAGAAAACGTATAATTATTGTAATGTATTGTAAATTGTATTGTATGAGGTTGTTCCGTAAAATGTAATATAAATAAAAAAAAAAAATAATTTTATTATTTGCTCAGCTTTAAAAAAAACCCAATGGGCAAACAAGTATAATACAGACTTTTTATATTATATTCGTTTTGTACTGAAACTTGTGTTGTTGAAGTAAAATATAATAGTCTTTGAAAAATGGTAGGAGTTATTTTTCTATTTTAATAGTTCAAACAAGTTTATTGAACTGTTTTTAAAAGTTGTTTATTGTTCATTGAAAAATTATTTACGCAGCGATTTGATGTCAATTTCTAATACCACATTTTTTAAAAAAAAAGTATTATGTTACAAAAAGCTTTTGATTTCGACCAAAATTTTCAATGATTTGTCAAAATCATATCTTTATCAACATTTTCCGATAAAATCTAACCACAATTGTGTCATAGAGTAAACAATGTATCAACTAGTTTTTAAAAATATTTTCGTGAACTTTGTGTGGTGACAGCTTCGCGTATAACTCGTATACGTGTCTACAGTTTATCTCAACAACTACGTATTGGGAATGAGACGATAATAACATCAAAAATATTCGATACAACAATTCCATATATTTTGACGGCAACGACGATGACGTCCATTCAAATTATTTTTAATAATGCGCGATATACATAAACATGCGATAAACACCCGGGTGAGATTTTATGGCAGGTTAATAAAAAACGTTAAAAAAAAAATGGAGAAGCCAATGCCCTCCCCTGTACCCGACCGGACGACGCCAATGGTTATTACTTATTATAGTTACATACTTTATATATTCCGTTGACTATTCCGGTTCCTCAGGGTAATTCAATACATGAAATAACTTTTGTTTGATTTAATATTTTTAATATATAATTTTTTTAAATACTATTCTTTTGTGCTATAGTTAATATTTTTATTTTATCTTTTTAGGTGATTGGGAAACTTAAAATAAAATATTAGAATTATATTTTTGGTGGTTGAAACTTTTGTTTAGGTATGGTCTTTTAAAGGTAAATAAAAATTCTAAACCTAAAAAAAAACTTAAATATATCAACCGTAGTGTAGAAGAATACTAATTATTTAAAAAATATATATTATACATGTTAAATACATTGAATACACAAAAGTTGTTTCGAATGTAGAATAATCGTGGGGCACTCTGTATAGTGTATATTATTATTATTATTATTGACACTTTTTGGTCATCTATCATCTACCTGAAAGTTAAACAGTATTAAAAAAAGCGAACAATTTGAATAATTTTTTTTAAATATAGAGACTGGCCACTGCAGATACCAAACATTTTCATTTTGAAATTTGTACTACACGTCAGCAGACTGATATCTCCTGTATATAATATGATGTGGTACAGCGTGTATAAATGGTTTGATGGAAATTTGGTTTTTAACATTTTAATAATACAACGTATTATTAATTATTATACGTTAAATCAAACATCAGTCTGTTAATTAGCTGAAAATGTATAATATATACCGAATTTGCAGATTCATTCCGAGGATCTGCGTTTGATTTATTTAGGTTTATTTTACGAAGTAGCACAAAAAGCCTATAAATGACGAACTTAATGATTTTCAAAATAGAATGTAACCGTATCGTTTATAAAAATGTTTATATTATAATAATAATACGTAAGAGACGTATACCCGGCACGTTGGATTGGTCGGGCGGCGGAGAAGAACCTTGTTTCCAGTTGGCGTGCAACAGGTCTGCGGATTTCAATCCAGGCGTGTCGAAATCTGGGAACTGTACGTGTTTCCTGGAACCTCTACGGGACCCGGTAAATGCCGACGACCCTGTCCCCGTGGACGTGGTAACGATAGCTTTTGTCGGGCTCTGCGTAGGTGACGCCGGCAGGGTGGCCGGTCGTTTTGAGCTCAAGCAACTGGTGCCCGTCGGTTGACACGTGTATCTGACCGGTGATATCTGAAAGGAAAACAATCCATGAAAAGTACAGAACGATCGTGGTTCAATGATTTTTTTCAAAGATGTTTTTTGGGTCGATCAGAGGTAAAATAGGTACTTAAATGACTCTTACAATACAAACAGCATTCGAAATATTTTTTTCATTTCTCACAGTATAAATACTGTACATTTTACAACATGATCAGGTAACACTAAATATTTCTAAAAAGTCAATGTACCTGACAACCTGTTATACATATATAGCAATCAAAGGCGTCCCCAGACCTCAACTATGGGAGGGAGAAGGCGAAATAATAAAATTTATTATTAATGATTGATAAGAAAAAAGACGGACACATACTTTGTACGACGGGGACCACTGTTGTAGATGAAAAGTTGGAAAAAGTTAGGAAAGTAGGATATAGAGGGAAATTTAATGTATATCTGCAATCAAAAATTAATCATGGTTAATGAAAAATCATGGTTTCTGAGTCGAGCTCGGTTAATAGTATTGCTTTTTCATCAACATATATGTCATATTGCAGAAAAATAAATATTATACTGAAACAATTTGTATGGGCCAGCAACTAGATTTGTTCCACATAATTTTTACTAAAACAATTTTCGTCAAAATTCAATATTCAAATTCTTGTAAAAAATATGTACTACAATAAATCAAACTTTTTTGTTTTGACCACAAAGTGAAATGTATAGTTAACTTCCTGTTTTCAGAATTTTCAAGAAATTCTGTTTTCTCTAACAATTTTAACCAAATAAAAATTGCTCACAAAATAAAATGTCTATAAATAGCTTAAAATATGGCTCAAATGTATTTACAGTTTTACCACGTAAAAATAGGCTAATACAGTGTTTTCCACCGTGTTCGACGTATTTTTCTAGTGCTATGAATATTCAGTTTTTTTACCAAAAAGCATACTCCGATTATCAAGTATAGGACCGTTTCTGAAAGGAAATTTTTTCTGGGTGGTACTATAAAGAGATCATTTTTTGAAATTCTCATTAATATTCGAGATAACGAGGAAAACCTCGGTCTTAAGGTTGAAAAAGATTAAAAATAAGGTTGTCATTGCAACCGTGTTTTATTTATTTTTTGTTGTTAAATTTTTAATATTTTTATATTTTTTAAACAGTCATTGTTGTCATGGAAATGCACATTGTTTTAATCATTTTACCATAGTATGACATAATACCATACATTGTATTGTTGACAAAGCAACATTATCAACTGAACTCGGCTCAAAATCGTTTTTTCGTTAGCTATGGTTTATCTTTCCTTACAGATATAGATTAAATTCCCGTCTGTAGCTTACCTTCCCAACTTCTAACCTACAACAGTGGCTGTATCCACATGCAAAGTATGTCCGTCCTTTTTTTTATGTTAGGGAATGAAAATACAAATTTAATTTTTTTCCTGATCGATGACTCTCTTAAAGACAGATTGAAAAAAAAAAAATCGAAAAAAATTTAGTATTAACAGTGATGGAAACATCCGTTGACATGGTGGGATACACTGTATAAGTTTTCTGTAGAAATTTCAAGTCTATGAATATTTTTAACTGAATTGAAATAAATAACACAATCGAAAATAATAAAAAACATTATTTTCGTAAATTCGTAAATTTTCCGTTTTTCTAAAGTTTACTCCCGGGTTTTGGAGATATTATGAAAATCGCTTGGATAATCAAAAAAGACGGACATACTTCGTGGGTGCAGCCACTGTTGTAGGTGGGAAATTGGGAAGGTACAGATGATAATTTAATGTATAATCTGTAAGCTACGATAAACCATTGCTTTGTTTCGCAAAACCACGTCGGACAGGTAAAAATGAAAAAATTAAGGCCCGTCGCCCACCAATGTTGTACAGCAGGGGGTGTGGTGTGTGCACGTAACCAATTATTATAAATAATATCGTCTATCATATTAATATTATAATTAGTGATGAGGACTATCGAATGGTTTACACTATCGAATAGTATTCGATAGTTTGAATAAGCTATAGTATTGTACGTCCTAAAACATATAAGTTTAATTCAAGCATTAAAAAAGAAAGCCATAATATTTTTAGTTAATATCTACATTTCTTACATTTTTCCGTTTTCCTTCAGTTTTTTTTCAGTTTTTCACATTTGTTGAGAAAACTCCTGAAAAATAAGAAACCCCCTCCCCAGGGAAGTGCTTGATAGCAATGCAATGATATAACCAATGTTGAATGAATATGGTTGAAAAATATTCAAAGTTGAATAGAGCGGAGTGGTATGCGGTATGTGAGATGTGTGTGTGTGTGTGTGTGCGTGGAAGGAATTACTTTCCTCCTGAATGTCGTTATTCCTATATATAGCCTACTCTACTGCGCTCTATAAGATCTAAACTATTTGTTTAATGTATATTATTATCGACTCGTCAACTATTCTCGGAAAATATTTCGTAGGCATTAAAATTGTCGGGGGGGGGGGGTATATAGTTTTAAATTGAAAATTATTTGTATAATATAATTATTAATATTCGCGAACAGCTGATTAAATCATAATAATAATTGATAACATAATATTATGATCAAATTAGAAAATATATGTTTATGATGATACCTAACACCATATAAACGAACTGTAATAAATTAATTTATATTTTGAATAGAATTATCATAATAATATCATGAATATTATAGTCAACTACCTTTAATAACAACGCGAAAAGTATATAGATAAGTAGAAGTAGAAATATTTTCTAGTAAATATATCTTTGATACCAAAGGACGTTTGTAAAATACCTTGCGTGCCTAGTCAAACTATAACTATTATACACTATAATATATTATATTCTTCCTCATTAAAATATCTTATAGTTATAATTATTATCTACGGCGATATAATAATGAAATAATATATTTCTATTCTCAATTCAATATTATGCACATTTATACTAAACTTATAGTTTATAAAATAAGCGATCATTTCTAGTTTTAATTCTACCTATTATATATTATATTATTTTGTATTAAGGTTATTGATTTTATAAGTACCCATTGCGTGTCTGAGTTATACTTGCCGGTGTACAAAAAAAGATAAATTATGAATAGGTAATATATGCGTTTTACTGGCGGTAATGTAGTAGTTTTTTTTTTTTTATAAATATTTTAAGTTCAAATTAAAACGAAAATCATAAAAATCACAGTATTTCAAAACATATATAACTGAACTTCGCTCAGAATCTTATATCAGTAATAATTTATCAACTCATACAGGTGTAAATTAATTTTACATTAATTATTGATATCAGTTTTTTTTTTTTTTCATTAAATTTTAACATTTTATAACTCTAAGGGAAAATCACTATAGACATTAATACGTGTAGAAAAGCACAAATTAACAAGTGTTTTTCAAAAAGAAGATACTTCTTACTACAAATACAATAAATTTAAACACTATAAAAACATTAGTAAAATACTTATATGGAGTGTAGTACTGTATAGAGCTGAATAATGTACAATATTAAAAGCGGATAGAAGAAAAATAAAGGCTTTTGAAACGTGACTGATGGAGGGTCTTAAAGATTTCTTGGACGGAATGAGTGACAAATGAAAAAATGCACCAAAGAATAAAAGGAAAAAGATTAAAACAGGTGACAATTGTAAGGAGAAGAAAGAAGTGGATAAGACATCTTGTAAGAAACAATGCTTGGATAACGACTATAATTGAGGGAAAACTTGAAGGGAAGCCGGATAGATGAAGACCTTGGTGGTCATATAAAAAAAAAAAATAAAAAATATATTGGATATAGGAAAATGATCATATAAGAAATTGAAAGAAGTTGCTTTGGATAGAGAAGAATGGAGAAACACCACATATTTTATCCAATTTACGGATTGAAAAAAAAAACTCTTTTACACAAGATTTTACATTCCTTTTTGTAAAATTGCATATATTTTTTTCATTTAAAGATAATAATTGTGTTAGGTATCTATTTTTAAAAACTAACTGCTTAATTAAATTATTAAATATGTTGTTAGTCACTATATTTATAAATACAATACACATTGTAGGTATATGTATATTGTATATACACAGTATACATTTCGAAAAGCATAAACTTCCCTGGAATTCCTTTGAACCGTTTCAAACCCATCAACTTGTGCTGTATGCTCAGGGTTGAAATATTTAATAAACTATAAACTTTTATCTCAAAGTATTATTTTTAAGTAAATATCGCAACTTTTACGGAATATTATTATTTATTAGGTTTTATATACCCTTAAAGTTTGTTCGAAACGGGCAGTACCTCTTCCTGCCATTAGTTCTTGATACTGGGATATCACACAAAGTACTGCGTACACCTGTAAAATGTATAAAATTCAATATTAACTTATAGTACTTATACATTTAAACAAAAAAAAAAAAAAAACAAAAATCATAAATTTTTTGTAAGTACAAAATATAGTACAAGATGGTGATTATGTTTGAACATTCGATTTATTCATTTATCATTTTTTTACGTAGAGAGTCAACTCCAATACTATTTCAATTGAAGAAGTTATAAAAATATATAAGAAGATACAAGACCTGTATTAGATTTAAGACATTTATCTTGTTTTCCAAAATTCAATTAAACTGTGGCAGTGGTGTTTAGAACCGTGTTTATCTAAGGAAGTACAATATTTTTATAATACCAACCCACTCACATTTCATATCTGTGCACACCGGACGCTCATTTTATTTGAAATCTTCTAAAATCCATATATAATATACGTATATTTAAGACAAATTCACCCTTTCATTGAATTCTTAAATCTCATACACCCATCCACTTACATTTTTATGGAGCTATGACTCTTCAAAGAAATTGTCAATACGCTATAGAATCTCTGGGCTGCCGAAATATTTAGATTTCGTTAGGTAATAGAACACAATCATAATAATATTGTATGATTCTACCACTTTTTCTATGTTATATGATGGCCATCTTATCCCTGGTATAGATAAGTGGCATACGTCTTTGTTTTCAAATTGAAATAATAAATGCATGCAACTCCAGAAATCTTTCAGCATCAGATCAGATCGGATCATGATCCGATTTTAATGAGTTTGACCCTTAAAATTACCTTCCGTTGTCAGTATTACATCAATGCATATCATTACAATACACTTACGGAAATATATAATATATATGCTCGTGTCTCTCAAATTATAGATTTCAATATATTACAAAAATATGTATCATTTTAAGGTTAATAGTTTCAAAGGGAATGGACAAAATTTCGAATACTGTGCAAAAAGAAAATTTAATCATTTTCATAACAACTGAAAAAAATAAATAAATTTGCTTAAAATATTCAGAAATAATCACCTGTTCTATTGCGCTATATAACAGCGAATGCGGGGATTTAAATTCGTCTAAATCAAAATTATTTCTTTATTTTTCTTCAAGATATTTAATTTATAAATCATATAATAATAATAATTGTATTATTATTTTTATCGTTATATAAAAATAACGATATGTTATGTAATTTCAAAATTGTTTGAAAATATTCATTTTAGTACCTTGAGAAAATAGTCACTACACTGAAGGTTAAATGTCGTTTTTGTACATAATAAAATAAAAATCGATAGAAAATAATAAAAAAATATATCAAATGTACAGGATGCGTGTAAATGATAACTAACAATACAAAATGTTACGCAATATTGCGTGCGCGTTATTTTCGATTCTATCCGGAGTGGAATAAAATAAAACCACCGACGCGTCGGTTAGAAACCAATGTTTTTTTTTCGAGAAAAAAATAATCCTCTCTAGGCTGAGCAGCATGAATACCAGCAGTTTTGTATAAAAAATAATTTCGCTGGTGCATATAAAGATTCACTGGCTTTACAAAGTTTGATTATAGTTCACCAAGTGAAATTTCAGTATATGTGGACTATTTATTGAAAAAAAAAAAACATAAATAAATCGTCGAAAAATTGCTCGGCTCGAAATTGCTTTGGAAATTGATCTCTCGACAAGTCACTTGACAGATACTATGATAATATAATAATCGATTTAAAATTGAATACGAATATAAACACTCGAGTTCTGTACCAGTAGTAGAATCAAGAGCAATAGTCATTTCATTATTTTTATTTTATATTTTTACATCAATTGAATAAAAATGTTATCTTAATAATATAATAAATAATAATTTTTTTCATTTTAAGTTATACTATACTTATAAATATGTATAGAATTTGAACAATGAGTAGCGTCCAGTGGTGTGCACGTGGAGAGTAGGGTTATGGGTTATATCGCCCTCCCAATGGCCTAAAAATATAAAAAAAATACGAGTAATCTAATATCGAGATGCATAATAAGCACTGTATTAATATATTTCAGCCAAGTTATGAGTAAAAGCTTGATGTATTGATTAGAAATTGGCTTTTTTTAGGATATGATTTTTAAAAAATATTACTAATTCCCATTCGTCAAGTTGGATAGAGAAGACGATTTAAAAATTCATACATATTAAAACTATAAATATCGTTAAAATATTAAATACATCCATAATAACATGGGCATTAAATATAACTCAATTTAACCCAATAGTAACCCAATAGATACCCAATAATAAACTAAATAATATTACTAATATATAGGTAATTGATTTCAGATTGAATTGGTCTCTACGCGTTACACGGTACGACACAATTCAACATCTCCCTAATTAGTCCTTGAAAAACATAAATATGACACTGAGATATACCAAATAATTATATTTAAGTTGTTTCATGTACATTCGAAATCGAGAAGGTTTTATAGATAAACATGATACACTGCAGCTTTTGGTACAGATAAGGTACTTTTATATCATAATGTAGTCAAATAGAAAATCGATTTTTTTCCCTTTTAATTAATTTCCGATCGGATATTAAAATTCTAAACAATAACAGTGCGCTAAGAACCTTGTAGTGAATGTGAAACGTTTCAAAGCCGTAATTTAATTTAATCTGTTTGATATTGATTCGGTTTGGCGTTTATAGGTTTAAACCCGAATCGTCTTTACCTGAAGTTGCGCGCACCATTATATATTTTATTATATTATTATGCGAATTTCGATCCCGCATCTATATAAATTTTATATATTATATATTATAATTTTATAAGTTTTATATTATAAAACGTCGTTGTATTTTGCAACGATGGAATATTTTTTTTAAACAAACGTAAAAGAAAATGTCAACAAAATTTACAAATTTAATGTTATTCAGTGGCGTACTGATAGAGTGGTATGACGAGCAAAGAGCCATGAGTCTATCACATTTAGGAGTCCCAAATCAGGGTTCAAGGCATTATTTTTCAATTGATGGACAGGTTGTATTATAGTTTTGCTACGAGCATTATAAATTCTAATTTTGTCACTGATGTTATCATAGATAGGTATGTAAGTAGATTGAGTATGATTGAGACGACGCAACATCCTATGGAGAGGTTGATTGTGACCATAAGACATGATATGTGCCGGAATGGAGAAGAGGGAGTGATTTCGAGTGGAATATGAGGGAACGCGGAAAGAGATATTTTCGAGGAAGTCAGGAGCATCGAAAGTACCATTGAGAAGCAAGGAGATAAAAATAAGGTCGGCATTGATATGAATAGAGGAGAGAGTAAAAGTTTTCGTTTTAACATTATATATGTTTTATTAATTCATTGAGTTGAGACAAAAGTTAATTTGAAAATGTAATTATCTTATTAACTTACGTTATGTTATAATTTATTTCGCTTTTGTTAGAGTGAAAAGGTTTAAACCTAGAGTTTGCGATTTTTTGAAAATAAGGATGATCAACGTTAAACACTATATCGACAGGAAATTTATTTCTCTGATTCGCAATTCAATTTTATTAAAATTATAAATGAAATTAAAATTTACTTAAAATAGTTTTATTCGAAATTAACTCATTTAATTATTATTAAGTTGACGTAAAAAATTAGTCGCGTTAAAGGTAAGTTTATACACATAGGTTAAAAATTAAATTTAACTCAACCATTAAATTTTTAATGCGTGTTTAGAGGATGTTATACCCGCATCTACTGTCTCAATTCAACTGCCGGGTAACATGAAAAAACAATGCTTACGGAGAATGAGTAAAACTACCTTAATTTTGATTTTAGAGTAAAAATACTTATTATGAAATTTATAGGAAACAATATTTTGAAGGTAATTTCATAAGTTTTTTTTTGAATTATGAAATATTAAAAAAGTTAGTTATTAAAAAAAAAAAAAAAAGAAAAGGTTTTTGTATCTTTTATATCGAGCTGTATATTTTGAGTAATATAAAACCCAATGACAGCCCCTTCAAAATATTGTTGTGTTTAAATTTTATAATTGGTACTTTTATTTTAAAATCAAAATTAAGCTAGATTTATTTATTCTGCGTAAGCATTATTTATGGATGTTACCCGGTAGTTTGACTGAGGCAGTAGATGTGGATATAACGTCCTTTTAATGCCAATTTCTTGTTTTCGGTATACGTTTGAATGAAACATCGGACGTGATGATTATTTTTTCATTAAAGTTTCGGTGAAATATTATAATATATTATAGAAAATAATTACTTATTAATAAGAAGAAACAAATAAATTAAAAACTAATTTATTCCGACGAAGAATTATTAAGCATTTTAAAAAAACATATATATATATATAGTACACAACACTAAGCCACAATGAGTTTCGTTCGGAATAATCGTTTTTCGAATAAAATGATTTATCATCACGCCTCGGCCTTTGCAGTATAATCCTATCCGTTCCTACTTAGTTGTCGGTATTTTTTATTTTCTTTATAGTTAAGGCCTATTTTCCGCATACTCTGCTCACATAAAAACAATTTTCGTCTGTATAATAATATAATATCATCAATCATAATGTGGCACATAACCGGCCACTGTGTAATATTACACGGGTGTCTGACCAGGGGAGCGGGAGGGGATAGGATGTTACGGTTCTTTTCAGTTCTTATTTTCATTTTTTTCGGTACATTTTTTGACTTGGATTCCTTATTTTTCTAAAATATACCAACGTGCGTATTATACATGGTGACGTTGTGATAATATTATTATCATAACAACATAATACTATATAGTATACATACCTATAGATTTAATTTCGTCTATACTACAGGACCGTATATTGTATGCATGTATATATCTATAGTTTATACTCTGGCCCATTGTAGCAAGTGACGCAGACGTATGCACCTGTATTATATAGTGAGCCTATTATCTCAATATATTAAATATCGGACGTTACCACACACAATAAATCACCCTGTATACACACAATGCCGTCTAATTTATTATCAGTTTACGTGTATGTGTGTGTGTGTACTTAGCGCCGGAGTGTTGGTAAGTAAATAAATACCTCGAAAAATAGAATGTTTCTTGTATAACACGAGATAAGAATGTGCATGGTATTAAACTTCACGCACACTATGAACGGGGTAATAGTATTGTAATTCGACGACGAATTCGTGTAATTGACACGGCAGTGGCTCGTATTTACAGACATCTTATTTCCAATCGTTCGGAAAAATCACTTATACTGTTCCTACTTTTAAAACGAAATTAATTTGCTCGTCGGATTTTATATTTACTCATCTATGTATTGAAACCGTACGAAAATTCGATTCGTTGAAAATTGTATAGAGAACGATTTATTTTTTTTTTAGATATTAATTTGTTTTCGGATAATTTAAGATAGGAACTAATACGTAAATACGTGATATCTGAAATATTAAATATTGTTCTTATTTTGTGTTTCATGTTTGTCAGTGAAACTGCACTTGAAAATTAAATTGAATTCATACAATTTTAACAAATTAGAGAAAAGTTTTGTCTTTGGTGCAAGATTTATCGTAAACAAATTAAACAGAAAACATTTTAAATAATGTGATCGTTGACGCTGTAAATGTATTCTTTTTTAAAATTTTTTTTTTAGGTTTTGTTAATTATTATTACCTCCTGTTAAATTTTCAAGTATTTCGGTTTGGTTAAATAATTTGATCCACATAATGCTTACCAAATAAAAATTACGTAAAAAACTAGTAAAATTCAAATGTCCATAAATAACTCAAAAATCGTTCAAATGTTTTAAAAATTTTACTGCGTCTAGAAATAACAAATTTAAGTTTTATGTAAAAATGTCAAGTCTCTTCAAATATTTTCAACTGAATAAACAAGTAAAATTGGCCTGAAACCCACACAGCAATTAGTAAATGATAATATTTTATAAATATTTTGAAGTGGTTAAATAATAAATATTTTACCAATAGTATTGTATAAATATTTTATTCTTATGGTAACAAAATATTTTGTTATATAATTTATAAAAATGTTTTCTAAATATTTGTATAATGTTTCCAAGAAACATATAAAAACAAATGTTTTAAAAATATGACATTAAAATGTTTGATGAATGTTTTTTCTAAAATATTTTACAAACGTAAACTATTTGGGCAAAAATTCTTTCGAAGGTATTAACCTAAAGTACCCCTAAGAAATTCAACATCCCGGACAATATATGTTATGAACAACTCGTTTTATCAAAAAATATTCAATTTAAAAACGGAAAATAGATTTTTGGATTTAGTTAGTTAGTTCATTAGGGGGTAGTTTTATGAATTCCCTTGTAGTTTTCTTTATAATTCGGAAAATTATAAAAAAAAAAAAAACGGGAAAGTTTTTGGCCATAACGATTTTGTTACTATTTCGACTGTTATTTTGTTGTGATACGGTTAAAATGAATTGCAGGGACCTATAGTTTTCACAGAACATATATTTTAGCGTTTTCTAGACAGGATAAAATCTCCAAAATATTCTAATAATTTTTGAGTTATTTGGAAGCATTTTTGTAGTTTTTATTCGGATTATATAGATACAATTATTTTGACCTGCAAAAATATTTAAAAATTGAAAACAAGGATTCCCATCATATATTTTACATAATGTATTAAAAAAAAAAAAATTGAGCTTAATGCAGTATTTATTTTATAAGGTTTTTTAAATTAAAATTTGAATGAAAATTTAAAAAATCACGGAATTTCAAAATATGTATAACCAAAATTTGCTCAGAATGAGTTTTCGTTAGCATTTATTTATCTTTGTGTACTGACATAAATTAAATAATTTAATGTATTCTCCAATTATAACTTTTAACCTGCAAAAGTGGCATACCTATCAGCAGTTTCAGCTCTTTTTTTATTATTATTATTGTTATTTATTTATTGCGAAGTAGTGGGTGAAATTTGAATTGAGAATTGTTTATTAATAAGAGCAGTGCATCTCGAATGGAATTTTTAATTCGTGAATTCAATAGTTTAAGGTTAAATTACTGGTATGCTATTAAAAATAATTATACAGGTACCAAAAAAAATCGTTCAAAGAAGAGAAAAAAAAAGTTCTTGAGACTCACGATTGGACATTTTTGTACCTCATTCTAAATTGTTATAAATTCAAATTATCAAATCGATAGGTATCGTAAAGTATACGAACCGAGAATACTATGTGAATAAATAAATACAATTTCAAAAAAAAAAAAAAAACCATATGAATTATCCTGTTATGTACTTTATAGAACCGATATAAGTACGTATTATTATAATATTATTGAACGAGTTATGTAATTTTATACGAAATATATACATATTTTTTTTACATTAAGTAACCTGTTGTTTATAATTGTGGCATATTAAGAAGACACTTTTTAATACTTAGAATTTTATGTATCGATATTAACGATTGGTAAAAATTGCTTCTGGAGAAGTGAGCGAAAAAGAATATTTATTTACATGTTTTATTTATAATATTGATTTTGCAATAACATTTTCTTTTAATAAAAATTCTGTGAAAGTTTGTCGGCGGTGTGCACACGATTAAAAATGATTGGATGCACAAGAAGTGGTGTAAAGCACGATGGTTTTATTTTCCTCGGACGCGTATTAACGTTCCTTACTTTAAGCGGACCTCAAACGCAAATGGAATTCTCTGATTGGCCAGATACGACTTTATTCATTTCAAGTAGGTATAGGTAGGTTATAAAGCTCCTATAATTTTATCACACAGCTCAACATCTATTCTGGTAGAGTCGAAAAGGATTAACTCTGCATCCCTACAATATAAATATTATTGGGATCAAATTCAATGACCATAGACCAAATTGCTTGCGTTTTTTTCCCGCTTTATCTAAATCCGAGGTGGCTTTTATTGACTAGCTAGTAGCTTAGTTTGAAGTCAGTTTGAAGTTTACATACAGCCACTTAGACTTAGGACACAAACTTCCTTGGATCAGTATCAGGTTTGGACCAACAATGAAAAACACTTAATCATTATCGATATTATAAATTTCTGAAAACTGTGTCATCGAAATCCATTTGCGCGTTGCGTCTGTGGCTCGTTTCAAATAGAGAACATTAATACGCCCCCGGATGATCTAGATTCTAGAATATTTTACGAGCGTATATATTTATGAAAATCGATACGAAAACACGGTTTTAAACACACAATCGTCACAATATATTTATATTATCATCGGTGTCTAAGCGTGTGGTCTATCTATATTCTATATATAATATTTATCTCATTTATATATATCGTATACAATACTTGGTATATTATACAGACTACAGAGAATAAAATTCACGGACCTGCAAGTTTGCCTAAATATTTACGATTATGGGACGACGGTTAACGATTTGTCGGGTGTTTTTGTCGTACTATTATTATACGTGCTCTACTGATAATTTGTCGTATATACGCCCGTTCACACAACGACGTGTTGTATTATGTACGTTAAATTTATTATACTTACATGCGGTTATTTTATGCATGTAAAAAAAAAAATTGTTATCGATAACGCATACTAGCATTTTAAAAAAAAATTTCCCACCCTGGTAGAGGATGAAATAATATTAAATATTAAAAAAACCAACGTATAAGCATATTCGAAAAACAATAATATTATATACGACGCAATTACTATAAATTAAATCGTTCAAACATAAAATTACAGCAGGACTATTAAAAAAAAAAAAAATAATAATAATAATATTAATGTTCTCGAATTCTTAATTTTCAATATACTCACAATAGTTTTTATTATTGTGCCTTTTTACTTAAAAACAACAATAAAATAAATATAGTAAATATTTAAACATACATACAATTAAGTATATTACATACATACAAATAATTTTAGAGATGAAAAATACAATGTACACGATAAATAAACACGAATAAAATTAGCATTGGAAGAAATTAAAAAGCCGGACATAGAAGGGACATTGAAATGGAGCTACATAGTTAGTAAGCTGTCAAATAGTTGTGTCAAAAGTAGGAAAACAAGAAATCAGAGAAAGAAGACCATTCCGGTTTAGTAAAAATAGTACGAGTAGTTTCATGTTCAGTTGGCTATCTAGCAAAATATCGCAAGTGGATTTTAGCGAAATTTGTAGGAGAAGCAAATAACTGTGACAAGACTTAATAATGTCAACTTACGAGATTTTGTTAACGAAATGTAACATCCCAATGTATAAGTCGTAATATCTGATGAATATATTTTTATAATTATTATTATCCGCATTTTCTATGATATTTGTCTTCTAAATGAGGTCCGGGTATTTTTTTTTTTTTCAAAAACGACTTTTTGTCTAAAACTTTACTACATATTTATTTATAAACGGACTTCTAACGCATTGTGTTGAATATTTTATGCATTGTTTTTGACGTATTATAGGTATGCGGGGAAAAATTAATACTTTTATATTTTAACTAACCTCTGAATATAGTAGCGGTAGGTATAATTAAACTAAGGTCGATAATGCTGTTTCATTATTTATTTCAAGTTCTGAGATGAATAATAAAAACAAAATTCTAAATATAATATGCATCACATTGTCGTATACTTACGTTTAAAATTATTAGAAAAAAATCGACTGTGTACAAAATGGCCGTGGATGGATTGAATTCAACCTGAAAATATAATACATATATATTTATAATTATTATAAAATATTTTTCATTTTATTTCACAATCGTATAAAGTGTCATTTTTACGGATTGTGCGATTATATTTTGTAATGATCCGAAGGTATACAAGTACCCGGGTAGTATTAGTACTAGGTATTAAATAGACAGGTAAATATTTTAGTTATTTATTCATTATTATTTATATACCCGTAATCTACGCATGTTTACCTTCAATGAGGACGGGAATCAATAATGTGTTTATTTATTTTTTATTTATATTTTGGAATTTGTATACATTGAATTGAGGCAGACTAATCAGTTCTGATAAGTATAATATATGCGAGGTGTTTTAGGGTTAAAATAATATTATTACTTTTCAAAAAAATAAACTCGTTATTATAATGGGATGAACAAACAATTCTTATTGATTGCGAGATATGTTTAATTATAACACTTAGGTACAAATAATGTACAATCGTAACAATTAATAATACTTTCAATTTTCACATGTGATTTGTTTTAAAATATATAATAATTGTTTATAATATATACTAGTCGGCTGGAACGGGAGGGGGTAGAAGTTATCCGCTATACGTTAAAGAGTCACGAGTCGCCTGAGTGGGTTCATAAATGGTGGCAATTGGGATACAAAAAGTATATTATAACTTTAAGGACTGCGGGGAAAATTAATTGAAGAATGTAAAGCCAAATTGGTCAGATAAAAGGCCATTCAAAACTCTGAGTTCAAAATTTTATTGCACGCCTGTTTTCAGCGATAAAATATAAAGCATATCAAATCGAGAAATCAGAAACCACATTGAGTACCGTAGATATTTTTAGAGTATGAAGAAAAGCATGTGAAAAATAAGATAGTTACTTGGTAATATATATATATATATATGTATAATGTCAAAATATAATATGAATCAACGTTTTAATCTCGTGTCATCATTTGACAGGAAAACAATAATTTTGGCTTTTACTCTAGTACATCCTAACATGCAGTATAATACTCGTATTTGTTTTTATCTGTACGGCAATATTAAAAACAGTGAAGTCACACAAATTATATATGCATTATTGTATTATCAAGATTCACGAATCAAAAACTCGGGAATCCGTAAAGGTTAAAATTTAAAGTCACTAACGGCATAGGTACGGAACGCAGAGTCGCAGAAACATAATATCTTACGTTGTATCATAGAAATATCATTATCATACAGACCATTTTCACATTGTTTAGTCTGTGAAATTCAATATTAGCGCAGCCGTTGCAGATCTCTATTCGGTTCAGCCGAGTAATTGAAAATCCGGCTATGAGTTGACAGGCCCTGTCTTATACTGTCTTATAATATCAATATCATTAATGCTAATTACCTATTACCATTGATATAAAAATATTGAACAATCGTTTTAAATTTTAAAACCACTAAAACATTCTACGTTTTAGTACCTTTATTGGTTATATTGTAAGACCAACGGCAATAGTTACCATTCGTGGTTAAGACCAGCGCGTTTTTTTACACGAGAAACACATAAATATCCATAACTCCAAAGATAGACAAAAAGTATAATAAATACCGAATAATATTACAATACGTTTTCTTTCTTTGAAAACGTGGTGATAGTATACCCATAATTTTTTTAATAAGGGCTCAAGAGTATACCCTACGGAAACTAGACGATATAGTTCCTGTGTAATGGTATAGTTTACAGTGTACACCACAGCAGAACATAATATATAGGATGTAGTGTTGACAATGTATGTAATGGTTTCAGAATCCGGATGATGTCGGTAGCGTGAATTTTCCGGTTAACGACGTCGTGACGGTTTGTTTGAACTCGACGTTTAGATAATAATAATAATAATTCGAATTGACTCTTCGAATCGGTGGTGTCGGCTTTTAGGACCATTATTCGGTCCGACTAAACGTACCGTAAACGTCTGCCAACGACATTTTAAATGTTAAAATCTCGCTAGTGCAAACGATTTAATCCATCGCCGTAGAGTGTACAGTTTATCATTCAAGCTGTCGAGGTGTATAGGAAAAAAAAACGTATCATTATTCATCTCGTCATTGCCATTTCGTTCTCGCCAAGATACCGAAATCATCGTTAAAATGTATCTTACCATAATTATATAATATAACTACGTGGGTTTACGTAGTAACTAAATCTTAAATTTCAAGTGTTTAGTGCTTATATAAACGAACCGACGACGTCCATATCTTAAAATTAAAAAAAAAAAGGATTTGATACTTTTGATGGCTGTTCCACTGTTGTAGATAGAAAGTTCGTAAGGTAGAATACATAGAGTTATTTATACGTAACGGAAAATGTTTGCTAACGAAATCGATCCTGAGCGAAGAACGTGTTTTGAAATGCTGTAATTTTTAAGATTTTCGTTAAAATTTAAACAGAAACATACTACTACATTGCGATAAACATTTTTATTATCAAGTACAACTTATAATGAACACAGTGTTCAATTTTCTAACATTTCCGTTCACCAAAAACAATTTTGTAAATAAAATCAAATGGAAACTTAAAAACTCAAAAATATCAAATGCCTATAAATAGTTTAAAAATCATCAAAATATTTCAAACATTTTACTACGTTTAGAATAGGCTTATAAGTATTCCGTGAAAATGTATTTTCATTAAATTACAAAAATAAAAAATAAAATCATAAGTTATATGCTTTCCCGGTTTTCCCAATTATTATGAAAGTTACAAGAAAAATGCATTGCTTTAACTAGATCTTGAACTCTAAAAAAAAGCTCTCGTAGTTTTTTGATTAGAGTGTTTTTCAGATAAGTCGTTCACAGACACAAAAATATAAAAAAAAAACACATAATATAGTACCTAATACCAATACATTCCTAGATTTGCTCAAAATTTAAAAAATATACAAACAAAATATTGAAATATAATAGAAATAACTTATAAAACTAATGATCTCTCAAGATCGCAATATTGATAATCGTCACTGGAGAATGGAGAGTATATAAATTTTACATGGTCACGACACGGGTATCGGCACAGACCGGTTTTTATTTTTATCAGGGAAGTTGTTTTCAGACAAATTTGCACATTCGGCTTTAGTAAATTATGCCTACGGATTAAGTCTATTTCGTTTAGTTATATTTTGCAATAATTCGTACATATTTGGTTTGTCAAATTAAGACGCACGTCAGATGTAACGATTGTGTCGTCGTTTTTCCGAGTTATAATGGGGGTGAAGAGAGAATGGATTCGAAGGTGCTTAGAACAAAATAATTCTGACTGACAGTTTTGGAGAATTATGTTTTTTTTTTTTTTTAGAAGAAAATCAAATCGTCGAAATGTTGAATTTAATAAACGTTGCACAATTCCATAACCTTCCACTGTCCCCGCGTTC
The DNA here is from genome assembly GCA_902439185.1 of Cinara cedri. Lineage (NCBI taxonomy): Eukaryota > Metazoa > Arthropoda > Insecta > Hemiptera > Aphididae > Cinara > Cinara cedri. The sequence goes on along the minus strand of CABPRJ010000957.1, from coordinate 682,380 downwards.
TCGTCGCCGTATCGGGCAACAAATTCCAACTGACGCGCAACGACGACAAAGCGAATATAGACTTAGTGTGTTATTGATTTTCCGGAAACACTACAGGAAGGGACTTTTCTCTTATCAATTGGATTTTGAGAATGAAAATTGTTTTGACTTATAGCCCCTAGGAATAATAGCGCTCGAAGCTCTTGAAAAAAAATAATAATATAAAAGAAAGATACCACTCACTTACGTTGAAAACGAGAAATTATCGAGTACCATTACATTATTGACGTGTTTGATCCGAATAAACTAAAAACATATTAAATTCGATTTTTAAATATAGTATATCCTATACTATCCTACCTTACCAATATTATAAATGCGAAACTGAGTGAAAATTTGTTTGCATATTTGTTACCCTTTCACGCCTACACTAAACGGATTGAGATAAAAGTTTCATCATGAAATTTTGCATAGATGTAGTTCTAGAGCACGAATAACATATAGTCTATTTTCATCCTCGAATTTAACCCCTATGCGGGAGCTGATATAGGATTATGAATATTTTTGGTACGTTAATCGAATTATATTTGTTGATTTATGAGTTACCTTGGTGCGGTAAGCATAAAATTTAAAAAAAAGAAAGAAATGTAAGAAAATGGGGACGGGTGCAGTCACTGGTGTAGGTGGGAAGGTAGGATATATGTATATATATATGTATATCTGTAAGCAACGATAAACCATTGCTAACGAGAAAACGATTCTGAGCGGAGTTCAATTGATAGTGATGTCAACAATATATATGCCATATTATTGTAAAATAATTAAATAGGCTTTATATATTTTTTTTAATAATATTTATTTAATTTTTTACCAATTTTCCCGATTTTCCTACGTTTTTCCCGGTTTTCCCGTGTTTTTTTTTCAGTTTTTCATATTTTCTGAGAAAAATCTTGAGAAAATCGAAAAATGACTTATTTAGGGTGCCTCTCCACACCGATTTTCTCCCAGAAAAGTTGCTACACGTAAAAATTGGAGCAAGTTTTCTGGTAGAAAGGTTGTCCACAGAAAAAAAAAAAAATATCTTTGTAAAACCATAAGCTTCTTTGCTCCACTCAGAATCTAGAATTAAAACAAACTAAACGAAGAAAAATTAACTTTAAAATTAATATTGTTATACATTTGTAATTAGTAGCTTATTTATTTTATGGGTAATTATTTAGCTATTATACATACAGGTTGATCAACATAACGTTAGACACTCCGATTATCTCATTACTAAATTGTCACATAAATGATGCACCACTACTCTCTAATACTAAATTTAATAAATTACTAATTAATAATTTCTTAAATGTTCTGAAAAAGTAAATTTCGAAAAAAAAAAATTAAACTAAATAAATAAATACTTTCCGAGATAATGAATCAGCGAAATGCTGTTACTGATATGTAGGTAAAATCATATTTAAACGAAACAATTTTAATAATAATTTATATAATACTTATAATTTTACACAAAGATAAGTACCTACAATACATTGTAGGTACAATTTACATTATATAATTATTAGTTCCAATAACAAATTGGTCTAATTGACGAAATATAGTGATTGAAAATACAACTTTTTACTACTAACCATTTTGTTCGACCAGATATTGAAAAGTGTACAATTATGTTAAGTTAAGTTTGAAAAGGGAACTTTTTAGTGTCCATTCGGATTGAAATATTTGCAATTTTAATGTCGAAACGATTTTAAACCGATTGTCCGAAAAGTTTGAAAGCATATTATAATACCTAATGTAAGTTTTATTCTTTTATTCCAAGTGTAAGCACATTCCAGTCGAAATGTCTATACCGAATAACAGAAAGATTATCCATCGATCATCAGGCGGCGCCTTATGTTGAAAAGTTTAAAATCGTTCAGAACTGTAGCGTATAGAAAAATAAAAATAAAAGAAAAAAAAAACCGTCACACAAATGACCCGATGACACACAGTTGATTGCGGTCGATCGGGACGATGACGTTTATGTACACAAGGACCGTCATAACGGTCGGTGGATTTTTATTTTCGTGGATCTTGGAATATCGTCTCGAACGAGTCAATGAGATTGACGAGGTTTGTGCAAATCGACGTAAAGGTCATATTTGACACCGAAAGAAAAAAAAAACAACCCCATAACGAGCACACAATTTAAAATTTGACGGTAGACGGGTCAATCCCAAACGCTTTTTGTTTCTCTACTCGAGTCGAATTGCCAAAAGTTTTTTTTTATTTTCTATGGTTTCGTATACCCCGTCTATAATATATATATGTAGTATTTCTGTATTATATGACTATACATAGTAGAAACAGAAGTAAAACGTTTGAATTGCCTCGAGCGGATCATTCTGTTTTGATCCGAACTTTTACAGGATAAATATATTCTGCAGGAGCGAACACGTACAAAAAAATCTCTAAAATACAACACTACACGGTTAAAAATAATATAAAAAAACCCACAACCCTATGCGATATAATAATATTACGTTATATAATAAAATTACATTATATTAAATGTATTCTTATTTATTTTTATTATAAAATGCACACTTTATATAAGTTCATTTTAGAATAATCATCTGTACCCATCTCCCGGATTTTATACGTATAGGCACTTTTAACCAATGTTATTGTGACTTTTATTACCTAAACTGCATGCAGTGTGTATACAAATTCCGCGCACGATGATGCATATTTCGAAAGAAATGTAGATACTGATTATGGGTGTCTCACGTGAGACAGTACTGTTTTAGGAGGACCATTGTCGTAAATATTTTTCAGTTTTTCTATATGTTTTTTTTTCAATTATTATGAAAACTGCTTAGCAAATCCAGAGAAGATCTCAATATACTAACCAGATTCAAAATGCAATAAATAAGGTCTCTTGCCATTTTTTGATCGGAAAAAAGTTACACACAAAAAAATAATCACACACATTATAGTAAAACCAATATATTCCTAACTAAAATCAGTAGGCATCTAAAATACAACTTGTAACATAACTATGAATAAAAATAATCTCTCTGTAATATTTTTTAAAATAATGCAGGTACTGTTACGAATTATTTTAAATATAATTTTTGAGTAAGAACCCTTATTTTATCTGGCACAGATACCAGCTACCACTTCTATCCGAATAATTGTTGAGATGATGTCCAAGCCAAACTTTTAGTATACATATATAAATATATAGGATACACCGCAACCACTACTGGGGTTAATATATATAGTATTATAGTGTTTATTATTATTATTATCAGTTCTGCTTAAGTGGTGGCATAATAAATTATATATCACATCGAGTGTACATAATATTATAGGGTACATAAGAATGGGAATATTGATAGCTCCCAGGGCCGTTGAGACTTGACGTCGGGTTCAAGTTTAACACTGCAGCGGATTACAATATTCTATAATAATACGTATATTGGTTGGTTTCGTGATTTTAATAGGCCCGAATCTACGACCATCCAAATTTTGTCTGTTTCGTGGAGATGTTTGGAACAGTTTTTTTCATAAGTATTGGTTGTTTATATAAATATTTTCATCATTCGACTGTCAACCTCGTCTATAAACAAATATTTATTTTATTGATACGGAAATGTATTCATGTAAATATAATTTAATGGAGATTCTATGAATAATAAATAGTATTTTTTGATAAACTTAGTTACTTATATTTACTTTAATTATGTTAAACAATTGTTTTATTTAAACGGTGGAAGGCGATAGGTTAAGTTGATTCGGTATTTCGGTAAAAAATAATAAAAACATACCTTATTTTGTTCAATATAATGCTATATAAAAATATATTACTTGTTTCTCAAAAGAAAAAAAAATTACTGACATTCAATTTTACCACATTGATTCTGCCAACACGGATTATATTAAAAAAAATCTATAGTTATTCTTATAAAATTAATCATATGGAAATAAATCACATTTTGTATATATTTATACTGTTCGATCAAATTAGTAACAGTGAGTAGATTGAAAATCACTCACACGAGAACATATCAGTTTTATATTTATTTTTTTTTTTTGTTTTTACAAAGGGTTTTTGTTATAGTTGTTTTAATTAAAATCACGGTAACAGTTTACCATAGGCAAAAATTATAATTAAATTTACAAAAAAATTTAAAAGACCATTAATAATAAACCTATATTTAGGTACGCAACAAAGGCCGTTGCCCTTAATGGAGTTAAAATGAATTCACTGATGGAAAGTACGATATTATTTAGTAACAGATTTGAAGGATGTGGCTGAAATTGTTGTTTGATGAAAAATTGCAGGCTAACATCATCGCGGAAAATATATGATATGGGTTTACGACGAATCGATATAGAGATGTAACAGTGTCTGGTCGTACTTATTTAAGACGAATGCTTGAGATACGCTGCAAGTTGGTTATACTTGTATATAGTACGGAGTATATGCAGAAAACGGAATCGTCGAGGGATCATAAAAATGAATGACAGGAGAGAAAAATCCTATTTATATATTAATATATTAATATATTCGGATGTGCAAGGAAAAGTCTATTATTGTGTCTTTGCTCGAATGATTTATACGTCCAATTGGATATCGTGAATATTATTTTTCAATAGTACACGGTAACGATAATAATACTGGTAAATAAAATATACAGGCATCAAATATAAGTGTGTTGTGCGGATTTCAGGATTCGGACAATAATCGATTTAAGAGAAGGTGATGTAAAATGAAAAACCGGCGGAGGATTTAATAAAGTAAAAGATTACTATACAGGGTCTGTCGAATTGTTCGAAAACAGTTTATTTTCAACCGTAATACCTATTATATATTAAGTATTTACTATTTATACTGCGGAATAATTATTATTTTTAGAGCTGTGAATTTGTAAGAAAGTGCACTATTTTTAGCCGATTGTGAAACGTAGCTTTCTAAGTACATAATTTGAATTATGTAATAACAATTTCTGAATTCATTAATGAAACTTTTATTTTGCAATTTTTTACGTTTTTAATTTTTAAGGTCATTTTTTGGATTTTTTAAGTTTTAATATTTTCCTTTTTAGTTCATTTTCCGGTATTTATAATTAAACTATAATATCATTAATTTCAAACTAAATATAAAAATTAAAATAAAAACTATTTTAAGTGCACTTTATATTGCATTTTTTGAGACTTTAAATGTATATTTTTATTAATAAAATAATAAAGTAAAAACAAAATTATTAAAATAGTTAATACTTGTAAATAAATATATTGTTAAGTTATGAATATTCTTAATATTCATACAAATTTAAAGTTTTTTTTTTTATGAACTTCATTAGTATAGATGATACCAATAGCATTAGATTTATCTACCGGAAATATTTCTAAATTATTTGTTTTTAATTTATTCACTATGTTGTTAATAATTGTATTTAGTTTTTTAAATATACTATTTTGTTCTAATATTTTATCAGGCTTATTTTTGTAGTTTTTATTGGTGTTGATTATTAAGTTATATCTTGTTTGATTTTGATTTTGAAATTGTATATAATTTATACCAGATTCACATTGTAATAATTTTTTTTTAATTGATTGAAAGTTTAATATTTGATATGTATTTAATTTATTAACTTTTTTAATAAAATGTTTTCAGCTTTATTGAAAATTATAGAAGTTTAATTAATAACTCATAGTTGAAAAGAATGCTGGTTTTTAAGTTGCATATTTTATTGTATTTTTTGTGTATTTTTAAGGGTTTTCACTGCATTTCATAGCCTTAATTATTATAATAAAATCGAAATTTGTATAAGTAATATTTTAAAATTTTGATAAATACATTTTTTTTTTTTAAAATATGACCTATATTAACCTCAAAAAGCATATGATACTACGGGTTTAGCGAACCCGAGACCCTGAGATTCTATTGGCGGAAAGCCCAGATGGGTGATTCTAATATAGATATGGTATTGTTTTTATAGGGTGAATGAATCACTTTATACTTAACACAATACCATTCTTCCCAAGGAATAAGACTAAAATACTTTTACGGTACTTCTACCTGTTGTAAGAGGCAACAAATGAGGTTACATCAGGTCGGCGTGTATAATTCTGTTAAACTTTATGATGAATTCTAAATAAGATTTAAGATTGTTTCATCTCAGATATGCTCGAGAATAACAGGTGATAGGATGTACTATAATGTTTATAGCTTTGACAGGAGAAAATCTGGAATAAGTTAACAATAGGCTTGCGGACTGGAAAGTAGAATTTGAAGAAAATTAGCTAAAGATAAATAAAAGTAAAACAGAATATGTATTTTGAGGAACAATACTAGACAAATAATGAAAATAAGCGGTATTAGGTGAAATTGGGAGTTTTAAGTACCTAGGATATTTTAAAGAAAATAGTGTTGGCTTTCACGAGAATAGGAAACATAGGATTTAGTGTGGTTGGATAAAGTGGAGAGAAGCGTTAGGTGTTCTATATGACAAGAGAATTTTAATTAGACTTAATGTTAAGCTTTACAGAAGTGTGCTGAGACCAACTATGCTGCATGGATCAGGCTGTTGGGCGGTAAACAGAAAAATAAAATAGAGAACGAGTGTAGCAGTGATGAGAATGTTTAGGTGAACGAGAGGAGAAACCAAAGAAGATAGAATAAGGGATAAGTACATACGAGGAGTTTAAAAAATTGAATTTGTTTGTATTGTAAACTGTATTACATTTACTCAAGCCCTTTTTCCTTGGAACCAAAGATATAATAATATATCTTTGCAGCTTTAATCGGGTAAACTTTAATGACAATTCATTTGTTAATAAACTGATTTACGTACACAAATTTTTATTACATACATATATAAAAAAAATGTTTTGTAGTTAAATAATATCTTTAAATCTCGGACGATATAATATGTTTTAAAAATCTATTGAAATTTTCGTCAATTTTGCAAAACATGTACCATATTAAATTATATAATTATATATTTTCATAAAACCAAATATTAGTTTTATATCGCATAATATATTCGTCACACAAGACAAGAATAAAAATGAGTTTCGAATATATTACGGCTGTATCTGTAACACTATATTTAATTTACAGATAGGATGGTCCACCAGAATATTGTATTGAACATTGTTAAAATAATAATAATACGATATACAATGCCAATAATAATTGGATATTTTTGTATTCCTACCGGTATGGTTATATAATTAATAATTATAATAAATGAATCAACGTCGGACACCCAACTTGTATAGTAAAATAACAAAACAAAAATGTCTGTCATATTATTATTATTATTTTTTTTGCCAAAATGTCACGTAACGCCATTCAAAACGCTGTGTCTTTTACACGCACGTTTTATTTTAACAAAAAAAAAAAAATATATATATATAGATTTCAAAAATAAAAATAAAAAAAATACAATACGAACAAAAAAAATTAAATTTGTATAAACGTTAACCGAATATACGCACATATATAATAATATATATGTTTTACTTTTTTTTTTTTCTTTTTTTTTTTTATACAGTTTATCTCGGTCAAATGACTTTTTAACCGATATGAGAAATATAATAATAATTAAATCACCTTATACAAAACTACATATTTAGTTTGAAAAGCATTTACGGTATAGGCAGTTATTATTGTATGGACAGTAGACATATTAAAAAAAATGTACTGCGGTTTAGGTAGAAAACGGAGAAACGATATTATCTGAGAGAGATAATTGAATTGCCAGTTAGGGGCAGTTACAGATTCAATTATTCAGTATTTATAGGTTTACATCACGCCATTTAATTAGTAATCTACTCGAATATGTTATTTTCGTTGGCTGATTTGAGGACATCGATTATTTTAAATATACGTATCTTATCATGAATTGCAACTATCAAACGGTGATAATGCCGTAATGGAGTAGTTCGGTTTTTGTGAATACTGTATGATCAGGTCCGAACTTGAATAAAATTTTTAAAATTTTTTTTCCTATTACAATAGGTAACGATATTTCAACGTGTTATTGGAATAACGCGATATTTGAAAACAGCCAATCGAAAATTATATTTTAAGGACTTAATTGAAACCAGTCAATAAGAGCAGCGTATTCGGACATGGCACTGGAGCTTTAGCCGGTTTTTCAATACACAATAACGTAGTAACAATGGTAAAAAAGACAGATACAACAGATATCCACAGATAAATACGAATACCCTCCTAAAAATATCGTCGTTGGTGTGCTCAAGGAAGTATTCGGACAGTTTTTATTAGTTCTATCTAATATATTATTTATACTGGATGTAACGATGGATATTCATAATCAATTTAATGGTGTAGTAAAAATATAGAAGTATCTCGTCCATGATTATCCCTAACGATTTCTATTATTTTTACTCAATATTATTCATGGGTATTATAGACGATATATATGATATGGAGGCGAAAGGAAATGTAGTCTATCTATTAATACGTTATAACGAATATAGGTAAAAATATGAAATGAAATGTGACAGAAAGGATTTAAATTCATGAGTAAAGTTAAAGTTGTTCAAAAATGTCAGAATAACAAGCAAGGATGTGTGCATCAATAATTTCTAGCAACTTATTTGACGGAACCCTCGACCACTTGACTTTGGCTGTTGGACACCTGCCGTACTATGTCGAGTATTATGCTCTTATTTTCGAACCGAATAACGTACATCATATTCTATAGTATATTATATAAATTACTTGATTATTAATGAAAAAATAGCTTTGTATCACACGTATCGGTTGTTTGATTATAATTTATAAGATATGTAAAAATTGATGAGCTTAGACTTATGTCCTATTAACGAGTTTTGAATTATGAATAATATTTCACCTGACATTTTTCAAGGATCGGACGTTTAAGAAATAATTCTATAGTTATCGATTGATAAAATATCCACTATTATAAAAAGGTTTCGATATTAGACAATTTCCCTGATACCATTTGTTACTATACAAATAAAATAATTTCGATAGTTGCGTGCGAGTCGCTTAGTATGCTCGCGTAAAAATGTACAGCAGTTTAATAGACCATATTATTATACATAGGTATAAAAAAAACTGATATTGCCGACGGCTGTACCATTGTTATAGATGAAACGTTAAGAAGGATACATAAAGTAGTTTAATTTTTATCTGATAAATAAAAGTTAGTGGAAAACGATTTTTAATGAAGCTTGGTTCAACATGTTTTGAAATGAAAACATTTTTATGGTTTTTGTCAGCATTTAAACTTTAAACGATTGTAAAAAATAATTAAGACATTACGCTAAATTTTTTTTTATATCACTCAGTTTACTCTATGATGAGCCTCGGTTCAATTTTTAAGCGTTTCTACTCGTTAAATAAAATCTCGTGTAACCAGGTTGGCGACCTTTTTTTTGAACTTGGGAAAATTATGATTAGATATTAATTACACAAATTTGGTTACAATGATACTGCCGAATTTACTATTAATAAATTAACGTACCTTAATTGGTTTTATTTAAGTTGACTTAAGTTAAGGAGACGTGGCAAATTATTATTTGACTAGTTATATACCCGTCATAAACGTCGGGTTACATGAAATGTTAAAACATTTTAAAATGACTATTGCTATATAATAATTCCAAATGCTGCAAATATTTATGGCGACGATTTTGCTTACATACGAATTTGTATGAAACTAAATGTTTGAACTACTTTTGTTTTATTGTCAACATAGAAACAATCACCCAGACAGCAATTAAATGTTCTTAAAATCTTTGAAGAATATTAGTTACTTAATAATAATATTCAACAAAATTTTAATTAATGCACAATGTTACAGAATTGTCCCTAAAGTGTTCACTGGTCATATTTCAGCCGCTTTTTTATGTTGTTAGAACATTCAAAGGAATTTAAAACTGATGTTTTCAAAATTTAAAAAATATAACGTCATTAAATAAAATATTTAATGTTTTAAAACTAAATCAACTGAAACATTTTTGAAACATATAAATAGCAATATTATTTTTCCAATTTATATATTTCCAGAATAATCTTATTAAGTTAAGTTAAAATGTTTTGAAGTACAGTAAAAATATTATTTTAATATTTCCGGAACAGTCTCACAACATTAAAGCAAAAATATTATATTTATAATATAGCTGAAATTTTACAACAATGCTATGTATTCATTATAATCATTAGACAATTTTCATAATGTAGTAATAGTATAAATTATAAAATATTTTAGTTTTAAGATTGGTAAAATATTTCTAAAATATCAATGTTACGATTTTTCCGTCTGGGCGCATTATCACGTAAAAACTAACACGGGTGTAATTTTTTATATATAAATAACGGTGATACTATTGTATAGGTATATGATAAAATACATTTTTTTTTCGTTTCTAAAATATATAATATTATATTTACACTATAATCGTATTAAATTGTTTTTTCTAAATATTTATTTTAGAGATAGAGAACCGTGTTCAATAATTTTATAAGCCTTAAATACATATAGGTATGCCGGATTTGATTGAAAAATAATTTTAATATTTACATTAAATTTAATTAATAGATTCCACGCCGATGCGTACCTTCCATCTCTGTGAAAAACAATTAGTTTTTTTTTTTTTATCAGTATGATACAACTCATATACTCGGGATAGTAATAATTTAAAAAAAATCTAATAATGCTAATGGGTGCGCCACTGTTGTGGGTGGGTAATTTGGAAAGTATAATATAAATAAAGTTATTTCATTTATATCCGTTATTTTTACAATGTTCATCAGAATTTAAACTTAAATAGGTGTAAAAAAATCAAACTCCATTACATTTAACTTCAATATAATTTCAAAATAGGTTTATTTAAATTATAACTAAAAACGAGCTGGGACTGCTGAAGAGTGTTCTCAAAAAGAGGTGATAATGGAAATCGGTGTGCTTGTGTGGTAGGTGGTAAGTTATGATGCATAGAGCTATTTCATTTTTAACTGAACAGAAATATAAATCTTTGCTAATGAAAAATTATTCTGAAAGAAGTTCGGTTAATTATGTGTGCTTGAGATAAATAAAAAGTAATATGCGAAATGCTACTATTTTGCATTTTATGTTGAAATTAAAACGCTTATCAAAAAAAAAATTCTACAAAACGGTCATTTTTATTTTTATCTGTTAATGACATTTCACCAGAAATATTGCTCTGATTTTCAAGTGTACTTAGCATTTATGTTGAAAGGAAATCGGACTGAGGTGGAAATTTACTGAGATTACTTTTTGATTTTCCCAGGGGGTGTTTATAATAAATGGAAAAAACTAGGAAAAAGCGTAGAAAAAACGGGAAAATATACGAAATGTATTATATTCGAATCTTAAATTTTACAGCCTTTCAAAATATGTGTAACCAAACTCCGCTCAAAATCGTTTTTCGTTAACAATGATTAATCGTTGTGTACAGATATACATTAAATTTCCCCTGTTATTTCCCAACTTATCACCTATATGACAGTGGCTCACCAATCGTGTGAAGTATTTCCGTTTATTTTTTATTGTCATAGTATTGTATATTATTGTTATATTTACTAATTTTTTTTAAAACGATTTTTGTTGTTTAAATTTCCAATGTTAATTTTTATTTGAAACATGTGTCTCAATGCCCAGTATAAGTATACACGAAAGATTATTATAATTTGATAATATTATGTCTGGGGAAACTGAAAACAATGATTCTTTTTAGTTGTAACACGATCAACCAATGTAAATAGTAAATAATCATAACTTCCTATTGAATAGTGTGTGTATAATATATGTGCTGCAGGTGACAGGTGTTGTCTGCAGACTGAAAATTAATACATTTAAATAAATTACAAAATGTCTACTATTAAAAAAAAGTTTTTAAACTGAACTTGATTGAAATTATAACGGTTCATTCAGTCGTCAAATTGACAAGCATATTGTTATGCAAATTAATAACTAAGATAATAGAAAACCAATAAAACGGGGGTGATACATTTTCATATTATTAAATATTATGTTAATTATCACGGCAATATATAATAAAATAAAACACCTTTATTATACCATGATAATAATAATAAAAAAATTAAGTTTTTTCGTTGTAAAAAATTACTTCTGTCCGTATAAATGAACAATATTAAAGGAGTATTGTTCGTTTTAATTTTCAGTGATTATTGTGCTTTTGTCAAGTTAGGTTAAGAATTGTATTTTGTATTTAGACTAAGATTATAGGTGTACTACCTAATGTGTTCGATTATTAAATGCATTTCAAGTTCAATTTGTTGCGCATTAAAATAATTTACAACACACTGGAGAACAGTTAACAAAATAATAGTAGCTCGTTAACATGTTGGTACAAGTTAAGTTTTCCGAATGTATAAACTTATTTACGTACCTACTTTGAATTCAAATAGTGAGTATTTGCAGAACACCATTATAATAGTACGCGTCCCATAAACTTGTATGTAGTCCTTAACTTTAACTAGGGTTGAGAAGTATATGATACAACTTTAATATATATATAATGAGGAGTCAACAAGGTAACTCCAAGGTAATATCAAGAAAAAAAAAAAAAAACTGAAACATATTTCTAATTCATTCGCAGGTTCCTAACGAGGTGTGACCTGCAACTCGATTTAGAAACACCCTATATATGTATATGTTTTGTTTTTCACTCGTGCTATAATTATTAATTAATGTAACTTAGATATTTATTATACTTAATGGTAACAGTATCGCTAATAATTTATTTTGCATTATGTTTTGTATAATAATAAACCATATATTGATTTATTATACCGGTAGTAGGTATACCTATACCACATTGTCTATACCGCTTTGTTTCACGAGGAAGTTATCAGAATATTATTAAATTATAGATTAATAAAATTAATAATGTTTTAGCTTAGCTTTACAACACAATGTCGCTTCATATTAACTTAATTGAATATATCTACTATATGTCTATTGCCTTTACACAGTACAGTATACCTTATATGTTATCTTAGTAATCAATTTTGCGATGTAATGAACTATTACGTTTCTGAAATGAGTTCTAAAAATAAGGTAAATAATATGTAAAAAAAAAGGATTTTTAGTCAGATTTAAAAAAATGATATCTTTCAAAGGTTAGTGAGGACGAGTGATGCAAATATGCACTTCTTGGGAGTTTTTCATCACTTTCATTTTTCGGCGATTTTTTAAAAAATAGCCTTCATTTATCAAGTGATAAAGAAAAATGTTAAAAAACCTCAGATCTAAAATAGCACTATAGGAGTATACAGCTGTTCAAAACAGGAGAGTGAAGAGGTTATGCTAAATAGAGTAATGGAAAACTTTCAGGAACGGCTCCACTTGTACATTGAATAAAAATCATCATTATAAAATGAATCATATTTTATTGTAATATTTTCGAGGAATATTTCGAGAAATATTGATTATAGGTACTTATTGTATACTTTTTCAATTTATATTTGTTTTGTTCTTATATTCAGTTCAGAAATCGTTTTCAAGTAGTTCTAAATACAAATACCGAAAATAAATAATAATTTTTATTTTAAGAATTTATGATAATCAGTATATTTGTTTTTATCAGAATAGTCGAACTTTTATAATTATAACGTAAAAAGGAATGAAATGTTTAAAATGCTTAATTCTATATTAATTTATGACATTACAATATTTTAATCTAAATCAACGTTTAAATTTATTATTCGGAATATTGCAAAAAAAAATTTTATTTTATATTGATCCAATGAATATACGAAAAACCTGCGCATGAAATTTATAAATATTAACTTTATATTTTATAACTTTCTAAGACATGGTAATTTGAAATTAATTCTTGAAAATAAATAATGTATTACAATATTGCGATAAACCGAATCGTTTTGTCGTTGTTCAGTATGACTGAACTTATTTCATATTGTTCAATAACTTATTTTAAGCATAATTATTATGTATTCAGTAGAAAACAAAAAAAAAAATAATAAAATAATATACATAATTATTGCTAATGAAATACAATTCTGTTATATATGTATTGACAATTTTAACAAGTCAAGACAAACATAAGTAATATGTGAAAATTTAAGGTCTCTGCGAATTACAACAAAGAAACACATTCGAAGATTATGGAATCTTTATTGCCGTTATTTTTCCCATTTTATGTATTTGCATATTTTTACTGATGGGTAAAATAAAGCTAGTTCATATCGAAGTGTGTTTCGTGACCCAACGAATAAAAATTATATTTTGCATATTTTAACGAATTGTGATTTTGAGAGTTGGTATACTTAGGATTTCGTAAATTTTTAAAATATTTTCAACTCAACATAATAATTTTTCAAAATATTTACATATAAGTATTCAGTAAGTAATCTGATAAGTGATAGTATACTAGATATTCGTGTTTTAGATGAATATTATTCATTTATTTGTTTCACTTGAATAATTTCTTTATAAATCATTTACAGTATAAAATATAAATAATTGAAATATTAAAATAAATGATAACTTAAATGTATTTTTTTGTTTGTTTTTTAGTGTATATTTTGGCAGCTGTTATAATATAACAGAATAGTAATATTTAATAGGTTTTCAGGGCATTTTTCTGTCGGCCTTAATTATGACAAATTTACATTGTAGTCGTCGGTGAACAATTAAAACTAAACGTGAACTTTATCCATCTTATACTTTCCTATGCCTACTGTTTAGAAAACAGTGTTGAACTCGAATTATAATGGAGAACAGAGAAACCACAAATCATTAACAATAGTTAGCCCACGTTTATAAATGATGCTATGATAATGATGATAATAATAATAATAATTCGAACGTAACTTTTCTTCTAGACGTCTGAAAATGGTAATCAGGTCCCGGTTCGTATAAATAATAAAGACAAGAGGAGGCACAAGTCGCGTCGTGTAGTGGCGACTTTGACACCATGAGCCGGATTGCCCCTGAATATATTAAACAATAACATTGTTGGTCGTATTTCGGTTCGCAAGACCGGAATGCTATTATATTGCGTACACTTCGCGCCTTATTATTAAAACATCATACTGATTCTTATTAAAATTTGTTCAGTTTACAGTAACTAAGTATAGGCGTTTATTTCAGTTTCTTTATTGTAATAATTACGTTCGGACGAATTATCAAAGTTTAAAAATAACCGTACGAGATATATTAAATAAGTCAAAGGTACATTTTACGTTAATTTTTAAATTGACTGAGCCAGCAGTACGTATTATACGCATAATAAAATATACCTTATATTCCTAGACTAATTAATTTAACAATAATATAGTATTTACCTATAATTTTTTTTTGGACTATTTCACGTGACTATATAAAATGTGATAATGGTACTAACTGGATTAAGACCAAAACAAATTATCGGAAAAATTGAAAAATTATAATTTTGGATTTATTACGAATAATTTAATAAACATACGGGTTTGGGTATCGGTTTTAAAGTATAGGGCCTATAGTTTTCATTTACAGTTTGCACTAGGTATTATGAAGAATTTAACGACAAATAAGAGTTTATTAATTTTATCTTCCAATTACACTGTATCATTAATTAATATTATTTCTTTAAAATATGAATATATTTACCGAATCGACTATACACAAATATATCGAATGTGCGACGTCAACGATAGTTGCCAAGAACATGACGAATATCCATGGCACGAATAAAACTCTGAGATCCTGAAATCATACGCAATCAAATAATCAGTAATCAAATTACCCACACGGTATTATTATTGTTATTAAATAAAGGTGTAGTAATTTGGCCATAAAAAATATGATATAGTTACATATTCAAGTATTTTTTCTAATACTATATAATAAATACATTTTTCAAAATTATATAATTTTCTTCAAACGTGTGGGCCAGATGTTAGTCCGAGTAATGTTTTTTTTTGTTAAACTTTTGACAATGCACAATTTAACAAAAAAAAAGTCATATTTCAGAATTCCAACATATCATATAATATGACAAATAGTTTCAACCATACATATATGTATATACACTTGATAAACTCAACGTGAAACTTTAAATTTCACCGGGCTGAATAGTTGTTTACCGGGTCAACTGAAGTTTAATAATTTAGTTTTTCTTTTGAAGACCGAAATCCAAACATTTGTTACACGGCTGCTATATTACATTTATTTGGAAATAAATGTACACGCATTTAACCGAACAATAAAGAAATAAAAAACAAAAATAAACCGACATATTTCGCACGATGGGTGAGCCACTGTTGTAGGTAAGATGTTGGGAAGTTAGAGGGGAAATTTAATGTGTATCTGCACACAAAGATTGCTAATTAAAAACGATTCTGAGCGAAATTCAGTTAAACATGTTTTAATATACCGTAATGTTTACGGTTTTAAAATAAAATATTTCCTAAATTTTCTCGTTTTTTCCGGTTTTTCCTATTATTTATGAAAACCCCTTGAAAAATCAAAAAAATAACCACTTTAAAGTACCATTCTAGTCAAACTTCCTCTTAAAAAAAGTGCTAAATACATTTAAAAATCGGAGCAATATTTCTGGTAGAAAATTTGTTATAAATAAACATCACTGTGATACCAATACATTCTTCGCTTTGCTTAGAATCTAAAATGTGTTTTTTAGATGTCACAACATAATATACATATATACATAATGTCAAATATTCACACGAAATCTGAAAAGAGCAATTAATTTATACTACGAGTATAGTATATACGTAGATACATCTGAATTACAATAACTACCCATGTAAAGATTACTTCAGCCAGATAATTAATAACAGAGCTGTGGTTTGGAAAAACAACATTTTCGAGTCTGTATTATATGAGATAACTAACATTTCTAATTATATATAGTTTAGAGTCATGTAGCAAGTATTGAAATAACAACGAGCTAACGTTATAACAATAATAAACGAATAAAAAAATAAAACCGAAAATTCCGGAATCTAATTTCTCCGTTATTAAAACATTAGGTTTACAAATTCGAATAACCATGTTATAGATTTGTTTTGGTTAAACGGAGAGAGAGAGAGAGAGGGGGAGAATATAAAACAAGAAATGGCCAAAACTGACTTTCTGTCATAAAAATTGTGTAACTTTTCATGTAATGCTATTTTACCTGACGACAACGATTTGTTGCGTTTAAATGGCTTTAATATTTTTTATAGTCTATCCACGTATTTTTCTTTGTGTCTTTTTTTAAATTGTGTACTTATTTTAAATAATTTATATATTATTGGTATTTTTTTTTTTTTTACGAAATAAAGTTTCGCCATTGAAATTGTGGGTATGATTGATTTATTTTTTAGATGATAGACAATGCGTAAATAAAATAAATATACAAATACCTAACCGTAAAGGTTACGTATTTGCAACTTATTTCTATAACACTGTCAAAGTCCAAAAAAGAGATAGAGATAAAACCTATATAAAAATTGCTCGTCACTGTAAAACCAATAACTACAATTAGATTTTAACTACTGTCTATAATTCATAATCAAAAATAAATCAATGTCATTAAATGAAAAAAAAAATTGTTCAAAATCTGTACTTTATTTAAGTTCTTTTTTCGTATTAAATCATAATTTTTACAATTATGTCTATTTGCACGGGCGTGACATAGAAGATGAAGTACTTTCTATAATACCGTTGTATGCATCACAATAGTTTTTTTTACAGGGTTACTGTTTTAGGCATAAACTCGCGGATGATCACCAGTTAGAAATTTGATTTTCCTGTCAGGAAAATATACGTTCGAGAAAAAAAACCGAAATCAAATTCGCTCAAAATCTTTGAGTGCGTGATCGTCGATTAGTGATAAATGAATCAGACTCTGTAGCGAGCGTCTATCGAGTCTCGAAAGAAGCTCGAAATTTTACGGAAGACAGTAATTACATTAAAATTACAAATTGTACAGTAATAAAATACAATAGAACGTATTATACAAAGTGAAATCGATACGGTTAATTTTAATAATATATACAATGAAAGTAACTTAACCAATACGCTATCTCGGATAACGGCTAATGGAATCCGTTACCGTGTATTGTTATCGGCAAATGGAATAGTGCTGATTTGTTGATTCTACCATAACGTTGTTAATAACGTTCATTTTATACGAAAATGTTGTATTATCGTTCGGCTATTATTACCGTATTACGATAACAATATTGATTAGCTTCCACTCGACTAATTATAATAATAAAATAGTATAGTATATATTCATTATTCAATTAAATCAGGTATTATAATGCGCCACAGTTGTCGTAAATTTATTTCGGAAGTTTTCGTGATGGTCGTTTTTAGGAAATCAAACGATAATTTAATATTGAATTTAGATTTTTTAAAAATTATATTACCTCGATTTCTGAGAACTTAAAAAAAAAACAAAAAAAATGTTATCTGCACAAAATACATAGCGGTTTATCACTTTAGATGCTGTGCATAAACGAATTTATTAATATAGGGAGGAAAAAATGACTTGAAAATTAACTCAGTAGAGGCCATCGTAATTAAAAAATTATTATGTTTATATCCGATTTAAAAAATGTGTTTATTATGTAGAAGCATTCGATAAACTGATTATTGGTATGCTGATATGAATTTTAAAGTACTTTGTTATAATTACAACAAAAACTATAATATAATACTGTCAGGAATACGCTAAACGTTGTTGAAAATATATAAATATATTTCGAATAATACGAGTAGGTAATTCAATAGTAAAAAGGTGGCGTCAAATAAAAAATGTAAATGTTTACGTACTTTAAACATGGAGTAATTTAAAAATACAATAAAATGTTTACCTAACGTGTACAGTTGCAGTTAACATTAATACATGGTGGGTGTTTTGTTACACATAACATAATAGGATAATCAAATTTTCGATTTTAAGTGAAACATTATACTAATGCTACTTCTGCAGAGTTTTAAATTATATAAACCAATACAAATATTCACTGTAGGCAAAACGAATTGTTCTAAAATTGGCAAATTTAATTGGAGCAAATATATCCGCTAATTAAATTACGAACACCAGCACATCACCGCGATCGTTACGCCGCCAACGATTCGCCGCCAGCGTTTCGCCGCCAAGCAATTCGTCGCCCCAAACAATTTGCCGTCAACGTTTCGCCACCAGCGTTTCACCGTGAAATGTTTTTTTTCGTTTGAAACCTAGCGCCGTGTCTTGGTTATTTTTCAACGTACGCTAGTGTGATCTTCACTATTACACGTAGGGCTATTAGAGGCACATCATATTAAAAGAACCCCTTATCTGATTTGTTGATCAAGTATATCTCGACGGGATTTAGCGATAGGAGAGTGGTTTTAAAGCAGAACATTTGGCTTTGTACTCCACACATATCCCCTTCATGGTTTGACACTGTAAAATCCCTTCCGAGGGAACTAACCGGGAATTCGTCCGATCATCACCAATCTTTGGAGAATTTTTTTTTCTCGAAAATTCATTCATTTTCTCGTGAGTAAATGTTTTTATTCCCTGTTAGTTGCTACCCGACGAGAGTTTGTTTAACAGATAGGAGTTAATTAATAAAATATTGGTGGCGAAATAAATCGCGGCGAAACGCCGGTGGCAAATCGTTGGCGGCGAAACAATCACGGCAATGTGCACTAGACCCATTAAATTATATTATAGGTACCTTTTAATAATTTACTATATGTTATTGTGTCTGTATGCAGCAGTGAAAACAAATAACTAAACAGAACTACTTCATTAACATTAAATATTTAAAAACAAATATAGCAACATGACTATAGTATTAGCTCTTACATAATTGATTTAACTAGATATTCATTACTGTTTATTTTGCGAACTTATTTTTGTTATTTTATTTCGGTATTCGTATAATATATTAGATGAATCAATAAAGTTAATTGATAATTTACAAATACATTCTCTGGGAAAATTGCTCGACTTTCCGTTAAGTAAACACACTAAAATAAGGTTGATTAAATAGTAGCCGGGCACCATTTTTAACGGAGCGTACTTCGACCTCGAAATAATCAGCGGACACTTAATCCATCAATATAAGTTCATCGGTAAACATAACAAAGCGACCTATAATATATTATCGGTTCAACGGCAGCAACGGTCGAAAAATGTTCGATGGCCTGGAAATTGGTTTCCTTTCTTTGGACCTAAAAACAATAAAGTATACAATTTGATATTGGGTATGCCGATTAAAAACATTAGTCAAGGACACCGTATCATATGCTTCAATTACTTGTTTATATTTTAAACAATATTCAATACAAAATTTTAGGTTCAGATCAGAGTAATGTAATGATGAAGATGATTACAGAAAGTACGGGAAGATGTACGAAAATAATTCTATTATTATTTTCAATTTTGTTTTTTCTTAATGTTATTTAGTTTAATTTATTTATAAAAATTTGAAATTTTGACAGAAAACTTATATATACATTATTTAGACGTAGTAAAATTTTCAAAAATATTTGAACCATTATAGATACAATAATCACGATATTATTGTAGACAAATATAGAGGTAATTATAGACATTTGAATTTTGCGAGTTGTGTACGAATCTTTTATTTGGTATGTACGCTGTGGATAAAATTGTAAAACTAAATAGAAATGTTTAAATATTTATTAGGAGGTACCATAATATCGTACAAGGTGATCAAAAACAAAAAAATCTAGATTTTTGAAGAATTATTTTTTACAAAAGAAATTTAATATAAAATATTGACGAAAATTGAGTAAAAAATTATGTAGAATAAATCTAGCTATTGGTCCCTACAAATTTTTAAATTTTTTTTGTTTTGATTACATGTATATTTATTGCCGATTTAAGAACGATGTTTAACATTGAGCCGATTGACATAATTTCGAAATCATAGCTTTTTGAAGTTCTAAATTATGCTGATTAACTCAATGTTAACGATTTCATAGTAGGTATGTATGTCTTAGTCTAGTGCTAGTATGTATCTGATATCATCCTGAAAGAGTTAAAAAAGCTTTTGTAGGTTTTTTTGATTTCTTTTATCTTTTATAGGAACCGTTTTAGGATGTTACTCGCCAATCGCCTAAAAATTGGGGAAAACCGATAATCGAACACCTGTTGAATGTTGACGACCGTCAAATCGACTCTTTTCTCATTAACTTCTGGTACAAAAATCACTTTATTTTTTCTTTCTGTGAACATTTTTTTTACCAGAAAACGTGCTCCGAAGCTCCTTTTCTAAAAGTTAATTTTCTCTAGTTTGTGTATTAAGGTCATTTTTTGATTTTCCAAGGGGTTTTCGAAATAATCGGGAAAGCCCCGAAAGAAAAGTATAGGGTAAACGGGAAATATTTACGGTGCGCTGCCGCGTTCCCGTTTTCATTGTTTTTATTATGTTAACATGATGTTTTCTACCAGAAATATTATTCCAATCACAAAATAACCAGAGATGAATTTTGTTTATCTCAGCACATAACTATATAGCTAGAGAAAGTTTTTTTTTGATATCTAAAGTGCTTTTAATAATTATTAGGTAAAACCGAAAAAGACAGAATGTACGATTTATTTTCAAATTACGACATAACGATTTCATTATTTTAAATGTTTACGACTTATATTATATACTAAAAATATTTTTTCATTAGAAAAACATCAAGATATATTTTTGTTGAATTTTTAATTTAGTTGGTGAACAATAAAGTTACATGAATGTGATGATTTAATTTAAATCAGTGTTTTTTCTTAGGGAAATGACTTTTCGATAGTCAAATATCCTTTAAAATATTCACACATTATATCTTAAGTATTTTAATTTGTCAACTGGCAATACTTTGTTTGAAAATTTTTTTTTCTTTTCACAAAATAAGTGGTTTTCTATAAAAAAAACTGAAAATAAATTATGGTATACCACTTTTAGACAAAATCGACTATAAAAAGAACGCGATGATCTACAATTTTGAACATAAACGAAATAACGACTGGGGAATCCTAAAACTTCAATTTCTATATGGGTGGGGGCAGGTGAGGCTCACACTTGAGTTTTGGAAATAATTGAACTTATTATTTTAGTAAAAAATCGTTTTAATGTGAACGGTCAGTTGTGATACACTCAAAATCAGTTTTTGTTTGCAATAATTTATGTTTATATTTGGTATTTAAACAAAATCATCCTATAATATCCTATACACTTGCCAAATTTCCACCAATAACTGCAGGGGTTTTCATGTTAAATATGTATTCGAAAAATTACAAAAAATAAGAATTATCGCAGATTGCCTAAAATAAAAATTTTCTCTAAATTTACAATTCTGGAAACGAAAAAAAAGATGTATACAGCTTCATTTTGGGGCTTTCAACCACCTAAACTTACTAGCTTCGCGAGCATATATCGAAGCTTAATCGGAAACAACCCTAGATTTGTTGTGCGAAAAGATGACTATAATTTTGTTCAAATTCAAACATTTTACGTTCCGGATTTTTACCGTCATGTTTTGCACTTTTCAAATTTGTACAACCCAATGTTTTTCACGCCCTATAATTACAAATCTATCTCACAATAGTTATTTATTATATTTTCTCAGCTCTATAATGTTTCTAATGGAATTTGTTACACGAATTTGTTGCGCAAATAAGAAAAATCGCACTTCGCATGGTTCTTAACACGTGACACGTCATTCTCGGACGTACGATATAATGATGATCATAATAATAATAATAACAATATATTACATCAGATGATACGGTTATATACTTATACAGAGTTTATTTTTCCTGTTATAAAAAAAAAGTAAGACTATATATTACAAGGTGTATAACTGAGTCGGACACGGACATATTATGTCAGTTTTACGTTCGCCTTAATGTAGCACGCGATTGTTTGCCCCTAACGACGCGTAAATGTGAAATCGGATTTCCCGTCCGCGTGTCGGTAGGTAGATGCCGTAGCCGCTGGTCGTCCGGGAGAGTGGTCCGCGAGTTTAACACAATTTCGTATAGCCGGGACAGGAAATGAAATGTAGTACCGAGCACCTGATACCGGCAGTAGGTATAATGTTTTGGACGAGTACTGAATACGAGAAATATAAAACGGAATGGACCACACTGTGCACCGAGTTTAGCTACTATAGTATACATACCTATATATACAGGGTGGCCGCGGTAAATTGCTACAGTAATCGGCATGTTACTGCAATACGTTGCAATGTGTGTATATACAGATTGAATGTGTAGCACGCACGTTGTCGTGTGTGGTGACGTTATTTTTACGTAGGCACGATACGGATTTAAAAAAATAAATATATAAACACATTCCACACATATAATAGGCAGGTACTCTAATATTGTATACATTGAATAACGACGAAAACTTACGAAAAAAATCAGACAAAAAACTTATCACGTGCAATTGTTATGCCTGAGAAAAATAATACGAACATTGATAAAGAGCGGGGAGTGTTTATTTTTATTACGTGTTTTAACCAACAGACAATATTTTGATTGCACATGTGTACGAGTAGTTACTGTTGAACGTGAGTAAGATAGAAAAAAATCTCCTAGAATAGAATAATTCTGGAGTTAGGGTCAAAAAGGGTCAATATTACTTTTTGGTAAAAATGAGTTATATGGCCAATTATATAAATTTTCATATGATTTTTCTAGTAGCAAAAGGGCGTAACTCAATATTCATTATTGTGAAATTTGAGAAGACCAATGCTGTTAGAAAAATTACTAATGCAATATCAAAAAAGCTCAAAAAAAGGTTGAATTCTTAATTTACCAAAATTGACTAAATGTAAGATTGGCCTTTTTTGACCTAAACCCCAAAAATATATTTATGATTGGAGGTGAGCCACACGGAAAACGGTATTTTTACATCGTGGTCATATAAAAATTAAGTATAATAAATCACCCTGCCGTTAAAAAAATTGACTGCTTTATTATGGTAGAATGGATTTTTTTTTTTTTATTCTCCCGTGTTATTAGTTGTTTAATATTATTATATTGTAAATAAACGTCTGTTTAAGATTAATAATAATAACGTCAACACAACAAAATGTATATATTGTATATAGTTTTAAAAATACATTGTATTTGAGCATACCTAGATAAATTGGTTTTTATTTTCAAAAAATAAAATATTTTGTTTTATTTTTTCCAACGTGTCTATTACAAAACACAGCACTATTAATGACTCTTTTTTATGTGCCTATGTAAAAAATAAGGTAAATGGTAAAATACAATGCAAATTATATATAGTGTATATGACAACGTTGTAATTTTGACCTAGTGGGTCGAGACAAAAATATAAATTATAGGTACACAATTTTAACATCTTATTATTATGTTCAGTGTGTGTAACTATTCAAAAAAAAAAACCTCCTCGAGCATCATCCACATTGTGACGTAGTGACTAACGATTTTCGCAAAACCCGACTTTAAGCATGTAGTGACATAAATAGATGTTTCGACGTAAAACTATCTAACGGCATAAAATGTCGTCCTAAACAACTTTTTAATACAATACAATGTATACGCTCTTGTATGTAAAAAAGCGAAACGGTATTCCCCTTCCTCTCCTTATAATTGAGATTAATGTCAGTTGCCGCCCAAAAAGTGTCCTATATAGATTATATTTTGTTAACCACACCTGACACTATACTTTGCTAATTACGTGACTGATGACTTATGACGATCACTTGCTATTAAGACCAGTCCACCTGGTGTGATGGTATGATAGTTGCTTTCGTGTTACTTGGTGTTACAGCTATTCCGATAGTAACTATCACAAAGTTATGTTCATACTATGATATAGAAGATATTGATACGATAGAATACACGAAAGTTTAGTAATATTTATATGATAGTACAATGCATTTCGATAGAAATATCTGTGAAAGTGTGATATGACAGTAAAATAGAACGATAGTCTATGCTTAAATGGCGATATTTACAACTATTCTCGTAATATTAACTATAGACTATGCGTGTATGCGTGCACGTTAGACGTTATTGTGATAGTTGCTTTCACGGTAATTCAATAGTTATGGTTGTGAATTTCGAACAGAAATAATTATCATCATGTGGACCAGAACTTAAATGGAAGTCGCGATTCTTAATTCTCCCATGTAAATTTTTCTCAGAGTTTGCGTCTGAATAACGAAAATTATATAAATCATAAAAAGAACATAAGTAGTTAAAATCAACTTATTACATAATGCAACAAGTAATGCATCAGTAATGCATCAGTTATGTGCAGATGGAATTCAGTTTAATGAGAATCAAATTATATATTTATTATATAATTCAACATTATACAACTCAGATGAGTGCCATCATTATTGTTAATAAATAATTAAGTTAAGAGTAGAGAATTGTAGCAACAGTTGGATGCTGGATTTACAGCAACACCAATTTCGGAAAAAAATATGCCATGTCCAAACCGTAAACTGCTTAAAAGGAAGTTAATGTTCTAAATTGAAACCCAAAACCTTCATTCATTGAAAACTACGTGAAAAATATCTATATATATATAAATATATATATGTGTGTGTAGTTCATATTTTGAAATAGAAAAGTAAAGCGGTAATGAATAACAAAATCATAATAATACGAAATGGTATTATGATATTTTGAAAGGTCCCTTCATTATTTTTCTAACTGCAACTCCTCAAGGAGAGTTTTGATTTAAAATCATTAAGTTTGATATGATTTCAATTTGGCTGGATTTCAACAGTGATAAGATGCGTGCGAAAATAACCTTCGTAAGTACGGAACGCAAAAATATATCAAACGACTGCAGTCAGTGGTGGAATGAACCTAACATAACCCAGAAGCTATCTATAATCTATATTCCACAAAGTACCCATTCACCAATATTTTCTAATAGTTCTAATATGTCCACATATTTTTAACTAGTTCTAATGTTAAGATACTAATGTTTAGATATTTTCATATTGAGCTCTAATCCACTTTTATATCTTAAAAAATGAGCCTAGAAACAATACTACTTCTCAAAGACCACATCCGTTTCGCTACTGTCTGAAGCTATATATCCGTATATACTTATATAGATCTTTCTATATTTATTTAGTGAATACAAAATTGATTTAGTGTATAAATAATGGCGATAGGTACACGTAATTATAAACCTAAAACCTAGACGCTTGCGATAATTTTGCAATGAACGTATACATGGATTTTATTAAATTTTTGATAGTTTTGAAAAGATATTTGAAAATATAGGCCTAATTAAATACTAACGTACAAAAATCGCCAACGGTTCGATTGTTTCAGCGAATATCGTAGTCTATCAACGAGTGAGTTTCCATTTTATTGCCTTCGAAAGGTGTTTCGGAGTTATTTACAGTAATGGTTTGGCGGACATACCTGATGCCCATAAGCAGAATCTGTAAAAATAGGTAGGTGCGTGGTTTTTTTTTTTTTGTTTAAATCTTTTGCGAATATTTTTTTTTCCAAATTAAAATGATATATACAACTTATAACAAATTATATTATAAATAATATTACGTATTATTTAAATGGTCATTATTTACTTCAAGCTTAATAGCTCTGTTTTGAATGGGGTTCAGAACAAGGGTTGCAGCCTTGAAAGATATCGTCGTTAAATTTGATTAAAAAAAATATTATATTCTAGTGAATTTTTTAAAATACATTTTTCCAGTTGACAAGAAAGACTATTGCACAAAAGTCTACTATGTTTTCGTTTATTTATTTATTTCTATTAAAACCATTTATTAAGTTTATTATGATAAATGTAAGTAAATAAACGTAGACATGAATTTAAAATTATAGCCGATAGATATATTGCGTTGAATTTGTACCTAGTCATTTATTATAAAATTGTATATGAATAATAGTTACACAATAAGAATTAAATTCGAGATAATCAATAATAATAATGATAAGTTGCTTTGAGTCAATCAATCAGAAGTATTATTATAACATGTTAAATAAACATTTCAGATCACTCTATATATTGATTTTAATCTATTCAAGTGCTGTTAACACTTGAAAATATTAAAAATTGTTTACTGAATTTATCGAAAATGTTATTATTTGTCATAATAATATAAAACAAATAGACACACTTCACACGATGGGTGGACCACTGTTGTAGGTGTGAAATTGGTAAGATAGAAGGGATATTTAATATATATCTGTATGCAACAATTAATTATTGAAAACAAAAAACGATTCTGAGCGGAGTTTGGTTAAACATTTTTCGAATGAATATTTACGATTTGAAAATAATACATTTCGTACATTTTCACGTTTTTTTCTGATTTTTCCCATTTATTATGAAAACCTCTGGAAAAACCAAAAAATGACGTTTTTAAAGTACAACCCCAGTTAGATTTTCTCTCAGAAAAAGTGCTACATTTAAAAACCGAAGCAAAATTTCTGGTAGAAAAGTTATTTATTGAAAAAAAAACACATTGTAAAACATATTCCTCGCTCCACTCAAAATCCAATAACATGGTTTCTTCGAAACATATTATGCATTTTTTGTAAGTTTGAAAAATAAGCTCATAATCCTTGTATATGATTTTCAATAAATACAAAGGCTACATTAAATTATTGGATAGGTTTGTCGAAATAAACGACAATCATAGGTGTAATTTCGCTAAAATTTAGGAGGCGTAAAACAAATTAGAAAAGTTACCAACCCTCTGCAAAATCACTAGCAATTTTATTTGCTACTTTCAACTTAATTACAGTTTTTAAAAACAATTTTTGTTTTGATCATGATTATGTACTAAGTAAATTGTATGCTATAAATAATTAATCAATGTTGTAATTTAATACATTGATATTTGAAGTAAACTTATTTTGAGTAAAATGACTCTCACAAACTTTACATGATACATTGATATTTGAAGTAAACTTATTTTGAGTAAAATGACTCTCACAAACTTTACATGATACATTGATATTTGATAGCATAGCAAGAATTTTTGCGACTATGTGGTATAACCATCAATCTATTTTGTGGTATCACTATCCCCATTTAAGATTAATTGGTACATACATAGATAATGGGTATCAATAACGCAAGGTTTTTTGAATAAAATACAGAATATTATCTATAAACTGTGATTATTACGAACTACCAGTGTGATTAAAGTTATACTCTCTTTGATAAAACCGCTCATCTATAAATTTATATTAACTTTACATATTTTGTATTATTCCTGGTCTATTCTATTATAGGTCTATGGTACATACCGACCGTGATACAACTTATATAAGAATACAGTATTCCTCACCCTAAGAAAAATATAAATAATAAGTTAATATGTCTATGAGGAAAAACATAGATTTAAAAAATAACGATTTACTAATTCACACACGTAAAATAAAAGAACTGTAAATCGAAAAGTATCATAAGAACGTGATAATTATCAGATGATCATCAGTTATCGTCGTTATCATTACTTTATAAGTATTTAAAAGTTTAGCATTATTTATATATTTGAAATATAGAAAATTCAACGGATGCAGAATATAGTATTGCAACTCCACAAAAATTCAAGGGGGCGCAAGTGCAATCCTTTGCACTCACGAGATTACGCCAATGGCGATAATTATTTCTTAGGTCCCGGGGAAGAAGAGACAAATAATTAAGTTGGAAATTCTAAACTTCATCAGTGGCGTAATCATTCTATCAAAAAACTTGCTTCAATCAAAAATAACATAAAAACCTCGGACCTTGAATTTTGGATCTAGTTGATTTGAGATCATGTTTTAATGATCCTTGTAGTTTTCTTAATGATTTGGAAAAACCGTTAAAAACATGAAAATATGAATGTTTCAACCATTTTTGATTTTTGATTTTTTAGTACCTAATTTTTTAATGTCATATTTTCTAAGCAAATTTACTTATTATAAAAAAAGCCGTAGAAGTCATTCTGAAATCTTTTCAATATGACCACGAAATGATCGGCTATTTACTTAAAAGTATAAAATAGTACCTATGTTATATGATACATTATTTTTCCGTTTTTAAAATCTTTCTATCTATTTTTGATTAATTAGAATTTTATTACGTTTCTTCTATTAGAACATTAATTGTTTAACAGTCTAAAGAAAAACTTGTGCTGTCTTTGCTGTCTACACGAGACTTGGAAAACATTAATCGGATACTGAGTAATTATATAATGTGAATTATTATTTTAATTTCAACGTAATTCGATTTTATAAAGCAGAAAACTAAAAAATTAAATTATAGTATAATATGGGTAATGAAGAAACTTTTGAAGTAATAATGTTATGATTTCGACTTACTGACAATGAAACATGCGCATCCTCTATATTATTGAGTTTTGGTGAAGAGGTTTCGAAAATAAATTACCTTGGCTAATTGAATAAAAACTTGGTTTTAACTTAGGTACCTACTGTTCTATTTTGTATATAACTACGGACGTTTTCAAGATAAATGGTTACAGAAGGAATATTTAGGAGTGCAATATAAAGGGGTAGATAGGTACGTGTTATGTTTAAACTTTGCTTCCCGTCCGACGAAATAATAAATTCAACGAAAGTCCTAAATAATATTGTTCAAGCATTGTAGACGGAAATACATAGTTCTAAGTAGAGAAGTATTGGGCTAAAATGAACATTTTTCAAAAAAGTCTACTATAGTTGGGTTAATAAAATAGTACAGGTTGGCCCGGTAATTAGGCCTATAAAAATATTGTACCTTTACGAAGTGGGAAGATACAAATATGTGAGTGAACTGCCATAAGTTGGTACCCATTTAATATGTATTGAGTTTCCGATGTATATTTGGTCAAGCGAGTGGTTGAAGGGATGGAGGGAAACTCTCACCGGTGTTTGTGTTCGCGCACATTTGAATATTATTCTTGTTCACGGAATTTACTTTATCGGAAGAAAAAGATTTATGCGCGTTCGTTTTTACACCACTATGACATGATATATGTTTGCGTTACACACTATAAACCTCTGTTTACATTCTATTTTTATTTTTTTTCGTGTTTCCCAATTTAAATAACAATATTCCTCTCTATAACAATAACCACTCTACGTTTGTACTAATACACGTATTTGTTTGTGCGTTTTTTTGAGATTAATTTGTATATTATACATAAGTAATTTCATAGATTTTAGATGTATTAAAATTTATTAGCATTTTAAATTTTTAAATTTTATTGTTAGTTTTTATTTGGTATTATATTTTTTACAAAGTTATATAGGTACAGTTGACTTTTGATAATTTGAAGTTAGCGGGACTTATAGAAAATTTCGAACTATCGAGAGTTTCCGAGCAGTTCGAAATAAAGAGAGCAAAAAAAAAAAACAAAAATTAAAATTACCGAATTTTGAAAAAAATGTTTGTTTTTTAATTTTAATTGTTAAATATTTCAGTAATTGGTAGCATTGACGTATCTATTGTTTAAATGTTAATATAAAATTATTATAATTATTAAATATATTAAATTATTATTATAAAAGATTATTGTTTTTTAAATAAATCAGCAATTCTGCTTCATTGATGGTTAATTTAAATGATTAAGAAATAAAATGCTTATGATAAAGTACTTACGATAATAGTTCTATAATTATCGAAAGTAATAATAAAATAACGAAAAGATTATAAGAAATACATTGGGTGAATATACTTCGAATTACTGAGCGTTAAACGGATAAAACTTCGAATTGTCAAGTGTTAATGGCCAGTTTTCCTAAAATTGAATTTCGAATTACCGTGTATACTTAAATGAATTGTTTTTATTCGAATTACCGCGAGATTTTCAAGAGAACGAGCATTTATTTCAAATTACCGAAAGTTTCGAATTATCAAAGGTTTGAATTATCAAGAGTTAGTTGTATTTTTTATTACAATCATTTTAAGTTCAAAGTTTGATGTGAATCGTTAAAATCATGGCCTTTTAATACATATATAATCGAATTTCGCATTCTAAGTGAAATTCTATCATATTTCGTCTGCAAAGAGTTTTTGTTGCGTATAAATAAATTAAATAACATTATGTTTTCTGCAATCCATTAGCAGTATCAGCTCTTTTTATTATTTTTATTAAGCCGAACATTTTTCAACGATTAGAAATCAAATACCGACAGATTTTTAAAAAAAATATTTAAACTAGATTTCATATATATAAACAATAAGTATTTATATATATATATATATTATATATGTACAAAGTGATATTTTTATCATGAAACAGCAATTATCTTGGAGAATTTTAATTGAATTTGATTTCTGTTTTATAATTACTGTGGAAATGTTAAAGCTTTATTTTAAAACTATTTTTAATATTTTACCTCTACTTTATATATCTTAAATAAGTAGGTACATACATACTTTCGTTTTTCAAATAGAAATCCCCCATTTTGGACATAAATTCGAATAGAGAGTATTTTTTTAGAGATTTGTGTATATATAACACTAATATCAGATTTACCGTTTATAAATTATAACTGTTGAAAGTTTAGACCGGAGGAGTAGGGAAGGGTTATAAATTGCATATCAATTTTTAGATGATAAATAAAAAACTCTTCCTTACTCTTCCGGTCTAAACTTTAAACGGTAAATCTGATATTAATGCTATGTATACTATACCAACATTTCTAAAAAAATATTCTCTATTCGAATCTGTGTTCAAAAAGAAATCTTTCCGTTTGAAAAACTTAAGTATTGTTGCTGGCGTATTTTTCAAACTCGGGTTCAGTTATACTTATGACCGAAATCAGAAATATTGTACTTAGTAATTTGTATAAATGTATATATTGTTGAAAAATAATTAAACACTATTTAATTAATTTATAATTTAGTCTGACGTGAAGGTTGATGGTAGATGGTTAAGATGATAGTATCAAGACTTATCTGAAAAGGCATTCCTGGAGGCCGGTATATATACCCTGGACCCCAATCCCCAGTTAGATATGCTTTGTCCGTACTTTTCGACAGTAATATGTTATTGCGTACCTAATCGGACGCATTTAGCCCCTAATATCTGGGTCGAATTGATAAATGCGCACATAGGTTTTCCATTGGCTATTGCCTTGATTACATTCATATTCAAAATATTCAAATACAAAATACTTATTATAGTCGTTTGTATTGCTGGGTGATTCCTTTGCACATTGTTCTAGCCTAAACTATTTTGAGCTGAGGTGTAAATTATCTATTATTATGCTACGGTCCCATACTTTTTGCTGTACAATATGATATACAAATAGGAAGCGAGACAATGCCCGTAACAGTATGCACATTGTACTTATTTAAGGTATATGAAGTAAGAGTAAATAACCAAAAATGGGTTTAAAACAAAGCTTAACAAATTCCACAATGTTTAAAAAAAAACAGAATCAAAGTTATGTGTTATCAAAAAAATATCTAAATTTTTATTTATCCTTTTTTTAAACTATTTACTAGCCATCTTTATTGAACACATCTGATGTAGAATAAAGTAACCGACTGTAATATTAAATTAAAGTAAATGCATTTAATCTTTTTTTTTTTTTTTATTGCGGTACACCAAATTTAATGTAGAAGATATACGAGTATAATAATTTAGTTTTTTTAATAGGTACGAGTAAAAATAAGTACATTTTTAAAGTGAAATTATTACGACATTTGTACAATTATATGTATTTTATTGTATATTTATTGCAATTAAACATAACAATTATTGTAACCCAAGCTGTTGTCATTGCAGTTTTTTTACCCATGGTATAAAAAATTATTTATTTTATTAAATTTTTAATTAAAATTAATTTATGTTTGTGTATTTATTTACATTGGCATGATAATATTTTATAAAGTTTTTTTTTTTTGGAAACCCTTCATAAATGTCATGTCATAGAATTTTCGTACCGTCCATAATATTTACCCGCCACGATAAGAATATTAGGATATTCTTATCCCTGGTAAAAGTAATCTATAATAACATAATCCCCTGTAAAAT
Source organism: Cinara cedri (assembly GCA_902439185.1). Taxonomy (NCBI): domain Eukaryota; kingdom Metazoa; phylum Arthropoda; class Insecta; order Hemiptera; family Aphididae; genus Cinara; species Cinara cedri. The sequence goes on along the minus strand of CABPRJ010000957.1, from coordinate 649,381 downwards.
TATCCTGGTTTATCTTCACCCCTACTTATTTATAGGGGAGAGGGGGTAATAATATCTTAGAATAAATGTGGTTTCCATTTATCACCTTTTTTGTGCTATTTTCGCCAATTACCCATCGTAATTTTTACCTGCTGAAATTACAAAAGGTGAACTATCCGCTCAAAATTTAAAATTTTAGATTAACGTGTATTTAATTTATTAAAATATTGTATTACGAATAGGTGAAAAATTGTTAGCTTATTATTATAACTTTGTTCTTATATAGTTGTCTAATCTAATTCCTGAATAAACGATAAATGTAACAAACATTTTTTTAAATTTTTATTTTTTTAGAAATTTCCATTTATTTGTTTTATATGTTTATCTAAATTTATATATCTACATTTTCTTTCTTTTACCAGTATGAACTTCAAGTGCATGATGAATTCGATGTACTGTATTAGTTATTATGGTGGAAATAAAATGACGTGAAATATAATTTATAACTATACTTATAATTTATCATTTGTTCGGAAATCTGAATCACAACTGTAATAATTTGATAATTGTACACAATTTATGTATGATTTTGAATTTTGAGCAGATAGTCCAGCTTAAATTATAATTTCAGCAGGTAAAAATTACTATAACGGTCGGAAATAGCACGAAAAAGGTGTTGAGAAGAAAACGCCCTGGTAGAAAGCACAGCGCCGAATAAATTTACCTCCGGTAAAAATATTTTAGTATATTCTTACACCATCTATCCCGATAATTATATTATACATTTTTCTGCGTGCTCGATAAAACGATTAAAATCCATTTATTAGGGTAAGTGTAATGTTTTAAAGTGTTGTAACCAACCCGGTATAATCCTCGGTTTTAAATAAAATCAATATGTTGATGGGGTGGTAAATATATACTATGTTATTCTTACGTCCACGAAAGAAAAGGGGTACAAAACAGGAAGTTCCCAGGAAGGACTATGCTATTAGGGTTAAATAGGAACTCGTTAGTTGCTTTATGTATTTGTTTATACGTCAGTGTTTGGCAGTATAACACGATTACACCCGTTTTACCATTTTACCTGCTAAAAACGTAATACGGTCCAACAAATACAGTAGAAGTCTATTTTTAATTAGCTGATTGTTTTTAATAGACGATTGATTACAAAAACATTCAAATGTTTGTAGTTTATACATATTTTTAACTGAATCACAACAAAAAACAAAATTGGAAATAATATATTTCGTAAAATTTCCCATTTTCCTATTTTTTTCCCAATTATTGTAAAAACCACTTAAAAAATGTAAAAAATGCCATATCTTAAGTATCGTTCAGATAAAATTTATTTTCAGAAAAGTTGCTATACTTGAAAATCGGAGCAAGATTTTTGGTAGAAAAGTTGTTCACAGATAAAAAAAAAATTTAAACATTGTAAACCACTACATTCCTCACTCCACTCAGAATTTAAAAACAGGGTATAATGTAATAATTTTTTTTTTATAATGGTTTTATGATCAGATTTTGATTAAAATATAAATATTACGGCCTCAAAATTATGTATAAACGAAATTATCTCAGAATCATTTTTCGTTAGCAATGGTTTATCTTTGTTTACAGGTATAAATTAAATAACTTTATGTACCCTATCTTTCCAGTTTTCTACCTTATATAGTAGCCTATCCATTAACAGTATCAGACCTTTGGTTTTGTTTACACATTTTTAGGAGGGGTAAATATGTTTTCTATGTGTACATTTTTAAATTATGAAGAAATATATCGGTTCTGCGAAACTATTGAATTTACGATAAAGCTAAGTGCATTCGATTTTTTATAAAAATTTAATCGTAATATTCAAGAAGAGAGACTGCAGACGTTTTTGATTTAATACAATATTATGTAGTGTGGTTCAGATAACTCATTTTGTAGAACAGAAATAAAACTGTCATTTAAGTTCTTTAAAATTGAACTCGTGGTGGTTTACATTACGTTAAAAATTGATTAATAACAACGGTTATTATTTATCAGGAATTATTTATTTTTTTTTTATCGTTGATTAAAAGCATATTTCAACAATAAAATAGCAAAATTAAAGGTATTGACAAATGTTTTAAAAATGTTCTCGTTTTTGTTCTTCGAAAGTTTTCGTTTTTAATTTTATTAAATATAATTATGTTATTCTACTTGCTACTTGCTAGACTTATTTATATTTTGCATTGCGATTTCCAAATATTAATCGTTAATCAAACTTATTATAATTAATTCGTTCTTATATTATGTAGCATATTCCTCAAACAATAATAGTATTCGTATTAATCGTATGGATGAGTGTACTTGATTGAGATACCAGACTTGTCTGCACTTGTTAATTATTGGTAATTCATGATAATAAAACGTTAAAATAGTTACGAGTATAATGAAAATCGAAGAAATTCGAGTAAAATAATACCAATATATTATAAAAACGTTACAAAATATAATTAGCTATAAATTATTCTTAATACTAAGTTACTCAATTGTCAACTCTTTGTTTTTATCAACATTTTATCAACAATTATTGGGCCCGTGACGTTCTTTGTAGCCGTGACTTTTTGTCGTACACTGACACAACGACGACGGAATAATAATAATTACTAAACGGTTTTAGTTAATTTTTTTCATTTTATATCTTGTTTTACGGAATTTTCATCTAAATTCGGCATCCGTTCGCACCTATAGCTATTGATATCAATAAGGTCAATATGCGGTTTTTTTTTTTTTAAGTCTACTCATCACTAAATTTCCGGGATTCGTATTAATTGTTTTACCCTACGGTGCCCCGTTGTTTTTGTGCCGTTAACCTCCGCGAAAATAATTACAATCGTTTATTTACAATTTTAAATTATACTAGATGTTTTATTCGGGTTGCGTTTATTATTATTATATACCGTGTCATTATTTTTAGTTTTGCAGAGTATTTTCGCGGGATTGTTATCCCGTAGCATAATTTAAACATAACATTTTATAATAGATAAATTACCGTTTGGATCTAGGTTTCTAGATGGATGATGGCCACCAGGGAATATGCGGTGGCTGCTGTCGGAACGTAAATTTAGGCTAAGAATTTTTTGCGTCTTATTGCTGTCGAAACCACCGAGTTGTACATAATTATTATTTTAACCACTTGGAAAAATCAAAAAATGTTCTTTTCAATACACCGGCTAGAATCAAAATGCAACAAAAAAATTTGTTGTTTTTCGATTGGAGCAAGATTTCTGGTAAACAAAATTGTTTACGGAAAGAACAGAAAATACATATGTATATCTTCTTCTTTATATATATAATTCTACTGTACGTGTGTATGTCACTGAACTCCTCCTAAACGGCTGGACTGATTTTGACGAAATTTTTTATGTGTGTTTGAATGGGTCCCTGGATGGTTTAGATTCACAATTGAACCCGATAGGTGGCATTGCAAGGGAAGCTGACACAGAGAAATTGGTACAGAGATTTTTTTTTTTTTGTTGATTAATGGGTTACCTTGGTGTTACGGATGAAATTAAAAAACAAAAAAAATGAATAATTAGTAAGATATTCTGCGTAAGTTGTCCCAAAGTTGAAATGTTCATTCAGATAGAAAATGAATAAATAAAGATTCATCAGAGGGCGCCAAGAGAGTGATACAATTGAGTTATTATATTTTAAATAAAAATTTGAATATATCGGCAAATACGCACGTTTATATTTTATAGGTATGTATAAATGAATTGATATTTTTTTGCCGACGCCATAACTTGAAAACGGACGGACCGATATGCCTGATTTTTTTGTCGTGTATTCGTAAGGTTATTATGAAAGACGATTTTTGGAAAATCTACCGGAAAAGTTTGAAATTTAGATGATATTCAAGTTAAGGCAGCACCGACAAAATATCGATCCATTTTTATACACACAGATTAACAACTGAATTATTAACTTTATATTAATATAAATTCTCGGCCAATGTTCACATGAAGGTATTAAACAAACACCGTGTCGTCTGCGAACGACAATTAGCTATAATACGGTACATACGGTGCTTTCCCGCTGTCGAGCGTCCCCATTCCCTGATAAGTTAGATTAGACTTAACTTCCTTTGAAATTCATGAACCCCCCATTTAAAAAAAATCGAGGTTTCGTTATTTTTCGTATGAAAATCATGAAAAAAATGTCATAATAGAACTCTTGTTCCGTCGCAGGTGGACAACCCACTTTCCACCTATTTTTTTTGATTCATTACACGGTCAAAAACTAAAAAGGAATAGGGGTAAAATAATAATAATACAAATTAGCACGGGCAATGCCGGGCGCGGGACAACTATTATATATATATATATATTCCTACTTACTTATATACCTATATAAATAAGTACACATCGTAAAACCAATACATTCCTCGTTACGCATAGAATATGAAATCACACATCATAATGAATTGTTGAAAATTTCGATAAATGTTTCCGATACAGTACCACAGAGCATGAATACCGCATTTTTCGAGTTATTTCGTGAACAAATTTGATATAAACTTAAAATGAGTTTTCTGGGGAAAAAAAAAGCACAAATATTGGTAAAACTATAATAGGTTCTTAGTTACACTTGGATTATAAAATGCACAAATCATTAGGATATGAAATATAAACGATGAAGATATTTTTAAAACAATATTTTCAATCGTTTAAAAAACTTGAAAAAAAAAATGATGTTAATTTATATAATCCAAAACCGAGCAGTATAAGGTATTTCAAAAGACTTCAGGTGCAGGATCATCAGATAATTCCCCGGGTACGTATTTGTTAGGTATCCAATATAAACTTTATTGCAGTACCTACCTATTTGTTTAAAGTTAATTTTAATTTGATAGAGATGGAGATTCGTTGGTCGTAATTTATATCCGAAATGTTCGTCTGCGATACTCGTATACAACAAACGCCCGCTTGTTTGATCCCTACTCATGTATTATTCTATAATATATGAATACTGTTTAACGACCGAGATTTAAGCTACCGTTTGATATATCGTATCTGTTTTTGTTTCGATGTCGGATATATGGTTTCCTATAGACAATCCCCAAGAAAGTTGTTTGCAATTATTAGGATCTCTGCGAAAGCGAGGCGGCTCCTTTTTTCCCGAAATTCATGATTCATCGATGATTTCCGATGGAGACGATTATTCTCGAGTTTTCTTTGCGATAGTATATAAGACAAACCCGATTGTCCATATAAAAGTTATTTGTAACGCGATTCAATGAAAATTTCGGTTGAAAACCAAGACAGCTCCAAATATTAAAGTATATTTAATCCGTATAAAAGGTAAAAATCGAATCAAGTATAAAACGTACTGCTTCTTTAGCTTTCGTATTCGAAATTAGCTAGGAGATGGTTGTTTATTGTTAAGGACACGATACAATTCTTATGTCCGTATTCGATTTGCGTGCCCACCTACAGTGGCGCAACTAGGGGGCGCAGAAGATCTTTAGTAACTCTGAGTTCAAATTTAGTACTCCTTGTTTTTTTAGGTTCAACTATAATAATAATTACAGTGAAGATCGTCAATTTTATGCTTTTAAGTTTTATTCAGAACTATTTGGTTCAAACGTCATATAATATAATCTATAAATATGATGATGATATATTATTTTATCAAATATCGTAACGGAGAAACCATTTGCTTGAGAGCTATTTTTAAACAATGGGTCATATCAAAAAGCACTACATTACAGATTTGTGCTGCGGCGGATTGATAATAATATATTACTATTAGACTATTATTACCTTTATGAGTTTAATATGAAATTTTATCGGCTCAATCATGAGATTAATTTAAAATATTTTGTGGCTGTCGACTGTCGAGGTACTTATTACGCAGTCAAGTGTCCGTGTTCGCCTATTGCGTTTACCTACTGTTTTATTAAATACTACATATTAAAATGTTTTAATTACGCGTAAATATAACAAATATGTTTTATTTCAGTATAGTTATTGCGATTCATAAATAATTGAGAAATGACATTTAAGGGCGTAGACCCTGCGGGGTACTTTTCGTCACATAATTTTATCACCCCCAATATTCAGGCCCTATCCCCCATCTATCTATTTCTAACAATATACTAGTACTCTAATATCAGTATCTACTGTTGATTGTAATAATGCATAATATCGTATAATTATGAAACCATGAAAACCGCGTAACTATAATACGGGTAGCGTATTATTATTATTATAATATATTCAAAGTGAATATTAATTTATCATAGCGCCTCGTTCTCGTAAATACCTATGTTAGTATTATAAAATAAACGATACGAATAATACGAGTAGTCATTGTTTTGTTAAATACCTATTACTGCAATTGGGTGGTTTAGTAATTACTAGAGTCATACCAACTACTTACTCACCGAATGAAATTTTCTATCATTGTGGTCTCGTGGTTTAATTCAGCCATTTGCAATGCTCCTATGTATCTTTGGTCCCAGAGAACAAAGGCTTAAGTCAATTTTGTATGGTCTCAAATACAAGCAAATTAAGTTTTAAATATACATATGCTCGTACATAAACTAACACACTATAATATATTACAAAGGTACACTAGTTTTGAAAATACAGGCACTCAGGTGACTTAATATATAATAATTGACTTAAGCCCTCATTGTTCCTTGGTACGAGAGTAATATTATGTTGATTATTAGAGTGCGGATTTGTATGCATTTGCATATTTATTCTAATTGATGGTATGACATGCTAAGTGAACACAAAATGTATTTCATGACATAACGATTTAAAAAATGAAACATTTTATAATTCATATTTGTACATTTACCCATTTTTTTTTCTATTTTAAGGGCTTACTTTACAATTTTAAAAGCATAACTCATCTTTTAGTGCATATTTCGATAACTTATTTTTTTCTTAGACGTTTTTGAAATATATACTATTGTAATATAAAAAAAAACAATATTATATTTTTATAGTTTTGATTAATATCAAAATAAATTAATAGGTATACTTGTAGGTATAAACAGTTTTTCTGAATATGACCTTAGATCAATAATCGGTGAAATAAAATACGTATACCAAGATAAGAAAATATCGATTACGAATGTAACGAATGTATGACCATTGACATTATTTTAGTCACGTTAAAATATTTACCGTGCCCTCGTGTGTGCTTTCTGCTGTAATTCGTGTTTTTATTACTTTATTTTTATCAAAATTCCGGAAGATAAATCGTCGTTATCGCGAGTTTTATACATAAAAACTACATACAAAATGATGAAAGTGAAGACAAAAATAAGAAAATTATTTATACTAGGGTTCCATAAACTTAAATTTATTGTTTTAATAAAATGTTCAAAAAATACATTTTTTTACTAATTTTTGTATGCATATTATTTATTTTGCATGCATATATTTATGCATATTTAAGATTTTTAGCGCATATTTGGTTGGTTTTTAATGCATATAAACCCGTGCTCCATTGATTAGTTACAGTGGCGGTTAAATGATTTTGTTGTGGAAGGGTAATGAGTCTGATTTTTTTAAACTTCTTTAACAATTATTACAATTTACAATTTACATTATTAAAAAAAAAAAAAACAAAAATATATATTATTATAAGTATTGAAGAACAAAAGGTAATGGGAGGATATATCCCCCTTATTCTTTCCCCTAATTTATTTGGTAATAAATGATGTACCTACGGAAATATCATATGACTATTGTTTAATATCTACCTCTTATTAATATGGTACTGATACGACTTTAAAAAAACACAAATTTAATGTATATATGGTTTTAAAATAAAATATTACTCAAATTGTCCAGTTTTCCTACGCTTTTTCTAGGTTTTTCTCCTTTATTATAAAAACCCCTGAAAAATAAATATGACCCCCTCAATGTATCACCCCGTCAAATATCCTTTCAGAAAAAATGCTACACTTGCAAATTTAAGCAAAATTGTTGGTAGAATAGTTATTCACATAAAAAAAAAAAATAAACAACATTATAAAACCAATAGATTCCTCGCTCTGCTTAAAATCTGAAATAAAGAAAAACTTGTGCGTAGCTTTTGTTTGTAAAAAAATGTATCGATCATAAAACGTTCCGACGGACCAATAATATACATAGTATACGAATTGTTCTAATTGGTTTGTTTTGTGGAAAACCTCGTGCAAAATCGGTTTTGCTAGTTTCATAATTTATATATATGAACAAAAACGTTTGTAATTTTTAGTTTGACGTATTCTGATGACAGGGGATTATTTTATTATTATGAAGATTGTAAAAAGTTTTAATGATTAAGCGCTTTTGATTTGCAATATGAAAAAAGTGTATATTTTTTGTTACGTACAAACAATTAGCAATTATTGAAATAATTAAAATGTAATGAAAACCGAACTAAAAAAAGTTTTGAAAAAAAAAAAAATAAATGATCGCATATTAAGAATTAATTATTATGTTTTTATACAGAACTGATGAAGTCCTCAAAGTAGTGAAATATTAGGGGACGACTATACGCGAATAACTTTTATTGAAAAACTTTGAAACTAAAATAAAACTATAATTTATTTTGGGTTTTTGTTGCTTTTACGTATAAAATATTTTAATGTACGTGTAAGCAGTGGTTTACAACACGCAGATATATACGACGTATACCCGGATCCCTAAATTGGAATTTCCGCGCATATAAGAGTCTATAGATGTCTATAAGTAAATTCGTTGATTATGAGTATTCGTTAATTAAAAATATGTACATTAATGTAAACGCGAGTTTTTAATTCATCGTCACCGTAAAAAAAATTTAATAATAATAAATAAACAATTATTGTTTTTATTGTATATTCTGTCCCAAAAGAGAGTAGACGGCTAGTCAAGTTTGTAATGTAGATCTTCATAGCGGACACCCCGCTGAACCTAGTACTAGCAGGTTACGATTCACTTTCAAACTAAGTCTATTAACTAAGTCTAATGTAGTCAAAAATATCAAAATAATTTGTCTAACAAATTCGCTAAAATTCTGAACAATAATACAAATAATGTAAAAATCGCTTTTAAGACTTATATTAATTTAATCAAACATACATATGAACAATAGAACTAAAAACTTCACAGCAAATTCCTCTTCTTTTGAAAATGCTAATATATATATAAACTTAAATGTAACTTTAATACATCGTATATAGGTAAGACAAATAGAAATTTTAAAATAAGATATCAAGAACACATTTCTGAAATAAAATTTAAAATAACTGCTCCTAATTCATATTTCGCTGAATATGTTTTAGAAAATAACCATAATATAAGTTTTGATATGAATAATACGGGCTTAGAAATATTATATACCCAAAGTAACATTTATATTAATTCAGTTTTAGAAGAATTACACATATACAATAAAATAAAAAGAAATAATTTCAGTAATATTTTAAATGTACAAACCTATTTTAAAAATAATATCTTGTATCAATACATTTAGATACCTAATAGATAGTAACCAAACAATTTGTGTTTTTTAACATATCTATCTCTAATAATAACTCATTTTTAAATAATCTCTCGTATTAAAATAAATTATTTCTATGTAAAACGACCAATTTTATAATTTTTTAGCTATGTGAATACATTCCATCATTTATTTTTTCATATTGAGTCGCGTTTTAATTTTTGACTTTGTGATTTTACCTGACGATGAATTTTTATTTTGAAACTGTTCGTAAAATATACATTTCATAATACTCCAGGTAACGCATTTATTTATTTATTTATATATTTATTTACGAGTATTAACCATTTAATAATTTTGTTTTACTTTATTATTATTATTATTATTATTACACATTGTGTATCGATTGAATATTACCAGATACGTAATTTTGGATTCAATTTTAAAACAAATTCATAATTATGCGGTCATTTGTTGTAAACTAAGTAAATTAATTTTAAAACTATTAAAAAAATAAAAATTACAAATATACAATTTTATGATTTTATTTTATTTACGATAATACATACGCATCTAGGCAATGTGTCGGTGTAATGAGGTGGTTAGGTAGTTTGATGTATAGTAAGTGGAATATCATTTCGAGCGTAGCGAGAAACAGTTTTCGGGGATTCGTTCAACCCTTTTTAGGTGCGTACATAGCCATACATTTATTTACCAATACACCACTGATTACATACAACGATTTTTTTTTTATTTTTTACATCACCCGTAATGCAAGGTGAAAAATATTTTTGCTATACACGCGAGTAAGTATATATGTGTAAAAAAAAAAACAATAATAATAATCGAACAAATTATTATCGGATGATGATAATGCGATTAATACGTTTCGAGTTTTAATAAAAAGCGTTCGGATAGTTTCAATTATTCCTATAAAAAATGTATACGTTTATAGATTTTCGTTCAAAAACAACAAACGGATATATTTGAACCAATTTACGATAAATATTCGATTTTGAAATTCAACTGTCGATGTTATGATATAAAACAAATTTTTTTTTTTTACGTTTTATTCAGTAAACTGCAAATCGAAAACAAAAAGTAATGGTTTTTTAAAGTTATTATTGTTATCAATATTTCTGTATTCCTGTCACTGTAGATGATATTTATTTTTACTTTTTTTTAAAAAAAAAACAAAATATTATATCAATCGCTGTACCGTTGGGTAAAAGCAATTTCGATTTACCTACAATAGTCGTGTAAAGGTAATAGTTGCGGTATGTTACAATAATTAATCATGACTATTAGTCATTTTAATAATATTATCATTAAATTTATCTTCGTGACGATTGGGTATTTCGTATAAATATTAAAATTTGACACTTCATGTGAGTCGATTCCAATTAAAATCATATATTATACTTTTTGGTAAATTTGATAGTAAAATATTAATAATTTTACCGGTTTATATGGGATGATTTTCTTCATAGTAGAGATCTAGCGATTATATCTACGAAGATTTTTAGTAAAATTCATTATGATTCTCTTTACTTATTATAACATAATATGTTCGTTTAATAATGATCGTATTTACAATACCTATACTCAAAACTGTATTTCGATTTTATACACCTTAAACACATATTAAATTTCGATTTTAAATTAGCCAGCCCCCTTTTAAATTTAGATTCTAAAAGACAATCATTTTTATAAATATTTTGATTCGCCTACATTATATGCATAACGCTGTTATTATACTGGATATACTGCATTTTATGAGCTAACCACGGCAGTTTTAATTAGTGGTTATAACAGTTTAGTCCGGATGTGTATGAAAGGATAATAAGTGTTTTTAGATGATGATAGCCCTTCTCTTTCCTATATGTATTTATATGATGCCCGGAATAAGGGTAAATTTTTGAAAATATCTTAAATAATAAGATCGCATATAACGAGTCTACGACGAATAAATTCAAAATAAATTTTACTCGAAATATTCGTAGAAAATTACTGAATCGGATTAAACAAACATTCTGTATATTATAAGCAAATTCATTAAACGGAATTAGATACCGATATTTTATTTTTCCATCTATAATAACACATGGGTACGTAGCGTAGGCGCGTAGCCCTTCAGACCGATTTTCCTTCAACTAGCCCGTGTTAGGTGTAAAAATGCAGAAACATTGTATAATAATATGTAGGTACCTATTTGAATTCAGCGTGACATGTACACGAGATCGGCTAGTCTATACTTTGTTTAAATTGCACCGCTTGTATACATTTTCAAATGTTTATAAGTTAAGGATTGAGATATAAAAAAAATAGGTTTAACTGACTCGCGTTGATACTTCACGCTGAATTCAAGTGTGTTTTCAGAATATTCGTATCTCTCAGATACATCAACCGGCCAAATTGAAGAAAACCTTGTTTAAACGTGTACGCTGAAGGAGTAAAACAACGTTCGATTCTCTTAATAGGTATTATTATTACGTATGTATCTCGTGGTTATTAGACATAATTTACGATAAACGATAAAAAACAACACTGAACTAGAATTCTGTGTTTTAGATTCTGAGTGGAACGAGGAATATATTGGTTTTAGAATGATGTGTATTTTTTTAAATTTTTTTTATGTGAACGCTTTTTCTACCAGAAAGCGATTTTCAAGTAAAGCGCCTGATTTCTGAAAGGAAATTTTCTCTGGGTGGTACTTTAAAGAGGTCATTTTTTAAAATTCTCATTAATATTCGAGATATTGAGGAAAACCTCGGTCTTTAGGTTTAAAAAGATTGAAAGATTAAAAATAAAGTTGTCATTGGCAACCGTCTTTATTTATTTTTTGTTATTAATAAGTTTTTATTATTTTAATATTTTTTAAACAATCATTGTTGTCGTGGAAACGTACATTGTTGTAATCATCTTACCATAATATGATAGTATTGTTGACAAAGCAACACCATCTACTGAACTCCGCTCAAAATCGTTTTTTTGTTAGCAATGGTTTATCGTTGCTTACAGATGTACATTAAATTCCCGTCTGTATCCTACCTTTTAAACGTTCCACCTTCAACAGGGGCTGCACCCACGTGCTAAGTATGCCCGTCCTTTTTTTTTTTTCCGAATCGATAAAATATTATGCGTCACAAAGACGGCGGTGTATTTTGTGCGGACAAAAATATAGGGAAACCGTACATTATAATAGAAAACGTTTGGATACAGAGTTCAAAGAAATAATACTTATTTATCCGCCGCTGTAACTATAGTGTAAGTACATTTATTATAATATTATAATATGGTCATCGCGTCATATATACGAATCCGAACAATATTAAATTATAAGTTCGCCGTGCCGGGGAATACAAATATGATTAAACTATATACGCCTGCAGTACAGGGCGATTCAATTATCACGATCCGGCGATTTTCTCGGATGATGTTTTAGATGAATTTGATTTCTGTATTTTCACGGAATCGTTTTTAAGCTTTATTTCAACATTGTTTTCGAATTTTATTCCCTACTGTCCTCGCGTCTTAAATTAGTGTACACTTTGGATTTCAACTCCCGCCGTCCCCACGTTTAAGCACAGATTCGAATAATAAGTCTACAAATATTCTCTTTTCGAATGGGGAGTTGCTTTTTGAAAATCGACAGTTGATATTTTTTTTATGATGGATGGAACAGGTACAATTTAGGCTCGATTGACGTTGAAAATTTTGTCAATAGTACCATTAAAAGATTTTATAATGACTTAAAAAAAAAAATGCCGAGATTAATTTTATTCGAAACCTATTCGCTGGATTCTGTTCACTCTGTATATACATCAGCTCGGTACTTTTAGAACTTTAACTCTTTCTTGTATAATACCCGGCCGTTACCACACCTCATTGCAGATATCATCTACAATCCTCGGCCACGGAAGATTTACCACTCGCCCTTTGATGTGTCCGGGCTTCTATTTTTCGCATAATTTATTATTATTCCTGTCCTATTCGACCCTTATCGCCCGTTTATTTTCGTTACCAAACAATGCGCATATTATTTTATTTTTGTCTAAAAATACATTCGTGTACACGTCCCGATGTCGGACCAAGCAGGTGAATAATTGTTTAATAAAAAATAACGTGGTTTAGTTTAAAAGAAAAAATTCACCTAACCTATAAATAAACACTAATAATATTTGTGTATCTATTCTTATAATTTAAATATAATTAAATCATTAAAACAATATTATATAAACTTGTACTTATATTATTGTGAATTAACAGCCGGTAATTTAATTTAATAACGATTTCAAATAACGATGTGTGCGAGCGGGTAGAGTTCCGTGGGGTGGTCGGAATTGATGTACCAAATTGGTTGGATATTTTTGTAAATATCTGTACAGAGGAAATCAACAGGAAATAACATGACGTGCATTTAATTGGGAAATTTGCAGGCGTGATAATATTGTTTACTTTTCGAGATAGGTACTCATTGGATTATGATTTAGAATAGTATGATTAATTTTTGACGGATATTGAAAAAGAATTTCATCGGGTTTCATTCGAATTCCGTTTTTAATCATTTAGGCATTTTGATGTCGATTGATCGTATTGTTTGGGATTTTGATACGCGAATGGAGCTCAATGGGCCGGAATGAGGTATACAACGGAACATAATATATCCAATTTACCGCAGCAAAGAAAAGCATTTTGCAGCGGTCTATTCGATTATAGGTATCGCCTTTGGTTAGCTCTATTTTTTCCATTGTCGTCGTCGCGTGTTTACGGTTTCGCGTTGTGCCACGCATAACACGCCAATATTCATGTATTGCGGATGGCAAACATTTGGCGCATTCATCGAATCCCACAAATACGCGCGCATTTTATTTATCGAAACGTGTTGGAAATCCCGAGATTGTGCCGATTTCACAGACCCGAGGATTAACACATATTATCAATTTAGATATTATGAAGTATAGGTAAATTTGTAGCGTTCATGTATAATACATTTAGAGGATATCGAATCGATCCGTTTTCCTGGTACCGAACAGGCTGTTCGAGTACAATAATATGGGTATACAGAGTGATCAACTTATCATAATCCAGCGATTTTCTCGAAACAAATTTGATTTCAGTTTTTATTCAAATAATATTTTCAATCCCCCTCTCCTATTCCTTACACTAGAAATGAATATTTACGCTTTAGATTTTCAAATAGCAACTCCACCCCTTTTAGAAACATAGATCTGAATTGTACGAGTACCATCAAAAAGTGGACGTGACGTTTATTACACCGGTAAATCCGATATTAGGTTATATTACGCTGTTCAAAATTGTATAAACAATTATCCTCTATTTGAATCTATAATATACGAGTAACCAATGTGCATATCATTTTTAACGAAATTACTCCGACCCCATCCGCTGTTTTTCGGCGATACCGTAAAAACTAAGTTTTTTATAGGAATTTAATTTATAGAAAACGCATACTAAATATTGTAATATTATATTTGTGTACAAAATTTTTGAAAATTCTAAATGAGTGGGGCTGGGGTAATGTAATTATCGATAAAACAATCGTAGGTATTATGGTATACTTACAAAATAAATGCCGACCAGCAACACTATGCAGGTCAGTATGCCAAATCCTGCGCACACCAACACCACCATGTGAAAAATGACTGTCGCTGAAATAGAAATATAAAAGAAAAATACATCAGATGATAATAGTAATAAAAACCGCGTGGAATAAGGCGGACAAGGGTTTCATTTTTTTTTTCTTTTTGTTCATGTTATGATATAACATGATATGATGTTCATCTGGGTAGTGGGTAAAAAAAATTCCCTCACATTTTCAAATCTTTAAAATTATAAAAAACCGTTGTTTTATTATAGTCACATATACTATATTATATGATAATAGTTTTTATTTATTTGCACTAAAAATTCGTTTGTCATACTGGTTTAAAATATCTGTTACACTGATATAGTTTTTTTTAATCCACCTCGCGACATGGGTCAAATAATTTGTTTAATTCCCTTCTAATTTAAATATTACTTATCACGATCATTCCCCGGTATGATAATCTTATCAAATTATATGGTAACATAAATATTACGATTGAACTAATTAATACATTTTTTTTTTAGTACACCTAATAAAATAAATACATTTCACATTAGGTCATTAGATATTTCTAATAATGTTTCGTTTTTTAGATCGGTATACACTTAATGTACTAAATTAAATATAAAAACAATTGAATACCAAGTAAGAAGAACTAATTTGTACAGTATGCATGCTTACCATAGCATGCTCTTATTTTGTTTTAGTAAACAAATGTTTAGATATTCCGGTATAAAATAAAAAATACCGGTGGTATTATTTGAGTACACCAGTATAATCAAATGAAATCTAAATATTCTAAATACTCATTTAGCAAAAAAAAAAACAAAGATTTAAGAAAACAAATAACACAAAAAAGAAACACTGATATTTAAAAACAAATTTAACTCGTAGTATATTAAATAGTTTCAATCGTCGGATAATTTTGAAGATTGATTCATCAAAAATTTCAAAAATTTAATTTTCTAAGCGTTCAATAAACGTATACGTATTTTTTTTTTTTTTTATTTTTTTTTTTAATGCAGTTTTTAGTAATTTAAGTATTTAGTCTGTAAACAAATTAAATCTTATAAAACAGCTATTTTTAATAAATTTGATGCTTGTGACCTCTAGAAATCATTTTAAAGATCCTGGCCAACCAATAGGGTGTGTCATATAAAAGGTATACGTCTATAAACTTTTATTAGCTCAAAACTTAATGAATTATTTTTAGATTTTTTCCTTTCTGGGAGCTAAAACATCATGTAAAACAAATTGATAATGTACCCCAACTATATTTTTAAATTTTAATTTAAAATAATATCCTAGGGTGTAGTATAAACTTTATTATATTGTGTTACACATTAAATAATAAATACAGAATAATAAAAATACTTTATATAGGTTGATATAGTCAATTAAAGCATAAACAACAGCCTTATAGGCACACATTAATTATTAATTATATGTCAATTAATCAATTGGTGAACAAAAAAAGCAATTCAATATTATATTTGGTACTGTACAAGAAAAACGGTTTTAATACATATTAGAAATTTAGAAATGTACAGTCACTTAACCAGTGTTCATGTTTGGTACCCCACCTCTCCCCTTGAAATTAAACATTTTTTTTTTAAATCTTACGTAATAATTTGTATTTTTTAGAAAAAATATTCAAATATAGTAGTATTTCTTAAAAACTAGAAGTAGATACGAGATTTTTGTTACGTATATTAGACTATAAGACCTAGTGAGTAGCGAAGAAGCTATAATTTTTACTAAGAATATTTTTCTCTGAAAACACTTTTTTCGTTATAAAAATACTATAGATTTTTAACACCGTACATCAAAAGATGTGAATTCTTCATCCTGCGGTACTTTATTTGAAATATTATTGTTAATTCCCTCTAGATCATCTAAACAATTTAAAACAATTGTTTTTCTTTTGTTAACTGTTTAGGTTATTTTGATGACATTGAAATAAAACACTTTTTTGAAAATTGTTTTGATTAAACAAATGCACCATTTTTTTCACGTAGTATCTCAAATTCTCAACAGGTGCGAAATTTCTACTCAGTAGTCCTTTATTTGAAGAAACCGTTAATCTATACCTTATTTTTATTATTTGGTTTTTTATTTTCATTTTTGGTTTTTTATTTTCATTTTTGGGATACCTTGGCAATAATGGAAAAAAAAAACACGACTATTATACTACATTGCATAATTACATTACTTTAACATAACATGAAATGTTTTTTCTTTTGTAATGATTTATTATTGTGAACAGTATACTAAACTAAACTATTATGTATACCTTATACCTTTCCAACTACTCAATAGCAACAATAACCTGTCCATTAGTAGTCAAAACTTTTTAAAATTTAAAATTCTCCTCGCAGACCCTCAAAAAATATCCTGGTTTCTCCACTATAAATGTATACATATATACCGTATATTTTGATACCACGATATTAAGCTATTTTAGTTTTTTTCCTTTTAATGATCAAAAAAAATGTAAGTTAAGTATGTATGTGTAAATTATGTAAAGTACGCATAGCGATTTAATTCCGAATTATTATCAATATATTATAATGTATTTGTACACTCGTAACAAATTAATTCGTACATTATATTGATAACATTTAATGTGATATAATAAATTAATTTATCTTTTTTTATAGAGTAACCGCTTTAATAATTAGTTTTAAAACTGTAAAATTATAACAATTACCAAATAATAAAAAAGCAACATAAAATCGAATCGACGAACAAAAAAAAAAATGAATTACATTCTAAAGATAGTCGCAAAAGAACAATATTCAAGAAAATATAAAAACTTTTTATACAGTAAACACACAGAAAAAAAAAATTCAATAACATTTCTACAGACCCTTTAACAGTGAATTAAATTTCCATTTGAAAAAGCCCATTTCTCCACAGTCTTCCATTTTTTTTTGTTTACCAATCGAATTGCCAGCAATTGAAAAGGAAAATATGACATCATGTGGAATGATGATGTGCTCAACCTTTAAAAAGTATCTATATTGACGATCTCTCTTCGAAAATTCTGACGTCACCCACCATAAAATATTATAATAGTTATAAAAATTATAATATATTAAAGAAAGCAATACATGTGACAATATGGAACAACGTTTCGCATCGGATATACTACATTATATCTCTCTCCAATATGAAACTGCTGATGCCGGATTCTGGAATTCTACTTAGACCGGGTGTAACCTCGTCAATTATGTAATAGATAAGCGTAGGCCAAAGGATTAAGAGATTAATACACATATTAATAAAACGATACAGACATTATATAATGGACTTAAGTAAAACTATAGCAATATGTATTAACTTATGTGAATAGTCAACAGTCTAAAGAAAATACTTAGTATAAACTAACATAGTACTATTAACAATTGAATAGCAATAATAATTGAGACAATTTAACCTTTCACTATAATAATTACGGAGGAATGAAAAATAATACATACGTGATAATAATAATTTTACAATGTATTGTTAGGTACCTTTATCAGGATTCAGGTTGCACTACGTTATGCGATAGGGAATTACAGTGTCAGCACTAAAATAAAAGTAATTTATAACCCTTCTCTAGAAATTAATATGGCTTTTACTAAGAAAAGAAACTATTGATCGAGTATAATATATGTGATGTACATGATGATACATTAGAATTTTTAGAAACATATCTATAACAAAGAGGCTGTTTCGATAGTTTAGAAAAGAGAAAATAGTTTTTTTTTTCTCTAGTGATTAAGATATGAAAATTAAATTTTCACTTTATACATGTCTCCTTGATAAAACATCAGTGGTTGAAAAACTAAAATAATTTAAATATTATCAAAAAAAGATATTAGTATTAGATAAACACTTCAGGGACACGTAAATATTTCAGCAGCTGTAAACCTTAGAGTGGTTAATTACAATTTTATATTTATGATTCGGTAGTGAATTCGATCGTCCTTTAACCTCCCTTCCCTACTTGTGACTGTAATGAAACGAATCAATCGAACGTAGACATACCGATGGTTTCTCCATACAATAATCTCTGTGGATTTCGTCATGAAGATAGTTCACCCGTATTTTAATTACACAAACTGTACCTATCCACCTGCCTACCTTCCTACTTACCTACCTATCTATTGCAATGCATGCGTTTGACATCAGCTGGATATCAGGCAAGATACTAATTTTAATAACATTTACTTTGTCACCGTGGTTATAGATCTAAAATATATCAACTCTGCGCATTTGTGGTAAATTTGAATTTTGAGCGACGATGCAAACACCGAACTTAGGAAATGCTTTTAATTTTACGTTTTATAATACCCGTGCGAGGCGAATCATATATTTTTTTAACAAAGATCCGTTCAATAGATCTACATAAAGTTGGCACTACATACCTCCTATATAACTTTATTAGCGATTTGTCAGACGTTATTTGAAAGTAATTATAGAGTTTGTCAGTCTATTGTGATTCGAAATACTGAATACGATTAATTGAAGTGAAGGTTTTGATTGATAGTTTCAATACGATTTTTTAAGTAAAACATTAAATACGGACACAAGGACATTAAGATAATTGAATTACATAATCCTTATATTATAGATTTTACTACTCAGGTGGGCAATAAAACACTATGATAACTCCAATTTTTTGTGAAACTATCGAAATTGGTTATAATATTTTTGAACTAATGTTATCATATGATATCAAAGTCGTTAACTGCAATGTTGATATTGGGTAATAAATGTAATAAATTATTTTTTCATTGTGATAGTCGTCACTCGTTATAGTGTATTATGAACAATATTATATTATTTATTGTTTAACTTTACTCATTATAAGCATTTTTGGTTCTGTTACCGTGGAAGAAATAAACGGCCTAATAATTGTTATTATTATTATTTAAACTTAATCAATATAATATTGTTAATTGCTTATTAATATAAATAATATTATCATGTAATTTCGATAATTTGTTTTGACATAGTTGTTTTAAAGCCGACACTTATTGAATAATACCACTGTTATTGAGAGAAAAATGTATAACGCATACCAATACTTCGGATAAGAGAGAAAAAGTAACATTAAATTAAAAAGCGCAATAATGCTAACAGCGAGAAATGAGGAAATGGTTCAATAGCTAGACGATTTTATTCGTTCACATCGTAAAAACTATGGTAGTTTCGAAAAATTACACAAAAACATCTCGAAATTCGAAAAGAAATAATAGAAAACCGTTTCAGCCTGGAAGGGGTAAAACCTACCAAAAAGCTCGTCCGGTAACAGGTAAAATATCCAATCTCGAAATAAACGACGAGACATATCTACATAATATTGAGTAATGTAAACAAAGTACTGTATATTAGAATATGGAATACTCATTACTCAATGCAGTTTAGTTAGCGACAATCTTATCAGCGTCAACCGAAATCGTATACACTATAGTTTACATATTTCCGAATAAGGGGCACCACTCACTTCCTCCAATATTCAAAGTTTAAAAAATGGCAATAATTTTTCGAATTTTTGTGGGAAAACTTGTATCTGTAAGACATGCATCCGTGCTTTTATAAAATATTTATCAAACATCAATAGTTTTAATTAAATATTTTATTAAACCTTTTAATTAAATATAGACAAGACAAAATTTTGATTTTTGACGGTTAAGTTTTTAATTTTAAATCACTAACTTTTGTTGATGTATTGTTTCAACGTTATCGATTAGGTGAAGAAATGAAAATCATTTCAAATAAAGTATAGGCGGTCTACGTTTGTTATAATTTTCACAAAACAAATCAACCAGATTCTATTCGTTGTTTTACCGTCAATCTAGTAAAGTCTACTTATATTATTAATACTTATCGACCCACTGATATTTCAGTTATGATTCGTTTCCACAATAGAAATATAATTTTATAATTTCGAAAAATACGTCCATTAGTAATTATTACCATAATTGGTACCATAATGTACCATAATTGAAGAACCGTACACACGATCGAAAAAAATAAACTCTACATTATATTTTCCGCAAAATGTTAACACTAATAAAACGATTCCTTGGGATTACTGTAGTTAAACCATTCCGAAAGGAAGTTCCTGTTTTTTACTCGTGCTCTCAATTACAACTTAGTAAGACATTATTATTTCATCTTTGATTACTTCTATGTCACGGTCGACCATAAGCAATAAAAGGGTACAATTATTATTATACCGGATATTTAAATTAGAAAAAAAATTACCAACAAAAACACCATATTGCATTCTCACTTTATCAAAATACCTCGATACTCGAATAACTCCGGTATAGGTATACATTTCTTAGTTTTACATCCAATATAATATGTTTCACATATCAACGCAAATGTTAATAATATTATGATTATAATGCTCATAAAAATTAATCGAATAAATAAAAAACCTCGATTTTTGTTCATGTAAATCAGTTTAATAATAAGTAATCAATAAGAAAGAAACGAATTTATACTATATATATATATATATATAAAAAAAAAATCATTATCCTTATTATTGACACTTTTAGATTATAACTTGTGTGCGAATGTTTTTCGAATTTTATTCGACCTTTAAATGTATTAAATATTTGTTTGAAATACTATGTTGTTATATTATTCTTTAAGAAAGTCGAAGAATTTTTTCTATTTTAATAAAGTGTTCACGTTATCTATACCTATGTAATATCAAAATATAATAATAATAATTCGTTTGTAGAAAAATGTTCTTACTTTCTGAAATCTTGTCTTCCAGAAAACTTTTACTCTGCGGTGCCGTTCCGTTTCCTGTAAAATACGGTCGTTCAAAGTGTAAAAACGTTCCCAGTATGGTCGTGTTCAAAGCAAAATACACCTAAAACATGAAAATAATAATTAAAATAAAAATTATTAATGTTATTATAAACAGATTACCAATGGATTATATATTACATTATTTTTGTTATTTCAATCGAACACGCGATTGTTGCAATTGTATGCGGTATACATTCCAAAATAGGTAACTAATTAATACTTAAAGCGTTACAATAACTCTGATGGGCAACTTGTTTTTTTGTAATAGAAATGTAGGTATAATAATATCATTGTGAAAATTATTGTTGGAAATTATTTGTGAAATAAAGTCGTACGATTAGACGTCACGGTATTGTTTTCCGTCTGTCTATCTAATGGGCAATAGGACCAAAATCTGTTTTCGTTTTTCTAATAACACTACAAATTTCAATATAACTAAAACAAAAACGATTTCATCAGTTAAAGACGAACAAATTTACTTTTTGAAAAGAGCGATTTTTCGATAAGGATTTTTATAAACAATTTTCTATTAAGACAATTTGTTGAATATGAAATATGAATAGTTTGTCCAGAAAATAGAGATTAAAAAATCACCTTTAAAAACATAGTAAATTTCGTTGTCTTTAATTTTGCGAAATCATTTTTGGTTTAGGTCTATTCGAATATTAGTAGTACTGGAAGTGCTAGAACATATTTTTGCTATATTGCTTGTTGGAAAAACAAAGACGGTAGTGACGCCCAGTTCAACGCAATTTAATCTTCATCGTATTTTTATCAAAATATCTCTATAATAAATATCTAATAAATATTTTAGATTAATTTTACAACGTGTAAACATATTTTATGCGTATTATCTGAGCATGAGACAGCGACAACGACAACGACTTGCGGATTATATTATATTATTATTAATATCGTAGCAAAATGATTAAGTCTAAAAGAGGATAAGCATACCGTTTTGTGATTTAGCTTTCGTATCCATTGGTATAAAATATTACGAAGTACAACGAGCTAAAATACAGTCTTTATCGTTATCTCGGTCCTTTGGACCATATATAGATAAGTATAATATTTAGCGGTGAGCCGATATAACTTTTTTCGTATAGGTCATTCAAAGATATCTCTCGGTCATCTTATGCGGAGAGAGGATCCAACATAGTGCCAAATCTATGGAGAACCAGTTTCAGTCAAACACATTTTTGTGCACTGTTGAAACCATATGGGAACTAGGAAAAGCCTATAAGAATATCTGACAACCTCTTTGAAGCCCTCGGTCCAACCGAAAACAATATCAATGTAGTTATCTCGTTTCTCAAATACATTGATATGTATAACTAAATCTAAAAAAACATTGTACCCAACCAATATTGTAGTAAGCTAATAACTTTAGTTGTTGAAGCTGTACTCAGAATAAAAAAAATTCGATACTATACATATTAGACAATGATTTACACGTGGCAAACAGTTTTTTGGAGGGGGTCAACATAAATAAAATATTTGTCTACGATAATTTTTAAAATCGCTAACTATATTATTTATTGTAAACTTGCATTTTTAGAAAAATTTCGCTGGTTAAAACTTTTATTGTACTGTTTTCATCGTTTTTTTTTTAAGTTTATGTAAAAATATTACATTAATCATAAATTATTTTTTTAATTTTTGATTATGGTGATTTATAATCTGTATACAAGGACGATATCGATATATTTTTCAATTTTATATGTTGAAATAAAATAAATTGCCATCGGCTATTTCAGTTGATCGTAGCGGCGAACAGGAAATATCTATACTATCATATTTTTTACGGAATTTGAATAAAATCGTAGCAATAATAGATAATCGACATATTAATGTCTACACAAAAGTTTTAAGCGTTTAATTTGTTTTAAAAAATTATGTTAACACAATACATACCTCAAGTTAAATCAAAATTTTTTTTTATATTGTTGTACAATTTTAAAGAAGTCTCTAAATTTTGAGATATTTATCCGAAAAAATATTTTCCACCCAATAACAGCGCAAATTCGAAGGGCTGTTATAATGCGAATAAAACTATTAAAAAAAATAAAAATAAAAATAAACAAATTCTATTGTGGTTAGAAAAAAAAAATAAATTCCAGCCAATATTCAAAATAATATTTCAATCACATTAGATACTAGGAATAATATAGTTCTCATCTTGAAGAAACGGTAAAAATCAAATCGTATAAAATTGAATTTCTATCGTCCCGCAGTGCAATCTATATACGACGTATAGATCACTAGAAATTAAATAATATTTTAAAATCAATTTTATTACGAATTATTAGATATTGACTTCCTTTCGCGCGGATCCCTTAATAATAAAAAAAAAAAAAAAAAAACATTAGCATAAAATATATAAATCATAATAACCCGCGCGGTTTTTTGATACTGTTTCTACTCGGTCACCGACGATAACTGTATTATAATATATACGGCGTACGGTGATATTTACGAATGCAATTCGCGAGTGGGCAATAGATGGTGAAATAATATTTCGGCGGAACTCGTTTATATACAATATTTCACAAAAGTTTTAATAATAGGTGTGTAATATTTCAATATTAATAATTAATGAGAGTGTACCTACAGTTGCGGTATTATTAAATGCTGCACAGTGCACGGCGTTATATCATATTATTATTATACAAGTATATTTACAAAGCGAGTCGGGTTAAAATATTATTTTATTACCTGCGCGGCAGAAATTTAGGTGAACCGATTTGAAAAACACCGTGTTTGCGGTCAACGAAACTCGTGAAGTTTAAAAAAAAAAAAAAAATGATCGATCGTTATTGCTATAGTCGCAGTCCGATTATTTATGGTGTAATATTGTAATACGTCATAATTATCAGGGTGAATACAAAGTGAGTTTTTTTTTTTTAGGGGGGGAGCTTGAATCAAAGACAATGATTTCCGAGTACCTTGTCCGATTTGTGTAAAAAAATATAATATACTTTGAAAGTAAACTTTTTAAAATGCAGTTTTGCTGTTTTTTGAGCATTTTTTACTTATTCGTTTAGTTAAAGCGAAGGTGACCACTGTCCATACGTCCGTAATATATGCGATTGTCCTGTATTTAAATTTCGTGTTCCTTTATTTATACGGGACACACTTTGTCTCGTTTTTCAAGTATGTCCCGTATTAATTCCGATTTTTCCTTTACTGTTAATGTATACCTTTTGACATATATTTGATATATTTATACCATAATTAAGTTCAAAAAAAAAGTACACAAAAACAGCAGAAGAAGAAATTGACCAACCATAATCATAAAAATAAAATTGATTTTGTCAAATAGTGATAAATGGACGTGGGTGTTAAATATTGGGACAATTGTACGTCAAAAAAAGTATTAAAAGGTACGTACAAATTCGCACGTAGGTGTAGCCATTGTTGTAGGGAGGAAGTTTGGAAGGTAGGGTACAGAAGGGATTTAATTTATATTTGTAAGCAACGATAAACCATTGCTAACGTAAAAACGATTTTGGACGGAGTTCAGTTGATAATGATGCTTTGTCAACAATATATATATATGTCATAATTTTAAAGTATATATATGTTTTCATAACAACAATAATTGTTTAAAAAAGATTAAAATAATAAAAAATTAGTAATAACAAAAATAAATAAAAACGGTTGCCAATGATAACCATATTTTTAATCTTTTAATCCTTTTTTAACCTAAAGAACCAGGTTTCCTCATTATCTCGAAAATTAATAAGAATTTCAAAAAAATGACCTCCCTAAAGTATCACCCAAAGAAAATTTCCTTTCATAAAAGGTACTATACTTGATAATCAGAGTAAGATTTCTGGTATAAAGTGTTCATATAAAAAAAAAGAAACATCTTTGTAAAACCAATACACTCCTCGTTCCACTGAGAATTTAAAAAAAAATTAAAAAAGTTAAAAATATAATAATTATAAAGTTATTTAGATATTTTAAATTTTTTTGAAATTATTATTTTAAGAAATGTTTATAAAATGTATTTTAATGGTTTTTAAATATTAATACAGATTATCTATCGCTCTATTTATGATTTTTTTAACGCCTAAAAACCATGTGTTTATTAATAGCTTTGGTACATAATTCAGGCTAAAAAAAAATAACAACTCATATAAAAGTTATTTTATATTTTTCACCGCTTTTCCGTGTTAAATGGAACTAATTGATAAATCTTTGCAAACGAAAAACGATTCTGAGTGGAATACGTTTAAATGATTATTGATGAATTTAAATTGAAAATCGAATTAATTTGTTACTTCAAAATTAATTAAAATATTATTCATATTTTTAACGAATGTTTTATTATTTCGAACTTGAAATATTTATAAAATAAGCAATTATTTATAAATATTATACACAATTTTTATCAACACAATCAAAATAAAATCTCTACAATTTTAAACAGTCATTTGTAACTCAAAAAACTGCTACAATATTTTGAAAATTAAACCACGCTTTGAAAATTTGAATGTAAGTATTTAGTTACAGATTCAGATCTTTACGATTATTATGATTATTTAATAAACAAAATCGAAAATAACAGAAATTGTTATTCCGTTAAAATTCTCGTTTATCAACATTTTTTTCCAAACCATTAAGAATAATACTACAGGAAATTAAACATAATTAATTCTTCAATTGTCTAACTATGTATAATGTATAAAATTGAATACCAGAAACCGCACTTGATTTGATTATTAAAACAAGATTTCTGATAGAATATTTGATCACAGACAGAAACAAAACACACAATATCATAGTAATCCTCGCTATCACACTCATAATCTAACACGTTTTAAAAATAGTATATTCATAATAATATAACTATCAAAATAATTAATTTAGTTACATTACACTAAGATAAAAAAAAATACAGTTTTACTTGATTGTAATTATACCGATTTATCAAGATGACAGGTATTATTATAACCTAAAATGTTTGGAATTAGGTACCTTGATTTTGACCACAATTTAAAAGTTAAAAACACGATGGAATTGTTTTTTTTTTTACCAACATTTTTTCAAATTATGTTTATGGCTTCCATACGGATATTCGTCTAATTGTTTAGTATAGAAAACCAGAAAACAATTTTCTCTATCGAATAAATTGTCAAAAAAACAATTTCGATAAAATGTGGTGCTATTTTTTGTTTTTTATACGGGCACCTTCAATTTGTTATTCCCACGGACAGTACAAACTAATTGCATATTATAAATCAATTATTTATGTGAAAGTTTTTTTTTAAATTTGTTTTGGATTTGTAAAGCATTACATTTTTTATTTCAATTTGTTTTCAATTGTAAAATAACTAAAACGATCGTTGTGTTCTCATCTATAATATATTGTGGAATTTTTTTTTATACGTAACGAAATCTCGCTCCTTTAAACCATACGAGTTACACACGATATTGTATACAAAGGAGGTGCACTGTACATTATGGAATGTGAAACGTTTTACAGATTAACAGCCACGGTAATAAAATACGTACTCGACCAATTATTTTTATTATAGCCAGTGATTTAATATTTATAATATTTTACCATCAGCGAGTAAAAGCTCTCTCTGGTGTACGCCATCTACTGTATACAATATACATATATACATATATATATATATATATATATATATATTTATACACACTATTCCGGTATAACGATGTAACCTAAATAAAATTATATCTGTAATGTTATTTGCTAGAAATAATGTTAATTTTCAGTTTTTTTCCCCTCCCAGTATAACACCACAAACTTTTTGGCGACGTAGTTCCGGGATCGTTTCGAATTATTGCCATTAATCCCATTTTTTTTTTTTTTTTATAACTGTACATATCACGGTAAATATCATATAATATATTGAACTATTTCCTATATACGTTTCAGAAACACGACTCTACTTCTAAATTATCACCATGCGCCATTAATAACGACCTTAAAGGTGTTTCGATCACAAACTATACGACGGGGCTGGCAAATGATTTATTTTTGGTCATTGTTATTGTAGGATACGTTATTTGTGTTGACGAATAAATTCGTCCAACATACCATATTAAGTCACAATTTTTAAATTTATTTATAAAACATTTCGTCATCTCAGCATCAATATAATATATTTAATGTTTATACATCTATTTGTCCTCCACATGGCCAGAAATTATATACTATTATGGTATTTGACTTTATGGTTTTGTTTGACTAGGCAGATTGATTTAACAGTTTGTTAACTTCGATAATTCGCAATAGATGAGTCAATAAAAAGTATGGGTATTTTTATATTATATACTATATATAATTCTTCTTAGAAATAATAAGAACCAATTGAAAACCACAGATTTGAAACTTTATGTGAACAATTAAAACACGTTTTTATTATTTCGGATTTATCCTATTCTTGCGTCAAAATAAAGAAAAAAATTTCCTTTCATTTTTCCGTCCATAAGCGCATTTTCGAAAAGAGTTAACTGGTTCTTGAGCCAGCATTTTTTTATTGTATTTTCTGCGTGCTGTTTTTAAAATAAATGTGGAAACTTTGAAATTAATTAAGTAATCTGTAGAATTGCATTTCGTTTAAAATTAAGCCACTGTGGCTTATGCTCTAATAATTAATTAGTAAAACCTTCTCAGAAGTATAATTTTCAATATCATTTGCAGTACTTATTCGTTATATTTGTTATAAAATTATATGCCTTTTGGTAGCTTAGGTATATTTTCAATTATAAAATTGTTAGAATTATAATATTATTATACCATTGTTACAACTACAGCTGTAGAAGGCGTAATGAGACTAAAGTATAAAATCGCTTAAAAACAAAATTACCGTAACCACGTATAGTAATTAGTGATTATTCGTAATTAAACGACGCTTTGTTTTTGTTTAATTTTACAGAAACGAGTTAATTGTATAATTTAATTAATACCTAAGCGTTTAAACTTACACATATTTTAACGAAAAACGAAAATTTTTCATCAAAACAATTTTCGTTAAAATTATTTTAATTGTTTAGAAAATGAATTAGCCAAGTGTGAGTTGGATTGAGAAATATGGATACATTAAAATAATTTCAGAAGAAATCCAATTCTATTGGATTTAAAAATTTTTTAAAATTTTAAGATCAAATTGTTTGGAGGTTGTCGCGATTTCTTTTGATTTTCTTTTATTGTTTAATTCATTAAATACCTATATAGATGACTACAATAAAAAAGTCATATTCAGATACATTGAACACTGAGCAAAGTGAGGATGTTTGGATTTTATTATATTGTGTTCTTTTTTTTCTTTATATTTTCCTGTCTGTAATCAACTCTTCTACCAGAAATCTTGCTCCGGTAAAAAATGATAAAAGACTTATTTTTAGTTATGAATTTAATCATTACATTTAGGAGGTAATGTTTTAAAATTTCTAAGCAGTTTTTAACGATTTCGTTATTTTACATTTTTTCGATTTTTGTTTTCTACTGAAATCTAATTCCAAATTTCAAGGGTAATTTTTTTTCTGAAAGAAAATTATGTCTAGTTAGTTGGTGAGTAAGGAAGTCAGTTTTTGATTTTTGAAGTCGTCTTCATAATAATTGAGAAAAACCGGAAAAAAAGGTTTAGACAAAATTTACGACTAATTAAGTTTCATTTTTTTCGTTTTTTCGATTTTATTTAGTACCAGACATCTCGTCCTGAATTTTTTGTGTAACGTCTTTTCTGTAAGACAATTATGTCTAGCTAATTAATAAGGTATTTCAAAATATGAATAACCGAACTTAGCTCATAAACGTTCTCAAACAATGGTTTATCGTTGCGTACTGTGGTAAACTGGACGTGGCGGTACGGTACAATATTATTATATTATGTCGGAAGATACCTTCTGTAGACGACGCTTCAATGTTTAAAAATAGTTTAAAGAAAATAAAACGATAAACTTAATAAAGTCGGACGTTTTTACTTTATTACTAAGTATTACTGGCTCATAGATATGTAAATAACGGTTCTAATGGTTGTTCGGTTATTTTAAAAGAATTAAAACAAAGTATGATTTTTGAAGGTACCGTATATGTATAGAGATTCAAGGGCGCGGCCCATGTAGATAAAATGATGGATCTGGGCGTAGAACGTGCGTTTAACAATATTCGATAAAGATATTTCCCAGGCATTCATATACTTAAGATATTTGCATAGTCAAACCCGGAGACAGTGATCGAATATGCACTTAAAACTAAATTAACATAAGAATAGATTAAGAATTATAAAGTTGCTAAACACAACTTTGACAAGTAATTTTAATACCAAAACACGCAAGTGTCTTCGCCAAAGAAACCAAGATAAAGTAAACAAAACAGCAATAGTAGTAATTTAGACTACTACATTACAGATGAAAATAAATAATTGTATGTATCTTACCTTCCCAAGTTTTTACCTAAAGCAACAGCGTACATATTTTTTGTTTTTTTTTTTTTATACATGCGTGATTTCAATGTTGGACACCAGTACAAAAATAAATAGAAATTCATGTTTTTCCTATCACATGTGCCTCAAGCTTGGAAGATAGGGTACATAAACCACGCCTCCGAAACTCGCCCACGTTGTTTTCATTCCATAACAACACCTTAATCCATAGGCCTGTACAATGGCCGTGATATATACAAATAAATTATAATCAAATTATTTCTTTTCCCGTGGGTTTATCGCTTATTTCAAGTCTGGAACACACATCATGGGTGTAGAACAATTTCGCTGACAGTTCTGTTTATTTAGTCATGACAGTGACAGTTTTTTAAAATATATAATATACTATAAGTTAAAGCTCCCCAGGGTAACTATATTTGTTTTTCGTGACTTTCTTTTCTATATTTGAAGGTAAACTTTATCTAAAATATGTAATATACTGTGTATCCCAGGTCGGGTATATAATTATTGTTTATTAGCCCAACATGTCTAATGAAATGTTACTACTACGACTATTGCGGTTAGGTAGTTAAGAAACATTATAGTTTTATAATTGTACGCTTTTTGTCTTTTGCTACGATAAAATATAAAAACGAATAACTGAATAAAGTTTTGTATAAGTTATATCAATAAATAATTTCGGGAGAGAATTTTCGAGAAATAAAGACTATCGGATAATGATAAATGATAATTGTTAAAATATTCGTGACAAAAATGTAACATACGAATGTATGAGTTCACTAAGTACCTATGGATTTGTTATACAGAATCAGTATAATAAAAAAATATATGTCCTTTAAAAAAAATATATACATATATGTATATATATAGAAATATAGTATATGTGAATAATACATTTCGTATTTGAGTAAATACGATAAATGATCACTAGCAATTTTACGTACGCAAACTTATTTCAAAGGTCGATTTATCATAAGTTGCCTACCATCTAAATCAGTGTTTCCAAAATTTGTTTCATTCCACGTCTTTTTTGATTTTCAAAAATCTCATACCCCAATTTTAAAAGAAACTGATGACTTTTTATTATACTAATATTGTAATCAATTTTGATATTATTAAAATTAAAACTAGTTAATATTAATATACTATTATTAGGTAGTAATTATTAATATTTGTTTTTATGATACATAGTAATACATTAATTGAAAAATTCTACATACATAACAAAATAATTGCCCGATTAAAATTAAATGGCATCTTCAAAATTTAAAATTTCTACAATACCCACGAAAAAGAATCACTTCCTTAATCGTAGTTTGCAATTTCGAATTATATTTTTAACCCACTCACTCCATTTTTATGATTAAATTATGACGTATACATTCAAATTGTGATTTTTGAATTTTTGATATAAAGTTAATCACGATATTTTCGAATATTTTGATTTTTTATAACAGAGAAGGAGTATATTTATTTAAGGAGTTATTTTTCGATTGAAGCAATATTTCTAATAGAAAACGTAAATTGCAAAAATTAAAAACAATGAAATTTTTAACGCCACAGCACGCCTTAAATATTTTCCGTTTACCTAAAATTTTCTTTCAGATTTTTCCAATTATTTCGAAAACCCTTTAAAAAATCACAAAATTACCTTTTATAAAAAGTGCTACACAATATAAATCGGAGCTAGACTTCTGGTAAAAAAATTGTATTATGGCACACACAAAAAAAATAAAAATAAAATACATATCATAGTATAATCAATAAATCCTTCACTACGTTCCGAATCTAAAAAACAAACGGACATATTTCACACAATAGATGAACCACTGTTAAGGTGAGAACTGAGAAGTTGGGAAGATAAAGGGGAAATTTAATTTAGCTATAAATTAAATTACGCAATGATTAATAGTTGCTAATGAAAAACGATTCTGAGAGGAGTTCGGTTATACTTGTTTTGAAAGGCCGTAATATTTAAGATTTGAAAATAATACACTTCGTAAACTTTCCCGTTTTTCTCCGGTTTTTCACATTTATTATGAAAACCCTTGGAAATATCAAAAAATTACTTGTTAAAATACCACTCAGATTTTCTTTCAGAAAAAGTACTATAATTGAAAATAATTTCCAGTAGAAAAGACAGAAAAAAACATAAACGTCACTGTAAAACCAATACATTTTTCATTCTGCTCAGAATCTAAAAATGAAGAAGCATACTTAAAAAATCATCCTGCATAGTATTTAATAACGAACATGAAGTCCTGACTTCAGTGTGTGGATTATATTTAGCGTTTTCTTCAAATAGGTAAATGATAAATTATGTTCAATTCGCTATCAATATACTTAATCGATCACTGTAATGTAAAAAGAGTATTTACTTTACAAAGGTCAAATATTAAAAACAAAATTAACTGTAAAAAGTTATATTTTTTCAGTAGTGATAGAAAATAATGAACTATTAAACGAGTATAATATATGACCTTATCATTATAATTCATATTGCGGTTGAAACCACTAAAACCCATTACTGTACCGTGTAAATGCATGTATGTATATTGCACTGATTTGCATGTATCAAATACTGAATGTATACGAGTAAAGCGTACACGGAAGTAATTATCACAATACGCATGACAAACAGACAATTTATATAAAAAAATAATAATATATTACATACTACGTTATCGACACTCCGTGGCAATTTTAAATTCTGAGCCTAGTGAGTAATGTATTGGTTTCACATTTACCATTAATTTTATTTTATATTATAAAATCAATATTGTTTTACTATATGATGTACGTTTTTTTTTATGTCAGTAAACATTTTTTCTACCAGAAATATCAGTCTGATCAGATCAACTTCATTGGTGGTTTTTGGTAACAAATTTAATCTCGATGGTACATTTATGAAAATATAGTTTTTAATTTCCCTTGTAGTTTTATTCAGAACTGGAATAAAACGTCAGAAAAACGGGAAAATTAACGCAATGACAGTTTCTGCTATTTTCGGGTTTCGTCTAAAAGTAATCGTGGAAACCTGAGATCTTTATTGAATGCTGACATTAGATTTTTCTAGACGTGGTACAATTTTTAGTATATTCTGGCAATTCCTATGCTATTAATAACCATTTTTAATTTCCGAGTTCTTTTTAGTTTATACAATATCTCTGTATAATATTAGAGTCAGGATTTTTATGTTTTTACATATTTTGACTGAGTGTATGAAGTCGTATGAGAGTAAAAAATGTGGACAATTCGTTTAATACGAAAGTTCAAAAAGTTTTTTTTCGTATTAGAGAATAGATTAGGGATCCGAGCAAGTCTTCTGTTGGAAAAATTGGACACAAATAAATAAAAAAATAAACATCTTTGTAAAACTTTAAGCTTCTTCACTCCACTCAGGATCTAAAAATACATATTATACAGCGTGTGTTGATGTACATTAATTATTTTTGCTCGTTTTGCACATTTTTAAGAGATAATAGGAAAATGTTTGTAATTATTTTTAGAGAACATTAACATCATATTTTAGGTGTTTTAAGAGAATATAATTCCGGACTATAATAGTTATAGTACAATAATATGTGTGTAGTGAAATATAAAATACAAAATATTGATGCGTACAAATATGAATTAAACAACTAATCCATTTATTCCGATATGGCATAAAAAAAACGGGAGCATTTTTACTATCTAAAAAGGTGTTTTCCGAGAAGAAAAAAAACACATGTCTTATTAAAACTAAATTAAATATATTTAGTTATAGCTTTTCGTTAAATAATTTAAAATTTTAGAAAAAAAAAATGTTTTTGAAGTCTTATCTCAATATAATATGTAATACTTGTATAATATTCTCTTACGATCGTTCTGAATTCAACGTACCTATAAATCAATATCGATATTATTTTAAAAAATAATACAATTTTCTTAATTCCTTTCCTTAGTTTCAAAAATTTCAGTTACCTGTATGTTAGTGCTCCAATAAAGTCTTCAATTATTATTTTTTTTTTTTTTTTAAATTGTATTAATAATATGAGAAACCATTACGATAAAATAAAAATGTGAATCATCGTGATAATATTATTATTAATGCAAACAGCAAAATAAAATCTTTGCGATTTTTTATACCGACTAACGTCACGGCAATGTAATGAAACGTGACAGGCAGTAATGTTATTGTATGTATGATATAATGATATTTGGCTAAGAAACAAATCGTTTAAAACAATATAATATATTTGCAGCGTGCATCATAAAAATATCCTTAACTTTAATCCACCGTGATAGTCTTTAGTGCACTTAAAAAAGAGACAATTTTCAAGAGAAAAAATGTCCTTTTAATCTATATCATCATTTATATGGATTAACAAGGACAAGAATAACAAGAATTATGAAAAAGAAAAAATGGTTTCGTAAATTTAATTCTATTGATTATTAGGTAGGTACTGCATGTTTTTTTTTATTTTTTTGTAATAAATTTATAAATTTATAAATTTTAGCTGTATAAATTTTAGTTTAAAAACAATTTTTTTTTTGTTTACAACTGTGTTATAATGAGTGTTTTGAAATGTTTAACACCTAATATGACGTTGGTTTCACAAAAAATAAAAATCATTTATCATATTGTATTTATAGATAGGTATATTATTGATAAAATCCTCATAAATAAATAATATTTCCTGCGCACTGATAATATTGTGAACTAAAATTACGTTATTGATATTGTACACTATAATATTATGACTGACGTCTGATTAATGGTATTGACGATACGGAATACTTAAATTATTCACAGTTTCACTATATAAACCATCCATATATTATAATACGGGAATATTAATCCATGCCTAAAACGAAAACAATATTTCCGGAAGGGAAAAAGTGTATAAATACTTATCGATTAAATGTAAAACCGAAAGATTTCACACTTTGATACGAAATATTAAACGTAAAATCGTTAAAGAATAATGAGTAGAAATAATTCTGGGTATTTCGGTTGTAATCGGGACGAAGAAGAAAATAACGAATAGGGTAATAATATTTGTATGCAAGAGAATTAAGAACAATGAAAGTATCTGATTGGGCGTGCAAAGGTCTGCTATAAATAAAAAGTACCTTTAAGTTGAAACATATTTTGAACTAATAAGTAGATTAAGAAATGTATCAGCATCATTATTATGTTGGGATTATACTTACAATTTTTAATCAGATGATTTATCCGTATCGAGAACTTTATAGGAACTTTTTTGTATATTTTTGAATTTAGTTCATACATTAAAAGTTTCATTTTTTAAGATTCTTTGTACTTTTTCTAATAATGGGCATACAGCTCTCATTTTACGTAGGGTAGATATATAATATGTTGCTTCTTCTCTGTACACTCAGAATCTATAATAATAGTATCACTCTCACGAAATCGATTTCTATATTTAAATATAAAAACATTTTAATCTATTCTCGTGGATTAAAGAAACGTTTTTTTTTTTTTATTTTAATGGGAATAATTTCGAATTTTTATGTTCCTATAAAATATACCTATTATATTCTAATCTAATGTGACGACACGTTATTTACCCCGAGCAAGTTCATTTTCACATAATAATAATATAAAAGGATTTATTATTTATTTGATTAGAAAAACGGTATTGTTAACACTATTTTATTTGAATGTATGACACGTTTTAGCAAATGAGGTTTAGTTTATTCGTGTTCGTTCAAGAGGATGAGGTTAACCGAAAAGACCGGTGACCTAAATTTATCTGTAAACTCTTACTATACGCGAACGCGAAATTGTCTTCCTCGATGAGAGGCATTCCGACATAGGTAGTCTTATTACTATACATACGGGTCTATCGCGAAAAGTCAACAACAGCTGTAGTGTGGATTGTCTGAGAGAAAAACGGAATCAACAAAATGTATGTAAAACGAGTAGAGCAAAAATCACACGGTTAAAATAATATAACAACCGGCAGTGGCGTACCCAGAGTTTTTTAATGGAGTGAGGGTGGGCGCATATCAAATAGCAAATGAAAATTATATAGTACTAATGTATGCGAAATATACCTACATATATGATGTATAAAGCTTTTTTCGTTTTTTGGAATCGATTTGCAAAATCCATAACTGAATACCTAGTACAATTGTTTGTTGGTTGCGTTAAGTTAATAGTGCAAATAATGAACAATGATTATTATTGTCATTTATTTTAGTAATAATAACAAACATATTTTCAATCTTGAATAGTTTATATTGTTTGTTCACAACACGGTCAATGAGGGGAATAAATTAAAACCCCTTTAATCACCCTACTGGGTACGTCACTAATGTCTGTCGATTTGTTCGAACACAACGTAAACAAATTTGACTACGAGCTTTAATAATGTTTCAAAGTCAAATAAAAAACAATCGTAAACATATTGTTGTGTTTTTTCCCGATCGAACAGTAAGTAACTATTTATTTATTTTATTTTTTTTTTTTATTATTATTATTATTTTATGCGATAATAAAGTACGTATTTGCGAAGTATTTATTTTGGCGTATACTTACATAAATTTTATTTCTTTGTAACTATGAACGTTTTATTTTTCAAACATAGAAATAGTTTATTTCCCCGGAAGACAAAAGGCGACTATTACAGGTTTTTGAATGACGCGTGTTTCTGATTTTTTTCTTTTCTTTCATTTGACACACGTTCAAAACACGCTCGAGAAATTTCACACTGTAACTTTGTATTGGATAGGTAATTGAACAAAGATATATCGGTTTTTTTTATTTTATATTATCTGTATATTATAAATTCAATAGTAATATGTTTTATTACAAATACCATATGAATCCTTTTTTAATTTTGAATTCGGTACACTATAATATATGTATATTAAAATTGTTTAATGGAGAAATATTTGCGTCCACAGATACTGAGTGTAGGCAATTCATTTATTATTTTGATATTAAATTCCCATACCAAAAAAAAAAAAAAAAAATCGCCTTTTATATAAATAAAAAATGTATTTCTATTTTCTTTTAAAAAATATATATATATATTCATAAACAAAAATAGAATTATTATATTTTTAAATTTATCATAATATGTAGGAACCTACTATATAATTTGCGCATACTTATATAATATAATATGTACCTATGTATAAAAAAGAAAAATCATAAATAAAAGCATTATACGCCCGCGATAATATGTTTCATTTATTCATAGTGTTTTAAAAACTTTTAAAAGTAAAAAAAAAAAATCCCTAAAACTTTTTCCCGGTATTATATTCTCTGAAATTCGATAGGTATATAAAGAACTAGATTTTTTTTTCTTCACAAATGAATTCCAGTTTTTTTTTCTTTTATCACAACTTTCGTTAATTTATAATCCTACCTTAATTTTTTTAACGAACTAACACTGGTTCTGTGGATAATTCATTTTAATTTTTTTTAATATACGTGTATGAATGTGAAAAATTGACAAATAAACGCCGAACTATATAGTGTTTATTCATTAAGACGCAGTGCTACATACGATGTATCATAATTACTATAACGACATTTTTGGAAACATGATAATTTACCTCAATATAATATATAGATAATTTAACTCAAAATAAAACAATTTTCGAATTTATTTTCAAATACGTTTACAAATAGTCTCGTATTTTTGTAACACATATTTGATTATGTAACCGTGGATAAACAAACATGTTTTGCAGTCTTCGAAACTCTTCGGTTTATAGACTTAAAATTAAGAAACCGAATATCTCCCATAAAAAAAGGTAACCTTGTACAGTGCGACATCGGCTTTAGTTTTTCTGTACTTCTCCTATGAAATAAGTTTTACATAATTATCCAACGATTTTATAGTCAAATTATGAGCGATAGCAGCACGCCCACTTAGGTGAGTCCGCGGAGTAGTTAAGGGAAGGACGTCATGACGCGTATTGTGTAACTCGATCAGTTATCAAATATTGATTTAGACGTCATTTAGTTAGTTAGAAAGCTATTAAACTACTAGTTTTACAATAACGTATTTGTAGGGGGTAATTTGCTGTAAATACATTTTAGAACCTTAATTATAAAATCCCAAAACAGCAGCTATTTTCGATTGCGAATCGTTATATTTTTTTAATGGCGTTTTGATTTTTTGTTTACGACAATAAAACGCATACCCGTGGTACAAACGTATAAAATATCAAGAGGGAAAAATTGTATATTTATAAAGTTTTCCGTCCCTCTTTGTTTTATGTCACCTCGTTATATTACGTTTCGATTGACCGAAATATATACCAGACGACCGCCGGCGTCGTTAAATTTACCAGAAAATAATAGTCACCAGGATAGAATAAATGTTTACATTATAATATTACATACATAAGGAACATACAGTATACACATTCTTTTATAGGATTTTTAGAAAGTATTCTCTTTCAGGATAAGAAGTTTAATGTATAATATTATATACGGGTTATTTCTATTTGCAGACA
Organism: Cinara cedri; assembly: GCA_902439185.1. Taxonomy (NCBI): domain Eukaryota; kingdom Metazoa; phylum Arthropoda; class Insecta; order Hemiptera; family Aphididae; genus Cinara; species Cinara cedri. Next base: position 610,603 of record CABPRJ010000957.1, on the reverse strand, counting down.
ATCAAGTAGATAAGTGATTTTTTTATAATGGTGTTCGAAATGAGTGTAAAATAATGAAAATATTTAAACGATTCTATAAAATGATTGAAAAACCAAAATCAAATTTAATCGAATTTTCGTAGACTCAAAAAGACTATAATAAAATATTATTATATTATTATTATTATTATTATGTTGACCAAATGTACCTATATAGCTGTACAAATTGTTGCCCGTCTCCGTCGACACGGGACCGCCCAAATATAATAGACTTTTTTCATTTTTAGTCTTTGCCACTATTACTATGGCGTTAAATACTCGTATGTAATAATTTTCAAGAAATAGGAACTTTTGATAAACCAAAAAAATATCGTAAAAAACTTGGAAAAAATAGTCTAGTATTAAACAATGTAAGAAAATAATCAATAATTTTAGTATTCATAACAAATAAAAACAAAATCAGAGAAAATCGCAATCCCGTTATATACCAATATGTCCTATATGCGTACTTATATTTATTATAAATCATATTTCTGCAGCGTTTATGAATGTTTGAATTCAAGATTAACTAAATAAAACAAATGACAACCATTTGACAAAAGGCTCAAAAAAAAAATTGTCATTTTAATAGTAACATTTTGTTTTATAATATACCTACATGTATTAATATTTTAATCCCTATACTTACTACTTACTTAGATTCGATTTATAATGAATGCGATTTACAGAAATTTAGAATACATAAGTATTGAATTTATTTTAATCACACGTATACGAACACAAAATTTTAATTCGGAAATGCAAAGGGTAACGTAATTATCTAACATCTAAACTACATCGGATATTAATCCGAATTAAGGACGATAATTTGAGATTATATTTTACAAACCTTCCCGCGAGGCCGTGACTGAAGTTTTAAGCTTTTGTTTTTTTATACATTTAGTGGGTTGGATTATTTTTGAAATCGCTACAATGATGGATTTTATCTAATAATAAAGTCTCGCGCAAACATCGTTGAATACCGGACTTTTCAATTTTTATATACCTAGGTAGATAGCCGAAAAGGCCTTTTTACAAAGGCTAAATTTTACTCAATTTTATTGTTTATTACTACTAAAACCACTTAAATTAGGTAGATATGGTAATCATATTGTTTCATGAAATACGTTGAAATATAGATACATACGAATAATTTTCTTGTTTAAAGAAACTACTACAGTACAGTCTGTAACAGAGATTCACAAATAATATAATTAGAGAGAAAAGTCAGATTTATTGATAAGAATATTCGAGAAATAAAACAACGCATAAACAGCATTGGCAAAAACAGCTTTTAGTAAAAATAATAATAAACGTTTCGCATATAGAATGTCACAACAAATATAAATATAAAACATTGGTGATAAATGATGCCGAAAAAAAAAAATTAAAAGTCTTTAAGAAGTGGTATTGGAGGCGAATGGAAATAATAAGTTGGCTAGAGAAAAAATTAAACAAGGAAGTACTTAGGACAGTATAGAGAAAAGACAAATATACATTCATGAATACGATTAAATCAAGGCATTGAAAATGGTTAGACACAGCTTGAGACATCTATAGAAGGTGTCCCATGAAGATATTAAAACCATTTTAATATGGAGATAATAAAGATAATCAAATGTAACTAGAATAAAACGTTAAAACGCCAAAATATACAAAATATTCTTAACATTTAAAATGGCAATCTTCAAATTTTTCGAAAATCATAAAATACAAAGTTTGTTAGATTCTGAGCAGAATGAGGAATTTTGGTTTTTTTTTATCTGTGAAAAACATTTCTACAAGCAATTTTTCTCCAATTTTTAATTATATAAGACAAATTAAAAATGACGTGAGAGTCAAAATTTTACGGAACTTATATGAAAGGCGACCAATCGACTACAATGGGGAATAATTGGAATTGTAGATCAAGATCGAGAAAGAATACAAAACAAATCCAAAAATACCATTGGAATAATAATAAACCTACATAATAATTAAAATTAATACTAAAAAAACAAAAAAAAATTGATTCTACGTATTTCATTGTATTATCGTATTGAACCAACATTTTAATTTGTTTAAAATTATAACTCTCGAAATGAAAACATTGCTTTAAAAAATATTTATTATTTTGTTAATCGTTCCGAAAAATTAGACGAAGTGCGTAATTTTATAAAAAAAGAGAGTTCAAGCCAATTAGGAAGAATTATAATTATAACTATAAAGTATATAGTATTATTGACTTGTCTTGCGTTGTGTAGTTTTGTATAATAAAATGTATAAAGCAATTTTTTAGTGAAATAGGTATAATATTATTACAACTGTTAATATTTAAATTTAATAATTACGTCTTGTTAATTTAATCAATAACATATACTGATTTATTATATTTACGTAGCTACAACTAGTATGTGCATAAATTATTATAAAAATTAACTATTCATTAACACAATAATATGCTATAGATACGCTTATACGTTTAAGTAGGTATATATTATATTACATTATACTATAAATTATTATTAGTGATTTCGCAGATAACAAAAGATTTATCTATGATGTAAACTAAACTTAAATTAAAATCAAAAAAAAAAAATTTTAATATAATATATTATCGTCGAAAATAAATCATACAATTTTCAAATGTGCACAAATGAGTAATTTTTGTAAATGCGCGCAGATTTTATTATCCCTTCATTTATTTGACATACACTGCTACACTCCAGTTATTTCATTAGATATCGATTTAGCAGCAGGATAAAAATGAGCGAGTTTTGTTGTTGACGTAATAAATATAGGTATAACGTAGTTTGTGTGACATAACCAGGATTTTCTCAAGGGAGAGGGGGAGATCCAAATATATAATTATTTTAATTTTTCGATCCAAATCTGCCCTCGTGATTTTTTTCTTAGGTTAGGTATTTTTTTTATCACGGGAGCCGAACTGACGTAATCCCATTGCTTACCCAAATCTCGATGAATTATACACCTCTGTTAAACATAATTATTTATTATCATTAAAATAATTTATAATACGGTCAAAGACCCGAAGACCCCCGTCCCCTTGTTGGTTACGCCACTGTAGATACATATACAAAGAAATAATTTAAACAAATTTATCAGTAAAAATTAATAACGTGCAGCATATACTTAAATATAACGTAAAAAATCGTCAACATTATGGAAATTTTCAATAGAAACATAGTATTATTTGATTATCCTGTAATATTTATATTCATACTACACCATACCAATACCTAAGTATTGTATGATATCGGAGATGATAGGAGTACTGAAGATAACAACATTTGTGAAGGAACAGTGAATCCAACAGTTTTGACATGTGACGAGGAGACTCAGGAGACTCAGGAGGAATCTGCAGACCCAATCGAGGTAGTTTAATGGAAATCAACTGGGACCTAGAGAACGTCCGAAGAAGTGACAGACGCACAAATTATGTGTAGTGAATTGGCAAAAACATTATCACGAAGAGTGAAAAACAGTGTAAGACAGAGGGTCGTGGAAAACCCTCTTGAAGAATTGTGACGTCTGCAAGAAAAATAATAGTACATATTATTTATTTCACTAAATAAACGAATTTGGATTTAATAACTCTAGTAATAGTACACACAAAACGGTCAAACAATTCTAAGTAGGGGGTGTGCATTAAAAATCATCTTTATAATATCATCGAACCAATATTACTTTATTATTGAAGTGTCCATTATTGGTTTTATCGAAACAATTTAATAATTTCAAATATTATATCAATGAAGTAGGTCCTCTATGTGTTATTGTTTTCCCGTCAAAATAAACATACCTAATACGAACATTGTTCAACAGTCAATGGCAATATAATAACCGCCAATAGTTTAACAATATATTAGAGATGTTATTTTATAGAAACTATATTATAAGAGTACATCTATAATACACTTTATTTATAATTGTGAAATGGTATTATTTTTGTAACGGGTAATCTCCGAAACTGGTGTATCAATTTACACGTAGCTTTTGCATAATATTCCGAGTTTTTCAGAGAAGATTTTATGCTATTGAAATCCCCGACCAGTAAAAATAATAGACCTAACCCGTAGCAGTTTAGGCTGGATACAAAATAATAATTTGTGTTTATTTTTCATCGCTCAGCAAACTATTATATAACTAACTAATTCATATAAGTTTGAAAATAAAATTAAACAAAATGCATTTTTAAAAACTTTAAGGCAACACCGGTTAACTTCAGTGATATTGACGGGGATTGAAAGAAGTAATCCAGGGGGAAAGCGTTTTTATTACACATTTGTATGACACGGGCAATGTTATCGCTAAATTATTATAATATTTCAAATATGTTTTTAAATATTATACACCACGGCTTCGAAAAAAACAGAAAATTCAGAAAACGATTTAGAGTATACATAAGACTTTAAATACATGAATTCTTGTTCTACTCGTCTTCAATCGTTTTGCTGCAGTTTTTCATGTCTCCTTTCTAAACATGAATACCTAACTTTTTTAAATATTTGTAATTATTTTAATTAATATCTTTTATAATTTGGTCCATGTACTGCATAATTGGTGTGCTTCTTCCAATACGATATTTATATATTATATTTCTTATATGTATATATGTCGGCATATCGTTATATAATTACTTATGTTTAATTTATGTATAATTAAATTAAAATAAATACGCATCGTTGAACACAACGATGAACTGCCCAACAATATACGAGTAGGTTTTGATCCCCTTACCGCGGCAATAGTGTTCCTTTGTAAATGGTGAGCAAATCCTGAACATTAAAACGGTGTTGAAAAATGTCGAAAATATTTGGTTGAATAATGGTGTTGAAAATATATTTTTTACATGAAAACCATTCGTAGACGGTATTGTTGTTATCGTAACGAGACGATTTTGCGGCAACAAGTGATTGAAAGTTTTTACAACAGTTTCCTCGAGAGAGCAGTATACTCGACATTATGTAGCTCGTTAACGTGTCATTTTTAAATCCATTTATTAAAAAAAAAAAGGTGTTCCTTCCGAACCGATCGCAAAACAACCGGGAAAATAATGTATTAAGTCACTTCGTAAAACCAAGTTGTAGGCATATTTCACAACTACAAAGTGTTAACATAATAGCTACAGTAGATACTAATCGTAGTATCTGATTTTAATGTCAGTGTTGTTGTCAATTAAAAAAAATCGTTTAATCTAACTTAACTTCATCAACGATTTTTAATTTTCGTGTCTATAATAAACATTTTTTTTATTATTATTTAGGAATAAAGGGTTCAATTTCATGGTAATAACCCGAATGGGTATAATATAAATATCACATTTTATTTTATTTCAGTACTCAATAGAACAAGATACTTGTGAATAAATTATGAATAAATTGTGATCATATTTTCAATATTTGTCGATATAAACTCGCATTAGGCAAGTATTGTTATAATATAAATTCTATTTAATAATTTACTAAAGAAAATATTATCTTATATCGAGTTAGTGTTTCAAACGCTGCATAATAATAATAATATATTTGTCAGGAATAGGTACTTGGGACAAATACTCAGAGGGCCGACGGCATTTTGAGGGAATTCAATTTTGTTTCGTAAGCCAACACTTTTAGCAGGGCAAGCGAAATTATTTTCGGTTTAACGATTTTAATTAAATCTCGTTCCAAGTAAGTCTGCAATGAACAATAAACTTAATGTACCCAAAACGCATTTTGACCTTATGTAATATTTCTGTTGTAAAATTTAAAATTTACGAAGATCGAATTATTTGAATCTCGAATCAACCACGGATGATTTTGAACTGGATACATTTTACGTCATAAATACAAACATTTAACTAACCGTCTTCGATGAAAATACAAAAATCATAAATCCTGTGGTAAAAAAAACTCTTGGGCTTAAAGCTCTTATGTACTATTATGTATTTGAACTATTATTATGTTATTCTTGTCACTTTTCTTATATTATTAACTAAATAATATATTTAAACATTTTTTCATAAAATAACAATAAATACTAATTTGTGATTATTAAATAAAATATAATGATGGAAATATTCTTGGGAACTTTCATTAAACTTTTTGTTATAATCTGTACTTTTTTATAAAATATAAAAACATATTTTTACTTAACGAATTTAAATGGATATTTATTTGTATATAGAATCCTAAGAGGAAAACCATGTTGACTACATTTTTTTATAGGAAATTCACAAAAATTATTATCTTTTGAGGTCTAATCTGCTCAGATTTAATATTGATTTATAAACAATATTAAACACCAGCTAACAGCTATATTAATTTATTATTTTAAGAGAATCCATTACATTATAAAAAAGGTAAGATAATGAGGACGGGTGCAGCCACTGGTGTAGGTGGGTAGTTGGGAAGGTAGGATATAGACGAGAATTTAATGTATATCTGTAAGCAACGTAAACCATTACTTATGAAAAAACGATTCTGAGCGGATTTCAGTTGATAGTGATGCATTGTCCATAATATATATATATATATAATTTTATAGTAAAATAATTAAATAGAGCTTTATATATTTTCTTTAATAAAATTTGTTTAATGTTATACCAATTTTCTAAGTTTTCCTTCGTTTTTCCCGGTTTTCCCATGTTTTATCCTCGTTTTTTTATATTTGCTGGGAAAACTGTAGGGTAAATCAAAAAATGACCTCTTTAAAGTACCTCGCTAGTTTCCTTTCAGAAACATGGCTATCTTTAAAAGCTGGAGAAAAATGTCTGGTAGAAAAGTTGTTCACAGAAAAAAGAAAACGTAAGATTTTATTTATTATATTTCGTAAGTTGTCCCGCTTTTTTTTCGGTTTTTCGCACTTGATGAAAAAACTATGGAGAAAATCAAAAATGACTTCTTTAAAATACCTCCCCACTCTGATTTCCTTTCAGAAAAGTTGCTACAAGATATCCGAGCAAATCTTCTAGTAGAAGAGTTGCGTACAGATAAAAAATTTAAAAAAAAAATAAACATCTTTATAAAACTCTAAGCTTCTTTGCTCCCTTCAGAATCTAAAATATTTTACTTTTTTTATCATTTAATGCCGAAATCATGAATATATTCGTTGAGGTAAGATTTGACTAAAAAAAAATTTAAGAAATGAATAATTTATATTTAAGGGATTTTTTTTTTTCATTTAAAAACTGAAAAAACAAAGTTTTTAGTTAAGTTGAAAATAAAATAAAACAAAATTATTTAATTTAAAAAAAAAAAAAACTTATTGATGATGTCTATTAAATATTCATAAATCTCTTCGATTCTTTGGTATTATATCAAGCGAATTATGCAATATGCATACATCAATGTTTTATAAAACTTGTCGATCACTTCATTAAATATGTTCTGTATTCATTTTTGAAATTTGATAAATGATATTGAAAACATCTTATACATTCTTTCCAGTCGAGGCATTAAATTGTAAGCAACATTTCTGTATTCCTCAATATGAAAATATGATTTCAAAATTTGCCTATAACATGAAAATAAATATACGATGTCCGACAAAATAAGTGTTGTCTATAAATATTTTAGTAAATATACATTGATTATATTAAACAAAAAAATAATAAACACTGCTGCAATATAATATCCATACCTAACGCTAATAATTTTAGATGTAAACTAATTTTCCTATTCCGCTCGGAACATTTTATTATGAAATCTGGATGACGTTTACTACATACAGATAACTCGATTAGTCACAATACAGTATATCAACTATTTTACGACTATAGTGTTGAACAGTTGGTTTTTATTTTTTTTTTATAAATTAAATTTTGTCAAGTATATAGATAATAAATAGGTCATAAAGTCACAAGCGTGTAATATGACTTATTCAATGGTCATGAAAACCCATTTTTCGAAATAATAATACGACTGACCGACGTTTGAATCATTGCAAAAAAAAACTATTTTGGGTCGTTCGAAGAAACGAGACAAAGGACGTCATAATATAAATTACTCACTGAATCTAAAATGACTTAACTTTTGACTACTTTCGATATACATTGAGTTTATTTAAGAAAATTGACATGAATAAATAAACACAACGACTAATTATAAAGCTTAACTTTAATTCGTTTTTCTTACAGTTTCTTTTTACGATTTAAATCGATTAACTTCACCCACATATTTCATTTAACACATATAAAATTAAATTAAAAAGTAATCTTAACCTCTATTTTCCCTATCTTATATGTATTCTTAAGTATATCTGATAATTAAAACTTTATCAATCCACAACAGAAATGTTTGATAAAATACAAATTAAATCTTAACTGAAAATACGACAGTTTTTTTACACACAATGTTGGGTTTTATCTAAATAAATGAGAAATAAGTTCTCTGTAATAAATAATTGAATAATTTAAAATTTAGAACTTAAATAAATCTTTTTAAATTTGAATTTATATATTTATTAAAAACAATTAGTAAAACATTTCATTAAATAATAGACTAATACTTTATTCTATACTTAGTAATAAACACCTACTGTTTATTTTTTGATAGGTAATGAACACAATTATTACATAATTATTTTAGAATTTGTTTCTTATCTTTATCTAAATAGTTTAAAATGTATCTGTATACAATATTATCTACGAAGGTATACTACGTATACTGAATGTCGAAAACTAAATTAACATTACCATTAATATATTAGGCCGATATAAATTATTAATTATTATTTAATTATTTATTGTTTGTTCAAATTTTTGATATTAAAGGAAACAAAATTAATAAATATTCAAAATAATATCTACGGAATAAATAATACTTAAATATCATTGAGATGTTCAAATAAGTAATTTACAATTGTTATTTTTAATAATATTAAAAACCTAGACGCAACAATTTTTTTCTCGAAAATTGACTATTCGACGGCATAATTTAAAGGAAAAAAAAATAGCAAAAGCAAAAAATTAATTTTATTGTTATACCTATAGATATAACATAATATAGTAATACAAACCATAACTTAATTATAATTTATAATGTATTATAAATAGAATGTCTGAGTAATACGCCACCTAGGTATTCAAAAGTGTTTCGGTATAATTAAGCGCGAGAAAAACGTGGGACCCTTGAAATCTCGTAAGTCTATTTATACAATTTTGAAGGTTGATTTCGGATTAAAATATTATCATAATAAGACTCGTATTAATAATGTGCAACTGTATAAAATAATTATATTATAGTCGAGAAAGAAAAACAAATCGAAAGTGTTATAACATTATAGGTAGGTAGGCTTTTTATTTATATTTAAAACTTAAATATTCAACATTTTTTTTTTAGGATTATTACCAATATCGTATAGTAGCTTGATACAAAATTATTGCCTACGTGAACATTAAGCATAATAAATGTTTATTAATGTGTTCCGAAAATGTGTTTTTTTTTCGTAATAATAGAAACGAAAATTTGCGTTAAAGTTCCGTAAAAATAAAAGCTCTTTCTCGTTCCTCGTTCCTATATATATATAAAAAGAAACGTGTTCTAAGCTTCGTTTCTATGAAAGGATCGCGTTCCTTCCCAACACTGCGAATTATAAACAACTATATATAATATTATATACATTCAATGTGGATTATACTATAGTAAATCTTAATGTAAAATATTATACACCAGTAAATGTAAAAATACTCCAAAAAAAAAAAAAGGTTTTTATCGGAAAATAACCTATTAACCTATTCAAATAATATTACCAGACAGTTATATATTTAGACCAACCGATGAGCATTTTAAGTTCTACTCAAGGCTATATCTGGGGCCAGGTACACTCAACACTGATATTGTTTTAAATGTTTTATTTATTATTTCCAAGATTAATCCTGATTATTTTTGTAACACCAATAATGAATTATTTTATTTTATTTAATTAACGATACCATTAAACGGTACGTTTCTAAAAATGTAAAATGAGAGATAGGTACCTTGGTAGGGTCAGTTATCTTGTACCGACTTTCGCTAACTTACGTCAACACTATACCTGCATAGTCACAGCCCCAATTATCACTATCTCTTTCACTCAATATTCTTTGATGAAATCTGCCTTCAAAAAGTATATTTTAGAAATAAGTAGAGTTACATTTTTGGTTGTTGCACTAAGGTTTTCTATATTACCTTCGTAAAATTCGTCTTAGCTTTTTTTTTAATAATATAATATGACTTATATCGTGGAAATTTTGTAACGATATGATACGATTTCAAAAACTTTCAGGTACATATTATTAACCGCATATTATACATTTAATACCTACTGTAGAATATATGTATGTATTTCTATTATTTCCATTTAGTCTCTCGTTAATCGATACTAAAAAAAAAAAAAAAAAACCCATTAAAATTATATATATCTAAAAACGTATGGTTACTATAGTAAAGGATTTTAAGAATTATATACCGGGCTATATATTTATTTTCTTTAATGTTCGTTCTGATTACTACTGGATATGATGATCATACATGATAGTGTTCATATACTGTAAATAATAACTTTTATTTATAATATTATGTCTCACTATAAATTGAAATTAGATTATGTATCGATTTATTAAATGTATTTATTTACGTTTGGACATTTTTTTTTTTTTTTTTTTTAAGATAAACAAAATATTTTTTTGAAAGAACCTCAGTCATCGTAACTAAATAGTTATTAAGTTGTTATAACAAATTTAAAATCATTTTTTTTTTCTTTTTGTAATAAATAATAATAATTCGTGTAGTGCCTATAAAAAGAAGACAAATGGCTGAGCAATATTGTGAAAAGAAGAGAAGAATAAACCATCAGAGCAGTTATAGAATGGAAAATACTTCGAGACAGACCAAGGAAGAGGTGACTAGACATTGTAGAAGAGAATCTTAAAGCTTTGGGAGTGTAAGAATGGAAAAAAACTGTTCAAGATCAAGAGAGATGGAAGGAAGTAGTGATGGTGGCAAAGAGTCTAATGGGGTTATAAATGCCAGTGAAAAAGAAGTACCTACAAAATAATATGTAAAAACATAAAAATATACGAAACAATTATTTATTCACACATAAATTGATTGATATATATACAGTGTGTCCTTAAAAGGTGATGAAAGTATATGTATACAGTTGTAGGAATATTTGGAGTTGTCCATATGTCCATATACGATGGTGGTGTATTGACCGTAGCTGTAAATAAGTCCCCAGTCAAATTGATCGCAAAAAAAAAACAAAACCGTGGTTCGATTAATAAAGTTCAAAAATTATTTAGCAACACATTAATTCGTGGGTGTTTTTATCATTTATCAGTCGGATCATTCGGAGACGCGTTAAAAATTTTGGATTCCTACAAAAATATATCGAAAACTCGGAATTTGCGTTGGAAGTTCAAATGATGGCAGCACTTGGTTTTGTACCAGGAGATAGTATAGAAAATGTTTTTAACGAAGTATTGGATTCAGTGTTTTATTTATAGAACAAAGAAATTTTAAAACCATTAATAAATTATTTCGATGATACGTGGATAGGGCGTATTGGTCGATGAAATAGAAAGAGATCAACTATTATCCATAGTTATGCTATGGAATTACTATAAGAATATTTTTGAAAATATTCCCTGAACCAACAAGTCTATTGAAGGATGGCATAATAGGTCACTTTAGATTCACTTTAAACGAATTTTATCCAACAATATGGAAATGTATAGATGCATTTCAAAAGGAGGATAGTCTGATTTTGTTGAAGGGATCTATAACTGCAATTACAGAGAATGCAATGATAGGTGTTAAATACAAAAACAGCACCTCATTGGTTTAAAAAAATATGTGACGACTATAGTAATAGAGATAAAGTTGATTTCTTAAAAGGTTTAGCCCATAATTTCCGATTCTTCAATATTGAACATTTTTTCAATATTTACGTACATGTATACGTATTATAATATTTTTGTTTCGTGATGATTATTTTTATATTTATAATACTAAAATAAAAAACCCATGTCAACCTATGACGATTAATGGTAAATTATTTAATAATTTTAAAATTAATATTTTCTTATAGCTTTAACAGGAGAAAATCAACGTCGTCCAATGTGACCAATAAAAAACCGACATAATATTACATTTTTTTTCCAGCGATAAATTTAATCGGCGAACAATTTGCATTCGCGATCAATTTGACGAACACCGTTTATATAGTCATTAGTTATCTATATATTATAATATAGTTATATTTTTAGACAATTCTTACAACTACCCAATGCTTGATAAAGTCAAAACAACACATGCAGTAATTTCTCGTTTCGTGTAATATTGGTTAAAACTGTCACGTATTTCTATTATCACATTTGTTAGGATATTAGATTATTCCACACGTGAAACAAACAAATTACACCAATGACAATATATTATATAGGTACTATACATTATTATATTTTCTGTATTTAATAAAAATAGACGAATAAATTAAATTTTATACAAAGATAAATTAAATTACGTGTATATGCTATCTTTAGTATGTTACTATACACATAAGAGCTAACCTACATATTCACGAATCATGACGTTTTAATCAGAACGAAAACTATACTCTTTTCGTGAGTATAAAAGACATAAAGTCAAAATTGTTTTAAGATATTTTCAAATGAATGTAGTCGCGTATCTGGGAAATAATAAGGAAGTATTTTTCTCTTGGGATTCACTATAACTTCACTATTTGGCAGAGTTGCAAAAAAAAAAAAATCAAATTTGTACAAATTAAAACTATATAATACATACATATATAAACTATGTTTTCAATGTTTTAATATGTTTATCAATATAGTTTAAACTAAAAATTATGTTTAAGATATATTAAAAACATTGTTTTTTTTTTATTTTAAACGTTTTTTAAAAAAAAATTATAATTTAATTTAGTATATTATATAATTAATTATGTAGACATTATAATTGTATTAAATATTTACTTACCACTTGCAAATACTAGCCAATCCTTTTTATTTTTTAATTCCAGTTGGTTATTTAAATAGATATTTACGTTTCAGGAATAAACTATAACTACGTAGAACGTAGAAATAGTTGCATAGATTATAAGAAAAAATCATTTGCACATTTTTTAGTTTATTAGTTTGAGGTTTTGACTATGCTGGCAGTATAGAAAGAATTCGAGAGTAACTTTTATATATATATATATATATACATACATATAGGTATTGCTATATTATATATATTATTATTATAATGCAGTGTATACATTACAATCTACTAAGTTTACTGCAAAGTATGCCCAATATAATTTGATTTTCGTTAATAATAATATAACTATTGCAAATTATATTAAAAATGTTTAAAACGTTTTAAACATATTTTCAACATTTTTGTTGAAAACACTTCGTTGCAACCCTGTAATACAGCACTTTGTGCGTATTTAAACGACAATAAAATAAAATCAAGAATAGATAATTGATACAATAAAACTGGAAACGTCGAAACAATATATTTAAACACACTTTCCAACCTTCTATTACACCTTAATCATACTTGTCTCATTTCGTTTAACTGACACGCTATAGTCAATCATTTGGACGGTTTAGATAGTCAGAGTTATCGACACAAAACAAAATCCAATATACTGTATTATATAATATATTTATATATTACAATTAATAGTTTATACTAAACAATAGTCAGTAAAGCTCATCAAAATAAAGTTAGAATAATCTAGAAGATAGTAATTATTCACGGCTATTAGATCTCCTCTTTGAGAGACACTAAGGTTAATGTTTTTGACAGCTTTGTAGAAGTTATATTAATGGAAATAATCAAATTCATAACATTTAAGTATGAATGGTATTTCTGTGCTAATTTCAGTAAAAAATAAATCGAAATTAGCAGACGGAATTTGTGAATCTAATAACAAAAGCTTATTGTCTACATTGTAGATATTTTAATAGATGTTGAGAAATGTTGGAATTTCATTTTCCTTGAAGTTTTTTACTAAGAAATCATCTCAAATTATTTCGAAATGTAAGTACATTAATATAAATGGTTAATTAATCGTCATTTAATGATTAAAATTATGAAAATTATAGTTCATATTTTATTTGAAAAAAATACCTAATTATCGCACATTCCCAAAACTTTCTTGTGTGTTAACTTGCCCCAATTTTTACGTGTAGCAACTTTCCTGAAATCTCAAGTTGTCTTGAAGATTGTACTTTAGTGCAATGATTTTTTAAATTTCAATGCCATTTTTTAAATAAAAGCATTTAAGTAGGAAGAAACATAGAAAAACGAACAATTTCACGATTTCATTATTTTATAAAAACACGAACGACGTTTTCTACTACGAAAAATGATTTAATCGAAAAATCACAAAATACCTTTTTTTGTTGCCTTTTGATTTACTTTCTTACGGTGTTATCGCAAAAATGTTTGAGCCACTCTTGAGCTTTTAAGGAATTTAAATTTTTGGGAGTTTTTTGCTGTAATTCGGTTACATACACACTTAGAGTGTGGTTTTACAATGCTGTTTATTTTTTTTTGTTCTTTTTTACTATGGTATTTTTTTTTTTTATACTGTAGACCAATTTTATTCTCGAAACTATCCTCTTTCGTCAGCAATGGTTTATCGTTGCTTACAGATTTAAATAAAATAACCTTATGTATCCTACTTTTCCAACTTCATACCTAAAGCAGTGGCTGTACCCGTCCCCAGTGTCAGCTCTTCTTTTTATACAATATTTTTGTATATTTCATACTTACGTCTACAGTAGATAAATAAAGATGCCGATATTTTATTAAAAAAATTCAAAACTAAACGAGTCTGTACTAAGGTACACATCTATATCCGTTAATAAATATCCGTTGATTTGAAAGTTCAATAATACTGTTTTATAGATTTAATGGAACTTTAGTAATCAGCATATATAAAACATCAAAGTGCGACACGAGATACCGATTAAAATTGTAAATTTAAAGTAAATTAAACTTTTTTTTTTAATGATTAAAAAACTAAAACTCGTTTGAAACTTGCTGTTAATTAATTAAAATAATTAAAAGTTTAGATTGAAAAAAGGAAATAAGGTAGGTATATAAAGTATTTCTTATCTATTTTAAAATTATCCTTCCTTTTATATACTGCATATTATAGGTATAGGTATTCATTATTCTTCCAACCAAAACTTCAAATAGCTGTAATTTAACCATAAATCCGATATTAGTAACGAGTAATCAATATTTATTTTTTTTTATAAAATAATCGAATAGAGTATTTCGAGTTATATCTTTAAGTCACGAATAAGAGATTTTCACTTTATGGAAAATCGCTTTTACGAGTTTTATGGTGCAAAAGTGTATAAAATGTCTTTTACAATGCATGTAACCGCCGATGCCAGTTAAATCGGGAATATCGTTTGGACTTCCGATCGATTTTTAAAAGTGGGGTTGGGAACTATAATATTGCGGGCGTGCAATTAAAAAAACTCGAACATAATCGCTATTACATGCTATATTGTTAAATTCGTTGTTTATATTAATTTTTACATAGATCAAGTGTTAATTTTTTCAAAAAAATAACAATAATAATTATCAAAGTAAATATTGTAATTAACATGTTAGAGATGTTAGGGTTTTTTTTTTTAAAATAAATAATTAAAAATTAATTTTCCAAATCAACATTCATGAAAAAATAATTAAAAACAAAATAACCGTAGCTGCACCTATCTTAAAAACGATAAAATAACTAAACTGTAACTATTTACTAAAAATTATAATTATTTAATTATTATATTTAAAAAAGATAATATAATAATAAAAAGTAATAAGTATTAGAATATAAGTAAAAGTAAATGTAATCGTTTGAACAAAACAAGAATAAGAAACTATAATATGGTGACAGTGTTTGAGATATTTGAAACACTTTATTTAAAAATCCATGATATATTATATTTTTAAGATTCAAAAAATATTTATTTTTTTTTAAAACAAAATGTTTTAAACCGAGCCACCATAATAGTAATAATTTGTCATTATTCTCACAACAATGACCGACCATATAATATTACGTATACGATTTTTTTCGCCCCCGTTTCTTTTGACCGCTGTCAAATATAAAGATTAATGGACTTCGTCGGGCGTTAATAATTTTTTTTTGTATATTATATATATATATATATATATTATCGATCAGTAAAAAAATCAATTTAAATTAATTAACTGGCCACAAAATATAATCCATCGTATAGTTTGTCGTCAGATTATTACTTAATACAGCATTTCATAAAGATAAAATAATACGAATATAATCTCTTATACCGAGATTAAGTTCTTAAGTTTCACATTATACCATCAATGTTGGTCGTCATTTGTGTCCATTTGTGTTTACCTTATATACTTACATACAAGTTCAAATTAAAAAAAAAAAAACTGTCTTCTTTAGAGTTACAAAAATGGCTTCTAAAACCATATAGTCATAAAGCCTCCAGACTTCCAGCCATCTCTGTCACGTTACTCTTACTTTCCAATTTAATTTTACTCTTAGTTCTTCCATGAGTTTCTTGGCTACTACTTTTTCCTACCTTATTTTCAGTCTTCCGAGTGGTATTTTTCTTGGAATTAGGTTTATTTTTAGCACTATACAAAGTTTGTCTTATTCTCTACTCATTGGTTTCGGTATACGTCTTAAAACATAACAAATTCCCATTCAAACACGAAAAGTTTACTAAAATACCAACCTAATTTGAATGAATAAATAATGTAAATGTTGTAAGATAATCAAGTTGAGTTATTTTTATTATTATTATTTTTTTTTTTTTTTTTAAGTATGCAATTAAATTGTCTGCATTGGTGTTCATAATATACAGTATAATATACAGTTTGTCCCACGAGAATTTATTGTCTTAGAGTGATGCCGAAATAAAGTGTGTTTACATTATACTTTCACCAGGTACTCCCTTAAAAAATATAGTTAATAATTGCGGAACATCTTATAGATGTGTATAACAAGAAATAATAATAATACATTTTCGAATTGTTTTTTACCCCTAAGAAATACATTTTAGTGACGCAAACAAAAACACCTTACTAGTCACGAGTTACCCTCGTATCGTATATTATATATTATATAATGATTCGTGTAATGTTGATAAATGGTTCATTTCAATTAAGTTTGTTTATTATTTTTAAGTTTAAAAAAAAAAATGCCAAAATGTCATTTTCAGGAATCTGTGTTTTAAAGTATTGTTCAGCAGCATTTTAGGACCTCTTTTCGCCTTAATAGTGAGCTTTTCTTCTCATATAAAATATAACGAACAAGTTTTATGAGAAGATTTCCGTGTGATAACTGTATATATATATATATAGTATAAATATCCCATGAGCTTAGTTAGTTAGCAAGAAGTGCCTCAAGAGCTGATGTCACTATTGAAAAGAATCCATTATCAATAAAATAATATGTCAACTCCATGTTGATGAATGTCTATTGTTTATACACATGCACGCATACAGTAAATAATAATACATTATAGCGGAAAAACTTTGATTTATGAGCAAAATTAATATTAATGGTTTATTCTTATATATAATATTTAGGTACGTCAAAAACTTATATTCAAGTAACGAGACAAATATTGTTATCGTTGTCTTTTTTAAAATATTTTTAAAAAAAAGAGAGAAGAAATAACAATAAAGAGTCAAGTTTACGCGTTTCCGAGTTTATATCCTATTGCATCTTTACATGCATATTATTATTAACATATTAGTGACTACTACCTACATCATAGTAGTAAAACTATGTCTTGCAATAATCTGAAAAAAAATCAATCCATTGTGGGTGGTTTGGTACGTCTTGTGCTAATATATAATTCAGTAAAAGTTTCAAGTTTGAAAATTTACCTCCTTAATGTACCAACTAAACAAGATTTTTTATCAGAAACCTCTCTGAATTTGATGATCAAAACTAGATCTCTGGACGAAAAAATGTTTCAGAAGATAAACAAAACAAAAATATGTGGACATTTACCGTCGGTTTTTTAATTTTTTTAAAAAAACTTTTGGGAATCTAGACATTTTTTCAAATAAAATATCAAAATATCACCGGGCCAAAATAATGAGAAGCGTTTATACTAACCAAAAACGCATATTCTAAGTGGAAAACAATAACACACATAGTAAAAACCAGTATACCTACTAGGTAGATACACTATTCTTCGTTCGCTAAGAATCTGAGTAAAACTTATTCGTTATAAAAATGCACATCAGCCTTAAGTGACATTAATCGTTACTACGCTAAAAATGTATGACGTGCAATAACAACACTGTATAGTATATAATATGCTGCAAGTGCTTAAACGATAGTGTTTATTTTCACGGTGGTGTCAACGCTCAACGCAAAGTGAAGATAGACAATAATAAGTAGGTATACTAATTCTCGAGATCTGTGTTCTCTTCCACCCAACAATTTCGGTTTACAGTTTCATAATTTTTATTTTAAACCGGATCCTTTTCAAAGGTTTAATTCGAGGTGTATTATATGTAAGTCTCGGTATTGTTGTTATAATCAGTTAGTCGAAAATTGCAAAAAGTGTTATCTGCATACTATATAATATTAAATATACATACCTACCCACAGCGGCTAGATATATCATAGCACAGAGGTATAATGTGTATCTTTATGATGCTACAGATAACACAGTTTTGTTTTACACGATTCGTACATAACGTTAAAACAATATTATCCCGCCATCCTGCTGAGTAGGTACCTACTACTAGATCGTTCCAAAGAAAAACACAATCTAAATTAGATATAGTAGATACCGAGGTAATTCTCGTAAAATATACAAGACACCGTCCGTTTTATAAGAGGTTTTTTTTTTTTTTTTTAATTGCATTGCCTTCGCTACGTAATGTACGAATAGTGCAAATATTATGATTTATTAAAACCATTTTTAAGAGATTTTTTTTTTTTTCATTTGTTTCCATAATGCAATCTCTATATAGGTAGGTACTATACTTATAATTAGATTTGTATATGTCCTAAAAACCTTAAAATATGTATGGAGCTATACCCTAACAATTACTAAACTAAGTCCGTAAAGTATGCTTTTAAAATTGAATTTTATTATTATAACCCTAACAAATTTTACAAATATTATTATTTGAAATTTGAAATATATGTTTTAAAAAAAATGTTTAGGTATAAATAAAAAAAGTTTTATTTTAACATGGATAGTGGGTACTGAAGAGTAAAGTCATCAACTCTTTCGTTGATTTCTTGACCTATTAATTTGTATTTCTAGACTTTTTGAATGAAAATGTTTTAAAAGTGTATTTAATCCTATATATGCTCTATATATTAAGTACTAAAATATACCCTGAAAATCCAAAATGTAATTTTGTGTATAGAATTATTAAGTAACGTAACAAAATATATTTTGATATGAACTAGATATTTTTTTTTTTTTGACTAATCAATAAAAATATGTAAAAGCATATGAATATATTTCCTAGTTAGCTAGTTAGGTTAGGTTAATATACACTTAAAAGTAAACCTATAATTTTGGTAAGACATTAATTTATTCATCACTCACGCAACACGCATTATTGAGAACATTTATAGACCATAAACCTGCACTCAAGCTATCTTTTCGATAATCTGGAAGGTCTCCACGGAATTTCAAAATATTATATTTTTTTTTGAGATACGAATTGTGATCTACGGGGAATTTGCAAATGGCACCAGCCCGCCATCGCCTACAACGACGGGGCCGCATAATATACGAATACATAGAATCCAATCGCATTCTGCCATAATTCGTCAATATAGGTAATACTGTAATATTTATGCAAATGTCATTTATGTATTATAGGACAAAAACGTTCGTACCGTATCATTGCCTGTCTACGTGCGTCACCGCCAATAATAAATGACAACATCCTTATAGAAAATCCATTATAGTATTTCCAGGGCTATTTCTTTTTCTATCAATTTGTATATATATATATACAAATATATATGATCGATTTTTACAAAATACGATTTACAAAGTAATCGACTGAGGCATGTATTAAACATTATTTAAAAAAACACAAATAAGTAATATAAAACATAAACATAATAAAAATAACTGATTATTAGAGAAAATAAAACCAAACATGAGACAATAATCGCAATACTTACCTACCTATATTTATTATAAAATACTGACAAATATCGACGTAGAATGATTATAAAATATTTTATTGAACACGTTATCCAATAATATTTTTCAATAATTAAGATCGATTTTGGCACCAACATAATTACTACCTATATATTATCTATATTGGGTATACAGTTCACGGATACATTTCATCCGGAACGACACGTTCAATAACAAATCGATTAAAAGAAAACAACGAAAATAGTTTATTGTTCGATTCTTGGTCCAGTTACAGTGTTGTACGGGAATGAAGTACACACCGGAAAAGGGCGTAGATAAAATAAAACCTCAACAATGATTTCAATTCTGTAAATAATTCGTGTTGTTAAATTTTGCACGTCCTAGACATGCTTTAAAGCTGGTCCATTTTCTTTACAAAACCCGTATATTTCTTCTCTTGCCCAAAACTGTCCAAATTCACTTATATCGATCGTGTAGAGAGTTTCGTCGTCGTCGGCCTCTTGTGTGCATTCCGGCATATATATATGTACTATAAACTGTTTTGGTGTACTTAATTTTCTTAGAGCCAAGATACATTAGCCGTGGTATCCGACCAGAGTTAAACAGAAAAAGGATTTTGCGACATTATGAGTTTTTCTTGGGAATATACATTTTCATTTATAAACCACGTAAGAAACTAAAAAAAAAATTCTACGTGATTTTCTAAAGGTATTATATAAATAAATACCAATAGTACCTATACGACATTATAGTTTAAACTATTTAAAGTATATAACCATAGTAATGCGAAGCAGTGAGTATTTACATTATTATTAGATGTAGCTCGACTTATTATGATGAGTTTCGGCAAAAAGCCATCGTCAAAAAATAATATTATAATTCTAAAGAAAAAACTCAAAGAAATATAATGTTACACTGTATAGTTAGGCACAGAAGAATAGAATACATAAAATAAAAAACAAGAAACATCGCTTAATGAGACAAAGAGTAAATATTTTACTATACTCTGATTTACCAACTTCGAAAACAATTAATTAAAAACTGAAAAATGTGTAATATAGACCAAACAAGTTTTCTTTAAAATTATGATATATTCAATTATTTAAATTTTTTATTTGTATATTGTATATTAAATAATTTATATTGCAAGTAATATTTTTCTGTTGCAATTGTTCGATATAAGTACCTAATTTATATGTATTTTATGAATTAAATTATAATAAGTAAATCAGCGTATAAAACAAATTAAATATATGAATAGGTGCATCAATAATGCTTAGGCGGTTCGAATATAAAGAGAAGTGTATACAAAATCGTGGACCTGACTCAAAAATGCAATGCGCTATATCAAAAATATCTTTTTAATTCTTTAATCCTGCACCTATGGTTGAATTTAAATATAATCATAAATCTTTTAAATCCTCATTTCTACCCTAGCTAAAAAAAAAAAAAAATAATAAAAAATGCCTGGTGAGAGATCCGTTCTGAAATAACACGGGTGTTATTTAAAAATAGGAATATACTGATTATAGTACCTGCATTATGTTTTTCAACAGGCATGTTTATATATTATGTTTGCTGCTTCTCTATATAAAAAGACTTGTTTTATATTAAATTCCTACAAAAAGAAACTGAAAAAGAATTTTTCATTATGAAAATATATTAAAGTACAATGTCTGCAAACATTTTTTTTTTTATTATTTTATATCACGCATAACGAAAAAAATTAATAAACTTCATAACAATTTTTAAAAAATTTAACGTTTCCAAAAGATTTTTTTATACAATTTACATTTAAAAAATTATTATTATAGAGTTTTACGATAAAGTATAATTAATAATATACATTATTCTTTTAATATCTGTCCCACATGGCTTGCACACGGTACTTACCTATTGAACAAAAGTAAAAAAAATATAAGAAAATAAAAACGTGTTTCTCCATGATTGCCACCCCCATCCCTGTCACAGCTAATTGTGGTTGCCCGGTAGTTTACTTTTTTTAAAAGATATCTCCTTGACCATAACAACCAAATTAACTATTTTTTTCTGTTTAGATATATTTATTTATATTTATCTAAGTATAATGGTAATTTCACAAAAGAAATATAATGATTAAAAAGACGTCCTAGGATAATGGGGACGGGTGCAGCCGTTGATATAGATAATTTAATGTATACCTGTAAGCAACAATAAACATCTTTGTAAAACTATAAGCTTTTTCGCTCCATTCAGAATCTAAAATTAGTAGAGCTAATATTTTTAAGAATATAAAAACTAAATAAAAAGTATGATTGGTACATATAAATAATGAAAAGGAGACCGATTAACAGTAATAATGTATCAAAAAGTTAATAAAAATGTTTTAAAAAAGAAGTAATACTGGGGACAAGTGCGGCCACTGTTGTAGATAGATTTGGAAAAGTGGGGTACATAAAGTTATTAAATTTATACCTGTAACCAACGATAAATCATACTAACGAAAAACGATTCAGAGCATAGCTTAATTATACATGTTTTGAAGGGCCGTAATATTTATGATTTCGTCAAAATTTGATTTTAAAACTCTTATAAAAATAAATTATTAAATTTATTTATTACATTCATTTATATAACACTCAAATCTTTTTTTAAAACCACCAAGTATACTTATAATGAATCTCCTGTCAAATTTTTAATTATTTCTGTTTAGTTCAACAATTTTATCTACCGAGTACTTACCAAATAAAAATTACGTGAAAATTCGTAAAATTAAAATGTTTATAAATAGCTCAAAAATGGTTCAAATATTTTTAAACTCACATCTAGAAAAAACAATTATGTAATTTTAACCAAAATTTCAAATTTCTACGAATATTTTGAACTGAATTATGTTTAAAAAACAAAATTTCAATTTTTCGTTAATTATTTCTTTCTTACTAGGTATTTTTTGGTTTTGCTCAATTAAAAAAATTGCATACAAAATCAAAAAAAAATTTCTTACTAACCAACTATATTAAAAGTTTAATAAAAAAGGTCTATTCTTGTTTTTCTATTGGAGTAATATTTATGGTAAAAAAACATAAGCCGTACAAATTTCAAATAATGAAACCGTTGTTCCGTAATTTGAAAAAAAAAATTGTATGTTTAGTCTTTTATGGTTTTTCTCAGTTATTATGAAAACCACTTTGGGTGTCAAAAAAATACTATCTTTATCATTGGCTTTATGTTAAAATAAAAAAAATCGATATCTTGTCATTTTCTAATTGACGCAATATTTCTGGTAGAAAACATTAGTTACATATATTAAAAACAATATAAATTGGTAACGCCGCTGCGCACCGTAAATATTTGCCGTTTTACCTATATTTTTCTGTCGGGTTTTTCCCAATTATTTCAAAACCCTCTTTTAAATTCAAAAAATGACCTCTTTAATGCACCAATAAGACACAATTTCCTTTTAGAAAAATATTACGTTCAAAAGTTTAAAGTTTTATTTACATAGTTTTCGCAATAAGACTTTTGTTTTAAAACTGTAAGAGACTGGGGTTTGAATTTATTAGGTGCATTTGGTTTAATATTAGGTCCTTAAATTGTTATAGTTAGTTTAAATGAGTGTGAATGTGTGTCGATTCTGGGATGGTGGTATCCAATTCTTGGTACATGAAATGTAATCCTAGGTAGCATGAATGTTACCCAAAACTAAATTATTAGTAAATCGTTGGTCTATTTTTTTTATTCTGATTTCAAGGTTAGGTAAATTTAAGATTTCGGATGGATACTAGGTGATTTTTA
The DNA here is from genome assembly GCA_902439185.1 of Cinara cedri. Classification (NCBI taxonomy): domain Eukaryota; kingdom Metazoa; phylum Arthropoda; class Insecta; order Hemiptera; family Aphididae; genus Cinara; species Cinara cedri. Next base: position 586,659 of record CABPRJ010000957.1, on the reverse strand, counting down.
AAATGTAACCTACAAAAGAAAATAACTATTTCGGTACTTTTTCATTTCACTGTAAGAGTTAAAAATTAATGGAGATAAGTCGGTGCACGTTAACTTTACACCTTACGTAAAACCACATACATCCCAGTCACGCTAAATCAACAAATAATTCCACAAAATGATTCAGCGAAATATCTGGGAATGCACCTTGAACTGTAAATACTAATGGGTACCCATTATTTACGAATATATTGATACTATGGAAAATATGAAATTAGTAATTTAACTAATATTTTTTCTTCCTTTTTTTTTCATAAATATTTAAGAATTGGTAATACAAAATATTATGATCATTTCGAATGATTTTCACACGCAATATTTTCAAAGTATAAATTTACATAGTACATGGTGTAATCTGAAATCGTATAGTTGTAATAAGAAATTAATTTCAATGAACTTACCATTGCATAAATGACGCTGGCATAACATCCTGTTCTGAGAGACTGAAAACAGCAGCATGATTGAAGAATGGCCATAGTATGGAAAGCGACTTGTTTTCTTTAAAATACTACACTATATCTACGCATTACTCCAGACCGAATTGATTCACTAAAATACAAAAATGAAATCACAAATTATTATATGTGTGTGAATTCGTTAGGTAGTACACTAATAAAAACCATAATTATCTTTTTTGTCTTAAAATATAATACATAGTATTATATTGTATCATTTGATATTCACGATTACAAACATTTATTTCCTTCGAATAAATTCGATTTTTAAATTTACGTACGATTCACTATCAAGTATAATATAGAAGTATATATACTTGAACATAGAAATATAAATGTTCATGCGTACCTACAAAAAAACATAGGTACTCAGTAAAATATTAATTTATTTCAATTTACCCAGTTTAATAAACTAATTATATTACTTTCAAAGAATATATTAATAGTATATCTGCAGTAGGTATAAGAAATAAAATTATTCTTTATTTCAATGTAATAAAGTAGGTATTATATGTATATTCGTTAATAATTATAAATTGTATAAGTAAGTCGAGGGAATACATAATTTACATTTTGTTAATATAAAAACGCATATAATTATAATTCATAACTACCTGTTAAAATATCCAAGAATATTAAGTTATAAATTAATCATTTCTAAATGTCATATATATTTTAGATTCCGAGAGTAGCGAGGTTATACTAAGATTTTTTTTTTTATTTTTTTCTTCTAGCTTGTAGACACGTTTTTTCCTTGTAAGCTTTTTCCGATTTTTACGTGTATAAACTTTCCTGAAATCTCAAGTTGTCTAGATTATACATCAGTGCAGTCATTTTTTTGATTTTCGATGCAATTTTTTCAATAAAAGTACTTATGTGGGAAAAAACGTACAATTTCACGATTTCATTATTTTATAAAAACACAGGCGACGTTTTCTACCAGACAAATGAAATAATCGAATAATCACAAGATACCGTTTTAGTTGCCGTTTTGACTTAATTTCTTACGGTATCATTGCCAAAACTTTTGAGCCACTCTTGAACTTTTAAGGAATTTTAGTTTTTGAGAGTTTTTTTACTGTAATTCGGTTATAAACACATGTAGAGACTTGAAACTTAGTAATAATACTTATGTTGGACTTATCTGGACGTGGTGAAATTCCCAAAATCATTGGACGACTTTTTTTCCTTGTTTTAATAATCGTTTTGAAGTCAAATTTAAACGAAAATCACAAAAAAAATATACAGTACTTCAAATTATGTATTTCGGTAATACAGTTCGGTACTGCGCTCGGAATCGTCTTTCGTCAAACAATGGTTTATCGTTTCTTACAGATACAAATAAAATAACCTTATGTATCCTACTTTCCCAACTTTTCATCCACAACAATGGCCACTCCCATACTTAAAATCAGCTCTTTTTTTAACTTGCATTTTTTATAAATTTATTTAGCTTAAACAACTAACAAAACACCGCAGCTATCAGATGTTATATATATAAGTAGTTTTATATTTGATCACCAACTGTACAGTAACTTTAATATAATTTATGAATAACAAATAAACACATAATATTAGTGTACCCTAGATACCTAGTCAATATGATTCATGGTCCATTTAAATAAAGTATAATGATAATACGTATTATAATGGTTATAATAAACTGGTTATTCGAGAATCATACAAATATAATATCTATAAATGACAATAGTATATTCATGGCGTTAATCAAGTTTAATTGTTATTATTATTATTAATATTTTTTTTTTTTTTTACAACCAGGAAAATAGAATTTTGATTTTTACGCCAAATATGTTGACAGACTTCTTCACGTTTATTATTCTGTTAATGAGATTTTTGCCTCGGTAAATCGAAAATCGTCAAACAGCATTGTGTGTAAGCGAAGTTACCATCAATAGTAACTAAACAATTATACACCAACACAAAACGTTTTATAGCAGCATGTCTATATATAAAACAAATTGGATACAAATCGCCTCTTTAGAAAACTTTTCGCAGTCATAAACCGGAATGAATATTATTGTTAACGTAAAAAAATTAAGGGTGAAGAAAATCTCGCGAATCGTGGTGTGTCTCTGGAAAATCGCTATATAGGTAAAGTTTATAATAATAAAAGGATATTCAAAACGAATTTTTAATAACATATTAATATTATTCGTTTGAAATATTTTAAAATATTAGGTTTGTATAATGGTAGTCGTGGCATAAATATTAATAAATGTGATAAGAAAAAAATGTCAATTTTTAAATTGTTGTAGGTTAATAATATTTGTATTTCTTATTTAAAACGTATTACATATTTTTAGATTCGGAGCGTAAAGTGGGATATATTGGTTTTATTATGTTTTTTTTTTTTTTTTTTTAACTGTGAGCAACCTTTCATAATAATTCTTGCTTTGATGAATGAACTAGGTATAGTATTTTTTCTGAAAATAAATTTTGTCTTGTTGGTGCATTAGGGAGATCTTTTTTTTTTTTATTTGTTAAGGGGTTTTCAAAATAATTGGGAAAAACCGAAAAGAAAATTATAGGTAAAACATCAAATACTTACGGCATGCCACGGTATTACCGATATTATTGATTTTAATTGTTTGGTAATTATGTTTTCTATCAAAAATATTGTTACAATCTAAAATTTACAAGTGATTTATTTTGTTCCTTTTAGTGTATAGCCACTGACAGAGTAATTTTTTAATATCAAAAGTAGTTTTCATAATAATTGGGAAAATTCAAATAAACACGAAAAATACAATTATTTCAAACCATGATGCAACGATTTTATTATTTTAAAAATTTTTAAGACTTTATTTTTTACCAGAATTTGTCCGAATTTCAAGAATATTATAATTATGAAAGAAAATATTGTCTTGTTTGTATGTAAGAAAGTCGCTGTTTGATTTTCCGTGTAGTTTTCCTAATTATTATGAAAAATAGGGGGGGGGAAATGTAGGAAATACATTAAAGCATACTCCATTTGGGTTTTTTGTTGTTATTCGGCTAAAAGTTATTCTAGAGACGTTTTTCAAAATACTTATATTGACCTTTTGTAGACGTAGTAAAATTTTCAGAACAGTCTAGCTATTTTATGGCTATTTAAAAATCGGTATTTGCTATTTTCGTGTTTTTACATGTATTTGGTATGTATATGTAATTAAAATTATATAACTTAAGAGAAATGTTTGAAAATTTAAAACAAGGCACATTATAAGTTTTACATAGAGGTCTGAAAAAAAATTTGGGTTTAATGTATTGATTTTTTTTTTCATAGCATTTCAAAATATGCCTTACCGTACTTCGGTTCCGAATCGTTTTTCGTTAGCAATGGTTTATCATTGCGTACAGATAGAAATTAAATAACTTTTTATTTTCTACCTTCACACCTTTCCACTTACAACTATGGCTGCACTTGTCCCCAGTATCAACTCTTTTTTTTTTTAATTGTATTACAATTTATCATCAAATACTATTCACACTATGCATATCGAATTATAATAAACTTTATTTTTTATACTACAGTGAAATATTTAATTTTTCAACCCATAAATACTCCAGTTTTCTTGGTAAATTCCTGTCTAAAATAATCAATTTCCATTTCTAACAATTCATTTTTTTTTTTTTTTTACAAAAATCAAAAATATAATAGGTACTAAATTTTTGAACAGTAAACAAATTATTGAATAGGTATCAGATATTATATGTAATATGTCATATATGAGTAGTGCAGTGGACAAAGAATTTCAGTGGATCTAATTCATGTAATTTAGCTTGTGTACCTACTCTTTGTATGTGCTACACTATTACACATGGTAGATGTCCCATCGTAGAATTATAGTTTTGTTTATCAATTACCATATATCATAACGAAAATTACAATGTTTTTTTACAATTAAGCAAAACAAATGTTTAAAATTATAAAACTATAAGTAAGTAGTAGGTTCTTATAAACATTTTTAACATTTTCTAGTGGTGCAAAAATAAAATGTGCACCTCCACATTTGAAATGTGATATGAAAAATGTTACATTTGTACAGGCAAATTTTTTGGCCACTGTAGAGGATATTGTTCAGAAAAAAATGTAATAAATAAATCAGTGTGATAAAGAAGAAAATTATTACCACACGTATTATGTATATTATATCATAAGACATTTCTAGGAATTTACCCTATGTACCCTATGACTGTCAAAAAAATAAAAATGAAAATGTTTTCGAATTAATTTTAAAAAAATCTTTAATAAACTTTACAATATCTATTTTCCAATAGCAGTTAAACGTTGTAAAATATTAAATTATTTAATAATTTATAAATATTACAATTAGAAAATACGACTGTTCCATGTTTATAATAATTAATTTTTTTTTTGTTTATTCATTAATCAAATGAAAACTTTATCGTTATAATATAAAGTGGTCTCAACACGAGTCTCTTGAAACAATATCGTAAAATAAATATTAAAAATTTTAACTTTTCAGTGATGGATTTACTCTTATATAAGTGCATACACACTATATATGTAATGGTCGGAAAATTGGTCTGCCCCTTTCATACATGAAATGATCACTATAACAAAATATGTACTTCAACTGTGGTAGATACTTCGATATAGGTATCACGTGGGTGATGCAGACAGACCGATGACTGATCGGTCATACAACGAACATCGCGAGATGGATAACCTCAATAACACGCATTAATATAGCCGCATTTACATACACTATAGGTACTGACTGATTCGTTTAAGTTCATTCGACTTCAAATTTCACGTAAAATAATAGATATGAAATATGACGTATACGTTTTGTTTAAAAAGATGATCTTTTGAAAACTCATTTAATATGCCGGAGACGTACAGTTTACTTACATTAATAGTTTTATATTCAATATTTCAAACTTGTACCTACCTATGTTTATTTTGGATGTGATTCGATTATAACTATAACAAAATAAAAATTATATTATTACTATTATGACTACACAAATTTCAAATCTGTAACTCGAAAATCAACTTTGGGATGTTTGTATTTCTTGTTATACCGAATTAAACAGCATTATTTCAACCTTTCCAACTACAACAGAGGAAGTATTCGTATTAGATCCCTTTGTTGTCAAGGTACAAAACGAAACATACATTTTACAACTATTTATCACCATTAAAAGGTTCCTAAGAGAAATGTTTACATTTACCCTATCTATTATTTTGCTGTTGTCGTTTTAAATTTGTTAATATTCTAACAGAACTACGCTTTACCTTCTGATGTTTACTTTCGGAAAAATATTTTCTAACTTTTCTATAGATTTTAAATAGCCGAGTGGAATCATGGACTCCGTAATTGTCATGGTATTTTTTAAAAAATATTATCTAGTGACACTTAAATATTACTATTGTATATGCGTCCACCAATTTGTATTCTAAAACAGAAAAAAATATTAAAATAAAAGATACTGGAGCCACTGATGCTGATGAGTAGTTGGGAAGGTAGAATACATAAAGTGATTTAAGTTATATATGTTCGTTACGATAAACCATCGCTAACGAAAAATGATTCGAAGCGAAGTTCGATAGGACATATTTTGAAATGGCGTAATTTTTACGATTTTCATCAAAATTTGATAGTAAAATGCTTATAAAAAAATATTTATACCTATTAGATTAAATTTAATCAGGTTCTATTTTACTTTATTTTTACTAAGCAGGCACATACGTAGGATTATGGCTACGACTAGTTTGTGCACAAATTGTTATAGGAGAAACCATTCGAATACTCACAGCATATTATAAAAGTAACCACTTAATTGAGCACAACATATTATAAAATTAACCACTCGTCATCATAATAAAATGCTATATGTTTATACATACATGTTATTATATACTTACACACATGCAGACAATAATACAAATAATTGAATAGGTAGAATTCATAAAACGCTTCCAAGGTAAACCGTTGAAGTAATTAAAATAAATGACAGATTCAAGTAACCGCTTTCCCCCTTTTTAAATGTAATATTATTAATTATAAATATAAAACAAACCGCACCAAAAACACATTTTTAACCTAGCCAGAGAAGTCAAAATATTCACTGAGAGTCCTAAGTCTATATAAGTGAGAAGATGTATGTGTGTGTATACGAGTGATTGCATTAGAAAAAAATCTGTGTGCAAACGAATTGTAAAAATATACGGAAATAAGTTCTGATTTTAATTAATGTGTGCAAACTATATATGCTCTAGAATAATATTTAAGGAGAGGAGGGTTCAGTTTATTTTTAACCCCTGTTAGTACCTATAACATTTGTATGTAAAAGAAAAACATTTTAGAAGTCTTATCTCCATGATGGGTTTCATGAAAGTTTAATAACTTTTGCTAGTTTTCGGAAACGTCCCTAAATTTTCGATACATATTAACTCTCTCTGACGTTATTCCCACTTAAGCCACTGCTTAAGTCTACTATAAAAATATTCACTCTCATTCAAAAAGTACCTACAATAAAATGTTATTTATTTTATATAGTTTTTATACTGTAAGCAGAGGGAAGTATTAGTTTTACAATGATATTTATTCGATATTAAGTTTTTATTATTTTAATCTTTTTTAAACAATCATGGAAACGCACATTCTTGTAACCATTTTACCATTTTGCTATAATGTATGACATATATATGTATTGTTGATAGAACAACATTATCAATTGAACTCCACTCAAAATCATTTTTCATTAGCAATGGTTTATCGTTGCTTACAAATTTACATTGAATTCCCGTCTATATCTTACCTTCCCAACTTCCCACCTACAGCAGTGGCTACACCCATGTGAGAAGTATGTCAGTCTTTTTTTATTATTTACATAAAGTATTTAAAGCACAATATAGCAGCTGTTTATCGAATAAATATAGAGCAAAACAAAATTAAAATTATTCTAGTATAACCTACGTCCTATTATAATAGTTAAATATTTTAAATATTCATTAACGTAACCATTTAGGTATGTCTTTAAAATTCAATTTGATTAAAGCCGCATAATAGAATACAAAATATTATAAAAGTTAAAATATTATAAAAATAATTGTCTTCTTCTTCTTCTTCTGGCCTTATCTACTCTACAAGAGTTTTCGCCACCATCACAACTCCACGCCACTTCTCTCGATCATGGATTATGTTTCTCCAATCATTTATTCCTATCCTTTTTAGATCTTCCTCGACCACATCCATCCATCTTTTCCTCGGGCGTCCTCGTGGTCTCTTACCCGTTGGTTTCCAAGACATTACTGTTTTTATTATCTTATCATCACTTCCACGCATAATGTGCTCAAACCACTGGATTCTCTAGCCTCTTATGTAATACTTAATTGGAGTCATTCCTATTTCTTCAATCAGTTCCTTGTTAAACTTTCTCCTCAGCATACCAGTGTTTGCGTCTTATTTGGGTCCACATATTGCACGCCATATCTTGTTTTCGAAGGTAGTAAGTCTTCGTTCTGTTACGCTTGTAGTCGTCCATGCTTCGCATCCATATGGTAGTATAGCTCTCACGTATAAAGCCACATGAAAGTCTCCGGATGAAAATACGCTCAACCAGATTGATCATATATTAATTGAGAATAGATTTCGATCCAGCATAAAGAACATAAGAAGCTACAGAGGAGCGGATATCGACACAGATCACTTCCTGTTGATATCGAAATTCAAGCTCAAATTACAAGGCATGAAAAGCCTAAAAGAGAGGAAAAGTGTAAAATTTAACGTAGACCTATTGAAGAACGAAAATATTAGAAAAAAATATGTAGATAGTATTGATATACATCTGGACGATAGGAGAACTGGGAATATAGAAACGAATCGAAACAAGATTAGCCTAGTCATAAAAGAAACAGCGGAGCGAAGCATCGGTGGAGTACGAAATGGGAATACGAGTAAAAAAAAAAAAAAATATGGTGTAATGAGGTATGTAGGGAAGCCGTAGAAAAAAGACGTATAGCAAGATCAGATTTTATAAGATCTGAGAATCAGGGTGGGAAGACTACCTTTCTCAATGAAAGGAAAAATTGTAAGAGAATATTACAGAGAGAAAAAAGGAAGTTCATTAATCGGATTTTGGAAGAAGCTGAAAAGAATCACTGGCAAGGAAAAATTAGAAACTTCTTCAAGACTATTGGACGGTATAAGGACTTCAACCCAACCCTAAAGGCAATAAAGGGCAGTAATGGAGATACTCTTATGGAACCAAACGATAAAACTAAAAGATGGAGGGAGATCTGCTTCATAGATCTTCTAAATGCGGAAATACCAGTGAACCTGATAGGAAACGGACAATATCAGACAGCAGAACCAATGATTAGTGATAAATATAATTGTATTTTGAAGAAAACTAAATTACATACGTATTTGTTTAACTAAGTGCCGTTTATACGACGTGAAAAATTGTAACATTTGAAAGAGTATTATTATTCAATAACGTCATGTTATTATTACGGAGCATGCACAAAAATAAAGTTATCAAATCCGATATTATTTTTGTGAAAAATGATTCTCTATGATTTTAAAAATGGCCTTCTGTCTTATACTTTATATTATGAAAACGTTATTATTGCAAGTCTATATTCACTACAAAGTCACGAGTATGCTGCAAAGTAAACCGCTTTTGTTAAAGGGTGGTTGTTAAAACGACCGCCCGGAGAGAGAGACAAATTGATTTTAAGACAATAACGTAGGTACCGACTACAAATAAATACAAATCTCAAACAGAAAAAAATAGAGCCGTTCAATTCATCGTGGTGGCAAACTAAGACGGTTTGCCAAATCTAGTAAACAGTTGTAGTCTATAATTTGAATAAATTACATTTATATCGTTGTAGTAAAGACGTATTACTATTTACGTACCATTTGGTGATAATCCATATCCATATCCCAAGAAAACGGTAATTTAATCAAAATTCATGCGGTTAAAGAAGATGGCCGAGAGCAATCGGAAAAAATAATTGAAATATTACCTATATCAACAGTTCTCAACCTCTGTGTGTTGGTGACCAATGCTATTTACCCAATTCGTTATGAGACATTTTTGAAAATAATTCTCAATGGAAAGACAATCCTACCCAATAATTTGAATTAATAATATAAAAATATTATATTAACGTTTGAATTTCGCAACCCAATTTTAGGTCACGAACTATGGTTTTGAAACGTTGACAAATGATCAAATTGTGTTATATTCAAATTATATTAAGAAATTATACAATTAGTAATTCAAATAAAAAAATAAATAAGCAGAATTGTAAAACCAATAGCTCCCTCGCTACGCTCAGAATCTAAAAGTATAGCTAGGTAACTATTACTAGTTCCGACCTAAACCATTTTTATTCTTCAGGTTACGTTATATATAAAATAAAATAAAAACTTTCTAAATATAATTAAAATGTAAAATGAAAATATTGGTTGACATTGATTAGTATATTAAGTTATATGTTAGTTAAGTATATGTTGGGGTATATTAAGTACCTATTTTAATTTATATCTGTACGAAACAACACAACATGTTTAACGAAAAACGATTCTGTGCAGAATATTATTAGTTGTATTTATTCATTGTTGTCAAGGTGACCAAGAAATCAATAAAAGTTATACAAATTGCCAGGTTTTCCATTTATTAAGAAGGATAAAACAAATAATATCTTCAATGATTGAAGAGGTAATTTATTACGCACCAACTGGATCAAAAATTCTGCCATTAAGTTTCTATAAAGATTTTAATTGGAGTAAGATTTCTAATAGAAAAGTTGTTTACAGACATAAAATATAACACACAGTAAAACCTTTGATTTAAAATCAATGGTAAAGCTAATTAAACACCCCTTACTTAGAAATTAAAACTATCATGGCTGACCTTTGCCTTTCATATTATCATTAGTATCATTTCTTATTTATAATTAGCCAAGGTAGTTATTTTCCCTTAATTATTTTTAAAATATCTGCATTTATTACTGTGCCACGCCACAAAATCTTAAGCATCTTACGGTAACATCACTTTTCAAGTGCTTTCTAGGTTGCCCGTCTCAATTGTTATCTTTGTCTAGGTATACATCACTATAATTAACAATATAAACTACAATTTAAAAATAATATTCTTCGATTAGGTAATTATTAGGCAATAATTCAATACACGTTCTGTTGTGAGTGTTTTGACAGTAGTTTAGAATAGATAAATGAAAACAAAAAAGAATATGCTGACGATTTTTTGTCCTCTGATAAAATATCATAGCTAGTAAATATAAAACCTTTTACTTTAATGAATAGTATATAATATGATACGCCCTATAGATTTTATGAAATAAATAAATGTTTAACTATTATTAATGGACCTATGTGTAAAAATAATTTTATGTTTATTTAAACCTGAAAAATGATATCGTTACCTATTCATTACCATCTAATGTCATTGTTAATATATTTAAAAGTTTTTCTTCAAGATCGATATCGATATCAATATTTCGATATAAATCGATAGCATTTATAGCAATAATAACCATGTTATTATTTTATTATTTACAAATTTCTGACATCAAAATAAAACGATGGAAGTTTACGATTTATACTTTTAAAATAAACGAAGGGTAATACAACACATGGCCAATGAATAAAAGAATTTAAAGATTTTATAAAACTAACAGCCAGGCCCGGATTAACGTATAAGCGAGGTAGACACGTGCCTAGGGCTAGGTAATAACAGTGGCTATTTTTATTTCTAGAAATACAAAATAGCATCATGAACTCAAGCATATTAAAATGGATTAGTAATATAATAATTTTGAATTTTATAGGTTTATCATTTAGATGACTTTGCAAAGGACTATTAACAAATATTTGCCTAGGGATATAATCGAGCTTAATCTGGCTCTGCGAACAGCTTCCCACCTACAACAGTGACGAACCAGTGACATTATTAGTATCAGCTCTTTTTTAACCGATTGTTTTTTCTTTCACAAAGCAACATAAAATTGAATTAGCCTACAAATTAAACACCAACATATAATTTTGTTCCCTTTAAGTTTAAAGCAATTTATATTATTTATACAAAATTATAAATCCCATACACAATAAATTATTTTATTAAATAACATTATTATTAAACGAAATAGGGTGACAATAGTATTCGAATATTCACTATTAATTTATCTTGGGTGTAAACTAAGGGTCAAATCTACCTTTCTGTTATTCATAAGATATTTAGGTTATTTCTACTTGCATTGTTCTCCACAATCAAAACCTTGTGACCTTTTAACTCACTGCACTAAATTTTGTTTATTTATACAATTTGCGATTAAACATAAAATGATCGTTTCTAAATATTGCGACAAATTTGGATTTTCTAATAAGGTGCATAATCTTGGTTTTACTATAATATGAGTTTTTTTTTTCTGATTGATAACAACTTTCTTACCAGGGATCTTGCTTAAATCAAAAAACATTTTTTGTTGCATTTTAAATCAAGTTAGTTGTTTTTAGATTTTCTTCGTAGTTTTTTTAATGGTTGTGAAAAACTGGATAAAAACGTAAAAAAAAGGAAAAGTTTACAGTTTAAATTATTTTCATTTTTAATATCATTATTTTTGATTTTGTTTTCTCTAGTAAATCGTTTGAAATTAATTGTAGAGACTAGACATTTTCACAAAATACTTATATTAACCTTTTCTAGATGTAGTAAAATTTAACATTCTGGCGATTTTCTAGTTATTTATAGGGATTTGACATTTAGAGTGTTTTAGTTTTTATTATGAATAAAACTGTTTTAGCTGAGCAAAAATGCTTGAAAATTCATCCAACACGAAATAGTGAGAGATAGACTTCATAAGTTATACTTAATGAAAAAAATTAATTAATTAATTTAACATAAAGCGTTTTACTATTATAAAGAGATCACCACATTATGTTTAATATAATAGTCTAATAATTTTTTTGATGGGTATATTATGATGTCCTGTTATAATAACTACACAATTAATTAATTATAATTTGAAAGAAAATTTTAAATTTAAATTTTTGATTTGTGATATTCTTGTTGCTTTATTCATCTCGACACACAAACTATTATCATATTGTTATAGTATTTGAAAGCAATTATATTAATGTATTATAAAACGATGTACTGAGTTTATCCCAAAATTTAAACGCTCGTGTTATATAATATAACTTATATTTTCGTAGTTTTTCAATTTCACATTATTATCAAAACGGCGGGTACATACTGGAAATTCGTTCAATTACGTACCTATATAAAGTAGGCAGCAGAGTAAAACTTTTATAGCCTGTTTATACTACTTCAAATGGTGTTAACCGAAAACAAAAACACACATTGTAAAACTTATTAAAGGTAGTTTTAATAAACTTGCTCCGTTCAGAATCTTAAATATATGAGTAGGAGGTTTATTATGATTTTATATTTAGAACTTTTAAGCTTACATATTAAATTAACGTTATCGTATAAAACATCGATATTTCTTTTAGATTCTAAGCACAGTAAGGAATGTATTAGTTTTATTATGATATATGTGTCGGTTTTTTTTTTGTGATCTCATTTACTAGTATAATATTTCCTTTTTTATTAGAAGTCTTGCTCCGATTTTCAAGTAGTATCGTTAGTATCTTTCCCGAAAACAAATTTTGTCATGTTGGTGCTTAAAAAATTTGTTTTTTTGATTTTCCTCAGTTTTTTTTATAATTGGGAAAAACCAATAAAAAGTTTACGGCATTAACGATTTAATTATTTCCAATTTCGTTTTTTGTTTTAATTCGACTAAAAATAATCGTAGAAACCTGATATATTAACATAATGCTTATTTAGGGTTTTCTAAACAAGATGAAATATTAACATTCTGGCGATTTTTAGTTATTTAATTTTTATTTATTTAGTTATTTATATTTATAATTTCTACATTTTTTTCGATTTTACTCAATTATTATTAAAATAAAATACACGGAAAATTAAAAAACTACTTTCTAACTTGCCAAGCAAATTAAGAATTAAACAAAAAAGGTTTCTTATCGTTTTTTTATTGGAGCAATATTTAGGGTAGAAAACATAAGCCGTAAGAGTCATACATTTTAAAATTATTGTGCAGTAATAATAATTTTAAAAAAAAATCATACTTCTTCGTCTTTTTTGGATTTTCTTTATTATTATGAAAAATACTTAAGATATCAAAAAACAACTTTCTTTATTAATGGCTATATGTTAAAAGAATCAAATTCGATCTCTTGTTATTTTTAGATTGGATTAATTAATTCCAGAGGTTCCCTCGATCCCCCCTAAATACAGCCTGAGGATGTCGGCGTGGAGCAGTTTAAAATTTAAGTAATTATGACTAAAACCCACATGGGTACCTAGTTTCTTTTAACAAAACTCTATAGCCAAATTTTACTAATATACAAAACATGCCACCCCATTTATTATCAGCGATTGAATTAAATTTCAAATATAATCGCATATAAAAAACAAAAAATTATCTATACACACAAAGATGTTGAGTCAACATGAAGTGTCAACTTTTATTCAAATCGTTTCGTACCTACCATTGATAAACGCCGGTTCATGATAAAAAAAAAAACACGTTTTAAATATGGCAACGGGCGTTATACTTATAGAGTGAAAAATAAATATTAGCAGTACCTACTATATATTATATATATTCACATTGACATTGACAGAACAACACAGAGACGTGCATATCGACTAAACTGTATAGCTGATACAGGGTGTCACACGAAGATATGATAAATAAAATAACTTTTGTTCTATTCAATTTTTTTTTTCAAAATTGTTAAAAGTGCTTAGTGTTGTAATTCATCTATTTTATGTATTTTTTAAAACTAAATTAAAAATGTATATTTTTGTAAAAAAATTTTTATAAAACCAAAGGTAGCCGCATTTTATAAATTTATTTTGAAATAATACTTAGGTGTTATTAATATTAACTAATTACTAATGATGAGTAAATTATCTGTCATTAAATTCAAATCATAGTAAACTTCAATAATTATGGAAAATTAACTACTCATTATTATTAAACATTTGTGATAGCGAAAATTCGTTTTAAAATAAATGTTAAAAATAGCTAGTATCTAGGTTTTTGTAAAATAAAAATAATATTTATAGTAATTATTGTAGAAAATAAAACAACAATATTAAACAAAATGTATGGTATTTGTCAGATCTTCGTGGGACACTCTGTATACAATAAAATATATTGTATAGTATTTCGGGCCATTCGACGGGGTCGGTTTTATACTTTGGTGTGGTCGGTTTTATACTTGAACGGGATAGATTTTACTCGGGGGTTTTACGGGGTCTGTAACAGTATATATACCGTGTAATTTATTGCCGAGAGTTTTGTCTGTGTGTCGTGAATGGTGTGCGCCACTCCCGCTGGACTACGGCACACGGAAACGCTATACTACTATTATATGACGAAATAAGGGGACCATGACAAGTGGACGTGAATACAATCGGTCACTATCAGCAGGACTGTCAGACAGCTAGGACGCGTTTTCGGCGGCGGAGTGGTGGAAACGATAAAAGTTGTATAGGGGGGATGCGGGAAAGGGGTGCGTGCATTAAACAATAAAATTGTCGAACAAATTGTCCTTACATACCTAAATCTGCATAAAAATGTTGGTTGAAATCCACGATCTACGGCATCTTTAAATGAAAATCAAATTAGTGTACTCGCAACGGGTTTTACATATTTGTTTATATAATGATAAATTTGTAAAATAGCATTTAATACAGAGATGTGTACCTACCAGTGTTTGGAAAAAACGCTTTCAATTTTACGTCGACGTGAATGACTTTTTCAGAAATAAACTCAATAAAAAGACTGTTAACTTTAAAAATCAGTTCGAACCGGACCTGATCAAATTACAAAGTTTAAAAAAAAAAATGATTAAAAACACTGGATCATGATATACTATACTTATTCATATTATACGGGATGATTTTTTTTAAGCATGTTCACCCCACATTTATAATTAAATTATGCATTAATTCAAATTCTGATTTTTGAAATTTTTAAATGTGGTGATAAAATATATTTTGAATACTTAGTTTTTCACAACATTTAAGGAGTATTTTATAACAATACCATTTTTGGCTTTTCAAATGAGAACCAACGTATTTTAATTCAAATTGCTAATGAGATGATTATTTTGAAAATTTTGATGTACTGTAATCGAAATTTGAACGAAAATTGTTTGAGTGCTCTTCTTTAAACAATAAGGATAATAGGATAAAACTGGTTTTTCGATAACTATATGATTCAAAACATGACATTTTCAATACACGACTCCTACGAAACAATCGGAATTTCCAATCCCTATTAAGGCTATTATCCTTAGTATTAATAACTCAAAAATGCTTGTTAATATTTCGATGACGTATCGTTAAAATTTACAAAAAGATCATCTGATTGACAATTTACATCAAACCATATAGATACCTATTTGAAAAACCAAAGACTTTATCGACACGGAATACTTCTTAAATGTTGTAAAAAACCTAAGTATACAGAAATATCGTCTTTCACATTTCATTGTAGTTACATTTAAAAAATTCCAAAAATTTGAATTTAAATTTCTGTAAAATTCTTTAAAAATCACCCTGTATAATATATACGAGTACATATAGGTGTATTACACTTGTTGCGAAGCCCGACGATTGAAAATCTGCTTTGCGTTTTTTTTTATCGCATTATTAATATACATCTTGATGTGTTTGAATATCACCCAAAAACAAGTAGATAACATGACCATTATAACATCATTTGTACATTTTACGAGTACAATATTATTTTACCCTACCTACCTATCTGTATGCAATACATTTTTTATAACACAGTTAATGGCTTTTTTTTACCAAGAGCCCGGATTATTTATGACATTATATTATTATAGTCTATTATGTTTCTGAACATGTATTATTTCTATAAACGAAAATTCAACAAAATTTGTTTTATATACATTACTATGTGAAAACAACAGTCCTAAACGATTTTGGCAAAAATTAATGGACCTTTATATACATGAATAACGCTGAAAAAGAATAACATGTTCCTATCTATATTAATAAGAAGTGTATGTTTGTATGTGCGTGATCCACAACCGAATCTATCGCACGTTAAAGGTCTGCAACTTTCCATGCACACAAGATTGATCCCTCGATAAAAAAAATCTACACTAGTAGGGTCCTGCAGGGTTTCTGTGGGTAGTACAATAGTTACAAACTATTTTTTTGAAAATCACATTAATCATGAATGAAAATAACCACCAGAAGTTTCATCAGAATTTAATACAACTACAATCTGAACATCTAACTACTATGAATCGTTCCATTCTCATTTCAATTCGATATTATATGTGGCACATCTAAATATTTACTAGTTCATAAAAGTCATAAAAATCAATCAAATAAGTACTTATATTGAATTAAGAAATCCTAAAAAAAAACTAATTGTGTTAGAATAAAAAATTATAAGAGATATAAAATTATGGAAACCATTACCGACAAAATATTGATCGTTTTAAATTTGTTAAAACACTGTCCTATATATTTTTACCAAAATATTAAATTAAAACAAATAGATAAAAATTGGACGACTTTGTGACTGCTGCATTAAATTATTGCCAATGGGTTTTGTATTACTTGTAAAGATTTTGATCCAACTAATAAATTTATTACTTACAAAAATCCGGGACCCAACTAGTTTAATATCAAAAATGCATTGGGACGCAACTAGTGTACTACATAATATGCCTGAAATATATATTTTAGGTCATGGCATTAAAGTATGTGTTAAATTAAAAAGGTAAACATTTATTATTATACAAGTATTTTATGCATCCAAAATATCGATAATGACAAATGTGGAAATGTTATAACTGAGGATAAACCTCTAACAAGAAAGATAGAATTATTTCGAAATAACATATTCTCAAAAAAAAAAAAAAGATATAATTCGCACAATAAGGTGGGTAACTGTTATAGCTGAGAATTTGGGAAGGTAGGGTGGAAATTCAACGTATATTGCAAATATTAATCATTGCTAACGAAAAACAATTCTGAGCCTTGTTCGTTTACATTTGTTTTGAAAAGTCGTAATATTTACGAATTGAAAATAAAATATTTCATAAATTTGACCGTTTTTTCCATGTTTTTTACCGAATTTCTCACTTATTATGAAACCCCTGGGAGAATAAGAAAAAAAGTCCTCCTTAAAGAACACTTGAAAATCGGAACAAAATTTCTGGTGTAAAAGTTGTTTACAGAAAAAAAAAACGTTCCGCTCACAGTCTAAAATGTATGGCTTCCTCCCGTAAAAATATAATTACAGATAATTATAAATATTAATAAAAATAAAGCTCAACAATCATGATAAAAACAAAAATAAAATAATATTTGAAATCAAACAGCGACAAACTTCACGAGACACTTTTATAGTATTGGTTTCGTATTTATTTTTTTACATTTTTATCTTACTGTTATTCCATTAAAAAACTTCAATGATATTTTTAGTAAAAATTTAAAAAAAACATCTCTTATCTCTATAGCATAATATCATTTTAAATTTAATATTTTTCCTTTTTAAATTGACTTGGCTAATATAACTTATAAAAAATTAATAATAAAACAACTAATAACATAATGATGAATAAAATGACCAGGTGAAATAAATAGTTAACAAATAACAACCATTCGTTCGCCGAATCAAAAAAATAAACAGAAAAACATAATGAATCAAGACCCGAGCCTGTGTTTTCAGTTATTATTATTTGTCTATTTTTAATTCAGCATAATATAATAAATTCAAAATAATGATTTATATGATAGCCAACAATAATGATAAAATTTGTTTTTACACAGTTTACTTACTAATCTATGCAGCATGTTTCAGGAATTGTTTCTACTATGCATACAGTATTACAAATTGTTCATAATTTTTGTTTTCAACTATACATGTACCTTACGGATAGTCTGATTAATGAAATCTACATTAGTATTTATCAAGTAATATACAAACGAATTTAATATATATGAAAATAAATACACGTGTACGCTGTACTAATACAAAAAAAATATTTTTATAAATTTAAATTCATTCATGTTGTAAATCTATATATATATAAAGGACGGACATAATCCGCACGACACGTGCGTGCAGCCACTGTTGTAGGTGGGAAGTTGGGAAAGTAGGATATAGACGAGAATTTAATGTATATCTGTGAGAACCGATAAACTATTGCTAACAAAAAAAACGATTCTGAGCGGGGTTCAGCTCATAATGATGCTTTATCAACAATATAGACTCTTTTATAAAAGGAAATCTAACTGGGAAGGTACTTTAGAAAGGTGATTTTTCGATTTTCCCATCAAATATAAAAAACCGGAAAAAAACATGGGAAACCGGGAAAAACGTAGGAAAATCGGTACAACATATATTATTAAAGAAAATATTTAATATCTGTTTAATTATTTCACCATAATATGATGTATATATAATATATATTATATATATATGTCATTGATGACAAAGTATTACTATCAACTGAACTTCAATCATAATCGTTTTCCCGTTAGCAATGGTTTATCGTTGATTACAGATATACATTAAATTCCTTTCTGTATCCTATCTTCCCAACTTTCCACCTACTACAGTGGCTACACCCGTTACCGTAATCTTAGGACAGATTCTTTTTATATATATATATATATACATAGAAAAACAACGTGCCATTTTGATGTCCGAAGTAATCTCCGAAACTATATTCATCCAATCGTTATGTGATTTTTTTTTTTTTAATGATACGAAGTATGTCGTGGAGAGGTTTTAATTTATTGAAAACATCGGTCTGATGAGTAGAAGTATTAGATAACCTAACCTGAATAGCTAATTTATATAATTTTAAAAATAAATATTAAAAAAATAAATTTTTAAATATTTAAGGTCAAAAGCGGTTAACTGCAGTAATAATTACGGAGATTAAAACAAGAAATCTAGAAGAAAATCGTTTTTATTGCACATTTATTTGCCGGGCGGGACAGCTAGTTACACGGTTTAAACGGTAAGATATGATTTATTTGTTTTTAGTTTTTCGCCATTTAATTAATGTCATACATTTTCGATTATGAATACAAGTTGTTGACTATTATTGAAATTCAATTCAGTCTGAAATATAACACCTGTGGCAGAAATTGTGTTTTGAAAAATCGATTATTTTAAAAATGTCACTTTCCATCATAAAAACAAAAAAAATATATCTATTGAATTGACATGGTTTTATTTTTCAGTAAGGAATATAATTTTAAAATAAATAGTAAGCACGCTACTACACAGTGCACACGTACGTTTTTTTTTTAAAGAATTTACTTTTGAAGTAAAAGATAATTCGCACTTTTTTGCAATGCGCCGTCACCTGAATAATTTAAAAGTAAGTCCGTTAAATTATCCAGAGCTTTACGAAAAAAAATATGTATACATAAATATATATAAATATATATATATATATATTTAATACACGTTTTGAATAAAGTATAGAAACGAGAAAAACGAATTAGTTTTCTTCGAGCATTTTCGTAAAACGTAGTTATAAGGATACCTATTTATCATTTGTTTTATTATTTCTTTATTTTCATCATACTACTTACGGATTCGAGAAATTTAATCGTGCGAGAAAATATTAAGTGTTTATTTTAATTTTGATATTTTAATATAATGTGATATTTACACGAACACGCAGAATTTATTATGTATATTACTGTATAGGTACTTATATATATTATACTTGTTATACACGTATATGCTAGGATAATATCAATTGGTTTATTCATATTTTTATAATAAATAAAAAAAAAAAAACAAAATTTATATTTATTTGTTTTACTTATACATTTTCAAATGTCTTCATAAACCGTGCAATTTATAGTTAATAGTTATTTTAAATTTTAAAGGAATTTAAAAAATAAATGCAAAGTTAAATTTTTAAATAGTTTTATGAAATATAGGTACACATGAACAATTAAATAAAGCTACTTAAGTGTGTATAATATATAACATATAGAGATAAAAAGTTTGTTCAGTTTTTTTTTTTTTATGAGTGTGATTTTACATAACACATAAGTATATTATAGTAAGTTTATTTTATTACGTTATAGTGTATATTTGAGTCGCTAAAGTAAACTTGTCTGATGTCTGATGATAATTTATCCATACATTTATATTACAATTTATTTACAATAATTTATTATTATAAATTATGGTTATACTTTAATATTTTAACCTAAAATCTACAAATTCAATTTTAAGTTACGTTATTTCGTTATGTCATTCCACACCTGTTGAACTGAGTTATCATGCCTTATTAACAAAAAACTTTAGGTTACAGGTTACTTTAAGTTAGGTGTATATACATGGCTACTAATCATTGGCGTAAATAAACGTATACATAATAAAAATAGTATAATAATATATATGTTCAATATTATGAGAGTCTTAAAAATGAATAGCAAATTCGAGTGCCCACAATAAATTTAAAAAAAAAATAAATAAAATTATTATGACTATTTTATTTGTTTACATATTTGATATTATTATATTAGAGGATATCAACATACTACCATTGATGAAGGGGTTATAGTCAATTTTAAAGAACTTGTTTACAAAACAGAAATTCATCAACTAAAAAGACAAACCTATTTCGCACGATTGGTGGATCATTGTTGTAGGTTAGATTTTTGGAAGGAATAGAATGAAAAGGAAAATTTAATTTATATCTGTGCGCCACGATAAACCATTGCTAACTATAAACGATTCAGAGCGAAGTCCGGTTTTACATGTTTTTAAAATAGGTATTTTTTACAATTTTCTTCAAAATTTCAACTAAAACCGCTTATAAAAAAAAAGATACGATCTGATTCGATTTCATTTTATTATTTTATCTACAAACGAATATAAAATATAAAACAATTGTTTATGTACTATTTGTTCAATATTGTTTTCGTAAACAATAATATCGTAATGGTTTTCTGAATTTTTTTAACCGAGGAATTTGTACAAGAAAATTAAATTTACAAAACAGATACCTATACTGTCTGAACGCGAATTGCAATAACAAATTATTTTAGTATGCGTCTATATAATAAAAATTAGGAAACAAAACAAATAGTTATGTTTTCATTAACTATATTAAATAATAATTCGTAGAGTAACGACGCACGTGTCAGGTTTTATAGGTATGTACCTACTCTTTTGCGTTTATTGAATTACATTTTGTTTTGTTTGTTAACTGTTCAAGGGTTTAGAACAATAATAATAATTACTCATTATAGCCAACATATTATAATGTAGGTATTTTAATTTTAGACGTGTAATCAATATTCGTCATCCCAAAACAATTTATACCTACAAATATTGTATTAAATTAGTTTGTATGATTAAAATAATATTTATTTGAAAGCAAATATTGATTTTATACCACGCGTACTAGATACTGGTATAGTTTTGAAAAAGTAACTCGCCAAATCTAAAAGAGAAAAAATAGAGATAGGTATCTTAAATAATATACACTTTAGTCTCGTGGGATTTTTAGTGTAAGTCCCAAGAGTAAATATAAGTTTGTATACACGTATACTGCATAGGCTATATTCGGTAAAGTTAGTATGTTATTTTATCCTATCTGCAGAGAACTCTGTTCAACGGAAACCTTAAACTATATACAATATTATTTTTTGGCGTTTAAACTGGGTTATTTATATAGCTATATTGTATATAGTGAGAAAGTGTCCTCTAGTTGCATAAAAATTGAATTTTGTGATGATATAGAAAAACAAATTATATATTTAATATTTATAAAAACTGTCATTAAATGTTAAATCTTATTTATTACACGCTTATACTTATTTTTATTTTTTAACTAAACAAAAACATAAAAATACATAATATAGTGGAAAAAATAATATACAACTATAATATCAAAAATACGTCCTAAGATAATGGAAATGAGTGTAGCCACTATTATAGATAATTCAATGTATACCTGTAAACAAATTTTTATTTAATACTATGCCGATTTTCCCAGTTATCCTACGGTTTTCCCGGTTTTCCCATGTTTTATCACAAAATTTCATATTAAAACTTAAAAATAAAAAATTACATTGCACTAAATTTTAGATTCAAAGCATGACAAAGGATAATAAATTCGTTTATCGATGATGTAGGTTTTTTTCTGTTTGTAAACAACATTTCGAAGAGAAATCTATGGCATTATGGTGCTTATGTTTTTACCTGAAATACTGCTTGAATAGAAAAATAATGTCAGAAAAAAAATTGAGTGTAATATAGTAATAACTTAGGTTATCATGTCAATGATTGTAGTAATACCGATTATTTCGACTGAATCTCTCTTTTATATCTACTTGTGTACTTGGGTTTAAATATTTTAAATTAAAGTTTCACACCATAACAAACCTGTTGAATTAAACCTCTTGTTAAAAATCGTGGGCTTAACGTTGTCAATAACAATAATTGTATTTTAATATTTCGTATTTAATATTTAATATTTCGTCAACGGGTAGCCGAAATAAAAAATGTCAACACTAAAATGTATATAAACAAACACTCTGTCGTCTATTTATGAAATTCCGAATTTATATTTTCGATTGAATTACAAAAGCTGACTTCCAACCCCCCCTCCCCCCCCCAAATGAACAGGACAAATTATGTTAGTTATAAATTAAAAAATGTGTGTGTGACACATTTTTCTCTACTTGCAATATTTACATCATAAAACGGCTATAACATAAATTTTGAATCACCCTGGATTATTATATTTTGATATGGTCCAAAAGAGCTTAACTATTGGGATTAAGGATTTTTTTTATTACATAAAATTGTTTGAAAGAATGTATCTTAAGAAGGTATAAACTTCCAACCCCGACCCCAACGTCTGTTTGTATGTTAGCAAAAATCTAGAGAACACTTTTACCTATTTAGATTAAACTTGTTTTGTTCAAAAAATTCCTGCTATCATAAAAAAAAAATTAAAAAAAAATATTGACGGCAACAATTCAGCTGAAGAAAAGTTTGACTCTAGTGAGAAGCTCTACTACTCGTATGTTTTTTATTTTAACATAATCGAAAAACGGGACAAAACTCTAAAAACAAAAATATAAAATATTATAGTGTACCTAACAGTAACTATGTACGGCCATAATATTTTGAACTGATATCTACATTTCTTACACTTTACCGATTTTTTTTGGTTTTTCACATTTGATGAGAAAACTCCTGAGAAAATCGAAAAATTACCTCCTTAAAGTAACACCCCAAGAAAATTCCCTTTCAGAAAAGGATCTAAATTGTATATATCGGAATAAGCTTTTTGGTAGAAAAAATGTCCTTATAAAAAAAATAATTAACATATTTGTAATACCAATACATTCTTCGCTACACTCAGAATCTAAAAAATAGAAAAAATAAAAAATGTTAAAATTGATTGTAAAACAAAACGTAACACATTTTTCAATTCTTACTACTAAATCATCTTGATGTGCATATACCTATGCACTATTGTTTTATTCTAACGATTTTCAATCTACACATCATGACGTGCGGATTATATAAGTCGCACGTACGTAAACTCATTCACGTAATAGTTTCTTTACTGAAAAAATGGAAATCAACAGCGGATCTGAATTCGAATTCATTTCAATGTATATTCGAAAGACATTATAGGTAGGTACGTCATTATCGTTTTTTGGATTCGAAATACGAGTACATTCGATCATTTCCGTTATTACGGAAAACATTCTAAAAGCATTTTATAAGTACTCTAAGTATAGAGATTCTTGTCGAATGAGAAAGCAGTTCAGGGACATTTTACCTTCGAATTTATCTGACAATAATTGATTTCCTTTTTATATTTTATGCCACATGGACCATTCTAATGGCATTCAGTCGTGTACCCAGAATTTTTAAATGTTGGAGAGGGAGGGTAAGTTATATCTGTATTTTATCAATAAATGGATAGGTTAAATAATTTCAATAGACTGACTCGCATGATGTAATTTTGCACTGTTACTGAACAAAATACTGTTACCTAATGCCTTTATTAATTAAAGAATAAATAAAGAAAAAGAAAAATACATAATATATGATATTATAATCAAAATAATGTTTTTTTATTTATTTTACAACGACAAAAATTAAAACTACAAAATGTATTTAGATTTTACTATGCGCATACAAATATATTTATTTAAATAATATTATACAGTTTCAGTGTAATATCTACTTTAAGAATTTATGTTATGAAATAAATCTGATTTTAAATTCCACCGGGTCGCTTTTCATTTTCGTTTTTCATGAACATATTTTTGGCAAGAATTCAAAATATTCTTATATTTGAATTAATTTTTTTTTTAAAACTCGAGCACATTAAATAACTTTATTATGTCAAAATTTAAAAAATATAAATATGCAAATCAAGAAGATAATAATTTGAAACTTTTCGCCTGGTTATTTATTATTTCAGCTGTAATTAAAATACACGTATATCGTTTAGTATTAATATTAAAATTTGTTTACTAATTCTTAAAAATAACAAACAAATATTGTCTATGAGGAAATAGAATGATTACCTAATAGACGATTAATATTAATAACTAATATTAATTTTGAACACTATTCAAAATTTGTTTTAAATATCAAATGACAACCAATTGATAAATCACCCAGAGAAGTACCAATAAAGCGGTAAACAGATAGGGTAAGAAGAGATTTCGAAATACTTAGTAACGAATTATTAATAAACGATCAATAATCGACAATTAATTTATATTATGTATACAAATCTACTTCTTCTAACTTAGATATTGAAATTCTAGATGAATTTTAATCGCTATTGTCACTATTCTCCAACCACTCAAGTCCTGGATTCCGTATTCCCAATTCATCACTTCCAGTGTTTTTAAATCCTTTGTTGTTGTACAGACCAACTACAGAGACAAACTAAACTATCTACATTTTTATGTAAGCTATGTATGCTGATTCCGCTATGTAAGCTAGGTAATTGCCTTGTTTATAAAAAAAAAAATTAAAAATTAAATTAAAAAATAATCGAAGTGTATAAAACTAACTTGAACAAGTTATATTTTAAAATTATATGATACTGGTTCATTTTTATTCGCAAATAATACATTTATATCGAAATTGTGCCTACACTTTGTTTATTATCAAAAATAACTACAATGCTTATAAGCTGCCAAAGATAAATTTTTGGGGAACTTTACGCATATACCGAGCTCTGCTTAAAATTGTTTTTTGATTGCAATAATTGTTGCTTTCAGTATATAAACTAATTTACCCTATACAACCATCCTAAATTCCCATCTACAACCGTCGTCCACCCATGATGCAAAGTAGATACAGTTTTTTTTTACTGAAATTAATATTCAACAAGTTGTCTTAAATAGAAAGTATAAATAAAACATTGAGGTATGAAAAGTGATTTTATTTTTTTGATAATAAAACACTAATTTATAACTCGGAACATGGTTTTACTATAATGTATCCTTTTTTTTTCTATCTATAAACAACTTTTTGAAATAAAATTTTGCTTCGATGTATAGAGTATAGTCTCTTTTCTGAAAAGAAACTTTGTTTAGTTGATGCATTAGGGATTTTCGAAATAATTGGGAAAAACCCATAAGAAAATTATAATAGAACGGCTACTATTTACGGAGCACCGCGACGTTACCAATGAATTCCATTGTTTTTAATTTTTTCAACTAATATTTTCTTCCAGAATTATTGCTCCAATAAGAATACAACAAGAAATCTTTTTCATTGAATTTGTATAGTTGGTGACCAAGTCGATTTTTGATTTTCTTTAATAATAGTTTTTTTTAATAATTGAGGAATATAGAAAAATACGTAGAAAGAACATTTTATGAAAACAATTATTTTATTAATTAAATTTTTTTTTTTTTAATGTTTTCTATTTATAGGCATTCACATTTTGCGAATATTTTACGTAATCTTTATTTGGCAGGTACTCTGTAAATACATTTTTAGACTTAAAAAATGCTTGAAAATATAATAGGAGATTCATTATAAGTCGTACTTAGTGGTAAAAAAAAATTAGTTTAATATAGTGTTTTTATTTTTATAAAAGTTTTAAAATAAAATTTTGATAAAAATCGTAAATATTACAACCTTTCAATAAATGTATAACTGAACATACGCTCCGAATTTTTTTTTGTTAGCAATGGTTTATAGTTAGTTACAGGCCACACTCTCTCCTAGAATCAGCTCTTTTTATTTTTGCAAGTTTCCTGCAATTTCCAAAATCGGTTTTCTATATAATATTATGTAGATATACTTACATAAAAACTAGTTAAACTAAGTTAACTTAAAAATCTATAAACGTTTGTATGAAACATATTTCATAGGTTACATAAAATTCGGTTTATAGTCATTACTCATTAGCATGTGACATAGAATGATGTGGTAAATAAGGACGTCGGCGTTTCTTCATCAACGATGGTTTCTTTTTGATTTTGTTTTTTTCGGCACACAAAAAGAACATTCAAACGTACAAGTACAGTAGCAGTTAGTCCGCAATTAATATTTTGATGACCGTTATGGAAACATATATATTTTTAATAAATTAACATCGCCAAAACGTGTACCCAAAAACTTTGTAAGTATTGTGTAAAGTATAAAAAAAAGGGAGAGAGAAAGAGAGAGAAAAAATGCAAAGAAAAA
The DNA here is from genome assembly GCA_902439185.1 of Cinara cedri. Lineage (NCBI taxonomy): Eukaryota > Metazoa > Arthropoda > Insecta > Hemiptera > Aphididae > Cinara > Cinara cedri. The sequence continues at coordinate 559,338 of CABPRJ010000957.1, read as the reverse complement.
GTTAATAATAATTATCAACAAATATAAAATACAAAAGAGTAGGTGTACCTAAATCAAAAAATCAGACACACTGGTCATAATGGGTAGTGCTGTAGATAGTTCGTAACGAATGATACGAGGGTGATTTAGTCTGTATACTGAAAACAACAGTAAATCATTGTAATCTAAAAACGATTCAGATCGGAGCTCGGTAATTTAGCAAGATAATTTATAATTTGACTATCAAACTGTATTTGGGAAGACCGGGGTAAGACACCCAATTTTAGACTCCTTGTTTGTCTGGATTTTTTAGGCAAATTCTTAACTGTTATATTAAATGAAACCTAATGTATCTAAGATTTAATACCTAACAAAAAAAATTAATTATTATTGATAAAATAATATACAATTATTAAAAAAACGTAATTTTTCCTATCTTACCACGAAATACACTAAAATTATTCAATTATTAAGCGTATACTACTATAATCAATATTTAATAATATTACACACAACTAAACTATATAAGTGCATACACTATACATAACGAGTGATTAATCTATTGTAAGACACTTATTATCTCGGAAAATATTAACTTTTTCCGAAATTTGTTTTATAGGACATTTACGAAGCAAGCAACCCTAAAATTTTACATTAATTTTTTTTATTTATCACCCTTATTTTAGATTCTGAGTGGAGCGAGAAATGTATTAGTTTTAAAACAATGTTTTTTTTTCTGTGAATAACTTTTCTACCAGAAATTTTATTCAGATTTTCAAGTGTAGCATTTTTTTTTTGGAAGGAAATCTAACTAAGGTGGTACTTTAGGGTGGTTATTTTTTTATTTTCTCTAGGTTTTTCTTAATAAATCAGAAAAATCGGGGAAGAAAGTAGGAAAATTGGGATAACGTACGAAATGTATTATTATCAAATCGAAAATATTATCGCCTTTCAAAACTTATATAACCGAAATACGCTCAGAATCATTTTTCGTTAGCTATGATTAAACTTTTAGATATGCATTACATTTCCACTTTACCTTCCCAACTTCTCACCTACAACAGTGGCCCACCCATCTTGCGAAGTATGTCCATTTATTTTTTGAGGGTAAAACCACCCCCAATTTAATTTTAATATAATTTTCAAACAGCAATCTTAATTAATAATTCCATAAATAGATGGAGTATTTATTAAAATAAATTCTGCTGTTGACATTTTTGATTTCCGTCAATCCGTTGACGAGATATTCTACTTTTAAGTTTTGGTCGTGGGAGAGTAGCGGAGCATTATTTATGTGGTGGCACGGAACATGGCGTTTTAATAATTTATGAAAAACTTTTTAGTCAAGGTAACCATAAATAAAACTGATTTATTCACATTCATTATCAATTTCTTCAATTTTAATTGGAACAATTATTGGAAATCCAGACAAATTTGTCAAATTAAGTTTTTACTAAACGAAAAATGGTTTTCCGAGGAAAAAACTTATTATAGTAAGCTATAACAATTTTACACGCGTGTCTTTGATTTGAAAAAAAATATATGTATATTATCGAGCACCCTGTGAAAATTTTCAGAAGTCCCATTGACCAGTGTACAAAATCATAAAACTATAATATATTAGAACATTATAAAAATATCAGTGCTTATAAGGAACGTATATTACGTTGACTTTTCAGAAATTTACCGGAAACGGATCTATGAAGGAATGTATTTTTTTCTTAGATATAGGTACCTACCTAATTTAAATAATTTTAATAAACCTAAACATTTTTCAACATTTATTATTAATATTCCAATGCACCCTGTAAAGAGCATCTGCAGGTTAGGTATTTATGAAATCGATAATATATTAAAATATAATAACAAAAAAGATACGGGCATATGAACTTCACACAATGAGTGGACCACTATTGTATGTAAGAAGTTGAGATCGTAGGATAAACAGAGAAATTTAATGTACATCTAGCTAGACACAGCGATTGATCTTTGCTAACGAAAAACGATTCTGAGCATACATGTTTTAAAAGAGCGTAAAATTTTCGATTGTCAAATATTTACGAAAATAATAAATTTCGTAGATTTTCCCGTTTTTCCTACGTTTTTTCCGGGTTTTTCCCATTTATTATGAAAACCCCTAAGAAAATAAAAAATGGTCCCCTTAACGTACCACCCCAGTCACATTTCCTTTCAAAAAAAAAATGCTACGCTTGGAAATTGTTGGTAAAAAAATTATTAACAGAGAAAAAAAACATTGTAAAACCAATACATTCCCCGCTCCGCTTAGAATCTAAAAAATACATACAAATTAATGATTGTTGTTTTTATTTGAAGAAATAAACTAGTTCCTGGAACCAGCCTGGAATTAATTCCATCTTAACAAGATATCTAAACGTGAACTATTCCTTTTTAAACGGATCTTCCAAACCATGAAAAATATTCTTTTTTGTTGGCAATGTTGCCGTTATTTTTAAACGCTGGCCTTCGTATTCATAAACGACCGCCGAAAGTTTTCCGCGACTTGACAATAATATTATTATTATCATAGGCTTATTTACGGATCCGGCTGTTCAGCTGGCAATGACCGGAGTTGTGAATTCGCGTCATTCTCCTCTAATCACTGAATTTAAATATACAATTACTTAACAATAATGACTGAAGTATTTAATTTCTTAAAACAGACAACGTAGAACCGTCACTAATAATTGAACTAAAATAAGTATATAATATGTATATTTATTATGTAGTCACAAAAATCGAAAATCGAGCAATTTTTTTCATTTATATACACTAGTGATGTTAAAAATATCAAAAAAAAAAAAAAAAAAAAAAAAAAACCAAAAATATTATTGTATATTTCGGGAAGCTATTTATACGAATTCGATGAAAAAAAAAAAAACAAAATAAAACAACACAATACGAATGCCTAATCACAAATTTCCAAAATCGGGCGCCAAAAAAATCTAGTTTATCCTGAAATGATTTTTGAAAAATGTCACCAAAATGAACAGCGCTATATATAGTACTATAATCATAGTCTTTACACAGTACTTTACCCGTATGTATGTATATATGTATGTGCGTGTGTGCGTGTCTCTCTGTGTGTGGAAACGGTCGTCCGGTCCGGTCGTTCGGTTGCGGCGGCGACGGCGGCGGCGAGGCGCAGACCAATATCGCGACGACGCGCTGTTGAACGATTGTGCTGCAGTGACGGCGGCGGCAGGACACCGCATCCTTCGGGACGATACACACGTGACTGCGTGCCGGGCAGGATGCGACACCGACGACGGACGCCGGCGTTCCCGCGCATGACCGCACGCGGACCGACGACGGCGACGCCGCGTAGTGTCGTCGACGGTGTTCTAGCCGCCGCGCCAGAATCTCTTAATGTGTGTAACATTTTATTATTATAGTGGGTACGTATACTGTATTAGATAAAAACGCGTATTACATGAAACCAACGGTTTTAGAAACCTTCGTTCAACCTCGTTGATTTATTTTTTTCTCTATGTATTAAAATGTTTAATTTAAAATATCCGGTGGCGCGATAACGCCGTTGTTGTTCGGCCGGTCGGATGCGGTATCATAATACTATTACAGCATAGGTGTAACGTCATTGCGATGTCCAGTGACCAATTAATCAGTCGGCAAAATATTTCCTATGCGACACGTACGTGTACAAGGAGGAGTTTTAGGGGTTCAACCTTTACCCCCCCCTCACCCGAAATATCATGAAATTTATGATAATAGTCGATTTTTATTGGTGCCTCTGTCAACAAGGAAGATAAATACAATTTTGTTTTAGTTTCTGAATGTAGCGAAGAACGTATTAGTTTTACAAAGATGTTACATAGTTTACTCCCATGTAGACATTTTTCTGAAAGGAAATTTTCTTGGGGGTAGTGCTTTAGGGAGCTATCCTACATTCCCAACTTTCACTTACAACAGAGACTGCACCTATTCCCATTATCTTAGAACAGTTTTTTTTTTTAATTTTATTACTGATAGTAGGTAATACCTACTAGGTATATAATATTATTATTGTCATTCATAATTTTTTGTGGTTTTCCTGCTTTTAGAAAATTATAACTGATACGGCAATATTGCATAGTCCTCATTATCATCACAATTATTTGAATTACGTTATCATTTAGGCTGTATTTACAAAAAACATATTAAATGTAAAATTTAGTAATAGGTTTCAGCTAAATGGCTAAAAATAAATATTATAAAATATTGACATTTTTATTGGAAAATAAACATTTCTACAATTGAAATATGTGAACTTCTTTGTTATAAAAGTATAAAAGTGTACCTTAAACCTTAAAACCACCCCCCCCCTCCCGAAATATTTTTTTGAAAACGCACCTGGTGTACGATAAAAATATAAATATAATTGTCAAACTGCAGGCAATAACGATTGAATATGATAAATAACATTTCTTCATATAACTGTAAAAACACAAATTACAAATTTGAACAATACAAAATAAACATATTAATCTAATAAATTGACCTCTGGGTTCCATCGATACTAAAAACAATTTTGTTTAATATTTTTGATTTACATATTATTATACTTACACGGAAACGGGTGCATATTTTCGTGACGATATTATAAGCTGAAATTCGTGAAAATAGGAAACCATTGATTACTTATCCCGTCGAGGGCATACAAAGTATAAGAAACATTTTTCAATATTTCGACCAAGTTTTTTTTCCAAGCCCGAAAACTAGTGATTGACCAAAATACCTGAGGTTAAAAAGGGTGTTGAATTTCTCTCAAACAGCGGTGAATTCGGATTTAAAAAAAAAAAGCACAGGACGGTGATAGAAAAATGTGTTAAGTATAGGAATCATCCCTTCTCCTACTTTGTAACAAAAACATATATAAATTAAATATCAATGTATATATATATATCATACATATTCTATTATATATCATAAATATTAATCTAATAAACTTTTACACCGTCATTTATGCATGATATAATTGGTGGTTTTTCCATCTTGAGACTATCACACGTGTGAACACATATAGTGCCATGGTTCTATGTTACTGTCGTGTCACGCTTTCAAAGACGTTTCTATCGAAATACATTCTAGTATCGTGTCTCCCGCTACCATTCTAGCCACCTACTAATATTATATTATCATTGCAAGTGGACTTGGGCTCTATGATAATTACTATCACGATGGTACGCAATATCAATTATCACCGCAATATCATTATATAAATCGGGCCTAAGCGACAATGTAACACACATTTTTAATATCAAACGTTATTGAAATGTTTAAATATCGTAATAAAATATTAATATTGCGGTTTTTGGGGACGATCGCTTAACCGTGCGGTATAATATTAAGTCGTGATCAAAAACGAAAACCCAGCTGTAGGTAGTACGTGTACAGTGTGCGGAAGACGCTACACACTTTGACGCGCCAAAAAAACATATTTAATCGTTCGCATGTAAAGACAGTGTTTTAAATCTGTTAAACAAAAAAAACACCGCCGCCAATATATGTATATAAAAACAGGATGTCACTAGTATAAAATCGATGTTTATCGAAAACTACTTTTCGACACGGTGATTCGCGCCAGTTAAATCGCATCACACCGAAATTATTGTATTTACGAGTATTTCATCATATATTTAGATAAGTAGATAACGGAGATATTAAATATAATATATATGATTATGTTGGTAATGTTGGCGTTTGGAATCGAAATCATTTTTACAGGCACATAAAACACGATTGCGTGGGTAGGTAATAGGTGTAGTTATACGTTTTTACCTAATGAAATTTTAACTACTGCAATACTGCCAAATTTCCAAAACTTTTTGACCAATACTTAATGTTGATTTTAACATAGATATAATAGTTTCCTTCTTTTATTTTTTTTTAAATTTAATTTATAGCATCATTATCTCTTCATCAGCATCTAAAGATCGCATACTATTAATCAAATGGCTCAAACTGAACAGATTGAAGACAACATTTAAAACGCATATACGAGTATTTCCAACTATTCTGGGCCTCTGATATTTGATTAGAAAGATTAATATGCACATGATTTCCCTTTTCTTTCCACGACGTAGTCCGAAACCTAATGTCCAAGTGTAGGTGAACCTTATTGATTCTGTAGTACACTATTAGTACTAGGAGCATTATTACCCACTCTTAGATCCACATTAAAGTACATTTTTGTGTCAGATATGAACTACTGTAGAGTACATGTATTTTCACCCACTCCACAGAAGAACTGTATATATAAAATATTAATACGAGTATACAAATATATTATAAATGGAAACGTTTGATAAAAATCATATGAAATCGTGTGATTTGTAGAGGCGTTTTGATAGTAATTTTTTTGCTAAAAAAACTTACGAAAATTCGAATAAAGCATGTTTTCTGAAACAAAATATTATTTAATTTGCGTGTAAGAAATTCAAATTTGATTTTTTGTGTAGTTTTTTAATAATTGTATTTAACCAGGAAAAAACAAAATAAAAACAGAAACGTATACGAAAATATAATGGTTTCACTAATTTCAAATTTGTTTATTTGGTTATTCGGTTAAAAATAATGGTATAAACCTGGAATTCTCTCAGAAATTTCGCTTATTTTAGATAGTTATTACGAGCTATTTGCCATTTTTGAGTTTTTTTAGTTTTTATTTGGTTTAATGTGGATACAATTGTTTGGCCTAACAAAAATGCTAGACTATTTAAAATGAGGTTCATAATAAGTTTAACTTAGTGGCTAAAATTGGGAAATATGTTGTAGGTTTTTTTTATAGGCATTTTAAAGTAAAATTTTGATAAAAATTGTAAAAAAATACAGTCTTTCAATAAACATATACAACCGAACTTTGCTCAGAATCGCATACAGTGATAATTTGTATATAGTACAAGATAATGGCAGTTGCTATGTAAAGTTTTTAAAAAATATTTATTTAATATATATAAATTAATATATTTAATATATTAATATATTTATTTCATTATATTGTATAGTGTAAGTACCTATTGAGAAATGTCATTGCCGTCATCATCATCGTCGTCGTCGGAAATAAAATCTTCTGAGATAACGGATACCCAAAATTCGACCACTACATCAAGCGGACAGACTATTTACGCGCCACGTTGGATCCGGAAAACCCGTCTGGGTCACGTGACGAGGGATAGTAGCTCAAGTAACAAAACTCCGACCGTTGGCCCGCGGACGAACAAACGATCACCGTCGTCGTGGTGTTCGATAAATGTCGATAATTATTCTGACGACGAAATTCGACCGAAACTACAGCAATCGTCTTCTTTGTCTTCCGAGCTAACACAGTTTTCAACAAAATCGCCCGTCAACAATCTTCAACCTATGCAAAACCCGTCGAATTCGTCCAAGTACAAGAGTTCTGACGATTTGCTGTACAACAACGCACTCGTTAATAAATTGCGAAATTCGAGCGTAATCAAAAAAAAACATCTATTGTTCAACACGAAAAACTCGAACATCGGCAGTTCAAATGCTACTTTCGAATGGTTTCTTCCTGGTAAAGGAACGACCTACTCGGTAACAGATAGTTTGAAATCCCGAATAATAATTAAATTACATCGATTCGTTTTATACGTTTTGCTGATACTAGACATTCGTTTTTCACCGTATACATTCTCCTTTTGGTATTGACAATGTGTGTTGTAATCATAGTTTAAAATTAAATTATCATTATTGTTTTTACTTTTTTGGAAACTGATGAAAGCTACACACAGGAAAATAAAACTGTATATTGAATTTTACAGGACGAATGCAAAAGATCTGGTGAATTTGACGAATACATAGAGACGAATCTCACTTTCGAACATCGATTCCATTGGTCGGAAAATATTGAATATTGTTCTCCGTGGGTCGAAGACAGATCGAGAGAAATTTTTAACCACGTTAATGAAATCGGACTCTTCGGAGCGCAAAGGGAAGAGATAGGACACGATGACAAGAACATTTCCGATATTTCAAAAGATGATTCCATCCGTGATGACTGCACCAGTGAAACAGATGACGGCATCACGTATGCAGTTGCAAGTCGATTTTGTGATATATTGATGAAACACAATAAGACTACAGACGATAAATCTAAATGCCAATGTTCTTCAGATGAACAATTCAAGTGGACTAAACTTTACGAAAAGCTCGGTAATTATGAGTGACTTTAAGTCACCGGAAAGGACTTTCGAGCATCCACTCCGGGCCACCGTTGGTTTTTTTGTGGTTGTTGTGGTTCATCACTCCGTACCAACCCCGTATACAGAAGGGGTTCAACCCCTCCCCAAAATGTTTAAATTAAATACAAATTCGCTTATAACGATCTTTAAGGGACCTAGGGAATCTGATCGTTATANCCATCCTTCACGATTTTGTGCTAGTATATGCCAATCTTCCTCCGGGTAGAAAACTGTTACATCTTTTTTGACACAGTCCTCCCATCGCATTCTGGGTCTTCCTAGTGGTCTTTTCCCTCTTGGATTCTCTTGTAAGACCGTCTTTGTCATAGCATCAGGTTTCCTCCACACATGACCTGCCCATTCCAATCTTTTTCTTTTTATCTCCTTTACTATATCCGGTCTGTTATATAAGTCATATAACTCCTCATTGTGTCTTTTACGCCATTCACCTGTTTGTGGGTCTAGATATGGTCCATAAATCCTTCTTAATATTTTCCTTTCAAAGACCTTCAGTTTAGACTCATCATTTGTCCTTGCAGTCCAACATTGCGCTTCATAAAGTACTATTGATCTTATTAGTGTGACATACAGCTGAACTTTAAGTGTCTTTTAGAGTATTCTTGACTTCAGTAAGTTCCCCATTGCGTAATAACACTTGTTACCCATTTGGATTCTTTTAAGTATTTCATACTCCATATTGTTTGAATGGGTGATCATTGTACCCAAATATTTAAATTGTGATACATTTTTGAAACTATAAGGACCTACCTTTAGAAACTCTTCTGCTTGTCTTCCGTATCGTACTTATTTCCATTTAATCTTTTCTCTTCATTAATTTGCAATCTAACTCTTCTCGCTGCTGTTATAAGTCTTTCGCACAGACTTTTCACTGTATTTACATTATTTCCTAAAAGCACTATATCATCTGCGTATGCTAAAATACTTATTGATGTTCCATCGAGTTTCACCCCTTCATCTGGTGAAATATTCATTATTCTAATTACTTTTTCCAGAACTAGATTAAAAATAATTGGGGATAGTGCATCACCTTGCCGTAAGCCTGTATTCACCTGAACTTCTCTTGATAGTACATTATCAACTTTCACTTTTACCATGGTTCCATTTAAAGTGGCTTTAATTAATCCTATAAGCTTTTGTGGGATGCAGAAATGTTCTAAAATTTTGTATATACTTTCTCTGTTGATACTATCATACGCCTTTTTGAAATCTACAAAAAGTGTATGTAGTTCTTGATCGAATTCCCAGGTTTTTTGAGCTAGTTGTCTTATAATAAATATTTGATCTATTGTGGATTTATTTTCTCTAAAACCACCTTGATAGTCATTTATGATATTTTCCGCCAAAGGTTTGATTCTATCTAGAATGCAATACGATAAGATTTTATAGGTTATATTCACTAAGGTAATACCTCTATAGTTGCTGCATTCTTTTTTATCATCCTTTNTTTGATCTATTGTGGATTTATTTTCTCTAAAACCACCTTGATAGTCATTTATGATATTTTCCGTCAAAGGTTTGATTCTGTCTAGAATGCAATACGATAAGATTTTATAGGTTATATTCACTAAGGTAATACCTCTATAGTTGCTGCATTCTTTGCATAATTTTGGTCGCTTTGCCTACCCCCAGGAAAGGAAATTATTATTGCTGATATCAATGAATTTGGTTCTAATATTATAGAATTAAAATTTGAGTATCCAGTTTATTATTTTAGTTTACAGAATAGGTATGAATAATATCAGAAAGGGTTTAGTAGGCAAATTGAATCTCATCGAATACTAGTCGTTTTCGTGTTTGCAAATTTATATACATCTATCTAATGTTTATTAAACATATTTTAAACAGGGATATTATACACCCATTCAATACATAATAAAATTCTAAACATCCACGTTTAATAAACATATACTATGATTATAATAAAATCACTAGTAAACATGAAATCCACTATTGATAGTGAAGGCCTCAACGTTTATTAAATGCTTAACATATACTGATTTTTTCCCACGTGATATTTACAAAATAAATTATATTCCACAACTATATAATAATTCAATGGTCGCGTTGTTTTAGTAAACTATAAAATATGTATAACAAGTTTTGACTTAAATTTAATGTAGTACCTTTTGCCATTTAAATGCAAATTACAAATTTTTTAAGTTTCTATCATAAAATGTTGGTTTATTTACCAAAAGTACAAGTGAATACTGAGTAGATACTCGTACTTTGCATAATATTATTTTTACACAGAATAAAAAATGTATTATCCTTTGATACTTTTTAGGTAGTTATAGATATTTACTTTACAGTATAATATAATATATTTTTGTATACACTTTCAAATCAAAATAAATCCGGACGTTTAATTTGTTTATCAAATCTCTACTTTGTGTTTAATGTCGAACGTCTTCAGACTTATAATGCATAATTAGTAGTTTCCTATATTATATCTTTACTATTACTAATATAGGAAATTGATGTTATATATTCGTAATAATTTCTAACCCAATATTTCAACTCATATAATACCCAATGTTAGGTTTACATTCTATAATATATAACCATTAAATCAGATTATTAAAAATAATTTTTAAACTTGTAAAATAAAAATTCTTATAAATATTATTTATTTTTTTAATCGAATATCATGTATAATACGAGATTTGGCTATTAAATAACGAGACTGCTCGCGCAGAGAGCGTCCTAAAAAGATTAGGGGAAAACCGAATACAGCGCTGGTTAACTGGAAGTGTCTATTATGCCAGTACAAAATTGGGTTTTTGTTGATNTTCACTGATCTTATAAATAAATGAAATACTAAAAATAATATTGCAGGAAAAAAGATAGCTCATTATTAATATAACATTTGTCTGCAAATGAACTTTTTATAAATAAAAAAATGTCTCGAAAAAATAGGTTACATAGTTAATACAAATTCCGTGATACGTATTATTCTTATTGATTTTACTATACAAGGTGTGGCTATTAAATAACGAGACTTCACACCTTTAGGGCGCCCTAGATGGGTAATGAAAAAAACGAGTAATGCGTTGGGTATCTAGATATCTTATCTATGCACGTACCAAAACACGTTTTCGTCACTATTATAGTATTTGTGCAGTAGAAACGAACGTGTTTTTTTCTCGTGCCGAAAACGATGTGTGACGAAGAACATGAGCAGCGGATAAACGTAAAATTTTCTCGTTAAACTAAACAAAACTGCAACTGAGTGCTATAAGTTGTTAAAAGAGGCCTATAGTGAAGATTTCCTATCTCGGGCGCGTGTTTTTTAGTGGCATAAATTATTTTCTGACCGTCGAGAGTACACCGGAATCCAATTCAGTCGTAATCCAAATTCAAAACCGTTTTCTTCGATATCAACGGCATCGTGATGACTGAATGGGTTCCAGAGGGTCAAACTGTGAACCAACATTACTATTTGACAGTTTTGGAAACATTGCGCCAATGAGTTCGTAAGAAACGGTCGATATTGTGGAAAAACAAGTCGTGGATAACGCACCTGCCCATAACGCTGTCTGTGAAACGTTATTTGGCCGCTTAAGGCACTCCAGTACTCATCTACCCATCTAGAGCGCCCTCTAGGCGAGCAGTCTCGTTATTAAATACCCAAATCTCGTATTAGTAAAACAAAAATCTAAAAATTTAATAATAATAATTTAATTTAAATGTTCAAAAAAATAGTACCACACCTCCAATGCAGACTCCATCATGTTAGGATCACTTGCATGATCCTCCTCAACATACTATAGCTTGGACCCGTTATTGATAACGCTTGACCGCCCTGACAAATTGCGGACTCCCGGTAGGGGAGAAGTTTAACGAACGAACGAGAGTGCATTGAATGGCCATCGGACCAGATGCACTTTTTGCAAAGGGTCTTGAGATCACATTTGGACAATTGGTTGTGGACCTGGGGGTGAGGCAACGGAGTTTAGGTAATAGTTACTGGCATGATAACCTGAAATTAAATCGACATGAACGCGAACGAGAGTAAAATTTTAGAAAAACACTTCGAAAGTGTTATCTACCTTCAAAATCTAACATAAATGGTTATGTGTTCATGACCGAGTACTCCACCACCATGTTGGCGTTCACAGTAGTTTTTTTTTTTGTAGATACCTCTGTGTGAGATGTGAAATTAGTTTTACAATGACGCGTTTATTTTTCTCGGAAAACACTATTTGCAAAAGTAAACATTTTGATTAGATTTTTAGGTTACTTACACAAAATATACATAATATATGCTTAAAAACTTTCGTCCGGAAAATACATAGGTAGGTAATTGAAATTGAACACGCAGATGGTGTTTTTAAAGGAAATACATATATTTATTCCAATCTCCCGATTATATATACACAGACAAATCATACAAGCAGTCATCAGAAGAAATAAAGTGAAATTTTAATTTCGAGTATAAATCGTGTTTCCAATTTACCATTCAAAAAAAAAAATTTACCTACAATATACCAATCGACTTTGTGACCTAGTCAGCCATTCAGAGCAAGTCCAATGTGAAATCGTTTTAAATATTGTTATATACCTTATACTAATTGTATGAATTTCTACCGAATTATTGTAATCGTTTTACTGGTTGTAATCATTTTATTATTATACATGTATTATTGCCTCTTACCAAACTCACAAATTTTCACAATATACTAAACTCTAATAGCTAGAGTTAAGAATTCTGTTACAATTTGAATCTTTTATTATTAAATTTTATTTGATAACCATCTGACTACACCCGGATAAAATTAACTGTAATCGATTTAATGTTATCTTTTATTTTACAGTTCAGAAACGGTATCATAAGCATAAATTACTGTTTAATTTGACCCATTTTTAATAATAAAAATGTATAGCTAGCTAACCAATGACTGGCGTTTGTAATATATCACATTTATTTCTTAATATGAATGTTTTTCTTATTCGTTCATGATACATAGATAATTAAATCCTCCATAATAATATTATAAACAAACAAACAATAAATGAAATTGTGTTAAAATTTAAACGTCTGACCTACAAGACCCCGTTCAGCAAAAATGTGACTTCTGAACATATTTTTTGTCTAAACATTTATACATGCATTATAAAAGCATTTCTAATTTTTACATTTGAAATTTTAGATTCTGAGTAGAGTGAAGAAGCTAATGGTTTTACAAAGTTGATTTTTTTTTTATCTATGCGCAATTTTTCTACCAGAAATCTTAGAAATCTTACTACGGTAATTTTTCGATTCTGTCAGGAGTTTTCTCGTCAAATGTAAAAAACCAAAAAAAAAAACTAAAGAAAAACGGGAAAATGTAAGAAATATGGGTATTAGTTAAAAATATTATGACTTTCTGTTTTCCTGTGAACAACTTTTCTACCAGCAATTCTGTTCCGATTTACAATTATAGCACTTTTTCTGCTTGAGAAAAGACTAATAATAAATGTATCTGAGAAATCGTTAAAGCCTCGAGTTTGGAAAATATTCTACTTTGATATTTTCAGAAGAAAAAATTATAATCAACAAAATGTATTCGTGTTATAAAGAAAGCACGGAAACCGATAATATAAAATAGAACGATCTCCCGAAAAGAAAAACAACGGAACGAAGGTTAATGTAGAAAACGGTATCACTACCGCAATAGATTGGAAGAACGAAATTGTTTTTCACCTCAAACCCCATCAGATGAGAAAATGTTCGTACGTATATATTTTTTAGATTATACGTCTGTTTTCTGTAAATAAACTGGTATAAGACGAGAAGATTGTCGCGAAAAGGTTTTTTTTCTAAATATTTCTCGACTAGCGGACTTTTTTTTTTGTTCATCTCTCAATGAATAACTAATGGATATACTTTGAAAATTAAATCAATTTAGATAATAAGCCAATCTAAATATGAACTGCAATTATCCTAAATAATCTAGAAGAATAAATAATGGTATATAATAATTAAAAAAGTGCTAATACTGGAGAAGGGGGTGACAAACACACAAAAAAAAAGCGCACATCATAGTAAAATCAATAGATAACTCACTACGCTCCGAATCTAAAATAAAATAAACATCATAATTTAATGTAATACTGTATTCCACCAAGTTCGACTGATTTTTCTAGCGCTGTTATAATAATATTGCTAATATTAAATTTATTTCGGTTTATTTTGTTTTAATCGGTTTGTCTTTAAGGGGGACATCGATTTGGAGAAAAATTAAATATGGATTTTCATTACTTAAAAACAAAAAACTTTTTATTTATTCATTTTAGACAATTTTCAAAATAGCCAATTTGTAAAAAAAAATCAAAAAATTTAATGTATCACACATTCATATCCGATGAATAATTTCTTAGTTATAGCCGTTTTAATTAGACTTGAAAACAAATAATATTCAATAAAATAACACATTATGCGATAAGGAATTACAATCAGCACGCTAGTTCTTTAATTAATTGTTTTCATGCCTTTTTACTAGAACTTAAAACTGCTATAATTAAGAAACTATTAATCGGGTATAAATGTTTAGTACATTACAATTTGTATAATATTTTTTAAAAAATGGTTATTTTTAAAATTTTCTATAAATGAATAAAAAGAGATGTTTTTTTTTTTGTGTTTAGGGAAAAAAATTTAATTTTTCTCTATATCGATGTACCCTTCGAAGACAAACCAATTGAAAAAAAATCGAACAAAATTTAACATTAACAGCGCTAGAACAATCCGTCGAACATGGTGAGATACACTAAATACTGTAGTCATAGAACATTGATTCTAAGCCGTAAACTCAAATAAATGAAACGGAGAAAGATTTTCGGAGATTTTTACTACTCAAATATAGTTTTTTTATAATGAAACAAAAACCACATAATTACTAATGTATAATATTAGTAATCACATTATATAACATTTTCAGAAAGGCAATTTCGTTGGGCCTTTGGCCTATTAGAACCTAAACTAACCAAAACATTTAGATAAATAGGTACTTTAAAACTTAATTTCAAAGCGTTTTGAAAAATATTTTTCAGAGATAACAACGAAACATAAATAAATAAGTAATAAATATATTACCTAGAAGATTGCAGTGGATGATAATATAACAACAATGTAAAAATCGGGTTTTTTTGTTAATAATGTAATAGGTATAGTATTTTTTTGAAATAATAATAATATGTATAGTTTTTGTATAAATATTTCTTTACAACATAAAACAAATACATCACTACGATGCATCTAAGCTCTCTCGAGGTTGAGAAATAATCGGAAATATGCAACGAAGTTGAACTAATTTTAGATTCAGAGAAGCTTATGGTTTAACAAAAATGTTTTTTTTTTCTATGGACAACTTTTTTACCAGAAGACTTGCTACGATATTTACGTGTAGCAACTTTTCTGAAAAGAAATCGGTATGGGAAGGTCCCTTAAAGAGATCATTTTTCGATTTTCTCAAGAATATTCTTATCAAATGCAAAAAAACGGAAAAAAACGGGAAAATGTAAGAAACGTATGTATTAGCTAAAAATATTATGACCTTCCTTTTTCCTGTGGACAACTTTTCTACCAGCAAGTTTTCTTCAACTTTTAATAATAACAGTTTTTCTAAAAGAAAATTTCACTAGAGGCGTATTTTAGAGAAGTCGTTTTTCGACTTTCTCCGGAATTTTTTCAGCAAATGTGAAAAACTAAGGAAAAACATAAGAAAACCGGAAAAAACGTAGAAAAACCGGGAAAATCGGTACAACATTAAACAAAGAAAGAAAAAGAAAGTATAGAAACAAGAAAATATATAGAGCCTACTTTATTATTTTACTATAATATGGCATATACATTGTTGACAAAGCATCAATATCAACTGAACTCTGCTCATAATCGTTTTTTCGTAAGCAATGGTTTATTGTTGCTTACAAGTATACATTAAATTACCTATAACAGTGACTGCACCCGTCCTTATTATCCTATGACGTCTTCTTCTTGTTAAATATGTATTAATCTAATGTAATATAAAATACATAAACCCGTCGACAATAACTTTTTGCTCAAGACATTCGTTATAATATCAAATAATTATTCGTTTTGTAAATTATTTCTATGAGTACCTATAATTATATTTCACCTAGATAACATTTATCACCGAAGCATTCAAGTTTTTTAGATACCTAAATTCTATACTTACATAATTTCAGAAACAATAGCTGGTTACAATAACGTAATTTCTTTAATGTAATAAAACAAAACATAGAAACTTAATCAGAATTTCTACTATAACATAAATTGAAATTGAAAATCAAAGTACAAATATTGAAGTATAATAACGCCAATTAAATATTATGAAGATTTTATTTTCGAAAACACGTTAATCTTTTAATTTGTATTTTAATTTTCATAAATTTTTACATCAAAAATAAATTATCGTCATCGACATAAATAACTTAGATTGAAAAATCCTTGGTGAAATTTTTAGTGGATTCTTTGAACACGGATTATTATATAACTTTCCCATTTTTTTTTCAGTTGAATACCTGATCAATATTATATGAATATTAAAACAATTTTTTATTCCAATAAATTCCGCGTTAATATTTTAAACCACTAGCACTTAAGTAAATAAATTATGTTTAACCATAAATTATAGTTTTAAGTACCTACTTAACATCCAAGTTAAAAGGAGAATAATACAGTTATTAAAAAATAGAAAAACTGAATTAAGATGTTTACAACAGTTAACATAACAAAATTAAAAGATAAATAAAATTAATATCTAAATACTGCAGGAGTAAAAATTAATACTAAATTACTTTTTCAATTTATTATGAAATTACATCACTGTGCAGTGCCATTATGTCACAAACTGTGCTATTATACAATAAAATAATATTTATCCATTATAAAGAAAAAATACCTTTGAAAATCAATTTTCATAAATAATTTTATACAGTATACAATCAAATTTAAATTTAACACTAAAATTAATTTAATTAAAAAATACGTGTACAATCTTTGAAGAAAATGAGAGAAAGTTCGGGTCGTGTCATTACATTCCAATATTATTGAATCATTATCTGTGAATATACCTATTTACATAAAACGTGAATTACTTGAGTATATTCATAAATTTAAAACTACTGAAATACATTGTAATAAAATATTATTATTTTATTTTATAAGTATTACGGAGCAAATGTAATCATTAGATTTATACAGAACATAATGTATATTTATAAACTTCGAACAAATGGTAAGTTTTTTAAGTGAATTCGATTTCTGTTTTTGCAATTATTATAGAGTCGCTTTATTTTAACACTGTTTTCAAATTTTAAAGCTTAACAATGTTAAACCTTTTTTTAAATGGGGTAATTTTAACGTTTCCAACTATCGTCAAATTTCTTTATAACCTTCTAAATAGCCCATATAGCTAAATTATTTGAATCTTTAGTCTAGTGTTCAATTACGCCTTCCGTTAATTCTCTCTTAATTGATAAACAACATGATTTCCGCCCTGGCTGTTTAACGAACATTTGTAGCTTTATTTTTTTCTAATTTAGTATTTGATGCATTTAACAGTCGTTCTCAGTTTGATGTAATTTATATGGTTTTTTAAAACTTTAGATCACGTAGATCATTTTTTAATAATGGAAGTTTTATTTAATTAAGGTGAGCCTTTGTTGTCTTAGTTAAGACTAACTTAATATGTTGTCTTAGTATCTGTTTTCATTAACGCATCTTCTGGTATTCCTCAAGTAGATCATTTCTCTCCTTTACTTTTTAAATTATTTATTAACAATATTAAACAAGTTATTATTAACAGTCGTTTTCTTCTATTCGGTGATAATCTAAAATTATTTTTGAAAATTAATTCTTTTAGTGACTATTAATTATTACAAAATATTATTTAATTAATTATTTAGTAATTTGAGTAAATTAGATTGAAACTTAATTTCTTGAAATGTCACTCAATGATTTTTACACATCCCGTGAAAAATTATTCCTTCTCTATCAATGTCCTTATTATAGGCTGATAATAAAGTATCTAACTTAAGTACTTATCACATTTGAACTAAAGTAGACGGTTTTCATCAAAATTTTATTTTAAAAGTCTTATAAAAATTTAAAAAAAATACTATATTACACTCAATTTTTTTTTAAATACCAAGCGTAGCGAGGGGAGCTATTGGTTTTACTAAGATGTTTATTTTTTATTTTTTTTTCTCCTAGTCTTTAGACACGTGTTTTCCTAATAAACTTGCTCCGATTTTTACGTGTAGCAACTTTTGTAAAATCTCAGTTTGTCTAGATTGTACTTTATAAAAAGGTAATTTCCTGATTTTCGACGCCATTTTTAAAATAAGAGCATTTAAGTGGGAAAAATCATAGAAAAACGTACAATTTTACGATTTCATTATTTTATAAAAACACAGACAACGTTTTCTACCAGAAAAAATAGTTTAATCGAGTTAGTTCAAACGTACCTAACACTCCATCAATTTATGGAATTTTTAATATAGTATTTTATATATTTTATCAAAAGTAAGGAATGGGATCTAGGCATGTTATCTTTGATATTTATTGACAGGACATACGGGTTTTGAAATCAGTAACTTATTTATACTGTAATATAATAATTAATAATAATATATTATAATCTATTAGTTATTAATACGACATAATATAACATATAGATATATTGTTGACAAAGCAACACTATCAACTGAACTCTACTCAGAATCGTTTTTTCGTTAGCAATAATTTATCGTTGCTTACATTAAATTCCCGTCTGTATCCTATTCCTTCCCAACTTCCCATCTACAACAGTGACTGCGCCCGCGTGCGAAATATGTCAGTCTTTTTTTTTTTAGATTTTAAAAGTATTACAACTATAGCAGTTTTTCCGATGAAAAATATTTTGTGCCTTATAAATATATCACAATATAATAAATATAGCCTTCAAGCGTTTTTAATACTGACATTTTTCTGTAACGATGCGGAAACATAATATTTATTGACGTTGGTTTGGAAGAAAAACTGATAAAATTACTTAAGCCTGGGATAAAACAAATAAACAAGATACAGTAATAATAATATCACAGTAAAATAATATATCATGCTCGTCTAACAGAGAGATGAATTATTCGAATTAATAAAGTGTAAAGTGAACATGAAATTTAAACTTTAAACTCTTTACATCATTTATCGTCAAAGATGAATCCTGCATTATCTGCAACCACTGCAGATCTATACATATTATGCAAATTTATCGATCGTTTATTTTCGTGTAATAACCGTTAAATGTATATAACATTTACGTCTCAGATCTCAGGTAGTTAATTCCAAAAATCAATTTACCATGTAATAATATTTTGTTTGAGACTATATTTATACAAACAAATACATTGTGCTTAAACTATACCACTGTAAGCAACAATCAATATACTTGATGTTTCGGATGTTTTTAACCGATCGCATTAATATTATATTAAGTAAGTACATGTATGGTGAATTTTTAAACATGCTTACACCATTTTTGTGGTTAAATTATGCATAAATTCAAATTCAGAATTTTGAATTTTTAAGTGTAGTGAAAGACGATATTTTCGTATACTTAGATTTTTTATGCACTTAAGGGGTATCCTGAGGCGATACCAACGTTGATTTTTCAAATAAGAACCTACTTGTTTAATGTAAATTACCAATCAGATAATTTTTCTGAACATTTAAGTAGTAATTGAATTTGAACGAAAAGTTTCTGAGTTATTCTGTTTTAAATACATACCAAGGATAATTGCGTTAAATCGGTTTTTTAATTACAGCGTGATTGAAAACAAAAAATTGCTTATACTCGACTTTATGAAACCATTTTTATCTAATCCTCATAAAAGGCATTTACTTAGAGCAAAATAACTCAGAAACTTTTCGTTCAAATGCAATTACTACCTATATATCAAAATGTTCAGAAAAATCATTCGATTGACAACTTGCATTAAAACATGTATGTTCTTATTTGAAAAACCAACGTTGGTATCGCCTCAGGATACTCCTTAAGTTCTTTGAAAAATCTAAATATGCGAAAATATCGTATCTCACTATACATACAAATTTCAAAAAATTTAATTTACGCATAATTTAACCATAAAAATGGGGTGAACATGCTTAAAATATCACCAAGTATATTATATTAGTTGATTCGTGTTCAATTAGTATTCATCGTAAAGCCACTGGCAATACATTTCTGAGGGAAAAGGGTAACAACAAATATTTTATCTCCATAATAGACTTTATTTTATAAACCTATGGAAGAAGAATTTTCAATTAAGATTTGTGATATAATCAAAGATAATAAACATAAAAAAATTGTGTATTTAAAATATTAATTGTAAATCCGTGTCCCGTGATTTAGATAATTGAGTGTTCGTTCGACGTATGTATATCATCTAAAGTGGGGGGTACTACCCCATTTCCTCTCCGTGAGTGGCCTTAATTCACTCTTCATTATTATTTCAACGATATCGATAACGGAGGAATTATCATAGATATCTTTACTAATAGGAACATCACTGTCCATTTCATATTTTCATAATATTATCATTTAAAAAAAATGAATTTTAGGTCCATTATAATTAATCAAATAAATATTAATACAACTTGGTAGCTGGCACGTACCTATTTTCGTTCTATTAGTTCATAGTAAATCCAAATGCTGATTTTATTCCAAAATATATATCGGGTTGATTTGTTTCCTTTTTCTTTTTGTATTACAAAGGTTCACGAACGGTCGAAGTGTTAAAAAATAAACAATTTCAGCTAAGCTCAAAAAGCTGAAGCCCAAACATAATCCCATTATGCCACCCACGTTACCTAAAATAAATCGATGCAACAAAATCCGATACAATATTACAAAACAATCGTATACGGGAAGGTTAGGTTAGGTGATTAGGCCTCAATTTAATAATATTACTTTTATAGTATAATAATACTTACCCATAAATTGACTGAATGTGAATGTCATTATTCGATTTAAACCTATGTAATTTTTATGTTGATAATAAACACTTAGTAATACCATGCTAGAAATCCTAAAATAAATCAATTTAAAATTGCAACATAAAGAAAATTTATTATTGTAATAGGTACATTTAATAGAGTATATTGTTCCGTACATGAAATTATTATTTTTTTTACTAGGTACGTAAAATATGAAAAGTATGAAAATATCAGTTCTAATCCGGGTGTGAGTACTATATTAATACATGGCCGCCCAAACCGGTACCATACGTAAGTACCCAAGGGGTACTATACTTATACATGGCCGTCCTCGTTATTATTTAACCCACGGTTATACCTACCTGCTATAATCTATATCGTTATCATAAAATCTTATTATCATTATCTAACCACGATTATACCTACTGTTATCTTCCTTATAATATCAGTAATTGTGTACTCTTCCCACCAACAATATTCCTTCTTAAATTCTTTACACCAAAAATACGCCCTTCTCAAAATACAAATTTTATTTCGCTTGACTCTACACTGAGAACTAGATATACTAAAATCAGTCTTCGTTCGTCTGTGTCCACATCGAGTATTAGCTGTTTTGTTGTTATTTGTTTTACTAGTTACTGTTTTTAAAAAAATATTTTGGTGTAATATGGCTACATACGCTGTGCCTTCGTCGCCGTATCAACTAATGGACTCTACTACTATGGGTATAACCGTGGTTAAAATTATAACAAATTTGAATTATAATGATATAGATTATATTAGGTATAATCAAGGTTAGAATGATAGCGAGGGCGGCCATGCTAAAATATAGTACCGGTTTTGGTGGCTATGCATTAGTATAAAACCCGTACCCAAATTAGAACCACTCTTTTCATACTACTTAAATTCAACAATAACAAAACATTAGATCGAATTTATATTAGAATTACCATTAATGCATGTGCAGTTATAAAATTATAGGAATTGTCCTCCGAAGAGAATAGAAAGTTTTAGGTGCACCGCACTGTGACAAAGTCACCCGATGCATATTGAAATAAACCTATGACCCTGCCAAGAAGTATATTTTTTTGGAACATGAGAAATACCATATCGATCGAAAAAATGCCTTTATTACATTTTTGGTCAGTTGAAAGTTTTAAAAATGTTTATTCCATTTTTTGTATAAACAGCTATAGAAACTCCAAAAAACTACCTTATTATTATTAATCTTTCGGTCTTTAAAATTGTTTAAACTATAGGTTCAACAAAGTTTTACATTTCTTATGTAATATATATACTATACAGTAAACATATATACATATATATATATATATATATATATATATATTACTGATTTAAAATTTTAGAGTACCATCTTAATGGATTTCACATTACATTTTCCTTCTTTAAATAAGTAGATTGTCATTAATCTTTTGTGGATATTAAACGAGTATTATATTAAATGTATTTGTGATGTAATGTAATTGTCTTGTATTATCGTCAATTACGGTAAATCCTAGTTCCGCAAACTAAAGTAGTTCTTCGGTTAAAATACTCCAAAATATCATAAATTATATTATTTTCAATTCCCTAGTTTATTATGTTAATAATTGCTTAATTTTTAAATCACATAATTCTTACGATACACTCTCGTCGCTTTCTTGAGTCAATGTGTTAAACTGTGCGTTCATTGATGATATTTTGAAAGAAAATTCATTACAGCCTGGTAAACAATTGCATGGGCTTAACGAAATGTCTATTAAAATTTAAAAATTCATTATGATTTGTTTTTTTTTTTTATATATATTTAATACCTCTATAATAATTAAAACTAGTACACACTACAGACTTAGAATCGGCGATAGTTTAATCGATTTTACAATTGGCGTTCGGTTACATAGGAGTACGGCCAAATGATCTGCTGACAGGGTAATCAGTATTGTGTTATATGTAAGTGCGCAGTTCACACACAAAACTACAAATAGTCGAACTGTATTAGCAGGATATCGTATTACAACAAAATTATAATATTTTATTATTTTATTGATAAATTATATTAAATATTAATTATTACACCTATATTAAAAGATTTATTTTTATTATTTTTTTTTTGTTAATAATAGTACAAAATACTATACATTTTTTAAAAACATTATAATTTATACCCAGTAGCACAAAAGAATTTATTTTCGGAAGAAATTATGAATTTAAAAAAGTTGATACTGCTCACATAGGAGAGCACAGTTGTAGGTGGGTAATTAGAAATAATATATAATATATACAAGGTCATTTAGTTTATAAACTTTACCTGTGCAACTATAAACTATTACAAACAAAAAACGATTCTGAGGTTAATAGTAATATAAAAAAAATATTAGTCGTTTTTCCCCCTTACTGTCAAGGTGACCCAGAATCAATTAAAAAGAAAAAGATCAAATATACTTCGCACGATGAATTCTATCGTGTGAAGTATATAATCGCACACTGCACGATACCAATCAAACTGTTGGCCGATTAAAATTTAAAAGTCTGTAGTGTGCTCTAGCTCTTATTAAACTTCAACTTACGCGATATAGTCTCCCAACATGATATTTTAGCGGGTCCACAAACTGGTGTATTCTTTATCCCTATATATACAATATACATGTATGTTTGCTACAATTTTGTAATAATAAGTAGTGCAGATGCTTTATAATTTATTAGTGTAACTCAATCCTTACTAAAATGATGAAAAGGTACACAACCACAATGTGTTAAAATGAGATCGGTTCGACACTCTAAGAGACAATTTTTTTGAGTATAAACTTTGAAAAATTTTAATTTTTTCTCATTCTGAAAGTAGCAGCTTCTTAATTCAGGATCCCAATTCCTCAAATAATTGGAGGTAGTCACCACAACTGGTTTGACGGACGTTGTCATTAACGTACCAACGGTGCCTAATAATGTGGGATGTGATTTATCCGGCCATTCACCTGGACTATGGATCAATATCTAAATCAATAAATTACATTGCTAATTATTATTATTTTAGAAATAATAAAACCGTTTATAAAAATAAAAAAGTGTAGGTACATAAAAAACATCCAATCCTTTCGCACATTCTTGGTTAGAATCATTAGTGTGGAAATCTAACTGCATAGTGGCGCTATGGTAATCTTTATCGCCAAATGTCCTTATCGGCAAATGACTAACTAATGCATTTTCACTATACCCGGTATCCGGGTGCCAACTACTTTCATAATTTTTCCAGTGGTGATTGTTCTCTAGTGACCATTCACTAAAAAACATACATACCAACGATTAACTAATATTTAAATTATATTCCTAATTATTAAGCCTACATCAATATACACTGAGAAAGCTTGTATGATATAATGTCTGAATTTGGATTTCCAGCAAAATGAATAGCACTAACAGAAATGTGTATGGAAGGTACAAAATACCAGATAAGGGTAGACCAAACCGCATCAGAAGAGTTTCAAATTATTACAATCCCAAAACAGGAAGATACATTATCACCCTCGCTATTTAATATAGCATTGGAAATTATGATAAGAAGTGTACAATAAAATAAATGTGGACTGGGGGTGCATTTTTGCTAGATGTGCTGGAATAAACTAAACCGAATTGGAGACAATAAAGAAATGGTAGTGTAAAATACAGTAACATTAATTGATAAAGCGAAAGCAATAGGCTTAGTAGTAAACGAAAAAAAACCAAAGTGATGTATATGAGTTATTGGGTAACGTTATGAGGTACTAATTGCAACAGAAGGACTGATATTTGAAAAAGTAGACCTTGGAACTATCATTAGAAGTAATAATAACTGGATCGTCAAAATAGTAAACCGCATACATAAAACAAAAAAAGGTTACTGTGTGCTATTAACATTTTTTAAATCCAAATTATTCTCGAGAAGGACAAAGTAACACTATATATAACCGTAATTAGACCTATGCTAAGGTATAGATAGAAGTGAGGACGATAACAGCGCAAACGGAGAAAATATTACTATCCTTATTTAAGAATAGGATATTGAAAAAAAGTGTGGTGCACTATATGATAAAGAATTGAAGTGCTGGCGCAGAACAAACGACGAAACCTAAGAAATTACGCAAAGTCCCAAAGTAACAAATTATATAAAAGCTCAACAATTATAATAGTTCGGTCACGTTATGAGGAAAGATAAAATAAAGGCTGTGGGGAAAGATCGATGACAGATAAAGCGATAGCTTGACGGGGTGAAGCAAGACTTAGAACGATGGACGTAGAAGATTGGAGAGAAGCTGTTCAGGATAGGTATAGATGGATAAATGGAAGGCTATGACGGTGGCAACGAAGACGATTGGAAAGTTATACAGCCAAGAAGAAGACAGATACCAATTATTTATAAATTGTATTTACTCCATTCCGTTCAATAAATCTCCCATAGGCATCATATTAAACGAATGACACAAGCCGTATGATGTATATGTTTCTTGAAACCAAAGATTGCAGGGATCAGTTTCTAATGTACGTAACCAATAAAATGACTTCACAATTTCTTCGCATGTAAAAGACAAATTCTGTTAACACAAAAGACAATCAGCATATTAAAATAAAACTTAACTAGGTAATAGTAAATAAAGCGGTTAGGTTAAGTTTTAAATATGATATTATATCTTAACAGCGACGTATTTACGCCTACAACATTTATGCCGACACGCGTCTACGCCAGTATGTATTTACATCAATGATTAGGTTTATTAGATCTCCTTTTATTTTTATTCAATTTGTCTTTTATCATAACCTAAGTCCTTAATTTGAATTCAGTAATCAAATTGGTAAGTATAATATAGTTTGGTTAAAATTAATTGTCATAATAATAATATATAAATACAACTGTTTAATAATAAAATATATTATGCATAATAGACATTAACCATATTGAACTCATCATTTTAGATTCGGAGCATAGCGAAGGATCTATTGATTTTACCATGAGTATGTGTATTTTTTTAATCTTTTTTTTTTTTGTGCCTGTGAATAACTTTTCTACCAGAAAACTTGCTCCAAAAAAGATTATAGCACTTTTTATGAAAGGTAATTTTATCTCGTTGATGAATTGAGAGGTCATTTTTAATTTTCCAAGGTGTTTTCAAAAAAACTGGGAAAACCCCGAAAAGAAAATTATAGGTAAAACGGCAAATATTCACGACGAAAAATATACATTTTTCAAATTACAGTACAACGATTCCTTTGTTTAAAATTTTGATGGCTTGTTTTTTACAAAAAATATTGCTCCTATAGAAAAACAACATAAGCACTTTTTTGTTCCATTTTTCTGAAAGGAAATGTTCTCTGGGTGGTATTTTAATGAGATCATTTTTTGAAGTTCTCAATCATAATCGAGATAATGAGGAAAATCTAGTTCATTAGGCTAAAAAAATATGGAAAGATTTAAAATAAGGTTGTCATTAGCAACCGTTTATTTTTTGTTATTATTAAGTTTTTATTATTTTAAAATCTTTTTTAAACCACCATTTTTGTCATGGAAACGCACATTATTGTTGTAATAATTTTACTATAATATATGACATATATATATATTGTTGACAAAGCAACACTATCAACTGAACTCCGCTCCGAATCGTTTTTTAGTTTGCAGGAGTTTATCATTGCTTACAGGTATACATTAAATTCCCATTTATATCCTACCTTCTCAATTTCCCACCTACAAAAGTGGCTACACCCACGTGCGAAATATGTCCATTCTTTTTTTTTTTAAATTTATATTAACATATTATCAGCTATTAAAATTAATACATTAGTTTGGTAATTATTTTAATATTTTATAAACCACGTTCATGTAAGAAAATACAATAATTAATAACATAAGTATAAAAACAAATAAATTATAGTTCTCGCTATATGCTAGTATATAATTATAATATTTTATTTGTAATAGCACGACAGAAAAAAAACTTAATATGTGAACACACATAATAAGTTACACATAAACCCTTAGGTATTGCAATACTTCCTTTTAAAACTTTCGATACAGAAGGGCCGTCTAGAAATTCTGCAGTGAATTTCGAATTTTTCTTCGGTGGATATTTCTCGCAAACATCGTACATCGTGTTCCGAATAAGTCTTACCCGGAAAAACAAAATATTAACAACACATTAAATAACCAAAACATATATTCGTAATAGTGTATGTATTAATATATAGAAAAACGTTTACTTGTCATTAGGGTCGATATTATTTACATCGGCCAATGTGTAGTTATAGACGGATAGACGGGCCCTGTTTGCACTGCACACCGTAACTGCCGGGAACGGAAGCGTCCAAACCGACGAAACGGAATTGTCCAACGATATTATGGCCGGCATCTCCCAAAACATAAATATCAGCATGTAAATCGCCACGCCACACAGTCCGTATATGGCTAACAAGCAAATGGCCCAAAACCATCTGAAATGATAATAGGTGTATTAAATATTAAGATTATTGCCCACTGTAGGTCGCTACAGAACGTTAATAATTTTCTATATTATAGAAAATAATAATAGAATCTATAATATACGAAATTGACAGTAAAATAATGCGTTGAAAAATGTTGTTTTGTCTGAGCCTTTGTGGCCCACAACGTTTTACAATTTTTTATTTTTGCAACAGATTAGACTACCTAAGTACCTTCTATTAATTCTTAATTAAAATAAAGAATGAAAAGAAAACATAAAAATAAGACAAAAATATTAATTGTTTTTAATGATAAACTGATAGATTTTATTTATTTAACTAAAACTAACCCGTAACTCGTGAGATTGTTTGAATAATGTAAGTTATCTGCCAATTGACTGACAATGGTGTACGTGGGAAGTTTTAGAAGGTAGAATAAATAAGATAATTTAGTTTATATCTGTACGGAATACTAAATTTTTAATAACGAAATATTAAATACATAAATTAATAATTTTATATTTAGAAATAAATAAATGTTTAACCGGGAGTATTATGATGGGTAGAACACAGTTGCGTACGTTTGTAGTTGGGTTGAAAAATACCTTTAAAAAAAAATAAACACGATTGCGTATGAAATTGTAAGCAATGTTGTCAAATTTATTAATTTCACCTAATAAATATTCAGTACAGTTCTATAAGAATCAATATTAAATAATACAATTTAGGTAATAAGAATAACTAAATAATAATCAATTATTTTAATTGAATTCAAATTATTTTAAATTTAATAAATTTAATTTGAATTTCCGGAAATCTATAACCTACCACTTTTAAGTTTTGGATTAAATTTGTATGGATTTTGCATTCATCGTAAGCGTTTATAATATGTTGAATTATATTTAAGTCTTTTTTTTGCTATTTTTCTTGTCTGCATATTTTAAGTTTCTTTTAATATTTGAATGACATGTTTTGGGAGATGAGCACTATGAAATTGTCCGTTATAAATTCTATGAAAACTTTCAGATCCATTTATAGTACTAAAAATTAATAGATAAACGTAAGTAATAAAGGCTTAATGGTTATGGAAATACGCAAAGTTGAAAGTATTTATAAATTATTTCTACTTCACTCGTGTAGTCGTGTGGTATATACTGGTATGAAAATTGGCAACAACACTTAATACTTGGTACGCAATCGTATAGGTAAAAACGTACGTAATCGTGTAGCTTAAAAAGGTAACACTGATAACGAGTAAAAGTCTAATATATTTTATATCGATTTACTTACTTTTCATATCGGTTAAATTTGTTTTCTACGATATGGATAAATCCGTGTAAGCTAGTCATGGAACAAAACGTCTTAAACTCAAACGTGAAATCATCATTATTGCTATATTTTTGGTGAACGGTATTATCTTGATTGCATATTATGGATGATTTATCATCCCTAATGGCTCCATACGGGAAAAAAGATCTCTAAATAATTATACAAACAAATACATTAAAAACAAATATCTACAAATAGGTAAGTAACAACATAATTTATTAACTTTGAATGATTTTTTCTAACAGTTATTATCATATTACTCGTAAAAAATGTAGATAATATCAATAAATAATTGTATCAGTAATTTTTTATTATTATTGTCTAAAGGTTTCGCTTGGTTGTTGCAACTAATTCTCTCTTTTATCTGCTAATCTTTTCACTTCTTCGCAACTTGCTAAAGATAGTAGCTTCTTCATATTCCCCAGATTTGTTTCCCTCGGGCGACCTTTTCCTCTTTTTCCATTTATCTTCCCTTCCATAATATTTGTAATAAACGTATTATGTCTCAAATTGTGTCCAAAAAACTTAGTCTTTTCTTATTTCCGTCGTTTTGATAATTTGTCTAGATTCGTCTATCATATTTAACACTTCCATATATTAGATTTCCCTTCTATCCAACTGATCTTCATAATTTTTCTCCGTGTCTATATCTCTAATGCTTCTATTCTTCTTTTGTATAGGGTGCTTAAAATCCAGGATTCGATAGTTCATAACATTACACTCTAAACATACGTTTTAATAAATAGCTTCCTAATTTTAATCGATAAGTGTCTACTTATTAAGAGATTTTGATTCTTAATGAAGGCATGCTTAGTCAAAGCTATTCTCTTTATTATTTTTGTTGTGTATTTATTGTCCTGCGTGATATGGTTACCTAAGTAGTAGAATAAATTAACTTCTTCAATACCTATACCATATATTAGTTGTTTATAATAACTAATTTTAACCTCATTTAATAATAAGTTATTATCAAATGATATTTCTAAAATTTAATATTTTTTGATGAATTGTTATGTATTGTTATGTACTTATTTTTATATATTTATTTTATTGTTATGTCTAAACATGCAATTTTAGTGAGAAACGAGGTCGAAATTAAATGTTTGATTGTATTATTTCGTTTGAAAAACGAAAATAAAAAATGATACACTGACTAGAATTGTTTTTTTTTCGATTTACAAGGCATCAAAATTGGTAATTCGAAAAATGATTTATCTTACTAATGTATATACCATTTATATTGGTTTATCCATCGAGTTACTGGATGAAACATTTTTTAGAAAACATAGTAGATATTATTGCTTTAAAATAAAATAAAAAATACCAAGCAATGAGCACTATATTAAATTCTAATAAAACATTAAATCCGAATAATTATTCTTCAAAATAGCATTTAAATAAACCAATTTATTATTTGTTAATGGATTGTTTGGCAAAATATGAAAAAATTAAACTGACTTACCAGTGTTTTTATTAAAATCTACTAAGTACCTAATTTATTTGAAAGAATTTACTGAAAACTATAATGATTTTTTAGACTCTTAAAATAAATTTAAACTGATAATTAATATATTAATAAAATCGACGAAAGTTAGATACTTGATTTCATATAAATACTTGGGTCATATATTATAATATACAAATTAAACAAAATAAAAAACTTTAGTTTATTTTTTTTTCGTAAATCAAATTGTTTAATATTCTCAAAGAGATTATATTGATTTAAATATGTATTTTTAAAAGTGGGAAAAAATGATGATGGTCATTTCAAATTTAATTTTAAATTTTCGCAAAAATAAATCCAAAGAAAAGTTGTATCATATTATACAGAGTGATTCAAAATTCAAGTTACAGCCATTTTATCATGTAAATATTCAAAATAGAGAAAAATATATCTAACACAACAATTTTTCAATTTATAACACTATGCGCTTGTTTGGTGGCATGGCACGGCACGGGATATTTAAATAGTGTCCCAATATTCTCCCCCTACTTAAACTAAAAGTGGAATATTTCGTAAATAGGTTAAAGAAAATCAAAAGTTTACAGCATCAAAATGTATTTTAACCAACACTCCATCTAATTGCGGAATTTTGAATATAGGTTCCCATTTGAATTTCAAAAATTAACCTCCAAAACATCTCTAAAAACGAGTGTAACAAGACAAAAGTAATGTCCTTAGTATTAACATTAGACACAATTTCAGACGACGTCAAAAGTATTGGGGAAGACACCATTGCTACGAAAGTCAACTGTTCCGAACATAATAGACTACTCAGTCGGAACAATTGCATTTCATCACCGTAACATTGCTCCGAATGTGCATAACTACGATATTACATTGGGCCGCTTAACAACTACTCCGAAATAGTTTTATCAAAATTCAAAATTCATCATTAAACCTCGCGTTTTATTACCTTCATATTGATAATCGGTTGTAAATTTTGTATAATTTATGAATATTTCCCATTAAAAACTTAACATATAAACTAAAATATCATTATGTAGGTACCTATAAGTACTTTTCAAAACAAATTTTCCAACACTGACCTAAATTCTTTTACTTTTACTTCAATAACTATAAAAACTAAGTCATATGCAAAGAAATGTTTTTATCGCCCAAATATATAAAGAATTTCAATCAAAACAAGGTAGTTGAAAATATTATGGTATTTAAGTCACTGAAAGAACTTTGTTTAAAAATGTTTTCCGCAATAGGTACACAATTATATGTCAACAATTGACATACACCTTGTAAAATATTATAAGATATTATCAAACACCGTTTTTGTTCTTCGATAAGTAAACTTTGAATTTATTTACTTAATTTAATACATATTATTACGGGTTATAGTTTTTCAAAACAATCATCAAAATCAAACACAAAACAAACAACAATCACAAAACAATATCATGATTTTTAAAAACCCTTTGGAAAATCAAAAAATGACCTCCCAATGCACCAACGAGAGAAAATTATCTTTCAGAGATACTATAGTCTATACTTCAGAGCAAGTTTTCAGTTAGAAAAGTTGTTCACAGACACAAAATATACAAAAAAAAAAACCTGCCCTAGGAAAATGGTGATGGGTTCAATCACTGTTGTAGGTGAGAAGTTGGGAAGGTAGGATATAGAGGGGAAATTAATTTGTATCTGTAAACAACAATAAACCATTGCTTACTAAAAATGATTCTGAGCGGAGTTCAATTTATAGTGATGCTTTGTCAATAATATATATGTCATATTATGGTAAAATAATTAAATAAGCATTTCATATTTCCTTTAATATTTTTTTAATATAGTACTCATTTTCACGTTTTTCTTGGTTTTCCCATGTTTATGCACAGTTTTTCATATTTACTGAGAACTCTTGAAAATTGAAAATTAACAAGAGATCGTTATGTTCCTTTTAAAACACATTACCTTTGACAAAGGGGTTAGTTTTTAGATACATAAAGTATTTTTAATAATACATGGAGAAAACCAAAATAGACGAAATGTATATTTTTTCAAATTACAATATAATGATTCCATTATTTTAAATTTTTACTTTAATTTTTGCTTAGGTATTGATTATTTTAATTTTTTTTCTACACTTACTGATCTAAAGTATTCACTCAACAAATTTTCTAGCTGCACATTTTCAGTTTTCCTTGGATTCATTTTGGACTGCTTGAGTCAATTGGTTATTTGAATGATGACAGCACAAATAAATGAACTGAATGCTATAAAGTTCAACATTAACATGAGCTGATGTCCATGATGAATAATATTAGTTATACCAACAGGTACACTATCAGACTTTATTCATTCATTAATTATTAAATAAACAATTTCAGTAGGGTCTTTTTCCCAGGAGTATTGACAGTTACATCTATATAAATACATATATAATTTATGTTCAAGGATAATAGTTGAAAGTGGGCAAACAAAATTAATTATATATTGATTAGTAATATATGTTTTATTGTTTTACAATTATTAGTGATACAATAATTTTACATGATATTAAGGCACGCAATGTATTCACCAATATTTTATAAATGTTCGTAAAAATAATTGACAAATTTACCACCAATAGAACAAAAATATATCTTTTAAATTTAAAAAAAATAGTTATCTAATTAAAAAATATAAAGTCATACAATTCAACGATTAACAAGACAAATATAGTTTCATATTATAAAAATAAGTTAAATATAAAAAATTCAAGCTCATATATTAATTTATAACTACACCACTTGTTTTGTCCCCTACATTGATATGTATACAATTGCCAATTATTATTTTTATTTCCAAGAAAATAATCTAGATTTTTAATACTAGTTTTTTTTGTTTTTATTGAAATTACTACAGTCTTATTTAAGTTTATGGATATTTATCATTTGGAAATGAAATATTACACATTTTAATGAACTTTATAATAAAACTAATATTTATTAGATCTATTGTAATGGCTGTTGTATTAGAATTACACCTAAAATTAACAATTAACTAAAATATATATATACAGTAAAGATTTAATAGCATTATTAACAGAAATTTAACAGTAATAACATACAAATGTTCAGATCTGGCTGCAAAATATAATTAAAAGGGATTTCATCTACAAACTTGTTCAGAAACTTATGATGCACAGATAACGTGTTTATATAAATTATAAAAACTATAAGTAAAGAGTACCCTATAAAAACTGTATGGTTCGATTGAAACTATATGTTTACAAGAACAATTAAATAGTATTTGATTATTAATCAAGTTTACATAAATAATTAACATGATCAATCTGGAAACTGAAAAACACAGAGGTGTAGTAAAAAACCTATTAAAACATAATATTTAATAATTAATAAAAATTAGCTAATGTTAATAAATAGCCAACATCTAAGTCTTATTAGTCTGTATAATACAGTAGAAGCTCACACTGGAACATAATATAATTGTAGTACAAAGTATTAATACTGTAAAAAAATTAAACAAACATTAAACATTTAAATTAGTGTAGAAAATATTAATATTTGATTGAGTAGAGTTTGATCATTTCTATAATGTAAATATAATTTATATTAAAATAGATATAACTGGACCTTGCAACAAAATATTTATGTATTACATATATGCATATAACACACATTAAACTTAACATTATTATATTAATACACTGTTAGTTTAATTATATTACATAATTTGTTTTAAATAGTATTGAAATGGAATTAAATTTTACTAAGTGACTGCAATAAATAATTTATTGTATTAAACAGTGATCACAAAAAGCATAAATCACTGCATACTTAATTGTTCATTATTAACAACAATAATGATGAAATTACTTTAATAAGAAATTTATTGAGGTTCCAAGTATGTTTTCTTCCAGTTTTAGCACTCAGAATATTTTTATTTATTGTATTTATTATCTTTTCATTTTATCCAAAATTGGTAGCACCATATCAAATGTTGGCCTCTTGCCCGAATCCTCATTCATACAAATTTTAATCAATTTGGTGAGATGTGGTGAAATATTTGATGGAATAGTTAATCTCAACCCTTCTAAAACTACCTACAATTTAAGCAAACAAAAAAAGATTTTTTTAATTTCATTTAAATTACAGTAGTAAATAATTGTTTTAAATAAATTACAAAAATCAACAAACCTTCATTCCTATTTCCATTGGTGAAAAATTAGCAAATGGAACATCCCTAGTAGCTAATTCCCACAAAAGTACCGCAAAACTCCACATGTCACAAGCTTCTGAATTAGTGTCACTTCTCTTTTTTTGTAAAGCTAAAAATAATCAGTTATAAATGATGAATTAATTTAAATTAATATAGGTTGTAAGAAAAATTTTACAAATTAAAATATTATGCAACCAAAT
The DNA here is from genome assembly GCA_902439185.1 of Cinara cedri. Lineage (NCBI taxonomy): Eukaryota > Metazoa > Arthropoda > Insecta > Hemiptera > Aphididae > Cinara > Cinara cedri. The sequence continues at coordinate 524,490 of CABPRJ010000957.1, read as the reverse complement.
TTGTATACACATTAATAAACATAATATTTTAATTTATATCAAAATATTTACCTTCCGGTGACATCCATCCTGGATAATATATCCTTCCTTTTTCTTGGAATGAAAATTTAGCATCTGCCATGTTTATCCTGGCTGTTAAGTCTTCGTCAATCTATAAATAAAGTCAATTATTATACTAGTCTATGAAATATATAGAAACAATGTAACACATAGGTATGTCAAAATTTTTTTCATGTAGGTGCAACCTAAATTTGTTCTAGTATAGAAAGTTAAATTTGAAATTCTACTGAGTACATTAAAACTAGGGTAAGCTAAAACCAAATAGATTTAAAATATCACCACATTTTACAAGAGGTGCAGGCATAAACTGCCTCTTCCTTCAAGGACAAGCCTATAATATAACACCATTATTAAATTACTATACCATGATATGATGACTATTCAAATGAAACTGTGGTATAATCCTTTCCAGACTATGCAAAAACGCCATAGCTCTAGCAACATCTACAGCCAGTCTAAGCGCTAAAGCAGTATCCACTGTAACTCTAGCCCCTTCATGTAGTAAAGTAAAGAGTGATCCCCAAGGCATATACTGACTAATAACCACCAAATTGGGAGGCGAGTTACAACAGCCTATGACTGGTAACACATTAGGATGTGAGAATATTCTACAAACAACAAAACAAACGGTATATTATTATTCAATTTAATAAAAAAAAAAAAACCATATTTATTAAAATTCCTATTCAAATATTCAAAAATTATAAAGTACCTAAGTTTTGGGAATTCTTCATTAAAATCCCTTGAAATTCGAGGACTACACTGACGAACAGCCAACACTTTGGCGACAATGTCATTTTTTTGCCAATGGCCGCGCCATGTTTCTCCACTAGGGGAAGTGGCCATTTTCGTATGCAAATAAAGGTCACTCAAGTTAATACCTTTGTGCCGTGATAATGTAGCATCTCCTAAAATATTTGTAAAACAATAAATAAGACAAAAAATATAACAATGTATTATTAATAAATTATAAAATTAAAATACTATAACTTGTTTACAGGGCTTGGAAGGAAAGAATTTAAAGGAACTTTTTCCATTGATTTTGTTTACGTTTTAAGAATTTATCAGGAATGAATCTATGAAGAAACCTATTAAATTTCATTATTTTTTGGAAAAGCATGGACAATTTTTTCATTCCATTTAATATCTAACCACTAATAGTGAAAGTATTTTTTTGATATCTAAAAAAGCTTTCATAATAATTGGGAAAAACTAAAAAAGACAAAAAATATGTAATATAAATTTTTTTCAAATTATAGCACAATGATTTCATTATTTAACATTCTTAAAATTATATTTTTCTACCAGAAATCTTAGTCGAAATTTCAAGAATAGCATATTTTCTGAAAGAAAATTAATGTCTTGTTTGTGAGTAAGAAAGTGGTTGTTTGATTTTTTATATAGTTTTCCTAATAATTACAAAAAACCGGGAAACAACTTAGAAAATACGGCAAAGTATCGCCATTTAGGTTTTTTGTTGCAATTATGTTAAAAATTATTGTACTCGTAGTTTTCTCAAAAAATTTATAAAACTAAAAAAACTCAAAAAACTCAAAAATGATATGTAAAAACTTGAAAATCCAGATTCTACTTATAACTTATAATATAATACAGATATTTGTGGACTTCAATATTTCATATTTATAACTTATAAACTGATGAACTATGATGTATTGGCAGATTAATAAGATTGTCAAAAACTATTTTTATATTCTAATAATTTGAATATATTTGTAATAAAATATAATACTTGTTTTATTTAGGCTTAGACTATTGAATAGGTTGCGATTGTGCATTTCTAAAATTTAAAATTATCATTGTACATAATTCTTAAGTATTAATAGTTACTGCTATACACTAAAATTTAATGTTGTTGTATTAATAAATAGCTTAAACTTTAAACAGCTTAAACTTTAGTTACAGAATCCTTGTATGTTTGTATTGTGAATGATTTTTAATTTAAAATTATGTAATAGTAAGTAATAAATACTATAAGTTCAAAATTGTATACAAATTAGTTTATATAAATATTTGAAAAACTCACTGCTTCTAGTTTTCAAACCTAACCAACTTTGATCCTTAAAGTTGATTTTGGTAAGATCTTGTCCAGATTGTAAAGCCAAATCTATAATTTAATACATGCAAAATTTGTTTTAAAGATTACCAGATATAAATGTATGTTTAAAAATACCTTTTAAATGTTTCACAATTAATCCTTTCCCCTTGTCTAATGGAGTATCTCCATCTTTATTTGCCAAAGCTGCTAATGCCCCGTTTTCAATAAGTTCTTCGGCAATTGCTTCATAACCCCAGAAACAAGCATAGTGCAATGGAGTATTTCCATGTTCATTTGTAAAATTAATATCTGCACGATTTTTCAACAACTAAAACACAATATATTGTGTTTGAATTAATAATCGGAAACAACATAATCCTAAAAAACTCACCAAGTGTACAATATCATGATGCCCATGCGCGGCAGCTAAATGCAGAGGTGTGTCATCACCTCGATTAGTAGAATTTATACGAGCGCCTCTTTGAACGAGCATTTCAACAATTTTCAAATGGCCCTCTTTGGCTGCCCAATGTAATGGACTGAAACCATGATCGTCTCTAGATATTAAATAAACATTAAATGTCAATTGAATGATAATAATAATAGAAATACAACAATATTCTTACCCCTGGTTCATGTCATGTTCAGTATCATCGAGCCAAACCCGAACTTGCATGGCGACGCCTTCTCGACACCACTGAAAAATATCTTCCATTTCGTCAGTGAAAAAACAGTGTGCAAATTTAAACTTCAAACTTAAAAATGGATGAAAATTGGCCTATATTAAGGCGGATGTTATAAATCCTACGCACGACACAATCCGTCGTTTGCACTCTCAAACACTCCAAATTTGGCATTACTTAAATAAACAGAGTTATCTCTAAACAGCTGTTTTATACTTTTATCACTGCAAGACACAAGCTAGGTTTTCCATAAACCAATTAAGATAGATAAAAATATACTTATTCTTATCTGTAAAGTAAATTCTTATCTATCTCAGTGCCATAGACAACGGCCTTAGACCAAGCCGGTGCAACTTGCATGAAAATACATATTATTTTATAATAAAAACACTTTTATTACAGAACAAAACCGGAACAGATGCTCTGCTGCGCTCTAGCGGCTTAAATCAAAACCAAATAATATTTGGTATTTTGACAATTTGATATCAATACTCAACATTTAAGTTTAAAATTTTTAAATTTTTAATCGTTTATAATTCATGTGAATTAGTTAATAAAAATATTAGAATATTGTATACAATGTGTTATAATGTAAATACAAATTATTAAATAATAGGAAGTACATTGATTGCGATGACTTTATAATAGTTCCTAATAATATGTTGTTACAAATTATAATGTACAAAATTGAGTAAAATATTAAAATTTTCAACTAAGTTAAGTAACGAATTTCTAGTTTTGCAATGACATTTACCAAAAAAAAATAATTAACAAAAATGTATACTAATGTATAATCATTTTTTAAAAGAATTTTAGCTTTTCTATAAACATTGAAGTAGTGGCAACAACAATTTTGATTTCTTGGAAGTTTTGGCAATAATGATTAGTGGCATTTAACCAAGTGCCCCATCTGTTTATAATTGGTTGTGGAAGAAGGCTTAAATTCGGGTGCATGTTTTTAAATATTTCGATACGGCTAGGAGCTTTTAGAAATATATTTTTGACCGTAGATATTAATTCGATTACTTTTGTAAATTTTGATCCGATGGTTTCTGATATTCGATGAAATGCGTGTGCTAAACACGTTAAATAGATTTATTAATAATTTATATTAATATTTTAGAAATATTTATTATGGTACACTGATACGATATCTGATATTTAAGCCGATAAAATTGTGTCAAGAAATAAATTGATAAAATATCTGATACTATAGTAGTTTAAATTGCCAAACTTGACTAAATATAATTCAAAAAATGCAAAATTGAATAAATATGTAAAAAAAATATAAAATCAAATATAGGTCATTTAATTGAAAATTACTTTTAAATACTACATTAAATCTATTCCATTCGGGTTTTTTTTTCTGCAAAATTTAGTTTCAACAATAATAAGATTTAAAAATCATTTCAGATGACGAAAAAAAAAAAAACTCCCAAAGGATGGTGTAGATTACGGTTGCGGTAGATACATTTTCGGTGTAAATAGCGTACGACGTGAGTTCCAAAATTTCTAAAAACTTTACTTCTATTACTAACAATTTAAAAAAAAAACCTATCAAAATTTTAAAACTATTTTATAATAAAATAATATCATTATAATATACGTGTTTTTAGATTGTTATTTATTGGTTTCATGCAAGCATTATAAAATCCTAAACCCGAATTCATTAATTTATTATATTACTTGTCTAAGTTTAATACATTTTAGATTTTGACTTAATACGATGTTTAGTATTCTGTGATATAACTGTATAATTAGTGTATAATATATTATTAAATACATGGAATCTAGTAGTATTATTTGCATATTTTTTAGTAAAACATTCACGCAAGAAAAACTTAATGATTTCATTGTAGGAAATTGTTCAACACCAATATTTTACCGGTTAAAATAAATTTATTTTTCAAAAATTTTAAAAAGACAATTAATTTTTGATTGTTTGTCCTTTCAATATTTTTATGACAATTACTAACATGTACTGTTAATGTTTTTTTAATGGAAACTTGAAAATCACGATCTTCGCATTTAAAAGTTTTAACTAGTAAAATATCAGTGTCGTGAAATTTCCCACAATGGACATAATATAAATTTTTTTTTTTGTATAAATGTTTTACTACAAAATATACCAACAACTAATAACAGTGGACTCCAAATTTCGTAATATACAAAAGCATTGTAAACTATAAATTGTAAACTATCTATATCACAGAATATTATGTTGGGCTGGCCCACGGTCTTAGACTAATAGGTCTGGCAAGTTATATTTAAAATGAACGCTTTTGTTACTGAAAAATTCGGATCAGACATAGTGCTGCACTCTATACGACTAAGCATTTTTTAAATAAAATTATTTGTACACTGAGAATGTAAAACTTTATAATAAGTATAATAAGTAAAAAATTATGTGTTAAATTATACATGTATATTTCATGAACCTATTATATTTCAAAATTCCCAAAGCTAAATACATATAAATAAATATATATTTAATAATGTATAATAATAATACGGTGAGAACTTTAGTGATATTATTATTTATTACGATTTATCGCATTTAATCAGGTGATAAAACATTTTCATGCGATAAAGGGTTTATCACTACCATTACACCAGTAGATATGAATGATTTTTGTGCAATCAAATTATATAATATTTCAAAAATAGGATTTTGTTTTTCTTGTGACAAGGCCGAGTTTCCGACATCTAAGGACAGTGTACTTCATAAAACAATTAAGTTATTAACTTTGGTATATTACTCTATACGTCATAATGTATTATAATTTATAGGATACGGCGGGAATGCAAGACTGATAACTTACTGTGTAATTTATACTTTATTGTATGAATGTATGATGCTGTGATTAGATCAGTATTATTGTTTGTGTTTAAAGTTTAGATTTTTTAATATCTCATTACTCTTAAGTTAATTATTTAAATCATTTAGATTATCGTCTTAAATGCTTTACTTGTCGTGTTAATTTACTCTCACTTTAAGTCTTGCACTCTTATTTTAATTTTTTTTTAGTGCCTACTCCAACCAGGTAACTAAACACACATACTTATACATTATACAATACTTAATACATGTTTTGAAACAGAAATTTTGTATTTAGTTAATTTTAGTATTTGAAAAAACAAATGTCCATGAACAGCACTCAGTAGTCAAATTTCCACTCGGACTTTTTTAGTATATTTTTTTTGTATTCTTAGACACCAAGGACCATGTTTATCCAAATAAGTTATAATTACATCTATTTCCCAATATACAATAGGAATTTAATATAATACCTGGACATATTACAATAGTCTAAAATTTGACAATTTTGATAAATTTAAAATAATTAAAATGTATTATTTAATACAAAATAGTATAATAGTTATATAATTTTTCACAATGTATAATATTTATTACACTAAAAATCATCATCAGTCTTAAAAATTTAAACTTATAAAAATATTTGATTTATATCATATCATATTTTTGGATTAATGCTATTGTGAAAATAAGTTTATTGAGTGCATTGACTCATTAAGTATTACATAATTGAAATTATGTATTTTTACTGTTTAAATAAAATTATACTATTTATAATAATATAAAATAACAATTATTAGGTATTCATTGTAAATAATGATAATACTTGCTATAAGCGTATAATCCTAAGAAAGTTGTATATCTCTGCTACTGTGTTTTATCATGTTTATTATGTATATAATTCTAATAATCAACTGAATGTGTAACTTATAAATTTAATAATTTAATTTTAAGATAAGTAGTACATTAAAGTTAGGTATGATAATTATAAACAATTAAGTAAAACAGCTAAAAATGCAAAATAAAAGATTCACTTTTGTTGTTATTCATTTGAGTCAGATGACACACCACAGTTATAAATAAAGATGTTATCGAAAAACATAAATAGAACGATTGAAAATCTGTATTATGAGAATGCCACATTACATCTACTGTCTTAGTCTAACTACCAGGAATCTGACCGAGAAACATGCAAAAACAATGCTTACGCAAACTAAGTAAAATTAATTTTAATTTTGATTTTTGAATAAAAGTATTTACTATGAAATTTATAGAGAACAATATTTTTGAGGGAATTTCATAGTTTTTTTTTTGAATTATGAACTATTTTAAGTATTCAGTTATTTAAAAAACTAAAAACAAAAACGTTTTTTTGTTTTTTATACTGAGCTATATATTTAGAATAATACAAAAACCCTGAGGTTCCCTTCAAAATATTTGTCTCTATAAATTTCATAAGTACCTTTACTCTAAAATCAAAATTAGGCTGGTTTTATTTAGTCTGCGTAAGCAATAAGCACTGTGTTTGCAAGTTACTTGGTATTTTGACTAAAACAGTAGTTGAGCGTGTGAGGTCATCTTAAGGAAGAATACCTAAATCCTATTAAAGCAAATTTTATGAAAACTAAATTTCGTAAGATATTTTGAATTACCAAAATTTAAACTATTAGTTTGTGTAATACATAAATCTGCACCTATCAAAATGCTAAACAATTGCTCTAAAGAAAAAAAATGAAATTTTCATTTTCAAAGTATTTATTACATTAATCAAATAACGTATTTAGAAAGCATTCTTAGATCAGCCCTCCCCCAAGTACATTTTGCATTGAAATTCAGTCCCTAGCAATAATGTATTAAATACAAGAGTGTGGTGAGACCGACTGTGTTGCAAAGTTCATCGTGTTAAACGTTAGGCAAACAAATAAAACAAAAAATTAATGTAGCAAAAATGATAGTGCTTAGATTAATGAGTAGAGTGAAAAGAGAAGATAGGATAAGAAATGAATACATAAGAGGTAACTTTTTGATAGTAGACAAAATAGGAGAAAATAAATTGAGATGGTTTTGGACATTTCATGAAGAGAGATAAATCAGAAGCAGTAAAAATTGTAATGAAAATAAACCTAGAAGGAAGGAAATGGAGAGGAAGACCGATTAGAGGTAGTTGATTGTGATTGAAAATGATAAGAGGGTGTATTCTAGGACAATGTGGGTCATGTGGACATTTAAGACAAGAGTGGCCGACTCCAAATAGTTGGGATGAATGCGAAAGAGAAGAAGAAGAATTCAATATTAATTAAAAAGATAATATAATAAAATATGATGTTGTGTTACCCTCTCATGGTTCAATTTCTTTAACAATATTATGTACCTAAATTAATGTGTTTTATATTAGACAACTAGTCATGTATGTTTTTCTTTAGTGCATGAAGATAATATTATTCTTTCATTATCATGGCCAAAATCAAAAGTGACTGTGAAGATATTAATGTATCAAAACCAACTTTATCAGTTGCCTTAACAATGATATCTATTCCATTATCAATGATTTTATGGATAAGCAATATTTTATTCAAAAAATTGTATGACGATAGTGTCAATGAACTAGATGGTAAACTTATTAACTTAAAAATATAATTGTTATTTAACATAGTATGTAATTATATTAAAATGGTAATGTAAATAATAATATGTTATGTTGAACATACCTTCCTCTTTTGGTTTTCTTTCATTGGGACCGTCCATAAACAAATTCTGCTTCACCTCTCCCTGTCTTTAGCTACTTTTCTCCAATTGGTTCTTGGTTTTACATCTCTATTCACATAATCTTTCCATTTTAAGGGTGGTCTATGTAATGGTCTTTTACCTATTGGGTCTTCCTTGATTACCTTTTATCATTATAGAATTTTTTTCACGTTATTCTACTTAACTTTATTTTCATTGTACTACATGGCTTTTGAAGCAGATTTTGAGTTCTTATGTTTTTTTCTCCGTTCTCCCATTTGTGGGTGATGGTACAGCCCTCATATATTGGCTTTAGTATTTTCCTTTTAAAAGTAACCAGCCTCAATTCTTCTGTTTTTTTTAATTCCATAATTTGAAACCATAAATGATGGTAGGGCGTATAAATATTATATCAATTTGGTCTTATGTTTTTAGAAATGTTTCTTGTTCTTAAAAGGGTTCTTGTTTTAAAATACCATTGAATTGCCATTTGAATTAATTTTTATTTTGATTTATCCATTTTTATTCATTGTTTTTTTTTCTAGAAGGTCTCATAAGTACTTAATTTGTGTATCTGTTAAAGATATTTCCTTCTACTTCTAGGCTCTTTCCATGGCGAATTATTCTATCCGTAAAAAGTACTAAATAGTTTGTAAAACATAAAATTAAAAATTAAAATTACAACATAGATATATTTATAAAAAAAAACGTATTATTTAGATTTACATTTAGTACATAATAAAATATAAATTGGTAAAATAAACAATAGTAAGCATTTAATAACATAAAATAGGTCTTTATTAAGTCCTGCGATTTCAAGTTCTAAGTCCGATGATTCAACCCATTTAATTGCTTCAGGGGACACTGAAAATATTATCCCATGTCCCCAACTCCATATTATCTCCTATAATAGCAATATCATCTGCATACGCAAGAAGGCCTAACATTGATTGACCTAGAACAAAGCCTTTCTATCACTTAATAAAAATAAATTAATAAATTATTATTATAAAATAATACTTTAACAAACTTGAAGAAATTAAACAATGCTTTTTAAGGATGATGGCATACAAATTAGATCAAATGGATGTCCCCCTAGATACCTTGACTGTATAATTTGGTTAAGAAACACTTTTTATCTAGAAGGTTATATAATGATATAACTTTTGTCCATAAATTAATAAACGGTAAACTATCCTGTCCAAACTTCCTAACGAAGATAAACTTTAAAATTCCATCTTTCAACAATCTTTTTTAGTACCACAATGCTCTACAAACATAATTAAACATAGTCCGGAGTGTCGCCATTAAGATGCTTATAACAATGTACCTAATTTTGATTTTTCTTTTGATCCACAACTTAAATTAAAGCATATAGTAATCAATACTAATTAACCTACATTAATTCATTGCATATTATTTATTTTTTCTATTTTTTTTTTTTTTACAATCTAATATTCAATATTTAGATTTACATTGTATAATCTTTTGTGTAACTGTAATTGTACTCTTCACCCCTTGGGCTGTTTAAACTTTATATAAATAATTAAATCACAAATAGTATGCATACATAATTACGGTAACAGGCGTGTTCCTGAGAAGGGGTGGCGATCGCCACTCCCCCCCCCCCATAGAATTGACCTGAAGATGCCCCTGAGCAATACTATTAACCAAGCTACACTCAGAATCGTTTTTTTACTAACAATGTTTAAATTATTAATTGATAATGATTTGGTCTACATACCTAATTTTTTTTATAGTATTATCATTACATATAAATTATATTATTTATAAAGGAACTGTGTTCCACTTATTAAATGTTGCACTTTGAAATATTTTAGAAGGGGTTCCACCTTTTCGATGGTTTATATCCATATTTATTCCATTATTTATTGCTGTATATGGTTATACTAAACGCAGCTTAAACTTAAGTGGAGCATTATTAGGTAAGAATTCCTTGCAAGTATTCTAAACAAATATAAATCCATGTAAATTAAGCTAACATAGTTTTTTTTTTATTTAGGTGTTTTTGTTGGTTTTGTATTGACATTGAGTAGTTATGGATTTCTGGCTTGTTTGTTAACATTTTTTGTTACATCATCTAAAGCTACAAAATTTCGTGCTAAAAATAAAAAACAATTAGAGGCTGACTTTAAAGAAGGTATATTTATAGTGTTGTTTATGATAATTAACATATTTTTAATTGATTATTTTTCAGGAGGACAGAGAAACTGGATACAAGTGTTATGCAATGGAGGTATGGCTACACAACTAGCACTCTTGTATATTTTGGATGTTGGGTGCGGAGAATTACCCATTGATTTTAACCGCTTTTATCGACCTTCTTGGTTGTCAATTGGCGTTCTAGGTAAAATTTTAGTTTTATTAACTTTTTATTGAATAATCAATGTATTTTTTATTTTTATTTTTACAGGCGCTTTTGCCAGTTGTAATGGTGATACATGGGCATCAGAATTAGCCACAGTCATAGATAGTGGTTTGCCTATATTAATAACAACTGGTAAAACAGTTCCTAAAGGTAATCCTTTAATTTTCCAACTTATGAAATTTATTAGTTACTTATATGTTATAACTGAGGTTATGACAGTCTGGCCAACTGGCCAAGAAAAGACTGGCCAACTATACGGATTTGACTCTATATGTGGCTATAAGAATTGGTTTTTTGGAATTTTTGTTTTCTCATCAAAACTTTGGTTTTACCCGTTTTATTTGTAAAATACCCATTCCAAATAAAAATAAACCATGCCAGAGAATTTATTGCAAAATTCTCTTACGGAATAAGGGGTCACTCGAATTTTTCCAAAAATAATCATTATCACCACTATTTTTGGCTTATCATGTCCAAAATCGTAATTTTTGTGTGACATATGAATTTGTATGTACATTTGTCAGGGATTTCAATGGAATAGATTATTTTTTATTTAAGTGTTAATTTAACGATCTTATCCGTAAAATACGACTCATTTGACTGTAAAAACACTAAAAAAATGCATAAATTCAGTTGTTTTTATTGAATTGTTTTATAATTAATTATTATCAGATAATAAAGAAATAATATTTAAAGTAAATGTTCAATCTATGTCCAGTCTTTTATGATACACCTGTATAATCAGAAGTTATGAATTAAATAATCGCATGTTGGTAGTAATATATATGACATTAATTGTTCAGGTACAAATGGTGGTGTATCAGTCATTGGATTGATTTTCAGTTTATTAGGTGGCATTACTATTGGATTAGCCAACTATGTGATGCTTGTTTACACAATAGATGCAGACATGTTAGCTGCAAGTTCTGTGCAATGGCCAATAATAGTAGCCGGTGGTTTTGCTGGAATTGTTGGCAGTATAATAGATTCTATATTAGGTGCCACCTTACAATACAGTGGTAATTATATTTATATGTATTTTTTTATTTATTCAAAATATTTTAACATTTTATCTTATAGTTTCTAATATATTTGATTGAAAATCAAAGACTTGCTTAAAACAAAGGAAAACTCAGCTTTTATATTTTTATTTTGATAATAAATTACAATATTACATTAAACATTATAAAAATAAACATTCAATCATTAATCATGTTTTAGATTTTAATATAGTAACAGTTAATTGTTTTGTAAGTCTAGTCTTAGTGTTCTTTTCGGTAATAAAGGGTTTTGCAATTACAGCCCTTACATAAATATTACCTTTGTGAAGCTGCCGTCGTGCAGTTTTTGTCGAAACAGTATTACTTAAGTAAGCGTTAAGTTCTGCTGTAATTTTAGCCGCTGTAGTTTTATGTTGTCTTGTCACAAATCATTTAATTTCCGTTGGTCCCTGTTAGTCAACTTTAGATTTCACCTATGATGTTTTTCCATATTTTGTGTATACTGTTATTACTGTGGATACATTGACACGTTCAACAGTTTAGATGTTCCCGTAAAGGTACGGTTTCCAAGGCGCGACCGGTCGCCGCTCGACAGTTAATATGTAATTCCTATAGACTGGTTTCTAACGCGCGACTGGACTTTATCATCGCGACCAGTGACACTACCGATTCGAGAGCAGTCAGGTTGCGCGACCGTCGATTTATTTTATTCATAAACTAAATTTTGTTTCATTTCGTATTATATGTCTACTTATTAAAATTTCAATGTATCCATCTTTTCTATTTAGAAAAATGTCATCAAATTTTTCTCTCTTTTTATATCGTACATTAAATAATAATTTATCGTCCTCTTGATTTTCCTCAAGAAGTAACATTATTTTATTATTATTAATAAATATTGTATAAATATTGTATTCATACTCTTAAATAGTAAATATAAAATTTAACTTGAAAACAATAACCCTCACTACACGAAATCTACAATAATACTGAATACAGATAGAGAATTTGACGTTACCAAAGACGGGTCTTAGCGACCGGTCGCGCCTTGGAAACCGTACTGTAATAGATGCTCCCGCTAATCGAGCATCCACGATTTGCCCTCTTTGGAAGTCCCAGAGGTCAAACATTTGATTCGTTCGTAGTATTACCTGCGTAATACACTAACATATAATTAATAACAACTATACTCTAATATTATACTAATATCACGCCTTATTATCAAAAATAATACAGTGTAGCCAACATGCAACAATATGTAATTATGTTGCATGGTGTTCATATTATTTTATCTACCCCCTCTAGCTATTATATGTATACTCTGTTCGTCGTAAGAGTTCAACTGGGCGACACCCAAAGTTCATTCGTTATTGCCATTCTCACCACTATTCCAATGTGAACACTTCGTGTCATAGGCCATCGTCATAGAAACGGCCACGTGATTCAGATATTGGTAACCGCGTGGTGGGGGATGCGCAGATAAGTTATGGTCTTATGGCAAACGGAGTATACGTTTAATTTTAAATTGAATTCAACTGATTTGTAAAGATAGTATAAAATATAAATATTATAATTTAGTATATGAGCAACTACCCACAAGTTTTTCATTATAAATCATAATTTTGTTATTAATAAATTGTTTACCATTTCAAAAAAAGGTATTATTAATTATTATAATAAAGAATATTTAATTTGGATGCTGGATCCAATCTAAATCTGTACATATTCAATTTGTTTTGTTTGCACTCAGGTTTTAATCGTAAAACCGGAGTAATTGTAGAACAACCCGGAAAGGACGTTGTGCACATTTCTGGAAGAAGAATACTGGATAATCATAGTGTCAACTTAATATCAAGTGTGATTATGGGGATTTTGACTCCAAAAATTGCATATTTAGTGTGGCCTTAAAATGTATACCAAACTTTTAGCTAATGTGACTATTTATTTTATTCTAATAGGCAGGTATAAAAATGTATTTGATTTTAATTTTTCTTGTAAAAATTAAATTTAGATTGACAAATATTTTTGTGTATATGTTAAATTATTGTTCTTTTAAACTTTAAAATGTATATTTATTTGGTATAATTTATAATTATTTATTTTATTATTACCATTTGTTTAGTTTTAATTAATACAAGACACGGTTAAGGTTAACACATACATATCAAATACTTAAATAAGATTGTTACTTAATTATTAAAATATATTTATACAATATTAATTGTTTTGTTTATTTCCGTAGCAGGAGTATATTTTGCCATCAATTGCAAATATTGTAATCAGCGTTTATCAGAATTTGGGATACCAAAAGTTGTGTATATCAAATAAACATCTAAAAGATCCAAAATTAATTATAATATATGACAAGCAGTTTTGACAGGGACTCGGGTATAATAAAATACTATAGATTCTACAGTCAAACATTGTATTTGGTGTATATTTATACAGTGTGATCAATCCTTGATAATATCAAGGACTCATTATCTCAGAGAGTATTATTTTATTTTTAGAACATTTAAAAAACAAGCAGTTCTAAAATGTTATATAATCATTATTTTTGTGGGTAAAACCATTACCAACTTTTGATTTTCAAATAACAACCTAAATTAAAAATTCCTTAAATAGATGACATTTCATTTAAATATATTTGATGTAGAAATTTGTTATTTCCATTAAACCTTTGACAAGATATTTAGCTTTTAAGTTAGGTATCCATTTTATTGCTAGAGAGAGTAGTAGACCAAACGAAATCCATCCATCATCCAAACGATGTTTACTTCACCGCTACACAAATAATACTCCAGGTTCACTATTTTCCTCCTATGCAAACATTAAAGTGTAATATATCATTAACAGGTTAATGATAATACAAAATGTTAACACCAAAATTATTCAAACTGAAACTGAAATATTTATGAAATTTTTTATGAGTGTTTTATTGAAAATTGATTATCCTGTATTGTATATAGCGGCCTGGCTGCTTGGGCCATACGAGTATAATTTTTATATGAATTATAAATGCAGACTATATATATATATAAAAAAAAAACATTATTTTGAATCGAAAATTTAAACACTAAACCATGAACATTATGCAAAATGGAATCAAAATCAAAATATAATTCTTAATAATATTAATATTTTATCTGTTATGAAATTTAATAATAATAGTAAATAAAATTCTTGATGTAAATAATTCCATCTCTTATTTGATATAGTTTATTTGAGTTTAGGAAAATAAAAGAATTAACAAAAGAAACCAAGGAAAAAAATTACCTATATTAAAACATTTAAAAATGTTAATATTTTTATGGCATAATTTTAGTTTAGCTCTTGATTTTGATTTTTCAAAATGTGTTTTTGCGTGTATATTAAGAATATAAAAAAAAGTCTGACAGACTTCGAAGTTATTGGGGAAAAATTCAAAAAGGTTCGTGTTTTCTTTTCCGCGTATTTTTTAGTTAGAATTAATATTTTTTAATTTTTTTTTCCAAACATTATGTTTTTTAATTTTTAATCCGTTGATATAAACAAAACTTGCCTATCATATCTACTTTTATAGTTTTTATACATACACCTTGAAAAATAGTACCGTTGGAATTTTTCCAAAATATTTCAAATTGTTTTTAATATTTTGATAATAAATTTTTTTTTTTACTGAAGTCAAAATAAGTCTATAGTTGGCTTAATTGTATAGTTACAAACGTTCAAATGCGCTGTGTTTCGATGGACTCACTCTACAAAATTTTAATGGAAAATAACTCGAGACTGTCAAGAGTAACCACATCGGGTCTTTTATTCCATGTTTTTCATTCCTTACTCCCGACGTGGTTTTGCACAACAAATTGAGAGTTACGATATTATTATTTACAGTCACCTCTTTCGGATTATAATTAGATAAAACCATTTTATTTACACTTTATTAAGTGTATATGAATCCCGGACATACATACGTAATAAAATAATAAAGTAAATATTAAATGATTAATAAGTACTCGTAAATAAATATATAAAAAATAAATAAAAGAATGCGTCGACTGGAGTATTATGATATGTGTTATTGTATGTGCTCATATGTTCCCGATTTCATGGTTATTAATTTTTGCACGCGATGTTTTCTACCAGAAATATTGTATTATTCAAAAAATGCCAAAGGGACCTTTTTTTGTTCCTTAAAATATCTAGCCACTGACGTCTGACAATGAGTTACCTTTTGATACCCAATGTAGTTTTGTTAATTGTTTTGAAAATAAATTAAAGGCATACACAATTATCATTAAATCTTATTGTATAATGCAAGGTAACCACCTATTAGTGTCAAAAATACGGAATACATTTTTTTTTGACAATATTAAGTTTGATGTATAAGCATACTAAGGCATAGCCCCCTTAATATTAAAAATATATATATAAATTGAATACAAAAACTCTTGGTATACAAACTGAGGTAGGCTTGGAAAACAATTCTAATGAATGTATATTTAAGTTATTAAAAATAAAATAATTATAAAAGTCTCACTTGTATTATAATAGTACGATATTTGTAGAATATTTACAAACTTAAAAATTCTTTTGTTAAGCCAACAAGATAAAATTTAGGAGAAAATGATTACAATTGTATTTAAAAAAGGGGTCTTACTTTTATAGTATTATATTATTGGTTTTTTTTTATATATTTATAAATAAACTAATTTGATTTAAGATAATATAATAAAAACAACAAGTTGATATTTTTAGTAACTTAAATTAAATAGTTAAAGGGTAATAATCATTACTATTTTAAGTAAGTTTTTATCTAGCTTTATTTTTTCAATGAAATCTGAACAGTTTTTTTCAAAGTTCAAATTTATTTGAAGTTCTGACTTGATAAGTTTTATTTTGCACCGCTTCCTTTCTTTTGATCACTTTTGATTCATGAAACTAAAAGAAAAATATTTTTTAAATTTTCTTCAGTACCTACAACTTGAAAATATTTTTGTCCACTTAGAATCCACATTTTGCTATTTACTTTAAATATTTTTTGAAATAGATTTTATTGTGCAATACTCACTAAAAAAGCAATCTAAAAAAATATTTTCTAATTCTATAATAAATATTTGCATAGCTTGAATAGAGCACACTAGATGGTGTAAATGGTCTTGCCAAAAATGAGAAGGTTTGAGATAATCTAATAATAATAGTGATAATGTTCATGATCGTGGGTTCGAGTATACCTGTGTTCTTGGATCGAGCTTCAGTTATCACAGGGTCACTCGGTATCCAGTGTACACTGAGATACATAATAAAATGATATATTATTATCTATCTTAGTGCCCGTATATCTTTAATCATGGTCTGACCTTATCAGCTCTTATACCCGTGGTTTGTAAGATCACATTCATGTCTCATGTGTTTACCGCATTTTGTTTTCTCCTGTTTGTATTAAACTACTGTCTGACATTCGTGTTTTCTCTTCTATACTCTGTGATTCGATTACTGCCAATGCTGTCACAAAGGCTGATAATCGAATCAGAATATTATGAGCTTCGTGTTTATGACTTATGTACCTACCAACATAAGAATGTTTACCTATTTTGGGTAATTGATATTTGAATTTAGTAGGCGTTTAATAAGTAAGTGAACATTTTTATATTCAAAAATAAGCTATTACACATTTTTAGAAATTCTAGAAATTATGTAAAAAATATGCCAAATTATCGAAATGCATATATTTCTATGTGTCCCATCAAACCATTGTCCCACTATTGGATTTTCGATTTTTCTTCTCTGTAGTACAACCACAGAGAATTTTGAGGTTTTCAGTTTGATTCTTTTGAATTATATTCCGTGTATAATTAGGATTGGCCACGATTATTTTTAAAATGTATGATTTCAATTAAAATAAATGTTTTCTTATGTATACTTGTTGCTATATTGGTATGCTTAATGTTGGCATTTACTTGGTGTTTTAACTCTTTCCCCTACCAAATATTGATCATATAGATAATCTAGATTATAATTATTTTATTAAATTACATTTTCATAGTAATATACCTAATTTAAATTTTGTATTCATCTAAAATTTAACCTAATTTAATATAATATTTCAGAATATCATATTTACTTTAAGTACTTATTCAAACATTAGAGCATATAACCTAAATTCTGAATAGTGGGTTCTTACTATCTATGTAGGTACCAAAAGGTTTATGGTATCTAATATTATTATTAGCGTATGGCAAGTAATAAAACTGTATCCAATAATTATGTGTGGTTGGGAAATATCCTGTTGGTGAAACCTATGTCCAATTTTTGTCTTTAAGGACGTTCTTAAAATGCCCCTTAAAATAGTTGGTTAATGCTAACTGTAAATAAATCAATAGAATTTTACCAGTGTACAACATATTGAACATCCAGTTAACAATAATGGACATTATAAGAAAACAGCAATTAGTATCATACAAAAATGTAATATTTATAAATAAAAATGTATTAATCTTCATTAATTTTATTATATTTTCAGGTTAAAACCATTCTAGATTTGTTTACAACTTAAGGTACAATAACAATATTACTTCAGTAAGTAATCATTTTATAAAATATAGTATAGAAACCTAAAATATGACATGAAAAAGTGTTAAACAAATTTTAAACAATTTAGAATTGCTCATTAATAAGAGTACCAAAAAATGAACTTTAAACAAAAGAAAACAAAAGAGTCTATTAAAATTATTGAAAATTGCAGTTCTAATGAGAATGAAATTAAAAAAAAAAAACGTAAAAGAACTTTGCATGCAGATACCCCATTGGGGATTTGTTCTGATATAAATAACACACATTTTGAGATAAATTCAACAAAAAAAAATAAAAAAAGGAAACTGAACATAGATAATTTAGGAATGATTCCAGATAAGAGCACAGAAGAAATTGCCATTAAAAAGGAAACAGTTGGATTTATTAAAAAAGTTGAAAATTGTAGTTTTAAAGCAAATGAAATTAAAAAAAAAAAGGGTAAAAGAACTGCCTTTCCAGATTCATTATTTGAAAATAATTCTGTAAAAAACAATACAAGGTTTGAAGTAATGATACCAACAAAAAAGTCTAAATTTAAAACAAACATAGATAATGTAGAAATCAACATCAATAATAGCACAGAAGAAATGACTATTAATCAAGACACAGAAGAATCTATTATAAATAATGAAAATTATAGTTCTAATGAAAATAAAAAAAAACATAAGATACCTGTTCCTACAGGTGCATCATTGGAAAATAATTCTGATATAAATTATAGAAGTTTAGAAGTAACTCCCACCAAAAAAAAGAAAAGAAGTAAAATTAATTTAGATACTTCAGATAACAGGATAGAAGATACAACTAGATTTCAACAAGAGACAGAAGAACTTATTCAAAATGTTGAAAATTGTAGTTTTAAAGCAAATAAAATTAAAAAAAAAAAGGGTAAAAGAACTGCCTTTCCAGATTCATTTTTTGAAAATAATTCTGTAAAAAGCAATACAAGGTTTGAAGTAATGATACCAAAAAAAAAGTCTAAATATAAAACAAATGCAGATAATGTAGAAATCAACATCAATAATAGCACAGAAGAAATGACAAATAATCAAGAAACCGAAGAGTCTATTATAAATATTGAAAATCATAGTTCTAAAGAAAATAAAAAAAAACATATGACACTTGTCCCTACTGGTGCATTATTGGAAAATAATTCTGATATAAATTATAGAAGTTTAGAAGTAACACCCACCAAAAAAAAGAAAAGAAGGAAAATTAATTTGGATAGTTCAGATATTAAAATCGATAAAAGGATAGAAGAAACAACTAGATTTCAACAAGAGACAGAAGAACTTATTCAAAATGTTGAAAATTGTACATTTAAAGCAAATGAAATTAAAAAAAAAAAGGGTAAAAAAACTGCCTTTCCAGATTCATTATTTGAAAATAATTCTGAAAAAAACAATGCAAGGTTTGAGGTAATGACACCAAAAAAAAAGTCAAAATATAAAACAAATGCAGATAATGTAGAAATCAATATCAATAATAGCACAGAAGAAATGACTATTAATCAAGACACAGAAGAATCTATTATTAATAATGAAAATAAAAAAAAACATAAGACACCTGTTCCTACAGGTGCAATAATGGAAAATAATTCTGATATAAATTACAGAAGTTTAGAAGTAACCCCCACCAAAAAAAAGAAAAGAAGGAAAATTAATTTGGATAGTACAGATATTAAAATCGATAAAAGGATAGAAGAAACAACTAGACTTCAACAAGAGACAGAAGAACTTATTCAAAATGTTGAAAATTGTACATTTAAAGCAAATGAAATTACAAAAAATGAGGGTAAAATAACTGATTGTCCAGATATACCATTTGAAAATAATTCTGTAAAA
This sequence comes from Cinara cedri, assembly GCA_902439185.1. Taxonomy (NCBI): domain Eukaryota; kingdom Metazoa; phylum Arthropoda; class Insecta; order Hemiptera; family Aphididae; genus Cinara; species Cinara cedri. The sequence continues at coordinate 504,363 of CABPRJ010000957.1, read as the reverse complement.
AGCAATGCAAGGTTTGAGGTAATGACACCAAAAAAAAAGTCTAAATATAAAACAAATGCAGATAATGTAGAAATCAACATCAATGATAGCACAGAAGAAATGACAAATAATCAAGACACCGAAGAATCTATTATTAATATTGAAAATCATAGTTCTAAAGAAAATAAAAAAAAACATATGACACCTGTTCCTACCGGTGCATCATTGAAAAATAATTGTGATATAAATTATAGAAGTTTAGAAGAATCCTCTACCAAAAAAAATAAAATTAATTTGGATAATTTAGAAATCAACATCGATAAAAGCATAGATGAAATAACAAAATTTCAACAAGAGACAGAAGAATTTGTTAAAAATGTTGAAAATTGTAGTTTGAAAGCAAATGAAATTACAAAAAATAATGGTAAAAGAACTGAATCTCCAGATTCATTATTTGAAAATAATTCTGAAAAAAACAATACAAGGTTTGAGGTAATGACACCAAAAAAAAATTCTAAATATAAAACAAATATAGATAATTCAGAAGTCAACATCAATATTAGCACAGAAGAAATGTTTATTAATCAAGACACAGAAGATTCTATTGTAAATATTGAAAATCATAGTTCTAATGAGAATGAAATTAAAAATAATAAACATAAGAGGACCGTCCTTACAAGTGAATCATTGAAAAATAATTCTGAAAAAAGTAATACAAGTTTTAAAAAAAAATGTATATCAAATAATACAAATTCTAATAATTTGTCTAATAGGAAGATTAGAAAGTTAAATAATAACATTACTACTTCTGATAGTCCTATATGCCAATTAGATAGTGATCTGAGTGATATACTAAATTGTATTGAAATGTTAGAATCGAATGAAGAAGTTAATTCGTCGGATACTACTGAAATGAAATTTAATTATAATTATTATCACTTAATTGACTTTCTTACTTCATCTGATCCTTCATTAGAAGCACGTTCAGATTCTGCATTTATACTATCAGATTTATCTAACCAAATTCGGAAATGTATTAATCAGCATTACAAAGTAGTAAAAAAATGGGAAATTGAACTATTAAGATTTATTGGACAAAAAATATTGACAAAAATTTTAGCAAAATATAATAGTGCTGAGGTATTATATTATTGTATCTAATATTGTAGAATATAACAATATAATTTATCATTTGTATATATTATGTTTAGAATATTATGGATTTATGTATTCAAGTGGCAAATACAAATCCACTACATTATGTAGAAACTAAATTATCAAGACAACCAAAAAAGGAAGAACTAGATAAAATTAGAAAACAATTCCCATTATTAAAGTTAGGTGTATTCAATAAAGATGAAGATAATATTATTCGAGAGTATTGGTCTAAATTTCAACAGGTAAATGTTTTTTATTTGTTTGTTTATGTGATAGCGTTAATATGGTTTGAAATGAAATCGTTTTGAAACTAAAACTTATTTTTGTCATCTAAATACCAAACCAGTTAAAAAAAAAAAATAATATAATTTTAAAATTAAAATACTCACATTAAATATAGACTTATTAACTAATGATTTTAAAAAATCAAAAAAGGTGTTTAAAACAGTTTGTAAAATAAACATATAAATTTGTTTTTTAAATTTTATCAGTTTATGTTTATGCATTGCATACTTAGATCTATGGGCTCAAATACATATAGTTGCATGGTCAATTATTATTATGCATTGATGTCACATCTCAATTTCTCATTTTAATATTACATTATATACTTACTTTAAAATTAAATATTAAATTATAAATAAGATTTTATTATTACTAGATAACATTTTATATGAAATCTGTTAACAAAATATTCCCTCAATTGGTTATATTGGTACCTATATAAACAGACAATAGATATTGAGCTAAACTGTATTAATAAATTCAAACCATTTTAAGACAATCATAAACATTTCAATAATACCTTTATAAATATACCTGTGATTCTTTTATCCTTGAACACTCATTAGTTCTAAAAGTATTGACTATGTATGAATGTACGAATGTATTTTTTTTTTTTGGAAAATTAAGAAACAAATATTTCCAAAATGTTACATTATCATTTTTTTTTCTCCCTTATTTTAGGGGGTGAAACCTAACTTAGGACTACCTACTTATGACAAAAGAACACCGATTATAATTAAAAATGATTTAATGCAAATTGTTCATCGTACTATATTTTTATATTTATTTTACAAAATGTATATTAAATTAAATTGGTTTTCTAGGAATACAATATTTCAGATGTTAAACCATTCTTATTAAATGGTTTGAAAATGGCTTCTTTATCTTCTCATGAAAAATTCAATTTTTTTCGTTATATATCAGCTGGACTTCCTAATCGGTTATTATATTCAGTATATAATAGGTTCAATGTACTGTTCGATGAAAAAGTAGATCGTTTAAGGTAAATATAGTAGTTGTTGTATATTTATTATCAAAAGTTTATAATTTCAGTGCTTAACTAAAGAACCTACGAGTCAGTTTTTTTTTTTATACTTATTATTTGTCACATTTTTTATAAAATATCGAATTTGATTACTTTTTTCATTATACATATACATACATTTTAAATTTTTAAAGGAAAAGTTATAAAATATTACTATAGGTAGTATTTTTAAATTTAATTCCATTAAATTATTTTTTAAATCATTATCTTTTTTTATTTATTTCTATTTTCACACTAACTACCTTAATGAGTGCTATTACGATATACTTACACATCATTGATCATGAATTTAATAATACATTTTTGTTGATATGAGATACAATTATCTATTCAGATAGCTAAGGTAACAATAAATATACAGAGAATATACATATACCATCAATTTTATTTAATATTGTATGTGTTATACTCTTATACTTATAATAATAACTAATTTTTATATAGTTTTTTAAAATTTATTGTAAGTACTCAATTTGCTCCTTATATTTAGTCATAGTAAATGGTTGAAATAAAATATTGTTAAATTATTTCAAATATTAGTTCTTATTATTTACTATCTATTTTAAATTCTGAGTGTAGCAAAAAATATATTGATTCTAAAAAGATGTTCATTATTTTTTTTTATGTGCACATTTTTTGAAAGTGTACTCTGGTGTATATGACCATTTTTGTGAGCAAATTTTCTTGAGGTGGTACTTTAGGGGGGTAATTTTTTAATTTTTTCAGGATTTTTACCAATAAAAGGGAAAAAACGGGAAAATAGGTATAATATTAAATATTATTAAAGAAAATATATAATACCTATGTAATTATTTTACCATATTGTTGACAAAATAATACTATTAACTAGCAGCAATAGTTTATCACTGCTTATTGGTATACATTAAATAGTCCTCTATTATTTTCTTAACTTTACACTTACAATAGTAGCCCATTCATATGGGAAGTTTGTCTGTCATTTTCGATACTGATATTGGAGCCAAACAATTTAACAAACCCACACATACTAAACCAATATATTTTCTACATGTACATACTTAGGATCAAAAAAGTAATCTAATCTTTAAAAAAATTATTTTGATATTTTTCAAATTTTGCTCTATATAATTTTTTTAATTTCATATATACATTTTCTATTTATAATAATTGTTAATGTTTTTTATTTAAAGTTTTTCAGAAGAAGAAGACAAAATAATACAGAGAGTTGTTGATTTTGATGCAATTAAAAATAATTTTTCAGTCTTAAGTTTACTTTTAAATAGAACTAGGCTACAACTTTATAGAAGAGTGAATACTTTAAAAATGCAACCTTTACGTCAATGTGAGCTAAGTTATACTTTTTAGTCCTTTTTATAGCATTCTAAATAAATATTATTTCAATTATTGTTGTCTTTATATTTATTAGATCGCATATATTGGAATATTACTCAACACCAAGAATTATTCACAAACATCTTAATAGAAACAGAGACTGAAAATTGGAAAGACTTAAAAAATATGACTATAAAAAAAAATACATGGATTGCTATTACAGAACGTTGTAGTAAAAATATTAATAATTATGAAAAAAATAGAACCCAATGGAAATTTTTATCGACTATGTTGTTTTGTGAAAAACCAATAGTATACTCGACCTTAAAATCTACAATATTTCAATAGTAAGTAAAAATTTTGTTTTAAAACACTTGGCCATTTATATAATATTCTGCTAAATTTTAATTATTATATAATGGGTTGGGTGTTAACTTTTAAAATTCAAATGGGAACCAATATTGAAAATACCATAAATAAATTTTGGTGTTGAAATTTTTGATTTCCGTCAACCCGTTGATGAGATATTCAACTTCTTAGTTTAGATAGGAGGAAAGTGATTGCTTGTGTAGTGGCATGGCAAGGCGCGTGGCGTTTGAATATTATAATTTTGATTATGATAACATGAAATGTTTTTTAAACAAAAAAGGTATTCGAAAAAATATTGTTAAGGGAACGGCATTTCTAAAATCTTTCATCTGGGGTCTGTAATCTACAAAAGGCAAAGCACCGGTGGTCTATGGTATGTCTTCGACAAAATGGCCGCCATTCGTTATCTAAGAAGTGACTGTTTACAAATTAAACTGATATGGTAAGTGATAAGATATTATTTTGGAGGGCTGTAATTTAGTTTTACTGTTTAATGTACTTAATATTTAGATATAATATCATTTCTTATCAATACTATAAAACATAAAAATTCACCTCTTAGATGAAGATGGCAGCAATTTTATTGGCGACAATAATAGTACCTAAGTCAGTCATCTAAAAAAAATTGATACATAGATATTTTTTCATGGCTCCAAATGTAATTATTAGGTCGCGAAAGTCGCGTTATACTAGCGCCCCTTATACGATACCCTCAATTTTCAAAATATCCTAATATTTAGCATATTTATAATATAATATATCCGTGGTTATAAAACAAACATTTATTACCAAGTTCACCACATAATTAATCATATTATTAATAATATTATAATTGATATAATTTGAGTATTTACGGCTATTTTACATTAAATTATAAAATTATTTATATTCATTTTAATTAATCTGATATTGTTAATACATGTTCAAGTGGTGAAGGAGTAAATAAGTATATGGTATCAAATGTTTTTATTATTTTTTATTTACATTAAAATATTATAAACACATGTTGAAGGTTAAATAGCAAAAAAAAAAAAAAACATGATACATGTATACCACAGATATCTGTGCTGTATACTAAAACAAACTCTGTACCTCAGAACCAGATGAATGCAAATCCAAAAATTATTATTTAGATTATTACATTTTTTTGCTTGCAATATGTATTTTCTACCGAGTCATAATTACGGAAGTCTTATAAAAATACTTCTATAATTTTACCAGGGTTATACGAGTGTAAGTTCTGATATACGGCAGGAAACATATTCATTTTTTTAGTTTTATTCTAAAAATATATTTACAATTGAGTTAAGAATAATACTGTTTCTTTAGATATATTTGAAAAAATTGTATAAGACAACATAGTTATGCTAGAAGTAATGAAAATTAAAAATTACATTAGGGTATAATAGTTATCTGTATTAATTTTTCAAATAAATTAAAGCCAATGAATAATATTTGTATTTATTTAGTTATTTCTTATTGTTAATACTAATTTACTACGGTAGTATTATGGTATAAGAGTTCTATAATGACTGTAGAGAGCGCTAGTATGATGTGACTTTTAGTCAGATTTGATTAGAAAATTTGTCATGATTCAATATGAGCGGTCTTGCAACCATAGTATCTATATCCATAGATAATATATAATGGATAGGCTATGTATATACAATCAATAATACATCATATCTTCTATCCTACTTTCCTTTCCTTAAGTTAACTTATTCCAGATTTTCTCCTATTGAAGTTTCATAATCTGCTAACATCATGGACCCATGGTACCTCTTCTTATCTGTTGTCTTCACTCACATCTGAAATAAGATAATTCGCCCAAGTCTTGTTAAAAATTACATATAATCTTTGTATGTTAATTTTTTTTATGGGTATTAAACCTCCAATTGTTTGTATAGCCATATTATATTTTAGTCCTCAATTACCATTCTATAATTTAAAATTTTGAGATATCAAACCAAAAATTACTGTTTTATTAGTTGTTTCTTTTAATTTTGTTTATATTACATTTTTAATAATTTTATAATTTATATTATTTGTTTGTTTGTTTTAGCTTACTTAAATTAAATCCTGAAAATTGGTCAGATATAGATTGGGTAAAAATAACTAATACATTTTACCCAGGCGCATGTAGTAAAGTAATTGTTACATTGTATTATAGATTAGTTTTTGAAAAACTTCCTTGGGAAGAACGAACCAATGTTAGAGGTAACTTTATATTTAGTTTAATTTTTAATTTTGTTTGAAATATTACTAATATGAGTAGTAAAATATACAATTTTTTTTTTATTTATAGATTGTTTAAAATATTTATCAAATAATGCGGATGATTACATTAACAATGAAAATAATAATAAAGTATTTCCAAGGCTTACAGTTGAAGATCATAATGTATTAGTTAAGATTGAATAAAATCTTATCAATGTTTATATTATTTGTGGCTTATTAATTTTTCCAAATTAAAAACTAAAATAACTAATTTAATTGATATAATATATTGCATCAATGATGTGTTACACGAGAAGAGAATATTTAAAAATGTAGCACATCCATATTCCACCAAAATGATTTAAAAAAATACAAAAACCTTTTTCTCAATCTTTTTACTATTTACTGTCATAATCCTCTAAATGAATATTCATTGTTTTAGCAACCCGTAAATATATATTTTATCTACTTAACCAAAAATTTTTATATTTGGCAACCCTAAATAATTAATTAGCAACCTCCAGGTTGAGAAATACTGGTATACTACCAATGTTAGAAAAGTATTGATACTTTTATTTTGATATGAGTATTTATTGTATCTTACTCAGATATATATGTGCGGTACCATTTCTAAAAGGGAATGTTGTCTGGGTGGTACTTTTGAAATTTACTTTTTTGATTTTCCAAGTGGTTTTCATAATATCTGGGTAAAACTCAAGAAAAACGTGTAATTTACAAAAAAAAAATGCTTTTATTATTTGTCAGTTTTGTTATTTGTTGTAATTAAAAATATTCTTAGAGACCTTCTTAGATATTTGCCTTTTTTAAAGCAGGACAAATTTTTGAGATATTTATAGACATTTTAATTTTGAGAGTTTTGTATGTAATATTTATTTGGTAAGTACTCTGTAGTAAAATTGTTAAGACTTGAACAGAAATGCTTCAAAATTCAACAAGAGGTTCATTAAGAGTCTTACTTTGTGGTTAAAAAAAAAATTGAGTTTAATGTAATATTTTTTTTTTTTTTTAAGGGAATTTTTATATCAAATTTTGACAAAAAAATTATGTGAAACAAATTAAATTTTTTAATTATTTTTTTTTGAATATATGTATATTGCCTACTTAAGAATGATGGTGAAGTTAGTATTAATTGGACTAAGTTTTGAAATTATAGTTTTTTGAAGTTCTGATATGCGGATATTATATATTATGTTAAATAACTATATTGTCCTCAGAGCATGTTTATCATGATCTAATGGTTATTTATACCTATTATCATCCAAGGAGTTCCAAGTCCAAACCAGTCTGACAAAAAAAAATTATTTGTATTCTTTTTACTTTTACTTAAACAAGGTAAATCAATTGTAGCTTATTTTCTGAAAGGAAAGTTTATCTCCATGGTTTATTTATTTATTCGTATGGCTTAACAAATCATTTACAGCAAAATTATACAGTAAAAATAAAATATAAACATAAAGCATAATTTAATTAAATTTAGATTGAAAAGGTTAAGGTTTTATAAATATATAATATAATATAACAATATAACATAACAATGCGTAACAGTTTATAGGTGTACGTCCAGTTCCCTTATCCACTTTACTGCTTCAAATAAATAAATCTCCATGGTAATTTAGAGAAGACGTTTATTGATTTTTCAAGCGGTATTCATAAAATCTGGAAAAATTGGGAAAAAATGTCGGAAACACGGAAAATGTACATAATGTAGGTATTAGTAAAAAATATAGCCTTTTTTTTCTGTGTACAACTTTTTACTAGATATTTTGCTCCGATTTACAATGATAGCACTTTTTCTGAAAGAAAATCTGACTGGGAAGGTACTTGAAGTTGGTAATTTTTCGATTTTCTTAATTTTCGATAAATGAAAAAAAAAAACGGGAAAATCTGTACACTATTAAACAAATATTAAAGAAAATATATAATGCCTATTTAATTATTTTATCATAACATGACAAACGTATTATTGACAAAGCATTACTATAAACTGAACTCTGCTCAGAATCATTTTTAGTAAGCAATGGTTTATTGTTGCTTACAGATATACATTAAATTACCTATAATAATGGCTACATCCGTCTCCATTATCCTAGGATGTCTTTTTAAGACTGATTAAATTATCCCACCAGTGTTCTATAATAGACTCCAGCTAGTAGCTTATTTGGAGTAGATAGGTACCTATTACTCTAGTTCACTAGCTTTTATATACTAACTATACTAATGTACCAAGTTTTTAATAGGATCATTATAAAGCTCTATAAAGACACACAAGACATTTATTTTAGTTATAGTTAAATATTATTTTACCATTATATTCTGTGGTTTTACTTAGTCACCCCTTGATATTGAGGTAATAATTATTACTTTTTTAGAATATTTTATTACCTCAATACTTAAACTTTTATAATAATCTATGATTTCGAAGGTGTAGCAACGACAACTTGAGATGGGCACAACCGACTAGGTAGGAACTAGTATGGACTAGGTAGGTGTACTGTGTAACTAATTTGGTCAACTAACGAGAAAATTTATTCAACCTACGTTTAATGACCATTAAGTACTACTGTACTGTACGACTTAGAATGAACCTGTCTGTTTAGTCTATAAATGTTATCCACAGAGTACCAACCAAATAAAAATTACGTAAAAGACTGACAAAATTAAAAAGTCTATAAATAGCTCAAATGTTTTGAAAATGTGTATCATTTCTAGAAAAATCCTATATAAAGCCTATTCTGTCAAAATGTCAAGTCTATGAATATTTTAAACTGAATTGCAACAAAAAAAACAAAATTAAAAATAATGAAAATATTGTTTTTGTAAACTTTTTCATTCTTGATACAGTGTTTACAGATTTTCTTAATACTCAAAATACTAAAAAGGAAATCAAAAAACAACTTTCTTAATCACCAACAAGTTTAAAAATGAAACAAAAAAAACCTTTTGATGATTTTTATTGGAGCACAATATTATGTTTAGTAGAAAACTTCTGGGTTAGTCCCGATACATATATAATATGTATAAATAAATAAATATATAACTGAAATCCGCATCTGTAATGAACCATCTTTCGTTAGCAATGATTAATCATTGTGTTTAGATGTACATTAAATTCCTCTCTATATCTTTGACAAAATACAAATTAATAATTATAAAATAGTTAATAGTGTAATAAGGGTTAACACTGATATGAATTGGTTAGTTTATATTATGAATTTGTATTTATTGGTTAATTGGCAAATTTGTAGTAGTAAAAAAATGTTTTTTCCCAAGTGTTGGGTGCACAGGTTTTTGGAACTTTCGGATACTAACTGTGGGGAATAATGGATGTGTTTTTACGTTCCTCACTTTCATTATTTAAAAATAACTAATAATATATTTTGTTTGTGTATAATGTGTTTATTTGAAAGAGCATGAAGAATGTAAATGATGTAAACATACAAATAAAATTAGTTTTTACATAATGAAAAATGGCAGACAACATTGACAATTTGTCTGTTTAAAGTTTGTACAAAGTAATAGTAAATAAATATATAATTAATGATAAACACAATTTAATTATTTCACTTATTTTAAAAACAAAAGTCCACACAAAATCTATTTAAATATTCACGTTTAATGTTAGCACACAATATTTTTAAGATTTAAAATTATAATTCTTTTAATGTGAGTACAGAATTAACAATAGAATTAGTATTACAACTTTGTCACTATTTTGATTTTTATAAATTTAAAAACTTTTTAAAAAAATATTTCTAATTGATAAAAATGCCTACGTAATTACATTATTTAAGACAAATTAATATTGAAATCTAACTAATAAATTATCAACAGAAGTCAAAAAGTAATAATATAATTTATAATACTATACCAAATGGCAAAAATCAATATAATAAAATAAAATGATCACTTAAATTATAAGTATACACACACATAATAAAGAATCAAAATTTAAAATAAAAACATATTTACTTTATTAAAATAAATGTATTAATTATTTTTTGAATAGTCTTTGAAAAATACTACCTCTTGTTAGTCCTTTGGATGGACCTTTTTTAATTTCACTATTTGGACCTTTTGCTAAAGAATGAATTTTACTTAAAAATGATTTGTTTGGACCTTTGGCTTTCACTTTATTTTTTTCTAGCTTGTCACATTTGGATAAGTCTTTTTTGCTATAAATAAAATGTATAATTAAACTAAAGTGATTAATAATTAAATACACAATTTACCTTAATAAATCTTTATTTGGACCTTTCGCCAAACTAATTTTTGTACTAATAGGTAAGGTTTTTTGGCCGTCATAATTTATATTGCTAAAAAAAAAAAAAAAAATGAAAACTTATTATATTATTAGTATTCTAATAGAGAAACAATTTTATAAATTGTTTGCCTACTTATAAATAATAAATATAATATACTTTTTGATTGTAAAGACTAAAACTTAATAAACAGATAAAAAAAATTTAACTAATTTGTATACTTTAAGATATCTTCATATTGTATATAACAGTTATTACTTTATAAGTCATTAATTTTCTTTTATTTCTTAACATAAAATAACACAATTATAATTAAACACAATTTATTTTGTCTTTGTAGTCTCCTTACCAATGAGAATGTTCAATAACAGTTGCTGCATCTTTTATGTTGTTTTCATACATTATGGTATTGTTATGAGTTGGCACATTAGTAGAGTTTTCATTTTCAGGTTTACTATAACAAATAATTTTACCGTTATAATTATGCTATAACAATTAAGATAAAATTAAATTTTTTCTAAGTCTCATGTTAGCATCTGTTTGATATTTTTTTTTACAGACTTAAAACAAGGTAAAATCAAATAATTGATTCAACAAAAATTTAAAACCAAAAACTTGTGTATGTTCAATCTAGTCAATTGTTCAAAAAAGATAAAGATAAATAGTAATGGTCTGAAAGTGTAATTTCTATACTTATGTTTAATATTTGAAAACTCAAGTTTTATATGCTTATATCTATATATATCTGCCTCTTTATCTGTGCTACTGTATTTAATTATCAAATTGCTTTGTTCAGACCTAGACGAAGAGAAGCAAGTGGAAAATAGTAATATTTTCATTACTAGTTGTGACGAGACTGTAAATACCACAAATCCAATTGGTTTTTTTTAACCATAGTGGTACTGTTTTATGCATTTCATAGGATTTATAAAACTAAAACACACATGTAGCATTTTTTTCGCGCAATTAAAATAACTAGAGAGAAAAATGTATTTAAGGTATTAAAGTACATTTATAAAAAGATTATGTATGTCTTCAGATGATTTTATTCTCTATAGTATTAAAATTTGTTTTAAGTTAGTTTATAGGAATGATTAAAAATATAAATATACTAAAAAGATAAAATAATAATATATTCTGTTATTCAGAGTTTAAACAAAAGATTATTATTATTTACAATCTAAGAAATAAAATAAATGTATAAAGTTGAATACATTTTGTAGTAGATGATTAGAACTGTATAATTAACGACTTACATATTTTATAAATAAAATAGAAAATAAATTAAATGAATTTCGGATTTTGAAAAAAAACATAATACAACAAATAATCCGTTCTCTTCAAGATAACAGTAACTTTTTTTAAACACACATGATGAAATAATAACTCTTCCCCATAGTATAAAACAAACACAATTTGGAATAAATTATTAGATTTTTTTACCTACCTAAGACTATTACTGTTTCACTATCGAAAATCAATTTACCTACCTCTTCCAATTGCCATTCACAAATTGAAAACCCAAAGTGTAAACTTTTTTTTTGATTTCGTCTTTGTTTTTGAAATCATGTACCTACTATTTGGTAATTCTGAAATGTCTTATATAATTTTTGAAAATAAAGTATTTTCCGTTATGCACGTATTGTTTGTGCACATTTTAACAATATTCATAAGTTCAGAACAACAAATACATCACGATCATTAATTCGTTTTCCACATTTTTCACAAAACCAATTAGTTTACAATTAATTACAATAATTTAGAATTCCTATTGCAACTAAATTAACTACTGTCTCTGTTACTCTTTGGCGTCTCTTCACATTCAGAGTAATCATAGTTATTGAAATAGGTAACCAGACTAAACATTTTACAGAATTATAGAAATAATAGGGTATATAATATTCAATTTAATAATAAAATTCAAAATAATAAAAAAACAAAAATTATTTACTGTTTGTTACAATCGTAGTTCAGTGAATCAGTGCACACTGCATTAGGTAGGTACTGTAATAGTAGACATTATGTAGTTGTATGAATGTAGTATATTATTCATGGTTTATTCTAACTGCTAATAGTATAATATTACTTATTTAATTAATAAAAATAAACAACATCATTAACATTACATATAAATAGGTACAAATTGTATCTCAGTTGACAGTATGTAACCAGAGTGTCGAAGTATCTGAGTGTGTATTTTTTTATTTATAATCAAATTTGACTTAATGTTTGGTATTTGGTTGAATGTCGAATAACGGTTGGTTGTAAGCGTAAACAAGTTGATAATTATAATACTTGACATTTTCATACTTTTCCAAAACATAAAAAAATCAGCAATATAGCATCGAAAATAGGAAAATTGTTGTAAAAGAAACAATTTTAAACATAGTGCTGGATCAGTTATATATTCTAAACATTTTCTTTTGCTTGAGATAAATAAATCGGGTATTTTTTTTTTTCAAAAAAAAAAAAACATACCAAAATCTAAGTATATTGTAAGATTAAATTTCAGTAAGAATCATTACATATTTTAAAAAAACAATACTGAGAGGAGTTCGGTGGATAGTGTTGATTTGTTAACAATATATATTTCATATTATCGCAAAATAATAACATGTATTATACAGTTTCTTTAATAATAATTGTTTAATATTGTACCTATTTTCCCATTTAATGGGAAAACTCCTGAAAAAAAAAAAATAATAATCTCCTTAAAATACCTCCAGTCATATTTATTTTTTAGAAAATGTACTATAATTGTAAATCGGAGAAAAATCGCAAGTAGATAAGTTGTCCACTAGAAAAAAAGATAATAATATTATACTAGAGCTGCGTGATTATATCGATTATGTTTTACGAATTCAATATAATTGAATAAAACCAAATAAATAACAGAAAAATCAAAAAAACACCTGCATACTTAAGTAATCTAAAGTTTTAAATATGCTCAAATATCAATAACAAAAATTTAATCATATTAACCATAGTCTATAATGATACATTTGCCATGAATAAATAAATAAATTATTTGGCCATAAAACTTGTAATTAACAGGCCATGATGTACAAGATTGTACTCTAGATGTATGAGAACCCACCCACCCCTATTTGAAGATGTTGCTTGAGCAACACCTTGACTATAGGATAGCCGTCATTGTGCATAAAGATCTGAACTCTAGTTATCAGGTATATTATTTAAATAAATGAAATTTGTCAAATTTTGGATTTATGTTTTTTCAAAATCATAAAATATTATATTAAATCTGTAGTTAGAATATATGGATTTATCACAAACGAGATAATATTAATAATTTAAAAACTAATATGATGTTTTTAAACATCTGACTGGCCGGAGATGCCCAATACAATTCTCTGGGATTTTTTGCAAATTATTAAATTTATTCAATTATAGATTTAAATATTAATAAAATGATTAATTTTCAATTGGTCCAAAACAGGATAGTTTAGGGTGATCAAGAAAGAGCAGTATGTAAAATGTAGTTACACAAATTAATTGTAGAATATGATTGTAAGATTCAATTGTGTAAATCTGACCGCCATAGAGGTATTCAATATTATTTCAGGTCCAACACCCTAAAATAAATCTTTGATATATGGGACCTGTCAAAGAGTCTCATCAAAAGGATGAAGACATTACAGAAAAATTATCCCAATATATAATCATGATAATCAAGTACTTATTAATAATCACTTAAGGTGGTCAGTACAGATGTGCGAAGAAAATAATGATTTATTATTTTTTTTTTTTAATAGATGAATTTCTTTGTATTTTATATTGTAGTGCTAATATTTATGAATGGACTGATGAAAACAGAATAATAAAACAATATGAAACTGACAGACAAACAAGTAAAATGTAAACTTTGTTTACATACAGAAAGTAATTTCAATAATCCTTCCAACCACAACGTGAGGCTCAAGAAGTACATGCCAAAAAGGATTCATTTACAGTTTTAATGGCATGTTTGTATAATCTATATTAGCTATTAGTTGACCAATAACAATAATACTGAAAAAACTTTATAATGAAAAAGTTGTGGTTTTTAAACAACTAGGGTAACCCCGCAAATTATTTTGATGTTACATGCCAACATTTTTTTTTTCCGAGATTGCCATTTAATTATAAAAGATACACAGTGGATTTTGCTAAGTGTTACCATCAGTTAATGTGGGCAGCTGCCTAATATTGACATAATGGTGTGGTCCGAATTCTTATATATAATACAAATTTTTAAAATAGCTATTTTGTAAAAAATATTTAAACAATTTTAATGTAACATTCATATCCGGTAAATAATTTCATAGTTATTGCCATTTTATTAGGTGTGAAAACAATTAATATTTAATAAAATAACACGTTATGCGATAAGGAATTACAATCGCCACGGTAATTCTTTACCTTCTATTGAATATTAATCGTTTACACAACTATTTTTATTCTAGAAATTAAAACTGCTATAATTAAGAAACTAGGAATTAATCCAGCGATCCCCACTACGCGGCCCGCTAGTGAATAAAATTAACGTTGATTTTTATCTTGTTATTTTTATTTATTTTATCTTTCTATTTTAAACTTGTATTGAATTATCAGTTGGACAGATAAGCTGGTACCTACGATTATGAGTTTATTATTTTCCACCGCGTAGTCTTTTATGAACAGTTCATCCGTTATCGTTTATTGTCCGTCAGTATTTTATCACGTATTGTTGTTATAATATTTAATTATTCTGCGAGTAAACCGTTATTTTTAATTCTATATCATGGAAAAACGTAAAATCGAAGAACACAGAATATTTCAAGATAGTTGGGAGATTGAATTTGTATGTATTTCTGGTAAGAAACACGATGCTTTATGTTTAATTTGTCTTAAAACCATAAATATTCCAAAACGTTATAATATTAATCGTCATTATACAACTAATCATACTGAATTTTCTAAAAATTATTCACACCCATCTGAAATAATAGAAGAAAAACTAATTGAATTAAAAAAAAGTAATTTTTTCTGAAAAACAATCAATGTTACAGTTCACTAATAAAATGAACTTGCAACAAAAGCGTCGTATGAAGTAACATATATGTTAGCCAAACATATCAAACCATTATCGGATGCCAAACTAATAAAAAACTGTATGGAAACAGTTGTAAAAACTCTATTTGGTAATTTTTTCAATATTAAAGAAATACCTGACCAAATTTCAAATCTGCAGTTATCTGATGCTATCAAGTATTTGATTCAGTGATCAACGAATTAAAAGATTGTTGATTTTTTTCTTTAGCATTAAATTCATCAGTAGATATAAGCTCTACTTCTCAATTAATACTTTTAGTTAGATTTTGTTCAAAAAATAATATTATTAAAGAAGACTTTTTGAAAGTCGTACCAATAAAAAGACAAACTCGTGGCGTGGATTATTTTGAAACAATTTCTATATATTTAAAAAAAAAAAATAAAATAGATTGGCAAAATTTAATTTCCACATGTACGAATGGTTGTCCTTCAATAATTTTTATATTTTTAATTATTATCATTAAAAATATATGCAGCCCACAAATAATATTTAAAAATTATATTTGCCCTTTCTAAAATCCTAATGAGAACCGCTGTATTAATTGGATATGAATGTATGATACATTAAAATTTTTAAAATATTTTTTACAAAAGTGAATAAATAAAATTATTTTTTTCATGTTTAGGGGTTGAAAATCAAAATTGTATTTTTCTCCACATTAATGTCCTCCTCGAAGAAAAAACCGATTTAAAAGAAAAATTTAAAACATTTTTTTTATAATAACAGCACTAGAAAAATTCAAACACTGTGGGATACACTGCCTATGTAAATATTATAGTAAAATAAATACTAAATAATCTATTTTCTTTAATAATGTACCTATTTTCCTTAAGATTTTTCATATTTATTAGGAAAACTGAAAAATAAACATCTTTGTAAAACTATAAGTTTCTTTGCTCCACTCAGAATCTAAAAATGTGTGAAATTGTGATGATATTAATTATTAAAAATAAAAACATAATATAAATATTTTAATTTTTCCTGTACCCCCAAAATGTTTCACGTGCCATCTTGAGAGCACAAGCCGTGGATTTGAATTCCTGAATTAGGATGATTAACAATAAAAATTTCTCATCATAAAACAAAAATAACTGGAAAGGTTATGTAGAGTCAATAATTATCAATGGCTGAAAAGAAATTTCATAACAAAAGCTTGATGTACAAAAAGAATGTAATATCAATGTCCCACAAAATATTTATCGAACACCCCACAGTCCTTATGAAGAATTATAATCGATAAGATATACCTAAATGTATAATTGTAAAAATTCTATTATGTATATTATTTATATTTTTGTTTAAATGTATACATTTTTTATTTTTCAAAGATTAATTTGAGTTCTTACATTATAATTAATTATAATTACACATTAGTTTAAACTTTAAATAACAGAATATAATATTATTTTATCTTTACGTTTTAGTATATTTATTTATTAATCGTTTCTTTAAATTAACCTAAAACAAATTTTAATACTATGGAGAATAAAGTTAACTGAAAAAATATAAAACCTTTTTCTAAGTGCATTTTAATAAGTTATACCTTAAAAATCAATTTTCCCTAGTTAATTTAATTGTGCTGAAATAAATACCATACATGTGATTTTATAACATCATGTGTTATATTAAAAAGTCAGTTCTTTTAATTAAATCTTTTTCTAAATTTAAGTTAGAAATGCACTATATTACAATTTGTATATTATAGTATATAATGTGTTTAAAAGATTATTTTATTATTTCGTAACATAAGGACCATTACTGACAATTGTTATAATCAACATATCAATTATCAAAGGTATATTAATTAGTCCTACAATGTTTGATTTTTTATTAAGCCTCTAAAAAAAACGAAAAAAAATCTTTTAATTTGTTGGCAGTTATTGACAAATGTTAAAATATAAAATTGTAACATCAGGGAATACAATAATAAAATATTATGAACAAATGTTTAATTATTTACCTACTTAGTTAAAACAAAATGAAAAATGGTACAAACATACTTTCCATGATGGGTGGACAATTATTGTTTGTAAGAAAATAGTAATGTAGAGGGAAAATTTAATGTATATCTGTATGCAAATGATATTAATCATTACTAACGAAAAACAATTCTGAGCGGAGTTCAATTAATAATGTTGCTTTGTCAATAATATAATATATTATAGTAAAATAATTACATATGTATAGCATTTTTTTTTTTTAAAGTATTTGTGTAATATTTTCCTACATTTTTCCCATTTATTATGAAAAAAAGTTGGGAGAATAAAAAAAAATTACCTTCCTAAAGTACTACTCCTGTCAGATCTTCCAAAAAAAAATGCTATAATTGAAAATCGGAGCAAAATTGCTGGTAAAAAAGTGCATAGGTAAAAAAAAAATTAATAATAATACAAAATACATATTATTGTAGAACTAATACCCATACACATAATACATTTTTCAGAATCTAAAATGAAAATATTATAATAATCATATTTAGAAAATAAAAATTTTGTTAGAGGTACTAACTTCTCCTTTCTGTTTACCTTTTTTTATTTTATTTTTTCAATATTAATAATATACCCAGCATAAATATCTTTTCGTGTTATCATTTGTTATAGCTCTATAGTTTGTTGTTAATAAGTTTATTATCATTGTAATGCACTACTTTTCTTAAAAGGTTTGGAAAATATTTACATTAAAATAAAATAATTAATAATATATTACCAATCATTTTCATCTTTTGTTTTGAATTCATTATCTAAATAATTCTTTAAAATTTGATCAGCCAATACCTCATTATAACTTGTACTTTCTAAAGCAAAAGTTATTATTTTCTCTTCTTGATCATTAAATTTTTTATGCAATCTTTGTTTAACTAAAAAAATATACCTTGTAAATAACTATTTTATATTTACATTAAACTTATTTAAATGTTTACTTTTTATTTGCTCATCTGAATTTGTTTTATTATTTAGTGTAGATGTTGCATCAGGAGAAATTGGCCATGATGAACAAACAGATTTAGTTTTATCATAATTATCACATTTTTTTTTTCGAATCCAAAATATATCATCTTCATCATAATCATTTTTGTTGTTTGTTAATGTAACTCTAGGCAGGTTGGGAACTATATTGGAAATATTATTTCGCTTGTTGAATCCCATAGTTAATAATGTTTCTGTAGCTTGATTAACATTATTATCAGCACTACACAACGTATCCAAAAGAACAGTTTCTTCTACAACCGGAAAGACACTCTTCAAATATCTAGATAATAAAATTATAATAATAGTATCATGATTGAATAATCTACCAAAGGAATAATTTTACTCACAAAATAATAAAAACAATAAAATAATAGATACTCACCAATGTATGCAAAAAAATAAATCCATCATTGTAAAATTTTGACCATAAAAAATATTTTCTATCGTCTAATTATATCAGACAATTATCAATTTAACTACATATACTGAAACATTCAAATTAAAATCCATGCTAAAAATAAAAATAAAATAAATAATAAAATCAAAATAGTAAGAAATCTAAGCAACAAACACAGTCACAAAAACAGTTATGTTTATATTACCATGAATGTCAGAACTTTGTATATATTAATTTGTATTGTAAATTATATTTATTAATATTATAATGAAAACTTTAGTTTACTATCTCTACTAATGAACATGATATACATAAATTAATTAATAAATAGTAATTCATTTTTAAAAATCAAAAAACTTGATTAGAGAAAGAGCAAAAAAAAAAGATTTAAATATTATGAAATATGATAGAAATAGGGACTGGTGGGTCTGACTGCTAGTTATTTTTCAAGATTGGATATCACTATAACAGCTAAAACTGTTTTTTTTCCATTATGTTTTATTTTTCTGTTTTATATTATTTTTTATCTATTTAGTTTAATTTTTTTGCAGTCGAGTTTATTGATTTTTTTTTTTTTGGTTTTATGTAATTGTTTTTTTTTTTAAAATATCTATTTAATTAGAAATAATAACTCAAAAATATGTGTTTTCAAAGTATATTATTGTATAAAAAGTACACCATTGTGTAAAAAGATTTTGTAAAACAATGCAAAACAAAATATTAATTATGAGTAAGGTTTGAACCCATGGCAAATCAGTTGGTACCTCTTGTGGACAATACTACACCAAAATATAGTCATATCATGTCAGGGCATCAATTTTCTAACATATTTAACTGTAGATACAGATATATAATGTATGTTTTTTGTTTAAATAAAATAACAATAAAAACAAAAATTATTTTAGTGATTGATACTTGAATAAATAATATATAGATAATCTAAATATACACATTACTAAAATACTTTAATTGAGTTAATACTATATTATTTTAACATTCACCTACCATATTTTGAAATGTTGTGTATATCAACAATCATCAAACAATTTCCAAAATATTAAAAACCATAAGGATTTCAAACATTCAAAAATAGATTTAGTAAATTTCAAGATTTACCAGTTATTAAAAATAATCTACTTTTTTTAGAAATTCATGGTAACATAATCTTTATCGCGTAGTACTAAAATTAGATTAAAAACTAAAAAAGTAATTAAAGGACTTAAACATAGGGTAATGTTAAATTTCTACAAATATATATGAAATCTACAACAATAAAATTATTTACTAATCATTAATAAATACCCATAAAAAGAAAAGATCTCTACTTTTCATGTGTATACCTAATATTATTCCAGATGAATATAAGGTTCTAGATGTTTACTTAATTAAGAAAATATAAGTTTTCACTATAGGATAAATTCAAATTCAAAAAAATAATTTTTGGTACTTTTTATGTTACCTATATCTTTTAAATACAAACAAATTTTCTGGCAATTTTAAAAATACAACTTCTTAATAAGTTATTGTATTATAATATAATTATGTATAATGATTACCTCAACTTCATTTTTGGTGAATAATGAGCAGATTTAGGTAATGGACTACCTGCGGGTGATGGATTAGCTTGGATATAGTGACGACTGACTGATGGTGGCGTGTAAGGTCCAGGTGTAGTTATTGGATGTTTTTCAACTTGCAAGGCACTAATAACAACTGCTTCTCTGTTATGATATCTAAATCAATTTGTTTGAATTAAATTTTAACTAATGATAATTTAAATATAATTATACTTATTCAATAAAGCTCTAATATGAGATTCTGAAGCGGTAGGAAACATTGAATTAATTTTTGATATAGATTGATTAACATTATAACTGCTCATTGGTGACATATTAGGGTTGATTAATACACGATTTGTAGCAGTTGATCGAGCATAATTAATAGCGTTAGACCCCATACGTGGACTGAATCTGACTGGTGTTGGACTTGAATTTTGTATAGTCATTGAATCCTTAAACAAAACATAATTAGTATAACTGACCTACTGATTATTTCTATTTATGTTTATAATACCTTTTTTAACATGGGATTGGTTTTTATACCTGACCTAAAACCAAACATCCCTTAACCCCTGTTAACCCCTTAATCCCTATTATATGATTAATAATATTACAAAATAATTTATATTATACAATATCATATATCTTATAATAGTACTATATTGTCAGAATTAGATATTGAAGAATTTAATCTATTCATAATATAATATCAAATCTAATTGAGAATGTACATTTTAAAAACATTATGTAAATAATAATTTGTAATATGTAATATAAATAATAAAAATAAAAGTAGAACCTCCAAGGATAAACAAAAGTGCCACAATGCAAAAATTGCTTAAATTTTGGTTACACTCATAACTACTATTTTAAAATACCAAAGTTTGTGTAATGTAATGAAGGACTAAGCTGCATCAATTCTACCAAATCAAAGGCTAAATACGCAAACTGTGGTGAAGGTCACATTTCAAATTGGAAAGGATACTCTGTTTATAAAAAAATACAACAAAAGCTGTCCAAGGATAATAAGGGCGGGGGTGCAACCACTATTGTAAGTGGGAAATTCAGAAGGTAGAATATAAATGGAAATTTATAGTATATCTGTACACAACGATTAACCATTTCTTTTAATCATTGCATTCAGAGCGGAGTACAGTTGATAGTGTTGCTTTGTCAACAATATATATATCATATTATCGTTAAATAATAACATTCATTATATATTTTCTTTAATAATATTCGTTTAATATTGTACCTATTTTCCTATTTTTTTTACTGGTTTTCCTATTCATTGGGAAAACTCTTGGGAAAAATAAAGTAGACCTCCCTAAAGTACTTTCCAGGAAAAATGCTATCATTGTAAATTGGAGTCAAATTGCTGGTAAATATGTTGTTCACATGAAGAAACGATATTTAATATTTTACTATTTCATTTCAAAGATATATTCAAAGATACATGGATATTAAATATACACAACAGAATATCCAAGCAACCACATTCACAGAGGGACTTGATAATAAAATAATGGGTAGTACAGTACTCTGGGTAGTAGATCCATTGCCAAAGGTGATTATAATGCCAAACATACTTTCTGGGGATTGAGATTGACGACCACCAAAGGGAGTGAAAGCTCACAGTGAACAAAAAAAAAGTAGATATACACTCAACACCTTGAATGTGTATTTCTACCAAATAGACCAAATAGAGTGTGCCTGATATTGTGAAATGTGAACAGCTTAGTGAACACGTGAAAAGATTAAACATTTCTTACCAATAGAAGTGGTCAAAGTAATAGATGACCAATTAAACCTAAAAACGGCACCAAGCTATGATGAAATAAGTTCAAAAATAATTAAAGAGCTTCTAAAGAATGCTATTGTATGCACACATACAATGCTATTTTGAGCATGGAATATACATTCCAGAACAGTGGATACGCGCATAAGTGGTTATGTTGCTCAAATTGAGAAATCCACTAGAAGATGTCACATCATACTACTTCCAAGTTTTTCTAAACCCTTCAAGTGTTTTACTTTAATGTATAAAACCAATCATAGAAGAAAAAAAATATTAAACTGGACCATCAGTTTGGATTATGCAACAAACATTTGACAATCAATCAAGTCCGTCGCTTCACTAAGTAGATAAGTAAAGCTCTCGAAGAAAATAATTATTGCTGTGAAGTATTCATTAGTATAGCCCAGTGTCACTGTTTTAAATGAATACAAATATTATAATTGTAAAATTATTTTAATATTGTTGTATCAAAGAATTAATCCATTTAGAATTAATCTGATATGAACTTCTTAGGACAATCAATCGAAGTATTTACTTGTCAGTGTAAATTCATAATACTGTATGTGACAGATTGCTAAAATAAAAAAAAAAAATTACAAAATTGGCCGTACCATGAAAAGAACCTCTGATTTAGATATGTACATCCAGAATTCTAAATTCCAGTTTTATGTTTTTTTTGAGCCTTTTACTGGTATACAGTGGTAGATAGTTAAGTAAGATACAGTAATAGATAAATACAAAGGGGTGGCACAAGTAAAAAAAGGGGTTCTTCGTATTCAGTTGTTATTACCAAATATTAGCAAATCAACAATTTTTCACAATACATTTTAAAATTGATATTTTATAGGTTTTATATCAAAGTAGTCTATTAATGGAATTCAATTATTACCTGATGAATATGATAAAATGGCTGAGAGGATTCATTTTTACACGGAGAATCATGCAAAGTCTGAAACATATAAATCAGATGTTTTAAAAATAACTAGGTAGTCATAAAATAATGTTAGGTATATTATAATCATTTATTAATTTGTCAGAAATTATTGTATTTTTTTCATACACACAAACATAAAATGTATTATTATAATTATTTTATAGCTACATGGGTGCAATTAAAGAGATGGACAAAGAATTGCTTACCACTCTCAGTTATTTCATTTTGATACATAGAATTACAAATCAATATTGAGTGAATTCATTTTTATATTTATATCACTAAAGATTTTTTCTTTTATTTCTTATGAAATCATTACAAATAATATTATATTGCTACAATCCAGATGTTATCTTAACATTAATGAGATCCATGATCATGTCCTTATATTTTCTTGTTTGTATTTACATTAATTGAAGATGTTTTTTTTTTTATTTTCATAGGAAAGCTTAGCTTAACATGAAATTGATTACTATAGTATTGAAAAAGAACAAAAAATACTCTGTTTAAATCGTGTCCACCTAAGGGAAATTTACTTTCTTCAAAGATTCCATATCAGAATTAAACATCTAATACAAACATTGTTAAAATTAGTTATACAGGACCACTGGGGAGGTTTTTATTTTTGAACTTAAATAATTTTGTGCGACGAACTCGAAATTCTGTTAGGTATCTACATTGTAAAAGATATTTGTGTACATTTTGGGTATGAGAAGTCAACTGCTTCACGTGCCTCAAAAAGATTAAAGTATATTTAAAAAGGAGATGTTTTTGGATTTTTTAAATTTTTAACATACAAAACATTTATCAGAAACTTTACTATAGTAAAAGTTGTCGTAGGATAATGGGGTCAAGTACAGACATTTTAAGAAGTAATTTATACCTATAAGCAACAATAAACCATTGCTAACGAAAAACAATTCTTAGTGTAGTTCAGTTGATAGCGATGCTTTATCAATATTATATTTGGTAAAATAATAAAATAGATACTATATATTACCTCGCGTTAGTAACAGACTTAAAATATTTGAAAGAAGAGTGGTAAGGAAAATGTATAAAGCAGTGAATGAGGAAGAAAGGAAGAAAGTAAGATTAACAATAAGATTTAACAAATTTTAGAAAATGAAAATATTGTGAAACATATTCTAGAGAAAATTCGAGTATTGTATTTGGACATTAATAAATTGATTAACAATAGTAATATATCAAGTATCTATTTAAAATTTAAATACACATGTAACTTATTTCGTTTATTCAGGAAAAAAAGTTTTCCTAAAAGGACCATTGAGAATAAATTAATACAGTAAAGAAATGGTGGGTATACCTTTACCACCCGAATCTATTATTACAAAATGGGGAACATGGTTAAATGCTGTTCTTTTCTATGCAAATAATTTTGAAGAATTTAAAAACGTGAATGAAATTTTAACAGATGATGTTACAAGTGTCTAAAAGTTGAAACAGTTTGTAAAAAATANTGAAGATATTTTAATGAATATTCTTGGTCCAAATGGGGAAAAAATTAAAGTAATTGAAAAAAATGAAGGGTATAAAACTTTAGTCATGTTAGGTAAAGCAAATGTTAATTTAGATACTATTAAATTGTTTTAAATATGCAACAATAACTAGTGTAGACATAGAACATATTGTTTTTTTGTACATACATATTTTAAGTAATAATAAAAGATTCAATTTTAATGAAAATAATTTAGAAATGTATGTAATTATCAATTTTAATTAAGATAGTAATATTTATCTAATTTTTTTTATTTAACTTTTACATTTTTATATTGCAATTTATTATACAATTTTAACATATTTTTTGGTGCAATAATATAATTTTAATTTGCAATTTTTGTGTGTTTTAAATGCAATTAAAATCGGTCTTTACTTATAACCAGTGGTTATCGTAAAAACATTTTTTTAATACAGTTTGGTATTTCATAATTGATAATAAATAACTATAACTAATTAGTGATCATTAAAACTATTGCTTTTGAAATATTTGAAAAATTATTTTCTGCCTATTGATTTGTTACAAAATAGTTTTTCTAATCTTTCAAAAATATGTGTTGAAGGAGACACAGGTAGTGATTAAAATGGACATGAAGTAATTATGATCACATTTGATATAGTTTGCTATATATATCTAATTGACTATATACTATGATGTAAAAAAAAAATTTATATTTCATTTTTTTCTGTGTGGTTTAACATTAAATTATTCATAAAATGACGGTTTAAAGAATGTAGTAGTAAAGCTGTTAGTGTTTCATTTCATATAGGTAACGATTTCTAGCACTCAAAAATTGTACTTTAGTTGTGCCTATGTGTAGCTGAATATTTTTCAGAATGAAAAAAAGTCTAAATTATGATACTTACTTGAACAGATAATGGTACTGTCATTTGATAATGTCGATATTTTGTATGCGACTCTTCATTATTGGTAAAATAATTAAATAAATTATATCTAAAAAAAAAAAAATAATAATAACCATATATTTTAAGATATTTTCAGGTATTTTTCATTATATTATGTAGTATAATATGGTATTTAATAATATAGGTAATTACGGTTTTCCGGATTTATAGCTGTTTTTATTGTGCCATGCAAAAGTATTTTTAATCATATCGTCAACAGGTACATCTACCATGATTGAAATAATCAGAAATATTGACCAACACACCCAAAACACAACTAGTTTAATCAATTAATAGTTATTCAGTGAAAGAAAATAACTAAACAAAACAAAACATTTCATATTTATTTACTTTTATAATCAATTTACTGCCATTTTTCAGGGACTAATTTTGCATAAACAAAATTTATACGAATACACCACTGTTGCAAACTGAACAAAAATAAATATTCAACCGTTAACGGTCAATTAATAATCTTCTAAATATCAATAAATAATAAATAATTCTTTTATTCTTTAGTTTTAATTTTATTAATTCAAAACCCAAAATAAAATAAATTGAAATTGTAATTTTTAATTTTTTAATTATTCATTGTTTGCACTGCGTATAGACGCCAGCTGATTTTAAAACTGTCCAATGGCCGTGCGTATGTTTCCGATGGATGACAAGCCCCTTCCACTCTACTGACAGCATCTTCACCTCGTCTAATGTTTTTTTTTTCTTTTCCACTCCAATAGTCCATTTTATTACATTTAATATTAATATATCGGTCTCATTTTTTGGCGTTTGGTAACTATTAAAATTCTTCTGTTTTATTTATTAAACTCGTAAACCACGTATTCGTCAAGTTATACAAATTGTGTGCGATATAATTACATTGCCGTGCGGTGAATTTCCTCAGATAATCGGCATTGATGGTAATGCATGCGAGGAAACTTCAAAGGATTAGTGATGGGTAAGGCCTACTTAAACTACCTCAAAAATTTAATTTGAACTCATTTTAAATCTTAATTACATTATAATTGTTTAATTAATTATGTTTTAGGTATTATGACAAGAACCCGTCCCATCAGTATCAGGTAAATATTGGATCCTAGTGATAATTGTATTGATACACAACTATGTCCTTCAAATTTTGGTTTTAACTTAATGGTTGTTTAAAATTACATAAAACTGTATAAATTAATAAAAATCTGCTCCTGGGTAGTTGCTAGTATGAAATATTCGGTTATTTTTCCTTAATTAAACGCTTTAATAATCATTGAATAACAATTTTAAATAGATTACTAATTAAATTTTACTCTCTTGGATATCTATTCTAATAAATCTAAAGTGAATTTTATTGAATATACCTATAGGTAATGAAAAATTTAATATTATTGAATAAGTACAAGTGATAACACTTATTGAATTCTGTTAATTCTTCTATAAATGTTTATTAAAAATGTTTGCTTTAAATATGTAATTCAACTTAATGGTTTAATGATTTTATTCAGTGGTTTACAATATGTTAGTTAAATTAATTTTATTTACATTAAATATTATCTTATTAATTTATTATGAGCACTCAATACCTACAATAAA
This sequence comes from Cinara cedri, assembly GCA_902439185.1. Taxonomy (NCBI): domain Eukaryota; kingdom Metazoa; phylum Arthropoda; class Insecta; order Hemiptera; family Aphididae; genus Cinara; species Cinara cedri. The sequence continues at coordinate 476,965 of CABPRJ010000957.1, read as the reverse complement.
TTGTCTATATATTTAAATATGAGTTATTTTTATTTTTCGTATACTAACTTAATTTATTGCTAACAATATTTAAAATTAATTTTATGCACATAATATTGTTATTTTTACATTTTATATTTGGGTAGTTGGAAACTGTTATGAAAACCTTATTATAAATGTGTTTAATGTAACTTGTGTTTTGTTGAGTGCATACGCAAGAATAATTCAGTATTACATAGGTATTGTAGTTTAAAAATAAATAACATTTTAATTCTTGATTAAAACTAAGTATAATTATATATTGTACAAATATAAAAAAAATATTAGCTATTTACCACCAGACAAAAATTTTTTAAATTGTGTCAAAATGGACCTTAGCAGATTTGTTGGTTTCAAAAAGTTGAAATGGATTTTTAGTTTTGGAAGTATTGGCATAATTTTATGTATGAACGGATCTTAGGAGGTAGTGTGACATTTTATATTTTATGTCATAAGTTTGTCATTTTAATTTTACAAAAAAATGTTTAAAACTATATCTTTATTAGTCAATATATTTTAGAATTCATCTGTAAGGAATTAATTTTTGACCAAATTTAAATAGCTACTGATACTAGTATACTAGTACCTACTGTAAATTATAAATATTTCATTTAATTAAAAAATTATTTGTTTATTGTACTTTTGTAACTGGTCTAATAAAACTTCAATTTACATTTTAGAATTCCAAATATTTAGTTTCAAAGAATTCCAGCAGTGATCAAAAATATGGCAGTGTTAGAGGAAATGGTACCTCGTATCCAAGTCCTGGTCGGGGAAGCCCATCACGAGATCGATCATATTCTAGCAAAAGTTCTTATCACTCTCAAAAAAGTCACAGAGATAAGGAGAGAGATTCTCGAGACTATAAATCTAGAAATAGTGATAAATATTCTGGTAAGTCCTTTAAATTAAATAATTACTATTTAATTACAAGCCATTAAAATTTCCCTTCTAAGATTCTTAAAAATGATGTTTGTTTTATTCATATATAGAAGAAAGATTATATATTAGTATTGCTTTAACTTATTGTCCGATGTCAGTATATGAGTTCCTAGTTTATTTTGCATAATCTATATTATAAATAATATGCTTCATGCACAATGTTTGTTAGAATCATTAATGAAAATATTTGCCAGCATTTATTTATAATATAGTTTTAATTAAATTACTTATTTCAGAAAATAAGCTTGATAGGCACTGAACAGTTTTAAATAATAAGTTGATATATTATTTTGTTTACGCATTAGGTAGTAAAGAACTACATATAACCCATATAAGTTATGTGAACAACATGACGTAGGTGTTATTTTATGATATTCAAATCATCATTTATTTTATATGGTAGTTAATTTTAAATAGATTCATAACTTGAATTATGTTAAACAAATTATTGTAAAAGTATTTCGTATTGGTGTTTGGTTTAAAACCTATGTTCTCCTTTATTTTATATCCAACTAGAGTTAACACTACTACAACAATTATATTTGAATATTAGGTACTGTAAATACCTAAAACATTATAAATATTTAATAGACTTGTTTCAGCATCAAAGTCCTGATAGTTCTGAACTGGATAATGCTCGAAAACTTTAAGCTGTATTGACCAACTTTGCCCATGTGTGTATACTATGTGTACATAATCAATTATTTATTATTAACTATAATATTATATAAAATCTGACTGATTTAATGACATATAAATACAATATTTCCTACACTGAATTGAAAGAAAGATTTTATTTATTGTAATATAGATTTATAAACGATAGGATAGGATAAAAATTATCTTATGTGTTTTTGGAACATATTCTATCTACGTGCCAAAATGTCGTCCAAATCCATTAGGCCGTTTAGGCATGATTGAATCACAAACTATTATACTTTTTCGTAATTTTAGTAGGATATGCTTATTATTGTAAAAGAAAATAGACTAATAACGTAATAATTTGTTGTTAGTAGGTTTTTTCAACACTATTTTTTTATATGTATATGTGTGTGTGTAAACAACTTTTCTACCAGAAATAATGCTCCAATCAAAAACTTTATAGGATCGTTCTTTTTACATGTATTTATATTATAATATAACTAAACAAAAATATTATATTAGACAGAAAAAAAATAATTCCGTTATAATTTAATTTTTTTTATGGCTTTAAATATTGAATCACTCACATATCAGTGGATAGTTTTGTTTAACCCTAGGTCAATATAGTTCTATAAATAATTTTTTTGGCCTTTCCTTCAAATAAAATACAAAAAAATGTTTGAGCCTATAAACATCTAACAAATGTAGGTATCTGGTGTGGGAGGATTCTTAAAAAAAATTTATAGTTTTTAAAATTTGCATAAGACTCATCCATACTAATATTATACCCTCACCAGAGATTGATTTGTTTTTAATAGTCCATTCTGAAATTTAAAGCTGTCTCCATATTAAATTTTATAAACATCCATTCAGTAATTTAATTATGACTTGGTAACATACAAAGTTACTTTTGCATTTATAATATTAGTAAGGATACTTGTTATCAAATACATTAGTCGGAATTAGTTCTGATTTACTAGAATATGTACAAATTAGTATAGAAATTAAATTTTTGATTGATGAAACACATTTTAAATAACTATTTAGTGCTTGTTTAAAACTGGTTCAATTAGTCTGATGGAACAACCTAATCATTAATTATATTTGTTTAAACATTTTTTTCAATTTTGGCACTAGTTTGGTGTGCTCAATATGTTTCCCCCTTTCTACACTTTTATGTTTTTAATTTCAATCTAGAATTTACAAAACTGGTAAGTATTAAAATGTCAACAAAATTATATGAGTGAATGGTATACATTTACAGTAGTTAAGATTACATTTACAGCAGTATTGTTAAGATTCGAGTTAGGTAAGTGACTATTTCTCTCCCCCTCACCTAAAGGTGTGTGCCCTTCACTCTTCAAATGATTCCAGATTTGTTGTTTACATTCAAAGTTTATAACAATAAGATAAGTGATTTTTATCTTTTAATATATATATCGAAGGAATTAAATTATTATATAGTATTCTATATAGTATTTCAAATCTATACCAAAGTCGAAAATGTAGGTATATAGGTCACATACCAAAGTAGCACCGTTGTTTTTCAATATGTTAAAAAAAAAATCAGTATAACATAATTAGTTTTAATTTTATAGATTTAGATATACTTTACTGTCTTTAACTTGTGTATTTATTTTACTTTCAGATTATACTAGGTCTCCGAAAGATAGACGAAGTAGAGATGAATATAGAACAAACCACGATAGGAATAGTCCGGAAGTAATCTAACATTTTATTAATTTTGTAAATTCGTTCACTATTAACAATATATTATGTAATACAATAATATATTTTCTTTATAGAAAATGTCGGTTCATTCAGTAAAGTGGACAAGTTCTAGAGAATCTAGAGAAACTAGAGAATCTGGTCCACGTAAAGTTGTTCATAGCTCTTGCCAGGTAAATATTGATCTCTAATACTATATTTATTATTTATACTCACAATTAAATAATTTTATTTATCAATTTACCGATTAATCGATTTGGTTATACTTGTAGAGAATACAAGTTTGCAAATAATATTATGAACAACACATTAAGGGTCCTAGGCTACTGTTTTTCAGCTTTAAAACACTAAGGAAAAATTTTATGAATCTTGTTGAGCGCACACCTATGCTGATATAGGTCTATCTTCTTTGCCTGCATAATTGTGTACAGCCATAAACCTATTGTAACAGCCTCATAAATTGTGTCTTTAAAAAGCAAAATATATGTCTCAACAATTATGTTACATCTGCTGTTTTTGCACAACGCGTCCGAAAAAATAATTATTAGATATTCTATAGGTTTGATGATGTACTCATTAATATTAATTTGGTTTTAGCTAGTTTAATCAATTATCAGTACTTTATTTGTAAATATCACTTAACAATAATTTATTGTTGAAAATTATTCTGTTTGTGTTAATCTCAGTGAAACTGCAATCTTTTAAATGTATCTGATAATTTTAAATTTCAACTACAACAATATAATAATAGAAATTCACAAAATATTTAAAAATTAACAATTATATTGTATGTATTAATTACAAATTTGCTTTCCAAAATGTTTTTGTTTCTGAGTAAAGCGAGAAAAATATATTGGTTGTACAATGATGTTTATAACTTTTCTACCAGTAATTTTTGCTCCGATTTTCAATTATAGAACTTTCTTTGAAAGAAAATTTCACTGGGGTGGTACTTTTTTAAGGAGGTATTTTTTGATTTTCCCAGGAAAGTTTCCCCAAAATGGGCAAATATACAAAATGCATTAGTAAAATATTACAGTACTTTTTTTTTCTATTAACAATTTTTCTGAAAAGTAATCTGATTGGGTTGGTACTATAGGAGATTATTTTTTGATTTTCCTAGATGTTTTTATAATAAATTGAAAAAAAAAAACTTGAGATAAATGGGAAAATAGGCATAATTTTAAGTAGATTTTATTAAAGAAAATACATAATGCTTATGTAATTATTTACCATAATATGCCAGATATATATTGTTGACAAAGAAACATTATTAATTTGTTAACAATAGATAATCATTGTGTATAGATATACATTAAATTTTCCCTCTACTTTCCCAACTTCTCACCTACAACAGTAGCCCACCCATTGTGCGAAGTTTGTCTATATATTTTATAATACTTACTTAATACATATTTCTATAAATGACAGTCATAGATAAATAAAAGTTTTTAGAAAATTATGTACTTATCAATTATTAATGAGGATTCAACTTAGACCTTACTTCACATTATGCAACTCTGACAAAATCCCATTTTTGGATGTAATTCGATTGCGCTGATTATATTTTTTGTTAGAAAGAACTTCTTACAGCCCTCATTAAACTCCGTTTTTCAGTATTTTAATCCCTAATTGTATAACTTACAAAAAGTCAATTTTCAGCATTTTTTATTCTATTATTTGAACCGCTACACCAATAGAACTCAAATTTTCTTGAATGAAATCGATTTTTTTGAACACTGAATTTTGATTTATCCAATTTTCCTCAATCAACTGAATTATACAATGATTTTTTTTTTCTTATTACTCAGTAATTTAATACTTATGTTTTTAAGTATAAATACATACACAATTTTGTCTTGCTCATAATTTTTAATCGAATGGGCCTAGATTTCACTGATAGAAAGCCAATATCTGATATTCGAAATCAAAAACTATGAATTAATATTGAAATAAGTCAGTATATTAGTTGAAAACCTGATTTATTAATGCTTTTTTCTTATAAACCACAGGCATAATAGACATTTCTCTCTCTAAATATCTGTTTATAATATGTTCACACCTTATCACCTTCCAAAAAATGTATTTTCATCTTGCCAAAATATTTATTGTTCTCTGAAAAAATTATCACAAATATGTATGTCTGGCTTGACATTTTCTTTGTTTTTATAAGACCTTTGTATATTAATGTTATAATTTAATATTCACCAAAAAAAAAAAATTTGATATATTCTATTTATTTTAGTACATTAAAGATACACAAAGATAAAATCATTTGTCTATGTAGTTTTGTACTAATTTACATATATTATATAGAGTAATAGCAGCAGTAGTAATAACCGTGAATCCCGGTCTGGTGGGGGGAGTTCAATAGTTACAAAAGTTGGTGATTGGTCCGAACACACAAGTTCTTCAGGAAAAAAATACTATTATAACTGCAAAACTGAAGTATCACAATGGGATCAGCCAAGAGAATGGTTAGAAGCTTATCCTGCATCGCAACCTTCTCGGACACAATACCACCATGGTAAGTATTTTAGTTAAAAAGCTATTGTTATAGTTTCCAAAATATAATTGTAATTTGATTTTTACAGACAAACATTCCAATAACTCTATAATGAGGTCATCATCTATGAGCAATCATGTGAATAAGGTTTCGCAGCAGTCTTCACAACAAGTTAATTGTTCAAGTAGGCAAACCCATCATCAAAAAGATCCGTATTGGAATCAAATGCGAAGTAATAATCTTCCAATAAATGTGTCTGAGTGTAATAATATAGATAGGCTTGAACAAGATGGGCCAACAATAATCAATTCCTGTAAGTTAAACCAAATATTTTAATTTTTTTACAAATCCATACTTATAAAAAGTAGATAATGTATTTCTGTACTTTTTATTTATTTAAATACAAGTGAGACCAGACATTTGAGTTTGTATGTACATTAACATAAATTATCATTATCATAAATCTAGGTGACTCGTCACAAACACAAGATATGGAATTGTGTAGTGGCAATAGCACTCCTACTTCAGAAAAATCCTTTCAACTATCAAATGCACCATCACAGAGGCATACTAATTCTACTCCTCAATTACAAGTATTTTATATTTTACATTTTTATATATGTATATGTGTGTATATATTAATCAGATGTTACAAATTAAGGTTAAGGCAGCAGATGTAAATAGTGAACCTTGTGAAAGAACAAATGTTGATATTGGATCAACAACACCACCATTATCAAATGTAACTCAAAATTTAGTGGAGTCAACTACCAATAATGTTGATCGAGGTCCACCTACTCCTACAAGCACAGAAATTAATAATACTCAGGAAGCTAATAAAGGTAATAAACTATCAAAAGAATATTTATTTTATTTTTTGTTATACTGAAATCAGGGCAAATGTTGTAAATATGTTTATTTTGTGTTGTGTTGTATGTATGTTAAACAATTTGTGCAAGTTTGGATGTGTTCGCCACATATCAGCACAAATGATCTGTCGGACATGGGTATTGCACCACAACATAGATTTACACTGTGAACTTGCCACAGCATTGTTCTAGTGTAAAAATAACATATATTATTGATATAAATTTATTTTTTTAGTTAATACATTTCTGTAGAGTTGTTAAAATACAAGATTTTATTTTTATATTGTATTTAAGGTTTAATACATGTAGTACTTGAGAATTATTTTAGAGTAAATTAGTATTTAAAATCATGGTACCAATCCTGATATATCTATTTAGGGATTATAGCAGCAATCGTTACGAATAAAGACCGAATTTAATTGCATTTAAAACACTCAAAAATTGCAAATTAAAATTATATTATTGCACCAAAAAATATGTTAAAATTGTATAATAAATTGCATTATAAAAATGTAAAAGTTAAATAAAAAAAATTAGATAAATATTACTATCTTAATTAAAATTGATAATTACATACATTTCTAAATTATTTTCATTAAAATTGAATCTTTTATTATTACTTAAAATATGTATGTACAAAAAAACAATATGTTCTATGTCTACACTAGTTATTGTTGCATATTTAAAACAATTTAATAGTATCTAAATTAACATTTGCTTTACCTAACATGACTAAAGTTTTATACCCTTCATTTTTTTCAATTACTTTAATTTTTTCCCCATTTGGACCAAGAATATTCATTAAAATATCTTCAATTTTTCTAAAAAATATCTATGCTTTTCAGTAATTCACTATTAGATTCTTTCAAATTTTTAAGATTCATGGATAACTTTGATGAGTGTAATTTAAAGAATGTTAAATCACATTTGTTTGCTTTATTTTTTACAAACTGTTTCAACTTTTAGACACTTGTAACATCATCTGTTAAAATTTCATTCACGTTTTTAAATTCTTCAAAATTATTTGCATAGAAAAGAACAGCATTTAACCATGTTCCCCATTTTGTAATAATAGATTCGGGTGGTAAAGGTATACCCACCATTTCTTTACTGTATTAATTTATTCTCAATGGTCCTTTTAGGAAAACTTTTTTTCCTGAATAAATGAAAATTAGTGGTTAGGTTAGGTTGGAAGAGCGCAGTGCACAAGGGAGTGTACCTATTTTGCGTTGTACATTAATAATAATAATTAATAACTAATATTTTTTATATTTATACATACCTTCTGTTTGAAATAATTTGGTACCATGTGGATGACACAATTTTAGACAGATGTATAATACCCACTCATATTTTAACTTCTTCGTGACAATGTTTAATGTATATTTTGCTAGTATGAAAGTGGCTTAAGTCTAATTCAAAATGGATTGAAATACAAATTTTTTTTAGTTAAATCTAACTTATATTATAGATAAAAGTTATCAATATTAGTGATATTTTGTAAAATATGAATAGGTTATTGTTTACAACTTGTCACTAATAATCTCTTCGGAAAGAAGATACAATTTTTATTTTATTTTTGCTTCATAGGACTTAAAATTTTAAATATAAATAAAAATAATAAATTACAACATTCTATTAACCTCAATTTACTAGTAAATTTAAATTTGTTAAGAACAGATTTTATAAATAACTTGTGTATTCTTTATTGAATTATATATTAACCAGTTATTTTTAATTATGCAAGAACAATTAAACTTAATTTGAAAACAATAAATTTAATAGTTAAATTAGTTAATACAATATATTATATTGCATTTTCAAGATGTAACAATGAGTGTAGATAAATAGTAGAGGCCATTAATTCCTAATCCAATATGGACCAGCTGAGTTGTAAAATATTCATGTTTGGTCTGGTTTTTTTGTGTACATATAAAAATCAGGTTTAGTTTGAAAATATCGTTCAATGCCAACCCGACCCAGGTTGGGTTGAGGGAGGCCTGTGTGCCCCACCAAAAATATACAGTATTGGGGCACACAACATAGGATCTGGTGATTAGTATAAATACTATAGAAGAGTTTCCGAGACTCAATGCCACCCATTTATTTAACATAGGAAGATTAGGAGTAATATATCCTCAAAGCCCTGGTGGTATAAAGTTAAAAATTAAAATTAAAGTAATGATCAGCGTGTTTTTGTAGAAAAAAAAATTTAAAGAACCTAGTCCTCGCTGGTATTTAATAACTAGAGTTTATTTATTCTTTTAATTCTTAATCAACTCAAAAAAAAAAAAAAAAACTATCTGAAAGATAAATCAAATTTATAATGAAAAAACAAGGAAAAACTTGAAATTTAATTCAAGTTTTTTTCTGAAAATTATTAATTGACCATAATTTTCTTATATTAAAACCTATTGTATAGTTAGTCATACTAGGTTTTTCATCATTTAACTAATATGTTATCTGCGTTATTCAATTTTTATCGATAGACTATATGAAATTCAAGCCAAAAATAATGTTAGAAACTCAAAACAGTTATCTCTTAAATGCTAAACAATAATTAAAGGAACAAATGAATTTCAGTCATCTTCACCTATTGTTGCATCTTAAAAATGCAATATAACTTAAGAATAAATGTTGTTTTTTTTTATGTAGTTTTGGCATTTAGAGATTTTAAGGTTATTTATATTATCTTTATATTTTTAGAATAAAAAATACATTCATATTTAAGTTGTATTTATTAAGTAAATGAAAAAACACTTTAGGAAGTCCTGTAACGAGCCATGCGGAACAAGTGGCTCAAGCAACTGCTGTTATGACTTATAGACAGTTAAGTACAACAACGTCTCCTGCAGTTTCAAGTTATGTACGGGAAGATTTGACATCGCATGTCAAAACCTGGCAAGCAGATATATTGGCAAAACAGGTATTATAGTATAATATGTCTTAAAAAATACAAATTAAGAATCCTTGAGAATATCTAATTAAATACTTATGTAATTTTTAAGGCCCAAAAATTAAGCGAAGAAGCCCATATATTAGGTAGTGTACATTGTTCACGTGTATCTGCTGAACTAAAATATGCACGATCTATTGTTCGATTAACTGAAGTACAAGCATCCTTATTAGAACACAAGTGAGTTTTAATCATACTAGAATTTTAAATTATTTCTTAATATTTTATTTGGTTTCAGGGTGTTATTTTTGCAGCAACAAATTAAAACTTTAGAAAAACTAAAATCTGAAAACTCATTTATGGGTGAAGGAGATGAAGGAAGGATAACCTAAATATTACTATGGCAAGTGTTTTTGTTATTTAAATAGTTGTCAACTTTACCGATATGATCACCAAAACTTTTTTTTGTTATGTTGATTTTTTACAAACTTTTTATAATTTTGTTTCAAAGTCTCAAAGACCAAACTATGTTCCATTTATTAGGTATTTGGTATTCTTCTATTCTATTTGATATTCTTTATTTATCATGCAAGTGCTGCAGTTATTCAATATAACTGTAGCTGTCAGACTTTTTCATATTATATTTTAAATACAAGTAGTTAGTAAGTGCTATAAGGTCTAATTTGTTTCTTAAATTATTTGCTTAATGCCTTAAAGGTCTACATTTAAAAAAATATATAATTAAACAACATTTTTAGTGCCGATAAAATGTTGTATATATTATTAATAAAACATGTACCTAGATAGATTTACTGATATTCAATATACATGGTATTTATGAAACAAGGCCTTTATTCAAATTTTGAGAAAATGTTAAGTATTCATTTTTTTTTTTTTTTAGTGCAAATATTTAGATTATATTAATTTATTAATTAATATTCAAATATTCAGGGTGGTTTTTTTTATCACGAATCAGCCATTTTCTTCTCAGGAGATTTTTAGTGAATTTCCATTTTTTTTTTTCTTAATCCCTAGTCTATGTACCTTAAATAAATCCACTTTTGGAACACAGATTTAAATATTTTAATTTTCTAGAAATTTTGATATGCATAACACTAATATCATTTTTATTGTTTATGAGTTATAACCAGTTACAGATAAACAATTATTTAGCCTTTAATGCTCTTCCAGTCTAAACTTTCAATGGTTATATGTTTATCTGATGTTAGTGTAAGGCATTTCAAAAAAAAATGTCTAGAAGAATATTCTCTATTCACATCTGTTTTCAAAAAGTGGAGTTTCTATTTGAAAAACTTACGTATATACTTATTTAAATTACATGTGGTAGGGGTTAAAAATTAAAAGTGATTTTAAATTAAAGTTTAACCAATTCTATAAAAATAAAAAAACAGAAATCAATTTCACATTAAAATCTTCTAAGAAAATTAGTTCGTGATATGAAAAATCACCTCGTATAGTACAAAAATGTTTAAAATTTAGATTTTAATAAGTGATGTTTAAGAGGACGTTATACCCTCATCTTCTGTCTAAATCCAACCTCCGAGTAGCATAACATAAACAATACTTATGCAGAATAAGTAAAACTAGCTTAATTTTGATTTAAGAGTAAAATTTTTAGAGAACAATATTTTGGAATGTCATTGGTGTTTATTGAATTAAGAACGATTAAAAAAGCAAAAAAATTAAAGTTTTGTATGTTTTAAATACTATCAAAACCTTATTACATTTCTTTCTAAATATTGTTCTTTATAAATTTCATAATAGATACTTTTACTTTAAATTCAAAATTAAGCTAGTTTTACTTATTCTGCATAAACATTGTTTTAAACATTTTATGTTACTCGGTAGTTGAACTGAGACAGTAAATGCGGGTATAACATCCTATTAATAATTTAATTTAAGGACCAGTTTTTCAATTGCTTTTAACTGACACTTTATCCCAATTTAACTATTTATTAGCTCTCATCTATGCTAACTACTAGTTAATTTTAATTGGTATTCATTTCTCTGGTTATGATTAACCCTAAATTGAAGTTAAAATTAAATACTTAACATTTTTATACAATTGTTAAATTAATTTTTTTTTTTTGTTATTGTCTTTTATTTATTCATTCCGTTATTTGTGACATTTAATATATACTGGAGCTTCTTTTCATAAAAGCATTTTTCTATTAATTTTCACTATAAGACTGCTTGAATTAAACAATTCATTTTTTAGTGTTCACGTGTGTCAATAATATAATAATATTTGAACTGTGTTTGATATTTGTTATAAATAATAGTATTATATAAAGTATAATTTGCATGAATTATTCATGCTGGTTTGTTAATCTTTAGTTAGTAACCTGGACTACTAAATTAATAATTGAAACTTAAATAATATATAATTACTTAGATGATGTACTATGGATAGAGCTATAAGCAATAAAACATATTGCCAATATATCAAGAGGGTATTTTAATTTTGCGCATGCACAAAGTACTATTACCAATCTTATCACAACCTACCTAATTAAATATCACAGAATTGTAATACAATATAACTCAGTAAAATATAATGTATTCAATATAGGCATCATGGTAGGCATATAGGTTTTAATGGTACTATCACAGATTATTTAATTTCTGATATTATGAAGAGGGCGGCGGCAACGCATGGGCAGTAGATACTTGCCCTCTTGATATGTCAGCGATCAAAATATAATTAGTTAACTGATAATGGCAATTGAAAAACTGGATTTAATTAAATAAACAATACAACATTTAATTTATACCAAATGTTCAATATAAAGTCAAATACTTGATAACTCTGAATTTTGTTTTAGAAAATTAAACACATAAACAGCTCTAAAATGTTAAATCTTGTGTTAGGGAATTAATCCACTACCACATTTTAATTTTCAAATGGTAATTTATATTAGAAATTCCATTAATGTATGAAGTGTTTGTTTAAATATAATTTAGTGTTGAAATATATAAAACAATATTTTTATATTTTTATAGAATTTATATACAAATGATCATTTTTAAATTAAAATGTGGTAATAGTGTCACTCCCTAACATCAGTATAACAAAAACTAATGGCAATATTACATTTTTAGAGCTGTTTAATTCTTATATTTTTTGAAAAAGTTAAAAAAAATTTAAGATAATGGGTTGTCTTCTGTTTATTTATCACCCTATGGAATAAATATTTTTAAGGGGATTCTATACTATAATGTCTTAATCTATTTCAGTGGCATGCGGTAAAAGCAAATTAGGTAAGCGCCGCAAGTGTCCACACTCTATAATGTGTACTGCAGTATTAAAATTATATAGGCAATCATATTGACAGAATTGCTCATAATTTAGAAAATACTTTAGTTATATTTTTTTTATATTTATTTTATTTTTATTTATTTATTTTTTTTTTTATGGTTCAGTGTGGTAGGATATGGTGACTACAATTTTACGCGGCTATTAGAAGTGATACACCAAATGATTATAATTATGTTTCGAAGCAGTTTATCTGCTAGTGAGCGTTTGGTAATTGTTTTTTTTTCTGATACACATAATAATAGTTATTATTAAAAAAAATTGTTTACATAACTGTTAGATTTTTGTTATTATATACTAACCATAACTTGCACGTAACAAATTGAATGCCCATAGATTCAACCCCCTTTCCCAACTCACCTTTACCATTGCGTACCTAAATTATAAACAAAACTACTTATTTATTAACACCTTTAAAAAATTATGCTTTTTGCCTGTGGCATCTAAATTGAATATTAGTAACTACCGTTGTTTTTTTATTCCTTTTCACTGAGATAACCTAAAAATACATTTTCAAATAATCATAATATAAAAAATCAAGCATGTGCCCCATTTGAGTTATTTGGTTTTCGTGATATAAATTCTAAAATGTTAGTTAAAAAAGGCTACATATTACTGAAAACCAGATAAAGTCCCCTCAGTAATTTTACTTATTGTGCACACACAATTTTTGATACAGAATATATTGATTTTACATTGATGTTTATTTATTTTTTTTCTGTGAATAACTTTTCTACCTGAAATCTTAATTTGATGTGTTAAGTGTAGCACTTTTTCTGAAAGTAAATATTATTTAATTGATACTTTAGAAAGATCATTTTTTAATTTTCCAAGCAGTTTTCATTAAAATTGAGAAGAAAACAAGAATATTTACATACATGTGTACAGAATATTTTGTTAGGAATCATTTTTTTGTTTACAATGATTTATTGTTGTATACAGATATAAATTAAATTTCTCTCTATGTCCTACCTTCCCAACTTCTCATCTATAACTATGTAAAACCCATCATGTGAAAAATATGATTTTTTATTATTATTTAAATGTATAGATTAAAGTTTCCTTATAAATTAAATTAAATTAAATTATCTTAGTAAACAAAAATTTGTATCACGTACTCAGCATAAAATACTACCGCACGCCACTTATATATTATCATTTATAATCTTACTCTAGTTCTAGTATTCTATATAAAATGTCTAAAAGTGATTTAAATGCATTATACACGTTTTTATGGCCATGTTAATTCAAATAACTATTTTCTAAGACAAATAATGTATATGAATTTGTTTTCAAAGGGAAAATTCTAAAATATTATTTAATTAATTGAACCATAATATAGACTGACCAACTAAAATTGTAATCATTTTATTTTTAAAAAATATCATGTTTGTACAGACTAAAATAAATTTGTGTAATTTAATATTATTTGATTACATAACCAATTCATTTTTATAAATAATACCAGACATTAATTTTTATTTTTTTAATTTATATAAATTAAACTTAAAAGTGTTATCAAACAGTTTACAATTTTTATAAATTTTTTTTTTTATATATATTTTTAAGCAGTTTTTACTTGAGACTATTGTATTAGGATTAATATAGAGCTTTTAAAATAAGCTTTGTATTCTATTCTAAAATATTATCTACCTCAATATTTTCATTTTTAACAGAATAATTTGTATTTTATATGAAAAATATTTAAAATTATTTGTTTCATGAAAAGAAATCATATTATAGAATTTAAAAACATCATAGTTACTTAATGTGGAAAATTTTGCATACAGAAATGTCTTATATAATATTTTTATAATATATGTATAATTGACCATGATTTTCTATGGATGTATTAATTTTTCTTCGGACTAATAATGTATTCAATTTATTTATTCAATGATGAATTGACAGTTTATGCTGCTTAAAAACATAATATGCAAATTTGTTTTATTTACATGCATATTAATATTAACTATCAATTTTTTATGCGCTTTTACCATTTATAATTTTAATAAACTACATTACGTTATATTTTTTGGTCAATTATATTTCATATGTGAAAGAAATCTGCTTAAATAATTAATGTTAAAAATCATTTTAGTAGTTATTCATTGCTATACATATATATATATATATATATATATATATTAATTTTACACCGCCTGTATGGATAACTTTTGTGAATTGGTTATAAAAAACAATCTTAACATTAATAATATGTATACATTGAGTAAATGTTTTGATGAATTGAATATCAACAATAATTATATCAGAATAGCATATGCCACCTTATATATTTTATTGCATACAAATTACAAAAAATAGATATGGTTGTTATGATTTTATTAGTATTTTCTCTGTCTCAATAAGAGGTACCCATAATTATATATGTGGTATTTGTTTTTATATAATGTTATTCAATCCATTCTCTAAATTTTATGAAAACTAATATTAATACCTAATTATCAAATTAATTCTGTTTTACATAATGTTATTAATAAAAATGTTTTCAGTCACTTATGATATTATTATTGTAGGAAATATTTGTTTTATTTAAATATTTTGGTTATTTTTTTATTTATGGTTTTTTTTTAACTTTGATTGCTTATTTTTGCTTAATAATGTAATTTTAAATTTATTGTGGTATAAAAATATATAAGAGTATGAGTTCAAACAAATTTGAAAAAAGAATCTGGTCTAGAAGATATCGCTATACAAGGGCACGGCGTGCAGGCTCTTACCATGCCTCCTTTTAAAAAGAAAAAATGAAGTAACCAAATTTCTTATAAAAATAATCAAACTTACATTTTTTTTTTTCTCCTTACATTGCCTGCCACAATGACAAGTTATATCTTACATTTTTAATATTCTAATCTGTTATCATATCACCTAACGCAACAAAAAAAGGTCATAACTCCCTTTTTTTAACTTCTTGTCTAATCTAGTAGAAAAAGATACTTTTTACAAGTGCTGTGCTGTTTTATGTATTTATTCAATATCTATGTTGATGATAAGTGATTACAATCTGAGTATGGTCACTAGTATAGACCTGTAAATTATAAATATGTGTATGTATATTATTGTGGGTATTATTATTTTTTTAATGACAAATTATATATTTGAGTTAGTAATAAACAGAAGTATTTATTTTAATGATTTGATGAAAAACAAACAATTTATTACTTATTTAAATTACTCATTACTAATTTGCATAGTATAATTGTAAGCCATACTCATTTATCATCAAATAAATGCATAAAACAAAACCACACCAGTAATAAAACCCGCTGGATCTGTAGCATTTATAGTCTCGTTTTTCATGGTAATACCTGCATACTTGTATACCTACTAATATTAGTTTATTAATATCCAATATCTATACTATTATCTATTTTATCATAATATTTTTGATCCATTTCACATAAGTTACCCATATGGTGTAAATTGAAAATACACAACATGTAAATTCACAGTTCTCATTTCATGAAATAAATGATATTTGTTTCGTTCAAATTTTGTTACACTATGTAGTTGCAACATATACATATATATGTGTATATCTATACTTTTTTTTCAATATAAAAATTGTTATTAACAACTCCCTATTTTAGATTTTAGGTCCCAACTACTAATGCAGTTTTCTATCAGATCTCAGCGTTACTATTATGCTTTAATTCTGTGTTATTAAAAAGAAGATTTTGAGCAATTTTGTAATAATTTATTTAGAAATTAAGACTGATAGATGTTGACAATGATTAATTAAATTAAATTTATTTTCTCCAAATCATAAACTAAATTAGACCAATTAAGTCATGAAATAAAAAATGTATAATAATTAAACAAATTGTTCTTTGTATCCAGTAATAATTAAATAATTTTAGGAATATTATGTAAAACTATTATTAAGTTCTGGTATAGATTTAAACTATTTTTATTAAATATTTTATTTTTATCTTTTGACATTCAACAAAATTATTTGTACTATTTTGCAATAAAAGGGTATATCAACTTTATACAAATCTAAAATAATGTTATGATTACAAATGATACTATTTTAATTTAATAGTTGTCAATATTTATATCAAGTTTAATAGTAAGAAGAGAATAAGTATTTTATTCACAACTATAAATTGTGATTTTTCAGTTTATCTAAATCTAAAATTCTTAAATTGAAGAATTTGCATTTATTGAATCATTTTTTTGTTGCGTGCAAATAAATCTTGGTTATTTATTTTAAATTTAATTTCATTAGTATCTTAAAGATATGAAACAAAGTATTAGATTTTAAACATAATATTAAATGTAACTTAAATTTGAGTCATTACCATCCTACATTTCAATTTAAAAAAATTTAAGATTGTTTTAAGAAGTATCATAACATCAGACAGTATTTTGAAACATTGTTTATTTTATTTAATTTAGACAATTAATAATGGTACATAAATATGTGTATAGATTAACTACATATAATTTTAATGAATGATTTTTTTTTACTTAAAAGTAATTTTGAGTACTACTAATTTATATCAATTATGTTTAAAAATCTGAATAAAATATTCAACATAACAAGCTATTTAAAAATTCTTCATGTATTAATCACTTGCATTTTATTCTTTTAATAAAAAAATAAATAAATATTAACCAGTTTTTCATGATTTATTTAACTAACAATTAATCTATACACTATTTGTTGCACGCACAAGATCTGTTTGTATCCAACATAATTTATGGACCAGAACAAATCCAAAGAGTAGCTCTATAAATAATGTTCTGACCTGCAAATCATGTACAGAATGATAATTATAATTTATACCTAAGTTTTATGTATTAAATATGTATTTTTTTTCTTTTGTAAATTTTATTTTATTTATTATACATTAGGTGCATTAATTTATTAAACATTTCCTATTGTACATATTTTTTTAACAATATAATAATTTAGTCTGTTATTGTTTTAACAGCACCTCTTAATTGTTATTAATAGTAATTATCCAATATATTTATTGATGGATAGGAAGGGTTAATGATTTTTATCAACTCGGTGATATATTGTTTTTATTATATTTCTTTTTAATGGTAAAATATATTATTTATTTTCAATGTTAACACAATACATTGAATGTATATCTAAATAGGTGACCTATGAACAAATTCTAAGTGAAGTGGTAATTTATGCAATACTAAAAATAAATGGAAAATGTATGTAAAAAAAAAATTTGATCTGCAATAAACTGAGCCGCTTTCCAAGAACAGATATATCTGTAGCCAGTGATTCATTCTATTTCAAATAAGTTTAAAATTATTTAAAAATATTCATTACTACCAACCAATAATTATCCACTAATTATGACTCTTGGATATGAAAATATGGATAAATATTTGTATAATTTTTGTAAACTTATTATTAAAATACACGTCTGTTTTTAAACATTAGTTCAATATAAAAGAAGGTTACTTCATGATAATATTTTTCTTTTTGATTGAAATTTAGTTCTTCTAAATTATTATATTTACTCTGGGTGATTGATTCACTTTGAAAATATTACTGTTAGTATAAGTATTTTTGTCAATTATCTATTTTAAAAAAAAAAAAAATGTTAATTTTAAACAATGCTCACAGCAAAGAATGAAAACAAAAATTATGAATGAACATTATGAAATTAATGAAATAATTCAATAGTACAGATTATTTGTTTCCGCCCATTGACCATCATACAAAATACTTTTGATATTTTATGTGTTCTGGCATAATAAGTTCACTGATATCTTAATATATCTAAAATTTTCTATGCAAAAATGACCAAAACCAAATACTATTAATGATATATACAAGGTGATTCACTCAACTGGAAACACTCATTATCTCGGATAATATTGACTTTTCGAAATTTTTTTTTTAACTTTAAACAAATAGATCGAAAATGTTACATTATCATTTTTTTTTTCGTTCTTCTTATTTTTGGAGGTGAAACGACTATCATTTTCAAATAAGAACTTCCTTTGAAAATGTCTTAAATAGATGGAGTATTATTTAAAATTAATTTTTTTGATTTTCGTCCACCTGTTAACAAGATATTTCACTGTTAAGTTTAGGTTAGAGGAGAGTAGTGGTGCATTATTAACAAGCCGCGTGCCGTACCTCCACTACTCTTCTCCAACCTAAACTTAAAAGTAAAATATCTCATCGACGGAAATCAAAAATGTCAACACTTAAATTCATTTTAACTAATACTCTATCTATTTAAAACATTTTCAAAATAAGGAGTACAAAAAAAATGTTGAAAAGTCGATATTTTCTGAGACAATGAGTGGTTCCAGTTGAGTGTATCAACCTGTATTAATGATGAAAAGGCCAAGTTGTGTAATCCTCAGAAAATAAATGTTATAAGAGAGAATAAAAACCTAATACTTTCTTTGAAAATTATCCTAAAATGGTAAAATTATAGATATAGACAAAAACATAATAGATATATTTTTTTTTTTTACGTGTATGTTCAATTAAGTTTTGTGGTTGTAGATTAATTTACATTGTAGTTAATAATTAACCATTTTTTAAATTAATTATTTATAGGTAAGCTGTAAGTTTTAACAATTATTTTAAATTTGCATACCTACCTAATAACTATATAAAATTATAAGATTAAGACAAATAAGTATTAAAAGGGCCAGTTTTAGCAGAGGTTTGTAATTTTATAAAATAAATGATAGTTACTATAATAAAATACATTACTTATTAACGTAAATAATATTGTAATTTTAAATGTATGAATTATCTGATGATATATCTAGAAAATTAATTGTTTTCTTATACCTATTTTATTTAAAATATTAAATCTGGAAATTTATTTAAATTTCAAATGTTTTTTTATGGATAGAAAAGTCTATTCACATTAGTTTGGATTAAATAAATTAAGCAGTAGTAATAATTTAGAAGCTATTCAAAGATTATTCGATATTACTAATATTTGCAAAGGATATATATTAAAAGAATCATTACTATACATACCAAAACAATATTCACAGATTCAACCGGTAATGTTAGGTGTATTATGTGTCCACTAATCTTGGGTCTAAATAATGATTGTAAGTTTTAAAACAAAGCCATTCATACTTTACTTAGCCCCGATAAATAGATACTAATACAACAACTCTACAAAAAAGCATAATGTAACACAGCAACGAAAATTTAGACTGGAGAAACAATAAAAAGCTGAAAACTTAATTATTTGTTCTACAAAATATTTTATTGAAAAATATGATGTCTTCTAATCAACGTGTTTCCCTACACGAAATTCTAGCAGCATCTCAAGTTTGTAATCTAACAGGTTGCAGATTGAAGTTGAATTCTGTTATTGTTCAATATCCGTTCACCATGTGGTTATAATTTCAAGAGGAATAATGATATTTTGCCTCTTCCTTCTGTTAGAACAATTAAAAGGTAAGAATTTCTATTAAAATATAGATTATGTATATGATATACTAATATTTTATTTTACAACAATCTAATTTAATTTATTGTACAACTCATGTCATATAAATATTGTTTTTAGCTTCATGTTGTTTATTGTCTTCTATTGATAATAAATTTAAATTTAGTTCAAATTTTTGACCTTCATTAATCCCAAAAACCAGAATTTCAATGCCACAGCATTATAGTGTTCAATGAAATATCTACATGTGAAAGTGTAGCAGTAAATTCACAAAATCTCACATATACAGGTTAACATGGTATAATTATTAGATAACAAATTATTAAAATAAAAATATAAATTATTTTTAAGATAAACATACATACATTTAGGTCTCATAGATTTTGGTGAAAATGGAAAAAGACCTATCTTTTTCCATTTTTGCATCCAAAGGTCCTACGAAAAGGTATAATATTAAAAATCATCACTCTAGTCTAGAAAACAGGCTCTTTGATTCATAATATTGTTTGTGATGGACTATACCAAATAAAACATTTTGGAATGAAATTAGTATAAGCTACACAACTTGTGATTTTAAAAACTAGTTAGAGCATTCAGTTAATAATAATACTACAATTTGTATATTTTTTCATTTGTTTAAAAACATAAATTGGTTGTATAACAATGAAGAATTACAGGAAAATTTAATCCACACTTAAAATCCACCTATTCTATTCTATATTTCAGATTCATATTGAATTATTTTAGGTATATCAAGATGAACCATTTATAGGATGAGGCCATTTTGTTGTATATAATCAAGACACATTAAACTCTGAAAAACTAAAAGTTTGTCTCAGAATATCTACATCTCATTTAATTCTGAATAGTTCAGCTAAGATGAGAATTCGCCTGGCTTCATATTAGTAGGTAGGTATGGATTTGAGTTTATAATCATTGTCTATAAACATGTTACATGTTAATTGTTTATAGTTTCAAATAATTGTAATATTATGTGTTTAATTAATCATGCAGGTACATAACTAAGATAATGTTTAAAAACAATAATAATAATTTCTTTTAATCATCAAATACCTACCTATTTTTTTCATAAATTACTTAAAGCTATTTTTTTTTTTAAAAGACAGTTTTTATACATTAAGCATTATTTTAATAAATATATATTGTCCTAGGTATTTAGTAGGATCAATGGCAAAGATCCTAACATTTTATAGACCTTAGTGTCCAGAATTAAAAGATTCTATTGTCATATAGAATTTTTGTTTGATATTAAATTCTGCATTTGACGCACTTAATAAAAAGTTGTCAGGAGATGGAATTAATATACTGTTTTTTACATTATTTAATTAATACTGATAATAATGATTATATTGTAAGATTAAAATTTGATTAAGTTTTATGTGATTATTAAGGTTATTAGCAAAGATTATAATAATAATTTTTTTTTTTTTTTAATGCCTTGTAGTATTTTTCATATTGACTCTATTTTTATTCTACCTTTACAATATTTTAAATAAAACATAATAAAATATAGGTAACAATATCCGTTTGTCGAGAGAAATTGTTAAGGTTTTGTTATAACTTATAAATATTACATCACTTACTCACTAAAGTAATATCAGTAAGATTTTCGGCAAAATAATATACTATTTCTTGTTGTTTACAAAAACGATGAGTTATTATCAATAATATGTTTGTATTTTTAAAACATATTATTACGAAACCCTGCCTTGTTTAAATAGCTTTTAAGTTAAAGCATAAAGTAAATACTACTATTTTATCCATTAGCTAATGTTTTAATATCTACAAATGTGTTAAGAGTTAATTTCTAGCACTGTTGGGAAAATTTGTTTTATGCGCTAATGTAGAAAAAAGATGAAAAGAAAGACGCTGAAATAGTTAAATACTATGACAAATAGATCCCAGTAAATATTCTGAATTTATACCAGACATTCAGATCTCTAGACAATATGGTTCCAAGACATTTTTGTAGATCTTGGCCATATGGATACAATTATTATTGATGTAATTTATTGACAGTTCTATGTTAAAAATGGATATAATGATTAAATCTCTACCAATGACTAATGCCATACAAATTAGGCAACTTTAAACTTACAAAGAAACGTCATGCTGTAGATTCAAAAGTATAAGTAAAACAAATACCTAATGCTATTCAATTTAATCCACCTAATGTTAATTTAATGTTGTTTATTATATGTTGTAAATTATGTTGTTAACATAATAATTATCTAAGAAAATTTAAAAAACTTATTCATGCCATGATTTAATTATTATCACCTAGGTATTGGATTTTTCGAAAATTCCATTAATCCTTAACCATATTCTTCTAACTTCATGACAATATAACACATTGTGGCACCTAAATGATACATGAGGTTCATATTGTTAAAATCATTATGATAATAATGTTATATAATACCTATTTAAAAGTTCAAACAAATATTAATCTACGACAACAGCTATTTTAATAATTTTATATACTGACAACAATCAGATATCTGGTATGGTTGGGATCTAAATGTCCCAGATCCTATTTGTTCCTACACCAAATAGTTGTAGCCTGATAACCCGAGGACCCAAAACACTAAATGCAGCCCTGTGTGTAATTGTTTAACTTGGATAGAATTAGAATTATTCAAAATTCAGAAATATTAGAAATAAAAATCGATAAAATATGTAACCAGACTAAACTGCCCCGACTCGGGCTCCTCGTTCTCCAACTGATGAAATTTGGAATTATCATCCGTAGTTACATGTCGACTTTATATCCGAAAATCAGGTTTTCAATACCATTACTCTCCAGCTCAGGGGTGGGAAAACTAAAAATATTGATTAATTTCCCCAACTCGGGTCCTCGTTCTCTGACCGGGATGAAATTTGGATTTGTATGTACATCGTCAACCTTATGTCCAAAAATCAGCTTTCCAATACCATTGATTGTATTAAATGAATTATATACACTAATATTAGACTTTCGCCTATATGCATTATTGCATAATACGAACTTATACTTAATCTGAAAATCCGAACTGGTGGTACTTTTAATATCAAGTGCACTTGACATATCTATACATGGTATATATTAATGAAGATCCCGCACGAGAACGTTAAATAACTAGGGAGTTATGGTGCTTATATTTTTAAGAATTTCATACCTCCCTAGAAGGGTATGGTAAATTGGGAAATATATAAATACTAAAATTATGGTACCACGAGGTATGATAATGTCACCCCCGTCAAACGGTATATATCTTAGCATTATGCTACCGGCGGTGTATGATTTGCCAAAGAAGTAAGATTTTCGTAATATAATCTTACTCCCCCCCCCCACTCCGGGAACATTATCCGAGGGTATGATTATTCTAGCACATCAGGACTTGATGAAAAATGAGTACAGCGTACTTAAAACAGTATCCCGGCTAAATCGAAACTAATGGTAGCTTTACTATATAAATACTGTTGCGGCTAATTGGATAAATAAAAAATACTGGGGACGGATGCAGCTTAAAGATATATATATATATATATATATATATATTGTGTAAAAACTAGATAGCCGACTCCTCATACAATTATGATGCTAAGCGCCATTTGTCACTTGGGCAATGTTTACAAAATCTTTTGTTGCCAGATAATATTTTATGTTAACGTAGTTCATGGTTATTACATTTTTCTGCGATTAGGACAGCATACAAATGATAAGAATTTGTAAACATTACCCAAGTGACAAAATAGCGTTTAGCATCATAATTGTATACAGAGTCGGCTACCTAGTTTTTATATATAACTGATGCAGCTTCTGTTGCGCGTTAGATACTTAAAGTTCACGGCCGGACTGGTCTACTGTGCTACAGCACAGTAGGCCGCAGCTAAGAAAAAAAAAATTCGCTGAGATTACAGAATAGTTAATAAATTAAATTTGCATATATCTTCAGTACCTTTAGGAATTATATTTTAAAATGATCACGATGCTCGATAATAGAAATTTCTATTTCTATAATAAATCATGTTACTAATATACACTGAAATCTGAATAAACAGAAAATTTACGGTGCTTAATGCATACCATAGTGTGCATATGTGTGTATTTATACCATATATATACACAGAGCAAGGATTTTTGAGGCCTGAGTCAAAATAATTCGAGGCAGGCGTGTAACTAAGGAATCGCCTGAGGTCGCCTTGCCCACCCAAAATATATACAGGCCACACAAATGGCAACCCCCCGTTATATTTTTGAAATTCCTTTTAGTATAGATAATTATTTTTAGATTCTGAATGTAGTGAAGACCTTATTGGTTTATTTTTTTTTATGTGAACTCTTTCTACCACAAAGCTTACTCCAGTGTATACGATGTAGACCTTTTTCTGAAAGGATGGAACTTTAAGGAGGTCATTTTTCGTTTTCTTAAGAGTTTTCTCATAAAATTTTAAAAAAAGGAAAAATATTAGAATTGTAGGTATTATAGTTAAAATTTCTTTTTTTCTGTGCACAACTTTCCTACCAGTACTTTTGCTCCATCTCTTAATGATAGCGATGTTTCTAAAAGGAAATTTGATTAGAGAGGTCGTTTTCCATTTTCCCCAGAGTTTTCTCAACAAATGTGAAAAACCGGGATAAAATATGACAAATTCTGAAAAAATGTAGGAAAACTGAGAAAATCGATACAACATTAACCACCAAGCTGTATAAAATAATTTAGTGATAATTTAAGGATATACAACAACTTATTATAAATAAAACAATAGTTTAAAAATGTGTATCAAGTACTTTCAATTCCGATTTTTCGTATTTGACGAAAATTTCGTAAAATATCTACCTGCTGTCGTTGCTGCGGCGACAACGGTAGGCCATCTATTATCAAGCCCGGTTTAAGAGAGGACACGTTCCCAGAGCCTATAATCTTATCGGCTTAAAGTTACATTGAGTAGTAATTTGTACTTTGTATAGTGCACAAGATTATATTTTTCTTGTTTGAACTAACAACCTGCCTATCATGTTCTACCACCGCGTGCATGGTAAATGGTGGTACATGGCTAGGTTTGTGTGTATAGGGAATAGGAATATAATTTGTTATCGCTGAATTTAAAAATAAAATTATTGGGAAAATATATTTATGTGAGTATATGACCATCCTTGGTACTCAGAACTCAGATACCTACTGATTACTACGGTCTTCTGTTTACATTCTACACTGCATTAGTTGTTGCTAATTGTACCACAGAGGAGAGCACTTTCAAAGTTGGCCAAAATAAAAAATAGATCTTCACAAAATCAATATAATCTGTTATCATTAATGATATTGTCTACAGAAAATGATATTCAACTTAATTTAAGATTTATTATAACCTTAAAAGCATTTGCTACACCAAAAGCAAGAAAAAGGCTTACAAAAATACGTACTTAATTTTATTTGTATTAATTCAAAAAGTTGTTTTCATTAGTGGGGGCCCACGACTATATATTAGCCTCTAACCCCCTGAAGGTCTAAATCCGGACTTGTCTGTTATTAGGTTAATATTTAACGACCAGTTTCAAATTCAAAATTCATCTTCTGATTTAACTAAGTTAAATAACATCGAGGATTTTTTTTATAAAAAATAGCTAATATCACACCAAAATCACTTCGTTATATCTCCGCATAAAAAAAAATTAAATTTAGAAATGGTTAAATCTTATAGAGACGTGATATAATATAGAAACTAAGCAAAAAATAATTTTATAATATTACAAATACCTATGACGACAAATAAGATCAATTGTAAAGTTAAATACTTAGTCAACTTATTGTTCATAAATTATTAATTAATTTACGAAATTTACTATGGTGGTTATTTATTTAAGTAGGTATACTTACATGTCCTGCCAAATAGTTAAATAATAAGTTACTAAGTATTTAACTTCACAATTGATCTTATTTGTCGTTATAGGTATTTGTAATATTATAAAATTGCATTTTACATAGTTTCCAAATTATATCACTTTCTTTAAAGATTTAATTATTATTAACTAAATTAAATTTTTTTACACAGAGTGTAAAAATATTGATAACATGCCCAAAATAAAAATAAATTAATAAATTAATCAACTTAGTTTCAATTCAAATTAATTATAAGTAATAATTATTTATAAAACTGGTTTTTGGATGCAATATCGATTATGTACCTAGTACCTACCTACCTGATTGTTCCAGATTTCAGCCCAGTCGGAGAAATTAATCAATATTTTCTATAGTTTTCCGGCCCCTGAAGAAAGAGTATTGGTATTGGAAAGCTGATTTTCGGATATAAGGTCGTCCATGTACTTATGGTTGATTGTTCCAAATTTCAGCCCGATTTAAGATCGAGAAGTCCGGTTCGGGGCAGTAAATTAGCACATCCCAATGTTACCACAAAAAAAAATATATGTAATAAAATACAAACATAAAAAGCGAACGTAACATAGTAAACGTATTTTCTTTTGGAAAATTTCGACCTTGACAAGTTGTATTGGGAGGTATTTCTGTATGCTATACGTTCTTCTATTTGGAAACTAATTAATGCACATAAACGAGACGAAAATCTGACAAGGGTGAAAATATATATATGATTTTATCCAGAAGGAAAATGATTTTCAGAAGAAACGTTATCAAGTCTTAAATTCAAGAATAGAATATTTGTTCTAAATTCCAAGAATTTACTATCAACTATCTGCGTGGGGTTCATAATTTGCAATTTAGTGTTTAGAATTTAAATTTAGTGATCGCCAACGATATAGATATTGCGATGTTTATTTTACTATAATATGACATAGTTATATTGTTGAAAAAGTACTAATTTTAACTCCGCTCAGAATAGTTTTTTGTAAGCAATGATTAATCTTTACTTACAGATATACATTAAATTTCCCTCTATATCCTATCTTTCCAAATTCACATCTACAATATGCGAAGAAACTGTCTTTTTTGTTTTTAATAACAATAATAAAAATTATTACAATTTTTTTTAAAAACGAGTAGACATATGGCCGTGATACTAATAGGAGTGATAATTATAATATTTAACAGAGAAACAAAGCATAATCATTAAGTTCATTATTTGTATTTTAGTAAATTGTTAATTTGTTTAAATTTATAAAATTAATTTCTACTTTGTAAATATTTATATATTTAAATACTATTAATTTCTAAAAGATCAAAATTCCTAATAAAAACACGATGAACCTGAAAGATAAATAAATTTTATCAAATATCATATCGATGACTTTTAGCGCAAATAAATCCATCTAAGTATATAATCAACTAGACAAAAATTAGTAATCGCTGATAAAGGAATCCGATTGACCATGTCCCATAGAGTTGTTTTACGTTATGCTATCTCCTTTCAGCGGAAGTCTATTAGCGAATTTGCTATTTGCTGTTATTAGGAACATCCATTGAACATTTGAATTATAAGATAAATCATTTTTTAGTTCAACGGAAACATTTTCATCTCTAGAAAAGGCTTCTTTGATCCAAATCCAGCAGCTCACCAATTTGATACATACGAAATAAAAAAATAACCCCATCCTTGCATTATACGTCAAGTCTAAATAAAGGATGTAGAGTTGTTATTGATAATATGGCTACACTGAACATCTATTGGGTTTGGAAACGATATCTTGTAACCAAAAACTGGGAACATCGATCGATTTTTTTTTCGTTTGTTCCGTTTCTCGTTTCTGTACTGTGTTGTGTATTATTTTCTTTTGTTCTGTCCGAAAATTGATTTCGATAGACAATATTTATCACATTATCGATTGTCTACCTACAACTTACTACAGTTGTAGATACAAGCGTGAGTTAAACATAATATTTTGGAGGCAAATTTACCAGTACAAAAATATTATTATGAATCGAAATAATAAAAAATCAATTGGAATTAATTTTTTGGAATCTACATCGACTACATCTCAAACGTCTTCTGGAGTAATTAATAGTAAGAGTTTTATGGATTTACTTGGATTTAGTTATAATCTTTTATTTTTGAATAAAAAAGGTAATGCAATGTGATTTATTAAAAAATTAATTAAATTTATTACTATATTTTAAAATCATTTATGAATGGTTATTTTCAGATGTTAAAAAAAAAAAAATTAAACGGCCTTATACAAAAGCACAACCTGAGCGTACTAACGTGGAAACTATTAGTTACCAAAAGTTGGTTGTTCCAAAACGTATGCATAGTCCTTATTGGAAGTATTTTGGTTTTCCTGCATCAGAATTGGGCGTTATACTCTCTCAAGATCGAATTATATGTATACTTTGTAAAAAACAATTTGCCTACAAAAGTAATACTACTAATTTGCGAGTACATTTACAAAGTAGGCATAAAACTGAGTTGATGGTACTTGAAATGAGTTCAGCAAAAGATAGTAGTCCAAAAAAAAGGCACGGAAAAAATGAACTTATGTTATTAGAAACATCAGAAGGCCAAATAGATGTGAAGTCAAATTATAAGGGAAAACAACAGGATGTGTATATACAAGGAGAAATGAATGAAAACTTTATAGGACACAATGTTACTAATAACTTCGAGCAAACTGATACACCTCCACTGTCTGTTGTTTTCCAAGATATTGATAATTCAGTTAGTAATTCATTATTTTCATTAGTTTTCAATTTTTCCCCATCATTTTAAAATTTATTTTTTTGCTAAATTTTTACTAAATATAAATAAAACCTAATTTATTTTATTTTATATAAATCAAGAAATAACTTTATTATTTGAGAAAACAACATTTTAACAGTTATTTATGTTTTTTAGTCATGTGATATGATCAGTAAAGTTGTATCTGATGCAATTACTGAATTTGTAATTACTGATCTTCATTTGCCAGATGTTGTTGAAGGTAAAGGTTTTCAACGATTAATTGCTACATTAAGGTCCCCTTGTGAAATACCTGGAAAGTATAAATTAGAACATGAAATTATACCAAGAATTTATGAATCAACTCGAGCCTCAGTTCTTAATAGCATTGGGAACAGTTGCAGCACTTTTGCTTTAGGCATAGAGGAATGGAGATGTTCTAGTTTAAATGTTAATATTACAATAAGTGTGTTTTTCCAACAGGTAATATTATTAAAAATTATTAATAACTTAATCTAATTTTATTGATGTTTACAACATATACAGTTGGACAAAGAAGGATTGTGCATCAAACAATTAGAAACAATTGTATGTAATCCTAATACAACTCCTAATGAATGGTGTGGAATTTTGGGTTCATTATTTATCAATTGGAATATCAATATTGATCAAGTAAAAACGGTTATCAAGGCATTTTCAAATTGTAATTTAGAAGCTGCATTACTTACTCAAGGTTTAGTTCTTATTCCTTGTCTTATTTACGAGTTACAAGTACGTATTACCTACATAATTGTGGTTTTAATATTTATTAACTTATTTTAATATATTTTTTAGAAAATATGTACAAAATTTTGTTTTGAAACTGAAGATGTATTGAATGTTTTAACAAAGTGTAGAAATGTTTCTGAAAAACTACTTCAGCACAATGCTTTAACATCAGTCACTGTTCAGGATAATGTTGTTCAAGTTTTTAATTCATTTCTTAGCAGAGAATACCCCCAAATTTGGACATCAACGTATCATTATTTGGAACGTTTTATTCAACGGAAAGATGACATTAAAACATTATGCACTTCTTTGAACATTGGATTTTTTCCCCATGAACTATTAACTGATAAAGATTGGTCAATTATTGAAGATATTGTTTCAACACTTGAACCTTTAAAAGTCACTGTTACTACTCTAAGTGAAGAAAAAATACCATTGATATCATTATTGAAACCTTTAATCAACCAGTTAACAAGTCACCATTTAAAAGTAAAACCTGGTGATTCACAGCTTGCTGCTGACTTAAAGAACTCTTTTGCTAATGAACTTCTCTGGAAGTGAGAAAAATAATGGTATAACTATGATTGTTTTTAATATTCTTTGTTAATTATTTATTTTAATTTGCAGATATAATGATATTAATGTACAAACATTTTTGCATATATCTACATTATTAGATCCAAGATTTAAAGATTTTCCTATGACTGAAGGTGAAGAACATCTTCCAACAATTAAACAAGAACTGGTCAAAATGGTTGAAACTGAAGGATCTGTACCTTATGATACCAAAGTTAATGTTACTGAAGTTAATACAAATGTACCTAAGAAGTCTAGAATATCAGGTTTGTGTTTTTTTTTTTTTTTATATAAAATAAATAATGATTTATATCTGTTGAAGATGAATAATATTTTATTATAAGTTTATAGTCTATGGTGGATAGTAACAGGTAAAAAAAGACACACTAAAAAAAAAAAGATGGACATACTTCACTCATGAGTGGGCCACTGTTGTAGGTGTGAAGTTGAGAAATTTAATGTATATCTGTATATAACAATTCTACCGTGCTAAGCAAAAACAGAATAACTCTACTTTTTGTAAAAATTATACTTTTGTTATTATGTGTAAAACTAGTGTTTTACAGCGATTTTTGAAGTTAAAATAGCTTATTCTCTTCTAAGGCCAGTCGTTATATTTGATGTTTTGGAATAACATGGTGAATCCAAATACTAAGCAAAAACTCGGTATATATCACATGAAAAATAATGGAGTTTCTGTGTTTTGGTTTATGTTCATACGTTGAACAAAGTAATTTTGGATGTATTGACATGACATAAACTTTAGTCACATTTTATAAATTAAAAATGATAACTATATTTTGGTATACCTATCTATTATTTTGTAATTTACTAACCTGATATTGTTAAGAATATGTACTCATGGTCATTACTATATTTATCCTTATCGATTATTATTATTATTAATGGTCATAGACAATAAAGAAACTTATAACTTACTTTATTATCTATCAACAGTTTAAAAATTTAAAATATACTTATAATACTTACTTTCTTACATATCATTATTTCTTATATTCTATAAACTGTAATCACGTGTGCTTTTATTATATAGTTATCATTTGTTCGTTTAGTACTCCGATATTTATTTTAATAAAGTCCATTTTTTCCTTAAGAAACTCAAAAAGAAAATGAAATGTTCAATCAAATCTAGATGTAAAATTAAATTATTAACACAAGTTTTAATCAATTTTTTGAAAACACTGTTTTAAAGCTTAATTTACTGTTGAAAACATTATTTGCTGTTTCTCAATAATCATGTTGACTAGAGTTATCCTATTTTTGTTAACACGGCAGAATTAACCATTGCTAACAAAAAAAGATTCTGAGCGAAGTTTGGTTAAAATGGTTGCTTTGTCAACAATATATGTGTCACATTTTGATAAAATAATTACATATGCATAATATATTTTCTTTAATAATATTTGTATTATTGTATATATTTTCCCATTTTTACTATGTTTTTCCTATTGGTTAAACTGGGAAAATCAAAAAATGACTTCCTAAAGTACTGTCCCAGTCAGATTTCCTTTCAGAAAAAGTGCTATCATTGTAAATCGGAGCAAAACAGAAAATTAGCCATATTTTTTACTAATACCTACATTTCCCTGTTTTTTCACAATTTATCCCATTTATTGGGAAAATACTTAGAAAAATAAAAAAATGAAAGGAAAATTACTCTTCAGAAAAGGCATTATACTTGATATTTTGGAGCAACATTTTTGGTAGAATTTTTGTACTCAGTATAAAAATATAAAACAATAAACATCTTTATAAAACCAATACATTCTTCATTACTCTCAGAATCTAAAAAACAATAACGATATTAATTTTTTTACAAGTGGTTTAATTAATTAAAACAGTTCAAAGTTAATATTTTCAAAAATGTCTTTATTTATTATAATAAAAATCTGTATAAAAGAGTACCTATAAATAGTTTAAGAAAATATGCTGAATTGATCGGTTTCCCTCTTTGAAATTTTTATCACTAGAATTCAATGATTTTTTTTTTAAATTTTCTGTGGTATTTCTTTGTTTTGATTTCACGTCATTTAGTTTCTATTGAGCCAATTTTGGTGGGTCTACACAAATTTCAAGTCTAATTTTTTTTATTACATTCCCTATTTGGATGGTTATGAGTTAATGACTCACTAATTTAGAGAAACAGTTGTTCCAACCTTTCATTTAATTATTTGTACCTTCAATATTATTTAATGTAGTTTCATAGACATTCAAAGTAGAAAGAGATTGACATTGTCTTAATTATTTTGTTTTTTCTTTTATAATGACATATTTATATGTACCATTCAAGTTATATCAAAATAATCCACTTAATATCTTGAGCATCTTTGTGTTTAATTTTTAAATAAGTCTACCATCTACAACTTTATTTTCTGGTAAAAATTTTAAAGAATCAAGTTTGGCACAATAATATCAAAATTCATTATCTTCTATCTTATATAAAGTTTCCAGTTCAAGTTTTTGAATTTTCCGATCAGTATTTTGTGTGAAATGATAAAAACAACCATTGATTTGTATGTTATCTCCTAAAATGCTTTTTACAGCTTAGATCATAGATTGTTCAAAATCCATGTGCAATTTTGAAGGATGTAGGTATAAATTTCTTTCTGAATACATATCTAGTATAACGGATAACATTTGTTCATGTTTTTTCCATAATACATACACAACAGTAATAAATATGGATTTTTGGTTTTCAATATTAAAAGCATATAAATATAGTACCATATTATTACATACCTATATATAATATAAGGATTAGACCTATTTATACTTATAAAAGTTTTAATAGAAAACCAAAGTTTTCTGTTATTATTGTTTTTTTTTTTTTTTTACCTTTGCCTATAGGCCTCTGTCCATTATTAATTATGGGACCCTTGCTCCTTGAACTCCAATAACTGAATATCTTAGAAAAATACCTTTTAACAAATCTATGGTATCCAGAGGTGCCATGTAAGGGAGGCTCATTGCTAAAACCACCCATAAGGTTAATGAACCAGAGAATATGTGGCAAGAGTTGGTTAAACTGTATAAGAGTATCTAAAATTTTAAAAACCTGGTGTCTATAATAGTATCTATAAACAATATCAGTATCAACATTTTTGATATTGCTCTTAGATCATGTTCAAATATACAACGGATGGAGCCATATCCTGTTTTACCTGTATAAATAACATAAAATACATAGAGGTTTTGATTTGTCAGTTAAGAATTGTACATGGGCAAGTATGCTTGTCGCATATTTATCTTTTTGGTGAATTTAAGCATATTGTAGAATAATTATAATTCATGTTGGTGGGTTTTTATTATAAATTGTTATGGAAAATGGTTATTTGAATATGTATGTGACAAGTAGACACTGATGAACTGATAGTGACATGGTCCCATTCATAGTATGATGAGATATCGTCCATCTTTCAATTATATTTTACTAGAACGTGACTTAAAATTATTTTTAAAACTGTCAAATTTTAATAATTAGTTAAAACTCAATTATCTTTTTGTATAAGTAAAATCAATTATATATTGTAGTATAAAATAAAAAAATTTGCCAAATTTTAAAAATGTGGATCACTCTAAATACTCTCAATTAAATACAAATTAATCTAATATATTACTCTGATACAATTAATGTATTGTTTTAAATATTATTTTTTAAAAAAATTATAAAATTATTTAGGTATTGGATTTCTACTTGGAAGTGTTGCAAATAAAAATACTCCTATTATTAATAAAAATCCAATGTCACTTGAAGATAGACTTAATTTAGAAATTGCTCAATATGAATCCGAACAAACACCTTGTCTTGAAGAATGTCCAATTCATTGGTGGTCACGAATGTCATCAAAATGTCAAAATCTTATTAGGCTAGCAAGAAAACACTTTGTGTATGCCTTAAGTGGGTCGTCTAGTAAATTACCACTTGATTTACAAATACTGTATTACATGAAAAGATCACAAATACATCGAGAACTTGTAGATAAAATGACATTTATCAATGCAAATATGATTGATAATAATTGATAATATATTATATTTTTATCATATTAATATTTTATATTTATAGTTAAATATTTTTATTATTTTTATTTAAAATATATATGTATTATATTATGTATATTGAGTTTCAGCCATTATATTGAACAATTTGTGTTTTATTAAATATTTAATACTTTGAGTTTAGCTGTGTTCTTAACACAGATTTTTTTAAAAATGTCACTTAAACCCCTTGTGTTCTTGGTGCCTCATTTCATACTTACTTTTATAGTTTTCATACTTTTCTGTTCAGGGCACAATTTAAGATTTGATATACCTTAAACTGTGGTTCGGACGGACGAATGTTGATTATTGACATTACCTCTCATCATTCTCAAGCTATTAAAATTCCATGGTACCTTGTACCGTTGATTATAGAATATACCACAGCTTTAGATACTAGTATTTAATATAAAAAGCCAATAAACAGATAGCAATGTTGTAATACATGATGCAATGTTAATATTTAGCGACCACCCGTTATGTAGCGCTATAGTGTAATTTGGAGGCGAGGTGGTAGTACCATTATCATAGATGTTTGGTCATAATTGGATGGTGTGGAGGGGTAGCTTATTGTGTGGTGTCGTTCTAAGAATAGAATAATAATAATGGTGATAAACTAATAAATCCACTGGGAGCTCTTGCAATAAGCAGATTTTGGTAAAATTTGATAAAAACATTTCGTATTTTCATCCGTTTTTTCTTGCAGCACACTATAGCCTATCACGCAACAATATTATCTACAACCGTGCTTAGAATCAAAATCATTGGAAACACCTAATAATATTATTTTATCTCATTAATCTTTTACCGTACAACAATCCACAGCCCACATTTTCTGATTCTTATATTCTGTAGAGTGTAGACCACGTTTTAAGATCCAAAGATATAAACATTTATATGCAGAGTAATCAATCTATTGTAAGACAGTCGTTATCTCGGAAAGTATTAACTTTTATTGGAATTCAGAATTTATTTTTTAGAAAATTTAAAAAACAACTCTACAAATTTACATGTATGTTATTTTTTTGTCACCCTTATTTTTAGGGGTAAAACCACTATCTACTTTTAATTTTCAAATGGTAACCTATATTAAAATTTATTTTAAATAATACCCCATCTATTCATTGAACTTTTAATATAAGTTGCCATTTGAAAATCAAAACTAGGTGTTAGTTTAACCTCTAAATATAAAGATGACAAAAAACATAAATATAAAATTATAGAGCAGCTTGTTTCATAAATTTTCTAGAAAATAAATTCCAGAAAAAATTAATAATTTCCTAAATAATGAGTGTCTTAAATTGGTCACCCCCTATAATAAAGAATAATATCTTAAACCGTAGTGTAGACTGCTTAATTAATCTCAAATTCGGAAATATGTTGGAAAATAAATGCTATTATTTAAATTTTGGTAAATTAAAACAAATGTATCCAAATTTAAAAATGTATAGGTTTCCAAATGACAAAAGTAAAGAAGTTTGGATAGTACATTCAGATAAGTAAATAATTTATAATATTTATCCAAAATATATAATGTAGGACATTTTTCATAGTATTGTGAATATTATTTTGTCACCTATTTAAAGGCTGTCCCATAAAGATAGTCAAGTTCTGTTTTTTTTTATACATTTATATATTATTCACAGTGATAAGAACTATAAATATTTATACTTCGAATAAAATTGTATTTTATTGTTTTTGAAAAAATTAAATATAGCCATTTTATAGAGTTTATTCTTCTGAAAATGTTGAGGTAACAACTATTTATTTTCATTAAATTTTTGATTTTTTATAATTTTTTAAAGATCAGTGAATAGTATCTATAATTATACAGCAGACCGTAATCGCATTTGCTAATTGATTATTATTATTTTAATTGCTCTGTATATATTAAATTTAGAATAAAATAAATGATTTATAAATTTTAAAATATATCATTTTCCATTTACCTATAACATTATTTATTATTTTTTATTCACTTGATTTTGTATATCTATACAGGAAACACAGGTTCAACAAAAAATATATCGAACCAGATAAACTTTGCAATAGGTAGGAGGTAAGTACATTTGTCAAGAACATTTCCCTGTTAAAATCATTTCATAAACACTGTTATGCCCTATTATTATAAATTTTAGGCACAGCCATCATTCACATCATCAGACTGACCAAAATGGTAAATCTAAACAGGAGTATAAAATTTTAATATTAACACCAAGTAAATAATCAGCATCAAGTGTTAGTAAACCGGTAAAAAATGTATTGGTATACCGGTTAGTGCATACAAATTTTTAGCAGATATAAAATATTATAATAATATTATGCCAATATTAACTACAAATTCGTTGAGTCACCAGTCACAAATTGATAGTAAACCATTTTGGTACAATTACAATTCATAGTAACCGGTGAGGTTGAAGATAT
This sequence comes from Cinara cedri, assembly GCA_902439185.1. Lineage (NCBI taxonomy): Eukaryota > Metazoa > Arthropoda > Insecta > Hemiptera > Aphididae > Cinara > Cinara cedri. The sequence continues at coordinate 440,139 of CABPRJ010000957.1, read as the reverse complement.
TCGTTTAACTTTCATCCTTTATAGATGACTTACTCCTTCCTAGTGTTGCGAACTGATAATCATTTATCAACAACTTGTTATAATGAAATTCGTATCCAAACAAATCAACATTCAAAAGTCTTCACTTACTATTAGTAGTATTTTATATTATGTAATTGTATTACTTACTTTTGTTGTCAGAAATATGGTCACCCGATTCAATATCATATTCTAAAGTTAAGAAAAAAAATTTATTTAAACATATTGGTATAAATAAATATTTATTTAATAATATAGTCATATAGAGAACTTACCTTCAGTTAAATTAAAGAAAACTCATTTCTTACGATACAACGAAAATAATGATAACAATAAATATAACATGTCCTAGACGCCGCGCTGATGGTTTAAGGAGGAGAAATAATAATTATAGAGGGAATGATGAAAAGTCACCCGCTATCCGATAAGGTCACACAATTTTGTCACCAATGTAACAACGAATTTTTTGTGATGTGTATCACGATTAAAGATATACTGGTTACCCAACGGGCTATACATATTATAAGCGTTATCACATAGCAATTGTAATTGCTCTCAGGAACAGCCGCTTAATTAACTTACTGCGCTCTCTATTCGTGAAAATAATGTTTTATTACAATATTATTATGTGAAATTATATTCCCGTCTAATTTAAAAGCACCCAACCATTACGATTACGATTAAAGATAACTATATGCGAACCATATTATTTTTATAGTGTTTTTAAAAAATATATTTATACACGTTCAAAAGTGAGAAACTGTCGTGTTGTTATTTGTTTGTCCTTCTGCTCTTATGAAGGTTTAAAAACCAGTACGTTTAGGGCACCAAAGAAAATTACTTTAAAGGTTGAATAGAGGAAAACTCTAGAATATGTCAATACCATTTTCTAAACAGTAAACATACACTATTCTGCCATACAAACGTTAATTATTTATTCGAAATTTCACATTAATTTTAATTTTTGATATTTCATTACTTTTTTTTTTTGTAATTTTGTGCTTTAGTTTGTTAGTTGTGACTTATAATTGAAGTTTTAGTCATAAATCTAACCGGAAATCATATTCCCTAATGATTTAAAATTTCACATTCACAAACATTTTTGTGAATTGCAATAATGATATAATATAGTACATACATATTCCACTACCATTACGAGCGCTACAGAATTTTATCAACAAAGTAATATTGCAGTCACAATTTCATAGCCCGTTAGTCAACCAGTATATCTTTAATTGTAACATAAAATATGTAAAAGATTTTGGTGTTATAAAGTCGTTTTTTGGCGAGTGGTATTTGATCGGATTCTGATCCGTAGATTATTATCGTATGGTTATTTATCAAATGGTTTTTTGACGTGGCTTTTGTCCATAGCTTGGATTATATACTATGGAAACAGCTATTGACTAAATATTTGAAGCAAAATAATTAAGGACATTGGGATCACGCGAAATTGTTCAAATTTACGCAATCAAGTGTGACGTACCCACTGTGGCGGGTTTCGCGCCACATTTCTTCTTCCCGCTGCGCGTCGCTCGCGGCGGACGTCGGCCACGCCCCTCGACGTCGGCGTTCAACGGTCATCGTCCACAGCTCCGCTCAACTCGATTTCTCGACCGCTCCGCTCGCTCTCTTCGTACCGACGCCGTTCGCGAAATACTGTTTTCCGACTCCGAATAATTATTATGTATAATTGTTTTTCTTAACAAAAGTTGTTTTAATTGTTGCGTGCTCGCCTTTTCCTCCGTCAAGCCGTCAGCTGGCGATCACTTGTATTATGTCTTTATGTTGTAAATGTATTATGTCTTTATGTTGTAAATAAACGTTTCTTTTTACCTTATCATAAACCTCGTGTCTTGGTGTAACCCGCCAAACTACCATCACTATCACTGCCTGGTGATATTATAATGATTATACGATAATTATGCGTCGAGTACTGATACGCATGCGCAATAAACAATCTTAACATTCGTTAATTATGCGGTCTTCAACTCGTAGTAAGCGTTTACCATGCATTAGCCTTATCCATAGTATATGATTTAAGGTCCATAGATATGCTTAAATCTTGCCCACGCCACACGGTAGATAATCAACATTGAAAAAGTTTTTTATTTTCAGGCTAATAATTGTGTTTAATTTGAAATCAAATTACCTTAATGGGCTATTTTCTTATCATTGATTGAATTCTGTAATATTGTAATTATGGATAATTTAAAACAACCAAAAGTGGGCAGTTTAAAAAATAAACAGTAAGTTATGAGGAAGTTGAATTTAATTTATATTTATATATAAAGTAATGTCACCAATAGGCGTCTTCTATAAAAAATTAATATCACTATTTATTTCTGCACATTGCACATATTCATATTATGCTCTTAATAGATTAAACATTACAAAACAAAAACAAAAACACCTATATTTATGTATTTTTGTAATTTTTAGAAAAAAGAAGATATCTTCAAACAATTCTATGTCTACAAATGCTTTAATTAAAAAAAAAAAGGAATGCGAGAAAAAAGCATTAAATATTGTGATAGAGTTAATCGATGGAAAGTTGGAAGAAAATGTATTATTAGAAAAAGTAAAACTTAAATTATGTTTGCATTATTTTTTTGTATTGCTTATAGGTACTAGAAGATGATTTAATTTTTACATTATAACTATTAGTTAATACCTAATATTAATTTTTTAATTGACCATATTCAAAAAAGAAAAAAAAACTGTTATACTAAGTCTCGTTTCTGTCTTAGTCTCTTTTTACTATCCCAATAAAAAATTAGGTATTCATCATTTAATAAAATAATATACCACTAATTTCAAACACCTATCATGACACTGACACCAAAGTCTCAAAATGGTTATCCTGTAAACTAAACTATAACTGAATTTATACCGCTCATGTCATTTATTATAAAATCATACCAGTATAGAAATGTTACTATGAACGTGTTCTAATTTTTTTTCTAACTCAATATTTTTGAAAGATTCATATCCAACCCCAAAGGTTAGTATTAAAGGTTATGACAGTAACACGTAGATCATGGTATAAATCTACTTTATTGAATCTTTTTTTTTTTGAAACTTATGTAGGTAGTTAGGCATGCTGAAATTGTTGATGAATTTAGAATTTGAGACTCAGACTTAGTTTTTGAGTTATAACACTTAAAAATTATTATATAATATATATATTATTAATAATATTATGTATGTTATGTTATTATCAAACGAGCAGCAAGTAACAACCCCTGATCTCTAGTTCTACCTATAATACATTTTGACTTTACCCGATTACCTGTGGTTTTCACAACAAATCAAAGGTTATTTTTGATTAAAATTGTCTGCGTGAACGCAGGAAGCGAGTGACACAAATTGGGTCTATAACCACCTATATTTTTCATTTTTCAATGTTACCTTCCCGACATGGCTTTGTACGACAAATTAAGGGACATTTTCATTTTTAATTGTCCAAACGAGTGGCCATCTCGAGTGTATATGTGCATAATAAGTTATAATTCAAGCGAAGTTACCACTGCACAACATTTTGATTGGTTATAACTTTGAAACTAAGTTCGTCAACGAATTCCGATTTCACTTAATTTTTTATCGTTACAAAAATGGGGTGTCCCGTAAAGTTAAAAAGTTCTGATTAACGAACTTCCATTATAATTACAGTTTTATTAAAAATATTTTTATAAAAGGGAATAATGATTTTCTTTTAATTTTTTCATTATTTAATTTAAAAAAATTTTATATTTTATAGTGTAATACTTTTTACTAGAATTTATGCACAGTAAGCACTTGTAAGCATTTTTTTAAAATAACCTATCTATAATATAAGTAATTGGATGCAATTATACATTATACAATTTATAACATTTAGTGGTGTTATAGGTTATAACTATTCTATATTCTAAAATATTTTACTGTTTCAGAGTTCATAGAATTTATGCATGTAGCTTCATTAGAAATATTTAAATAACATCATTTCATTAAGTATACAAATATGTTTAAATAACCTTTCAAAATGTTTAAAATATGAATATGCAATATAATTATATATATTTATAGATTAAGGTTTTATTAAGTGTGTATACTGAATCTTTTTTTTTTTTTTTATATATAGTTACATTTAATTAATGCTTGTCACTATGAAGATGTAGTAGAAGAAAGATTTATTTTGAAAACCTGTGGATATGTAATCTGTAATCAACAATTAACTTGTATACCAACACAACAATATAAAATTTCATTAATTAAAAAAAAAGTGTTTGATATAACTGAACGAAAAGTAAATACATTTTAAAATTTATTTAATTATGAAATTTTATAATTAACAACTTATTATTATTCTTAATTTTCTTACACCTACCCATTATTTTCAATAGTTAAAGTATTAACTATTAAATTAATATTAGTTTAACTATTCAAGCTTTTAACATTTGTATTTAATATCCATATTATTCACAGTCTAAACAATTTTGAAAAAAGACTTATATTATAATATACTCTAGACTTTAGAGTATACAGGGTCAATCAAAATTTGAATTACAGCCTTTCTATAATGTAAATATTTTGAATAGTGAAAATGTATGAGACAAACATTTTTTTCGATTTATAAACATATAAAATAATGTATACATTTTTAGATTCTGAGCAGAGCAAGGAATGTATTGTTTTTACAATATTCTTTTTTTTCCTTGAACAACTAAAATGTTGCACTAATTTTCAAATATAGCACCTTTTCTGAAAGATTTTCCAATGGATTATCATAATAACAAATGAGAAAAAACTGGAAAAATTCTAAATGTATTATTTTATATCACAGTCTTTCAAAATATATATATATATATATATAAAAACTCTGCTCAGAATCGTTTTTCATTTGCGATGATTATTCGTTGCGAAAAGATACATTTCTCCTCTATCTTTCCAAATTCTCACCTACAACAATGTCAAAGAATCTCAATTTTTTTTTTATAGTTGGGGGGGGGACAGTTATCAAAATTTAAATGTTTACATAATAAAAAGGCTACAACATAAATATTTAATTAACCTGTATACAAAGTGTCCCACGGATAAATACCCATTACAATATCTCCCTAGATAATTAAGGTAATCATATTCTGTTTTCTACGCTAGATGTTTTATTACACGAGATTTTTTCTTCATCTGAATACACTTTTTTTTTTAGAAGTTTTGCTCTAATTTATGTTATAAAAGTTCAAAATATCTACAAAGTCAACTATTAACAGGTCCTTTGTGGATTCGCGACACAGAAGAAATACCCAAATTTAAACTTTATAAAAAAGTTTTAAAGTAAATTAACTTATAGTGATTTTAATATGAACATTTTTTTTTTTATTATTTTTTATTTACAGGATATTGCCTAAAGATATTATTAATCAAGATGCCACTAATTGTAATGGGCCAAATAAAAATAACAATGAGAATAGTAATGAAATTTGGTCAGATGAAAAATTGCAGGAAAAAGTATTAGAGTTAAAAATTTGAGATTAATTTAAATAAAACATTTAAAATTTTTGATTCGAGTATATATTGTTTTATTTTAAAATAATAAAGCAAAAAAAAAATATAAAAATAAATTATATATTAAATATCTTATTAGTAATCATTTACACGTCCCCATCTTAAACGTTCCTTTTTAATTTCAAGTTTTAACCAAGATGGAGTACTTTTTTTAAATGGTACTGCATTTGGATACTTCAGAGGAGGTTCTGGTTTTTGGAAGGGGTGAGTTTTTTGTAATTTTTTCATTAAAAATTCTTTCGCAATTTGTTTTTCATCGCGATACTTATCCATGTACCTAAAATATAGGAATTTAAATATTTGTAATATAAAATTAATTTTTTTTAATCTTACAAATTAAACGGCTCTTTAAGTGGAAACCATTTTTGTGGTTTAATATATGGAGCTGGAAAATCATATTCATAAATTGGTTCAGACATTGATAGTTTATCATGATAAAAGTTTGTCAAAGAATTGTCCCAATCTGTTTGATAAAATGCTAGTCCAGCTGGGGTTAGAATATCTTCTTTAGAACGATAAAATTCATATGTGCTGAACGTTCTTTTGTTTAAATCAAATCTAAAAAAATAATAAGATTAATTGAAATATATAATAAAATATTCAGAGTTTATTAGTGATATGCCTATTGTATTCAATTGTAAGAAAAATAAAATAAAATAGCCATTTAATACTATTAATATTTATTTAGATTTTTAGAATAATGAGTGATAACATAATGAATCTAATAAGAAAATTTATTATACAAAAATTCTTTATTAAATGTACATAATATGTCTTTGGCCTACTTAGAAAACAAGTTACCAATCCCATATATATGTGTAAATAGACAGACCAAACGTATGTAATTACAATTGTTTAATATTGGTATGTTTATTTTGCCACTAGCTGATTATATCAAAATATTAATACAATGGAGAACAAACATAGGAAATATTTTTGAGTATTGTGTCAAATGCGATTTCAATTTTTGTTTGATTTACATTGCTTTTTTTGCCTCATTAAGCGCGAACCTATAATAAACTGCTTTACACAAATACATTTTCATGTGTGTTTGGAGTAAACTTGCCTAAAGAGTGGTCTTAATTGCATTTATAGCGTATCAAACTGTTTAAAATGGCTGCACATGCCAATTGTGCGTGTTTTGCCTTTCTTATAATACCTACATACCAAGTGTATTCGTATAAGGGTCAAACAAATTCACAGACATTATTTATAGAACGTGAAATGAGTGCATTGCACGTGATTTTGTGGAGTTTGTTACCAAACCTATTGGTTTCTTGAAGTCACTATAGTCATAGTGCCATAGAACATAGTGCATAAAAAATTCTAAGCTAAGTTTTTTTTTAATAACAAAATTAAAAAATATATATAGATATAGCCTAATGCCATCTATCGCTATTTATATTTATAAAAATATAGAAAATCACAAGTGGATTAAAAAAAATTGAAAATTCGAATTGACCCAGGAAAAATTTAGTGACTAGGTATTATTACAGGAATTCTGCAAAAATGATCTGGATTAAACAATTTTTTTGGTAGAAATTTTAAAAAAATATGTTATAAATTAATAGTACGAACAAGCTTAAAAATGTTATTTAAAGTATCATCTAAAAATAAGTGATAAGGAATGCGTTCCAAATCTTTACATACTTAGAAAAAATGCTAAATCTATACGCAATTTATTCTTTGAATGCACTTTTTATCACAAATTCTTGGTGCATCTGCTTCAATCGCACCCAAAATTGTGTTTGTTGAAAGTGTCCAATCTCTCAAATTAATTTTACAAGTATAAACAGAATACAAAAGTTAGTATGATACTAAAAATCGGAAATTGAGATTTCATAATTTATACAAAAATGAAAAACAAAAAAATGTTAAGTATATTGGTATATCGCGAGCATTCTCTAGTGGTGCTGTGAAAATTATAAGAAGAGCACAGTGTGCCTTGTTTAAAAAAAGGGTTGAAAACCACAGACAGACAGTGGTCTTTATGTATGTATAACACAGATTATATAAAATTTATTTTAATTTTCATATTGGTTCGTTCACTATATAGCACTATTATAAAATGATCATGCTATCACTTATATGAAAAAACCTAATGCATGTAGTTCAATTTGTATATCAACAAATTATATTAATCTAGCAACTTCACTATAAAATTTAAATTTATTCATAAATTTTATAAAATATAATAAAATTATGTCATAGAGCTCTTTAAATTTGTATTAGTTTTTTGATATATAATGAGTTACTTACTTCTCAGAATTGCAATTAATAGAAGAAAAATTTATTTCACTAGACTGCTGGTAAAGAATGAAAACCATTCTTTGGTAACCTGTACCTTTTGCTGGAAACGGTTGTAAGTAATTAAATATAGTTTCACCTTTACTAATATCTCCGCCAGGTATGTTTCCTCTAAAAATAAAGTTATGTTTATAACAAAATTTGATTTAAAATACATATAATTATTTGTTAATTTATTTAAACTAACATTTTGTCTTTATATGGAATTTTTAATATTAATTCTCATTTGAATTTCAAAAATTGATTTCTTACCCCCTCTTAAAAAAAATGTATTAATTATTTTCAATGCTTATAAATCAAAAAACTAGTATTATACATTTTTCTTTCTTTTGAATATTTACATGATAAATTGGCTACAACCTGTAGTTTTATTATTAATAAATTTAAGAACTTTATCTACTAAATAACTACAATACTTTGATTGAATACTTACACGAGCCAATGAATATATTCAGAATTTTCTTGATTTAAGTGACCATCTGGATTGGTAAGAGATAATGTCCATAATGTCTTCTCTGGTGCCTCAAAATTGACCTCAGGATTATTCATAGCCTATCAAAACTAAATTATTTTAAATACAAATCAAATAAACCGTATATTTATAATTTTTATATACCTCATTAGGTTTAATTATATTGCCTCGATATACAGGAACTTTTTTAGAGTCGTGGTCATAACTGATATTTATCTGAATGTATGGCGTAAAATCAGCATCTCCAAATAAATGTTCAAAAACACCATAATATTCTGCTACTTTTTTGATATGTAATGGAGCATTTGTTTTTGACCATTCATTTGATATCTCATCCAATGATACTGGTACTAAATAAAATTTATATTTTCATAAGACAATTTATCAGATCAAATATTTTTAATAAATAAGTACAATTTTATTTCACATTAATATTATATTAAATTTTCATTTTTAAATAACTGATTTTAAAATACTACAAAATGTGATGGGTATTATACAAAATAATATGCTAATACAATTGACTCCGCTTTATTGAGACACATATGTTGGTTTCTATTTTGTTTCGATAAAGTGGTTGCCCCATTAATCCAAATTAAAGAAAAAATTAAAAATTTTGATTGGTTAGTTAATTTAATTTATTAATATAAGGGAGAAATTTTCCCAGAGAGTGAGGAAATTAAAGGATTTAGATGAGAAAACAGTTTAGATAGGATTCTAAAGTACTGTATCATATAAAGTATCATCTAAAGTACTATATCATAATAAAATAAATTTAAAAAAAAGTATTAAAAGAGAAGTACCAATACTAATCCTCAGTATACTCTACTGAACATATTGATTTAGATACCAATAAACTTGAAATTTCTATTTTTCACTTGCCTAATAATGCTACCTTTAGTGTAGAGGATGTATTTCATAGTTTATCTGCGTTGAAAGACTATTAGTCCGGATGGCTTCTCAGGCAATTTATTTTTTTAATCGTAATAGATTATTGCCTTTCCACTTAGGCTTCTCTTTACGAGATCACTTGATGAAGATATTTTTGCTTCTATGATCAAATTCAGTTCAGTAACACCGATACTTAAATCAGGTGCCCATCCTGTTGTATCCAATTATCGACCCATTTCCATCCAATCACATAATTCTACAATTTTTGAATTCCTAGTTCTAAATGCTATTCAACTTAGCATAAACTATATCCTCGCTGAAGAACAGCATGGGTTTTGCCCAAGAGTTAACTACTACATGAAATCTTGTATTTAATAATTATGTTTACAATTCTTTTCAACATCGAGCACAAGTTGATGAAGTCTATGTCGATTTTCAAAAAGCTTTTAGTCTCAGTCGATCATATGATACTTGTAACTCCTTTCTTAGCAACAGGGATCAAAGTTTTTTCTGGCTTCTTCGGGTGTCCCTCAAAGGAGTCATCTGTTGCTAATATTATTTTCACTTTTTATTAATAACCTCCATCATGTACTACATCACTGTTGTTTTCTTTATTATGCTGATTAAATCAAATTATATTTTTGTGTTAGCATACTCTATTATTTCACTAAACTTCAATCTGATTTGAATTATTTATCAAATTGGCTCAATACCTTAGGTTTATCACTAATACAAAATTATGAAATTCACTCGATCCCGCTCCCCCTTAATGTACCCATACTTCTTTAATGGTTCTGCTGTTTCTCACCTTGGATACATGCATTGTAAAACCCTTGATCTTGTCATGAATTTGGTTAAGGACTTCTGGTTAAAATCATCATTAAAAACAATTTTCTGTAAACTGGTGCACCCCATTTTAGAATATGGAGCTGTTATCTGGGATCTTCGTACTGCCGACTATGCAAGACAAATTGCACAAATTCAACGTAGGTCCCTTCACTTCATACTAAAGATACCTTGTGTGCCTCATAACTATACGCTGTGTGCTTCTCACCTTAGTTTAGCGTTGCTGTATCACGAGAATTAAGTTCCTTGCGAACAATTGCACAATAATATTGATTTGCCTATCCTTTCTCTAACCTGTTTCACAGTTCATCATGTTCCGCTGTCAACTTCTATGTCCCAAAAGCCACCACCAACAACATGGCTAATTAGCCTCTAAGACGTCTAATATTGTCTGTCAATGCAGATTCTGCCTTTAATAATTTATTGATCTAATTATGTGTAATTTCTACATAAAGTTATTGTAATTGTATATTGTTATTTATTACTTTTTTAATGAATTCTGTTATCACAAATATTTAATGTTGCATGTTCAAAAGGACCCAGCCCTTATAGTAATTAAAATAAAATAAAATTTAAATACTACATTACAACATTATAAATGTTGAATTGTATGATAATAAATTGAATAATTTTGATGTATCAACACTAGTCAAAGTATTAATAACTAATTAGAAACAAATATATTTTACTTTATTTGACACAACTATTTTCTCTGCAGGTGGGAAGGAGTAATTTCTAATTACAGTGTTAAAATCTGAACACTATTTAAAAGATATTTAAATAAAATTATGTAATTATATATTAAATTACATTTTTACAGCATTTTAATCAAGATAACATTAACTTTAAATACAGAAAATTATTACCATAAACACATACATGTATTGTTTCTAGATAACTTTTCAAGTTCTGCATTAGTCTTTATTTTTTTTATATACTCAATTCGCTTGATCGTTTCATTTTTTTTGTCTCTTTGGGGCATTGGCAATCCAATATCAACTTTAAAATAAACTTTTGGATCCTTAAAGTTTATTTCTAAAACATAAGTAATATAATTGAAGTGGATATAATAATTATTATACTATGCTATAATTTACCTTCCAATCTTTCCTTCAATGTTTTTGCAACACCAGGAGGTTTTCCTAAATTTTTACGTGAACTTCTGAACCGTACACACATGGTATTCAAAAACAAGTAATGATTTTTTAGCAAACGAGACATATTGGTAATTTGTTTGAAAAATATTCAAATTTAACTAGAACAATTTGTGAAACTACTCATTTAATGTAATTTTATAATTCTAAAGTAATTTGTCCATAAAAAAATTCTATGATTGAGAACACAACTTAGAATTTTGGACATGAAATTATTTATTATCTATAGTTTAAGAACATTTAATGATTTGAGATAATCAGTCTTTTTATGGCATCTGATAGCAGTTGTCTAAAAATGATAATAATTTAATATGAGAATTCGAAAATCACAGCCTGGTCGTAGAGTAATAACTATAGTGATAATTTGTTTTTATTAACTGGATGGTAAAAAAAACAGACCTTAATATACTATATAGTATTAGTATAAAATCTATGAAAAAGAAAAAAAAATGGTTTCTATCACCCTTAAATCATTTACTAGTATATGATCCAAGATATCACCAATAAAATAAATGGTTCTTATTAGTACCTGTGTACTTGGAATAAATGCCAGTTACCTTACTATAACCCTATTTATTTTTTTATAGAAAATATAGAATATTACTCTATGAAGAATATAACTTTAACCAACATCTTAGAACGAACCTACTACTTAGATTTAGAAGGTCCGATGACTTATCCTTATCAGGTATCCACTTATTGAGGCAATTTTAGTTCAGATTTTACTCACAAGCGTTGCTGGTTATACTTATAAAGGTTATGAACTAAATAATATTAATTTCATGAGCCGCTTAAATTCCACAAATTTTAATAATTGTTGTATATTTAGAAATATACACATGGATAGGACATGTCTAATTGAAACCACTATTTTTTTGCGGGCCTGAACTAATAAGAAATTGAATCCGTTTGTTTACATTACTGGATATTATCTTATTTAGATTATAAAAAATAAATTCGTATTTAATTTTAATTAATTAATAATTAAAATTATTAAATACCTCACAAAACCAAGAGAAGATATAATCACTGTATGTTATATGACTGAACAAATATTTAGACAGTACACAAGCCAGATTTTTTTCATCGCTAAAGTTAAAACTGAATTGTATAAAAGTAAGTCATAATGTGTTTATTAATTTAAGTTGCAATAATGACCCATGGTTTTAAATGATCACAAAAATAAAATGGTTAATTCAATAACAATAAAATATTTGAACGTTCATATAAACCACGAGTTCAAAATAAGAAATTTAAACAAACGAAAAACTAGAGCGAAGTTAACCAAACTAATTCATTTTAATCATGGCTATTATTAAAATTTTATTAGAACTGGTTATTAATAAAAACTAAGAAATTAAAATTACTCTGTGTTTACTCTTTTTATATATATATTAGATTCTGAGTGGAGCAAAGAAGCTAATAGTTTTACAAAGATGTTTATTTTTTATCTGCACGCAACTTTTTCTACCAGAAGACTTTCTAGGATTTTTACGTATAGCATCTTTTTTGAAAGGAAATCGGCATTAGGAAGGAACTTTAAAGAAGTCATTTTTCGATTTTCTCAAGAGTTTTTTTATCAAATGCAAAAAACTGAAAAAAAATGGTAAAATTTACAAAATATAATAAAAGTATAATTTTAACATTGGAAAACAGGAAAACTGGGATAATCGATACAACATTAAACAAATATTATTAAAAAAAATATATAAACTATTTAATTTTTTTTTTTACTATGTAATGACATTTATATGTATTATTAATCATTATCTCTTCCCAGTTATATCCGGTTATGAGTTTTTTTTTTCACCATAATACTGTAGAACTTTAGCAGCATTTAGACAGCATTAGAAAAAAGTTGAGCCGCTATTTCCACTTTCTGTCTTTGAGTACCAATAACATTTATATGTCGGTGTTTATATGTACTCACCTTATATGCCAATCGTAAATCTGACCTTAGGGCTATTTTCAAATACTCCTTAATTAATAAAATGGTTCTTTATCAATTTTATGAGTTCTGGTACATCTGCAAATTCATGAACTCTTGCATGTGATTTTCAAAAACTGATTTTTCAGTTATTATGCCTAATTTTTTCCTAAGCCGACAATAATAAAGACATAAGGTCAAATCATCCAAATTTCGTACATATTATTTTAAAATGAATAACAAGTTAAACAGATGCCCCAAATAACCCACTTTGTATGTTTTTTGAATTTTTAATCAATGAAGTTAATTGGAAAATATATTGTTTTAGTTTTGATAATAAATCCAACATGTGTAAGTGGATGTGTATCTACACTTAAATAATTTAAATATTTACAAATGGTTGAAATTACATGGTATTTTATAGTATTACATGATACTCAAAATTGTGTTGGAATTAAAATTCAAAATGTACACGTTCTTTTAAATTTTTGTTCAAGATATTGACGATCAAACATCTAAGTTTTCTAATTCAACATTTTCTGATTAAAAAAGATGATATGAAATGTAGGTAAATTGATGCTTAGTAAAGTTTCGGGTACTTTGGCTGAAATACATTTGGTTTTTTTTTCGGCCGAAATATTTATCTGCTTAAATATTTCTTGATTATTTCATGTTCGGTCGATTGAAACGTTTTCGTCTAAAATAGGGTATGGCTGTTTTATAACCTCCCTAAGTAACCGATCAGAAATAGAGGGCCCTCTTCACGTGTGACTTATGGCTTTTACATGGTATTATTGTACATTGTACTACATGAACTATGATAGTAGGGTGCCCCAGTTCCCTGAGATATTTCTCGAGGGCTTAATGAGGGGATCAAAAACATTATTTTGGTACATAGACCGTAAAAGGGAGTCCTCAACTCACCATGTCGTTTTGTTTCGTATGAAATACTCTTTTTAGATTGACTCATATTATCTTGGTAGATACATTTTGATCGTGTCTACCAAGACATTACCGCGGATACCGCAGAGTTGAATAAATTCAACTTTTGGACGTGATAGTTAAAGCTGGTAACGTCATTTTCTTGTTTTCATTTTAATAATAAATTATATTAGTATTAAAATTTTCATTTTTTAATAATGTAAAGGTAATTTATAAAGATAAATAATAACTTATGTTATGTTATCGTAAAATGTACATTTTTTCAGGGTTAGATATGCACTTTATGCAAAAAGTTTGTTGTATTAAACACTTCAAAATGTACTTTTTTACGATATAAAATCACAAACTAGTAATTAAAATATCAAGTCATTTTAAAATGGGTTGTATTATTGATTTTAAACAATAACTACTAGTAGAACGTAGCTATTAAAAATAGCAATATATCAGTAATTAAAATTAAATAAAATAATTTTGTTGTTTTTATTATTATTATTAGTTGATCGTATAATACAAGTAAACTACATTAATAAAGTGACTACTATTTAGGCAATAATTCAATGACATCGCCTTTTTTTAATGAAAATAATATGAATAACAAAAAACCTGAAGAAAGAGTAGACGAATAAATATTGATGGCAAAATAAATAAACACCTATTCATAAATAATATAATATAATAATGATATTATATTTTAAGAATAATAATGTCAAAACACGAAACGAAACGACACGGCGAGTTGAGGACTCCCCTTAACCCTCCCGGAATACATTCGGAAATACGTATGAAAACGGTACCTACTATAATAATACGCGGCTGAAATTTTAATTTATTGAAAATTTGAAATCCTCGTTTTTCCGAATTGGCTATGCATTTTACAAACACCTAATTTTATATTTATTTAACGATTTAAAAAAAAAACCGATCAAATTTAGTTGTATAGTTTCTGTGTTTAGCTGTGTGAAACGTTGTGTTTGTGTAAAATATTACCAAATAGATCAATGTTTATTGGACACAAAAGTACTATTTAGTGTTAAGATTTATACTATCCTGTACCTATTGCTTTTGCACTATTACTTCTTTAATTTGTATACCATAGAAAACTGAATCACACGATGCCATAACACTCATTTTTTATCAAAAAAGTCCCCTAACTTCATACCTGTCTGATAAGACCATAATAAACCTTATATAGCTACCAAATATACGAACGTTTTTAAATATCGCTGCGTATAGTGAGAACAACGACAATAGTTTTAGCCTTAGGTTAGAAAATATGGTAACGGGAATATCTATATTATTTAAAACCAACATCGGGCACTATCCAAAAAATGGGTGAATGTTAATTAAGTAAATACCAAGCCATTTTAATTTAGAAGCAGAATCAAAATTTAAGTCAAAATTGACGAGTTTATTACATGTTTTAGGCAAGCGGTATAACAGACATTTTATAATGTAATTTCGATTACTGGAAGGAACATAAAACATAATTAATTCATTGCTTGTTGGTGACTGACGTCTTTTCATGACACTCCCTAATTGTTTGACCAACCTTACTTTCATTTTCATCAAAACATTTTACTGTGCCATTTTAAAAATAAATATTTCATCATAATAAATTGTAATTGTTTACATGAAGATTGAAAATCTAAGATATTTTATTATTTTACTGCACATTTGTATAATTAATAGTTATGAATATTTGTATAATCTATTAGTATTATACATTGAATTTTTAATTTACTAATATAATTAAAACATTTCAACAATATAACGATGAAATGGTGTCGTTGATGAAAAAAAAAAAAAATCAAAAAATGAAACGATGTCATTATACTTTCGATGATTAGCTTATGGTACGAGACTAATACGGTGAGCAATATCTGAAGAAAATATACTTAAAAAGCCCATTTTATAACTAAACATATGTATAAAAAATCTTTGGAGTTTATCAAGCTTTTCGATTTGACCAGACTAAGACAGATTCCAAACTACAGATCCAAATTCTAAGATAGATCTCACTTATGTACAGTACACTGCAGTAAAACAGTTTATAACCCTTAAATCGGCACAATTCCTTTTTAAAAAGCCAAGTACTCTAAACGCTTTTATGTAAATATATATGAGCATTGAAACTTAGATCATTTAAAAAAAAATGCACAAGTCACGAACTTGATGGACCTAAATAATCTCTTTATTATATATCAGGAACTTACAATTTACAAAAAATTTGTAACGAAAAAAGAAATATGGACACATTTTTAATTATTACTGGAAAGACCATTAGCTGTACGCCAGTTAACCAAATGGTTCAAATCAGATTGTAAATTGTAAGCGTTAGAACTTAAAGACACAGTTAAATAAATCTTAAAATCGTCCACAAAAAGTGAAAATTTACAATGTCTGAAAATTTTACCTAAATCATTTATAAAAATTAAAAAAGAGTAAAGGTGACCTTCCTGAGGTACTCCAGATGATATGGAAACTAATTTGGATATTGAATTGCCAATTTATACCATTTTGGACTTGGTCTGTGAAATAAGAATGAAGCCACGATACAAATGGATCACATGTATCAATTTTCTTAAACTAGGTACCAATTAATTTATTGTGGTCAACAGTGTCAAATGCTTTTTTCAGATCTATATACACTAGACCGACTAGGTATTCGACTTGTTTATTACAAGACACTTCATTCACTAAAATTAAATAACATACTAAGTAATAGATTAGTAGTACCTAATAGATTTTTCAATACGAAACTCATGTTGTTAAACATCGTAAACTAAAAATCGTAGACATCTTCAAACAATCTGTATTTCAAATAACTTAAGTAAGATACTAAATTTCGATTTTGGTATATAATTGTTAATAATAGAGCGGTCCAGATTTCTAGATCGGAGTCACAAAGCTAAATTTCCATTTCAATGGTAATTTGCCTGTTTTTAGCGAAAGTGAAAAAAGGTAATAAATTGGTCGAGTTATAGCATAACGACAACAATTAACAAAAATAGTTGTGTCCTGCACGAGTTATATTCATCTGTTGAAGATAGTCCTACCTATTTATTTACGTATGCATTAGTAATAGGTACACACAATAAATTATAATATAATATATTATCAATATCTTTCAATAAATATTCATCCCAACTCCCCTAGTTATGTTTGCTTCAAATATTTAGTCAATAGCTCTATCCATAGTATATGATCTAAATGAGCGTTTATAAAACTATGGGTCGTGACCCTCTGGTGAGTCCCAAGTTAATTTTTGATGAGTCGCGAAAATTGTTTTGAATTATATAGATTCCAAGAAATTTATGCTTTTAGATTCTGAGCGGAGCGAGGGATGTATTGGTTTTACATTGGTGTTTATTTATTTATTTTTCTTTTTTACGGTGAACAACTTCTCAATCAGCAATTGTACTCCGATTTTCAAGTTTCTGAAAGGAAATCTGATTGAGGTGGTACTTTAGGGAGGTCATATTTTGATGTTCCTAGCTATTTACATAAATTACTTTTTGAAAAGTGAAACTATGTGGGTCGCGATCGTAAAAAGATTGAGAACCATTAATCTAAGCCTAAAGAGTATGACAGTTTGGGATTTTTTGTTGATAACAGTTACCTCTGATAAACATTATTTATAACTATAGTTTGTAGTTAGTAGCACATCGTGGTTAATAGTTAGATTGTTCGTTATTTTTAGTTATAGTTTTATAAATGGTGATCTTATATTTTAGTTTTTCGGAGTTGGTGGTACCGATAAAAATAAAATTCGTGTTATTATTTGGAAGAGTTATCAATTTTTGAAAGAACTGATTTTGACAGTAATTATATATAATTTTGTGCCACAGATATCTTTACTATAATAGTACTAGATTTCAATCTGTGTTCTGTGCTATGAGTTTTTTTTTTGTGTATCACCATTTATAATTTTGAATCATATCGTACGAATTATTTTACTAAATCTTTTTTACAAAAAATTGGTAATGTAAAATAGAAACCTTTTGGGCATCAACCCGTTGTTTAGAACAATATAGGGAACTCTTGTGTTTAAAACGGTAAAAGGGCGATTTTGTAATATATTTATAGTAAAGCTTATGTTTATGATTAGAATTATTGATTACCTGGCTACACTGGTCTTGGGTGTATAGATAATATATATCATATAATCTATTCGTTTGCGTACGATACGTCTCTATTGTTTATATTTAAAATTTCAAAATCAATATTTTTTTTAACAGTTCCGATTTTCTGATTTTCAGGTTCAGCTTTAAGTTAATGAGAATAATTATTTGCATCCAGTTACCATATTTATGTGTTTTACTAGAATAAATAATTAACCTTTTTATAAGCTCATTATGGAAATTTTAAATCCAAATTAGTTTGGCTTTTTTAAGTGTACCTACTTATTCATTTGTAAAAATAATATACAATTAAAGATTTATTATAATTTTAAATTAATCGTCAATAATGCATTGTATTCCCACATGGCTACATAAAATTCAAGATAAAGATAAAGTTCAACAGTGGTAATATTTCTCTTTTCAATCATTAATATAAGAATCATTTATTTATGCTAGGTTTATTAGAAGTAAACAGTGGCGTGGTGAGTAATATTTGGTTTGCAGGCAATTTACGATAAGATTTAAAATAAGAAAATCAGTATGGTTTTTTGCCAGGAAAGTAGATAGTAAATTAAATTAAATTTAAGGCAGATAATATTAAACTAATAATAGTGTTCATACGTAAAATGTATACTAAAGTATTGGACAACCATCAAGATGATGATATATTCGTATTTACTGTCTTAATCCAACTACTAGGTAATATTTGAAAACAATGTTTACACAGAATAAGTAAAACTATCTTGATTTTCATTTTAGAGTAAAGGTACCTATTATGAAATTTATAGAGAACAATATTTTGGAGGGAAAGTCTTAAGGTTTAGTATTATTCAAAATATACAGCTTGATATAAAAGACACAAAACCCCCTTTTTTTTCTTTTTTTAAATAACTAACTTTTTAATATTTCATAATAAAAAACCACCTATGGCATTCCCTCCAATATATTGTTCTATACAAATTTCATCACAGGTACTTTTACTCTTAAATTAAAATTAAGCTTTATTTTTGTCAAATAAGAACACACCGTGCGGTGGATGAAAACTGGTTGAAACTCATGCCCGCCCTATTATAATTACTAATTTTGTGGTAGGGGTGTGTGGTTTCGCCTCTGATTACGATGCTTGATGTGGTGCATTCTCATTTGAAAAAGAGTATAGTTAAACTTATTCTATGTAAGTATTGTTTTACCCGGTAGTTGGACTGAGATAGTATAAGTTAATATAATGTCCTAATCTCTTTTTAATCAAAGTCCATATAGTTAAGAGGAATAAATGGCATTCCTTATGCAAAATTAGTTATCGTATTAGTTTATAATAGTGTAAATTATTCAATTATTGTATTTTAACTTTTTTTTTTTTTTAGCATTTACAGTTTATGTTTTAGTATTGATGGTTCCAAATTACTTGCAACAGCAGGCCATGATATTCTTATCTATCGATCTATTGATGGGAATCTATTACATACCTTAAAAGGTATAATTACTAGACATTTAATTAATACCTATTGACAGGTTAGCTTGAAATGGTATTCTATCTAAAACAAAGTTAACATTTATTTTTATATATTACCCACCAAGTTCATTCACAGTATAAATAAAATAAAAATTACAATACAAATTAAAAAGTATATAAATTATGAAATTACTAACATTGATCATTATATTAAATAATATGTCCTTAGCATTTAACCTTGTCTGTATTCTAATATTATTTCTTATTTAAGTTAAAACACTTAACTCTTAGTTTTTAATACATTCACATAATTTTTGGAGCTTGAAGTTTTTAAAATTATTCTGTCTGTCCCGTACTATTTAATAATATCTTTGCCTTATTGGGTCCAACCTCAAGTTTAATTTATCGAATTAGCTTTACATTGTTAAATCGCTATGTCATATAAAGTATGTAAAGCAATTTTCAGAATTTTCAGAAGAGTTTACTACATTTATGGGAGTTCTCACCTAAAATACCCTTTTTTGAGGTATGCCCCTGACATATAATATAGTATGGTTAAATTCCTTTTACTAAAAGATAAGTAAATATTAGGTAACCTAATTTATTAAAGTTGCCTACAAACAAAAACAATAATAATATTTATTGTAAAACAACCTTTTTTGAAATGCATACATAATATAAATTTATTGACGCTGAACTAAAAATATAGCTTGTGGTGGGTGCAGCTGTTCAGTTACAACATTTAAAATTTAAATAAAAAAGTAAATAGTAAGTAATAAAATACAAAATATTTGAATGCAATAATTATTAAATAAACATCCGAGAAAAATTTACAAATTAATTTTATCTAAATTTAATACATTTAAATATTTTTTTAAATGGTACTTGATGTAAAACAATGACAAATTAATATTAAGTTTTATGCATAAAGAAATAACGACATTAACAACTGTTTTCCTACCACATTTTTATGGGTTACTGGCATATTCAAAACAACCCTTTGTTTATTGCGAGTTTAGTAACTATGAAATGGTGATTAATTTTTTAGGTCTAAATCATAAATGTAGTTAAATACATTTAATAAATATAAACCATTTATATTTATTACTTTAAGATTTTTGTAAAAATCAATTATACTTAAATCATAAGATTTATAATGAATAAATCTTAAAAGGAATTTAATTATTAGTCTATATTATGAAAATGGTTGACCTAAAATTAATCCTTGTAGAATACCATAGTTTATAGATAAAAAATTACTCAAATCATTATTGATCCTAACAGGGTGATTTCTATCACATAAAAAAGATATGAATAGATTTAATGCTTTTTTTCGAACACCAGCATACTCAAGTTTAATAATTAAGATTTATGGTTTAAATGAATGGTTACTGAATTAAAAGCTTTCTTAAGATCAAGAAATGCCGATTACTCTTCTGTTACCATTTAGATTATTTTTAATAAATATATCTACCTGAACTAAACTATTAATTGCTGATTTACATGACTGAAAACCAAATTGATCACTAGCAAAAAATTTGTTCTTTATTAAAAAATCATTTGAGCGCTTTTTTAGACATTTCTCAAAAATCTGGTTATAGACAGTGAGAGCGAAATAGGCCTATAATTACCACAATCTTTTTTATTGATTGATTTAAACATATAAACAATAATACATTTTTTTAAACAATCAGGAAACACTCCATTTTCAATTGGTATAGCTATATGTTTGGAAGTTTGTTTTAGAAAAAGATTTGTTGTACTAAACTCGTAATAAAAACACTCTGAAAGGATTCAAATAATTCTCAACTTCATTAATAGAAGCAGAATTTAAAAATATGATTATCATTAATATGACATTAATTGTTCAAATAGATTGGCACATCTAATTTTTTGAAAATTATTTTCATTAATATGTTTTGATATAAATTTACCGACATTAGTGAAATGATAATTATTATTAGTAATTAAAATATAACTAAAATTGTACACTAGGTAATATTTGGGTTGCATTAATATTACCTATCTATGTATTTAATATATATTTTTATTTTTTAGGTCATAAGGATAATGTATTTTGTTTATCAACTACTAATAATGGAAAGCTATTCGCCTCTGGTGCAGCAGATAAAACGGTTATTCTTTGGTCTTTTAAATTTGATCCAGTTGGAAAATACAAGTAAACATTAATTGCATAAACATAGAATTATTTACTGAATTTTTTAATGTTTTTCAGTCACAATGACACTGTACAGTGTATGTCTTTCAATTCAATTACCAATCATTTGGCCAGCTGTAGTTCTATGGAACTTGGTTTATATTCTTTGGAACAAAAATCAGTTCAAAAATTTAAGACTTTGTTTAAGATAAACACTTGTGCCTGGTCAACAGATGGCCAAGCATTAGCACTTGGCTGTGATAATGGAAATGTGTCCTTACGTAATCGAAGTGGAGAAGAATTTGCAAATATAGAACAGTTTGATGGACAATCAGTTTGGGCAGTTATTTGGTTATCGTCTAGGTACCAAACAAATTAAAGCAATTTATGTAATTTGTTGAAATTTATTTTCACCTACTTTTTTTCGTGTAGAGATAATGAGGATGATATCTTATGTATTGCTGATTGGGGAAAAAAATTATCATTCTATAATAAAAATGGTTCTGAAGTAATTAATTATATTTTGTATATAAATATATACTTTTTTTTAATGGTATAACTAAAATTAACAAACATGTTTACAGGTTTTAAAGAATAAAAACATACATTTAGAAGCTTTGACTATGAAATCATTATGTAATGATTCCTATTTATTAATAAGTGGTTGTAAGGGAAAATGCTGCATATTCTCTGTTGATGGAATTATGTTATATCAACTTGAAGACCAAAAAAGTTGGATTTGGGCTTCTGCGGTACATCCACAATCAAAATTCTTAGTAAGTTTCCATTTATGAAATAATTGAATTTGATTGAATAACATTAAATTTATACATATTGTTTTTTTGTTTTTATATTATATTTTATGTTTATTTTATGTTAATTAAAAAATATATTTTGCGTTTAAACAATTCTGAGGATAGGGTATTAAATCTTAATGAAATGCGATAAACACATACCTACATCTTGACAATTTTATTATCTTAATTTATCATTTTATCTTTATACATTTAGGGCATGATTCTTTATTTTTTATTGAGCTAAATTTGCAGAAGATTTTAGATAAAGTAGTCAATATTGTATTATATTTTTCCATTTAGCTACAAATATTTTGATTAATGTATTAAATTTTCATAATTTGGTAGAATTTTGTGTGTGTCCCTTGATCATACAAATGTATTGTCAAATACAATACAGCATTTACTCAGTACACCTTGTAATTTTTGTGTGGAAATTAGCCAGGTATAACTTGAATAAATTTGAAGTTTTTGCTGCCATTGTGGTATAATATGCAACTAGTAAATTTAGAATTGTGTATAAGTATTTTTTTAAAAAAAATCGTATTTTTTGAGTCATCAATATGAAAATTTATCTAAAATAATTTTTTATTATTATTGATATAAAATAATCTAATATATAACGAATAATTCTTAGACATTTCATAGATATTTTATTAGTTTTACTTTATGGAGTATTTTGTACATTGTTTTTAATTTTAATATCTGGAATATTATTTGTTTTTGTTTTCTACATTATTTACAACTTTTTTCACACTAAAGCTAAATTATAGTAAATAATAATGATTGATCTTTATTAATTTTCACTTTTAAATTGATTTTGTAAACTAAATGTTGGATGGAAAAGGTTAAATAGTAATCCAGACAATGAAGTATAAAATAATAAGTAAATATAATTAAACAGTAAATAAATACTAAGTGTAAATTAAACAATGTGCATATACAGCAGTGAACAATAAAAAACAATTGAGTTGCTTGACTGGATTGTATAACAGTACTATACATACACATATATATTATAATATAATAGTATGTGACACCTGAAGATTGAAAGATTGAAATGTGCAATATAAGTATTCTGTATATCCTGTGTAACTATGTGTTACAGTATGAAAATATTACCTATGACTATGTTATATAAGGTGTCTTGTTCATAATTTTAACACTAATAATGTTTAAGAATTTAATATCATACATACTATATTACTATTAACAACATAGGTGGAAAAGTATTTTTTAAACTATACTCTCATAACATCAAGTATTAAATATAAATAAAGTATTAAACAAATTATGTTTCTCTACATTATAACTGTAGGTTAATAGTTCTTAGCCTGTGGTATGCAGAGAGCTCATAAGGTGTACGCGAAGACATTTTTTGATTAGTTAAAATAAAATGCATTAGTTATAATATAGTTTATTAATCCATAAATAATAATACAAATAATAACTACGTATTTAATTTTACTTGTATGTATTAAATGTTTATAATTATGTTGATTTAATAATAAAAAGCTAGATACATTTAAAATAACATACATATTTTATTTTTTAATAAGTAAAAAAAAAAAAAAGCTCATTAACCTCGTGAACAATTTCAAAATGTGTAAATAGTATGCTAATAACAAAAGGTTGAGAACCATCATTTTAGGTAATACGTATGATAGTGTATTGTTATTTTTATTTACTTAATTAGATCTTAATTTTTTATTGTTATCACAATCAAAATTGTATTGATAACACTACTCCTGGGGAGCGGTTTTAGAAAATGTGAGTCATCCAATTCATACCACCACATTCATCTCATTTCACAAACTTTCTAATCTTACATTGAGAATAATTGTTGATATACTGTTGTCACTGATATCATAATCATATCACTGATACCACACAACTCCCTTTAAAAATAATCTTTCTTTGTAATTCCATAATTTGGTAACCCAAAAATAAAAATAGAATTATCTGTTCTATGGACAATCTAAAATCCTTGACAAATTTGTTGTCATTCAGAGAAATGGATCTTCAGTATCTCTTGAAAATTAAATGATCAAAAATTGAGATTATGAGTAATTTAAATTATAAAAATATGAATTCAAGATAAATAATAAAGAAGTAGGTATTTATATTTACCTCATTTGTTGTCTATTTTGTATTCGACATTTTCTTGGGTTTGACATTCCGAAAAATAAAGCCATTATAGCCTAAAGAATACTTTTAGGTATATTATAATGTAATGTACAACATTTTATTATTATAATATTAATGTAAACAAATTTATCAAATTTATTCTTAATAAAATATTCAGAACATTCCATCACATCCAAAAATTTATATTGACATATTATATTGAAATTTATTACTTGTGTAAAAACGTAATAATTACATATAAATATAAACATCAATATTAATAGGCATTAGGTAGTCAAGATGGGACATTAGCCTATTACAAAATCAAGTTCAGTATAATACATGGACTTTATGAAGAAAAATATGCTTACAGGTACCATTAATTACTCAGTTACTCTTAACTGTATTAATACACAACACTAATGTATAAGGTTATGGTGCACAAAATCTTAAAGACATGTCATATTATTTTTGTCACTTATATAAATAAATGGCACTGTTAATAATTTAATTTGTTGAATATGTTTTACTAACATTGTAATGCTAACATTGGTTTTTGTATACATATTAAATAATAGTTTGTTTTTTTTATTAGAGAAAATATGACAGATGTTATTGTTCAAAATTTAGTTACTAACAAAAAAGTACGCATCAAATGTAGAGATTTGGTTAAAAAAATTGCAATTTACAAAGATAGATTGGCTGTAAGTTTTTAAGTTTATACCTATTATACCTAGTTTTTACATTTCATATTACAGTCAATTTTTCCATGAGTTACTTATTTTTCAGTAAAGAACTTATTTAAAAACTTTTTATAGATAACCATATATTCTAAAATGTTTTATTGTCATTATTTTTGCCATCCTTAATTTTAAGGGTGAATCGGCTACCTACTTTTGATTTTCAAATAGCAAACTATAATAAAATTTCCATAAATAAACGTAATACTTATTAGTTTAAATACATGTTGGTGTTGAAATTTTTGATTTAACCCATTGATAAGATATTGAATATTCCACCTTTAAGTTAAATAGGGGAATAGTAGTGGAGCAGTATTAAAACCTCTCACACTGTGCCACAACACTAATGATCTACTATTCTCCCCTTATATAAACTTAAATGTGGAATATCTTGTTGTTGGGTTAACTGAAATCAAAAATAGGTAATGGTTCCAACCCAAAAAATAATTGTAATGTAATAATAATAGAATATATAACTTCAAAAAGGTTTTATATAAATTATTTTTTGAACAAATAAGTATTTCATGAACAATTTTACTAAATATTAATCATTGTGTTATACTGAAATTGTATTATTTTAATAATTATTAACTTATAAAAATATCTTTAGGTTCAATTATCATCCAAAGTTGTAGTATATGAATCATCTTTAATTCATAATTCTGAAATGCACTATCGGATTAAAGAAAAAATGTCAGAAAATGCTGTTTGTAATTTATTAGTAGTTTGTTCAAATAATTTAGTTTTATGTCAAGTAAGAATTAACTATTTTATTAACTAACTTATTAACTAAGCGATTATATTTACTTCAATTAAATTGCATTCACTTTAGGAAAAAAGACTTCAATGTTTATCACTTTCTGGGGTATATGTACGTGAATGGAATATGAATTCTGTAGTTAAATACTTAAAAGTTATTGGGGGCACTGCAGGAAAAGAGCAAATTTTAGTTGGGTTACATAATGGAGAGGTATTGTATTGCATTTTATATATGTATATAAGGTGATTCTTTTATCGTTTAACACTGATTATTTTGCAAAATATTCACTTGTTTCAAAAAAAATTTTTTGACAATTTAAGAAACAAGCAGATCTTAAATTTTATATTAATATTATTTTTTTCACCTTTATTTTTAGGGGTAAAATGACAACTAACTTTTGATTTTTAAATGATAACCTATATTTAAAAGTTCCATATATAGATGTGGTATAAGTTTAAATAAAAATTTTATGTTGAAATTTTTTATTTCCTTCAACCCGTTTATAAGATATTTCACTTTTATATTTAGGCAGGAGAGTTGTGGAGTATCGTTTGTGTGGCCATTTGAATAGTGCTCCACCATTCTATATGTGGAAGTTTTCGTATGGGTTATAATTTCAAAATCAAAAGTTGGTCTTTTCACCCCCAAAAATAAGGGTAACAAAACTTAACAGTAATGTAAAATTTTAAATCTTGTCTCTTAAATTGCCAAAACATTTTATTTTTTTAAAAGGCTATACATTACTTTGCGATTTAATTAGTGTTAAATGATAAAAGAATCACATTGTTTGTAAAAATTAATTTAAATATTATATATATCTAGGTTTTAATGTTACGAGTTAACAATATATTAGTCCAACCATTATTTAACGTTCACACAAGTGTCCGTTGTTTTGATGTGAATATATCAATGGATAAAGCTGCTGTTGTTGATGATAAAAATAAGTGTTCATTTTTTGATATGCAATCTAAAGAGCTACTTTTTCAAGTAAGTTAAATAATAGAACAGAATAGAATTTTCAAACCTAAAATGTTTTAGATTCTAAATGTATTGAAGAATGTATTGGTTTTTAAAGTGTTTGAGTTCTAATTACTGTATGAGGAATGGTAGGAGGTGTAATTTTTTAATTTTCTTAATGGTTTTAAAAATGGCTAGAAAAAACTTACAAATATTAACACCAATAACAATTCCATTAACTATGATTTTGTTTTTTTTTTTGTAATTTGGTTAATAATAACAATTGTAGTGACCTGAAATCTTCATAGAATACATTATCATTTTTTAGATATAGCTTTTTGGGTATTTTTAGATTTTTCATAGTAGATTTTATGTGAATAAATTTGTTTGACCAAACAGAAGAAATGCTTTAAAGTTTAACATGAGGTTCATTAAAAGTTGTACTTATTGATAAAAAAAAATGATTAACTAAAAGTAAATTAATAAGTTAAGTCATATTTTGACAAAAATCATAAAAATTACACCGCTTTAAAACATGTATATTGAACTTTCCTCAGTACTATTTTAATTTCACAATGATTTTTTTTTTTTAGGTATCTGATATTACAAGTGTAGTTTGGAATTCAAAATTTGCTGACATGGCTTGTTTTTCTGGTAAAAATATATTCAATATAAAAATCAATGAATTTCCAGCGCATCAACAACGTATTATGGTAATGATTTATTTAATAATTCATATAATATATTTCATGTTAATACTTAATAGTGATACCATTTAACAGGGTCATGTAATTGGCATGCGGGGATCCAAAATATTTTCTCTTAATGATTCATTAGTATCTGTTATTGAAGTCGCTTTATCAGTGCCATTATATCAATGTATAGAAAAGAAATGTTTTAGGTGTGTAAATACTGATTCTGTATTGTAGTATTATATATTAAAATTATATTAATTTATTTCCAGTAAAGCATACCAGATTGCTTGTCTAAATGTTACTGATTCTGATTGGAAAATTTTAGCTCATGAAGCATTAGAAAATTTCAAATTATTAATTGCCAAAAAATCTTTTGCTCATGTCAAAGAACTTAAATACTTAGAATTAATTACACAATTTGAAGTAAATATATATTTGTTATAACAAAAAACTTTTCTAAAAAAACAGTTTTTATATATATATTATGTATGTGACAAAAGAAAAAAAAAATATATATATACAATTTAAAGGAAAAAGGATCACATAATGATAAAGATAAACATTGTCTGTTAGCTGATGTACTTGCTTTTGATGGAAAGTTTAAAGAAGCTGCTAGAATTTATCAAAAATGGGGTTTCGAACACAAAGCTTTCACAATGTATACTGATTTGAGGATGTTTGATTTGGCACAAGTACTGTATAAATGTTTTTTTTTTTTTTACTTTTTTTTTTATTAAATATTTGAAAAAATTAAACTTTAGGAATTTATTGGATCAAATACTGCTGGTGAAAATAAAGAATTACTTATTAAACGTGCTGAATGGGCTTTGAGTATTGATGAGCATAAAGTAGCTGCTGAACTTTATGTTTCAGCTGAAGAGTTTGATCGTGCAATTGATATAATGGTTCATAATTGTTGGACACAAATGTAATTCTCTATTGTATAAAGGGTTGGGTAATAACATGTATAAAAGATTTTATAACGTCTTAGATATAATATGTTTAAAACGTATAAAACTAGAAATAAGTGAATTTGCTTAAATTTTTTTTTTTTTTTTTTTTTCATAGATCAGTACAATGTTACATTTATAATTAATTAAGGTAACATTTTGTGTGTAACGGTTACCCTAAAACTCATACAAACTACTTCATCTATTCTTATCGAGCTTACAAACCTTAACAATCTCCCCTGTCTTTCTTAACAGACACTGATGTCATAATTTTTTTAATGGTTAAAATTTAATAATGGTAGTTTTGCACTGTTACTACTGTATAGTTTCTTCCATAATGCTATTCATATAACTATGTCCATTACCACATATCAAATTACTGTTCCCTTGGGAACAAATTGTACATATCTTTAAATAAAAACAATAGTAATTTATATACAATAGTAAATTTTGCAGGAATATGTGAGAAAGAAAATTATTTAATTAGATCTCACCTCACTGATAGATTACAAATTGACAAAATTAATGACATATTTAATTCCCCTTCAAAAATAAACCATGGTGTTCTACGAGGGACTGTTCTCAAACCTATCTTTTTTATTATATACGGAAATGCTTTGCTGAATATTAATATCGGTTTAAAAAATAATTTGTTTTGCAGTTGATACTGTTATTCTCTTTCAAGAAAAAAGTATTGAAAAATTATACTATAAAGCTAATAAAATGTTTAAAATTGTAAGAAAATGGTTTAATAATAATTATTTATAGCTTAACTTAACTAAAACTAAGTATATTATCTTTAATATTCAAAATATAAATTGTGATATAAAATGGAAGTTAAGTGCCCAAAAAACTTCTCGTCTTAATAATATTTGGGCTAGTTGTTCTTGTAATTATATTGAAAGAGTTTATTTTATCAAATATCTAGAAATATATATTGATTCCCAATTAAAATGGAACATACATTTAGATTATATTATTATGAATTTAAGTCGTAAATTATTTTGTTTTTAATGATTTAAGGTATATTCTCGATAAACATCAATTTAGAATTATTTATATTACCTTAGTTCAATCAGTAATTTCATTTGATATTGTGATATAGAGGGTGCTTATGATATTCATTTGAACAAATAAAAATTGACTAGTAATAAAATTATTAAATTTATTTTAAAAGTTGATTTTCTTACTTGCACTAAATTTATTTATAATGAGTTAAATGTCTTAGACTTTGATAACCTCCTAACTAATTGTACTCTTCTATTAGGTTTTAAGCATAAAATGTATTTACCATCTTGTAATCATAATTATAATACAAGATATAGGAATAATTTAAGTACAATTGTTCCTAATTGTAAAAAACAATTTGGGAATGAAAGTTGCTTAATTCGTACAATTTCGCTTTGTAGGTTAATGGAAATATATATTAGTTCAATAACTATACAAATTTTAAACATTCTATAATGAGGAAAATAAATTTGGTATAAACTTATTGAATTATAATATGTTTATAATATAATATTATTTTAGTATTAATTATGTATTTATAGAGATTTTTTATGTATCTATTTTATGAATTCAACACCCTCAACTCAAGCATTTGCTTTAAGAAAGTGTGCGAACAATTTTAATTAATGTTAATATTAATTTAAAAAACTGGCATACTGTGCACAATGGGTGGGCCACTGTTATAGGTGAGAAGTTAGAAGAAAGAAGGGAAATTTAATGTATATCTGTAAGCAACAATTAATCATTGCAAAAAACTATTTTTTGTATGATATGTATAACCGAACTCAGTTCGGTTATAAATGTTTGAAAGGCTGTAATATAAACAATTTGAAAATAATCAATTTCATAAATTTTCCATTTTTTTATTGTTTTCCGGTATTTCCAATTATGAAAATCAAAAAATGATCTCCCTAAAGTACCACCCAAGTCAAATTAAAAAAGCCTATCATACCTACATATTATACATATTATATATTGATGTATTCTATCTATCCAACCCTGATTGTATTATATTGCAATATTTATGTTTAATTGATTATTTAGAACAAACTCAAATGTAGATGAGAAGTTGAAACAACTGAGAAGTTTGAAAAATATTTTAGTTTTATTTTTAAAATTATATAATTATGTTTTACTATTAAAGGAAAATAAATACAATTTAATACAATTCTGTATGTAGTGAATTTATTTAAATTTTGACGAAAAACATTTCATTTCAAAATATGATTAATTGAACCTTTTTCGTTAGAAAGAATTTATTGTTACGCACACATGTAAAATAAATAACCCAATAATCCTACTTTTCTACCTATAACAATATCACACTCATTAGGCGTTTCAACTTTTTAAAAATACTACTATACATTAATACTACCAATTACAATTACTTGTATTAACAACTTAGTAGAACATTTTATAATTTTTGATAATACTTTTTTTAAAACTTAATTAAATATCTGATTTAAAAGTAAGAAATTTGTTTCGTAAAAAAGAAAATTAATATCTTGCTTAATCTGATTGTAGAATTTTTTTGTCTAAATATATCATATTTATATTATAAGTTACATTTCCCTAGGCTTTTAGAACTTGGACGCCATACAGATAAAGTTGAAGAAGTTGTGTTAAGTAGGATTGGTGATGAACTTCGTAAATTAGGTGATACAGATAGTGCTGTTGAAATATATGCTAAAATGGGCAAAGATATGGGACCTGACATGGTAGCTTTACATGTGGAAGCTCATAACTGGGATGAGGCTTTCAGTTTAGTTGAAAAAAACCCAATTTTTGCTCCACTTGCATATTTACCTTATGCTGAGTGGCTTGCAGAAAATGATAAATTTGTTGAAGCGCAAAAAGGTATTTTAGTAATGACTTTTAAATGAATGAATAAATTAACAACATTATTATTTTTTTCAGCATTTCTCAAGGGTGGCCGACCGGAACGTGCATTTCAAGTATTACAAATCTTAACTGAAAATGCTGTTGATGAACAAAGATTCCATGATGCTGGTTATTATTATTGGTTATTAAGTAGACAGTATTTAAATATTACTTCAAACAGGTAAATTTACTTATTCTTTATTTATTAGAATTTAAGTATTGTACAAAACAAAATATAAACAATATTCTTATTAATACCTTTTTTTTGTTTTATTAATTTTAGTGATGATAATTCTAAAATGATAAATCAATTTTATTTATATGATAAATATGCTTCAATTTACTTTGCATATAATACTATTCACCGTTATATGGTATGTAAAATTATTATTTACCTTATGTCATTAAAACTAATCATCTAATTATATATTATACTTTTTCCATATATTTAATGTAATATTGTATTAGTACTAAGGGTTGTTTCAATTTTTAATTGAATTATATTTCTTGATACTTCTATTAAAATACTAGTTATCCCCTCAATGCTTTACCAAGATTTAAACCAAAAATATATAAATAATAAAAACATCTCCCCCTCAAATCTCCTCATTTTTAAAAGAATGCTACATATGCATGTAGTTTCCATTTTACCATACAACATAGCAAATTTATATTTAGCAGAAATAACTTTGTGTTGTTAGTTTCGATATTAATATGAATTGATTTAAACTGTGTTTGTATTTTTTTTTTTTTTTTTACATTAAATTTTAATTATTAAGCGAGATATAAGCTTTTAAAAATTGTGATATTTTGCTCAAAAATTAAAAATACAAAACGTAAAAATCAAAACACAAATAATTTTCTAATCTTTAAGTTTATTAGTTTAATAACAGGTTATGCATTCTAATAATAAAACTTGCAGTACAAAGTTGTCTCTGCTGAAATCAAATTTGTTGTGTTGTATATTTCTAACCTTGAGACATCAAATGCGTGTGTGTTACTCTTAATAGTAACTGTTATTTTCTTTTCATACTGATCACTTATGGGATAGTTGTATGTCTTTTGCTCTTACTATCGTAAGTAATCCACGTTTCACATTAACTGTGTCAAATTAAATGAAACAAACCCCACCCTATCACTACTATCTACTTTTATTTTAACATTCTTCCGCCCTTAATAATATTGCATTTACTTACAAAATTGAAAGTGTAATATGCTAGAAAAAAAATTTAAATTCCACCAACATTTAAAAACTGCTACCAAACTTCAAGGGCTATCTAACACGATACTATGCTGATAATAAATTAAAATTCATCAGTTGTATCAAATGATGATTTTACAATTTGGGTTAGATTAAGTAGATATGATGCAATCATAACACAAAATATTATATTATTCATGTATTATAATAATATGATAATTAGTATCCTAATTTAACCTTTTTAATTATTATATACAAATTTAATTATTTTTCAACTTTTTATTTGTCAGGAGGATCCCTTTATGTCATATCAACCAGAAACCTTATTCAATATATCACGATTTCTAATGAATGAGACAGAAAATATACATTTAAAAGGTGTTTCACAATTGTGAGTGTTTTATTGTAATTCAGTAATATTAATATAATAAATAAAAACTGTATTTAAATTAATGATACAAAATTAGGAAATAAAATGTCAACCATATACAATACAAACAATGACAGTAAAACATGGTAGTCTAGTTTAATAACAGCAATAAAATAATAGTTTGTATTATTTAATAATATATTAGAAATATAAATGTTTATGTATGATATAAGTGTGTCATACATGATAGTTAAACACATTTCTTTCTGTTTTCTTAATTCCAGTAAACTAATCCTAACCCCTTGATGCATAATAAAATCTATTGATTTCAGGAATGGACGTTCCAATGGAGTAGTCTGCATTGAATAGACTAGGAAAATTTTAGAAACACATACTGTTCAAATATATTTATTTTTTTTTCACCTCTCAATAGATGTAATTAGCATGCTAAATTTTTTTTAGGTTAGGAATGAATTTTTTTTATCAAACAATACTGTGTAATTAATTCCCAGATATTTAATCTGTTCACTGGGTGTGATAACTCGTATGATGGATTTGTCAGATTATATCAGGTTATTCGGTGAAAACTGGTCCTCTCATATGTTTATGGCCAGTGATTTTTTTGGATAAATCAATATTCTTTTTTATTTGAAAGCAAATTTCAGTGACTAATGCTATTACGCACTTTTCATCAATGTACTATAATAACAGTATTGTCGGCAAAAGCTAATTCAGACAATTTATCTAGTTGGTGAGAGCTCGAGACCATATCTATATTGGAAATTACCCTTGTACCACACTGCAATGTAGCGTAATTTAGTCAGTTGTCCACTTGTTCAACTTTACATTTTCAGTTGAGTTTAGTGTGGCTAAAGATCATACAAAGTTCTGCAGATTGTTCAATAGTGACGAAAACTGTAACGAGCAATGTAATCGTGTCCCATTGGGTAGTTCAAGCATTACTATACAGCAGGGATGGCAACATTAATATGTTTGCGAGCCACATATATAAGGGCAATGATATCAAGAGCCAAAATATTTGTAAATACATTTTATAAAATAAAAGTAATAAAGATATCTAACAGCCGATAAACATAGTATCAAATTTGTTACCAGGGATGTAGATGTAAAAAAAGATTTGTTAGATCTAATTTCATTTATGGAAACCACTGGTGGTGTTGATATTAAGATTGCTCTCAATGAAACACTAGGAAAAATTAAAACAAAATTATGAGCATTTAAACTGATGTAGCTCCTAGTATTGTGGGTTGTAAAAATGGATTAATAGGACTTTTAAAAAATGATACTTATTTCCCAGATTTTATACCTATTCATTGTATTATCCACTTAGCTGCTAAATATTTTAAATATGATCATGTAATGGATGTTGTTTTAATAATTTTAAATTACATATGTTCAAGTGCAAAAACAAATCCTCAGTTTAAAAACTTCCTAGATGACACATAGAAGATGATATTCTTAATGATGTCCCATAATATTGTCTAATTAGATGATTATCGGTAAATAACCTAATTTTTCAATTACTAGAACCGATCAAAGTATTTTTAATAGAAAAAAATAAGTTTTCCTCAACTTTCAAATTCTAATTGATTAGAGATAGGGCATTTAGCTTAAGGTTTATTTTCTTATTTATTATTTATATTAATCTGTATTCTATAATCTTATATCTAAATAATAAAAAACATTTGTTTATATATAAATGTATGTGAAGAAAAATTTAAATTAATAATAAGTAAATTTTGGTTTTTGTAAATAAGACACGGGGCCGTATATGACTATTACTATTTAGTATACAGCAATTATGTGTGCTCCAAGCATTTCATTAATGAATTCTGTCAGCATTTGGCTAAATTTTATGCGTGCTTATCTAGACTTTTCTCTATAGTTTACATATTACACCAAACATATTAGCCTCCAGCTATGTAAGTTTTATTCATCCTCTTCTTCTTTCATAGAAGAATGGCACACCCCATTTGAAAAGCATGTAATTGCATTCAAATATAATTTTTCTGATAGACCATTTAATATTAACACACTTTACATTTGAAGTTATATGAAGAATGATTCTCCCCCGAGCCTCTCCAAGCTATAGATATTTTTTTTGTTGAATGTTCAATATGATTTTTTTTAGTAGAAATGGCCAATTAGTCTCTGCTGGATTCATATGCCTCACATATTTGATTTTTAGAGACCTCAAGAGGGAACAATAATATTGTTCTATAACCCATATTTCCATTTTAAAGCTTGACTGATTTTTTTGAATTTAAGTCAATCACCTTACGGCGTTGGATTGCACATTGCCACTGTGTTAGATAGTAATTGAACTGATCACTGGATTTGATGTTTGGCTACAACCCCTATTGCAATTAATCCCTTTTTTTTTATGTATTTCCTTTATTAAACTATTGAATAAATATTTAAGAAGTTGATAAAATATAAATGATTTATTTTATATAGTATTGTATTATAATATTTTATTTATTTTTAGTGCAATATTATATACATTATCTAAACAAGCCCTTAACATGAGAGCATTCAAATTAGCACGACAAATATTAACAATATTACAAAAGCTAAGAATTCCATCTAAATTTCAAGTAAAATTGTTTGATTAATGAATATATTTAATTATAATCTTGAATTACATTTATTTAAGGACTATGTAGATCTTGCTTCATTAAGTATTCGTGCAAAACCTTTCCATGATAATGAAGATCTATTGTCAATGTGTTATCGGTGTTTGACATACAATTCTCCAATTGTTCAAACATGTGTCACGTGCAATCACAAGTTTATATTTTCACACATAAAATTTGGTTTGTATTATACATTAGATTTACTTTAATTTAATAAATTATAGCTATTTATTTTGTTGACGTATGAAAGGTAACACAAATTTAATGTGGGGGTGTGAAGATTTATAATAAAACATAAACAATTTATAAATTTGTTGTTAAACTTAGTTAAATAATGTGCCATTAGGTTCGGTGAAAGAGACAAGTACTCTTAGGACTTAAATTAATTTAATATAATACTTGTACCATTTTTTTTTTGTTTTAAGAAATTTTACCATTGATTGAATTCCATTTAGAGGATAATATAACTGATACTGATGCATTAAAATTGATACAAAGTTCATACGATGAAAGCGAATTGAAAGAAGACGGTCAAAATAAATCTCAAAATTCAAATACATTAATTTTAGACGTGGACGAAGAAAGTCGAGAATCAGTCGACCCATTTGCATTTAAACTTATAAATTTTGAGGTAAAATAATACTATTTTTTTTTATTCAAATGTCTAATTATTAAATAAAATAATTATTTTTTAATGTTCTTTTAAAGAGTGCAGAAAAACAGTATCAACCTATAATAGTTAATAAAACAACATTGCAATCAATGAGTACTAACAGTATAATAGTGTGTAAATGGCCAAAACCATTGAAATTTAAATACTACAGAAATTTACTACCTGGATTTTTAGTTACAAACTGTGAAAATTGTTTTAGGGTAAATTTTAACTTAAAAACCTTTCACAAGTATACATACAAAGTATTAATTTTAATATGATTTAGATGTTCCACTCAGACGAATACGAAGTTGAAGTTTTAAAACAAGGTTATTGTCCATTTTGTAGAACAAAAGACAGAAGAGTAGTCGAATAAAAAAACATATTTCAAGATAAAGATTATTTATTTTAAACAAAATTTAAGCATCAGGTTTTTTGCTTTTACCCAACTTTTTCAAAGTTAATGCGGCTCGCTTTTGGGATTCCAAAATGGCACTTGCTCTTCTCAAAGAAGCCTACAAATTTCATACAAATTGTTAACATATTATTTTAAGAACATTATTAAAATAAACATTTATAGTACCTGAATCAAATCTTTTCTGTAGCTGTTACCCAGTAAATACTTTCTCAATTTAAATAATGATCTCCTTGGGCCACTAGTAAAATTCACTTTGATAAGAGATTTTCCAGGCTTATTCTAAGGAAACAAATTTAAATGTTAATGTTAATAATAACTATGAATTATACCAATTTTTCATAATAAAAATAGATAAATAATAAAGTAAAAACAAAATTATTAAATGATTAAAATTCCTAAATAAAAATAATTACTTATAATATATTACATAATTTACTAACAGATTGCATACTTATATATACTCTAAACATTTTGGTTTGTTATCTTTTAACCATTTTCTCATATACACATAAGCATATTTTGATTGTAAAACAAAATTTTAGATTGAGAAATGTATATTAGTTTTACAAAGTTTTTTTGTAATATGTAAACAACTTTCACCGTAATCTGCTCAGGTTGTAATGCGTCCTTTTCTGAAAGGAAATTTTATCTGGTTGGTGCTTAAGGAAAGTCATGTTTTGATATTCCAAAGGGTTTCCATAGTAAATTGGGAAAACCATGACAATTTACACAATGTTTTATTTTTAATTTGTTTTTTTTGTTACGATTCAGTTAGAAATATTTGTAGAAACTTGAATTTGGAAAGATCACTTATATTTGTCTCTTCTGGATGTGATAAAATGTCAAAACATTAGTGCCATTTTTGAGCTATTTATAGACATTAGATTTTGAAAGTTTTTTTAATGAAATTTTTATTTGTTAAGTACTCAGTGGATTAAATTGTTAGATCAAGCAGTTTTTCAGAAAATTAAACAGGAGGTCCATTTTGAATAACAAAAAAAAAAAAAAATTAGTTTTTATATCAAATATTGATGAAAATTGTAAATATTAAAGCTTGAAAGGCTGTAATAACATGTAAGACCACATTTTTCTCAGAATCGTTTTTCATAAGTATACAAATGATGTACATTAAATTATCTATATCATTCTTTTAACTTCCTACCTACAGTATTGACCCATCCAGTCAGTCGGAAGTATGACAATCTCTTTTTATATGTACTTGTACTTAATACTTTATATACTTGTATACATACAACAATATACTTCTTCCAAAAACAATTCAAATAAAAAATTAAAAAATCAATATTTTTGTACAAAAATTAAGCCAAATACTAGGAGTGTTGGTTTGCATAACGAATAAAGTTCTACTATAAAAAGTTAATGCGCTCATCAACAGCAAACACTCCTATTAAAAATTTGCTTTTCTTACTTGAAAGCATCAATTAAATTTATACACTAGGCAAATGTTGTATATAGCTAGTTTTTTCAATAAATACAAAATTTTAAAATGGCTAGTCATATACAGCACTGTACTAATCTCAGTTGAGGTTAGTACAATAAGAGAAAATACAAAATATAAGGCTAGAAGAGAGACCATGATTACTATGGACAGAGAAGATATGATCGTAAAGAATATTCAATGGTGTATCCATGAAAAAAACCATAATTTTTAATATTAGCTGGACTACATTGGAAATTTCTTCATGGACATACATTAAATAAATTTACCCATCATGCTACACATTAGTATAGCTATGATTTGATCTGAGGGTAAGTGAATAATTTATGAAGTAAACAAGTAAACTTTTTATCCTCCCGGATAATCTACTTTTAAAAATTTATTTATTACGTACTATAAGATGCAGATTTTTCACTGATAGAACTTTATTTGAATATTTGTTTTTTTTTTAAAATACATTGGTTATGGTTATATTATAGTTGATTTCTGAATTATCTTGGCTACAAGAAAAAACTTAATTTTTGATTACAAAAGGATTACAAATTAATATTAAAATAGAATAGAATCTGAATAGATGTTGATTCAAAAAGTCAATGTAAAAAAAAAAAAATGCATTTTCAAAAAAATCAAACAGTAAAAATATTCAATATTAGGTTTGTTTTCAGCATAGTGTTATAAATGTGTTGTCATTATTAACACTATATTATAGTGAACACGTATACACCTAAAATAACATGTTTAAAACTAGTGATTCACTAGAACTATTTCAGCAAATACTATAAGTAATAAAGTAATAATACCGGAAAATCAATGATAATCAATATTTATTATTTTGACAGGCTGTTCTTGCACCAAGCCATAGATATATTTCAAAATTTAATTTTTGTTTTAATGTTTGCTCTTTAATTTATTTAAATGTTAATTTCTTCTTATTGGGTTTTCCGGCCATCAAGACCATCTCATCACACATCTAGTCATTCATCCTTCTCTATCCATAGCTTTTGTTCTCCAATCTCATCCTTTATTCAGTGTTTCCACGTATTTTCTTATCATATCCCCCCACCTCAATCATACCAACTGGGTTTTCTTTCACAATCATCCTTATAAGATGGTTCTGGATTTGCATAGCATGTTCAGCCCATTGAAATCTTCGGTTTCTGATTACGCTTAAGATGTTTTCTTTCCGGAACATCCTTTGCAGTAATTCATTTTTACTTGTTCTCCACTGTCCCATTTCTCTGTCTTTAACAGATCTAAAATCTTTCTAAAGAGTTTCCTTTCAAAAACCAGTAATTTTCTTTCCTCAGTCTTTCTTAATAGCCAGACCTCAGCCTAAGTGACAACTGGACATCTTCATGTTGTATCTTCATTTCTATGGACAGAGATTGTGATCCTAGTAATTTTGTGAGTCCATAAAAGAATTTATTTCCTGACAGAATTCTTGATGTTATTTCTTTGTCGGTTTAATTTTTTTCTGTTAATATTGAACCCAGGTACTTAAATTGTTTAGCTCTACTGAAATCTACCAACTTTTAGGTGTGGAAAAACGGACGTACTATCTCTTTTACCCATACAACCCATACAATTAGATTTAGATTTTAACCACCTATGTTAATTGTACACTATAGTTTACTATACCTTATACTATAATTTTTATCATGCTACATAAAAAGACACATATTTGTAAAAACAAAAATATTTTGTTTATATTAATTAATTTGTGCATAATTAAATTTTATTAACCAAAGATTTATCAGCTTCGAAAAAAAAAAATTCATAAATAATTCAGAGTTGGTGAAGCATTATTCATCATTTAAATTTTTGGCAATAATATTATGTAATTGTAATTCAATTTAAAATATATAACAATAGTTATTTAAATGAATAGAAAAATATCTATATTTACGACTTCCATATCAATTTAAAATTGATCTACTAAAAAGAATTTAATAACGAAAATTAAAAATTTCAAAACCAATATAAGTAATTATAAGCATAAGAAATGCGGTCAAGAGAGTCAATTGTAAGTTGATATAATAATTTGAAAAATTTGTATTAAACTAATAACGGAAAAAGAAATATTCATAAGATATGAAAAATACTAAAAACTAAAATTTGATTTTTGATCTTTAGGTTTACTATTTTAAAATAGATTTGAGATGATCAAAATTATTTTAAGCAACAAATTTTAGGTATGAATGCAATTTAACTCCCATAATTGTTTTTATTTTCCAAAATGTATTTTAAAGCACTTCAATGGAGTGTAAAATTAATTGAAAATGGGCTTATTTTATTTATATGTTATCTCACAAGTAGAGTGAACTTATGAGTAAAACCAGAAAGCATAACGAATAGTCATTATATCAATACGAAAATTTTTTTTTGTTCTTTTATTATAATCTATTTAACAGAGATTTTGCATGATTAATTTATGGGTAAAAGTCAAATATGAATCGCAAAATAAGAGGGTAATTGAAATCCAGTCTCTTATAATGAAATAGAATTTACATAACTTGGATTCTTTAGGTCAGTGGTATGTATAAGGTAGCAGACATAAAGAGTACACCATCACTTTTGGTATTAGTCTTTTAAAAAAAAAATTAGCTAGTTTTTTAAATTTAGATGTTTTTGGTATTTATACATTTTGCATAGAAAATATTGAAAAAAACAAAAACAGAAGCTAAAATACATATTTTAAATTTAGAAGAGTACAAATTCAACTCACTGCTAATTTGCGTCTTTTGGTAATGACAGTGAACCCCTTGTTGTTAGGAGCTGTTTCAACACCAATACTATTGTCATGCACAAGACCATTGTAGCGTTTTGAAGCCAAGTTTGTCAAGTTCATTGGTTCCTATAATTTATATGATAATTAAGTCATTAAATTTGTATAAAAAGTAAATAATATTCCAGATTACATACTTTGCTGAATGGTTTTTTAATATTTGTTTTCTTTGACAAGAAAGCATTGCTATTTCTGATTATCATCCAACTTAAATCAGCAGACATGATGAGCAAATCTAAAGTAACAATAAAATATGAAATACAATTTGTCATAAAAAATG
This sequence comes from Cinara cedri, assembly GCA_902439185.1. Lineage (NCBI taxonomy): Eukaryota > Metazoa > Arthropoda > Insecta > Hemiptera > Aphididae > Cinara > Cinara cedri. The sequence goes on along the minus strand of CABPRJ010000957.1, from coordinate 398,569 downwards.
ACAAAAAGTGAAAAGATAAACATTTATCACATGGTTACATAGGTTTCAATTTGAACGGTCTACAAAATAACTACAAATTAATAGTTATTTATAAAAACTGATAAATAATTAAACTTCAATTATTTTCAATAAAAATTTGATATACTTACATTTGGTCAAAATTCACAGAATATGAAAAAATTAAATTTAAAATATTAATAAGAACTTATTACAAAATGATTGCCAGTTGCCACCAACCAGAACTCAAAAGTAACCTAAAAAGTAGAAAGAAATTACAGAACTGCCAGCAGACATCAAAATAAAAATTAATTGTTTTCCTAATATTCATGGATAAATTATTCAATAGGTTGGTGCTACTGCTTTTACAATCTTGATAAGCTTTGATACGAATCATATGTACCCTTCTAATGGTATAAACACATCTCGATGTATAAACATGAACATTAAACACAAACCGATCGTTTTGAATCTCCTTACCAATTTGTGAAGAATTAAAAATTCAGATTAAAAAATTGATTTCATTTCCGCTCTTAATGTGTCCATAAAATAAGATTCCTGAATTTAATCAAACATTTTTCTTTTTTTTTTTGACAACCCCTATTATTATTGTATTATAACCACGAAAATAGATAAAAGGTTGCGCAACGATCCTCGAAAAAGTGTCTTTCAATGTTCTTATCTATAATGACAAAAACCTGCTCACGGTGGATGTTAAATATATAATAGTAATAATATAGATAACAATAAATTAATATATCCATTATAATGATTATATAGATTATGTATGGGTACACCACACACTTCTTATTAGCAACATAATAAATATATTAGAAATTCATTGGTAAAAACCATAGACCTATTAACAGATGGACTGCGCTTCCTTAGCCCACTGCCTACATAATCGTGTCCGCAACATAAACTATTGCTCGCGGAAGAAAAAAATGATTTTAACTCTGTTAATAAATCTATGGTAGTAAAAGTGTAATGGTATTTCCTAACACTTGATAGTTGATACCAGTTATTTTAGATCAGTATACACATTTGGAAATTGGTGTATCCCCACTATTGTCCAAAATTAACAATAATAATACTATCAGTTAAATATTAATCAATTATTTAAATGATTTTTTTATAAATTGAGTCAGCGTTCATAGCAACCCATGTTGGTACGGTTACAATGTATAGTAATCAATGAGGCGGTTAATATATTCGTTTAACATTCTTTATAGATGACTTACCCCCCCTACTATTATTGCAAAATAATAAAAAGTTACTTATTTTGTACGATAGACAACAAAATAACGACTTTAACATCTTACACGGATACCATAATATTGATAAGTAATAACAAGAGGAGATGCCAAGGGGAAATAATAATTCTGGAGGGGATGATGAAAAGTCACCGATATTCAGTGACATTAGTATGGCTGGTGAAACGAAATTAATTTTATCATTTTGTAACCAATTCCAATTGAAGGGAAATACTCACCGGTTATTCTCATATAATTTATTACCTATACTATACTTCCCGTTTCCCGCTAACTAGTACTTAATAAAAATTAATTTGAATAGGTATTAATTCCTATTAATTAAATTATTATCATTTATTTATTCGTTTATTATTTTGAGGAGGAAATGTGAGGGGATAAAACTGGTGTAAATAGTTTGCACCATATGCATGTGGTGGTGCAGAAAAATTAAACTGGTATTGTTAATTTTTAACAACGGTTACTCCAAACATTTTTTTCAAATCCACACCGATTTGATTTTTAAGATGAAATTTACATCGATTTGTACCAACGTATTTTTTGATCAACTGTTTTTTGGTCACTATTCATGGATAAAACAAGAAATGTAACATTTTCTATTTCCGAACATCCAATTTTGCTTATCAGAGGTTGGCTGATTTTTGAGCCATGAAAAACATATACAAAACGTGGTCCACTAGTAATATGTCTATAGTAAATTAACAGTAATCAGTATTATAGTCGTAAACAGGTTATTATATTATGGAATGCTAAATTAACTCAACCATATTTAATATCTGATTTAGTGTGTGCTATTTTTAATAAATTTGACCTATCAAAATGGCGAATTAAAACCTCACATCTTATCACTAGTTAGCAATTTTTTTTATTATCTGTATCTATTTGTGATATGTACTATCTACGGTGATAAAAAATAATTTATTATCAATTGCAATTTATTTCTTCTTATCAAAATACATTTTTTTGGTTAAGCACATTTTTGGTTAGGTTTTTGTGGTTTTAAAAAACCAATCGAATATTAATATTCTTAGATAAACGATAAACATTAAACTTATTTACTGATTAGCGTTGAGTTATTACTTATTAATTAATAGTTAATTATGTGTCTCCAGTTTTATCAGTTAAATCGTGATCGATATGAATTATTTAAATTAATATAAATAATTATAATGATTTATATATTCTTGATTTTAAATTATAAATTAATATTTTGAAATTTGCGTAATGTTTTGTGTATTCAAATTTAATTAAAAACCTTCATGTTGTATAAAAGTTAAACTAATGTACAGATATGAGGTAGCATTAATGATGAATGAAAGACGATTAACAAATAGTTTTAAAAGTTACATTGGCTTAGATGATAATGAACAGGTAAAGTTTATACTTTATGTATAATTTTTTTCAAATGTAGCCTAAATATGTTTAATTTGAATTAAAAATTAGAACCTTAAACTTCCCTATAATATATTAACTTGCATCAAGTTTATGATGCAAATGCAGTTTATAGTCTAATAAGACATTTTGCAGTAAATACCATGTTTCTTTTCATAATAATCAATACTTTCAAGTAATTTAATTTATAGCTTGCGTTACTACAGTACTGCTAGGTACATACAATGAAACTAAAATTTCATAACTAAAATGGTTTAACATTTTGAAGAATTAAACTAGTATATAATGAGTTTAAAGTCTCATTTTTCAAATTTCGAGAATTTGGTAAACAATAACCCAAACACATAACAATATTTCAATATTATGTTATGAAAAGTACAGTACCTCAATGACAATTCACATTTGTTGAGATTATTACTTTATTTAGAATCAGTTAAATATGGAGAAATTATTATAGGTACTACAATAATATATTTGGTTCAGGGAAGGCGAGCTTAAGTCAATTTTTGGTATTTTTAAAAAATAATTTTGTTTCCTTTTTTATTTATCTAATTCACATAAATATATTTTAAAAATTGAATTTGCTTGTAATTACACAATACTAACGTAAGCTCTTTTGTCTTGGGACACAAATTATGATTCAATAGTTTCAGTACCTAAAAAATGTGAATAACAATTTTAATTTATTTTCCCTTTTAAATAATATAATAATTCACACATAATAAGAATAAATAGGTATACCTAAATAAACTGTGTAACATATACTTCTAAACATTTCATTTTACAATTAATTGTTTTATTTATAGCTCACATTTTCTATAATATCTCAATAAAATCTATTAAATCTTAATAATAAATTTAATATTATATTTTTCAGATTTCAAGCTGTGAAACCTCATTTATTGAGCAAGAATTCTCACCTAAACTTCATCCAGGTACTTTTATATATTTGTATTGAGAAATAGTTCATAGCAAATAGGGTCTTTTTTATGGTTAGATTAATTGCTTTTATTTTGGGTATACTCGTCTAATCATAATAACTGAATTATTCTGTTCAGAATAAGAACGTACCGTGCAACGGACTTAAATCGGTCCGTGTGCATGCATGTCTCTACTAACTTATTATTATTAACCAATCACAGAATGTCTGGATTCGCGTAGCAGTGTGTTCTTATTCTCAACGGAGTATAGAATTGAAATTTATTTGAGTCATATGTAAATAGGATGCAATATTTGTACTGAACTAAATATAAGCACTTAAAATGATAAAATTTTTTTATTAATATTTAATAGGTATTAATCTCAATTATTGTGTTTGATTGTAGTTTTCTAAATGTTTAAAACTAGTTGAATAATAAATATTTAAAATTAAATCTAATTATTACAAGTTTAGTTTTATTTAACAGATAAAATGCTTTTTGTTTATAATAATATAGCATATAATACAATAATACAATTAAAAATAAAAAATAATAATTAACATCAAAAGTTGTAAATATTTCATATATATATTTATTATTTTACCTAAGTATATTTCATATTTTCATATTTTAGGTGAAACGATAGTTGCAGAAGCCCGAAATGTGTATCTGTTCACTCCAGTCAATGAAGAAAAAATTAGTCAATCAGGTGTTTTGTTTGTCACAAATTTCCGACTTTCATTTGTTACCTGGCGTGAAAAAAATTTTGAAGTAAATTTTCATTAAGTAATTAATTTCTTATATTTGTAATATATATTTTATTGCATACATTTGTTTCAGGAATCATTGTATCAAGAAAATTTGCTTTTGGGTCAGTATGATGTATGCCTTTCCAATATAGATATTATTTATTTGTTAACAGGAGATAAAAAGAAAAGAATCATGACAGATCATTGTTTTAATGATAAAGTCAATGGATTACATATTTTATGCAGAGTAATAGAAATAATATCTCATTTTAAAACAATTGGTTTATTTTTTAATTATTATTTTTACAATTATATATAAAAATAGAATATGCGCACCCTGTCATATAGCTTTAAATCTTTGACAAATGGGCATGGGAAAAAATTAGCAAATGCATTATTACATCATGCATTTCCGAAGAGACATCAACTATTATTTGCTTATGATTACAGGTAATTTCTTATTAATCATAATTAAAAAATTGTACATTCAATAAATTTTATTAGAAAACATTTTACAATCATGAAATAAATAAATTAGTAACTATAAAAACTATACATCAGTTTATAATAGTAAAAAGAAGTCTCTTAACATTTATAAAACTTGAAAAAGGGGTAATTTTAATATTTTTTTAAACTTTACTAGTTTGAAAACCTAGTAAAAACTATTAAAATTGTCTATAATAGGCACTAAAATTTACATTTATAATGTAGAGGACCAAATGTACAAAGAAGGACGTATTCAACACCATCATTTAGATGTCAAGATGATTGGGAAAAAGAACTTAAACGTACAAAATGTTTTGGTTGGACATTAAATTCATCCAATAATAAATTCCAGTTATCAACTAAGTAGGTTATATTATAGTTTTCGAATCAAAAATAATTATAATATAATGAAATATTTTGTTAACAGCCTACCACAATTCATTGTTATTGGATCCGCAGTTATTGACAATCAGTTGCGAATAGCCATGCAACATTTTAGAAATGAAAGATTACCAACTTGGTGTTGGAGCACTGTAAATGGAGCAGCATTATCTAGAAAATCAGATGTTGTAGATCCATCAAATCTGACTCAAGAAAATGCTATGTTGGAAATAGTAAGAAAATCGCATCCTTGCCTTGCAAGACCTTTTATAATGGATTTAACTAAAATTTTACCATCACCAAAAGATGTTAGTCAAAGCTTTATAAAATTACGAGAACTATGTGCTCCTGGTTAGTCAACATTTCTAATAAATTATTTGTGTTAACATTCAATTAATAATAAAACTTAACAATTGATTAGAAAGCACACGACAGTTTTGGGTCCAGGATAATCATTTTTACTCACTTTTGGAAAAAAGCAAATGGTTACAATATGTCTCCAGTTGCCTTGGCTCTGCTTTTGAAACTGCCTATAAACTTAATGGCAACACATCTGTTGTATTACAGGGTATGTATGCATACTTAAATTTAAATATTATCATTATTCATGATAATTAATGAAAGTTTGACATTAAAACATATACAAGGTGATTAATTATATTTGCTCATCTCATTTGTACAGTTAAATTTTCCATATGTTTAAATTATAATTTTAAGATTTAATTTAATTTAAGTGTACTTAGATAAAATTGATATTTTCTTATACAATAGTTTTTAAAATAAAAACTTACACGTTTTAATGCAAATTGTAAAACAAATGATTTTTTTATAAATGTTAACATAATGCAATTGAAATTTGAATTAAAAGTTTCTGAGTTAATCTACCTTAAATACTTAGGATAACTGCAATCTAAAAAGCATCAGGGCTTTGGCGGCGTGGTGAGTGGTGTTTTCATAGTGCTCTGCTATTCTTCCCTTACGCAAACTTAAATTGGAGTATCTCATCAACGGGTTGATGGAAATTAAACTACATTTATTTAAACTAATAAAATATGAATAGAATATTTTATATAGGTTCTCATTTGAAAAACCAAAGTTGGTGTTACCACAGTATACTTCTTAATTGCTGAGAAAATATTGGTTTTGACTACACTTAAAAATTCTAAAAATCAGGGTTTAAATATTTGCAAAATATAATCATACAAATGGAGTGAGCATGCTTAATGAATTACCCTAAAATACTTAGTAGTTTAGAAAAAAACGCAATTTATTATTTAATATATTTACAGTTTATACTGACTTAATTAATGTTAAAACCTTATAAAATTCCAACTATCTTATATTTTGATGGGTAAACCTATATTTTATACTGGGATATTACTAAAAAATGTTCGTTTTACATGGAATTTTGTTTTATTTTAAAAAGTTTTATTAAAATTTTATATTAGTTAATTGTAGTTTTTTAAATCCTAAACAATTAATTTGTTTTTCTTGGGTTTTTCAACTTTAATGTTAGTTCATTACAGGTTTGTGTATTAATAAGGAAATTATTTGAATGAAACTTTATTTTTACGGAAAATATTTCTTATCATGCTATTAAGAAAATGACATGCCCACTTGACGACACAAAAAAAATTGCATTTAACTGGGACATTTCAGTGCTGTGAATTTTAATATTAGAGTAAATTTATTTATTAATGTTCTTATAGGTAAAGTATTTCATATACTTACTTAAAAATAAAAATATCATAAAAAAATAAAAATCATATACTCAAATTTTAGTTTGATAATAGGTCAATTTATTTTAATATTAAAATTAATCAGATAAGAGTTATTCTTGCTGAATGTAAATCTTCTATAAAACAGTTCCTAAGACAGGAATGTAACATGACAAAATAATGTAATCATATTTAATTTTTTTTTTTTTTAAATAGTAAAATTAGATTTTAAGTTTAGTTTTAGGTAGAATTTTAATTTTAATAAAGAAATTATTTTTGTTATATTTAACATTTTATTCTTTTTAGAAAGAGATGGGCGTGATTTGTGCTGTGTGGTTTCAAGTTTAGCACAATTGATGATAGATTCATATTTTAGATCAATTGTGGGGTTACAAACATTAATCCAAAAAGAATGGGTAGTAATGGGCCACCAATTTTGTACAAGACTTGGACATATCAATAACACTGATTCACTTAAAGTAAAGTATTAATTATTGAATAATTTCATTTATTTAAATTAGTGTATTACACGGTAAAATTGTTTTACTATTAAATAGTAATAGTAAAATTTATGTTAAAAAAAATATATATATATATATAAATATGATGCAATATTATATTCAAAATGAATAGAATTTACAAAAAATGAATATGAAAATCTTAGATATGCATAATTAAATTACATAATTGAAATTTTTACTTTAATAATTATAATGGTTTAATGTTTTCTCATTTAAGAATTGTATTTTTCTTCATGACATGTAGTCCAATCAAATATAAATTCATCACAATCATGTTCATACATACCTGCTAAATATTCTACACATCTTTGTAAATCATTTTTTATTATCTTAGGAATTTCCAGAGTATTTATACTTTGTGCACGTTTATTAATAACTATTCTTGTTGCAATGGTATATTCACAAAGTTCTTTTAATGTATATAATGGAGTTGTTATTTTAACTTCTAATGATGGGCTATCAGATTTTGGCTGATTAAATAATTTTTTTCCATTTCCTAAGAGATATCTTTTTGTAATATGATCTACAAATTTCCAAGTAGTATTATCTTCTATGTAACCATCAAGGACATAGTGAGGTTCATCATACAGTAAATAAGTTTCCAGTTCAAAATCATCATCAAATGGTCCTTTTTTCCATAAAATAACATCTGCTCCAATACAATTTACAAATCGAACCCCACTTTCACTTTTATCCATAATCTATAACATTTTTAAGACATATTTTTGATCATTACTTGTATTTACTTATCTTAATTTTGATTAAATATTTGATTTAAATAATAAATTAAAAATTAAACTTACAGTTTATTAATTCAGGTTTTTGTTTATGGTATTATTGAAATTCTTAACTAATAGTTTTTGAGTTTTGTATTATAGGGCCTGTGGTAAATTCTACTTTTTTGTTTAAAATATGTTGTTATTACCATGGTACAATTCTATTCACTTATTGGATTTTTGTTTTCACAATGTGTGTTTTCATATGCACAATAAAAATGTAAAAGAAGTCTGATGAGCTTCAATTTAGAAGTTATGGTGGCAAAATTTTGTTTTTCCATAATATGATTTTTAAAAAAAATATTTCTCAAATTGTATAGTTTTTAATGGTTAATCCATAAATAAAATCAACTTGTTTATTAAGTTTTTACCTAAACATTTTTTTAAATCCAAGTATATTTTTAGTATGTGCTTTTTACAGCTTATGGCATTTTACATGAGCTTGTGAAGCAAACAAATGACAGTGGCCGAAGAATATTAGATTAAACAATTTTTAAAACCAAAATTCCAAATTAAGTTTGCCTAATTTTTTACATTTTTATTGTAACTACATGTGAAAACAAAAGTTTTGAAATTAAGAAATTCAATATATTGCTTATAATTGTTCTAAATCAATGACTTGTACTATGATTTAATTTAATTAATTTATATTTTTTAAAAGTTAACACCAAACCGCTTTTACAATGGGAATGACATAAAAAAGAATAACTATATAGTAAAGTAAATATATAACAATAGACGATTAGTAAAGTAAACAAAAGAAAATATAACTCGAGCAAAATACAATTAATAAGAAATGAATACAAAACAAATTAATTAATGATTATAGTTTCTGAGCATGCGGTATGGTTTGTGGTTATGATGGAAGAAAGTAGAGTGACTAGAGAATGATGACTGGTTGTGAGTAGAGTATGAGAGGGAGAGAGAGGAAACTTTAAAACAGATTTTTTAAAGAATATCAGCATCCAGAGACCCATCTAAAAGAGAGACAATAAATTTCTGATCGGCTGCAATCTGCCATTAGGAGAGAGTTTGAATTTGAAGAGTGTTACGGATGAGTGAATAGTCATGATTGGTAACTGGAATCTTGAGGATGTGGGAGGCATATAAAAGAAATCTGTTTTGAACATGTTCAAGGTGAAGTTGATATTTTACAAGAAAAGAGTGCCATATAATAACACTGTACTCAAAGTGTTCTAACAAGTGCTAATTCCTAAAGAGACTGGTAAAAAAATATATACATTTTATGATAGGTGCATACTTTAAATAATGTACCAATTTTTAATTTTCTACACTCTTACAATAATCTAAGAATTATAAAATTGCCTAAATTCAACTTCTCAAGGTGATCCATTTAAACAATTTGTATACAATGAAATATAACAATTTCGTCAAAATTGATTTAGATTATTCTTTTTTTAAATTTAATTAATTGATATATTTTTAAAAAAAATACGTAGGTATATTGTATATACATTTGCATGATATATCATATATTAGGGTATATTTTATTTTATAATTTCAACCAAAAACTATGATATGATTTGTGAGTTTCGTTTGGTGATTATTTTTGTAAAATAAAGTTTTTCCAAAAGAAGTTTCCATTTTATTAAGTTTTATAAAAATGTTTTTGGATTTATTTACCTTTTTTATACATAAAAGAATGGGGTTTTTTTTAATGATACTATTAATCTTTTTGATAATATTTTTTCATAGTTCTAAATACTCGTGTGTTCCCACATCACTTGTTTATTAATTTTTGGTTATAGGAGGTAAATGAGGTTTATATTGTACTTAGATGTACTCTCCCCCTCCATATTATTTTCAAGTTACTGCCTTGCATGCAATTGGTTACTAACTAACATGTTGTCTATAGATTGAAATGTAAATAAATTAACCAAGTATACAGTAGTTGTCATAATCTAGACATCTAGTTCTAGTTTAATCATAGCTAATCTTTCTAGAAATCATGTTACTAGATATTATTACTATGGCCTATTGAATAATTTAACCATTATAAATGTTTGTACATTTGAACAAATAATTCTGTATAATACAGTCGACTTTTGATATAACAACTGAAATCTGCTATTCCCTTGAAAATCTTATAATGTAATGAAAAATTAAATGTATTTTTTGGTTCTCTCGATGCAATAAAGTTTTTTTGGTCAACTTTTGTAATGTACGAAATTTTTATAATTTTGAAGCTTGATCTGCTAGTCTAGTGTATATTAAGTCATTATTAATAACTCAACAAAAAGTGCACATCTAATAAAAATTAAAAATAAATAGGTTGTGTTACAAAGTTTTTCTAGCATTCATATTGTAATTACATTGTCACTATTAAGATGTCGATAAATTTTAAAGTACAGAAATATGCTTTAGTCTTTACATTACTGTTCATATTATATATATATATATATTATGACTCATGTATTTTATAAATATTGTGATTTAACTGTGTATATATTTATATGTATGTTACTATTATTTAATGTAAGTAAATACCTACTGTATTTGTAGTATATTCAATTTAAATTTTGAATTGTCCTTTAAATCTCGTTAAACCAAACTTTTTTATCCGTCCCTTGAAATTCGTTATGTCACGACTTGAATGTATTTCCTATTAATATTTTGATAATTTGATGTTAAAATATTTTAATACAAAATTAATACCTTCAATCTTGTTATTTTCTAGTCAAAGGCCCATTAGTTAATTGTAGTTAATTTGTATATTAAATATTTTAAATATAATTAGTTAAAATTTTTATTTTAAATAATTAATAATCAAAAACCAACTCACCAAAAATGAATGATAAGATTTAAAATCATATGGCCAAGGTAGATAAATCTACCTTAATATGACTGTTAAACGGTGAAAATGTATTATTTTTGAGATAATACTTGGTTTTTACATGGAACTAAGATAATATGGAAAACATTTCTTCAGTCGAATTTTGAAACTGAGCTTTTGAGGAGGTGGAACACAGAGATTCAATCCAAATATCGAAAAGAGATCACAGCCGCGCACGCAACACGCATTCACTCATATATTGAGTGCGTTCTGATTGGACGCTTACAGTGCTCACACTTATGCCCATGCTCATGATTCGTTTCATTAGCAAACAAACACATACAATCGCTTTGCTTACACTTCAAATGTAACAACAAGATATCGCAAACGCTTACGCAGCATTAGTTATTTCGTTCGAGCGTTTGTGAGCACGGATGTATGACAGAGATATAATGATATCGCTGTTGTACTGTGATAAGTGTGAACGCTTATATGTATCAGTTGGAACACACCAGGAACGCTCGTGAGCGCTTGAGCCTTGAAGCGTCCAATCGGAATGCAGTAACGCACCAATTGTAGAGTTGGGTGGGTTTAATTTGCTGATCTGGTGAACTGGAACACAGACTACTTTAGCGCTACCGGTGGTTTTATTTAGCAATACAAATTAAATAATTCAGCAAATTTTGCTTATCTGCTTTCACATCTGTAAAACCACCAGAAATTATGGTATTTTGTACATTACGTTATAACGGACGCAATTTTAAACGAAGAGTCCCTATTATCTTAAATCTTATCATTAAACACTAATATTTCTCAAATTGAAACTTGATTGATCAAAATAACAGAACATTTACATTATTACTTTTAGTCTTTTATAATAACTATTAATTATTTATTCATGTTTTTATTTTAGTTCATTATTTTCTAAAGTAGATGCATACATTAAATAATTCAAGTTTTAATAATACTTATATAATGTAATTTAGTATACTTTGAAAAGTAACATACAGTATTTAAATTCAAGATTCGTCACAAAGTTTAAACAACTAAAACTTGTGTTGATTTTTTTTTGTATCTATTATTTTAATTAGTAAGTGTTATTCAAACAAAATATTTCTAAATGAACTAAAGTATATATATTAATAGTTCTTACATTTTTTAATAGATATACTCCTGATGAAAGATTTTCAAACTATGGATCTCTTAAAAACTCTCTTTTGTATAACCTTTTACTTTTATGCTTATATATGTTATGTGTTCATGGTCGGAACTACCAATAGCTCAGCCAAATCCCAGCATAAGTTGAAATCCAAACACTTTTTTCGGTCTCCCTCTCTTGCTCTTTTCTCCTAAGTTTATTTTCATTACAATTCTTACCATTTCTTCAACATTCTTCCTATATAGGTACATATGTTGTTTAAAACTATGAAATAAATCTATTATGTGATTGATTTTACAATTTTAGAATACAAAATTCAGAATTTTAAAATTTTAACCCTCTGCCATTCTCTAGTTTAAAGCATTTACTTTTTAATACTTAATTTCTTAAACATTCCTTAACTTATATCAAAAAATATAATAATAATAATTCAAATATTATATATATATATTCGTGTCAAACAACCACATAAAAATATAAACATAAACCTAAACATATTATCATTAGTGGCGTATTGATAATATATAATATCAATTTGATCATTTTCAAATATATTTTTTTATAATTAAATAATTACTTACCCATGTTATTATTATTTTTATTACTAATGAAAAATCATAAATACACATGTTTCGGAGGTTACAAATTAATACTCGTGCCAATTCTTCATTCTTTTTACCATTATTCCATTTTGCTTTGCCCATATTAGTATATTGAACATAAAAAAATAAGTGGAAAGTAGGTCAGTGGTGAACTAAAAGTGTTCTAGTTTCACAATTTTTCATCTATGTTCCCATAGATAACAGCACAGCACAGGGATTAAACTATATATCCACTATAAAAATGCTAAAATTATGAGGACATGATAGTACTGTAGTAGTGTTATATTGTTACTGTACTAAAAAATACAAAGATTCAAAAATTATATTTTACATGTTTTCACTTTACACAGTGCATAGTTTTTTGTTTTTTTTTTCATCCATATTATCTAGTTAGCTCATCCTCTTTCAAGCCAATAATAGACCTTCGGACAGTCATAGACATAGACTCTTTATTTTAAATTGTTATCACATTTTTATTTCTGTTTATTATTTATTTTTTGTTTTTCATTTCATCTGTTTAACTAAAGTAACCCAACAAAAATAATTTAATTTTCATACCGTAAATACCTTAGAACCTTTCTTCCTCTTCTAGGTCATTAATCGAGATGACAACTATCATATCTTTTAAGTTAAACCAAATCACATACATAGAGCATTATCTTATTAAAATCGGTTGATTCAATTCAGGGTGCATTGCACGTAAACTCGTATGTGTGGTTTTTATATTTTTGTTTAAATTTTTTTACTGAATTAAATTTACAATCTATTTTTTTTTTTTTGTACAATAAGTAGGTTTGATGTGTAAATAAAAGTAGTTAATAAGAATAATAAGATTAGGGAAGATACCCAGTGGTTTTTTATATTTAAGATATAAAATTATACATAATACCATGAAGTGTATACATTTCTTTGCTAAACTATATTTTATATTTTGCAGTCACCATTGTTGTTATTGTTTTTGGATTGTGTTTGGCAATTACTTCAACAATTTCCTACAAAGTTTGAATTTACTGAAACGTACTTAACCACTCTTTGGGATACATCACATATTTCCATTTTTGACACATTTTTATTTGACTGTGAACAAGATCGTCATCATGCTACTAATGTTTGTATTTTTATTTGATAGTTAATACATGAAATTTACAAAAAAAAATGTATTATTTAGGATGGTACAAATCCTCTAATATTACGGTCAATATGGAACTGGGAAGAACAGTTCTTGGATCGTGATTTAATTCAATTTCATAATCCTCTTTACAATGCCTCAAATGCAAAGGATGAACTATTGAAAGTGTCTACTGAAATTTCTTGTCTTAATATTTGGACACAATGTTACTATAGGTTTTTACCAACTTTAGAAATATCAAATGGGGGTAAACCATTAGTAAGTGAAAATTAAGCCTAATTATTTTAAAATCATTTTTTATATCTTTGTTTTTTTTTATTTTTTTTAGGAAGATATTGCAATTAGAACAATAATAAATGAGAGTGTGAAACATTCTAAATCTTCACAAAAAGTGTGTACCCCACCTAACATAGGATCATTTTTTCCATTTACACACTGGAGATCTAGTACATCGGTTCCTCCTTCAACTTTAACAATTAGTTCTTTATCATTAAATACTAGTGACTTTCAAATGGAAACATCATTGGTTGAAATAACAGAACATTTATAGTATTACATGTAGTATTTTATAGCAATTACTAATTCTTTGTTCAGTTTTTTATAATAGTTCAGTATTTTATATTTATTTTTTTGGCAGGTTAACCTTATATATTATGTACCTTGAATACATTTATTAATTAATTCTAATACTAATACAATTTAATATACACTTTGAAAAAGTAACATTCAGTATTTAAATTCAAGATTCAACTCAAATTTAAATAACTAAATCTTATGTTGTTTTTTTCATCTAGAATTGTAATTTAGTTTTATTATTATTGAATGTTAAGACAATTTATTTATTAATTAATATATGTGCTGTTACCTAACTGTTATTAATTATACAATTATGAATTTATTTATTTCTACACTCTTTTTATAGTTAAATTTTTTTTAATATTATATTTTTGTAAGGTATGTTGTATTGTTAAGTTTATTTTGATATTATATATTTATTATTTCACCAGACAAAAATATTAGTACAAATACAATATGCATGTATGAAAATCAAAATGTGATATAATAAACAGGCAATTTTTTTTTTTTTAACAATATTATAGTTTATTTTACATACTTTTTACTTTTATACATGGTTTATAAGGTTTATTTATAAATAGGTCATTACAATAAACTTAAGATTGTTATATCAATTAAAATAATACAAAATTACAGATTATATTTAAGACAAGGAAATTGATAATTAATTATATGAATATCCTTTTATAGTTTTTATTTACAATCAATACTATAAATATCTAAAACTGATATATTATTTCAGTTGATCATTATAAAAAAAATGTACTTTCTTACAGATTGATCAAATAATATGCTTAAAGTGTAGACATTTGAATAGACTAGTTAAAATTCTATTTACATATTTGAATAGATTATTGAAAAAAAGCTTTTTAAATATATGTTTATTATGCTTCTTAAAACATGATGCTATTTCTAAGCATAGTTTTATTTTCCAACTGACTTTTTAAAAATATAAAACAACAGAATAAATTTACTTCAATTTTAAATAATTTAATTTTGGATACACTTTATTAAAACACCAATGATATATTTATATAAAAAAAAAAACTAATATATGATTATTACAATATTGATATATAAATTTTAAATTGTATTTTATGTTAGACCTACTTATAGGATAACACATTTAATCTGTATCCATTTGTTCATCTGACGATTCTGAAGATTCTGAACTAGATTCATCAGTCGACATGCTATCATCAGAACTAGAGTCTGAAGTCACGGATTTTAATATATCGTCATTACGAATGACATTCCATTTCTTCAATTTTTTTATATCTGCAATAATTTTTATTGAAAAAATATACGTAATGAATTTATTACAATACAACATATTAAATTTACCTAAAGAATAAAAATCGTTAAGTGTTAATGACTTGGAACCTTTTTCCACAATTCCACCAAAGACATATAAAATATTATGTTTAAATGCTATTCCGCTGTGTGATCTTGGAGATGGAGATTCTGAATCTATTGAACATTGAGCTACTTCAGAATCTAGTTTATTTGACTTATCTTTAACTGAAACTAAAAATAAATACCTTGTTAAATAATTATTAGTTAATGGTTATCACCAAAACAATAATAATATTACTATTTTTCATTTTATACTTAATCTCCAAGTAGGTGTATTTTGTTCCATATCCAGCATGAATAAATCATTATAAAATGTACTAGTTAAATCATCTTCTCCAAGTTCTTCATCATAAACACCACCAAATAAGTATGCTCGACTATGTCCAGAAATGGATGTACCAGATAAACTGCAACGGGCAGTTGGTAAAGAACCAGCTTGTTTCACTTTTGACCAGCGGCAATTTGAAAAATCTATATCACCTTCTATACAATAAATTCACAATATTTTTTATTATAAATGAGCTAATCATTAACAATTGGAAACAAAAATAAGAGCTGATACTGAGGATGGGTGCGGCCACTAATGATACATAGTTATTTAATTTATACCTGTAACCAACAATAAACTGTTGCAAAAAAAAAATTTAAGTGAATTCAGTTGCACATATTTGAAAGAACATATTTACGATTTTTATCTAAATTTGATTTTAAAACTTATATTTAACAAAAAAAATAATGTATCATATTTTTTTTTTTCTTAGTCAAGCATTTTCAAGCATTTCTGTTTAGTTTAAACATTTTATTCAAAGATTACCTTTTAAATAAAAATTATGTTTAGAAAATTGCAAAATTAGAATGTCCATACATGGCTCAAATGTTTTAAAAATTTTACCACATCTAATATCTAGAAAAAAACACATTTTTTGTTAAAATTTCAAGGCTCTATAAATATTTTTATATTAAAAAATAAATTTAAAACAAAAAAATAATTATTTTCGTAAAATGCCCTTCGTAAAATGTTCTTTTATGTATTTTTCATTTTGCTCAATTATTAAAAAAATATATGGACATACACAATGGGTGGGCTACTGTTGAAGGTGAGTGTAATTTTTTTATTTATTTATGTATATATAATAAACGGGGTAAACCCTATTCACACATTATACACATATATGTATGTATATATATACCACTAATAGATATATGAAATTACATATTTAGTAATGGTTTACTAACCATTTTAATAATTTTGTTTTATATTTGAGATTTGTTAACAATTATTTTTAAATTTATATTGTTCCTTTATAAATTGAATACTTTAATTAATTATTAATTATTAAAATAATTATTAATCAATAAATAGTATGCAAAATATAGATGATTTTTAAAAGTTTTAGTATAAAGAATATTTTTCTTAATATTTTAGTAAACATAACACTAATATCCATTTACAAGTTATAACAGTCTAAATTTTAAATTATTATAACCATGATAGTAGACTCAGAATTAGTTATAACTCACCAAAAATAAATCTTATATTGGTATTATGCATATCAACATTTTTAGAAATATATTCGTTATTTGAATATGTTTAAAAAGGGGAGTCCCTATTTCAAAATCAAAAATTTACTCATCCAAGATATAATGTGGAGGGGAATAATTAAAAAATAGTGTTCAAATAAAGCTTAAACAATTTTATGATTAAAGAAAAAACAATAGAAAACAAATTCACTTAAAATCCTTAAAAAAAAATCACTAATTTATGATAAATGAAATACTTTATATTGAAAAATATAAACTTACTTTCAGGAGTTAATATATACATATCAATTAAAATTGTTCCTTTGTCATAATCTTTTTTCATTTTTTCCTTAAAATAACCACCATATACAACAATTCTACCATCTTCCATAACAAACATCTGACATCCTGATCTAGGTGAAGGTGCTTGACCTATATTGAAATTTATTATAAGATTCTTAACTATAAAAATTTGAAAAAAAAATATTGATGGCCTTAAGGTAAAAGGGTGTGAGTGACATGTTTTTGAAACTCCTTTTTTTTTTTTTTATTATGGTATAAACGCCAGAAAAGAGCATCGATTGAAATATATTATATAAGATTATGGTGTTAAAGGCATTAACAGGAAAAAATTTTAAATATCAAAAATTGGCATAAGTGTCTTGATTTATCTTTGTTATTTGTTTTTTATATCATAAGCGACGACATTGTCGCTTCCTTTGTTATTATATTTTAGCTTTTTTTGTCACACTGTCGCTTAAATGGAATTTAGAAATGTAATACTAACATTTACATCATAAATGTAATATAAAAAATACACAGGTGATTCTTTAGCGTAAAATGTTATTAAAAAAAAATGTTTATGCATAAATTATAGTACTTGGCGTGGTAAATTTGATAAAATATTATATTGACAATTGATGAAATAATTTTTGTAAACAATTTGTTTTTGCTCTTCTGAACAATTTAATTTTTGGCTCAGAGCCGTCAATATCGAACAGAAAAATGTATTTACCAGATGTTTTGATAGTTTTCCATTTATAGTCTGCTAGACTGAATGCATATATGTCATTAAAATATTGATAGTTATGAGTATTATCCTGAAAACCTCCAAATAATACTAAATGTCGTTTACTAAGCACCATTCTATGGCCACTACGAGCACAAGGTCCTCCTTCAGCCCTTCAAAAAATAATTAAAATTACAACTTGAATAATATAAACTACTGACACAAGTGTATTTTGTATAATAAAAAAGGTATTAAATTACTTACACTATTTTGGTCCAATTTTTATTCTTCAGACCAAAAACCCATAAATCATTATAATGATAAAATTGATATTCTGAAGGACTAGCAAACTCTCCACCAAAAATCCATAACTGCCCATTATCAGCAGCAACACTGACTGCAGAATGAGATGATCTGGAAGGTGGTGCACCAGGAGCATCCACTAATGTCCATGTGTTATGATTTATATTATAAAATATTAAATCATTATACACAATAGTCTAAAAAAAAAATAATAATAATAAAGTAAAACTTAAAAAATTAATTAATGTATAAATTAGGGTACTTACATTTTTACCATTATGAAATTCTCCACCAAATAAAATAATTTCATCTTTATCAGGATGCATAACAAATGTAAAATTTGATCGTCTTGAAGGATACTCAATTTTTGTATCTATAACTTTAATTTTTGCTTTATTTTTTGCCTCAATATGAGCCACTATAATAGATACCTCTTGCTAGAGAAACAATAATTAACATTTCAAGTAATGTAAATATAATAACATAACAAAATAAATAAAACTTTTAAAAATTATTCAATAAATACATTTATTATTTTATGATCATTTAATATAGAAACCATTTTATAGGCATTAAATTTACCTCTCCAATTTTTCCAATATCCTTTTTAATCCTTTGGGCAATCTTTTTTTCTTTTTTAGCATTTGCTTTTTCAACTCGAGATGTGCCTTTTTTTTTATTTTTACCCATGGTGATGTCTTATATTCTATAAATATTTAACTAAGATATAATTCAAATTACATAATATAATATCCAATATTTTTTAAACGGTTATTTCTTTACAGCTATAGAAGTAAATAGTAATATTATTCATTAACATATTACAATAATGGTGTAATTGATCATCACTGATCAATTGCTATACTATAAAAAATAAAAATGGTTACCATATGTATGATTTGTAATACGCTAGTGTTCAATTAAACTAAAGGGATGATAATAAAAGACAGTGATAAACTAAATAACATACTTACTAAAATTATCTTCTCAGTTAAATGTTGTCTTATGAACACTATTTTTTAATTAAAGTAAATAAATGAATGAATGAATGCATCACCTGGAGTATTATTAGTGTATTATATGACCGGTTTCGAATTAAAAATTCATCATCAGGTATATCACAGTCAAAATGTAAAACGCGACTTTTACTTTATTTACGAGTACTAACCATTTTAATAATTTTGTTTTAACTTTATTATTTTATTACTTTTTTTATTACTAAGAAGTACCAACCTACCATATTTCCATATTTTTTTTTTTTTTTGAAGCCACCCTTGTCCCTTGTATTTAACAGTGATAATCATAAATTCATTATTAGTATTTGATTGTCTACTAACTATAATATTAACTATATCCATCTATATGGTAATTGGTAAAAACAATTTAAACAATTAATTTTAGCATTATAGGTATGGAGATCAGACATTCTCTATTTTGTAAGACATTACTCTTTTTTGATGCATAGTCCTATGACCTCAACAATAGAGTTAAGTACATAAAATTGTACTCTTTTTTTTGAAAATATTATAGGCTAATACATCTTTATGATGTTGTGTAATTTGATTATTCATTTATATTTTTATATTTTATGGTTTAACCTTATGTATCCCAAACATCTGCAAATGATTAACAACAGTAGCGACAGCTGAAGAACCACTGTTCGATGAAAAAAAAAAAAACGTTAACATCATAAGCACCAGAAATATATTAACAAAATTTTGTATTTATTTATTTAAATGTTTACCTTTAAAAATTAATTTAAATAAGTATACTTAAGGTTTATTAAAATTACTTAAATTTCTATGTATTTTTATCACAAAGACTATTACAAACTAAATGAGTGGACATTATAATTTCAAATAATTAGTTTTTATAGTTGATAATAAAAAAAATAATAACAAAATAATCAGATGAAAAAAAAATATATAGATGGAGATGAGCTATGGACAAAATGGGTAGAATAATATACACATTGGCCAATTCTTTCAAGGGAGGGAATTTTCTTAATGGAGGACATACATTTTTAAATATTACTTTTTTTTGGATTATTTGTCTGATCACCATATTTATCAACAAAATTTAAATTACATTTGTGTTTTAAATATATACTGAAAATGACCCAAAGTTATAAATTCCACTTAAAAGTACAATTAAGTTGGAAAATAAACCAACCAGAAAGTGGAATTAATATAAAGGAAGAGTGGTTCACATCTGGAAATCCAAATAAAAAATATTACTTTTGGTTGACAATGATGATGAAGAAAAGATAATAATGTTTGCAGCAAACAAGACTTCAATATTTATCCAAATTTAATATGAAAAATGGAAATTTTGCTTTGTCACCTACAGAGTTTATGTAACTTCATACAATTATCATATAAACTTAATGGTATTTAAAACACAATTTACTTATGGGTAAATAAGGAACTATTTAGAACTAAAATATTTTTCTAGATCCTAAATTCATACATGTGATTTTGAAAAAGCAGTTATAAATCAAATAAAAATAGTGAAAGGTGGATATGTTAGAAGTGAATGGTTATTTTAATCACTATATCCAAGCAACACATTATCGAAATCAAAAAATGGGATTATAACATGATTATAAATTGAATGAAGAATTTTCTTTATTTTGCCGATAGTTGGATACATCATATTTTTTACCAGTATTTGATATGACTGAAGGAATGATACACTTGAAATGTATAATTCCAGAAAATACTTTAACTGTCTAAGAATACTTAAATAATACATATGTTACTGGTACATTTAGACAAATTAATTTGGTAGAAGAAAATTGTATATTCTTATATTTAAGAAATTGTATAATATAATATTGTACTAATATAAAAGTATATAATTTGTTAACCATTATAATAGCATATACTATACTATGCGATTTATTATTATTAATTTATTTTAATTTGAAAATTTGATAGTTAATAGATATTTATAAATCTATACAAATAAACATCTTCTTCTTCTTTGCCTTCATCCCAAATATTTTAAGTTAGTCACCCTCGTTCTCTAGTTCCATTTGACCCAATCTCTAACTTTGTATACACCGGCTGTCCTCATATCCAAAGGCAGCACTAGGGCTAAATATTAGAGTGTGCCTATAAGTGATAATGATGGGTGAATTTAAATTTGTTTTATTGAATCATATAAACTGTTTATTCAAAGTAAAAAGGTAAACATAATTTAGTAAAATATATACTTGTTTTTTTTTTTAATTTTATAACAATAAGTATCTTTGGAATGGTATAATAGACTATTAAATTCTTCATTAATTTTTGAAATATAAAAAATGTGTAGTTAGTTCTTGTTCTCATTTAGATAATGAAACAAAATTAGAGCTAGTATGTAGTATTTCCTGTACATTACATAAGTGGGGGGGGGGTGATTCCAGTAGGCATATGGTATTTTTTCTGTAAGGTGAAGATAATCACTTTATAGTTAATGCTCCCATGTTATCTCTACCTGTCTTGTCTAAGAGGCAACAAATGAGGTTGCCAGGTTGACAGCCAGTGTAAATTCAATTAGACAACATGATTAGTTTTAACCAAGACTTGGGCAGATTGTCCTATCTTAGATGTGCGCGGTGACAACAGCTGAAAGGAGGTACCATGGTGCATGACGTTTGTAGATAATGTAGTTTTAATAGGAAATAATCTAGAATAATTTAATAGGCTTGAGGAATGTAGAGTAACACTCGAAGAAAAAAAACTAAAGATAAGTAGAAGTAAAACAGAATACGAGTTTGGTGAAACAGAATAAGACAGTTAATGATAAGAAGTAGTTTTAGGTGAGGTTAAGAGTAAGAGTTTTAAGTATTTTAAGATTTCAGGAGGATGTGAAGTATAATATTAGGTAAGTTGGATAAAGTAGAGAGAAGCATTAAGTGTATTATGTAATGAGAGAATTCTAATTAAGAGAGTAAAATTTAAGATCTACAGAAGTATGGGAAGGCTGATTGTTATATGGTTTAGAGTGTTGAATGGTGGATAGACAAATAGGGCAGAAAACGAGTGTAGCAGAGATAATTAAGAAAATGCTTAGGTGGATGAGTGAAGTGACAAGAGAATATAGAGTAAGGGATGAGTGTATAAAAAATAGCAGATAAGATTTGAACATGTTACATGAGAGAGAAACCTAAAATAGTTAGAATTGTAACAAAAATGCAAAAGGTGGGTGGATGCGATTGAGAATTGCATACGAAGTGGGAGAACGGATCAAGTGAATGTTTAAAATGAGAGTGGCCAACTTCAAATAGTTGGGATGAAGGCAAAGAAGAACGGAAAGAAGATACTGTTAGACAGAATTATACACAAGCTGTCGATCTTCAAAATCCTGCTCACAGGAAGAATGTTATTGTCAACCATAAAGTGATTCCTGACCTACAGAAATACCATAAGCCTATTGAAATTACACACCTATGATTAAACCTGTAATATATGCATTCTACTAAAGTATAAACATAGTATAAATTAAAAATATAAATTTTAAGTTTTTCAGATTATTTTATTTCTAGAATCCATCTACATCCACTATAGTATTATATTATACAGTATATCTAATACATACCTTTGGTTAGTTCACGTTCTAGGATTTATTTCAGTCTATAAAGTTTAATTATAAAAAATAAATCTGTATCTTGTACAGCGTAAATATAATAACAAACGATTTCAACAATATTTAACAAAACTTAAAGAAGAAAATAAAGGAAGCACGTTGTTTTGTTTATAGTGTTTACCCATACACTATAGATAAAGGAAATAATCTCTGAAAGGTAACTGTATCACATATTCTAAACCAGATAGTAAAAAAAAAACTGTTTATATCACTAATAAAATAAACGGTTCTTATCAGTACCTGCTTACTTGAAATAAACATCACAGTTGCTCTACCTTATGGATAGATAATTTATTTTTAGCAGTTGTTACTGTTAACTGCAACTACTCTTACCATTAATTAGGCATACAATGCTGCTATTAACTGTGACTGGTGACTACTATCAATTAGAGAAAATGTTGAAATATAATGTATTATATTATTATGTCCAAATTAAATCATTAAAATTTATATATATACTTTAAAATAGCCATCTTTAATAATAATAAGGTAACTGTGTCGTTTATTCTAAGTAGGCAGGTACTGATAAGAACCATTTATTTATTAGTGATATAAAAATGTTTACTGTCTGATTAGTGATTAAAATATGATTGTTTATAAGATAACACGAGCACTTAAATATTAATAATTAATATTTAACTTGAAATCACTAAACTTTGTTGGCTGCAGGGTGGAAATAAATACATACACTGGGGTTCAAAACAGAGGTTTAATGATAATTAATGTAAGCTAAAAAGAATAAATTCATATTTTAAATTCTAAGTGAAGCAAAAAAGCTTATGGTTTTACTAGGACACTATATGTTAATACTGTTTATAGGGGTCTAGGACACCTCGCTGTGACCGTCTCTAATAACCTCTCTAAAGTACAATCTAGATAACTTAAGCTTTCAGAAAAGATGCTACACGTAAAAATCGGAGCAAGTTTACTAGAAAAAAACGTATTCACAGACTAGAACAAAAAATGAAAAAAAGAAAAAAACATCTTACAAAAAACTTATACCTCCCTTGCTGCATTTAAAATCTAAAAACAAATATGTATAGTATTTTTATTTATTAAACATTTTTCGTATGTACATGTATTGTATCCATTTATAAGAGGTAATTTTTAATTTTGATACCAATTTTTAGTGTTCACATCCACTATTAGGAGTCTATTAAGAGGTTATAACTCCTATTATGTACATACATTTTTGCCGGGGAATTTAAAAGTATTCACTATTGAGAAGGGTCCACTATTAAGAGATGTCCATTAATAGAGGTTTCACTGTATAATAAATAGTTAGTATAAATTTAAATTATTTAGCCGAAAAAAACAAAATATTTTATTTTCACCCGGCATAGGCCATATCGGATGATATTACAATTTGAATTTCATACTTTTATTTTTTTTCGTCCGTATTCGGGTCTAGTTTGACTGTTAGCTCAATTAGTTCATCCTGTTCTACTTCTGATCAGAAATGTTCCAGTTGTGGAATCTATGCTCCTTAGTTATATTATTATGATACTCATCAATGATTTAAATGGGAATTTTTAATTCTAAACTAAACAATTTTTCCACTCTTGCCATTGTTAGTTTTTTTAGGACTTTACCATAACATCGTTGTATAGATCTGTCTAAGGGTCTATTTTCTCGTGGTTACTAATTTCCAATTCAGGACTTCTTTAGCAATTGTGTTAGATTTTAGTATATCTTAGCCAGCTTAGTTTTTGGCTCTAATTACCCCAATTATATTTGGTTCTCCGAAGGCGTTATATATTTCTTCATTTGATCTTATTTTATATCTTTGTGTTAAATTGTTTATTTTTGGTCCACATATCTACCTTAGAAACTTTCTAATGTTAATTTGTTATCATCCTCTATTGTTGGCCATGTTTCGCATGCATATGTTATGATCTTAAGTCGTTAGACTTGTTAAGACATTAGGTCTTTGTAATTTTTTCCTGTATTCAAATATTAATATTTATTACTTTGTTCAATTTTCTTTTTAGTGGGTCTTTTAAATAATTTAATGTTAAATAATTGTCTCTTTCTAATACACTTGTAATATCAGTTTAGCTCATCCGTCTCAAGCATAAGCTTAAAGGATGAGTTTGCAAATTTTTTATTTTATTTTGTATTTTACCTTGAACTTTGTTGTTGTAAAATAAATAAATAAAACGTTTTCCCACTCAAGCTTTATAGCTTGGCCTTTAGGTATAGGTAGGTGGGTAGGTGGTATACATGTTCAGGTAGTAGACAAACTCTTATTTATTGAATTAAAATTGAACAAACGGTGGTTCTTTTTCTTTTTTTAAAAATAAAATCGCTTAATATACCTATCTTAAACTTGCAATAATTTTGCAATATTCGAATTAACATTTCATTGCTATATTGTTCTTATTTTACTCATTAACCACACTTACTGTATTAAATGTCACGTGATTTTAGAATTAGTTAAGATAATATCTAGCCGTATGATAAAGCTTTTTCAATAGCTCATTGGGGCAATAGGGTGTATATCGAATAACCATTTAAATTAGTACGATTAGTTTCAAAAGAATGGTGCTCAATTCTCGACTCTTTAAGCTCACGAAATATCTAAGGGAAGCCAGGCACCGATTGAGAGTTGTTACTACCTATACCGTTTCCAGCTAAATTCTTAAGAGTACACCGGTTTGCGCATACGTGACTAAGCTTTGAGCCTATTTGATAGATCCGAAACAATTGCTGTCGATCGTACGCCGCGCGTTGTCATCGTCGCCACCACCGCCGTGTATATAGCGAGTCATAATAGGTGTGTTCCAGCACAGTGTTATTTTATGTTATAAACTTTCGGCGCAAGCGCAAGCTTAAAGACACGTTCCAGCAGAGCAAATTATTTACTTCTAATAAAATGTTATCTGTTCCATCTGCGCTGTAACATGTTGGGTGCGTTCGTGTAGCAGACTTAGACGGTTACGGTACTTATGCCGTCGCACCTTATACCTATACTGTTTCAGTCAAATTAACGGACAAGCTAGAAAAATTACGTTACTTAAAACGTATATTGTAGCGTTCATTCAAATTCAAACAGCATTTATGCGAGAAAATACGTATAAGCGGTAAGGCTGTCAAAACAAAATGTTATCGATATTTTGTTTTATACGTATGTCGTATACCGTATTGTGTATCCGTGCTGGCGAGGATGATAGGTGGGTGAGTGAATGAAGTGGTACAGATAACCGGGAATGGGAGCAAAAGCGCGAAAACAGACGTATTTTCGTCCGCCGCCAAGTATACTCTTAAGTTGGTCTTGGTCAAGGTATATTATGGCCCGGCAATCGAGTCATTAAAGGTATTCTAGGCCGAGAAGAGCTTGATCGACCACAATATCTTAAAGTACATACCTCCATAATTATTTTGGCGAAATAAAGCGGGATTTACAAAAACGTGCTTCAAAGTCAACCACCTCGTTCGGATTCACTACTACCAACATTTCCTTTTAAGCGCGCCTTTCAATTGTCTTCACTTCATGCATTTGTGCCTATTTATTACCTTTCCAAAGCCTATATAGGAATATTTACGCAATTTGAGAACCATTGAGCTCTCTTATCAAATGCTGTAGTTTTTTTCTATAGCAGAACGTACATTCTTTGTCCCGTACTCGTGGTTTTTCGATTTGTTTCTCTTATTTCCGTGATGCTTATTACTGTTTCCTAATGGTAATTTTATTATAAAAATATTATTAAATTATATCTATTTTCCTACTGTTAAATATATTATCCATTTTATCAAAATTCAATACAATTTTTAAAGATGTCTGACGATTTAGTTACATTTAACGTACGTTATGAAAAATCTCTATTTCAACTGAAAATAAAAACACCCGAAGATGTGCTTGGATTTGTCAAAAAACTGGTAATCTAAATTTTACAATCTTTCAACTCAATATATTATATCCATGGTTATATCCGTCAAATTTTAAATTTGTTTATTATTGATTTAAATATTTAACTGCGATTCGATTTGAATTATAGACAATTCTGTCACTCAAAATTGAGATATTAATCTTTTTTAAATGGTTCTTTTAATTATTTTATTAGATAATATTTTACAAAAAGCCATTTGGAACCATCTAAAATATTCTTATTATTTTAAGTTTTTTAGGTATTAAAGTATTTGTTTATTTAACCACTCAATTTTTTAATTGTTTATTTGTTCACAACACAAATGATTAATTTAAAAGAGACTTGTTAATAATTAGTTATAACTAGGGCCAGAAATATATGCACTAAAAACATATAAAATATGCATACATTTATGCACTGATTATCATTAAAATATGCAAACAAAAATGATTACAATAACTAGTCCTGACTGAATCATCTTAATCTAGAAGTGATTCGATTTTATAAGATAACATATTCCTTATGAACCATAGGTATTTGTGGAGAAAACCAATGAACAATAGTAAAACAAATGAGTTTGAAATACTTAGGTATTTAACTATAATGCAATGAAAAATCATAAAATAAAGAAATATACAGTAGCACCCTTGATTTCAATTTCTATACCGTAATATAAGATACAACCATCCAGATTGTCTTAGCAGAAATATGCAGTAAACATCAAAATATTTAAAAATATGCATTTTAAAACCATTTATATGCAATACAAATTTGTAAAATACTGACATATGACACATTAAAAATGACAAAATATACAAAATAAAACTTTGGTAAAACTTTTTCAGATCTATTAACTAAAATTTAAACTTGTAGCTTATCTAGCTATTTTTTGAACTGTTAAAATAAAACATTCAAATATATATAAATCAGGGCCCTAGTTATAACATTGCCACAAAATTAAAAACGAGTAATTTATTTATTTAAATATGTAAATGCCCTGAGAGCAGTGGTAAGAGAACAATAATTAGTACAAACAAATAAAGATGCAATATAAATGGGAAACATTAATATCCCCCATACTTGATTCAATTGTTTATTTAAAAAAAAAAATAATCAAAAGTTTTTTATATAAGGAACAAGATTTGGCTTTGGCATAATTTTATTTTAGTAAAATTTTTTTTTCTTTTTATCAAAAATGTGTTTTAGGTACATAAGAATGTAAAAAATATACATAAAAATAACATATAAAAAACAGTATGTAAGAGCACATTTTCAATGTCATATAAATGTCACATTAAATGTAGGCTATGTGTAATGCGATCAGTGTTCGTGTAGATAGCATATGACAAGAGTTTCAAAAATATAAACATCATTGTAAAACCAATACATTCAGAATTAAAAATACATTTAACCTTACCTTGTGTATAGTGTACGTATAAATACATTTTTCACTCAGAACCTAAAATACCTAAAAAAAATTTCTGTGAGACCTAACCTAACCTTATAGTTATGTATAGTATATACATCAAATTATCCTATATACTGTGGAACAGTATCCATACAACCAGAAATAAATCCTGTTTATACCACTGGTGAATAATAACGCATGTTTAATAAAGTATACCTAGTTTTATTCATTATTAATACTATTAAATTAATTGTATTTTTTAGAAAAATGAATTACAAGTAGAAGATGCTGATGAAATTATTTTGTTATATCCAACACCCGAAGGAAAAATGGTAAAATAAAAATGAATAATGTAAATTCATGTATAATTTAATATTTATTTAATGTTAATGTAAAACTTGCTGTACAGAATTTTAGTAGAAACTTGATAATCATAGTAATATATGAATACTTTTTATTTTATTTGTTATAGATGGAAATTAAGTCAGATGCCGATATTAACTTTTTAAAGGTATTTAAAATCATTAAATACGTTATTTAAATTATTACAATGATTATACATTAGACGATATTATACTGGTATAAGTAAAGATGCATATTTATTATTTTCCCTTAATTAATATAATTAAAACAAATACTTTATTAAAAAATTATATTATAGCTTTATTATATAGTATTATTTTATATTTCGATATTAAAAATTAAATGTACACTACAATTTTAAATTATTCAAAAAATTAATTAATTTAGTTTCTTATATAATAGGTTCTTTTTATTTTTTTGGTTACTATTACTGTGCCTAAATTAATTCTGTTTTATTTTATATTTTACTTGAACTATCTAAAGCTTACAGTCAAGTCCTATTGTTGTGTATACCCAAAAATAAATAATTCAGTAATAAGAAAATTATAATTTATCAAAAATATCCGAGAGTTTTTTCAGGAAGTTTAACGATTTGCATGGCAGTCTGTTGTTTAAAATGGCCAAATGTAAGCTATTGCCTGAATTGAGTTGTGTCGTATTTGTAGTTCATGCCTTTAATAAAATGACAACTAAATTATAACAATATATTTATATGGATCCTGTGTTGACTGTATTGATTAATTTAAGTTTAATTTGAACAGAAAGATTTGTTTGTACAGCATATAAAATTAATAACTAATATTTAATAGTTATATACATTACATAGTATTTTCTGAGTAATTTTTTGAGTATTCAGGTTTTGGTTGATAAAAAAAAAAATACAGCTTTTCTACAGTATTATCTCTATACATGTGTTCCTCTTGCACAAAACCCTATTAAAACAAAAAAACAAAAAATGAATATTGAGTTATTAACCTAAGGATTGACATTGTATACCAATATATGATTTTAAATCAATTTGTGTGGTTGGTTGAATACTAAACAATTTTAATGGTCAACACACAATGGTAAATTATTATATACAGTCAATAAGTTATGCAAACATATTTTGGAGTTTCCCGTAAAATCTAATGCTGACACTAAACATATGGCATAGTATAAAATATAACTATACAAATAAATGGTTATTTTATAAATATAAAAATATTTCACGAGTGTGTATGATGAAAATTGTATAAAGTTCAATGAGATTTAAAAATAGTTTTGCATCATACATATATTCCAAATAGAAATCTTCTTGAATTTTTGTTATAATGTCTATTCAAAATAAAACTTGCCTTCAACCTAAATAAATCATAATAGATTTTGAGTTAGGTGTAATGTATGTAATCAATTGATTTTTGAATGAAATCCAGATATTTTAATATTACTTATCTTGACTTGTTTATCTTATAAACATTGCTATCTGTACTACATTTTTTATTTTTTAACATTATTTGTCACAAATTTTACATGTATTATGTCAACATATGAAGTATGTTTTAATATATATATATATTATAATAGTTCATTTGTTGCGATGAACATTTTTACTACTCCTTTATACTAAAATTACAATTTTAATGGATTAACAAAAAAATCATCTTCTTTTTATGGACCTTTCAGGCCCACTGACAACACAACATACTGATTCAAGAATTTTCTGTTCAAGGTGTTAACCTACAAGATTTTGATGTAGACCCACCATTTCTCCTTCTCTCTAACCCTTAACGTTTTTTCTCCGTTCCTTAATCCCAATATTATTAGATCATCCTTTATTCTGTCTGCCCATCTTTGTCTGGGTCATCCTCTTGGTCTCTTTGTGTTTGGTTTCTACGCGGTTATTTGTTCAATTAATCCTTTTGATCTCCATTCATGGTCAGCCCAACTTATTCACACACTTTTCAAGGTTCCAACTATGTTAAGTTTGTTATATTGTTTTTCCAGATTTTTATTACTTCGTTTTATATTTTCTTTCATTGTTTCTCTTTGGGAGGAATATTTTTCTTAATATCTTTCTTTCGAACACTTCTAACTTTTTTCATTTGATGTTGTCGTGACCCAAGTACTGCTTGCATATTGGGTTACTGGTTTGACTAAAATATTATAATCTAAAGTTATTTTTAATTTTTCTTTTGATGATCAGTAAAATTGTGTAGAAGTTTATAATAAGTTGAATATTAAACAACCCTATTATTTGGTTTTATAAAATAGTTTAATATCATCAATTTTAAAATAATTTATAAGTTCACTAATTACACAAATAATCATAATATTCTTTTATTGTAGAAAACCAAAATGTGCTATGATGCTGTAAATAAACAAATTTATTGCAGTGCAGAACTTGTTGTAATTCTCCTTAAGAATCTTTCAGATGATTCAAGAGCTCAAATGATGGTAATATTAAACATATATAACGTATTTATAAACATATTATTCATCACAATTTTTATTTTAGATTTTATCTAAAAATGTGGATCAATTAGCATCTCAATTTACTGAACTATCACAGTCAATTGATGATAAACTCAAAAATAATGCAGCCAATATTCTAAAAGAAATTAAGTCAGTATTAATTTAAATATATTTAAAAATCTAGTTTTAAATTCTGAGTGGAACGAAAAAGTTATTAGTTTTACAATGTTTATTTATTTATTTTTTCTGTGGACAACTTTTTTACCAGCAATTTTGTTCAGATTTACAATGATAACACTTTTTATGTAAGGGAATTGGGGATTGAGGTGGTACTTTAGAGAGGTAATTTTTGATATTCCTAATAAATGGAAAAACATGAGAAAACTGGTAAAAGACAAAAATAAATACAATGTTAAACAACAAATATTATTAAAGAAAATGGTTAGTGTATATTTTTATATTTTACCATAATATGACATATATATTGCTGACAATGCAACACTATCAACCAAATTCCACTCAGAATCGTTTTTTTGGTTAGCAGTGGTTAATAATTGTTGATATACAGATATACATTAAATTCCTGCCTATATTCTGCCTTTCCAACTTCCCACTTGCAACAGTGGCTGTATTTGACCTCATTATCTTAAAGCAGACTTTTTTTTTTTTTAATTTAAATATAGTGTGATGTTGAAAAAATATTTATTTGTTATTATAGATGCTTGTTTTTTAAGAATGTGCAGTCTAGTGCTGATAATACACCAAAAATTTATAACTCAGGTATATTATTTGTGAGAAATGAATATTAGTATTTACCTATTTAATATTAAATTTACCTATTGTTAATTTAGAGGAACTACAAGATACTCTTAAACTGAAAAAACTAAAACCCGTTGTTTCACCAATACCAAAAATGGAGAAAGTAAAATTACCCAGTTTTATCGATGATGTAAAGTTTAAAGATTATTATTATTATTGTATTTATTAATAGACAGTTATTTATTATTAAATTATATTATTTTGGTTTTAAATATTACAGAAATTAACTAATGACTCAAATCAGCAAGAGAAATCAAGCACAACTATTGATATTGATACTTTGTTGGAAAAGTTGAAACAAGAAGGATTTTCCAACACTATACAAAATATAATAGCATTAAAGAGATTTGATCAAGATTATGAAAAAGTAGTAACTTATTTAAAATCAAATTCAGCTATATAAAATCAATTGGTTTATATTTATTTTCATAATTACATACAAATTATCTTTCTATATTTATAAACAAGATTTGCTTTCATTTATGGTACTCATTTTTTTTTTTTCTTAATTACAAACAAAAACTATGTTTGGTTAAACACTACTTTTTCATTATATTTATAATATACTTGATAAATTGATATAAAAACTTTTTATAAATTTATTTTAGTAATACAGGTATTTATTTTTTTTTTTATATTATCATATCGATAACTTTTTACTAGTATTGAAAACAGTAATATATGTTCACACCTTGGTTCCATCAGTGACAATTGTGAACCTAGATTTGGTTTGGTATTATATTTTTGTTTTATCCAAGTTCTTTAACATTCCTATTACATCCATCTTGTTCCTGTTCATCGTTATTTTTATAACACATTGTATAACTTGTTTAATTGTATGTATTTGAGAAGTAAATGTCTGCTGACTCTGCCATTGGCAAATACAATCAAATTTTATACAATTTAAAAAAATATAATAAAAATATTTTAATATGACATTACTTATTTATAATATCAAACTTTGTTGAAATTATATTATAAATTATTCTAAAAACTATTCTGTTTATATTTCTTTCTAAATTACAAATACAAAATAATGTAATTTGATAACAGTAATATTATAAAATATTTAGGCTGGGTTGCATATACGTTTATTAGTAATTTACAGAGCCT
This sequence comes from Cinara cedri, assembly GCA_902439185.1. Taxonomy (NCBI): domain Eukaryota; kingdom Metazoa; phylum Arthropoda; class Insecta; order Hemiptera; family Aphididae; genus Cinara; species Cinara cedri. The sequence goes on along the minus strand of CABPRJ010000957.1, from coordinate 365,251 downwards.
TTTTTTCACTATTGACCCATTAAAAAAATTGGCTTAGTGTTACGGAGACTGTAATTTCTTGGCAATTGGAACTGTACTTATAGGTCCAATTTTATGTTTTGAACTTTTACAGATTCGTTAATATTTAGTGTTAAGAATTATAATTTCTTTCTAAAACTATTTTATTTCCAGTTTCTGGGTCATTACTGTTGTACAGCTTGGTTGTATACCCCAATTTTTAAGTGTAGTGCCTTTTTTTAAGAGGAAATCGTTTTTGAGAGGTACTTTAGGGGAGGCCATTTTTCGATTTTCTCATCAAATGTAAAAAAACTGAAAAAAAAAACAGAAGAAATTGTCAACTGTAATACCAATACCAAAACCAAATAAACCAAAGACTCTAGCCACTTCTTACAGATTAATAAGTTTACTCCTAACTCTAGCTAAATTATTCGAAAAAAATAATACTCAAAAGAATTATACCTATAATGCAAACTAACAAAATGATCCTAAACTCTCAATTCGGTTTTAGAGCGAAACATTCCACTGTACACCGAATTCATAAATTGACAGACGAAATATCATCTTCCTTCGAAATGATACGATTTGACCAGGTGTTTTCCTGGATGTAGCGCAGTCATTCGATCGAGTGTGGCATGACGGCCTACTGTGCAAAATTTTTTTACCTGCAACATATTTCGAAAACCGCTCTTATTTAATCCGATATGAAAACTCATACTCATCATACTTGTGCATTAAAGCTGGTGTAGACACCGCAATACTTTGTGCTAGTAATGACCCTGACGAAACATCCAACATTCTACAAATCCACTTAGATTCCATTGTCAACTGGGCAACTAAGTGTTTAATAAAAATAAATCCAGATAAATCTGTTTATGTACCGTTTACTTTAAAAAGAACTAACCCTCCGCCTGTCTACTTACTAATGCGAATCTCATCCAATACTCAACCCATAAATCCTACCCGTCAACTCAAAAGAAAATACTGCAGAGATTTGTTAACCTAAAGTAACATATCACGTTGGGTTCCAGCAATGATTGGCCTCCTTCCTCATATCATTCACAGTTAAAATGTATATAAATTATTGTATTTAAAATTATCAAATTTGCTTATTGTGATATAATTATAGTATTATTGAATACAGATTGATACATTCTTTTTTTGAAAGAGAATTTGATTGGGAATAAGATACTTTAGGGAGCTCATTTCTTGATTTTCCCAGCAAACGTGAAAAAATGGGAAATATTAAACAAATATTAAAAAAAATATATAATGTGTACTTAATTATTTTACCATAATTGACATATATTGTTGATAAAGCATCACTACTAATTGAACTTGCTCAGAAAATCATTTTTAGTAAGCAATAGTTAATTGTAGCTTATACATACAAACTAATTTTCCCTCTATATCCTAACTTCCCAACTTTTCATCAACAATAGTGGCTGCACTCAATCATTATTTCCTAGGTCAGCTTTTTTTTCTTTTAAAAATGTTGAATATGGAGCTACAAATTTAATATGTTTAGATGAATTTTGAATAATTATGATTATCAAGTTTAAATTAAGTTGATACTTTTATTTAAAAGTATAAATTATTAAACATGTTTTTATAATTGTTCTTATTTCATTTAGATTAACTTAACTACATAACAAAATAATTAAATTTTTTTTTAAAATTATTATGTTTATTACTATGAATTATATGAATGTATATCAATATACTGTGATATATAATGGTATTTATAATAAATAATGTATTAAGGATACAAATTATAATCAATACATTTAACATAAATCCATTTATTTCTGTCGAAATAGGTAAGTACAATATTTTAACTATAAATTATCTTAAATCTAGAAAAAAATATATTTTCAAATAACTAACACCCTTTTTATATAATTTGTATACAATTAAGAATTTAAATACTTATTATTATATTATACCTTATTGAAAATCAAAATTACTATAATTCAAATTATATGAATACATGTCAATATTTTGTGATACATTATGTTCTTTATAATAAACAACGTACTGTGGATAAAATTCATAATCATTAAATTTTACATACACCATTCCGTTTGTTGATTTAGCCGTATCAAAATAATTAGAAATAATATCTAAACTATAATTAACTTTAACATCTTTAGTTCTTCGAACTAAAACTCGACAAATTATAAACGCACGTTCAATTGGCATTTCTAAAAATGTATAAAAGAAAAATGAATATATTAGGTATTTAATAATACAGCTTAAATACTTTCTACGCCAAACTCCTTTACCACTCAATGGATTTTCCTTCTTTTAGATAATCTAACTATTTTATAAGTATAATATCCAAACTAAATCTTAAACTATACCAAAATTAATAAAAAAAAATATATTATAGACAAAACATCTATTTATTCTAGCCTCGCAAGCTAAAATGTTGTAAGTAAAGATTTTTTTTTTTTTTATAAAAAAAAAAAAATTTCAAAAATGTATTTTGTATTTTCTTAAATCTATAAAACCTTTTAAGTAATTTATTTAAATTAATAAACATGCAGTTATTTGAATAATATTGCATTAGATAAATTAGACAAACAAATATTTAAAACATTCCATAAGAAATATTTCACTTTTTAATGCAGATTTGATAAGTTTTCCTATATATAATTTTACATGATGGAACACAATGGGATACAAATTAATATCTATAACATATTTTTAATAAATAATTATAATTTAAGATTCTAAATACAGAGACAATTTTTCTTTCTATAAATAATTGATATACTAAATATCTTGATCCAATAAAAAAAAGCCAAAAGATATTTTTGTTGAATTTTGGATCTAGTTGGTGCATTAAAGGAGACATTTTTAAAATTTCTAAGCAGTTTTGATAGTAATCTTGGAAAACAGATAAATAATATAAATCACGTGACGAGGCTTTACAGATTTAATTATTATATTTAAATTTATAAGATTTATGTGTTTTACCAAAAATTTTGCTTCAATCAAAAATAAAATGATATTATTTTTCAAGTAGTTTTTATAATAATTGGGAAAAAACATATGTTTTATTTGGTAAGTACTATACAGGGTGTCTCATAAAGATATATCCACTGTAATATCTTTTGAAATAATAAAGATAATCAAATCATGTTTTTTATATTGTAATTAATTTTGTATGCTATTTTTTACAAATATTTGTAGTCCTTATACCTATGAGTGATATATATATATAAAGCATAATTTGATAATCTTTATTGTTAATCTTTATAGATTTTACAATAGGTCTTTGTAGGACACTCTTTATAGATGTAAGTGTTTGACTTAACTGAAATGTTTGAAATTGTAATATCAAAATGCATTGTAAGCTTTACAAATTGGCAAAAAAAAAAAAAAAATTCTGTGATGTGTAATAATTTTTATGAGTATTTTGATATCAAATGTTGACGAAAATCAATATTTTAGCATTTCAAAACATATGTAACCCAACTTTGCTTAGAATCACATTTTGTTATAAATGATGTATTGTTGCTTATATTTTTAAATTAAATAATTATCTAACCTACATTCCCAACATGCTACCTACAACAATCAGTATCAAACTATTAGCTCTTTATTTTAGATTATCTCATTTGGCTAGTTATAAAATAATTAACTTTACAAACCGTTATTAAAATCACGTCTTGGTGGGATAAATGGTTCAGCATAATTAGGATCTGTAATATGATCCATGAGCCATTTTACTGCTACTTCTAGTCCTTGATTAAATGTATAAAATAATGATCGTTTAATAGCTTCTCTAGGAAATCCCATGTTTAGGAGTAAATGCATTACATTTTCATCATAATCTACTTCTACAGATGGTCCTAATTGAATATTAATAAATACATTTAAAAAATGTACAGGTTTAATTATTATAAATGCTTATTTAGTATGATGACAAATGTCATCAAATATAGTTTAGTATTACAAAAAAACATTATAAAACAAAATAATGAAGGAAATCAGTTTGTATACAGTGTCTCATGAAGATATACCAACTGAAATAACTCTGGAAATTATAAAGATAATCAAATTATATATTTTTTATTATTATAAAAATGAGGACTACAAATATTTAAACCTATTTATTTTTTTATATTTTGATAAAAAATAAAAAAAAAATAACTTTCTAATTAATTTTTATAATAGCTGCTTCATAGAGTTTATTCTTCTGAAAATTTTGACATACCAATTGTTTATTTTCACTAAATTCGTGACTTTTAATTGTTTTTTTAAAGTTTAAAGAAAAAAATTTACAATTTATGTGAATACAGCCTGTTACATAATGATAAGTACTTTTCTCTAAACTTTAAAAAATTATTAAAAATCATAAATTTAATGAATATCAAGTTGAAACATCAACATTTTCAGATGAATAATAAACTATAAAATGACTATCCTAGTTATTTTTAGTTTTTTTACTAAAACATAAATATATAAATATTTGTACTTATTTAATTTGACTATCTTTATTATCTCAGGAGATAATGCAATGGATATATCTTTGTGGGACACTGTACTTAAAATTATTTTATTTATATATATACACAATTTTTTAAACAAAATAAATTATGAACTTAGTAAAACATTATTTTAAAGAAATATCAACATGAATATCACGATTATTTTCTAAGAATATATCTTGCAACATTTTTCCTTTTCTATTTTGTAAATCTATAGTCCATTTCTCTACACTATTTTTTAATACCTAATAATTAGTACAAATAATTAAAATAACTTAAAAAATGTATAGTTTTTTGTATATCTACCTTGAGTACGTGATGCATATCTATTAGCATATAAGGGACAATATGAAAAACATACACCTTTCCCAAACCGACAACGATTTGTAAAACGCCAGTCCAAATTATTTTCAGCAATTGATAGAACATTTTTAGTAGCTGTAACGTGATATAATAACCATTCATTAACTGGTATTTTATCATTATTGAATTCCATTTCTTTTTTTCTTAATGTATATAATCCCCAAAGAAGTGGATTTTGTATTTTGTGAACACTAATGACCTGAATTAAAAAGTAGGTATGTATTTAATTTATTTACAAACAGTTATCATTAAAACTCACATCAAACAGATCATATAAGCGTCTAATTTCATCAACTTTGCACAATTCCGAACCAACTAACGGTTCAATTGAAAATGCATTCATGTTCTTTGCTATAAATAATGAAATATATTAAGTTTGAATTATTGTGTTTCTTAACTTTTAATTTAGAGTTAAATATTTAGTTAAACAATTAAAAATAAAAGCCAATTTAAACTTTAATAGTTTAAAAAAAATTATATTCTATAGTAATACCATTAATGGAATATTAATCACAGATTATTTTAAAACTATATCCATATTACTACTGTGCACCTCAAATAAAAGTCATGGTTACTTTACCATGATGATAAAGTTGATAGTTCAATGAAAAAGTAGGTATAATAAAAAAAATTTTATTCATTGACAAAGCCTTTCAGTTTTTAAAGATATTTAACATTATTTGATACCTAGGTAGTTAAATTTATTCACAGAAAATGGTTACATAACCTATATCTATATAAGTACTATTACATTAGTAGATATTTATTTTCAACTATAGTAAACCAATATAGAATTAGATTTATTAAATTAAAATACATTATAATTATTATTTATCTATATGCAGGTTGGTTAGGTTTTAATTTGCTATCAAATTAACATTTGATTTTGTTTTTAAAAAAACAAAGAATTAAAAGAAAACATTTTGAGTTTAGAAATGGCATAAAAATATTTTTTGTAAGTTAATAAATAATTAAATAAAAATAATTGATATAAGTGCCTACCCACCTAATTTTGAAAATCGTTTGACTGCAGGTAGGTTATTTATAAATTGAATACTGAAATATTTTCATTAGGTTTTGATATCAAATTATTGTACATGTATCAGCATCACAATTTAACAATCCACCATAACCGCAACTCTACATTTAGGGAATGTATGAATTATCATTACCAATGGTTAATCAATGACATTAACTAATTATTTACGAAAAACGCCAAGCAAAAATTCACAAAAGTGAGTAATTAAATATGATTAAACTTTAAAGTAGGTGCTAGGTATTATAATTTTAGAACTTCGATTTAATACATGGAACGATAAAAGCATAAAACCTCGTAACTTAATAGGTCTAACAATATTGCATTATATAGATATGATTAATTGTCTCCCATATATATTTATGTTTTCTATATAGAGAATTGGTAATTTTATTTTTACTCAAATGATAACGGGTTTTTTCGTACATTTTCGAATAATATAAGTTTTCTTTATCACATCATAAAATAGATAAAATACATGGACCACGATTTAAGATATACATAGACTAAGATATATCTTAGTCCGTAATCATATATATGTATAATTAATTGTTTTATTATATGATTAAACTTTAAAGTAGAGACTATAAATTATTTTTATTTATATATCTATGTGCGTGATAGAATTAAACTCGTTCCACAACTGTGGACACAATACTATAAAAAAAAAAATTAATTATAAAAATGATAGTTATTGTGCCATCTCTAGTATGGTAGTTGCTACATAAACTCTTTATCAAAAAATTGGTTGGTACAAACCAGTGTAAATTCCCTCTTGAAAATCAAACCGGTGTGAATTTGAGAAATTTATTGGAGTACTGGTGTTAAAGTTAACGACATCGGTTTAATTTTTTAGCACCATCACATGTATATGGTGCAAACTATTTACACCAGTTTTATTGCCTCTCATTTCCACCTCGAAATAATAAACGAACAGATAAATGATAAAAGAAATAATTTAATTGATAACAATTAATATCAAAACAAATTAATTTTTATTAAGTAATTAGTAGTGGGAAATGGGAAGTATAGTATACTGTATAGGTAATACCACGGTCTTAAATTATTAGGTCTGGCAACTTGGTAATAGAATCGTTGTTCTTAATGACCGAATAGGGAATAATGATGCACACATGTCACTATCTAGAGGATTAATGTTTATAATTATTATTTATTAAGCGGGGAACTCACTCTGCAGCAGACTGTAACATTGTAAAACCAATATATTTATGCCTTGTCTAAATCTAAAATCACGGATGATGGCTATACCGGCGCGGCTTTCCATGACAGAGGCGTCCATAAATATAAGTACACGTTGAGGTGTAGTTGACAATATTTCCTTGAAGAGATTACTATAGTGGGTATAGTAGGTAGATTTCTTGGGAAGTTGGTGAAAGTCCAGGTTACTGCTTATAGATATGAGCCATGGTAGGGTGATACTGGCTTCAGTTGTTAGTATGTTTTCTAGTTTTTTCGTACAAATTGTCGAATATGGAATTTGAGGAGGAATGGAGGCCTTGGAAGGTCTTGCCATACTGGCTGCATTTTTGGATGTTCGGTTAGACTATCTTATAGTTAAGGGAGGAATGCCTGCAGTACTGAGAATACTGTTGATGGGCCTAGAGCAAAAAGCGCCGATAGATATTCGAATCCCTGTGTTGTGTTTCAATATTTTGAGGTGAGAAGGTTTGGCTGTTTAGAAAAGGGGGTGTTCCGTAGTCGATCTTGGAAAGTATTAGGAATTTGTGAATTTTTAGTAGGGTTCTAGCCTGGGCTCCCCATGAGGTGTTTAAGAGTATTTTTATTATGTTGAACCTAGGATAACAAAATTGTTTAATATGTTGAATGTATGGGAGCCAGGTAGCTTTAGAGTCAAAGATTGCTCAAAGGATTTTTACTTGAGTTTTGTTCTTGATGGTGTGGTTGCCAATGTTTATTGATATGTTTTTATTTTTATTTTTTCGGCTGATTAGTATAATGCTTATTTTATTTGACGCGAATCAAAAGACAGACAAAACAGCCATAACAACTTTGTGCATTGGACAGGAACCCCTGATCATAGTTAGAATAGCTTGAGTTGTCCTGAAACATTTGCCCAAGAGTGTTGGCTACTTCTTTGGGAGAAGTTGTGAAAAAAGTGTCCTTGAGGAAGTGAATAATGTTCTGGTTGGTTTCTTTTATGAATTTGATTTTTTTCCATATAATTGAGGAGTCGGTTTAGTTATTTATACTGGATACATATTCTTTCCACGATGTGGATTTGCTGCTTTTTACCAGATATCTGGTTTGAGCCCTAGTTATTTTTAAATTAATGAAGTCTGCTTGAGAGAGGGTAGTTTGGAATATTTTGAAAGCTTTATTTTTGTTTTGAATGGATTTTTTGATTTCTTTATTCCACCTAACCTAACCCTATTGTAGTTTTGGGAATTTTAGTGATCATGGCAGTGAATACCCCTATGTCTGCTTCCACATTTTTAGGTGATGGGGAAAGGAACCTTGAGATTTTTTCTTCTATCAGGGAGGAGAAGAAATTCCAATTGGCTTTCTTAATTGACCAACAATATGGGTAGCCCAGATGAGTGTTATCAAAAGGGGAAATGTATTGATATTTTTATGGGTGTGTGGTCGCTACTGTTGTGTGTGTAAAGGAGGGTGCATCATTCTAATTTGTAGGATACACCGATTTCCGTCGTTGAATATCTATACTGGTTTAAAATAAAACCTAACTCAGATCAGTGTCACCACGAATAGGGAAAATAGGTCTTTATGAGAAATTATTGATTATAGATCGGCAATTTATTACTCTTCCGGTCTAAACTTTAAACTGTTATAAACAATAGCTAAAAATTATGGTAAAGATGTACGTTAATTTATTTCTCCTATATGGCCTTATTATTAAGGCTTACTTAAAAAATAAGAGACTAGAATGGGCTGTGGGTCATCCGATTCATACCATCACATTCATCTCATTTCACAAACTTTATATACAATGAGAAGAATTTTTGAGAAACTGTTGTCACTAATATCTCAGGAGTATCTTAATCATATCACTAATACCATACAACTCGCTTTAAAAATAATCTTTTTTTGTAGTTCAATAATTTGATAACATAAAATTAAAAATAGAATTATCTGTTGTGATAGCTAAATGTTATGGTTATATTATTTTATATTTGCTATTTTTGTTTACAACAATTAACAATTCCATATCTAAATGGCACGAGTAAGTGAGAACCAAACATATATAATGGCAGATTTTTTGATTATGAACCTGAAATTAATCGAAAATAAATTATTGTTGTCAAATGAAATAATAAATAACATAACTTTTTTATTAATGATACACCATTTTAACGTTTTTTTAATGTCATGAAGTCACACTCTGTTAATGATATAACGCACGCATTCTTTGGACAATCAAAAATCCTTCATTAATTTGTAGTCATTCAAGAGGAATGGATCTTCAGTATCTTTTGTAAATAAAATGACGCAACATTGAGATAATGAGTAACTTAAATTTTAAAAATATAAATTCAAGATACATAATAAAGAAGTAGGTATTTATATTTACCGCATTTGTTGTCGATTTTGGATTTAATGTCTTCTTGAATTTGTTATTCCAAAAAATAAAGCCATTATAGTATAAAAAATACTTGTAGGTGTATTATAATATAATATATAATATTAGTGTATATAAATTTAACTAAATATAATCAAATTTAATTTTAATAAAATGCTCGGAACATTCCAATCACATGATAACATAACACATAAATGTTAATTATGATACTATGATAGCTCTTATTATAATACTCTGGTAACTTTTATTTTTTAAAAAGCGAGATTTATGAGATTATTTCGGCACATTTTGTAAATATCACCATTGTCATCCACTTCACCCATACTAATCATTTCATACCACGTTTTTAAAACAACCTTTTATTCACGTCATTCATCTCATTTCATTCGCTGATATCATTTATCTAGAACACCTAAAATGCATGTTTTCATCTCATTTCATCTAATCTCATCACTTTCACTTATCAAAAACCGCTCCCCCCCAGAAGACATGACAAATTGAATTTGTATTGAGAAACTGAATGGAAAAAGGTCGAGGGATCAACCGATACAAAGATAGGAAGATATGGTTAAAACGGATATTACTGGATATCACAAGGAACAAAATTTAAAATAAAAAAAATTTAATAATATTAGCGTTAGAAAAATCCATCAAACATGGTGGGACACACTTTATTAGCTTATTATAAATTAAATTATCATTTAATATTACTATCTAAAATAGTTATAATACAACTAAAACTACCGTGTGACTATCTACTAGTGGCATTACCTAATACTTAAGTTGTGTTATACATGTGACCGATATCAAGTACTACAGATCATGTATCAAGCATGACAACATTTATTATTCATTAAAAATAATGATCTCTGTAATTACTTAAAAATTCAGACACCTAATCAAATCACACTAATTTTGATTTATTTCTTTCAAAATGTATCCACCATCAAAACCCTTTAATTAATTGTCCAGAGACATATCAAACGGACCTAGCCTATATTTATTTATCTAATATATATTTATATAATATATAAATGTCAATGAAATAAAGTATAGTCTATTGGGTGACACTACCGAGTACCTTTCGATTCTGTTATTTCTGCCAAAAAATATTGTCTTTATTGATTATTCCACTGTAAAAGATTACAAATATAAAATGTTTTTCAAATGAAAAAAAAAAATTGCAAGAATATTGTAATACCTATTAAAAATTAACTACATTTTAATTAAAAGGTAATTATGGAATACTCTGTAAACATCAATTTGTAATTTAATTGTAAATTTAGAGAGTTGCGTAGGATAGGTAAATTACTTATAAAAGAGAAATTTTCAATAATAAAAAAAATGAATGCTAATATAATCACTAAACTTTATTTAAAATATTTTATCTTTTATTTTTAACTTTTCTTTATAATTTTATATGACAAAACCTTAAAAATTATTATTTTGGACATAATGTTCTTAAACCTATCACAATACATAAACAATTTATATAAAAAAAAATATATCTTAATTATAATAGACATCACCATTGCTTCAAAACTATATAATTTATGCAGTTAACATTCTGTTTGATAAATGCCATTTAAATTTTAAATGGAATTTTTTCAAAAAATTACAGAAAATATAGCAAAATCTTCACATATTTAGCCATCTTTCAATATGTATTAAAAATTAAAATATGTTTTTTTTTTTCAATTAACATGAGTCTTAAGTTTAGTTAAATTATTACATTTTTGGTAATAATGATTGTTCACAGCAACTATATATTTGGTAAATAAATAAATAATTTATAAGGTAAATATATTTTTGGATATAAAATAGTTTCAAAAATAAAAATAATCCATAAATAACAAAATTAATATGTATAAATACTATGTAAGTCGTTATAAAAATAAACAATTATAATCACTATATTCTGAAATCAAATAATAGATTGTTTAAACCATGGATCAGTGCTGCTATGACTGAACATTGGATGGTAAAAAATTATTAGTTGTAACTTTAGGCAACAAAATAAATTAGAACACATATTGAAAGACAACTCAAAGTCTAATAAATATTTATCATCATATTCATTCCTAATACAAAATTAATTTAATTGTAACAAAAAATATAACAAATCAGAGACCAAAAAATTTACCAAAACTGAGATTATCAACTTGAGGCTATGTTATAATATAATTGAATTATTATTGCTCTAAGTTTAAAATATATATCTTCTTTTGTAAATACACAGCTCAATGGAAGCAAATTTAAAAACTGACTTAAGTTAATTGTTGCAACATTGGAATGTTGAATTAGGAATGAAGTTTGGTAAAACAAAAAAAAAAAAAAAATTAGCATTTAAGCATTCAACCGAATTAATTAATCTATTTTTTAATAAATTAATCATAAGTTATTATAAATTTAAGTACTTGGACTAAGCAATTATTTGTAAGCCCAGCTTATGGACATTTATCGTTATTCAGCTTTAACAAGATCATCGGTCGCAGCAGCCGAGGCAACCTCAGAAAATGACTGTTCTAAACATTGTTTTAATTCTTGATAGCTAACCACTAATATGGTTTTTTCATCACGTGAATACAAACAAATCTAAACAAATATATTATTAATTTCAAATAATGAAAAATAAAATTGATTATATTTATAGATATAACTAACTGTATCTGAAGATCCAGAATCAAGTTTGTTAAGTGTCTGTACTATATGAGACATATCTAACCATGGGCGTCCTTCTTCAGTCACTTGATGAAATAGATAGTCCCTGAATAATTTCAACATATATCGATCACCAGTTTCTGACCAAGCAGGATCCAAGTTAAACCTACAAATAAAATTTAATGGTTAAAAAAATTTAAATTATAAAATGAAATTTAAATAAATTCAATACTCTGGTCGTTCATTAATCGATCCAAGTTTCACCAATAATCTCAATAAACGCCCATTCTCCATTTCTTTGGATAGCTCGGTTTCTAAATTGTCTGAGTGATTTTGCACAGCATCCAATTGAGTATAAAATCTTGCACCAATCATAGGCATTAAGTCTGTAATATGCCGCCTTTGACTACCCAGTAAATACCTAGGAAAAATATTAAAAAACAATAATATCTAACGTTAAGTCTTGGTCATGAATTCAGAAATAAGACCTTATCAAATGACGAATATCACTACTATATGAGCGAGCCATTAGATCAATTGAAGTTAAAAGATTGTCTTGATGTACAGCTATCAGAGATCGACAAGCTAATGCTAATAAAAGTTTTCCAAAGTCTGACATATCTTCCTGCTAAAATTTTTAACTCACATCAGTATAATATTAATTTTAGCAAACAAGAACTTTAACTAACTTGAAAAGCAATAATATTTGGACTGGCCATGTCATTTAACAAAATATCCATTATGGCAACACAATTAATTCGCAATCTAGCTCTGGAGTTTACATTGCCGGTCACTAAAACCCTATTTAGACAAAGACTTCGTAATGCTAAACCAGATCCATGTATTACACGAAGTGCTCCACTAAGTTGAATTGTATAATTCCATAACGTATTTTCGGACAATAATCCATTACTGAAATAAAATAGTTTTTGTTTATTAAGATATGCTTAAAAATCATAGGGTAGAAGAAAACATCTTGAATAATATTTTTAAATCAGTTATGATCTGATGAAGTCTCACACTTCATTAGTTGGAAGTTCATTAGAAATAAGAAGAAAATAGGGATATACTTCACACTATGAGTGGACTACTGTTATAGGTGAGAAATAGGGAAGGTAGAGGGAAATTTGTGTGTACACAACAATTAATCATTGCTAAAAAAAAAAAAATTCTGAGCAGATTTCAATTATAAATGTTTTGCAAGGCTATATTTACAATTTTTTTAGTTATTACTAAGGTATTTCTAGGGTTTTCACATTTATTATGAAAACCCTTGTGAAAATCATCTGATCTTCATAAATAACCACCTCAGTTTAATTTCTTTTCAGAAAAGGTGCTACATTTAAAAATTTGAGTCAAATTTCTGGTAGAAAAATTGTTCACAAATGAAAAAAAATAAAATATTATTGTAAGATCAAAACATTCCTTGTTCCGCTCAGAATCTAAAATATTTAATAAATTTAGAAATATAAGTAATATATTAGTTGACTGACCTTTATATTTGTTTCAAATTTGTGTGATCGTGTTATGAAAAAAAACAATCAAATTATATTTTTTTTAAAAAAAATTACTAATAGGTAGGGGTAGTATATAGTGGTAAGGAAATATTGTAGCTATTAATTTGCACCTACGATGAAAATAGTGAGGTAGCAATTGCTAACCCTAGCTATCCTGTAATGAGGTCTATGATAATATCATTTTTACTATTTATAAGTTATAATTTTTTTAAAGTTTAGACCAGAGAAGTAAGGAATTAAATTATAAATTGATAACTCTTCCAATCTAAACAATAAACTGTTTTTTTCTCATAAACAGTAAAACTGATATCAATGTTATTTTAGTTTATACTTACACTGACATCAACTGTAATTTTTAGAATAAAAAAAAAAAAAAAAAATTCAGATACTAATTATAATAATAGTTAAACAAAACAAATATTGAAATTTAAATTAATAAACAAGTAAACTTATGTAAATATAAAGTAATAATAAAATAACAAAATTTAAAAGTGAAAATGATAACACATTATATTTGAATGTTTTAAACCAAGAATAATAAATTAAATATAGTTTTATAGCACTATAGAAGTAGATAAAATGACAAATTTAATAATATTAACTTAAACTCATTAAATATACATTCATATATTATGTAATAACATATTTTTTTAAACATTAGTATTAATTATTGTTACAAAAATAAATATAACAATTTGTACAATCCACCTAGTCTTAATATAAATTCTGTCAGTACCCTGTAGTTAAAGAGCATTTTAATTTACAACAGTGGAAACATTATAAGTGCACGATAATACGTGTCATGGGCTAATCACAGCAATTTCCGCAGTACCCGTACTAACAATGCAGTGGGAAGATTATCACACGCGTATTGCCAAAATTAGTTTGTTTAATTAGGAAAAATGGGCGTCACAAATTTTCGTTTTCTTGCAACTTTCTTCTTAAAATGAATGAACAATTTGTGTATCAGACTATCGAATGTTACTCTGATATTGATGATATTGTTTATCGTGCTAGAATAAGTTGTTCTCGTTCTCTTTTGACGAAAAAGGCGATTGAAGACATTCGTTCAAAAATCAATTGAATTCTGTTACGGAAACAGAAAACTGTTGCACGAAAAATGAAAATCAACACATGATCGGTTTCTCACATAATTTGAAATGATTTAGGTATACGTGCATACAAGCGATGTACAAGCAATTTGTTGAAGGACCAATTAAAAAAAATAAGACTCAAAACATCAAAAAAGCAGATAGACTCAAAAAAATTTAAAACATTTTTATTCACAGATGAAAAAATATTCATCGTTGAAGAAAAATACAACAAGCAGAATGATAGGGTATATGCAGTCATTATTAGAGGCCAAAGAAAAGGTTTTGCCCGTTCAACGAGGCAACCATCCTGTTCAAGTTATGGTTTGGTAGGGTATGGCATGGCATGGTTACACAAATTAATTTCTGTGAGAAAGGGTTTAAAACTGGTGTTTGTTTATCAGAATAGTGTCATAAAGTCTTTAATGAAACCTCTTAATGATTCATTCTTCAAATTAATTGATTGGGTTTTATAATAGAATTCAAATTGATTAATATATATATATATATACACGATTCGAATTGTAATTATGTACACTTTCTAAATATATATACAGAATTTTCGTACGATGGGACAAATATATTGTTGACAAAGTACCTCTGTCAACTGAACACTACTCAGAATCGATTTTTCATTAGCAATGGTTTATTGTTGCTTACAGATATATATTAAATTCCATTCTGTATCCTTCCTTTCCAACTTCTCAATGGCTGGACCTTTGCCCATTATCTAAGGACATCTTTTGTTTGTTTATTATGATTTGGTTAATAATTTTTGTAGACTTAAAATTAGCAAAGACCTTATCTAGACATGGTAAAATGTCCAAAACATTTTAACCATTTTTGAGCTATTTATAAATATTTACATTATGCAAGTTTTTTGCATAATTTATATTCAGCAGGTACAATATGGATAAAATTGTTAGAACAAATGGAAATGCTTGAAAATTTGACAGAAGGATTGTTACTTTAGGGTAAAAAAAAAGATAATGAAATAAAAATAGTGTAATGTAGAATAAATTTGTAATAAGAAATTAAATATCAAATTTTGATGAAAATTGTAAATATTACGGCCTTTCAAAACATGTACAATTTATAGTTTTATAGAATAAAGTCGACCTGTTTCAAATAAAATAATGAATAAACAATTAATATTTTTATAGAACATACCTAACAATATTCCCAGGAAGTACAAAACTCTAGTAATAAAATTAAAATATATAAATATATTTGAAAGTAATGTTGCTTACATCCTTTTACAGAACACTACTTTATAATTTGTTGATTTATGACAAATGTTTAAAATATCTAACTGAACTCAATGAGAAAATTTGAAGGAAAAGCATTATTAAATTTATACATTATACTTTTGTTTTATTAATTTCATAGTTATTGTATTAATAATACTAGTATTAGTAATACTGTATTATTATACTGATGACTCAACATAAAACTTAATTAAAACTTGTTATAATTAACATTATTATCATTACTAATTAGTATTTACCTATGCTGATGTCGTAAAATAGCATTTTTTGTGTGACTATAAGGTCGCGGTGCATTTGGATCTGAACTAAATGGATCATTATAACCATTCAACGTTTCATGAGAATTGAAATGTCGTGTTTGTAAGGACTCAGAATCGGGATGATAATTATAAATAAATATTAAGGCTGAAAAAATCAAAATAAAATTAATTTTTAAATAAATTATAAGTAACAAAGTTATAACGATACAAGTTACTCACAACTGTCATTAAAAGCTTTTGTTATAAATATATCCTTTAATTGAACTATATTTGGGTGATTGATCTTTTTCCAAGCTTCAATTAATGGAGCATATTTTGTGATTGTTTGTCGAAAACCTGTAATACACACAATTCAATGTTATTTCATTTTGATAATAAAATATTAAGAGTACAATCTTAAAATAGTAAAATCATGTAAGCTTTAAGCTTAAATCTCACAAAAACTTTTGCATTCATAAAATGATATTTGATTATTGAATTTTACCATGAATTCGTTTTAAACAACATTTCTCTCCTGTTTTGGAATGTGTTGCTCGATAAGTAGATGTACTATATGTCAATATTTTAGAAGAGTGACCAAATATATCTAAAGGATAAACATCATGATAATCTTCAACATTTTCTGGTAAATCTAAAATAAATGTCAATAAGAAAAACGTTAAATTTATATAAAACTATGTTGTTATTATTTTCATATTATATTATCACCATAAGGCAATGATTTAAGAGTCTATTATAAATTATGCATAAAACTTAAGCATATACAAATAAATATCAAAAATATAAACTTGTGATTTTCACTAATAAATAAGTAGACCGAAATTATAAGATTAAATAAAATAAGTATCATTACTATTTACTACTATGCAATTAAAAATATTATGTACCTGGCCATCTATCTGAATCAGGTGAAGCCATAGACAATGCATTTCTATGCAACAAATCTCTTCTTAAGTCATCCTGGGCATATAGTGAAGCAGTTGGTGATTCAACAGACGGCATTGACAAATATCCAGAGGGATCATCAAAAACGTTACCATTTGGTTGATTAGTACCATTAGAGTCTGGTGGATAGAAATATGTTGTACCATTGACATTTTTCTATTACAGATTAAATAATAATAATAATATATTTATAATTTACTATACAGTAATGATTAATACATATTTTTCAAATATTAAAAAACTAATATAAATAATTATAAAATAATACTATCTACCTGATATGCTTGTATAGGCTGAGATTTGTCTTTAGTGTATATTGAAGAACCATCAGGAATATTTAATGAACTAACTAGATTTCTAGGTACGAAATCAACAGTTGGTATAGATGTCTGAAAATTGTCAACTGCCTATCACAACATGTGCATAATTGCGAACATTTTTAATTTTTATATTCTGTGTTTATAATCAAATTAACGTAGTGCTTTAAAACAAATGTATTTATGATAACATCTATTAAAAATATAAGTGTATCTTAGAGTATATAATATGTATAGAGGCAGTGATCTATGTATGGCGAACACAATTGAATAATTTTAATGTGACCAATGAACTAAGAACCAAAATGAACTATAAATAAATACATTTTAAACCTAAAAACTAATAAAGATATTGGTGTTCCTTAATTATTGACTTTGAGTCAATAAAATATTGCTAAGGTTACATTGGTATTGATGCAATTAATAAAGTCCATCATACAACAAACTCTATGTATCATTTACTCTAAGAATACTAATTCAAAATATAGCAAATTAGTAGAATTAGATAAAATATATTTTAAATATGTATTAACTAACCTTTTTCATAGATACAGATGATTGGTTAATTTCTAAATTTGAAAAACTTTTTGATAATGATTGAAACAATGTTGTCTGTGGAGATATATTATTTTGACGTTTCTATAAAAAAAAATTATTAAAATGATACTTTCAAGCATAAAAAATATGTAGTTGGTAAATGTACCTATACTAAGTCAACATTCATACAAATAATTAAATTATAATTAGGAATAAAATAATTTAAGGACAATAGAAATAAAAGTTTTATTTGGAAAACAAAATTTAAATTCTCCATGAAGTGTTAGTTACAGTTTAAATAGTAATTATTTATTATGTAGTTTAAGAATATTCAACACCCAACATTTTCTGTACCTATACATGCAATATATAGTCATATTTTAGTTCAAATTTTAAGGGTCACAAACAAATTTGCTTGGAATGATATTAAGTAGGAATATTTTTTTGGCAAAAAGGTAATAAAAGGTAAAAATCGATAAGACATTTGCTAGGTATGTGACAAGTGATAACATTTTTATAGAAATATATACATGAATATTAAATATAGTTAAAAGTCAAATACTTTGAGATTTAAAGTATGTGAAAATACATGGCTAATTAATAAAATATTAGTACATTGAGTATTGTAAATTTAAATATTGTACAGATACAGAACTATCAGATAATTTTATGTTTTATTTACATTGATTTTATAACAGTGTATTTTAAATGTGATTATGGAATAAATGATGATGTGCCAACGGTTTGTTTTGTTATCAAACTATTTATTCTTGTTTTCAATAAAATATTGATCCTAACAAATATTAAAATACTTTCCTGATTTTAATAGACCCCCCAAAATTTTACATGTTACATGTAACAATTAATCTAGTGATAAGATATAATTTTTGAAAATATGTTCAAGTTATCTAAATACCTGTTTATGATCAATTTTGCCAAACAATAAGATGCTTTAATTTTATATACAAAAAATAAAAATGTCTTAAGTTGCGAGAAAAAATAATTATAATGAAATTATAAATGTAATCTAATGAACCTGCATTATTATTTGATAACAAAATAAAACCTTAGTAAAAGTTTACCTTTTAACAACCTTAGTTGTTGTATCATTAGATTAAGCTTGACATTAAAACTAAAATTAAATTAAAAAATAATTCTAAGTTATAGACATAATGACAAATTATTAATACTAACAAATTAGGTGAAGATTAATCAAAGTTGGATAAATAAGAACAATTTTCTCCTAAGAAACCTTAGTAAAATTAGTAATAAATGTCTACAAATTAATGTACCTAGTTTTTAGATTAACTATTTGAATGTATTAATTAATTATTATTAAATTAGTAGTATAACTTCATGTCATACTCAACAATACTTCATGGTTTAATAAACTTGATAATTAACTACACATTTGTCTTTCCTTTACTTTAGAAAATTGAGGTCAAATTTTATTTTTCTTGTGAAAAAGTAGGTGGGTAGTATTTAGGTAGGTATACCATAAAAATCTTTTAAAATATATAAACCTAACATTTGAATAAATATTGATACATACAATTGTTTTATATCATACATACCATATAAGTAGCAAGTTTTGATTCTTCGGGGGGGGCATTCTGAAGTAAATTGTATTGTGTTACTAGAGCCATTGGATCCATTTTTGATCATATGTCTTCTCACCTAAAAAAGAAAAATAAGAAGTATCAAAATAACACATTTCAAATTAATAACATGAAACATTACAATTAGGTCTTTAAAATCTTACAAAATAATTGTAATAAAACTGCAAGGAAAACTTGTAATAATCTTCACCTGTTGGAATGTTGGTAAAAAGGCAATAATCCTTTATTTAAAAATTCTCTCAGGTATTTTAAATAATATTGCCTAGATCAGGCCAATCTGTGTTTACAAACATGAAGTTACCAATTCCTATTTAAGGAAAATAAAATACAAATATTTCAAATACACTCACTTAAGACAAATATCTCGGAAGTCCAAAAGTCACAGGTTTATGTTAGTTATTGCATTACTTTTGTTTCAAATAAAAATGGGAATTTCATTTAGATGGATGTAGATGGTTAATCAACCGATTCTATTTGACTAATTAAGAAACAAGTATTAGGTAATAGAAATGATTATCACAGACTATAGAATGGCAAATCATTTTTGGTACAGTGGCAAATATAAAGCTAACTATTCATTAATTGATTAAAAAACTCGAAACGCATTAACGAATATTCTATTAGTACACTAATACGATCACTGAGATCAAACAATTTTTCAGTAGGTACCTAATATGTGCGCGTTAACACACTACACAGCTGCTGTTTGATGTTTCTTCGTCTCCTTCGTCATCGAATGGTGTGATATTATTTTGTTCGTTCTTTCTTTTAAAAGTGCACTTTGTATATGGAATTATACATTATTTATTATTATTATATTCTCCTCCGCGCCAACAGCTGCAAAACATTATATTACCTATATTTCTTTAAGCAGTAGGAACTTGCACTACTTTGTTATTGTTTTCTTCGCAGTTTGCACTTAGAAATTGACTCATGGAAGAAAAAATATGTGATAATATGGTTTAACTAGTGACTATTGTCCATCAGACATTAGTTAGACTCGTCATTTCTCAATTGAAAATTACAATTTATAATGAAAAGGTTTTGATGAAGAGCGCGACTTTTAAGCTGAAAATCGATATTTTAAATTTAATCCGTTTATTCATTTTAGATTCTGAGTAGAGTGAAGAAACTTATTGTTATACAAAGATGTTTATTTTTTTTTCTCCGTGGACAACTTTAACCAGCAATTTTGCGCCAACTTATAATGATAGCAATGTTTCTAAAAGAAAATTCACTGAGGAGGTACTTTACATAGGTTGTTTTTCCCCAGTTTTTTTAACAAATGTGAAATACCGAAAAAAAACCTGGGAAATCGGAACAACATTAAACAAATATTATTAAAGCAAATATATAGAGACTACTTAAGTATTTTACTTTAATATGGTACATATATTGTTGGAAAAACATTACTGAAACTTCGCTCAGAATCTTTTTTTCATAAACAATAGTGTTTATTGTTGCTTTCAGATAAACATTAAATTATCTATAACAGTAGCTGCACTCGTCATTATTCTAGGACGTCTTTTTTTTACAGCTTAGATTATCTAGCAATAACACATTTCTACTAGGGAGATCAAAACAATTAATTTGTTATTCTGTGTTACTCTTCAAATTACTAAACTATAGATTTTATTAGATGGTAATGTTTCTAAATGTAAATATTTTGTTATGTAACATTCAGGATAAGAGGGTACAATAAACAAAATAAATACCAATTAATATAAATAACAGAAAAAAACTATTTACTAAATAGGCACATTCTGTATAAAAATTTACGAGACAAGAATTAGAACAGTTATTTTGAATTGTTCAGACAATTCAGAGATATGCGATTCTTATACAATAAGTTTCACATTAAATTAGGGATATCACATAAATATGGAAAATCATTCAGTTTGTATACAATTATCCAAAATGATTCAT
The DNA here is from genome assembly GCA_902439185.1 of Cinara cedri. Classification (NCBI taxonomy): domain Eukaryota; kingdom Metazoa; phylum Arthropoda; class Insecta; order Hemiptera; family Aphididae; genus Cinara; species Cinara cedri. The sequence continues at coordinate 343,635 of CABPRJ010000957.1, read as the reverse complement.
TGTTAATGGAAAATTTGAACCTTATTGGGCAAAATAAATAAAATGTGGACTATTTTTTTTAAAAATATACTTATATATTTATACATAAATAATTAATTTATTCATTCTAAAAATCGTTAAAACATGGATGCTGAATGTTTTACAGTAAATATATTGGATAAAATAAATATTAATTAAAAACATTTAACAAGAATATATGTTAATATATTATGAACAATACATACAATATTAATATTAACAAACAATATAAAAATTATCAATACGTTTTATTAATATTATAGTAATACTAGTTAGTATATTTATACATAAATACATTTTGAAAATGTTGTTCTTTAGGTAATATACATTCGTATTAAAATAGTTGCATATGAAGTTCGTATATCAGAAATTAAGCAACAAAAAATAAGTTTAAGTGGTTTATGAAACTGCCCAGTCTTTTATCCGATCACCTAATGCTTTCATAGACTGTAAGGTTTTTGATTTATGTTTAATTTTACATAGCTCAAGAGAAAATTCAGCACATCTGTGTTCAAACACATCTTTATTATCAATGATATTATGCATCTTATTATTTATGAATGTTGTAAACATTGCTGTTTCTGTAAACCATTCCAAGAAATTTCGATGAGCACTATTAATACCCGCATCAATGAATAATTGTTTCTAAAACATAATTATAATTTATATAAAGGCTATACAGTTTATTATAGTAAAATTAACAACTGTTTATTAGATATTGGTATATTATTAGAAGAAAGTCTATTAAAATAATGAACAAGTAAAACGGAAGGATACTACTCATAGTCTATTAACTATGTGCAACAATAATTAATCATTGTAAACACTTTTATTACATTTCTGAGTAAAATTTGTTGATAATTTTAAATTGAAAATTGTATTTATTTCCAATTATAAAATAAATTACCATTGTTTGTGTTTTTAAAATTAGATAAAAAAATTAAGATATTCCACTCTACTTTTTTTCCTTGAATACTAAGTACAACTAATGGAGAACCTTGTATCAATTTTTTTTAAATTTTTAAACATACAATGTTTATTCACATAAAATAACCAACAAATTTTAAATCTACCTTAGAAATCTAACCAATAATCAAAGAATGCCAACTTTATATCAGGAACAAGAAAATAATTTAATAATTATACCTGAAATTGGTAATGTTTGTTTTCTGGATCTAATATGATGAAAGTCTTATAGTGGCCAATTAGCTCAACATACATCCGTACAAGAGATTCTGAAGCAAGAATTGCTTTTGTTGAATGATCTAATTCTACTTTTAAACCAATTACACTTTTTAAACCTTTCGAGATTCTTGATGGAATGACACTGTATTCATCTTTTACTTTACGTAATGATTTATTTATATCCAAATCAAAAATAAAAACCTAATTATAAATAAAAATTATTTTTAATTTAATAACAAGATGTTTATAAATAATACAATGTTTTACTTGATCTTTTTCGCTTAATTGCGAAAATATATCGGATTGATTTTCTGTTTTTAATAAACCAATGATGTAAGGTGTAGGAGCTTGAACAAAATCAGCTACAGATACCATTTGAGAAGGGAGAACTGATATAAGAGTATGTTGCCAAGTAAAAGGGTACAAAGAAGTTATAAGCCCTTCAATACAACTCGATAACAAACTAAAATATAAATTGAAAAAAAAAAATTATTCAATTGATATTTATTTTACATAGCAATAACAGCATATCTAATTATTTATAATTCAAATTTGTTATTTTTGTTTGAAAATTATTTAACATAGGTATATAATTTATATAAGATTGATAATTCTAATAATTCATTTTTTGTATATTTTGAAATACTTCAAATTTTATCATTTAAAATGTTTGTAAACAATCTGTGCACTTTTAGTTTTTTTTTGAAGGTTGAACTAGTATTTTATATTTTTAAAAAATATGTACTTTTCTCTTATTAGATACACATGAATTGGAAAATACACTCAACTCAATTTCATAAATCAAAACTCCTACAACTCTACTGTCAGACACTTTAGAGCCAAAAGGAGCATTTACAAAATCATTTTAACAGTATATTATAGATGCTTTACTCAGTTAAAATTTGTTTATTTAAATAAAATTTAAATTTAAATTTTAAATTATTTAAAATTATTTAAATTATTATTAACTCAATAATTAATTGAAATATATAGTAATCACTATTTAAAATGTTTACAAAATTGTAAACATTTATCCAATAAGAAAATATAAAATAATTTAAATACAAGAAGTACGAGCGCATACATGTTATTTGCAGTTACTAATTATAATTAAGGAACATATATGACCACCTTCTTCTCCTTTAATTTCATCCCAATTATTTGGAGTTGGCCATGCTTTTTCTAAACAACTACTTGAGCAGCTTTCCCCCCTGGTAAACATTGACAACTATATTTTCATTAGATTTCAAAGATTACTGCTTCAGATTCCTCTCCCCATGACTGGTTCAAACAATCTCGGTCTATTTTTTCTCATTTTGTCTACTATCAAATCTACACCTAACTTACCTTTTATGTACTCATTCATTATCATATGTTTTCTCATCACTTTACTTATCCATCTAAGCATTTTTATCTCTACTACACTCATTCATAGTTATATTTTTCTGTCTACCACTCAACACACCAAACTATACGTCATAGTAAGTCCTACCACACAATCTTATATTTAACATGTTCATGAAAGCCACTGTTCTTTTATACAAAAGATCTAAGGTACTTAATACTCTCAATTTTATTTATAACTGTCTTGTTCTGTTCCTCCAAACTCATTCTCTGTTTTAATTCTACTTATCCTTGGTCCTTTTCCATTAAATGCTACTCTCTATTTCTCAAGTTTATTGTTAACTTATTCCAGATTTTCTCCTATCAAAACTATATCATTTGCAAAACATCATGCATCATGGTACTCCCTCTCACCTGTTGTTCCCACACCCATCCGAGATGAGACAGTCTGCCAAGTTCAAACGTCTCATACTTTTACAAATTTTACTTTGGCTATCAATTTGACACAACCTTATTTATCATCTTTTACAACAGGTAGATGTACCGTGAGAGTATTTTAACACTATCCCATAGGGAGTAACATAATATAGCAATAATTTATTATATTTCTAAAATAGAATTAGGTATAATAATAAACATATAACTAAATAAATATAATAAATATTTAATTACTTAATAAACAGATTATTACCTAATTGATTTGCTGAGAAGTATTAATTTTCTTTCTAATAACATTGTTGCTAATATTTGTATAAATGTGTTTGGTTTGATAATTTGTAAAAGTTTTAACAGATCATCCTGTTCTTGTCGAATATCAAATGGTCTTCGAAGTTCTCCTTCATTTGAAGAACTTAAAAAAATATAAAACTTTAATAATAATTATATAAAATTTAGAAAAAAAAATCAGTTTATTATGAGTGTTTTGTACATTGTTACAAAGCTCCTTGTACAACATAGTGTTAGTATTATCCACACACAACCAAATAAAACTAATAAACCAATATTAATAAGAATTATTTAAACTTAAATTTCATGATAACTGCGTGAACATACTTAGTTCAGATCTTCAAATTTTAGATAAGTTCCTAATACAATAGAGGCTCACCACAAATTCCAGTAAAACCAAAACCACAGTTTTCTATCTAAATAATAAAATAGCAGACTATAACCTGGAAATTACCTACTGAGAAACTAGGTTAAAGAATGTACTTCACCCAAAATATCTAGGTGTCACTCTGGATAGGACACTAACTTTTAAAACCCACTTAACCAAAGCTGCGTCTAAGATTAATTCCACATCAACATAATTCAAAAATTGACAGGTACAGATTGGGGCGCTGACTTCATAACATTGAAAACTTTCACTATTGCCTTAGTCTACTCTGTTGTTGAATACTGTTCTTTGATTTAGTTAAATATTACACATGCCAAGAAGGTGGATATCAAACTCAATCAAAACATGTGTATTATATCGGGCATAATCAAGACTACCCGTTCTCAGTGCCATCATCCCATTATCAGTAAATAGCGTGACTTAAATTATGGTCAAAACTCGGTAATAATACCGCCCATCCAATCCATGAACATTATAAATTCTGTAATAACCTACACATACGCCAACTTAAGTCACGCAAACCTATGTGGGAAACTGCTATTAAACCCAACACTCCTAAATATGACACAGTATAATGCTGAAAAGATGAATGGGAAAAATCAAAACTAATTAACTCTTCCATCATTAAGAGTTCTTCAAGCAAACAAATTAGCTTCAACTTACCACAGAGAATCTGGATAACCTTTAACCCGATTATGCACAAGTCATGGAAGAGTGGTGCACTATGCTGCCACACAAATGATACTTCACTACTCTCCTCGCACCTAAACTTATAATTGGAATATCTCGTTAACAGGTTGACAGAAATCAAAAATGTTGTCATCAACATTTATTTAAAGTAATACTTCATCTATTTATAACATTTTTAATATAAGTTCTCATTCGGCAAACCCAAGGTGGTATAGCCACAGGATACTCATTAAATGTTGTGAAAAATTTACGTATTTGAAAATATCGGGTTTAATTACACTTAAAAATTCCAAAAATCAGAATTTAAATATATGCAAAATTTAACAAAAAAAAAATAAAATGGAGTGAGCACAGTGAATCACCCTATATATATATAGTAGAATCTGCTTAATGGGAAAAAATTAGCAGTCTTGAACGAATGTGAAAGTTTTAATTTAACTCCATTTATTGGAGACAAACCAACAGTTATAAGGGACATAGTCTAATCGATACATACCTACTTTTTTTATCAAAACTGTAATTATCTAATCAGTATGTCTATTAAATTGTATGTATTTTATTTTTGTTTATTTCTTTTTCTCCAACTATCAAGTATTCCCTAAAAAAATGAGTAGACTAGCCTACGTACACAATTATTTCATCAATTTCTCGTCCTTTCAGCACGATGCATTTTACGTATGTCAATGGTTCTTTGTGCTATAAATGTCAAACATTCAAAGGATCAAAAAAAGCTATGGATCATATACAGTTATATGTTGTTGTAATATGACAGGCATAGATAAAAAAAAATTTGTTGATAATCAGAGTCCATAAAAATAAGATGTTTCGATTTTCGGTGTATTCAGTTAATCAGGATATTTGGATAATGGGGACAAAAAAATTAACGCCCTATCAACATGTGTCTCCATTTACATGTTATAAGCAGACCTTGAAAATGCTCAGTTTATGAAATGTACAATTTTTTGCACAATTTGTGAAATGTGAATAATAAAATTACTCATTCTATGAATTTTACAAACTATCTTCACATTTCATAAGCATTTCACATTCAGAATATTACACATACAAAAATTTAAAAGACTATATGGTTTTAAACAAAAACACCTACATTTTATGCAATGAATGTAGTACATCAATAAATTACTAATGGTTTTTATATATAAAAACTCCTCAATAGATTTCGATCTGGCCACGGATACTGTGTATATCTTATGAGTAAATGGTGATACGGACATCAAGTAGCTCTGTATGTGGAAATACTAACCAAAAAATGACGCATACCATTGAAGAATGTCCCTGGTATTTATCGAAAGGAGGATTATTTAACTTTTACAACTTATAAAATAGAGCTACAGAATGGTTGGTTAAGTTACTGTTGGACTAATAACTCCATAAAATGTTAAAAAAAAAAAGAAATTGCAGCAATTAATTATTTGTTAATATCTACTACCAATAGGCGTGTTTTGATGATGAAAAACGTTTTATTTACTGTATAATATTTTTTTTTATTTAAAATGGATGGAATGATTGAATGATAGCCTTATTAGTAGATTATTAGTAACCAAAAACAGAAAACGTATTTTTCAATTGTTTGATGATTCAGTCAACCCTGTTGCCGAAAAGTGCATTTGGATATCAAACAATTATAGTAAACTATGTCACCAAAATTTGCCTAATGTTATCTTTATTATTATTATTATTATTATTATTGATTTTTATTACTTCATTCCATTTGTTTTATCTTATATATACTTTATTGTGTGTTAATATTATAAATCTATTATAAGCCATATGCTAAATAAATAAATATCTAAAATCAATGGCATTTATTTTCTTACAACTCAGCACTAAGACTTGTAGAATTGTGAGGTATGTAGACAGTAGAACCCGGTTCTGGAAACGGCTGATCATATAATAATCCAATAAATTGTTTCATATTAAATTCAGATAAACCATGTCTTGACTCAATTTCATGTAATACCTGTAAAATAACATTTAATTAATATCATATTTATTTGTATTTAAGTTATATATGTTTATTATAGAAATATTTTAAACTAGGTTTCAGGACTTGTCACATTTGCATATTCTTTAAATAATGGCTGTAGAATAAACTAAGATATAAGTTTATTTTAAAACACAACGGACTGAAATAAAAATTTGATAAATTTTGGCAATATAATTATTATATAACCAAAAAAATAATTATTGTTCTTTATAAGATATGTTTTATGTTAAGTACATTTATTTTAAAGGTAAAAACTATTAAAAAACGATTTTTTAACTATTTGATGATAAGCCGATGAATATGTTATGGCCTGATGGTGTTTACATGACAATATCTAACATTGCTCTTTATATGATTAAGTCTGCAAATTCAATAAAAACATAGTACTCAAAAATGATTCACAATGAAACCATCCGTATTCTAAATTTTAGTCAACAAAATTATTATCAATATCTCGCATTCAAATTTTCAAAGATATTGTCCTTTTATGACCACTGATGTCTGAACCAGTATGAACAAGGTGGGGTATATGGTTTCAAGCTGTTCTTTATTATTGTGAAACATTTTAAAATTGTAGACTGTAAATACTAGAAATATGCCAACCAACAATTGCCATGCATTTAAATTATCAAATCAGAAAATGTCTTATTGTACCAATCTACTTTACAGGGTAAATATTTCATTATTTCAAAATTTTTGAAAATACTATACCTTTTATTCATTGTAGGAAAAGACGAACATTAATTACATTAATTAAGTTCAACAAATTAGAGAAAACATAATTTGCTACCTCAAATTTAAACTATTTTTCTGAAGAACCAAAGTGCATCTATACACGAAATATAGATGCTAACAAGTTGAATGAAACAGAAATTGATGTCATTTGAGAACACAATTTTAGTAATCATCTGTGGGCCAGTATATGATCATGATTCCAGTTGTTGGCGTAGAAGAAAAAACAAAGATATATGCAAACTGACAGGAGTACCAAGGATAGAACATTTTGTGAAAGAATAAAAAATTAAATAGTTCGGACATGTGATGTAGCACTCAAGCTCAGAGAATCTGAAAGCTGTGGTAGAATGAAAGCCAACAAGGAAAAGGCTGAGAGAACATCCAAGAAAACAATGGGCAGATGGAATAAGAAAGTATTTGGAGAAATTAGGTGTAACGGATTGAGAAGAAAAAATAAACAAATGTGAATAGTGGAAGGAGGTGGCGGTAGGCACAGAAACTCTCGTAGAGTTGTAATGCCAATTAAAAGAATAAGTGTTAATAAGTTATTGACAAAATATTGTCTAAATTAAAAATGTAATAAATCAAATATTTTAATTGCTATTAACAAAAATTCAGTTTCATATTTTGCTAATTTCATGTGCATAAATATTTTCAATTTGTGTGCAATAAGTTCTGAACCCTATTTAAAACTTTAGATGATACCTTAAAATAAAAACTGCTGGCTTTAACTGAAGAATATATACAATACACCAATGGTAAACAATAAGCAGCACCTTCTGGCTGTACTCTATAACAATAACCATAGTAACGTCGACCATTTTCATCAGTTACAATCAAAGAATATGTTCGACAGTCGTCTGCAGTAAATGGCCAAACATGTGCATCAGGAAAACATAAATTTTCGATTTGTTTTGGTATTTCAACCTATGGTTACAAATATTTGTCAATAATTGTGTTTATTTAAAAACACAATGAAAATTACTTGTTCTGGGTATTTATATTTAATATAAGGTAATTTTTCTTTAGTTGAACTTAAATCTAAACCAATCAATAGAAGAGCTTGAAAAAGATGATTTTTATCTTGAATAATAGTTGAGCATGTTGACGTTATTTTTTTAGCCACACGTTGTAAATATCCTTTTCGCTCTAATGTCTGCTCTCTAATTTGTGTATCTAAAAAGATAAAAATAATTATTTACATGGAAAATATTTATAAAATGTAACTTCTATTTAAAGAATATGTCTATACATCAAGTTTTTGTTAGAAATTTCTCGATTATACTACAATTTTTTAAAACATTTTTATGCTAAACTTTACATGTAAGTTAAAAGAATACTTTTAATAAAGGAAATAAAATGTTAATGCCAATAAGAATGTTTATATTTGTACATATAACTATATTTATGTATTCTATCAGCCTAATAAAAGTATAACAAAACCATGTACAATACATACAGGATATAGGATTTTTTTAAGTTTTACATGATTAATACAAACTATATACCTAATCATTTAAATCATCCAAATTATGCAATTAAATTAATTAACTCACATTATATGTTAAACTTCTGTTATAGACCAAGAAGTTTTATCATAACCTATGAAGTGAACATTGAAAAGTTAAAACAATAATATATAATAGTGCCTTACATTTAAATAAATAAAAACTTTACAAATAGAGTAAGTTAGTTTTTCATAAACAATTAAAAAAGTTTTTGTTTTTTGCATAAATTAGAAAGATAAATTAACTAATTTGTTTACCATTTATATTATTTATTGATCCGCTAGAACTATCCTCATTGTTACAAATGGATTCAGAATCGCTTTCTTCTATAAATGTACCATATGCTTCATTCATTAACATTTGTATCTTAGAAAAAGATTCATAATCATTAATCAAAATAAAATAGTATAAATTAAAAATAATTTGATACAACTATAGATACTTTTCTTTCATGGCTAATGGCTACATTTTTGTTTAATTTTGAATCCAATTCATCTAAAGTATTAATTTTTAAACACGAGTCAGATTTTTTCAAATTATTTTCAGAATTATAATTTGTTATCGGTGTAGACTGAATAAAATAAAGAAATACATATAAATTAAGGTGATATTAATGCTATTCATAGTTAAAATAAATGTATTAAAAACTGTCAAAAACAAAAATAACAATCTTAAACTATTATTAAATTAATTGATATTCATAACTTACCATATAATGTAGATTAGATTTATCAGAATCATAAGCCCACTCATTACCACTGGACTCATGACAATTAACAACGCCATTAATATTTAGCCTTGAGTAAGGTTTTAGGAATATTGGTTCATCATATATATGTTCAGTATCACTTTCATTACAAGATTTTATGGTTAAATAATTGTGTTCATCTGTGGGGTATATTTTTAATGAATCTGTATAAACATTTTGATTTTCCAAACATTTTAAAGATTTTGCTAAATTAGATAAATTAAATTTTTTAGAATTTTTCTTTGAATTAGAATCTTTTCCACCGGATTTATCATCTTTTGTTCCATATGTATGAGCATTTTCTGTAACAAATTGCTCCAACTTTTGTAACATAATTTTTGGGTCAGATTTAAAATTTGTATGAGATTCCATTATGCATTGAAGATTTAAATTTGGATCGATTTGTTTGTCATGAGCAAATGTTCTTGGTGGTTTCTTTGGTGGAGGACCAATTGGTAAAGGTGTTTTCAATGTATGTTCAAAATTTATTTTTGGAACTTTTGGCTTGCAACTAATTGATTTATTATTCTCCAGTTTTTTTTTCAAACATTGAATAAGTTCTTTTTTGTTGGCCACAAATTTATTTTCCTCGTGTCTTGTAAATAGATCTAGGCATAATTTTTGATTCGAGTTGTCAGTCTTATAATTATGAGAATTAGTTTGTGAGATTGTATTGCACTCGCTATTATTTGAATTTGTAGTACTACACTGTTTAAAATTGTTTGTTACCGCCAATGATTGTGGTGATTGACTGACCAACTTTCTTGAAATGTTTATATCTCGTCGGAATGCAGGAGTTCTTTTAATATTTCTTTTGTTCACATGTTTCTCGTGTCGTTTATCTTCTAATCCATGAACGGTTTTCTTAGTACTTTGAAAAGATTCAAATTGTTTCTTCAATACATCTACAGTACCTATGTTCTCTGCATTCATAATTTAAATAATTTCATTTGTGAAAATTTCACATTTTATGATGACTGATGAGTAATGAGCAAAATTAATTCAAGAATAAAAACCTTAGCGACAAACCGACAAACGTATTGCTTATTAAAAACATAATTACAGACGTACGTTAATTACAGTATTACATTATATTTTAATCATGAATAATTATCAATAGCATCCAAGTGAACATAATAAAAATAAAATCTTTGGTACCCAACCATAGATATTAAAATAATATTTTGTATCTGTGTTGGTACCTAACAAAACAAGACAGTCTTATCTATATGAGTTCTGGAAATATTGTTGATAGGCTCAAGTTCAGTGAGCACCATAGGGCATAAAATGGTCACAAGCATAGATAACAGAAAACAGGCTCACAATAGTCATAACCTTATATCATATGAATATAGTTCACAACTGATTGATGATTACTTATCGAAATCGAATTATTCGATAGTTTCTCCGAATATTAGTCACTTAGACACTTCATTGTCTAATGTCTTATTAATGACTAAATAAAACTTTATAATATTATTTTACCAAAAAACATAGATGTACAGTTTTTTCTTTTTATCATGAACCACAAATTATCTTGGAGGATTTTAAATAAATTTTATTTTTGCTTTTTCTAATCATTATGGAATCGTCTAAGCTTTATTTTAAAATCATTTTTAATTTTTTACCCCTACTCCATATACCTTAAATAAGTGCATACTTTTGGTTTTCAAATTCCCTCCCCCCCTTTTGGAACATAGTTTTGAATAAAGAATATTTGTATAGAAATTTGGAAATATATCACACACATATCATATTTACCGTTTATGAGTTATAACAATTTAAAGTTTAGATCGGAAGAGTAGGGAAGGGTAACAAATAACCTACCTATGACCCATCAAATGGGGGTTTTTATTTGAAAATGAAAAATATGAACTTATTTAAGGTATATGAAGTAGGGGTAAAAATTTAAAATGCTTTTAAAATAAACCAAAAAACGATTTCATAATGATAAGAAAAAACATAAATCAAATAAACTTAAGATCCTCCGAGATAATTACGGGTTCATGATAAAAAAATCACTTTGTATAAATTAACTACAGTACATTTCACGAAACTAACAACTCCGCAGTGGCGCTTCCAGTGGCAGATTTTCGTGAGGGTTTCCTAAACGTATGACTAAAAAACCGCGGTAATTTAAAAATGATGCGGCAATCAACCATCGAACAGCTGGTTCTGTTGATATGAATTTTACCTTTCACTGCCAAACATTTTATAACAGCTATATATAATATACAATAAATAAAATAATTGATTTTATTCATATTTTTTAAAAACCGTGCAGTATTCCAAATTGCCGCGTATTTTGTGTAGGTTTGAGAAACCACGGAACACCAAAATTTTACCACCGGAAGTGCCACTACGGAGTCGCTAGTTTCGTGAAACATACTGTAGGTAGCAAACTCTATACTGGCTTGACAACAATTTGAAGTTGTCAATAATTTATAGGTGGGGCAAAAACGATTGTAAATCGTTATAACATCGATATAAGTATTATCGATTTTTATATTGATTCGATGTTTTTTATCTTATAATGGACACAGTGTAATAATAAGAATAACAACCGTTAAATATCAATTATATTCACTATCGTTTTTGCCCAACCTGTAAATGGCGTCTGACTTCATTAGTAAATACGATTGTTCTCTCTAGGTATTTTATATATCTATGCCAGTTTTATTATTTCTATCTGTGATTCTATACTTACAAAAAGTCGCGGTCTACTAGCGTCCTCTACAGTCATTATTACAAAACTATACAATATTAGATAAATAATTTCTTTTACAATAATAATAACAATCGATATGTTCCTCAATTCATCTGTGATGGCACTATGAATTATTAAAAGAACATCGTTTTAAGCAGTGTTATCATTTTAGATCATATATGGAGCCATAGCTCATTATTTTGATCATAGATAAGCACACATAATTTAATTTTGATCTACAAGTCAGTGAAGGTTTATAGATCTAATAACCTTGCATGTTAACGACGAATCGCTAGGTGAGTTGCCTTTAGTGCGCATGACAGCGACCTCAGTAGTGGGCACAAATCCGTTCTTCCCCACGAGATAAGAATCTGAAAATTCCAAAAAAACCAGTGTATCCAACGTTTGGAAAAATGTTTTTACTAATACTTCAAGTTTGCAAATTAACCAATAAATACATCATAATGAGCTTAAACATAACTAATTCATATTATTGTTAACTTATTCACTATCAACTATCTTATTATTATTTATATTTCCTTAGGAATATAGAGAAATTTAATGTACATCTGTACACATTGATTGTTTAATCATTGCTAACGAAAAACGATTCATAGTGGATATCGGTTATACATTTATTTATTTATACATATGTACACATGGAACTAGCCTAATTACTAAGACTCGCCATAGTTAGCTAAAAAAATACATAATAATACATGAATAATCATAGAAAACAATAACCAGAAAATATAAATAAAAAACATAGAATCTAAAATAATATAAAAATACTTAGCAAGGTAAATTTGGAATTAAATGTTTATCTGTAAAGCAAAAATTAATCATTGCTAACGAAAAACGATTCTGACCGGAGCTTGGTTAATAGCATTGTTTTTTCAATAATACCAATCCCCTTGTCAACATCCAGTTTGTTCATTAATTTGTACATAAATTGTTCTAAATCTAAAAACTTATAATTCAAATAATATACAAATTAAGTAAAATTGGTAGTTTAAAAAAAAAAAAATGCATGTCATAAAAAGCATAATAATAATCAAAAGATCGAAAAAAACTATTTTGTAGTATTGGCAAAATAAACCAAACAGCTATATTATCTTCATTATTATTCCTAATAAAAATATAATTGTATATATATATATATATATGGCATAGAGTAAGTTATTAAAAAACAAAATTATTTTAAAAATAAAAAATGTATCTGTAGAGAAATTACAAATATAAATCTATAATAAATAAATTAAAAGATTTTGTCCACATATACGTTCATGAAAAAAAGAGATTTGTGTCTGAAAAGAATAAGATTATATTCTAGATCCGAAAAAAAAATCGATTTAATTAATTTTATTTATTAATCATTATATTTTTATATCGACAATCTATGAATCATATCAATTATACATTTATACCACGGTTTAAGACATACTTAAATCTAAAATCATTATACCTATTGTTATCAAAGAATGGTTAAATACCGAATGATACAGAACTTGACTTCTATCACGATTTAAGATATCTTAAGCCGTGCTTCTATGAGTTTTATGAATAAACATATTAATGTCTACGGTTGTATGGTTAAATTACGATCTTAGATTAAACTTTAAAAGCAATTAATACAACTTTTTTGTGTAATCACAGATATCGTAATAATGTGTTACCTATACCTGTGCACGTAATTGAAATTAAAGTTCAAAAAGTCAAAAGTCTAAATTGTATAAATGATAATATTTATATTAAAAGTTTTAACGTCTCAATCTAAAATAGTCAATATTGAATAACATGGATAAATAGAAAAGTCGGTATCACAGAAAAAGTAGATTGACCACCTGTTCTTTATCAATAATGTTATTTGGTAATTTCTATTTCAATATTGTTAATTATTAATTTATTAAATATTAAATTATATTCAAATAAATGTACTATTAAATATTTTGTATTAGTTTAAATAATGAAACAATAAGATTTCAATCAATCTAATTTTATTATATTCATTTCAATCACCAACATTTTTTTTTTTAAATAAAAATTTTTTATTAATTATAAATCAGAAAGTAAGAATTTCAAAATATGTTACCTAGAGGAAAGAATGGTTATTCTTGGGAGTTTAACTCTGGAAATCAAGATAGTGAGGTAAGACTAAATTTATTGAAATTGAAATTAGTTCATAATTTGATCATTTATAATTGGTGAGGTAGAATTGATTATTAAACATAATGTACTTGATCAAAACGTAATGTATCATTTTAACATTGGTACTTGAAATATTCTTGATTATTGATTTTAATTTGATAAGGTATTTAAGTATTCCAGATAATTAAGATCATTACATGAAATTTAATTAGCAAAATGAAATACATTTTAATTGAAATTATGGTATAGACAATTTTTTTGAAAACCTTACATTATGAGTCAAATTTTAGTCTATAATACTCATAATATTATTGTATATAAATATTATTAAACAAAATTACTTAATTTTAAACTGATACAAATAATGAGGCTGACAGTCGCTATTCAAAAACTAAATGATAATATTTATAAGTATACGCAGACAATTATTGTAAAAATAAATTACATGCTTAAATGAACTATTTTGATACTTATACTAATTTCTCTTAGTTGGTATAATCTACCTAGCTAAGTGTGAATAACAATTCATATTTAGTGATGTATCTAATTTTATTTCTGTATAAATTATTTTGAAATGTCAGTTAAATAATATTCAGAACTTCTATGGAAATAATTTATTTTTATTTACAAACTAAACAAAAGCTATTAAACTTCCACAAATATTTAATTTTGATACTTTTTTAATTCCATTAGGTAATTTTGTATTTAAATATTATATTGCATTAAATGTAATCTATTATTTGATATACTAATCTACTTGTATATTTTTAACAGTTAAATATATAATAATATATACCGACATTAAGTCACATTGTTATTCTGTGAGTATCATTACACAATAATAACAACAAAATCAAAATAAGATTTAAAAAAAAAAAATATTAATTTAAACTGTTTATAAACATTGTGTGTGATATTTAGGTTAAGACAGATTAATTTTTCAATCAGTTATGTATAAAAACAGAAAACTTGAATTTATTTTTTAAATTAATAAAATAGAATACCAGAATATGAATACTATTATGTCCATTGGTATTAAATTTCTACACTAGAGAAACTGAAGTCAAAAGCTTGTAGAAGCTAGACCCAATTTGATTTTATGATAAAAGATTTATTTTGGGTGTGATAAAAACATGCAGAGTATTTAAACATTTTTGGGGGGCTATAATTAAGTTTTGGGATGCCATTCGGCCCCTTAATTCTTAACATTTCGAAAGTCTATGATGACTTTAGGAAAAAATTAGGCTCTAAAAAGTATTATTTCATATGTCCCTCCACAACAAAATCCTATACACGCTTCGGACTATGCCACTGGACGTAGGTAACTGAATAATCTAAAAATTAGTTGAGTTTATCGATTTATTTTAATTGCTCATATTAATCAATATTATTTGTATCAAATTATTGATTGTTATTAGCCATTGCTAGAAAGAGAAACTGAAGAACCAGATAATGTATTATTTACATCACGTCCAAATACATCAACATTTGTAGCTGATATGCTTAGTTCACATTCAAATAAGATGAATAATCAACACAATCAACTTGACCTCATATCTAAATCAGTAAAAACTCTGAAAAATGTTTCAGAAGATATTAGTGATGAGTTGGATCACCAAAATATGTAAGTTGTGCTCTAGGTGAAAACTAAGACAACACTCAATTTTAATAATATATAGTGTCTCATAAAGATATTCATTGTATATAAAATATGTTTTTGTAATAAAATTTGTAAAATTTTTAATTAAAAATATAAATAACTGTATATCATTAATGATTTATATAATATGTGCATATTATTATATTAAAAAGTTAATTTCAATAAGTTATACAATAGATAGATATTTATTTAGCTTATATCTAGTTTATAAAATACATATTAATATAAATACATCCTCTCTTCCCTTTTAAAATGAAGATAAATAATTAAATTGTATTATTATATTATTGAATATTTCCTTATTCCTTACTGAATAATTTATGGAAATTTTTTTTTTTTAGAATGCTTGAGAACCTAAGTTCTGAATTAGACAAAACTGAATCAAGATTAGATATTGTATCAAAAAAAGTGGCACAAGTACTTCAATTATCTGATGGTAATTAAACAAATTTGTTGTTGTCATATTATTAAATTAGATGTAGACAAATTGATAACTTTCTGTCTGTCTATTACATCACACAACCTAACAGTCATGTCTTACTTTCAACCTTTATACATACCTATCTAAAAAACATATTTTTGTTTGTCGTAAGGTCTATTTGAGATTGACTTCTCTACAATTTAAATTTATCCCATTTTATCCACAATAAAAATTAATTGATAAAATCAGAAAGTTGATTTAAAGTAGATTTAATCACAAATTAAAATTAGTTTTCAAATTCATTATCATAGCATTAAATTATTCAATGTGGTGTATTATATATAATAAAAAACATAATAATGTACTATTTAATATTTAAAATGCATACAAGTATCTTTTTTTGACAAAGTATTGTACATTTGTTTTTTATATATAAGAAATTAGCTAGAACTTTACTACTATTAATTATTTTGTAATCAATCATTTGAATTATTATATTTTATTAATTATAAGCTGTTTATGTTCAATAAATGTTTCAGATAGACGACAATGGATGGCAATTGGCATTCTAGTGGGAATTATTTTAATAACTATCATTCTTTTAATAATCTTGTGAGTTACAGAAATATTTTTTATTATATTTGGTGAAAGACTGATTTTATTTGTTATTAAATATTATATTTTCAAATATTACACTAGTATAATTTAAATTATAATAAATGTTAGGTATACAACTTGATATATATATAATTCTAGTCTAAATGTAAAAACTATATATTTTATTGTTTCTGGATAAAATTAATTATTTATTTTATAATTTCATATTTTTTAAATTCAATTTTGTCAATAAGAAATTATTTTTAATAATTTTTAAGTAAATAGACTATTTATTCCTTTTATGCTTTACTATTTATTTTATTACTTGGTCAATGTAAAATATTTAATGGAAATTTTGACTTTATTTTGTTAATATGTTATTTTTAAAAATATATTATTATAAAAGTTTAAATAATACTATAATTATAGTTCATATTTCTCTATATAATAAAAAAGATTTTCATGGATTTTATTTTTATCTGTTACAAGCCTTTGGCAACAGGGACAGTTTTTTCATTGAGCGTCACTTATCATCTTGATAACATCAAATATTCTTAAAATCTTAAACAAAAATCTGTTTCTGTAATAAAATATCCTAATTGTATAAATATATTTTCTAATTTGTTTATAATATATTTACCCATGTGTATACTTAATTGTTTTTTTTTTTATTTAAGGTTTTAATTTGATTAGCTCACTACATATTGTAGTAACTTGATTAGATGTTACATGGTCTACACCAATGGTCTTCAACTTTTTTTCCTCGCAACACACTTTTTTTTACTATACATTTTTTGTGACTCATCATCTATGCTATCTTTGTTAGCCATGAAAAGCAAACAAAAACAAGCTGAATTGCTTAATGTCTTAATATGCCACTGTAGAAGTGTTATTATATAACTGAATAAATAACAAAATATATTTTCATTATATGTAATGGCGAAAATTAGTATGACTATTTTTACATAAAAAATTCCATCTCGGCTCAATTTTACACAATGCAATCCGAAAATCATCTTCAGTTTAAAGTCTATTTCTTTTTAACATAGATATATAGCTAGAAGTATATAGTACGTTATTTTTTAGTATAAATAAAATTTACTTTTCACGACCCAATATTGGGTCGCGACCCACCGGTTGAAGACCACTGGTCTACACAACACATGTTAATGCCACCTTATTGTGTTAGCAAATAGGTCGTAAATACTAGAGTATAAAAATGGTATTAGATAGGTACTAGCTAATATAATATCACAATATTAGTAATTATATTTTTATATCTGATAAACTTCTGATATACTCAGAAAGATTTGCTTTGTATGTACCTACCTAAATTATATGTGAGGGGACACCCACCACTCTTTAAATTGAGCTCTAATAAAGTACTTTGCCACGCCACTGGGATATTGTATTGACTGAATCTGAATTATTGCAGTAATATTATTTTTGTATAAATAATAAATATATTTTTATTTTTAATGTATATAATGTATTTTTATTGAAAATTAAAATAATAATCAAGTAATTTTTTTTAAAAATACATCATATATTTTCAATGTCATATCTGCACCACAAGATGCCATCTGTAAAATACCTTCTCGGTATCTTATATCAGTTTTACATAATAGTGGTTGAAATTGAATTTTCTTTACTGTTAAATGATGTCCAAATCTGAAAATATAGTAAACTAAGGAAAAATATAAATATAAAGAGTAAACTAACATTTAATTATAAGTTTTTTTTTCAATAAATCTATAATTTTATATTACGAATTATTGGTATTAAAATTTAATAAAAGGATACTCATTACATAAATCAACAATTTTAAGCCAAGGAGTTACATGATTTTCCTCACAATTCCATTTATATAAACCAATATTTCCACAATCGGTACCAACAGCCAACAAATAGATTGAACTATAGTTTTCAATTGTAGTTGAAGCAAAAGCTACAGCTGAAAAACTCTTTTCTGGAACTACTAAAGGATCAGTTTTGGCACAGTATGTTATTTCAGTGTTATCACTTTGATTATGTTGACCCCAAGTTACTAACTTTCCATCTCTGGATCCAGTAGCAAAATATAAAGAATCATGAGTCCAAGCACAACACCATATTATTCTTGTATGAATGCTAGTACGTTTATTTGATTTGCTTATGATAATAAAAGAGTTTTTGTTTTCATTATATGAAAATAATGACCAAGTACGGTCACGTGAAACCGAGAGAAGTTTTGTACTATCAGGTGAAAAAGCCAGTTGAGTAACAGTTAAATTATGCGATGTTAACTTTTGTACGAGTTGAAAATTGTTTAAGTCCCTATAACACCAAATTAAACATTTACAACCATACAACCAATAATTACAATAAAAATCAATACTATGAAAGTTATATTATAATTATTTTCCTTGTACTGTAAGGAAGATAAATGAAATGTTTGAATAACTATTAATTGATATAAAAAAAATTAATTTTTAGTTACCATATTATAATAGATGCAAGCTCTAAGGATGTTGCTTTTGCTGCTGAGGCTAACCATTTATGATTAGGAGAAGATGCTAAACAGTAAACTTCATAAACATGACCATAAAGTTTTTGTGTTTCGGGCCATAATGTATTTTGAACTAAATCTTCTTCAGTAGGGGGTTCTAAAAATGAACACATTAATATAAATAATGTAGCCTAGTTATTATGATTATTTATTTTACAATTCATAGAATTCACCATATTAAATTAATAAAATAATTGTGTAGTTAAGTACACTACTTATCTAAATATAAATAATACATAAGGAAATAAAAATTTTTTTTAAAAAAAATCAAATTTATAAATAGAAACTGTCCCAAATTAAATGTTAAGATAATTTTCTCCGAATAGATGTAAAATAATATAAACTATTTTATTTTATAATTATTACAATATTTTTTAATTACTTAATTTACTTTTATTTATTTGTTTTAATCAGCCAAAAAATATATTATATGAAATAATATATATATATAAAAAAAAAAGTTCTGTAGTTTTGCAATCAAAAATAGTTTTTCAACTATCAAAAATATTCAAATATAATTTGTAATTATATGATATATGTGAGACATGTAAGACATTATAAATTCCTATTTGAATTTTGAAAGTTGAAACTCCCAACACTAGTATGAAATAAATATTATAAAAGCTAAAAATACAATTATAACTATTGTCAGTACTCAAATTGAAAAATTAAATAAAAGGGACTATAAGACTAAAAACGACTATACGCCTTGACGGCGTAGGGAAAGTGGCGCTCGCATCGCCCAGTGTACCTCCAGTACACTCCAGTAGCCATACCCTGACCTTAAATGGTCGGGTTAGTCTGGTCCTCCAGGTTGGGGGTTGAGCGCAGGGCTAACAACCCTGCCTCGTAAAAATGCTTTGTTCAGGATCCTAAGAACAAGCCTCGGACTAGATTTAATGGAAAAAGACATGGAAACGGAAACACGGAACTTATTTTTGGAACTTGGAACGTACGAACTCTTCACAAACCCGGTGGGGCACAAAGTATGATTAAGGAAGTAGAAAAATATAATTTAGGTGTAGTAGCTCTGCAGGAAATAAGTGTAGTAGCTCTGCAGGNTGTTGAAAATAGAGACTAAATTTTTCGATATCGTATTTATTAACGTACACGCACCCACGGAGGACAAATCACAACAAGAAAAAGAAGATTTCTATACTGAAATAGAGCAACTACTAGAAGGGATTAGTAATAGTAAAATAAAAATTGTACTTGGAGACATGAACGCCAAAATAGGGAAAGAGAGGTCATATAGACCAACTATTGGTACCCACAGTCTACACGACATGACTAATGACAATGGCACAAAAATTGTGGATCTGGCTGTAGGGAAAGGTCTTAAAGTCAAGAGTACAATGTTCCCGCATAAGAACATACATAAAGGGACGTGGGTGTCGCCTGATGGTAGGCACGTAAACCAAATAGACCATATATTAATAAATGAGAGATTTGCCAATAACATAATGGATGTGAGAACATACAGAGGAGCTGACTGCGACTCTGACCATTTCCTAGTAGCTAGCAAACTTAGGGTTAAGCTAAAAACAATGAGTAGGAATGTGAGACCGGAAATTGTCAGGTATGATGTTGAGAAACTCAGGGATAGTAGGAAAGCTAAAGAGTTTCAAGAGAACTTACAGAAAATGGCGCGAGAATTTAACTCAAATCATGAAACAGTAGATGAGCAATGGAAAATAATTAAACATACCCTTGGAAATGTGTCGGAGAAAGTTTTAGGGAAAGCTCATAGAACGAAGAAACCATGGTTTAATGTGATATGCCAAGAAGCCCTGAAAAGAAGGAAAATAGCAAGAGAAAGATGGCTAAATGATGCTAGCAACCAGGAAATAGAAAGAATCTTTAGAGCTAAAAGGAAAGAAGCCCATAACATTTTTAGATGTGAAAAGAGAAAGTATGTTCAAAATGTAATAAGGGAGGCAGAACAAGATTACAGATCACACAATACACGGCAGCTATATCACAAGGTAAATAGCTTTAAAGGCGGATGTAGAAAACAAGAAAAATTTCTGAAAAAGGACTGTGGAAGCCTAGTGACGAACCAGGAAGAAATAATGGAGAAATGGGCAGAATACTTTGAAAAGCTACTCAATTGTGAAGTACCAGTTGATACATTTATATATGGACAAAACGAACCCAATGATGACCCCTGCCCACCCCCGTCAAAGGAAGAAATCGAACAACAGATCAAAAGACTCAAAAACCACAAGTCACCCGGGGAAGATGACCTTCAAGGGGAAATTCTAAAGCATGTGGACAGCTTCATGATAGAGAATATATACTTGTTAATAAAAGAAGTGTGGGAGACGGAAATTTTACCGACAGATTGGAGAATTGCATATATATGCCCAATACACAAAAAAGGTGACAAACAAGTCTGTAGTAACTATAGAGGAATAGCGTTGCTAGATACAACATATAAGGTATTATCATATTGCATCCTGGATAGAATTAAACCTCTGGCCGAACAAGTGGTGGGGGACTATCAATGTGGATTCAGGCAAAATAGGTCAACGACAGACCAGATATTTATAGTCAGGCAGTTATTCCAGAAGAGCTGGGAATATAATAAGGAACTCCATGCTATCTTCGTTGATTTTCAAAAGGCATATGACAGTATAGATAGAACTAACATAACCGAAATTTTGAAGCATTTCCACTTCCCAAGGAAAATAGTTCATTTAGTTGAAGCTAGTTTAAGACAGACTAAAGTCAAAGTCAAAGTAGGAAACGCAACATCGAGGATGGTGGAGGTAAGAACCGGACTTAGACAGGGGGATGCCTTGTCGCCAGTACTTTTTAATTTAGTATTAGAGAAGGTGATCCGAGAAATCAATATTGGAAGAGATGAAGGAGTAAGAATGGATAGAACTTGCTTTAGTCTGCTCGCCTACGCGGACGATATAGTCTTGCTAGGGGAAGAGGAACAAAAAGTGGTAGAATTATGCGGCAGGTTAATAGAATCGGCAAAGAAGGTAGGGCTACATTTCAACATAGAGAAAACATAGTACATGAAAGTTAGTAAGGAACTAGATAACCTTCAGGTAATCTAGACCATAACAGTTGGTCAGTACAAGTTCAAAAAAGTGGAAGAGTTCAAATACCTGGGCACGATTCTAACACAGAAAAATGAATGTCAAATCGAAATTCAACAAAGAATAAAAATGGGAAATAAATGCTTCTATGCACTTGGTAAACTACTAAGCTCGAAAGTCCTGTCAAAAGAGGTTAAGACTCAGCTGTACTTGACAATCATACGACCAATAGTCATGTATGGTTCACAATGCTGGACGTTACAAAAGACTGAGGAGGACAGATTAGCGGTTTTTGAAGGAAGATACTTCGTAAAATATATGGACCTATATATGACCAAGATTTTCAAGGATGGAGAAAAAGGCATAATCAAGAACTGACGGAGCTTTTCAATAGACCAAATATTATAAACGAGATCAAGCGGAGTAAGCTGGAATGGGCAGGCCACGCAGTTAGGAAGCAAGATTCAATGGTTCAAAGGGTACTCCAAGAAAACCCAAGGAAAAAAAAGACCACTGGGTAGACCAAGGCTACGCTGGGAAGATGGAATTAAAAAAGATTTCCTAAGTGCTGGTGGAGTGGAATATAATCACATGGATTGGAAGGAGGTAGCAGAGAATAGAGAAGAATGGGGAAGGATTTGTTCTATGGCAAGATGGTCTCAAAGGCCTTAAAAAAAAAAAAAAAAAAAAAAAAAAAAAAAAAAAAAAAAAAAAAAAAAAAAAGACTAAAAAAAAATTTGTTGAATTTAAAGATCTTAAGTTTGGTCTAATGTTCTTCGTGCCATACTTCCCTTAGACTAATTATTCATTTTTCTGTGAACGTTTCTAGCACATATATTTTTTTGATTTTCTTTGTAGTTTTCCTAGCAATGGGAATAAAGAAAAACACATAATACATTTTGGGAAAAAAACTGGAATATTTATGCTATTAGATTTTATGTTTTGTTGATATTTAATGTAAAATAACTGCAGAAACCTGAACTTTCACCAAATACTTATATTACTCTTTCTAAGAGAAATGTTAAATTTTCAAAATAATTTGTCAATTTTTGAGTTATGTGATAGATTATATAGATACATTTTTTTGATACAGTGAAAATGTTTGAAATTTTAACACAGGGCTTATCATAAGTTGTAATTAGTGATTAAAACAGTTAAATGTTTTTAAAAGCATTTAAATTTCAAATTTTTATGTTAATATGCATTTTGATTAAAGTGCAAAACAATGTATCTTCTCATGTGTTCAAATAATAAAGATAAGCTACAATTTCTAAAAAGTTTGAGTACTGTCTACAGTAAAATAAAAACAAATATAAGTAAAACTAAAAAAATTGGTAAAATTATTTGATTTTCTTTTTTGTATGTTTTTAGAAATAATTCCTCTAATACTTAATAATTTAACATTATAATAATAATAATATTTAGTAATTTTATTTGAAACTAACGCTTTAAAGTCAACGGAACAAAATAATGTTCAGGATAATCTTTCTTTTTTGGTTGATGAGCAATACTTTTACAGTCTTCTTCAGATACTGCTTTATTTGATAAGCCAAGTGATGGAACAGATGCGCCAAGCGGATATTTCATAATATCTAAAAAAAAAATTAATAACTTTATTAGCATAAAATAGTTAAAAATGCATACAAACATTTAGAAATAACTTTTTTTTAAATAAATATATTTTATCGAGAACTTTCTTTTTATTATTTACCAACAGAAGGGAAATTAATTTTTGACAGCTGAATCATATTTTCTAAAAAATTGGAAGGTGCTTGAAATGTCCGTATAACTTTTTCTTCAGCTGAGGATACAAAACTTAAACTAGATAACATAGCAACACTGGACATATTATATCCGTGAACTTGTGGTCTTGCCATTTCATGCCAATTCTGAAAAAAAGGATTTATAAATCTAAACATTTCCCAGACTAATTGATAAAATTAATACTTACAGAAGGTAAAACTTGTTTATCTAGTTCATTTGATTTTAACCATTGTGCATGGATTCTGGTTGTTTGATCTGAACTAACAGACACAATATATTTACCTTCTGGATCCCAAGCAATATCCTCAACAGATCCAAAATGACCACCAATTGTAACTCCAGGAGCCCAAATACCATCACTATGCTACAATTTACAATCAAATAACCAGAAGATATTTTACTGAATATTTTCTTTATTTTCATCTTACTTTTTTCCATAAATGAAATGACCCATTATATCCTTGAGCCAAAATACAATTACCATCAGGTGAAAATTTACCCCCATAAAACCCCAATGTGTTACCACCAACTTCCCCTAATCTAATAAAATCCACCCAAAGACCACTATTTTCATCATAAGTCCAAACTGCCAATGTTTTATCCATAGACACTGAAAGTAACTCCAATTGGTTTCCTGAAATATAATCAAAATAAATTTCTTGAAAAGTACATTTTTTTTTATTATAAACCAGCAATTATGTCAGATGATTTCAAGTGAATTTGATTTCTGTTTTTTCTAATCATTATGGAATCATTTAATCTTTATATTAAAATCACTTTTAATTTTTTACACCTACTCCATATACCTTAAATAAGTGCATACTTTTGATTTTCAAATAGAAACCTACCCTTTTAAACACATATTTGAATAGACTATTTTTATTGCTGATTCACAATAAAAGAATCACCTTGCATTTTACATTATACTTCAAAAGTGTATGAAATAATAATCAAATCCCTAAAGAATATATTAATTATTAGTCAAATATTTAAGAGAGTTAATGTAGCAAAGGTTAAAAACTATCAAGGTACCACAGCGCTAGAAAAATGACACAATATATTGTCTCTAGGACTTTTGAGGAGATTAGAAGTAGGTACCTTATTGATAATAGAGAGATCAATAAATGGAAAACCAACAACAGATCATATTTTCAACACACATAAAATTATGGAGAAACATTATCAACATGATCAAAACCTATATAATATAGTCTTTGCAGATTTCAAGCAGGCTTATGATAGAGAGAACAGATATGAGAAACTTTGAAATACCTGAAGAGTTAGTTAAAATAATTGAAATTTGTAACTCAAATACCTACTGTAAAGTTTGTTACTGAGGAAAGCTGTCCCACCAGTTTTAGGGAAAGTCCAAATTAAAGAAGGAAAAACGTGGATTTAGAACAATTGTACAAAAGACAAAACTTTTCAAAATACCTTAAAGTGAAGCAATTATTGGAGTAGGCAAATCACAATTGGAGAGTCAACGGAAGTTTTATTTCAAATGTACTATCTAATAACCTAACTAAAGAGAACCCAAAAGTCTAAAGAGGAGGCGACATCACAAATGGATAAATAATCATTAAAGAATAAAAGATATGGATGGCAGTGTAACAAAAGATATGCAAAGGAATCAATATAGATGGGGAAGCATGCATGTAAAAGATTTTAAAGGCCTATTAAGTAAAAAAAAAAAATTGTATACCTGAGCAAAAATTTGGTTTCCAGTGTACTCCATAAATCCATCCATCATGTCCAGATATAACAGTTTCTAATTGAATCACATAACTACAGGCAGAACCATCTTGCTTAATTATATTCAAGTTTTTACTTTCTAATTTTAATACATTATTAAATTCTTTTTTTATTTCAGAATTGTTATAATTATCTTCAATAGTAAATTTCCACAATCTTATAACAGAATCTTGAGAACCACTAGCAAGGAACAAAGTTCCTGAATTTTCTAAAATATAAAAACATAATACAGGTATATTTTTTATTATAACTATATTAACTAACTAATATATAACTCATACAAACAATTATCTTAGTTAATAAAGCACCACATTGAATATTGAAGTATTAATAAATATTGTAAATATTAAAAATAATATTAGAAAAATATTCACATAAATATATTGTAACCGGAATTACAGAGATTACTATTTGAAAAACAAAGAATGCAACTGTACGTTTCAAAAAAATAAGAATACATAATTTGTATTTTTTGAAAAACACTAAAGCATTTAACATACAATCGTATGAATTATAAATATCTTAATTTTTTTTTAACCAATCCTGAGGTTGGTCTACAACTCCCATTCTTTATTCTAATTGATTGCTTGCTCTTTTCTTATTTCTCTAAACGTTTTTACCCTTGCATCACTTTTTATTAGTCCTATATAAGAATTTCGAGGACGTCCTATTGTTTTTTTTCCCTCTATCATACCCTATATGATTATATTATGCAGTTCTTCAGGGTGTCTCAAGACATGTCCAATCATTTCCATTGTTGTGTTCTAATCGTATCTATGAATGTCCATTTTTCCTTTATAGTTCTTAGTACTTCTTCATTTGTTTTTCTCTCCATCCAATATGTCACCTTCACTTTGTGTTATCATCACAATATTATCTGCAAATTTTATCATTGAGATATTTTGCTCTCCAATTTTGATTCCAATATTAAGTCTTGTTAATTTTGCTTTTACTTCATTTAAAGTTTTTTCGATGTAGAAAATGAAAAGTGGAGGTGATAATGTACATCCTTGTTGGACTCCTTTTTTTATCTGTGTGCTCACAGTTATTTTTTCTTTTTCAATACTGGCTGTCTGACTTTTGTACAGAATTACACAATTGTACATAATATGAATTATCTTTAGGTCTTATTGTCAAATTTTAGGTGTTAAGCATGCCACCTGGAGTATCTCAAGGTGGCCACCTTTCCCTATTACTTTTCATACTATTTATTAATAATGTAAACAAAATTATTTGTCACAGTACACTCCTATTTGCAGATGACTTGAAGCTATTTTTAGAAATTTGCTCTGTACTTGACTATCACCTACTTCAAAGTGAATTAAACGCATTAGATGTTAATACTTGTTTGGACATATATTTCTCCAAATGTTGTTCTAAGTCTTTTTATAGAAGTTGTACTCACTTGGAATTTAAATATATGCTACACAGCTCCTATCTTAAAATTGAAGGTAATGTGGTAAAAGATCTTGGGAGTTATTTATAACAGTGACCTAAATTTTTGTTCCCATATAGATGTATCGTGCTGTAAAGCTTTAAAATATTTCTGGAAATACCTGATAGAAAAATTGTCCAAAAAAGAAAAAAAAAGAAATAAATACCTTTGTAAAACCATAAGCTACTTCGCTCCACTCAAAATCTAAAAGTTGTTAGACGCATTTGCGAAATTAATTTCCATTAAAAATAGGTTTTTTGGGCACCCCAAAAAACATAATTTATATTTATTAGATGTAGAGTTATAGAGTGTTTCTAACTAACGATTACACACTATATTTATATATATATATATATATATATAGGTATGTCCTAGTATATAGTGTATGTAATGGACTAGATATATTATTTATAGAAAACCTTAATTTTAATTTATTTACAAATTAATGTATTTTAAATGGTGTCTGGACAAAATCCCGCAAAATAATAACAAACTAATATATAGGATAAGCCAAATTACAAAGGAAAAGCATTTTTCAGGTATTTTTCATTCACATTTTACCAGGCTTGACTGGCAAGACCAATAGTAAATTTCAAAGATACGAGTTTGAAGTTAATTAAACAAAATTAGTGTTTAAGGTTGTTTTGTATTTCTTTTTAAATTTAATTTAAATTGTATATCAGTGCAAATGTTTAAGATTCGCTGCTTATACTGTTAAAATTGACTGGCCTCGGTATGACTACTCTCTTGTCAAACACGCCATTGATTTAATGAACTAATTAATATAAAAATATCTATTTATAATAATTCACAATATTAAAATATAGTACTTAATAATAAATAAAATCATTATAATAGAGTTATAACTATAAACTAACTATAAATAATATCTACCTTCAAATACAAAATCCAATGAACGAACCCAATCTTCATGTCCTATTAATGAATGGCTGATAACAAATTCTGAATTAATATTGCTAAAATCATTTATATATAACTGTATTTTGTTGTTTGATAAACCACAGGCTAATAGAAGACTATTAGAATAGGGCAATATACTTATTTTAAGAGACAAACATAATATATTATCACAATTAATGGTTTGAAAACATTGTGTATTATCTGAAAATAAAATAATTTACCAATAATTAATAAAATGTAAGTGTAAATTCTAAAATTAGGATGATTTATTTACAAACGATATTCCAAACGTAGCAAGTGGGTCATATAGCAAAAACATGTTCAGGTAAAACAAACCTTAAATTAAAATCAATTTTTTGAGAAAAAATACCCATCTACAGATGTAGATAACAATAATTTGAAGAAAATTTCATTAGTGATTTTTGAAATATAAAGTAGACATATAAATTTAGTTATTTTTAAACAAAATTATAATACTTTTGATGAGTTGAAAATAGCTAAAAAAATGTGTTTTTAATGTAAGTTATGAAAATTATAATACGTACAATATATGCTAAGGGGAAACTTAGTATCCATACTCCGTCTTTAACAAATATGTTAATTTTAAAATTTGCTCTTACTAATTATAATTATAATCAAATATTAACTTAATACCTATTTTGCACTTAATGACTATATTTAAATAAATGATAATGTAACAGTATACAATAAACAATGTTATATAATCTTTGATTTAGTATTAAACAAACCACTCACCTTTGTTTTTATGTCTTATCCAAACTTTAACAGTACAATCACCAGCAGCAGTAACAATATAAAGAGCCTCATTTGTAAGTCTTAAGGCATCAGTAATTGTAACAACATCAGAATGACCTAACAAATTTTTTTCATAAAATCAAAGCAAAATTAAATTAAATTTAAAAAAATAAAAATTATTCATTAAGAAATTAGGTATAAAAAGTATTAAAATTTAATTTATACTAATTGTATAGTATTTAATTAGGTAGTTCAATAATTGAGACTGGATAATTAGAACTTCTATTTTACTTGATTATAGCAAGAAAATTTAATGGTATTATATTTGTCAAAATAGTTTTAAAAATCTATAGGTACTACCTAATAATATTTAAATAGATAACAGAAAACAAACAATTTTTATAGAAGTAAAAATATTGCTGGGATGTTATAAAACATATACAGGTACATTTTGGTACATGGAGTTATGCTCATAAACAATAAGAGAATTAAATAAATAAGTTATTGTTTTGTTGTACCACTACCAAATTTAAATATCTAATAAATTAATTGCCAAAATATTGTAGAATATTGATATTAATACTATTATAATTTATAATACATTTTAATAAAAAATAAAAATTACCAATTAATTTTTCATAAGTCCTATAATTCCCTGTTGGAAGAATATCTTCCCACAATATAGCGGTATTATCAGTAGAACAAGAAACAAAATCTTGTTTTTGACAACTGTTATTAGTATTTTGTACCCACTTAACACAATTTACTCGCATTGTATGAGCAACAAATGAAGAAATAACTTGTCCATCACATTCATTCTGAAATTCAACAAATATTAAAATTTGACAAAACATCAAGAAAATAAAATTAATGTTTACGATATAGAACTAACTATAGGTAGGTATGTAGAGTCAATACAGATAAAGGTTATATGTATTAAATACAATAAATAATTATTAAAAAAGTATCATTATTAATTAATTTATTAATTAATCATTATTTTAATAAACTTACTGTTATTTGAGGGTCATATAAATGAATAGCATTACATGAACCATAAATAACTAATCCATTCGAACTCCAATCCAAACAATGTGGTGTTCTGTTTACAGCAGAAGACACATATACTGTTTTTACTAAATTATTGATATTTTCAAATTTACACATTTTTAAATTGAAAAAAAATATAAATAAATTCTATAAGGTTCTAATATATTTTAAATTTAGAATTTATAACAATAGAGTAGGCGATATTTGGTTGAAATTTATATGACAATATAGTTAAATAAATTATATAATTAGTAATAATTAATTAATAAAATAGGTATTGTTATTCCAGAATATTAATTATTAGGCACATGTCTCTTATCAACTAAAAAACTATAATCATACTACAGATTATATCAGTACCAGTGTATCCTGATATCATATATTGAAATCCTGTGATATTCCTTAAAAATCATTATTTTTTCTGCCAATTAACCTAAAAAACCTTTGATTTTCAAGAAGTTTAATTAGTTTTATCTTCAATTATATTAACATGTTCACAACTAATCGGCAATCATCACTAATCAATTTTAAGATCGTAACCCTAAGTATGGTTATTGATAACTCAGAATTACGTACAGACTTTATGTAATATTAGATATACTCTTAGACCATATGCTATTAACGTCATAAATGATATGCTATTGACTAAATATTTGAAATAAACATAACTAAGGGGAGTTGGAACCATAAGCGTGCACACGGGTAGGGCTAATTGGTCTTTAGCCCAAACTGAGTCTTTTTTTTATCCGTGGATAAGGTACCTTATGAAGTTATAACTAAAAAGTATTTATAGACCCTTTCAGTTTTTAAACGTTTGTTTTTATCCGAGAGACTATATAGAAATTAGGAAGTAATAAGGTGTTACAGCCGTAGAAAATTGATAATAAAATAAATCAAAATCAGGTATTTACACGATTATAGATATGTTGTAAGATGTGATAAGTATTCGTGGATATTAAACATGATTAATATGATCAAAATAATATTATGTTTTATCCATGATGACAAGTATGAAATATTATAGTCGATTCCGCACAGGACGCTTACTGTAGTTCGCCTGATTTTATTGGTTGTACATTTAACCGCCAAATTACAAATTATCATATGATATGAAAACAGATATAATTTTGTTGGTTATCACTAAGATTGATAACATTGACTTGTAAACATTACCCAATCTACTATCTACTATGGTTAAATATATAAGTATGATCACAATTGTTTATTTTTTAGCTTTTTATGGAGAGAAAACTCAGCTGGCAGTGATATTTAGTACCAGCTAGATTGAAATAAAACAGGAATCACTACCAGTGACGGCCATTGTACCTGTGTATCACAAAGTTGTGATTATACCTATATATTTAGCCATGCCATCTACATCATGACTGTTGGCTTCAAGCACGATGTGCTTGATCATCGAGACTACAAGTATAGGCACCGAGTCAGGCATCTATTCTAGTATATCTGTGCTTTATTTTTACATTGAACTTTAATCCTTAATCGGAATCAGTAAAACAAACCGGTTTATGATTTCGTATTTCTTGCTAATTATAGCTATATAAAAAAACAGTTCTAATACATCTTAATTCGTGAGTAATATAAATACAGGAGTTGAATAGGCAACATTTTGTACAAATTTGGAAACTACTGGGCATTCTTATCAAATATTGATAGCGGAATGTACGTAATACGTTTTAAAATTGTCTAGTTTCTGTAGCCTAGACATAATATATAAAAAAAGTCTATATTTGTAAGACTGTTACTACATTTTCTACAACCGTACTTCTAATCTAGATTTCAACCAAAATGGAAGAAGACTTAAAAAAAATATCTTTTTCGTTTAAACGTGTATCATCTAAACCCAAGATATTACCAGCTATGTCAAAAACTGATACAGAGAAAACTGTCCAGTTTATTGAATGCGTTGATGAGAAATTTATCAAATGTGTTGGGTTAGTTGAATGTAATGACGATCATGGTGAGCTAGTTATACCAATGCAACATACAATTAAACGTTATTCGCCTACCAAATTCATTGAGACAAAACAAAACAGCACCAAAAACCAAATTCAAGAAAATGGAGCACCTACATTGGATGAAATAGCTGTGCAAGCAATATTGTCAGACGTTCAAAAAACAGAAGACCAAGAAGATAAAGATGAAAATAATACAAAAATAATTGAACTACCAAGTATAGTTAATCCTCCTGAAGGTAAGGAAACATCTACAGTTGAAGATTATGAGAAAATACCTGTTAATAAATTTGGATTAGCCATGCTTCGAGGTATGGGTTGGGAACAGACAAAAGGTATAGGGAAAAGTTCAAAAGTAATTACTAATAGTTTACCTGAGCCTAGGCCTAAAGGAATGGGTTTAGGTGCTGATAAATTAATTAAATCTGTGCAGAAAGAACAAAATTCCGAGGAAGAACTGAAACTTACACATGGGTCTTATGTACAGTTTGTACTTGGCAGATTAGATGGGCAATATGGAGAAGTTATAGGTTTTGACGAAGGAGATTCAAGAACAGTGGTGAAAATAGCTCGTACTAGTCAAGTGGAAAAAGTGAATGAAACTACATTTCGTTTGGTAACCAAAAGTGACTATGATAAAAACAGTAAAGTCATTAATATTAAAAGATACAAAGAATACCACGAAGGTAAAACTAAATCAGATAACAGTGATAATGAAGATGGTACACATTCTTATGAGAGAAAAAAAAATAGTATACCAGACATTTACAGTTCGAGACATCACAAAACAAAAAAAAGCAAGCATTCCAAATCTCCTCATAGGAAACATAAATCTGACCATAACAAACATAAAAAGTATAAACACAAAAGGTCTTCTTCTTAGTATGTATATATTATTAATTACTATGTATCATGTTTTCATTAAATATTTGTATACAAATTTGAATTCAAATTTTCACATTCTGTTCCATATAACATATTATTTTAATGAATAATTTTATCTTACATCTATACGTATCTCTACTATCTACAGTCAACTCTGTATTTTTACATTGAATTGTTAGTTATTAAAATTGAACTATTAGAAAATTGTATTTCCTTTTGATAAATAAATAAAAGTATGACATGATTACAAACAATATATTATTAAAGAGTTTGACCATTTTTAAGTATTAAAGTTAGGACTTAGAAAGATTTAATGTGTTGCGCTTAGGTTACTCTGATTATATTATTTTATGATTATTATTATTTCAATATTTAATATGTTTGATTTAAAAGGTGTTTGTAAGGGTCACAATACTTTGGTGCGTAAATTTGTAGTGTTACTTAAATTTTGAGAGAAATTATGTGATATTTGTTACACCAATTATATAACCATATTTTTTCATAGAATCTATATAACCTAAATCCACAGTATACTATACAGATTCGTTATGTTAATTCAATCATGGTTTGCATTGACAATAGCTAACCAAATAAACAAATTAAACACAGAAAAATAAGTACAAACATTTTTCTTTTTATTTGTATTAAAATGTTGATAATACTTCACATTTATAACTCAGTTAAACACAAAATGATATTTTCTGAAAATATTATATTGTATACTTTCAATAATTATACAATACTACACTTAGGGAATACAAGTGCAAACTTGATGCATATATACTATATCGAAAATGCTATTAACATTTATGATTTTGTTAAATCTGGTATACTATTAATTGCTAGGTATAAGTACCAGTTATATGTTATTAAAAAAAAGTCAATATAATAATTAATAAAGCTAATAAACTAAATTGCTGCTATAAGAAAAAAACTTACATTAATAATATGCGTTTAAATAATAACTTAACATATATAAATACCTATTTTATAAAATATATACAATTTTTTTTGATATAATCTACTGAAAATAATTCCCATAAAACTAATTTAAAACAAAATAATTTTTCCTAATATTTAACCTGTCAATTTATTCTAGTTATAACAAAAGTTAAGCGATGCAGAAATATTTCTGTAAAAATAATATATATTGTTCTTTTTCGTCATAGAACAGTCATTAATTAATGAATTATGTAAATAATAAACCGTTTTGCATAATAAAATAATGTATAAAAAAACGTAACTATGATAATGATACAAAACCATATATATTTACAATAAGTGTTAGTATTAGTGAATAATTTTTTAAGCAAGGGGCTAAGGTAAATTATTAATAACAGGGAAAGGGGGGAACGCTTTTTTACAGTTTTATATTACAAAATATTATAAAAAAAGCAAATTATTAGACAAAAAATACTGATTAAAAACAAAAGTTATTTTTATTTTCTAAGACATGATAGTTGACATCAATATAAATATAAAATAATAGTAATGATATTACAAACACTACTTTAATTTTGTTAATCAATATTTAAACAATAGTAATATCTGGAAACTTGATCAAAAAGTTTCAATAATGACTAAAAGGAAATGATCAGTCAAATTGATGTACAAGACACCAATTTAAAAACTAATTTAAAATCAGACTTGTTAAGGAGGAACGTATGGTGGAGGTTTGCGATATGATGGAGTTGAAGTCGGTTTTGATCTGTGATTAGAACCAACATTTGAAAACGGCGGTGGAGGAGGTTGATAGGGTGAATCTTCAGTGTCAGCCAACAGAGCTGTAGTGGCCATTGGTGGTGATCTTTGATATTCAGGTGGTGGTAAGGGTGGCTTTTCTTCTCTCATAATTATAGGAGTTTTATTTGTTGGTTCCAACCGTTCGTCCAGTTCATCCTATCACATTATTAACATTAATACTTCAACAAAACAATATATTTCACACAATAGGTAAGCCACTGTTGTATTTGAGACATTAGGAAGGTAGGATATAGAAGGGGAATTTAATATATATCTGTACCATTAAACATTGTGAAAAACAAAAAACAATTCTGAGCAGAGTTCGGTAAAATGTTTTAAAAGATCGCAATATTTACAATTTTTGTCAAAATTTAATATAAAAGTTTTGAATTACTATAATTTTTTTTTGATCACTGTTAAAATTTAGCCAAAAAATTTTAAAGAATACTAAAACATTGTGGTGACAGGCTAATAATATAAGTTTATTTTTTTATTTTATTTTTTATGGATAATTGTAAAGTAGTAAAACAAAAGTTCAGTGCAATGTAGTAGGTTTTTTTATGAAAACCTTTCTAAAACATTTTCAATTGAACTTAGCTTAGAATCATTTTTGCATATAGATATAAATTAAATTAATTTCTATAAGTATTCTACCTTCTCAAGTTCTCACATACAGCAGTGGCATGCTATTAGCAGAATTAGCTCTATTTAAAATTAATAAAGGCAGGTAGTCATTTTTAAACAATTTGAAAAATTACTACTAGTAATGTATGGTGTGAATTTGGATCTACTTTTCTAAATGAGGAGTAACTTATTATTATACTACTGATTCTTACTTGAAATATAACTGGAATACCACGACTTCGAAAACTCTGTCTTTCATCTTCCCCGATCCTTAATTTAGATGATGGTCTTCGTCGATACAATAAACAAGCTAATAATCCAGCAATCAGTATCATGATTAAAATTATGATGGCTGGAATAATGTATGCTGAAAAATACTCGTTAGATTTATCAAATAGATGAGAAATATTGTCATCGTGTGGTGCAACACTGTTGGGATTTTTTGGTGGCCGTACTTCGGTAAGTCCTCCTTCACACATACCAGTAGGTGTGACATGAGCTCCAATTATATTAAATTGAGGACTCATAATTTTTGTCACATTTACTGTTAATTTTTCTTCTTCATTTAATAAAATCTGAAAACGTCAAGACAATAATTTAAACAATGAATCATAGAATATTATGTAAAAATCATAAAGCTTTTTTAAAGTTATCATTAATAACTATTGAAATAAATAAAAATATCAGATAGTGTAAAAAGTAAAATAAAAACAACAAAACAAGATGAAATGCTCATGGTCCTCTTATGGTTTTGCCTATGCCTCGGCATAGGTACAAATCGAGGGTGGTGCTAGGAGCTTAGCTCCCATATAATGGTTATAGTTCCTGCCCAAAAATTAACGATTTCACCACATAGTACATTGGAATTATTATCATAAGGTGTAAAGAACAACACAAGGGCAAAAAAAGTCATCCTCCCCCAAAATGTCAAACACTATTTGCGCCTAGAGTTTTCATCCTTTAAGATGCAATAGAAATTTAATAGTAGTCTAGGACTCATAGAATCAAATGAATCAAATATCAGTTCACTACATTTTTATCACATTTCAGCAGCACCTTCAAAGCAGAGCACCATAGTGATCATTTCAAATCGAGGAAAATTTTTTCTATTTCATCCTGTTTCTATTTTTACATTCCGAGTCTAGCGCGGAATGTATAGATTTTACCATAAAGTTTCTTTTTTGTCTATAAACTACTTTAATATCACAAAGAAAATAAAATTAAGTATAAGGTGCCTAGTACCATTATAACATTTGATTATTTCTCTTTTGAACAAGCCGAGAGTGTTAAATATTTAGTAGCTAATATAAACCATAAACATAATATACAAGGTAACAAATCAAGGTTACCATGCAAAGAGCAAAATGCTCATATCGAAACTCCTTTCAAAAGACACCAAGAAAAATTATACATTGCTTACTTACATCCCATTTTCATAAAAAGCAGTATGATAAGAGCTAAATTGTGATAAGCTGTTGACTTCTGTGAGAAAAATGTTTTGACAAATATATGGACCTTTATTAAACTCTAATAATGGTGTATACAAGCAGAGAAAAAGTTAGACCCATACTATATAACGTACCCAATTTTCAAGATTTTCCAAGGTCGAAAATGTTAGGTTAGGCTTGTCATGTATCGAATACAGACAATAGATTATGTGAGTACTTATTAATAATCCAAGTGAAAAACGACTGGTGGACAGAGATCGATAATATTTTAATTAAATGTATTTGATATACTTTTTTAAAACTAATTTTTTTTTATTTTACAATTTTACATGATTTATAAATATTTGAATAAATTATTTAATAAAAATATATACATTTAAATTTGAATTATCCATTGGTTTTTAATTAAGTTTAGATACAATAACAACAAAATAAAATACAATTTAGATCTTGAAACATTTATTTCTAAAAAATTAAAAAAAAACACTTATTACACTTTCGGGACGTTTTTTTTTTTTATATTTAACAACTACAAATTTAAAAGCTTAGGTATTAGGTTATTATTTAAGACTTAACTTTATTGTATGAAATATATTTTAATTACTCAAATATTAAACACTTAATTAATGAAATTTAAATATTTAAACATAAAAATAAAATCTGATTACGCAATTTGTTGTCATTCTCCGCACTCAGTAAACGCAACTAATAATCAGAATATTATGACATAACTCAATATTATCGTTCGTCATCGTTATCGGCACCCCTTCCAGGTTTAAATACCAACACGTAATGAAGTCCGAAAATATTCGTCTCAAAATAATTATTATTTTCGTGATGTCAAAAATATAAAAAAATTTACATAACTAGGATCTTCAGGTCTATTATGACCTATGAAAGCTGTAACTCTTTTTATACGAAACACGTAATAATTGTTGATAACGAAAGACGTAATATGTAGTTTTGTGCATTGTGATAACTGATAAATTACAATGCATTCTATAGTGAAAAAAGTGGGATCTATTGAAAAAAAGTTAAAAACAAAATATCACGGGTCTTTATGACCTGACGATACCAGTCAAGGGTAAACATAATACCTGATTTATAGTTTTGGAGGTGTTTCAAATCAAATCATAATTTTTTTTTAAAACGGAGGTAAATAAAATTTTAAAAATGATGGTGCCAAAATAAATTTCAGCAAATTATTAGTTTTTGAGCAATTTGGATTTTAAATTTCAGTTATTCAATAGTTTGGTACAAGTAATTTGATACAATTTCAATGTATTTCATGTGTAGCGCAGTTTTTATAAGGTGGGTAGAGTGAGTTACGAGTGGGTTCTGCGGTGAAATCCAATTAACACATCAATTTTTTTAAACTTGTTTTTCGTTTTTCAAATTATAAATTTTAAAAATATAACACTGATGAATGTATATAATTTATAATCTTTTTATTTATTAAATGTTCGTTAAAAAAGAGATTTTGCACAACAAATCCAATAAAACACAAATTAGCCAGTGTATATAATTTTGTACGAAGTTAGCCCTCTGTATAAGATAGGTAGCTCTATGTATAGTGAAACCTCTCGAACTCCAGTATCTCGTAATTTCTGCATGTCAAATTTTTTTTCAATCCCAATTATTTAGTATGGGGTGTAATTCTTTTGGTAACTCGAAGTTTCGATAAGTCGATTTTTTTTTTTTGGTTCCTTGAGACTTTGAAATACCGAGGTTCTCAATATACCGAGGTATAATACAGTAGTATTATAATTTATGAAAAATTAGTGTTTATCTAGTGTCATGGGCCAATACCTAACCATAGGAAATGTCATATTTCCAATTTTAGTGCCAGATTTTTATAAAAATTGTAGTTTTTTTTTTTTTTTCTTAAATCCAACCGACGAGCAATAAAAAGAAGTATTTTCTAAAAAAAAAAAAATTAATCTCTAAACCTAGAAGTTGTATATTCTTGGAAACACATCCATTCGATCGAAGACAATTTGGTCTTAAAAAACCCGTTTTATAGTAATTGTCGGAGGAGGAGATGCTGTACCTTCCAGAGGTCTCCCCTGTAAGTAGTGCTCCTATATTCAAACGATCGAAGTGAACACTCAGATTGTATGAAGGAAGCACGAAACGAAACAGCATTAACCCGACAGCCAAACGTCCTAGGACCTTCTGGATATATCGGCGAAAAGAGCCCTTTTAAGGGCTACCTTTCCAATAAAAACTGCAGACCATACGCAGACTTGTTCAAAAATACAAAGTACAAAATAAAAATAAAAACAAACTTAAGCATAATGAAGACAAAATAAACAAAACTAATGATCAAACAAATAGCAACAAAGGGAATCGTAGAGACTTAATAATATTAGAATCGTGCAATTAAACGTGGAAGAACTTACCAGACCTAAGTCAGAAATCATGGGGAAAATATTCCAAGGGGCGGACGTATTGACTATACAGGAAACACACATTCCTGAAGGTGAATCAAAACGACTATTGATACCTGGTTTCCGTTTAATGGACTATATAGGTCAAACAAACATGGAATAGCAATTTATGTAAATCAACAAATAGACCAACAGCTAATTAAAAGAACGAAAGGAAACCAGTATTCTTTCGGAATAAGCATTGGGAATATCACGATGTATAATGTGTACAAACCACCTTCAAGCAAGTGGTGCGACTCCGTGCTTTCGTCTTGTCAACATTCGGGAATTTTCATAGGAGATATCAATAGCCACAGTACTGAATGGAGATACAACGAAGAAGATGAAAATGGTGAGAAACTTGTCAACTGGGCTAATATTAATCATACTTTTCTGATATAAGATGCTAAACAAGGCAGAACCTTCAACTCAGGCATATGGGGTACTACTACGTCCCCAGACCTAT
This sequence comes from Cinara cedri, assembly GCA_902439185.1. Taxonomy (NCBI): domain Eukaryota; kingdom Metazoa; phylum Arthropoda; class Insecta; order Hemiptera; family Aphididae; genus Cinara; species Cinara cedri. Next base: position 303,905 of record CABPRJ010000957.1, on the reverse strand, counting down.
GCTTCGTTACAAAAAGTGAGTTAGACCAACCCTTACAAGACGTACAATATTGAATAAGTTCCCCAAAAGTCAACAGTATCCAACTTTAGTAGAAGTGGGAATAAACCTAACTAGGAACAATAAACCAGAACTGCCTACATGGAACTTGCGTAAGGAGAACTGGGATTTTCCAAATATATAGAGGATAACATCAATCGAATAGAGCCAGTTCCAGAAAATTACATCAGATTGATTAAGCTCCTCAAGACGGCAGCATCGAAAGTCCATACCTAGAGGACACGTACATAATTATATTTCATGCTGAAACAAAGGAGGCGAAGAGGTTCTCAGAGGATATTAGGAAAACAGGAATGAAATCTCGGCTAAAAGACTAACAAACTTACTTGATAAGGAGAGAAGAAAAGATGGATTAATGCAGTAAAGTCTGGACTTTTCGAAATCAAATAGAAAAAGTTAGATAAAGTATTAAACGTCAAACAGAAAGAACAAGAAAAGTTCGAAATAAGGAAACTACTTGTTAATGAACTCTCCTTGTGCAAGGACTCGCCGCCACTAGTTGATACTTTTACTAAGATCTAAGTTGACATAACCTTAAAAGCTGTTAAAAACGGCAAAGCTGCTGAAGCGGATGGCATCCTACTAGAATTTCTAAATAACCTAGGGGTCAAAGGGAGAAATCGGTTAGCTAAATTAACAACAAATATTGCAAATTCCGGAGTCTTCTTAAAATTATGAAGAGGCTAAAGTGATAGCCATTTTAAAACCGAGGAAGACAGCAAATGACGCCAGCAACTATAGACCAATCTGCTCTGACACATGTGGACAGATTTAAATAAAGCTAGGTCTAATCAGAGTAGAAGTAAAAGTCTCCTACACAAATGGGACATTCTCCTTTATGTTCGCGAGGAGCCGAACAAACAATACAACACATCATTGAAGAGTGTCCTAATACTAAGTTCAACGGGGGTAAAACAAGACTGCACAAAGCCGAAGAGAATGCAGTAACATGGATAAATAATCTGGAGATACGTTTGTGAAGACGCCTGCCTTTATATAATTATCCGAGTAATATTTCATTTGGAAATTGTCATTACTTTAAACATTAGATATAACTGTAGCTATCCTGTTATGTTGCTATGTTATTTTGTTATTTATTTACTTGTCGTTAACATACTTATACTTATTCCGATTTATATTTATATCTACTACTTATTTATTTATTTGTTATTTTTTTTTATTTACTTATTTCTCTATTCATAAACTTATTTATGTATTTAATATTTTATTCATGTTTTTGGACCACATTTTTTCACTCCAGACACCTGTGTTCAGGGTCCTTTTTCTCTAGTATTCATAAATCTAATCGCCAATCATGGTTAACAATCAAGTATAAATATAATCTTTATTATCTATGTCAAAATACTATTGTAAATTAAAGTAAACACAAAGAGTATTCTATAAATTGTTTATGAACTCCTTGAAAAAGTCAAAAGTCAACTATGAGTCTCTCTCGCACATAATATGATTGTATCAAGGTGTTATACACAAAATGAGTACAATACATTTTCTATGTCTATAGATTGGACTGAGTAAAAGACGACTAAAAGATTAATAAATGGAAAGAGTAATAAGGACGCAGAGGTCAAGAAAGCTGAAGAGCTCAGGTAGAAGCAAAAAAAAAACTAAATAAACACCAATTTTCTACCACAAATCTCTGATCAAAAAATAACCAAGAGACTTTTTTTTGTTTCATTTTAGATCTAGTTGGCACATAAGGTAATTTTTTGATTTTAATAATTGGAAAAACTGTACAAATCTTTTATCAGACAAATATTTACGATACAATGTGGATATTACCCATGTCATTATTTATAATTTGTATGGTTTATGTTATAAACCAGCAATCGAAAAAACGACAAAAGATACTTTTTGATGCATTTAATGTTGGTTAGTAGTAAATTGTATTAATTGTCTAACCAGTTTTCATAATAGGGAAAACTGAAAAAAAAAGGTAAAAAAAAAAAAAAAAGGAAATGGGCCATACAGTAATTTTTACTGTTTTAATGGTTTCATTATTTTCAGATAATAATTAAAATTTAAGATTTACATGCAACTATACCAATGTTAAATAACACATACTTGTCTCAAGTGAAGAATTTTATCTTCATCACATCGATCAATTTCCAATGTTTTATTGTACCATGTCACCATTGTCATACCATTTACTGAACCAATTCCAAGAACAACAATATTAGATGTATTTTCATCTTTAAAAAGTTTGGCCACTCTTTCAATAAAAGTTTTTTTTAATTTGGCAGAATTATTAAATTCTTTAAATTCTGGAGTTTTAAATATTATATCAAATTCAGCTGACGGTAATGGTTTAGTTGAATTATGAATAGTTACTACTAAACTATCATGATATGAGTTACCTCCTTTATCAGTACAAATCTAAATTACAGAAAATAATTTAACAAGATAAATCAATTTTTGAAAAATAATAAAACTTACAAGTTGGTATTCTGAAAAGTTTTTATCACCCCACAAGGGAATTCCATAAAATTCTTGATTTTTAGCATCAAATTGTAACCAGCTGTTAGTTGGAACTTGTGTACGATCAATTGTCATCAAAGATAGTTTTAGTCTACGCGAAGAACCATCTTCCGGATCATAAAATGTATCCTAAAATATTTATATATTAAATGTAGGTATATTATGCAAATTCAAATAATAAGTAAATTATGTACACAATCTAATTTCATTGGTTTATTTAGTTATACTTATCAAAACCAAAAATAAGTTATTTACCTCTGGTACTACATAAGTTAATAGTTGTCCATAAGTGGCATTAATAAGATCAACTGGATTGCGTAGCACAGGCGTGAAGTTGTTCTGATTAGGACGTGGAAGTGTTGAAGCACAATTTCCTAATCCTTGCCAACTAAAATCTTCCAAAACAACTGAAGAACCAAACAATTTTGTAGATTTCATTTTACTACTCTTTTCAGGTTTTAAAACCTATACACAAATAAATTATTATTTTATTAGAGGTTATAAGAAAAATAACATGTCCAACATACTTCTAAAATTGACATTATTTGTTCTTTAGGACAGATATCGCGAGGTAATGTATCGTTAGTCCAGGTAAATAGAATACTTGGTCTATCCTTATTCGTTGCCAACATAGAGGTTCTAGGCCAGTCTAAGACTGTAATATCTTTAATATTAGTCTCGTAAATAGCACTTATTTTATCAATGATATCTAAGCTCCAATTAACTGGCCGAGTCCATGCTAATGAGTCTGGCTTTAAGCGCATTTGCAATGTCAACTGGTGATTAATAGCTCTTAAATGATGCAATTGCTGGACAACTAATTCTAATGTATTGTTTACAGTTAGTTTTCCAGAATCTTTTGCTTCAAATACTACTTCCCATTTTGATACATGGTCCTCTAATGGTCTATTAAAATAAAATATAAATTTAAGAAAAAATATTATAATGACTTTAAATATATTTATTACGTACAAAGCAAGTAAAATTTGTTTTTCTGCATCAAATTCAACCCATGATAAAAGTGATGGATCTGTGTTTAACATTGTCAATGTTAAGTGTTTAACATCTCCATCTTCAGGATCATAGAACACATTGTTTGGAATAGGATACCTATTAATATAATAATATTAATAGTTTTGAATGTGTAAAATATTTTTTAATATTTATTTCTGCAAATATTTTACCTTAAAGGTTTTCCAGCTGTAATGGGAAGTTTAGGTAGCTTTTGTTTAATAATTGGTGGCATGTTAGGATTTATACCATTTATTGAAGACACAATTGAAGTACTAATAGAAACCTCAGTAATATCTTTTAATTTTTCAGTCTCTAAAGTAACTGATTCATCATAGGTAGATATATTTTCACCAGGTAGGGTTATTGGACTCATATCTACTGATTGCTATGAATAAAATATTAATATTTAATAGTTAAATAAAAGTACCTAACAATTAACTGATAAAACATACACCCAAATCGTGATTTGAAAGAATGGAAGACTTAGGCTCAAAAAATATAGGGGTTGGTTGAATATTTTCATAAGACCCAATAACTCCATTTGAATCGAATGTTGGAGATAAATTTGTACTCTATGAATATTGCAAAGATATTTCAATTAAATCCAAAAATCGAGAAAATATATTATATTATTAGTTAAATTATTTACTTGAACAGGCTCAGTGTTAATCATAATGTCTTTTGGAATAACCAATATTGATTCATCCCTACGATGATGTCTATGAAGACGATCAGTAGCATATTGATCGAAAATAAATACTGGAGATGGTTCAACAAGTGTTTGTCTTGTATCTGGAATAATTTCTTCATCATCATCAACATCATCATCAGATTCATTATCTTTAATAGTGTTTTTGGTATCATCAGATTCAGAATTTGTTGAAGAAGATTTGTCATATTTTGCACCAGTTAGCTAAACATTTTTGATCTTATAATCTCATATTGACTAAAAATAATAATAGTAATTTTACTTGACGACGGCCTCGTAAAGGGTTTAATGAATTTACTAATCTCCAACTAGTAACTGGTAATTGTAGTACTTCAGATAATGTTCCATCAACTGCATTACTCTGCATTTGACGTACATGATCCATATGTTCTGGCCAAATATCACCTCCACATCCAACCTACAAAGTATTAATTTTTCAGTTTTGTAACAAAAAAATTTGATTATATTTAATTATCATTTTATACCTCCCATAAGACAAAAGATGTGTCATTGAATTGATGGTTTTTATGAGACTGTCTCTCAGATGATTTTAGAAAATCTATTAACCAGGAAGATACACTTTCTTGAGGCACTAATAGTACAGCATCCTGAAAATAATTTTTTTTTTAAATATGAACTAAAATTCTAAACAAATTTACTATTACCTGAGGAAGATTTAAAAATCCTGCCAAATTTTTCAGTGCAATCAACCTCTGTAATGGTTGAATGCTCTTAAAATTCATACCAATAACAAGGCAAAGTAAAATAGAATCTTGATTACTTCCGCACTTTTTCTAAAAAATCGTATTATTTACTACAATAATATTTATAGTATGCCAAAATAAAAATAAGATAATACAAACATTATTTCGAACATTTTTCCATTTTAATGGTGCTACTCTAATATAGGCAACATTAGAAATTGGCAATCTTCGACTTTTGTCTCCTGCTCGTACCAATAGACGATCACGGACATCTTCAGGTCCAGGTATGCCTTCAAGCTCACCTATACCTGGAAGTGATTGAACCAACCAGCTTGGAAGCCCACCACCATCTTGGCCCACAAACTAAACAAAGTAAAATAAAATATTAAATTGATTATGTTTCAATTGTTTCATTATAATTTTATCTAATAAATAGTGATTAGGTTAATTAATAAAAAATAATAATGTTTTCAAAATTAATACAATAGATATGTGCATAGTATATTTGTAATATTTAAATTAAAAATTACAATTATAAAGTGAAATAAAGTAATATATTCCTATATTACAATTATATGCCTTATAATGTATCAAATATACTAATTTTTCATAATAAAATAAGAACAAAATTATTAAAATGAGTAATACTCGTAAATAAATATAAAAATGAATACATAAAAATAAAAATAAATTAATTAATGAGTACTATTATGATAAGTGTATTATAAACACTTATTATTTAAAAACTCATCATCAGGTATATCATTCGTTCATTTTATTTATATATTTATTTATTATACCTATTTTTCAACAAATAAAAACAAAAAATGGTGTTAATATTAATTTAAAATAAATTATATATATATATATATATATATATATATATAAATATACATAATTGTGCATTCATTAAATATATCAATTTTTTAAAAAATTATAAAGTTTTCCAAAAAAACTGGGTTAATTTAATTCAAAGTAAAATAACTAAAAAATTACAATTTACATAGGTTAAAAAACTTTGTTTGGTTAATATTTACCATACAAATTTTTAATATTATATTTAAAACTGTTTAAAATATGCTACTAAATCTGGAAATAATATAAGCATCTATATGCTCGAAAATGTCAAATATGCAAATATATGTAAAATAAGTTTGTATATTTGAAATCTAGACTTCATGAATCAAATTTATATCATATTAAGGTATAATTTTGATTTTGCTAAAAAATCTAAAAAAAATCTAGTCATAAACATCCAATCTCTAGTAATAAAAATAATATTTGATTATATTATGTTTTTATCATTTATGAACATTATTCAAAATAAATTAGTGATCCACAGAATACTGTCGGACAAAATCTTGCCAAAAAAACAAATAGGATGAAATAAATTACAAAGTAAATTTTTAGACAAATTTTTTAATTCACTTTTAAAAATCATTAAATGAATGTGTTTAAAAAGTTGTTTTAAACACTTAAAATAATTTTTTAAACGTAATTATTTATACATATTTTTTTTTCAAATTTGTATTATTTTATTTTACTTAAGTTACAATTTAATTTATATATATATATATATATTTGTAAACTTCATGTTTTGTATAAAATATATACATAAAAAACAAACCTTCATAAAATGTACATTTAATGTTTGTAAAAACAACACAATTGATACATAAATATATAATTATAATACAATCATTTAAAAATATAAGTCATAATTTGTAAAAAAAAAAAAAAAGGCTGTCCTGTAATAATAGTTCAGTTGATAGTGTTGCTTAGGCAACAATATGTCATATTATGGTAAAATATATACATTATATTTTTTCTTTAATAATCTACTTATTTTCTCAATTTTTCCCATTTATTGTGAAAACTCCTGGAAAAATCAAAAAATGACCCCCCTAAATTACCTCCCCAGCCAGATTTCTTTTCAGAAAAAGTGCTATCATTGTAAATTGGAGCTAATGTTCTTCGTAAAAAATTAGTTCACAGAAAAATAAAAACATCATTGTAGAACCATAAGCTTTTTTGCTCCATTCAGAATCTAAAATACATGAATATACTATACCCCCAGAATGGTCAAACTTTTTTTTGGAGATCTATTATGAATATTTCTCCTTTGATGATTGACTTCCTAACAAAAATGTATAATTATAAAATACTGAATAGTAATTAAAAATAAACATAGATATGCAAATAATAAAACTAAAATGTATAGTTAAATAATGTTTTATCACACTTTTACTAAGACTGATATAATACAGGGTGATTTTTATCTATTTATGCAACTGATATCGATAAATTAAAAATTCACTCACAATAAATATATTTTTAAATTTTTTTTTATGTAGTATCATTTGGTTGTAATAATATACCTTATTTTGTTCTTTTGGTTGTCATAAAAATTGTAAATTTTTGGTGTTTGAAAAATGAAAATCTCAAAGGTCAGTGGCGAAATAACCTAGATATTAAACTAAAAACAACATTGTTTTAGGTGAAAAACATTTTAAACTTGAAAATATAGAGATAAATAAAAAAAAAGATCAAAAAGCAAATGTTGTTTTATCGGTAAGTAAAAAACTTATGACAAAGATTACGAACATCCCTTTTCTCACACAGGTTTATTCAACCTTCCCAACTTTTTGTATATGTTTAATATTTATGTTAAGCCCGGTTCACACAATCAAATATTTTATCATACTATCCATATCTAAAATTTTGCAATGATTGGTCAAATATAACATTTGCAAATTTAATTTGTACAATAATTATCATAGGTAGCATTTATAGTAACATTGATTATTGTTTTATGCTCAATGGTAGTATAGGTACTAATCATATCTATACGTACGATCGTAAACACAATGCAGTTAAATTTCATCAATATCATGGTACTAAATCATTAGGATATTCTTACTTTAGAGCTACAACATGAGTTACGAAGGTGAAAAATTAATAAAACTATACAAATTATGGCAACTAAGGAAATTGTTCAAAAACAAATGTTCAAGGTTAAAATTTAAGTAAATAAGTAGGTAATTATATAAGTACTTTAGTACCTACTTTAACTTTCAATCCAGACTTTCAGTCTAGCAATACATACTTTTACTCTCTTCAGTGTCATTGAATACTAATTTCATTTTATCTAAAATTCTGAATAGATAATAAAATGATTAAATTATAATATATAGACAATGATAAAATTAGTTATCAATTTAATAATCCAATATTTGATTAAACTGTCAAATATTTTAGAGATGTTTCTAAAATATTTGATCGTGTAAACCGGGCTTTATTGATGTTCGTTGTTGGTAATTTGAGAATTTAGAATGATGATTATTATTTTTTTTCACCCTAATCTCAAAAATCAAAGTTATACTTGTTACGTTATTGAAATAGCTCAGATTCCCGGCCTTATCTTATAAAACTGCACTTATTACAATAAAATATTAAACATTAATTATCTAAATACAATAAAATTATATTACATAATATGAAATAAAAAATAGTTTTATATGAAGGATAAACATTATTTGTGTTCAAGGACATATTTAAACAGTTATTTTAAAACTGAATATTTAAAATATTTAATCAATTATTAAACTATACAATATTAATTACATGTATGTTTAATATTAACATTCTAATATTAATTATTGACCAATCGAGCAGGTTTCAACATCACATTTTTTTTGAATAATAATATTATTATTACTAATACTTCTCCATAGTATTAGTACAAAATACAATTCATTGGAAAAATAACATTGTGCTAAGTTATTATTTTTAGGTTCTTATTATTTATTACAATTCTAAAGCATTATGGACTTAAGTAGCATTCTGGTAAAACTAGAAAAAATATTAATAAATATAAAAATAAAAACAGCTAAAAACATTTGCACAAGTATAAAAAAAAGGTAATTGTTAATAATAAATACTATACTTCATTCAACTTGAGAATATACCGGGTGGCGGATGAAAACATGTCCGTTTTCACGCATGAGTTTCTACTCTCGGTATTGATATTGCTTCATCCACTCACCACCTTATCCAATGTGTATCTGTGAAACTGGTATACTCTTAAGTTGAATAGACTATATAGGGATGGCAAATCCATGGTAAGCGAAAAATTAAAATATTTTTACTATAATATATATTATATAATATTATAATAGGTAAAAAAATTTGAGTATACAGCTTTTATTGGTCAATAATGATTATTCAATTTTATCTGTAGATAAAATATTAATATATAATATATAGTATTGCATTTAGTATATTATCTATGTTTATTGTGAGTAATTAACCTACCTCAGCAAACACTAATCAGTACAAATACGTCTGTCAATTTGTAAGTGCGTCGTGCGTGTTTCGTGTGCAATTATTATATTTCAGGTAAAATTAAGAATATTTAACGTTGACATAATAAACAAAAATTTCAAATATTTTCCTAACCTTAAAAAGTTTATTTCGGAATTAGAAATTTTCAAGAAACATGATATTAATCATCTTATCCAAGAATTTTTAAATATTATTGAAATAGCTATCAATGAGTTCTCTACATGTTTTACTTAGTTTAAAGAATTTGAAGAAACCATGAAAATTATTATTTATCCAGACACATTGTCATTAAAAAAACTCAACGTAAAAGTGTTTGAATGGTTGAATTTAGATAATTTTGAAATGCAGCTTGTAGATTTTCAGTCGAGTACCAAATGAAAAGAAAAATTTGTTATACTGAGAAATGAATTAGAAGAAATTCAGCGTGATAGGGCGAAAGGCAAATTGATTGTAATCATAAGGAACAAGATTTTAAAATTGTGGAATTAAATTTCAAAAGATTATTCTGCTTTAAAAATAGTAACTGTTTTGTCTATTTTTTCTTTAACTTATTTATGCGAGTCACTTTTTTCAGAAGTGAAATTTATAAAATCTGATTTAAGAAACCGATTAACTGATGAATGCAGTGCCGCTTGTACTTTATTAAAAGATACTAATTATAAACCAAATATCAACGAATTGGCATCAAATATTCAACAACAAAAATCACATCAAAATAAATAATTAACAAAGTAATATTATTATAATTGTATGTACCTAAACTAACCTTTTTTTTTATACTAAATTATACAATCAAATTATGATAATTTTTTTTTATAATATTGAATAAAACAAAATATTTTTCATGGCACGTTCGAAAAAAAAAAAAGGTAATTTTTGACACATAGTGTTTGCCACCCCTAGACTATACAATGAAACCAAAAGTAATCAAGGAAATAACTCATTTAATTCATTCAAAATCAGATAATTCCTGTTTGTTATGTTACAAAAAGGTATAAAATGATATACATAGATCCATAAACTTATATAAACTTAATTTATAAGTATATACATAAATATGCTAATTACCGGGTAACAATTTTATGTTTAAATAATAACCATACATTTTGAGTTATCAAAATTAAAATGTTTGTGTTCTGGGTTTTTTTTTTTCAAGGAAATTGGAAAAATTAACCATTGATAACTTGTTTTTGGTTAAAAAAAAAAACATGCTGTTAATTTTAAATTTGAATTAATTTTAAAAATTGTAAAGGCACAAGAAAGATACTTTAAAGCAGTGACACAACCTTCGAGCATCGCATCATCCTTTCAACCATATATATAACTAGTCTAATAACCACCTAAACCCAGCGCCCATATGTACTAATATTAAAGTAAATTATAAAGTGAATGGACTTATTATCAAACTTAGAGGTAAGAACGTTATCTATGCAACTACACTGGTTTTTTTAATACTATTATTTTTTAAGCAAGATATAAAAAATTTTTAATTGTGATATTTCACATACTAATATTTCACTTAAAAAATAAAATATCAAAATATAAAATCAACAGTAGGGCACATTATAATCGTCTCACCTGTAAGTAACACAAATTTAACTAACAACAACTTCTGAAAAGATATTTGCTTTTATGCTTTTGTAAGACAAAACAATACATACAAGGTGGCATTCTCCTAATATAGTTATATAAAAAATCTCAAATATTATACTAGAGACTAAAAAAAAATAATATTGCCTACAGAAAAGTATTCTACTATTTTATTAGTAAATACTTAATAGGTATTAATAAGGCTAAATATATTTACCATGTGATGGGTAGATTGGTTACCCAACTTAACTATTAACATATAGTCTTAGTAAAAGAGTATTTTTTAAATATTTTAAGTAACTGTTTGTAACATTTGTTTTGAATCTTTACATTAGCATTACTATTATAATAAATAGGTAATCAACATTATGATTTTATTTAATTAGGTATCACAGCTGCCACAAAATTCTATTTTGAATTTCTCCCACCTCTTTCATGTTTTTTCCAGGATATATTTGTCCAGTTTAAAAAAAAATTAATAAATAATATAGGTATACAACATGTATCTCATACAAATAATTGTAACCTAAATTTGTTTTTAAAAATTGAATACTGTTTTTAATAGCGAAATGAATAAATATAACAATGCCTAATAAACAATGAATAATTATTAATTTAATTATTTGTATTATTTATATATTATATATTTGTATTATGCATAATTTATTCAGGAACTAGTAATATAAATCAACGTATGGATTGCATAAATGACACAAACATGATTCAATTTATAACGTAATATCATATACAATTAATTAACTACATACCTACCTATTATCCCTAGTGTATTAGTCATACATAATATATAATATTAAAAGTACAAAATACTCACGTCAATAGGGCCAGTATTATCAACAACAGAATCGTGCGAAATTTTGAAATAGAACAGCTTGCCGACGGTAGCTACTGGTTCAGGAATACTCCACCATTTGTGTTTGACGTCGCCGGACTTGTGTGCAAACGTCAGACACAACCATAACGAAAATATAGTAAAGAAACCCTTCATCATTTGGACACTAGAATTGAAACAAATTGCCTAAATTGAGAATAGGTTGTATTTAAAGGGTTACGCGCGACATATGGCACGGCATAGAACAGCCGTTTGGGGTCAAAAAATAATATTCTAAAACATAAAAAGATAGGTTACATTCGATGACACCCACACACGGGGTCGAACAACTGGCAAACATGTTACCCGTGGACGGGATTGAGGGTGGCCCATCGGTCGCAGATGAGTTTGACAGACTCTCAGACAACAATAACGGATAAAATGACGTGTTCGCGTGAAAACTTACTGTCTGTTGTGGTATTTGGATGCAAAATCAGCAAATATTGCAGCCTGAGAAGATTACAGTGGCGCGCGGCAGTATAAACAACACCGGGTGACACGGCCTGACGTCACGGTCGTAAAGTAATGGACTAATGGCCGATACCCGTAATCTTCATCTTCTACAGCCGTAGCAACAAAGATAATAAATAATAATGTGATGGCCTAACTATTAAATATTATAATATACGGCCGTAACGTGAATACCGTTCCCACAGAAATATATGTTCCATAGTGGTAGTACGTGATGAGGGCGGTAGTGGGCCGGATGCAGCAGTGGTGGTACCGTACTAGGATATAATGTGCACCGGGTGGGAGGTACGTGGGATGATACAAGAGGGGATAATAATAACAATAACATAATATTCTCCAAAGAATTCCCAGACAAAGTTTGTGATTTTCATTAGATTTTAACGCCTGTTAGCAGACCCACCTAGATGGCGCGCTATATACTGTTGATACATTTAAGGTTCTGAGCGAAGTGAGTATCCAATTTATTGGTTTTACAATGATGTTTATTTTTTGTACTTTAGTACAAATGATGTGATAGTATTGTTAGGACCACCCGGTCTAATATAATAGATGTAATAAAACGTAGTCATTAGTATTCAATTGATATTGTATCCGGAAGACCTCGATTGTATTTTGTTATATTATCATTTTGTGTTGTAAGTAATTAATTAATATTATATTGCGTAATAAGGAAAAGTAGTACAGATATGTACTTAGAATAGTAACTGCCCAAATTAAAGGTTCTTAAGGTATATAAAGAGAACTCGGGGGACACTAGTCAACCAGTCATTACCGAGTGTGAAACAAGTACCTATGTATTTGTCATATCTGTGTAAATAATAAACTAAGTTTAGAACAATTGTTGTTTATTTTCTTAAGTTTAAAATCCAAATCCTTATAAACTCGTTTTGAGTCTACTTGGCTCATAACAGTATCTAGAAATTCGTTGGTACAAACCGGTATACCATGTTGATGCCAATTCGTTCATACCGGTGTGATTCGGATATTATGGTACTATGTTATCTATTCTATGTTAGTATTTTTGAATAATTCAAACATTAGGCGGCTCTCACACCGGAGCAATAGGCAATGAGCAACTAGCAATCGGCGATAAGCAATAATATTGCCATTTGAATAATCTTGTAGAAAATAGTGAATGTTCTCACACCAAAGCAACACGATGTTTGCTGTTGCGAACTTGTAACAACACGTATTGCCAGCGATACGACTGTCGTGTTGCCGGTCGATATTTATTGACAGTGTTGAGCAATACGAATTATTTGTATTTATATTATATTATATTAATTCGTGTAACCTTATTTTTAATCTTTCTTTATTTTAATAAAATTAAAAACGTGTGATGAATCCGTGTTGAACAATATCCATGTCTCTATGATTTCAATCGGGATGATCACAGTAGACGAAACGTAGCTGAAAAGGCAAGGAATTCAATTGGAACAGAATTTAAATTATCAGGTATGTATATTTTATTTAATACTAAAGAATTAATAAATTTGTTCATCTATATGTTATGTATAAAAATAATAAATATATAAGAAAAACATAGTCAAGAGTACTTTCTATCAATTAATTCTAGTAGTTTTATTTTTAATTACACTGTGTAATTTTCTTGCCAAGGCAATGCATTTTCCGGTTTCAAAAAATACTTTTTCAAATAATCTCTTAATTCGTGTACAGATTTATTACTACAATGTTTATTGTTTGATTGTAACGTCTGTATTCTCTGATTTTAACTTATACTGAAAAATGACCCTCAACTATTTTAATAAAATTGTGTAGAATATATGCAGCCTTTATAACTGATTGCAGTACCTTCATGACACATTATTGGTCTCTGAAATATTTCAAATTTTCACACTAACATTCTAAATGCGCATTCCACGCTTTTTCATCCACGTGACATTCTATAGTTATATATTCGTTTTTCATTACAGATTTATATTGAGAGGAAATGCTTAATCAAAAGATGAAGTTTAAGTTCATCTACATACACATTTGAACCATATTTGACAAGTTGTTTAAACTCTAGGTTAATCCAATATTTACGGTTTTTATTTATCTCCTTCTTCTTAAGTACCATCAGAAGAAAACATCGTCCTCATCAGATGATGACATGGTTGTTACCGCGTTGCTTCTATTTGAGAGCTGGGGGGGGGGGCAATACGTATTGTCTGTTGAATATTGTGAGTTACTACAGATATGTAGTTGCTCGTTGACTATTGCTCCGGTGTGAGAGCCGCTTTACTGAATTTTTTTTCGAAATAGTTATTCTAGTGATACTAGAATGCTGATTGATATAGTTTAATAACAGTACAGTTTGGATCACTACTATAATACGCGTGACAGCTGAAATGAAAATAAAATAAGTGTCTATGCAGTTCATTTTTTGATAATTATTAATTATATTCAATACTTACGTTCAAAAATATGATCATCTAAAATGCACCAATTTACGTTTGATGCCATTATTATTTTAATTATTTATTTTTTAAATAATATTTTAAAATTAATTTAAAAAATGTGAACATAACAAACATAGAAAAAAGATAATAACAAGTAAAACTTGACAGAGTCGGTCGGTTAGTGATAGTGGTGCGAAACCGCCACAGAAAAATTTATAAGGTTGGATGAATTTCAGAAGAAATCGGACAATACCAGTAATGTAAGAGCAATGAGGATTTAAGTAGGTAGGTATCTATTATCTTATCTAATAGTTTATTATTTATTATTATTATTTTTTGTCGATCGATTTTATGCCTAACCTAACCTATCCAGTGTTTTGTCGGAACCGTATTTTGTTTGATCCGCATTTGGTCGGAAAAATATGTATAATAATATATATATATATTATATTCTAATATTTTACCGCCTCCACATTGTAATCTGATGACGTATGCCAGTAGTTTTCAACCTTTTTGGGTCTACGGCTCTTCTGATTTCGAAAACCAAATTAGCGGCTCTCTTATGAATAATAATTATATAGTAATACATAAAAAAAAAAATAAAAAAATGTACTGTTTATATTTATTATAGACGTGGCTCCCTTAATAATAAACCACGACGCTCCCGGGAGCCGCCACGCACAGGTTAAAAACTACTGACGTATACAATATTACATTTCGATTATGATGATAACGGTTTGAATAGAATATTTATTTTTAGATTTAATGTAAACAATAATCACAATAGATTCAATTTATAGGTATTAAATTTCATGGAATTTATAATATTTAAATTGACCACACAGCACATACACTTCTTCCACTGCAGGCCACCGGTCAGTGATTCACGATATAAAAAGACGTCTTGGATAATGGTGACGGGTGTAGGCTACTGGTATAGATAATTTTAGCAACGATAAACCATTGCTTACGAAAAAACGATTCTGAGTGAAGTCCAGTTAATTGTGATTATTTGTCAACAATATATATGTCATTTTATAGTAAAATAATTAAAAAGGCTTTATATATTTTCTTTAATAATAATATTTGTTTAATGTTCTATAGATTTTCCCAGTTTTTCTACGTTTTTCCTGGTTTTTCAAATTTACTGAAAAACTTCAGAGAAAACCGAAAAATGACCTCTTCAAAGTACCTCCCTATTGAAATCTCCTTTTAGAAACATTGCTATTATTAAAAGTTGTGCACATGAAAAAAAATCATAATATTTTAGTAATTTATTTCGTTTATTTTCTCGGTTTTTTTAAATTTTATGAGAAAACTCTTGAAAAAATCGAAAAATAACTTTTCTAAAGTACCTCTCCATTCCGATTTCCTTTCAGAAAAGGTGTTACACTGAGAAATCCGAGGAAGTCTTCTGGTAGAAAAGTTGCTCACAGATGAAAAAATAACAATAAACATCTTTGTAAAACCATAAGCTTCTTGGTTCCACTCAGAATCTAAAAAGCGTCTTATGCTCTAACACAATTATTTTATGTAATATATTTTTCAACCAAATGAGGGAGGCTCGTGTCCCCCGCAACCTTTCCCTGGATCCACTACTGTATCATATTTACTATATTACACATTTATCATGGTTTATGTTCATTTTTATGTTAATCAAATTATTAGGACCGACCATTATTTAAAAACATTTTTTTTTATTAATCATGGCATCATGGAAACAAATTTGTGGGTTTTGGATATAAAAAAATAGAGAAGCTAAACAAAAATATATTGATAAACAATTAGGAAGTTTCACAACATTTATATTGAAATCTACAGGAATTCAACAATCAAATTTAACTGTTATTATTCATTATATATTAATAATATATTAAAATTGTGTATTATATATTTTGCTTTTGACGGAATGGGTGGCATTATATTTTCCGAAGGGCGGAAATTTCTCGCGGCGGACCTGGAGGACAGTTCTTGATTTTCTGAGGTTTTTTCGAAATAATCAGGAAAAACTGAAAGAAAATTATAGGTAAAACGGCAAATATTTACGGTGCGCCGCGACGTTACCGTTTTCATTGTGTTTATACGATGTTTTATACCAGAAATATTGCTCCAACCTAAAAATGACAAGGGATCGATTTAGATACTCTGTAGATAAATTGTTATATTTAACAGAAATACTTGACAATTTGATAGGAGGTTCATTATCAGTATTACTTAGTGGTACTTAGTTTGATATTATCATATTTCTTTGGTCCTATATATTTTTACCATATGGTAGGTATTTTATCACACGATACCACAATAAACAAACTATACCATATAGTTGAATTTGTTTAGTTAAACTTTTGACCATTCAGTTACCATAGAGTAATAGTTACTCTAAGGTGGTTACATATATTGTCCGCAGAAAAGCGATAACAAAAAAAAAGATAAAATATTATCATCAGGGTACAATATTAATATAATTGATAAGGGATTTGATATCATTGGTATAAGCACTAGTGTTCATGGTATAAACATAGAAAACGAAGGCACACGATCGTTAATCATACGATATGGTGTAGTGTAATAGTGTGTACCGGTTTTATAGTTATCATTTATTGGTGATTTTGAATTTTTCGATTTATTTATTGATACTAAGAATAGTTCCAAAATATTCGATTTAAAACTTTTATCAAATGCAATAAATACAGTAGCTATATCATCATCAGAGTGTGAACGTGTATTCAGTTCTATGAATAACATTATACTATGAAAAGAACTGCATTGTTTACTAAAAAATATATTATCGTTATTATATATACACTGTATTGGTCCTCTTGTAAATTTTTTTTTAACCAAGCTGTTATATTTCATTCTAAATACGCAATGGTAATAATCGGCTGATTAAGAATGTTGTCCAAAAAGAAATGTAAACGATGAACAACACACTTATCAAAATATGTGTTCTCTTTTGAATAAAAATCAATAATTATGAATTTTGTTATTTATTTTGTATATTGAATAAACATGTTGATTATTATTTTTTTATTTTATACTACAATAACATGTAGGACCTACATATTACTATCAAAATATATTTGGAATTTTAATATTTGTAGTTGAAAAGTGGTATTCAAAATGCTGGTAAGGTAGAACAGGGCTTTGCCCCCCCCCACGTGTCTGTTTAAATGACTGTGCATTTGGAACATAGTTTTTACATCGTTGGATTGAGCTCCTCTACTTAATTTTTTCCAATTTGAGCACTGATGATATCTATATTGTTGACGCGCGGGGTCAGGAAAAAAAGTAATATCATTGGTTACTACTGCATGTTATATTGTAGATACCATATAATTGGTAGGTACCTACACCATAATATAATACTATTGACTATATTATATATTCAATGATAATATTTTAAACGTTTTCATAATAGTAATTATCTGAGCAAGCAATCGAAATCTGCAGTCCATTATCGAATAGAAGTCATTTTTGGCTACTATTGTAGTGAAAGTACGAAATTTATAAAAATCAACTTAAAATAAACCTATAACATAATACCTATACACTCGTACAGCACACGCCGGCTGCCGTCGTCGTTATCGCTGCACTGGATAACGACTATTCAATAACTCCAAATCGCACACCGATTGTTGATACTTGATAACAAAATATATTGATAATCATATCGAAAATTGTTAAAACGTTGTAACATATCATATATGTTTTAAATAAGTACATTTTTTCATAGACATCGACATATTTTTTACACTCCATGGAGTGGTATATAATATCATGCATTTTCTTTTTAAATTAAACATTTTTTTTTTATAAATTTATTACGAATATTTTATTATTGTACCTACCCAAAACTAGCACGGGATATTCATCGTATAGTTCTTCAATCTTCGATTTAGTTTTTCTATTAATAATACTAATTAATATTATTTAATTACTTGTTTTAGATAATTTCGACTAAGTTTTTTCTTTTCATAATATTGTCATATTTTATAAAGAATATCTAATTGAAAATACATTATGAATATTATGATACAGATGCTAAAATAATCTTTATAGATTAATCTCATATATTAGTGTTTATAGATAATAGAAGAATATTATTTTATTATTCGTGTCAATGGTAATTTTTATTATATTTTTTTATTTATTACATGTTTACGGTGACTGTACTCGCTCCAGTATGTTATAATATTATTCTTTATCCCGATGGCTTAATAACGCCATAGAGTACCAATATTATGCAAAAATTGGCAAAACCTGGAAATAACCATTATTATTATGATAAGTTATAAACGTTTATATTGTTAAAACGGTCGGTTTTCCCGCGAAGACTACCTCGCATCGTCTGTATCATACTATTTTTTTTATAATATTACGACTATTGTAGTTATCACTTGTAAACACATCATTAGCCACGAACATTATATTATACGAACGGAGTCGTTTTCACTAATTACTATACTTACATTGAAGCCATTAATCAGACAATAATTAGTTTTCGGTTCGTTCACTGTACGAAATACACAGGTAAGTAAAAGTATCATAATTTTAATATAAATATGAAACCATTTTACATGATCATTTTCTATTTTGTAAGTGTTATAGATAGTTATTTATATTAATATGTACAAACTTGTATATATTATTTTATTTTATATTTTATGTAACATAAAGTGGATTCAGGGGTGAATTCTAGTTTAGTTCTCATGCAATTTTTTGGTTTTTTTTTCAAAATGCTTTTTTTGAAGTTTTATGTACAAAAACTATACAAGTAAGTATGATAGGTAAGTTTTGATTGTACCAATGGATTAAGCATTAAAAAACACAAATTTTGGTAAAAAAAAAAAAAAAAATTTTAAATGTTAAATTTTAACTAAGAAATACGTGAAACGGAAAACCCGGATTTATGTAGTTTTCCCCCATAACTTCCAAACGAAGTTCGTTCGACTTATTTTTTTTATATTTTTAATGTACACGCGAAAACCCATATTTTGAAAAAAAATCGCGTGGGAGTTAAATTAGAATCGTTCAGATTCAGGTAATGTCATCCATCGTTTAATACCGCCCACCTTGATCTAACTATATATAACTTTACAACTGTTTAACTAATATAACTGTCACCATTTCATATGATTATATACATTAGATATAAAAGAATAAATAAAATTATATAATAAATTATAGGGCGCTACATATATATTTGTTGTTTCCGTCTTACAAATGCATAATATAGTTAAAACATGCTTATATACAGATTAAATAGCCAAAATTCGCTTAATTTTTGTTCTAGAGTTAAAACAGGTGTTTTACAAAAGGTATCTTATACCTACTGTGAAATTAAAAAAGACCAATATTCTGAAGGACAAGATGTATTTTTTCCATTTTTTCCAATTATAACAGCCAGTTTACCATTTATAAATAATAACTTTTTTCACATTTTTGAATTTACTAAATCGTAAAGTTTTGCCCTCCACAATATTATTTTCTATTAATATTATAATAAATGCTTTACTCTAAAACCAGAATTAAGCGAGTTCTATGTAGGCTTCGTAAGCATGTTTTTACTGTATATCGTGTATTTGTAAGACGGTAACAACAAATGCATGTATAGCATCTTAATATTACCATACAAAGTCTAATTACCTATTAAATTAACTTATTGGCTATTGTTATTGAATGAGATATTTTTAAATATATCTGAGGTCTTTATATAGTTTTACAATAATTAAAATAATTAGGTACCCATAAATTAAGAACTAAGTAGGTATTAATCTATACTTGTTATCTTACATAGTTGGTATTTCTTGCTTTTAGTTACATTACCCATAATATGGATGATTCAAGAAAAGAAAAGGTTGTAATGAGTCATATAATTTATAAATATCAGTGGAGTAGCGAAGGGAGTGATCGAGAGACAGCCGCCTCTTAGTTGTTTAATGGGTGGTGGGTGCCACTGTGCGGATGGGTAATAATTTAGTTTCACAATTATGAATGACTAATAGTATTTTCATATTGTAAAATTTGGATTACAATAATATTATTTTAATTTTTATTAATTTTTTTTTTAAATCTAATTTTAATAAAAAAAAAAATTGTCACTATAATGATTTCAGGTAAAACTAGTTCAAGCTAGGCTTCGGTGAGTATTAGAAAGATTCGGTTAGAAAGTTTACTTATATTAGCTCTAAAAAAAATGTTGAAATTGATCATAATTGATATGTCTTCTGATCACTTAATGCAGAATTTATAAAAAAAAAAAAATATTAATCGATTGGTTTGTAGGTAGGTGGGTATCGAAAAATATATTTCCTTTGAAAATATTTTAGTTCACCACGCCACTGATAACTATTATAATATACCTATATCTATCATTTATCATTTGTTCAGAAATCAGAATCAAAACTATAATGATTTGACAATTGTATACAATTTATGTATAATTTTTAATTTTGAGCGAATAGACCATCTTATATTATAATGTCAAAAGGTAAAAATTACGATAACTGACGGAAATAGAACAAAAAGATGTTGAGTGGAAAACCCACAGACTGAAAGAGCATAGCACCCATTCTTCAGACCGTATTGATCTCCGTTTTTCAATATTATATTCTGAACACTAAAAATGAATCTTTAAAAAATGTAAGTTTTAAACTTTTTTCTCTATTTTTTTTTTCCATTTTTAAAATTGGAATTAAAAAATCGGAGTTCAATGTGGCCTGTAGAATGTTGTTGTTAACCATTAAAAAAAATGTTTATGAAAATATTGAATTGATAATGAGTACTCACTATTTACGTGAAATAATTTTCATCAGTGAAAACAGGCCCAACTCCTTCCCTCTAAATGGGTTATAGGTAATAGATTAGTTGGAAAATCCATCTTTAAGGTGGCAATGGAAATGTTAAAAAATTTTTTTAAATTTTTCAAAAATATACACCTAAAAGTGATAAGATAAAACATATTTTGTAACAATCGTAACAATTTGCTTTAATTATAAGTAAAAAGTTAATAAATATATATTTTTTTTTTTAAAACATACTTAAAAGTAAAAAAAAAAATCGTTCGAAAATAAAAATGTTGATTATCATATAAGACAGACTAAATAAAAACATAGCACGTGCATTCGTAAACAATAATTAAATTTCATAACTTCAGAAATTTGGATGTAATGTGTATTCAAGTGTTCAGCCATTAACGTTGGTTTTTCAGTGATATTTTCCCTAAAAAGTACCCCACCTGTGAATAATATACTGGAAATTTGACTATGTTGGACTGGCATTTTGTTATGTAAAATTACTTTTTACAATCAACTGAGTATAAAAGCTAGCATATTTCACACTAAGTTAAACGATGACAAATTTAAAGAATAAAATAAATAAATTTATAAAACTTATATGTTTATAAGAATGTAATACAGTGGTCACTATTATACTGGATTACTTGAGATTGACTGAAGATTAGACTGGAAGTCTATTATAAATTAACTTGGTCAACATTTTTCAAAAGATTATTTTTTTATTTTAGATTTTGGGTACAGCAATGTATTGGTTTTACAATGATGTTTATTATTATTATTTGTTTTTTTTGTTATACTGTGACAAAAATGTGTACCAAAAATCTTGCTTCGATATATAAGTGTGGTACATATTCAGAAACAAAATTTTATCTAGATGATACTTTAGGGAGATCAATTTTTTGATTTTCCAAACAGTTTTTAATAATATCTGGGAAAACCCGGGATAAAACGTAATAAAAACGGAAAATTTACGAAATTTAGGTATTAGTTAAAAAATATTTCCACCTTCTTTTTTCCTGTGAACAACTTTTCTACAAGCAATTTTGCTCCGATTTACAAAATAACAAAAATAATGATTTTATTATTTTAAATTTTGTTTTTTGCTATAATTCAATTAAAAATATTTATAGAGACCTGAAATTCAGACAAAAACTTATATTTGTCTTTTCTAGACATAGTAAAATTTTCAAAATTGTTAAGCTATTTATAGACATTTTAATTTTGCGAGTTTTGTACGTAATTTTTATTAGGTAGGTAATCTGTAGATAAAATGTTTAGACTAAAGAGAAATGCTTGACAATCTATTCAACAGGAGGTTCTTTAAAAGTTGTACTTTGCGATCAAAAAAAAAAAATTGAGTTTAATGTAGCATTTTTTTTTTGATAACGGAAATTTAATATTAAATTTTGATGAAAATTATTTAGTAAAAAATTATGTAGAACAAATCTAATCCATTTTTAATTTTGTTTTTTCTTGAACTTATATGTACATTACTTATTTAAAAACAACGGTGAAGTCAGAATTGAGCGGACTGACTTGGTTTCGAAATTATAACTTTTTGAAGTTCTGATATTATGCGGACGTTATAGGCTTTATGTTAAATAACTCAATATTGTCAATTTTATAGTATATCTGTCATAATCTAGTGGTAGTGCATAACTGTTTTCATCCCAGAGTTCAGAAATTCAAACCCCAGTCCCGAACACTTTTTTGAAAATCCACGTCGGGTAGGTAACAGGGAAAAAACAAATAAATTTTGTGTCCACTTAGATACTTAAGCCATTTAACATATATATATGTATGTATATGTCGCATCCACTTGGTGTAATGGTATTTTTCATGAAATGGACACAAATTTTATCCATTTCATGAAATGAAAACTCTTATTTTACACATTGTGTAATATTTTAAATTAATTACATCAATATATACCTTTCGTGAAATCAAAATAATAACATTGACACGATTACACGAATCTAATGTTTTTGAATTATAACATATTTTATAATAAACTCTGATTGGTTGTGAAAAAATATGACCAGTTTAAATAAAGTTAAATTTTTAATCTAGTAAATACTTTTTAATACTTATTATTACAAGTAGGTCTGTTACACTTAACAATCTAGCGAAACCTGCTAGGAATAATATCTTGGTCGGTTCTCAGTAGTTTTCTAGAAGGGTCGGGAGAGTTGCTTTATCCTCCGGTCTTGCTAGATTGCACAGGCCTCTCCTTGGTGTTGGATATTAGTAGCGTCGCTGATTTATTCGCGGCTCGAAGCGTACATATACAAATTCTCACTGGGCGGATGAGTGTCGGTACTTCCCCACTGAGGTCGTAAGAGATCGAGACTATGGGTTCGCCTCTCAGCGTGGTTATTCGGGGATCTTTTTGCACGTTCCAACCGTTAGGTCGTATTGTGGGATGTCTTTGATGAGCCCACTTACCTCTGGCAACGGAGATTGTGTTATTAAACGTGATTCGGTAAACTCATGGTCACCTCCGGTTTGGTCTGATCATTTATTCTGTCGGTAGTTGGGTGTCGGAATATTTCCGATTTTTGACATTTTATGAAAAGTAGTCCGGGTAAGCTCCGGTGTCGATCCATGTTCGGCGCTGAACGGAGGGCCCGGTTTCGATCCATGTTCGGCGCTGAACGGAGGCCCCGGTTTCGATCCATGCTTGGTGCCGAACGGAGGCCCCGGTGTCGGCCGTGGATTCGCGCCGTGGCCGATGCCGTGCGGTTGGGTTTGGACGGGTTTGTGAATTTCGTTGGATAGTGGTTAAATAGCCAAGGGCCACCTGCCCGACGGCAACCGAATCGTGAGCAGACGACTAGGTGAATCGGATAGCGGTAGCTGGGACCGCGCTTTGATTTGATGCATTGATATGTATCCTGGGTTGGCCCTGAACCTTAACGGCTTGTAACTAGTTTTAAGTGCTAATACACTGTCCATGGTTGTACCGTTGCATTTATGCATAGATCAAAAATTGGGACCTACTGTTGCACTTAACAGAAGCTTTAAAACAAGCACACCGTTTCGTTCCACATTGACGTTTACAAATACAATTTAAAAACCTTGTTCCCCAGAAATATGTACTATTATACTGGCAGTAAATGATAAGGTCTATGTTGAAATGACCCATTTTAACGACTACTTACATTTTTAGGTTGGCTGCTAAATTATCTTCAATCATCAATTGAATCTCATTTTTGGTAGGTGATTTCCCAGGTTTGTCTACGTAGTAAATATTTAATTTTTCATAAAATTCAGAAAATGAATCAAACTCTATTTTATCTAAAATAATTATTTCGTCATAAATGGTGATCGATCGCATTAAGTCAGAAGACGTGCTGGCGTCATATAAAAATACAAATAATATAATACAGAACTTTTCCAGAATGCCAATCGCACTCTTACAATTGATTTGATTATTTATCGAATAATACTATCATAGTAGTTAATGTTATTATAGTTCTACAGTACCTACTTAGTATCTTAATTCCTACAATTTAAAAGTATGATTCGTGTGACCATGTTAATGTTATTATTTCGATTTTACTAAATGTTAACTATTGATATAATAAATTAAAATATTACACAAAGTGTAAAATATAAGTTTCCATTCATGAATCGTTTTTCGTTAGCAATGATTAATCTTTGCATATAGATATACATTAAATTCCCCTTTATATTCTATCTTCCCAGCTTCTCTTCTACAATTGTGGCCCATCCATCGTCCGAAGTAAGTCCATCTTTTGTAAAAGGATTTTTTTTTTAAGAAAATCATGTTTTAAAAAAAATTGTTATATTATTATTTTGTAAGTAATAATGTCGTATAGGTTAGCTATATCATTTTTCGTAGTTCATGAGAATTTTTTTTTTCTTTTATTTATTTCAATATTAAAAAGACGAACATACTTCACACGATGGGTCCACCCATCGTGAGAAGTTGGAAAGGTTCGATATTGAGAGAAATTTAATGTATATCCGTGCCTAAATAAATTTAAGCATTGCCAATAAAAAACAATTCTGAGTGGAGCTCGGTTAATAATATTGCTCAGGGGCGTCTCGAGTCAATTCCATGGGGGGCAACAATTTTTACTCTTGAATACCACCGCTTTAGTCAACAAAAACTTAAAACCTTTATGTCTGATGTCATTTCAACTTATATTAGTTTTAAAGACTGCAGATATATTATACAAATGCAGTAAAACAGTACAATTTAAAAGTTAAATTAATTTTTTTCACATTAAATAAATAATAATTAAAATAATGATAATATGAATAACAAAAATAATAATAATAATATTAATTATTATTAATAAAAGTTAGATGACTTAGTCTATAATACTTTTATTTTTAGCATTTTCAATCGGTTTGATCAACAATATTTGCTGTATAAATGTTTTCATTTCGATAAATATTTAAAAGTAATAAGCCAGTTAGCCTCTGCTCAGAAAATATTTTTTTCACCACAGTATGACTTCTAATGAAACTTATGTTAAATTCCCAAGCATTTCTATTTGGTCTGGCAATTTTATTCACAGAGTACCTACTGAATAAAAATTACATACAAAACTTGCAAAATTAAAATTTCTATAAATTGCTCAAAAATTTAACCACATCAAGAAAAAGCAAATATAAGTTTTCTATCCAAATTTGAAACCTCTACGAATATTTTAAATTGAATTACAACAAAAAACAAAATTGAAAATAATAAAAGCATTATTTTTGTACATTTTTTCGTTTTTCTTACGTTTTATTCAGTTTTCTTGAATTAGGGAAACTGCTTAGAAAATCAAAACATAACCTTCCTAAAGTATCATCTAGTCAATATGACAATATTTTCTTTCAAAAAAGGTGCTACACTTATATATTGAAACAAAATTGCTGGTAGAATTTTTTGTCAGAGTATTAAAAAGAAAATAGAGCTGATACTGGGGACGGGCGCGGCCACTGTTGTAAGTGAGAATTTGGGAAGGCATGATACATAAGGTTATTTCATTTATATCTGTAAGCAACGATAAACCATTGCTTGACGAAATAGAATTCCGAGTGTAGTTTGGTAATACATAATTAGAAGAGCCGTAAAGTAAATCCAAAGGCAACAAAAATAGTATTTTGTGATTTTTTGATTAAATCATTTTTTCTGGTAGAAAACATCATCCCTATTTTTATAAAATAATGAATTCATGAATTTGTAAGTTTTCTTGCGATTTTTCCCATTTAAGTTCTTTTATTTAAAAATGGCGTCGAAAATTAAAAATGCCCTCCTTAAAGTACAATATAGACAACTTGAACTTTCAGAAAAGTTGCAACACGTAAAAATTGAAGTAAGTTTTCTAGGAATAAACGCATCCACAGACTAGAACAAAGAAAGAAAGAAAAAAAATAAACATCTTAGTTAAATCAATAGCTTTCTTGCTACGCTTGGAATCTGAAAAAAATCATTATTGTAAATCCAATAGGTATACACTTAAAATCTAAAATTTAAATTAAATTAATCATTTCTAATGTGTATTCTAAAAAATATATTATATAGTCTTACAGTGTTCAATCAAAGAATTTCCAACCTTATAGGGGGGGGGGCGATCGCCCCCCTCGCCTCTCCTCAGGAACGCGCCTGGGTGACCACTGCTATTGGTGACAAGTTAGGAAGGTACGATGTAGAGGAGAATTTATTTCATATCTGTACGCAACGATAAACTATTGCTAACGAAAAACGATTTGGAGCAAGATTTCTTTTTCCATTTTCCCAATTATTAAGAAAACCGCTTGGAATATAACAAATTGTCCAAGATACCAACCAGATAAAAGTTCCTTTCAGAAAAAGTTCTATACTTGAAAATCAGAGCAAGACTTCTAATAGAAGAGTTGTTCACAGAAAAATTAAATTAAATCAATAAACATCCTAGTAAATGCATAAATTCATTCTTCACTACGTTCCGAATATAAAATTTATCACTTACCTATATTTCAAAGAATATTTAAATTCATAAATCACAATGCATTCATATTAATTTCCTTCAGTTTTTTTAGCAAAATTGTTCATCAATCATATGAAAAAAGTAGTGGTGAGTATTGTTATAAGCTGATATTGAAGATATCGGAGTATCAAATATCTGGTTTTTTTTTTAAACCGATATTTAGGAGAATGTCTCTGGAATGAGAAAAAATATGTTTAAAACTCGGATTTTCAACAATGTCCAACCTAAAACCTAACCTAACATATTAATTTCAATATCATCTCATGATTTTTTTCAAATATATTGGATCGAGTATCGCTTTTATATCGGAATATCTGGAATCAGAAAAATTTCATATCAGCTTATCAATAAAAACAGAATTTTAGATAGGACTTTTAAATAAGAATTTTAGATCTTCTTAATCAAATACGACACTTTGTAATATGTTGTTAGGTTAGGTTTTAAACAATTTTTAATAATTTCAAAAAAACTATAAAAACAGAAACAAGTTAGTCTAAGTTACGTGTTATATAGGATACACCTACACCTACTTAATAAATAGTACTTTATATTTATACAATTTATTTCATTTATATTTTTATTGTAATTCATAAAATATTAGTCCACTTGAAACAAATTCGAAGATGTCACCAATTTTGAATCCGTGTGTTTTATTTACATGATATATCTATCAATGTTTTTTTTTTTTTTTTGTTAAATTTCGTATTTCATCTAAAATCAAACATTTTGAAGATCCAAAAATTAAAAGAAACCTATATTAAGGTATCTAAGGAAAATCTATACATATATAATATACATAAACAATTTTACACCAATGTACCTATATTTACCTACCGATTACCCTAAATGTTTTATTTACGTGAGGTACAATATATAAAGTAAACAGTTGGTTTTGTCGACAATAATTCGATAAACATATTTTTGTAACTGAAAAAAAGAAAAAAAAAACTGTAAACAATTCATAGCATAATTTTATAATAATAATATGTAGGTATATACATTTTTTTATTTTTTTTTTCGTAAGATTAATACTTGCTCGTATGATATTGATTTTCTCGAGCCAAAAAAAACATATCTTACACAGCATACACACACACACACACACACACACACACACACACACACACATACATGTGCACGCGCATCAAATACTTAGTCAAGTTCACGAGTTTGCCTGTTTGCTTTTATTAGCGCCTGTTACTACCGCTATTGTTGCTATCATCTTCGTCATTGATTATGATCAATTTGGGTTTGGTGTCTTGTACCACAGTCTGATGATCGTCAGTGGAATGATGGTCGTTATTATTGTGCACACCACTGGACGAAACGATTTCTTCCTGGGACATCTCACCTACAACGACGCCACCGCCAGCGGTGTGTTTCTTTTGTATTAGGTTCTCGATATGAAATGCCAAGTTATGTGACGAAACTGTATCTGTAATCACGCTATGATGTTTCTCTGCCAACGACTCGGCAACGGTGGAGACCGCGACGCCTGTCCTGCCAGACAATTGGAATTCCGGGTACACGGAGAAGTGGTGGTGGTGGAGGTGAGCTTGCGGTTGCTGCAGCAGTGACTTTATATCCTGTTGGTTCTGCACCAGAATCGACGAACCATGAAAAAACAAAATAAAACACGAACGTTAAAACATGTCTAGATGAACTAGCTGGACCATATAGCGAAAAGAAAAACAGACCACTATTATAAATTAATAGGAAAACTAAAGAAGTAATGTATAGCCAAATATGTGTAATTTTGTAGTGAAATATCATGGCTATATCTCAGGAAAGAGCTAAATAAACAGAATGAAGCAATGAGCTTCATTGGCCTCTAAAAAGCTAGTAAAAAAAGAATAAGAAAAGGATCATACACGTTATACCGGTTGGATGACTAAACATTTAAAAATCTGCTTACAGTCTGGTGGTGGTTGTGTTGCTGGTAAGGTCTGTGCCGACGCATCCGCCTCCGCCTATAATTTCCTCGCTCGAACATATCGGCTGCTGCCACCGGGTCCAGGGTCCAGTAGCTACCCTTGCCTCCACCCATGTTGTCATCCATGCCGGTCCGTCCCCTGGGTATCTTTATGAAACAGTCGTTCAAGCTCAGGTTGTGTCTGATGGAGTTCTGCCAGCCCTGTCTGTTTCGCCGGTAGTATGGGAACTTATCCGTGATGTAATTGTAAATTTCACTGAGCGTCATTCGCTGGTTGGGCGTGGACGTAATGGCCATGGCGATCAGCGCTATATATGAATAAGGCGGTTTTTCATTACATCCAGCAGTGGCAATATCCGCGGCTACTACTGCAGCCGTTGCGTTCTGTTCGACCGGCTGATCAAACAGACTGATCCCTGCAGGTATCTATATATGACACACACAATAATCATAAAGTCATTATATCGTTTATTGTTTTAGGGATAAACATTTTTCAAAACGATTCAGTTTCGGGAAAATTATATTATAAACAAAAGCTGACAAAAAAGTCAACTTCGCCCTCCCTATACGTTAATGAATAGTTTTTAATACCTCAGCCGAAACCTTACCATATCATAAGAAATTTCTTTTCTACATAAGAAAATAAATGCTTGTTTCATTGTGTTCCAAAGTGTTTGATACATAATATTTATTTAAATTATAAGTTATTATTTAAACGTTATTATTATACTATTTATAAATTTGAGCCAACGAGATTTTAGAGAAAATTTAAATTTAAATTTCTTAATCGTCATCAATAAAAAAAAGTACACGTCATCATTATCGTAACAATTTTCCAAAAGTCTTACCGTCGGCATTTGTGGTTTATTATCTACAAAATTTGTACTGCTTTGCAATCTTAGCGACTCTTGTAAATATGGTAAAATTCGAGATTGCAACATGTGTTGGTAATGCTGCTGGTACAGTATAGGGAGCTGATGGAACAGAGCGAATGCTGACAAGTTTTGAGGTACAGGTGGCAGAGACGCTATCGCCTCAGCCAACATGTTCCGCTGCTGATGGCTTTGCAAACTAGTATCTTCGTTCTTCATGTCCACAGCTGTAGTACGGCTTGGATCTTCCGGTGAATGGGGTTGCCCCCCACGGTTCATCTGTAATAGTATGCAAACTTTAGTTTATGTAAATCGGTAAAAAAAATAATTTTCATTTCAGTTGATACACATATAACACATCTTATATATATATATATAACACATCTAAACTTCTTAGCAGAGCAAGGAATCTATTGTTTTTACAATGATGTTTATTTTTTATTAATTATTATTATCACGTAGAAATGTATTCGCAGGTAAATTTGGCATAAGTGGTCAAATGGACGTAGACGTTTAGACTCGAAAACATTAATTAGACGCTGCCGTTTAGATGCAAAAAAAAAAATAATAATAATATAATTTATTAATTATTTTATTCAGATCGTCCAACATTATTTAAACAAACATTGTTGCTTATCAAATACAAATACAAAATATATTATACATAATATAAATGTATGTTTCAAGTTACTGTACAGATATATTTTGCGCTATCCCTCTCTATTCATAATTTTCAACAATTTTTAAATCATTTCATCAACATCTATCTACTTTTTGATTTATTAGGAGGACTATTTCCTGCTTTTAATTGATTATAATAAAAGTCTCTACCGGCTTGTACTTTATAAAGGCACATTATAAAAGTCCACACACTTGAATTATTAACGTCCATCTACATATTTAGTCTTCTATTTGCAACTTCAGCGTGATTGTTGGTTCCGTTTTTTCCATTCAAAACTCTAGTATACATATTCTAAATATTTAGTGGAGATAAAGGTAATTGATGATCTCTTCGATTTATATTAGTTTGTCCCAGAAAATTGTCTTCAAACCAATCTAGTAAGGGTTGTAATTCCTCTGGTAAGTATTTGGAGAGCAATTCAATAGCCAAATTAATCTCAATAAATGGTATAAATGCCAATGTTTCATTAAAATTTAAAAATCAGCATCATTTCTTTAATTTAAAACAATTCAAACTAACCATACATTTCAGTATTCACATTTTATAGATTTTATTATAGCTTGTTCAAAATCACAGTATATTGAAGTAAGGTTTAATCCAGACTTTAATTGGTGGCAATTTTAAATAAATGAATACATGGTTTTTGGAAATATAATATTTTGGCGTATAGAAGTGGCTATATACCTCCCAAAGTTTTGACAAGTATCACAAAAACTTAAAATAAAAAATGTAGTAATTTTAAAGTCCCACCAGAGTAACAAATATTTGAATTGTAAAAAATTTCTAGACTACAGTTTCATCCAAAAATTAAACGATTAACGACTAAACAATTCTCGCCTCGTCTGGTCTTCTATCGTCAATGATACAGTCATACCTGCTCTGTATGTGTATTTTAAAAGAGTTGGTTAGGTTAGGTATTTCTAAAGATAATTCGGTGATGTATTAGGTGCATATTTTGTTTCGTTTTCGACGTAGGTATTACTTTTTTTTAATGCTAGGCTTGATGATGTTGCACCTTAAAATAAAATTCTAAATTCTAAAATGTATTTAAATACCTACAATTTAAATATTTATTATGAATATTTTTGTAATAAATATAAAAAAAAAAAACAATAATAATATCAATAACCTTAGCTGTTTTGAATAATCTAGAAATACATTTATTGAATACTATTGATGATGGTTCCATAGTTTTAGCCGTGTTATTTTTCTAATGATTAATGGAAACCGTTGCCTCGACTTTTGTAGCCTCCAAATCGTGCATCAATGCGTTTCAGTACTTCTAAACTGTGAATTTCTAAATAAACTCGTGTTTATATAATTTATATATATCGCCAACATTTTTTAAGTTAGTCAGAACTTAGTTCATCAAATATACATATGTATTATATGTTCAGTAAAAAGACATTGTTCACTATTTGATTTTATTAAAGCTTTATAGGTACTCATAATAGTGTTTAAAATCAATAGTAGGTGGTTTTTATCGATTCTTATCGATTTAGATAACGTCAGATAATCCTTATCCAAATAAAATGCATGTTATACATAACGTGTATAAATGAAATTATTTTATTTATTTTTGCGTTCAAATGTACTCGCCCTCATATGACCACATCTAAACGTCCGCTTTCAAATGACCACGTCCATTTGTTCCTATTCCGGAAAAAACGAATCTTTTTTTATTTTGGCGCAGATGGGCTGTACGTTGGTACCCAAAAATAATTACTTTTTTTTTCTCAAATTGACAATGCCAATTGTATCATTTAAATCTCTAAATATAATTGCAAATTGATTAGTATACAACATTGAAAAAGTGATTCCTGTTACAAAATAATACAATTCTATATATAAATATCTGAGATGATTATAATTAGGTATAATTAATCTAATTGTAACATTTTTTTGCGTACGGTACACAGACGTATATAGAGGACTATAGTGCATGTCTATACAATTACAATGGTATACAAATATTTCTCCACGAACTATCTTCGTGGGGTCTTCCTTATGCGCTCGCGCTTTATAGTAGTCAATTACATTACTATAGGTTTTATTAAATTACTGCAGTTATTTTTACCAAAAACCACGGGTTATATTGATGTTAAAAATGTACCCCCCCTTCCCATCCAAATTTTTTTATGGATTCTGTCTAATTTTCAAAACAATGAGTTATTATTTATTTACTATTTACATAGGTAAGGCAACAACAAAAATTGTTGTTCTTATAAGTTCTTTTTATTTTATTATTTAAATATTTAAGTATGATTCTTTTTTGTTGTTGCCCTTCATGTAACAGTCGCCTTGGAGAAAATCTATTATTATAAGTGCGTGATTCATACATTACAAATTAAATGAAAAATAAAGCAAATGCAATATTGAAGTACCTTGTATATTTATAATAAATTATTATGTAGCATTAAAATTGTATAGAATGATAACTTTACTTTGGCACTTTAGGTGTAAATGGACTAAATGAAGGTATACCTTCTAATAATACCTATAGGTATTCTTCATACTGTAATTGTTATTAATTGTACTAAATATAATGTTATAATATGTTATATACTGGTATTTCATAATAAGTTCATGACCAGTTTCTAAAAATAATTTCATTAATCAAGGAAAATATAATTTTATATATGTATTTTATGATCTATTT
The DNA here is from genome assembly GCA_902439185.1 of Cinara cedri. Classification (NCBI taxonomy): domain Eukaryota; kingdom Metazoa; phylum Arthropoda; class Insecta; order Hemiptera; family Aphididae; genus Cinara; species Cinara cedri. The sequence goes on along the minus strand of CABPRJ010000957.1, from coordinate 270,296 downwards.
AGGTGTGTACACTCATTATCTCGAAAAGTATTAATTTTTTTGGAACGTGTTTTATAGAAAAATTTAAGAAACAAGCAGCTCTACAATTTTACATTTATGTTATTTTTTGTCACCCATATTTTTGGGGTTAAAACCACTACCTACTTTTGATTTTTAATAAATAGTAATCTATGTTAAAAGTTCCATAAATAGATGCCGTATTATTTAAATTATATTTTTGTATTGACATTTTTGGTTTAAATCAATCTGTTGTCGAGATATTCCACCTTTAATTTTGGGTCGGGGGAGAGTAGTGGAACATCATTTGTGTGGAGAGTGGTGACACCGCGGCGTTTTAATAATACTCACTATCCAAACTGAATAGTGGAATTTCTTGTCAATTCATTAAAGGAAATGAAAAATATTAACGTTAATATTTATTTTAACTAATACTCCATCTATTTAAGATATTTTTAATACAGGTTGCCATTTTAAAATTAAAAGTAGGCTGTGGTTTTACCCCCAAACATAAGAGTGGCAAAAAATAAAATAAATGTAAAATTTTAGAGCTGCTTGGTTATTAATTGTTCTATAAAACAAATTCTAAAAAAGTTAATTCTTTCGGAGATAATGAGTGTAACTACTTAAATGAATCACCTTGTATGTCCATAGTAAAGTAAAATAATTTCATATAATATATGTATATCATAATTTAGGGATACTTCTTAGATTCTGAATGGAGTGATGAAGATTATAATTTTACCATAACGTTTATTTCTTTTTATTTTCTACCAGAAATATTGATCCGATTTACAAGTGTAGCTTTTTTCTGAGAGGAAATTTGACTGGAAATTTTGAATTTCCCAGGAATTTTCCTAATAAATGGGAAAAATCAGGAAAAAACATGGGAAAATTAGGAAAAACAAATATTATTAAAGAAAATATATAATGCCTACATAATTATTTTACCATAATATATGGCATATATATTATTGACAAAGCAACACTATCAACTGAATTAGTTTAAATATATGTTGGTGTTGACATTATTGATTTCCATCAATTCGTTGACGGGATATTCTATTTTTAAGTTTCGGTAAGGGAAGAGTGGTGGAACACTATTAAATCGTCGCGTGCTTGTCACCATACAAATGAAGCACCACTACTCTTCCCCGCCGAATCTTAAAAAAAATAAAACTGAGAATAAATATACCAATGATGAAAATGTTTAGGGAAATGGGTAAAGTGACGAGAAAAGATAGGTTAAAGAATGAGTACATATGAGGTATAGCTTAGGCGTTACTTCCATTGTAGACAAAATGAAAGCAAATAGATGATTTGGTATGTCATGAGAAAAATAGATTTAGAATCAGTACGAATTATTATAAAAATAAACGTAGATGTAGAGAGGGGGAGAGTAAAACTGAAAAATAGGTGATTGGATGCGATTTAGAATGATATGAGTACAGCCAGGTTCAGCCAAGAGTTGAGAGATCAGATTAAGTACAAGTTTAGGATGAGGTTGGCTGACGTTAAATTTTTCGGAGGAGAAAAAAAAGATTGAGTAAGTGTTTAAAGATCATGATACCTAATGGGAAATTCTTGAGGTAAATACCAATAATTCCATAGCTGTCCGTTTACAGCCCATAAATATACTTTAATAAAAATTATATTTACTATATTTTATTTATGAAAATGAATAAATATGATGTTAGTTTTTTTTTCTCTCAGATTATCGTATACTATACATACGGGTGTAAGTCCTAAGTGCTTGTTGGTGAAATAAACGGTATGATTTCATTAAAATTCTATAAATATTGCACAATAAAAGGTTTGGGTTGTCATCAATCAGTTGTCAAGTTTACCTCGCCCTATACATGTATATATTATGTATGTATATATATAGATAAGATATGGTTACGTTAAGTTGTTTTCTTTAAAAACTGTTACTGTTTATTGTTTATGCTGCATAATCCAAAACTAATATTTAGTGGAAACAAACAATATGTATTGAGCATTTTAGGTCGTTGAAATATTATATACCTACGCATATCGCTAAAGCGGATTAAACACATCGGCTTGTCTTCAAATTGTATAAGAAACTGTGTGCGTATAACATTATGCCTACCTATAAATATTACAGCAGACTATGTTTACTTAAGAGATAACACATTTTTTTTTTTCTAATAACATAAAAATCTTTTCGTTTAATCATAACAATACGAAAATATAATACGTAACTAGGTATATATTATTATTATTATTATAAAACGTACCGATACCGATCTGCTGCGATTCCAAGATGCCGTCCGTTTGCTACAGGTAAACAATAATACGAGTACCTATATACTTGTGTTATAGTACTATATAAAGTACTCACGATTCTGAAAAAAAAAAAAATCAGTTACCCACATAATATTATCTATTATTTCTTAAATTGTTGTACATTTTGTTTGGTATTGTGTCAAATTTGACGAGAAAAATAAATCCATATGTTCATTATATCTATTAATACATATACATTATTATTATACTACTGCAGTAGCCTTTTATTAATACCTATAATACACCAATAATTAAACCCGGTAATCCGTCAATGGTTGAGAACTACAAGCCAATCAAAATCACTTAGCATATGTCTAAAATATTAGAATCGTTAGTATTACAGCCAATTAAGCCGTGTATTAACAATATCATGATCGACAAGCAATATGGTTTCTGGTCGAACACCAGCTACATCAATTACATGTAATATGGTATTCGTGATTGATTATACATATTATTATTATAAATTATAATGAATGTATTTCGTCGTCATGAGCAAGTAAATGCAATACACTGACTTTTTTAAGGCATTTGACCAAGTAAATCATGTTGTTTTCGTCAAGGTTCAGCGGATTATGACTTTGGTGAACCCTATAAACTATAGGCTATAATATCCTGGATTAGATCTTATCAGTCAAATAGGTATCAGTGGTTTAAATTACATGGAGTTAAATCGCAAATCACTATACCTTTATCTGGGGTTTCTCAAGGGTTGATTTTATCACTCCTTATTTTCCATTATTAGTGAATACCTGGTGATTCATTTAAGTAGGGACACTTATTATCTCGGAAAGTATTAACTTTTTCCAGAATTTGTTTTCTAGAACATTTAAGAAAAAAGCGGCTCTACAATTTTATATTTATGTTTTTTTTATCCTTATTTTTGGTAATAAAACCACTATCTACTTTTGATATTCAAATAGCACCCTAAAATAAAAAGTCCATAAATAGATGGAGTATTAGTTAAAATCAATGTATTAAAATTTTTGATTTTCGTTGGTCTGTTGACGAGATATTCCACTTTTAAGTTTGGGTTGGAGGAGAGTAGTGGAGTATCATTTGTGTGGCGGTACGGTGCGCGATGTGTTATTAATGCACCACTACTCTCTTCCAACCTAAAATTAAAAATAGAATAACTCGTCAACGACTTGACAATGATAAAAAGTTTCAACGCTCAAATTTATTTTAACTAATACTCCCATCATTTATTTATGGAATTTTAATATAAGTTACCATTTGAAAATCAAAATTAGGTACTGAGCTACTAAGTAATGAACTAATAATTTATCATAAAATTCAATAAATGGTTCTGCAGTTCAATTCTCTGATGAGTCAGTTTGTGATCTTAGTTTCCACCTGTTACATTTAAGAAATATGCTGTAAGAACAAGAAAATCATTTTGCTTGTATATGATTATTTGATTTAAAGTCATCAGCTCCTTTAAAATAATTATATTTTTATTTAGTGAGACAAATACTTGATTTTTTTTTTATGAGATCCGATAGCGGAGTTTTTACATTTTTCTGGTAGGGGTCCTGAAAAATCATATGTATTTTAAATGTTCACCAAATATCAATAGATACCTCTTTTTTAGATAACATTTTATTAAATTTTATCGGTGTCTAGGGGAGGAGGGTCCAGACCCTTGGCCTATAAATCCACCATTGATGGGATTCATCTTGTTATGTTAATACCTTTACTCTACTGGCAGATGTTAACTTTACGATGTCTACTATCTACTCGACAACATAAGAAATTTCATTCTCTTAGCCTAGTGTTCTCATTACCACAAACTACCATTTTAATTGTCCTCTGTACCATTTGATGTTTGATGCATTAGACCAATAAGGACTACAGAGTAATTTTGAAATAAATACGTATCAAATAATCTTATGTATCATGATAAGTATACTTAAGGATATTTACTCGTATTTTGAAAAGTTTTTATGTAGAATCCCGTTTTCTGTTAAATTAAATTCAATAATATTTACATTTTTCATTATGTTATTATAATAGGTACTTAGTAATTAGTAACATAATTATTATTATTATTTTTTAATAATATTATTATAGTGCAATATTTGAATTTTTCCAGTATAATTAGACTGGATACTTTTTTCTATTATATATTATTTATTGTATTATTATTAATATATTTTAATTTTTTTTTTCTACCACACGACCAACGTAATAAATTGTCATTTAATCTATTCACGATAACGATTTACACAGTGGTCGTGTGTACAGCGGTATAATAGTGTTGCAGTGTATTCCCCTATAATATCGAGAGTAATAATAATAATTGTTATTGTTTAATATATTTTTTTGTTGTTGTTTTTCAATACACGCGATAAAAGACAGACGCTGTTGACAAATGTGCCGTTGATGCATTTGTGTTGAATAAAAAATTTAAAAAAACATATACACACACACACACACACACGGTCGACCACATATGAAATAATAATAATAATAATAATAAATAATAAATAATGTAATTATTTATGGTTTTTCGTAAACAATACGTATTATATATGTATATAATTCAGAAACATAATAATAATATTATACATATATTCGATCGCGTACCCAAATCGTCGAACCTATATATTTGTAAAACAATAATATAATCAAAAGTAACGATCACTATATAATATTATACGAATAGGTATACCAAAGTGTGAGTGTATGTTGTGTTTTCATTAATAATTCCGTGGTTAAAAATTATTATTATTCGAACGCCACCGGCAAATAAATAATATTATTAGAAATAAAAGAGAAAAAACTCAATGAATATAATATTTTTTTTAGTATGATACATATACATACTTAGGCCATATAATAATAATAACATAATATTGGTATAATATTATAACACAATAATTCTACGAAGTATCTCCCCCAAATTATATTGTATACCTATTATATTGTGTATCTATATTTACCACAGGTGTGTGATAGGTGTATAATAATATTATAATAGTAGTTATTTGATATTATAATATGTAAATAGTACAATTGTCGACATATATTCAGCTGATGACTTATTCGATGTAAGAGTACCTATAACGCTTTTTAGACCGTTTTCTATTTATTTATTTTTAAATTCCGCATGCTATTAAACTACTCAGATGTTTCTACTTTTTTGTTCTAGGACCATAAGATCTGATCACAAATCACGACATTTTTTACGGTTTTGAATTTGTCGTTTTCTGAATTACGTTGTGTACATGAGGAAAACCTGAGACTAACTAATTTGCCAAACTTCGCTCAATACCTTTTTTTGATCGCAATAATTTATCTTTGCTTTCAGTATAATATTATGAACTAAATCATTCTATATCTTTCCAACGTCCAACCTACAATAGTGACCTAATGGTGTGATGTTCCTATGAATCTGAATTCTTAATTTTTTTGTCCACAATGGCACAATTATTAAAATTATAAAATTATAATATGTACCTATATAGTTTAAATTATATTTCTTCAGCAATTGTATTATATAATAATGAACAATCATGCAATAATATACATATTATATAAAAATAGATACTGATATTTACAATAAAACCCTATTTTTATTTATTTTTTTTATTATATTTTTTGAATCGTTAAAATGAATAATAATAATGAACTTTTGAAATAAACTTTTAAATATAACCAACTATTGAAACAATAGTATGCATTAAATTATGATTCCTTACACAAGTTGATTCGTTGAATATAATATACCTAGTATTTATTACTTATAACTATAGATATATACATTAACCAAAAGCCCAAAGCATCAATATTTGCACTGAAATATTATATTATGTGTACACATAGTAATTTAATTTTTTTTTAATGGTCGTATAATAAATTACTTTTTATCCTCATTATATACATTTTCCACAGCAATAAAAAAAAAAAAAAAAGTAGTTGGACAGTGAAATGCGAGAAACACTTGTATAATGACGAATAATAAATAAACACTGTTGATTTGTATATTATTACCTACCTATATGTATATAATAATATGTTTCTACATTTTATATAATATGTACCAAGTAGATACCTCAATATATGTGTTTATATCAGATCAGATTGAACATTACCCATATGACTTTACAACAATAAATTATGTATAGGTGCATCGTACATATCTATAATTTAAAGTTAATAATAATTCAAATTAGTATACCTAATTTAGGTTTTATTTTTTTATTTTTATAATATAAATAATTTTGATATTTTATAACCGATACTTAACTATAATAATATGATTATTTATATTTTCTTACTTTTTCAACTGGCATTGGTATCCCTATATACATTCTATGAGTTTTTGTAGCCTAACTACAATACGCCACATGTCACTGATCTTGAATTACCTCTCTCCAGTTTTCAACTGTTAAACCTAAATATCGTCTTCCTTCACGTCAATCTATTTTTCCTTGGGATTTCCATTCCATTACAGTCCTAACTGTCGTTTTCTTCTATTCCCATTATGTAACCTAATCAATAAAACCGTATCCTTTGTCCTTTAACGAAGTTTGTCACTGGTGCTAGTTTCACTATATCGTACAGTGTTTTATTAAACCTCGTTCACCCTGTTACTTTATCGATAGCAGTTTTATATATTTTTAATATTATAATTTTAAAGTTATCATAAAATATATTATAATATCAGTGATAATTTAAATAAGTACCTATCTATCAATATATTAACAGTTAATCATATTGCTAGGTGTAACTCTATTATATTTTTTCTGTAACTATACTTAAGTTTTACAGTTTTATAACTCCATCCTTTCATCACTTGTATACTTACTCAAACTATAATTAGTTTCATTATTTATATATATACCTACATACGTATGACGTATAGCATATACCTAGTTATTTTTTAATTTTTATAAAAATAAAAACTTAAAGTTTATACACAAAATTAAACTATAAATAAAAACAGACGATGATAGAAAAAGGGATATGGTCGTAATTATGAGTTTGATATGCAAATACAACATAAACGTCTAGTTCACAAGTAAAATATTTTTTATACAAGTTATTTTTATCCGGGATAAAATAAACAACAAACAATATAAACAATAATATTTAAGTTATAATAAAGTTCATATAATGTCAAGAGCACATGTTTTTTTTTAAATTTGTCTTCGTTAATAATTTCTCAAGAAATATTTTTCAAATCGAAATGAATAACAGAAAAACGAAATTTAATAGGTAAATAATTATAAAAATTTAAATCTTGTGTAAATTTTAAACTAGGTAATATAAAAATATTTAATTTGTTAAAAAAAAAAAATACAGGAATTACTTATTGCAGGCAAATCAAAAATATATTGTGTTAAATTCTAAAATTATGTAATTCATAATAACGATTAATTTACAGTGAAAAAGATTGATTCGAAGCATTGATCGTGACATGATTGAAATGGTTTTGTTAACATCATCGATATAATAAATATTATGTATTAGAAACAATTTTAGAATATTACGTCATATACCAAACACAACAGATAAGTACAACATTTTGTTTTTCAAAATATTCAAGTTCTCTTATAAAATATTCAAATTTGATACTTCATGTTTATGACTGAGCTTTTTTTTTACACAATATTTAAAATAAGGCAGATTCGGTTTGTGTCGTCAGAATAACCATTATAAAAGGAATTTAATAATATATTTAAATAAACACATAATATCCATGTACGTACCCATAGTATATAATATTTTTATTAGTATCGGTATGATAGTATCAATTATTTTATTTTAGTTCTTATTCAAGAACTTTGAAAAATATAAAGTCATAACAATTGATGATATAAGTAATATATTATACTTTTTATAGGTAGGTATCTAATATAAATATTAAATTATATCAATAGGGTAGTAAAATTATACTGATGAGTATAGGTTATGTTAGCATTAGATCATATTAAATTTAAAAATTAATAACAAAAAAAAAAAATAATAATAATAATAATGATAATAATTGTTTATTAGATTATTATAATAGAACAATTATATTATCTGTAGGTACATTACTAAATTACTCAAGATGAAATATATTTTTTTAATGAAACTAAATATATCATTAACGCCACAAAAATGAACCAACTATTCTGAGTTTTGGTATAAAATTTGTCGTATTTTATAAATAAATCAAATATATATACTCTTAATTCTATAAAGTTGATTATAATATTTAAAGCCCATAACCGAATTTAAATTAGTACCTAATGTAAACGGGTTTAGAGGTCGTATAGAAACAACTTATATTTTTCGCTAGAAGATTGTGTCTGTACGGTTACTTCTTATCTATAATAATATGTCATAATGTAGATTTTGAAAAATGTATTGAAAATTAATTAAAAAATTAAGATAACAATTAAAGTTAATATTAAAACTATTAAACTCTTGTACATATTATATTATCATTAAACAATAATTTTTCAGCCTATATATTATGCTTAAAATAGCAAATCGAAAAAAAAAAATGAAAACTGGGAGACAAATACCTATTATACTTGTACACACGTATCAATGTATCATATTATTATAACCATGTATAATGTGTATATTATGTATATGTGCACAAATATGCCACAATACATAGTATATCTCTTCATTTTAATTTTAATTATAATACCGTATATTATGATAAATATATTTGTCGATTAAAATTATTAATTTGTAAAATGTTTATTTCGTAAAATATAATACAACTACATAATATGCCATATACTATACATAATAATATATATAAGCGTAAATTGATCTTCGATAATATCATCTATTTTATGTCAACAAATTATATATAATTAGTACCATATAGTAAATTTATTATAATTAATGTTTTATAAATTGAAATTAAGGTTTACAGATTGTCAAATATTCTTTTCGGATTGGTTAAAATAATAAATAAATGATAATTATTATTACAATTTACAAATAATTATATTTATATCTAAAGGTGTTTTAGCTATTAAATTATTATTAAAATAATTTTTATTCGTTGCTGCAGAATTCTTAAATGTAATACTTAAAACATTTGAATCCATAATTGCTAATAATATTGGTACCTAATCCAAGACTAAAATCTATGTATACCCACATAGTATTATATCTGTAATCTGCCAAAGAATTTCAAATACAATTTGCATAAATCTAAAATCAGGTAATAGGTACCCACTTAATTATTTTATGCTATACGACTACGTAATAAGCGTATAATACGTATACACTTTTAGTTTCGTTATCAACTAACAATGTTATTATTTTTTCATTACCTTATCATCAAGTGCATAATATTAATTTTCATGACATTGAAGACACTCGAAAAACGTGCGTGCGTTTACGAGTATAGTTTAGATTATAAAATTGCAACAATGCCATTTAAGGATTACGTGAAAATCGAAAATTGAATTAATTCAAAATAAGAACTAATCAAGGGCTGTAACAGATTCACAAATTATACGGGATACAAATACACCTTATCTTTTATTTTATTTTTTGAACATTTTATTTAAGGTTGTAAATATATTCTTATAAGACAAATATTTACTAAAATATAGATAACATTAAATGCATATAAATTACCTATATATTAATCGTAATAAATGTTTTATTCTCATGGTACAGTGTCTATTGGTTAATTTGATATTAGTAACTAACTTGATGACGATATTACGTACAACGTGAAATTACCCATCTAAATTAACCCTCTTACCTATACCTATTTGAACTAGCAAAATTAAACAATGTAATTTCTCGGTCAAATATAGTGTTTATTCAAGAATTTATTAGGTTGATAAAATCTTGATCTTTCCGGGGGCTCATTAAGAAGTTTATAATACCTACTACAATAATAGTGCACCTAAACTTAATATCGTGAGCAAGCATAACCAGTACTCTGCAATAACATAATTTGGATATATTTGTAGTTTACAATATAACTTACCAAGTATAACACTATCCCACGTTGTGTAAGGTATTATCCAATGTTATTATATTCATAACAAATGCATGGAACGCAATAATAATGATAATCTGAAAAAAGACACCGATGTATCATAGACAATTACAAGTTTAGCTACCAATTTATAATGTATTTCTCTGTAGAAAAGCTAGTGGAACGAAAAATCACGACCTACCCGAAATTTTCTCGTATGTCATTTGTTATAATCTGAAATAGCTGCAATGAAATAGATTTAACTCGCTACACATTACACGATTCAAAATATTTTTGGCGAATTTAATTTTTAGTTGTTTTTGTGCCGAGAACAAGTATTAAAATATGCCTATTAAATCGTTATAATTATAGCGCCATGTAAAATATGAATAGATACCTAACTGCATGATAAAAAAAAAAAAAAATACACTATGAATATTGAGAAACTCCTTTTTTTGAAGTCTGTAATAAATTAACTAGCTGAAATTATCAGTGGGTAAATTAAAGAATTACGCTACCAAGATATTGTTACTTATTAATTGAGTATTTCTAAACACATGTTTTACTTGAATATAAAAATATTATATTTATATTATATTATTAATTGATAACGAGTCTTAAATTAATACAAATTGATCGGTGTAAAATTACAAATAATATATTAGGTAAATCATTAGGAAAACTATTTTTATGCAAGAATAACAACTGGAGTTTATTAAGATTTTTATCTTTAAAAGTATAATATAATTATAATAATAATAATAATATTACTATAAAACGAATTTATACACGTATACAAACTTATGTTTCTATAAATGACACATGCTAATAGAACCACAGAGCGAAATATTTTGCGGACATCACCCTTACACATTTTCAGACGTTTACTTCAAATATAAACCCGATTTCAGGTTTAAAGCTATATATATTTTACCTAAACTTAAAGTATAGCTAATATATACCTATAGTTATTATAATAGAATTACCTATTGAATGTTCAAAATAAATTATTTTATGATATTTGATCTAGTTGGTATAAGATAAAAACTATAAACCAAATATCGTATTCTTAAAAATAACTAATACTGACACGATAATTACTTAAACAAAAATTAAACCAATGAAAAATAAGTAAATATGGTAAGTAATGTACTAACAATAATGTAATAAAAAAAAATTCTGTCTTTCAACAACAAAAATGGTGATCAATTATTATTTCCTTCGTGTCCTGAAGATGTATGTTTTGAATTCACTAATTTACAGCATTTACACGAGAGTAATTCGTTTTAACAAAAACGATATACCAAACTAACTAAATTTGAAAATAATTACTTGGACAGAATATTCTCGTCGATTTATAAATAGGAAGCAATGATAATAGGTATTATATGGGTATGAAGAACATATTTATATACGTCTGGTAAGCACACTGTTAGGTACATTATAAGACAGTGTATTACTTTTTAATTTATACCTGGCCTTAATTTAGAATTTAAGAAAAATGTATTGCCAAATGGAAAATATGGCATTTTTAATTGAATTAATTGTTAGTATCATATATCTTATTACAGTGCGTGATAACGACTTACCGGAATATTCGAAATTATGCGCGGACACCCCGGGTGCCAGATAGTGGTGTCCGTTTCGACTGATGATTATATCGCCAAGTTGTCCGAACGCGTCCAAATGACCACCGCCGCCGAGGCTAAAAGAAGCGGCACCGGTGTAATGCGATAATATGTAGCGCAGCGAGTGCCGGTGCTTCTGCGTACGATATAGCGTCGTACGACGAGTAAACCGGTGTGTACGCGTGCGATCACATGCGCGCGCGGACGAGTGTCACGAGCGACGGTTCGTTTTAAACGCGGTTTCTCCCGCCGATCGGAAAAGAAACGAATAATATGCACATTATTGCTATTATTTCCAGGTAGTTTAATATCTAAAAGTATGATTTTTATGTTTATCTTTTTTTTGGACGATAATTATTATTATGACTAAGAAGACAAAGCGTTGGACAGTGTGAGAAAAGCAAAATATCGAATAACGCGTACTCCTTTGCACGGATCGTTAATATTTAAAAAATTAAAACGTGTAATATTGTTATGCAGCAATGAGAGAAGTGCCAAATACACGCACGACCGACCGGCTCTGTCTTCTTACCAACATTAACAACACACTATACTCTCATACACACAACACTGACGGCGACGGCGGTAGCGACGGCGGCGGCGGCGGCGAGGCACTACTACCGGAGGAACATTAGTCCAAAGTAAACACTTTGAAAATGGAATTGTTGATGACACAGTTGACGGGTGGTGGCGGCGGCAGCGTTGGTGGCGGCCGCGGCAGCGGCGCGACGGCGGAAGGCGGTCGAGACGCGGGCGAGCGGTGGCGACGGTGGAAACGCGCGCTTCTGTGGCGGGCGGGTGGGGTTATGTACCGGGGCCCCGGCGTACAATTGGTCTGCGCGGCGGCGGAGACGGCCGCTGCGGCGGAGGGTTTGTTTATTTAAATATGAGTTGTGTTTGGGGTACCCTCTCGCTCGGCCGCCGCCGCCGACTCCCCCACGTCACCGCCGACCGAACCCCCCTTTGCCCGACATATCCCCCCCTGCCCGACGATCGACACCGCTCACCACCGCGAAATTCCTCGGTTCTGTACACGAAAAATAAACAAACAAACATTACATGTACACACATAGTGTACACACACGGCGCGCACACACACACACACACACACACACACACACACATGCATCCGCTCACGCACACACACACACCTACACATACACACACACACCTACACATACACACACACACATACACACAAGAGCGCCGCAAACACCAACTTTATGCCGTAATATACACACATATATATGTATGTGTGTACATGTATATAGGGTGCGCCGAAATGTCGAGCTTTTATTTTTTTTCCTACCATCCCCTCGCCCACCTTCTTTTATGTTATTTCCGATATATATAGATATATGAATACATGCCCGCGTGTAATATAAGTTTTATTAGTTTTATATATTGCTATATTATCATTGTTCCTTTTCTTTTCGTCCCTGCGACCAATTCATCGTTTTCACGTATTAAAGTGTTTGCGAAACAAATTTGTACGACGTCGATGACGACAGCTCAAACGTATACTTATGAAAAAAACAAAAAAAAAAACAAAACAAAATCTTTATATTATACAATAATATGTCGCTATTGCAGCACTCCACCCTGCCGTGTTATCAAACACTAATACTGACGCGTAAATACATCATGTATCATGGATATTATATTATATATAGTGTAAAGCCCATGCAAGCAAGGGCGGTTCCGGGGGGGGGGGCCGATCGTTCGTGGTCCCCATCCAAACCTGTATTTTTGTTAAAAACAAATATGCAAAAGAAAAAAGACGTCCTAGGATAATGGAGGCGGGTGCAGCCACTGTTATAGATAATCGAAAAATGACTTCCTTAAGGTAACTTCCCAGTCAGATTTCCTTTCAGAAAAAGTGCTATCATTTTAAATCAGAGCGAAATTGTTGGTAGAAAAGTTGTACACAGAAAGAAAAGGCCATAATATTTTTTTACTAATACCTACATTTCGTACATTTTCCGTTTTTCAAACATATTATCCTGATTTTTCGCAGGTATTATGAAAACCGCTTGAAAAATCAAAAAATTACCTTCTTAAATTACCACTAAGATAAAATTTCCTTTTAGAAAATAAGCTACACTTGATATATCGGAGCAAGATTTCTGGTAAAAAAGTTTGCACAACAAATCGAGGCGTATTCCGCGATTAAAATAGTCCAAGCGAGCGATGACATGGGTCTCTTGGTACATCCAAAATGCATTTGTTTTTTCTTATTTAGGTAAAAGGGAAAAAATGCAAACAATTTTGTTCGAAACCCGGGTTTGAACTCGTGACCTCTAGGATGACAAAAAGCATATTTACTATTAAATCATGACATTCTTTAAAAAAGGACAATATATAAGTATTTAACATAACATATAATATTCGAATAATATCAGAACTTCAAAAAGCTATAATTTTGAAACTTAGTCTTTCTGCTCAATTCTGATTTCACCATCGTTCTTAAATCGGCAATATACACATTTTCAAAATACCTCTAATGAACCTCCTGTTAAATTTGCATGCATTTCTGTTTAGCCTAACAATTTTACTACACTGCAGTACCTGACAAACAAAATTAAAATGTCTATAAATAGCTCAAAAATGACTTACATTTTTTGAAAAACGTCTATTAAAGGTAAATATAAGTTATTTGTCCAAATTTTAAGTCTATAAAATCGACAGGAATATTTTAAACTGAATTTCAACAGAAATATTAAAATTTGTATTAAATGCCTAAAAATAGCTTAAACGTTTTGAACATTTTTCCATGTCTAGAAAAGACAAAAATAAGTTTTCTGTCCAAATGTCAAATCTCTGCGAACATTTTTAACTGAATTAAAAAATTACAAAATTGAACAAATAATAAAATAATAAAAAAATAAAATATTTTCGTAAATTTCTCGTTTTTCTTATGTTTTTTTCCTATTTTTTCTCTTTTATTGTGAAAAGAAAATCAAAAAATAATCTCCTTAAAATACCACCCCAAGAAAATTTCCTTTCACAAAAGGGTCTACATTGTATACATCGGAGCAAGATTTCTTGTAGAATTTTTGAACATAGTATAAAAAAGAAAAAGAAACATCTTAGTAAAACCAATTCATTCTTCGTTACACTCAGAATCTAAAAAAATTATATACTATCGATTATTGAAGACACGTACAAGTGTGTGGTTAGAGATATCTATCTACAATCTATGTATGACTAAGTTTATAATAAATTTATAAAATATGCTTTTTATAAAGTTTTCTGAAAAATATGACTTTGCACGCTAAACTAAGTCTCTAGAGCCGCCCATGCCCAAGTCGTGACAGTCATGAATATCGTGTAGGATACTCTGGAATATAGATATTTATTAATATACACCTAATAAGTAATATGTACTAAGTAATATGTATATATTAGATATACCTACTTGATTATATGGTAATATGTAGCTGTCGATATATTATATTGAAGCCCACTATAGTATAATATAATATAAAATAGAAATAGAATATAAATAGAATTATAAGTTATAACATTGAAAATAAGTCAAATAGATAAAACAATGCTTTTTTAAATTGTACAAAATCGTCATCAATATTTATATATTATATACATTGAAAAATGCAAATTTGTAAAATATTTTATTCCTATTATTAACTTTGAACATAACGATAAAATGTAAATGTTCAAACATTAAAATGTATACTTGGGTACCTGTATATTGGGTACTTTGGGTATATGTTTTGTACTTTTTTGTACATTTTCTCATGCCTATTATAAAAACTCATAAAAACGGATAAACAGAAGAATGAATTCACAAAAATGAATATGGAATACATTAAGACTGAGAAGAAAAGCATGGATCGGATACCTAATAAGGAATAGGCCTTGGATAACCACAATAATGAATGGAAAAATGGAAGGAAAACCTGGAAGAGGAAGGCCTAGAATTCCATTCCTGAAGCAAGTGATGGAAGATACCGGAATAGGAACATACTGGGAGTTAAAGAGAAATATGAGATAGAAAAAAATGGAAAGAGCAATTATTTAACCAATCTTCGGATTGAAAAAAAAAAAATAAATAAATACGGAGTGAGCCTATAAATATAGTTCACCTTCAAAATAGCAAAAATAAAAAATCGAACACGACATATTGAATACAAAATAGCGAAAATCATTTAATTTAAAAAATAAATAGCGAATAAAAAATTATAGAAAATATATAATACAAAATAATATTGTTATCTTTTTTTTTTTTTATTTACTAATTTTTGTTATCCATTCAGCCGAATCTCTGTACTTCTTTTTTATCCTCATTTAATTCATTCCAGATTGATATTAATCATATTTAATTCCCTCCAAATTTTGTTGTCTTTGAAGGCATTCAATAAATTTTCATAATATGTATTATACTGAAGCACCACTACCAATCACTTGGGTTCTCCATTTAGATGATACTCCAGTTCTCCCAGAGTAATAAGATTTTCTCTAGTTATGATAATATTTTCATATTCATAATTGACAACTTCGAAAAGTAAAAATCCCACTAATGATGTCAAAAAAATGAACAAGCAAAAAAGTATTACTCATTGTCAGTTAAAGAATTAATACTCCTCATCTTTTGATTTATAAAATTACTAGATTGGTTGGTCTAATGTCAGAAAGATATTTACTAAAAAGAAAAAAATAATCATCATAATCTTTTATGCTAAATCTATCCATTGACTCCCCACTTTTTCAAACCGGTTTAAAAATTTTGACAACGACATTTCCTCATATTTTTAATATAAAAATCGTAAAAATATTCAATTACTTTTTAAAATTATCATTGGCTTGCTCAAGGTACCTTTCATTTTTTTTTATTTAATAATATTTTTGAATACCCACTTGCATATTTAAACCTTAACGACATGATTTTTAAATTTAAATTAAATTCAAGATTGAATAATTTTTATCATCAACTTTTCTATCTTTCTAGTCTCAATATGCTACTAATAAGGTTTTAACATAACAAATATAAATACCGTTGAATATATATCACATTATCACCAAAATATCACACATTTTTTTTTTCAATTATGTACCGAACATTATGATAACAAACAAAACTAAATCACATACGTATAACGTTTTACAATTGATTAAATTACAAAAATAATATCAGCTCACAGTTGACAGATAAACTACAGACCTCTTATCAATTGAAAATTTGTGTTTATAAAAAATTGTACTTAATAATTGTAGTCCTGGAATGAGTACCTATTAATAGTATCATTGTGTACACGATCTGACAAATTTGAAATACTTTTACTAACATAAAAAGTGTTTTCCAAAAAAAAAGTCTTAGTAAAAATTATAGCTTGCTCGCTATATGCTAGACCTAAGAGTCTAAAACACGTAACAAAAATATGTGATAATATTTTACAAAATATAATTTAGGTATGATTTCTATAGGTACCTTAAAAATATTTGCATTATATGCAGTCTTAGGTAATATTATAGAACATATATATATTATTTTATATATATTTGTTTATGATTTTTACAAATATTTATCAATAATGATAAATCTGTATAAAGAGGACCAATAAGAACGCAAAATAATATTTATTATCTTACATAGGTAGTATACACTATCAGAAGGTTCAAAACAATAAATTTACGCTTTTATTAAAATATTTATTCTAGGTGCAAAGCAGTGTACTCTTACGTTCTAAAACAAATTATTATTACACTGCTGACATGTACTATATAAACAATACTACACTTGCATTAAATAATATAACTTACATTAATCGCGCGAAAATCTGCACCGTGTTTGCAACAGTAAGCAGAGCCGTAGAATTGGGGAGGGGTGATGGGCACACAAGTTCCAGGCACAACTAACCAACGGCACAAATATTTCAAAAATTATATAAAAATAAAATTGTAGTCCATTAAATCGATTATAATAATAATTTACTATATTAAATAACAGTGAGGGAAATCTTGCAAACTCGTAAGTTCATAATAGTCACAGAAATAATATTATCAAGGCACACGTGTTTTCGTCATTTCATTATTATAATTAACATTTTTTAAGGGGAGGAGGGTAAACTAGATAGCTATAAAAGCGTTACATAAAGATCTTTACGATTTCGTTATTTAATTTATAAACCATTATCAACGAAGTACGATTCTGAGCTAAGTAGTTCAGTATGCATGTTTTGATATGCTGTCATTTTTATAATTTTCGTCAAAATTTTGTATTAAAACTGATAAAAAACACCATTCAGCTCAACTTTTTTTTTTAAGTTACAACTTAAAATGAAACTCGTGTTAAATTTTTAAACATTTCTGTTTGGTCAAACAATTTTACCCATATAATAAATTCCAAATAAAAACTAAAAAATAATGCGAAGAATGTTTTCAAATATTTTATCACGTCTAAAAAAGACCAATATAAATATGTACTAAGTATTCTATGAACATTACAAGTTATTTTTTTTAACAGATACCAAAACAAAAACCAAATTTAAAATAATAAAATCGTTAGTTTTTCCTACACATTTTTTTTCCGATTTCCCCAATTACATGAATACTGTTCTTCTTCTTCTCCCTTGTCTTTGTCCTAACTCTTTGAAGTCGACCACTCTTGGCCTAAACTTTCACTTGACCCGATTTCCAACGTGTTCTCATATTCACCCACCATCCTTCAATCACATCTAACCACCTCTTTTTGGTCTTCCTTTCCTAACCGCAAAATTAAAATGTCTATAAATAACTCAAAAAAGGCTTAAATGATTTTTAAAAATCTTACTACGTTTAGAAAATGACAATTTAAGTTTTCTACAAATAGTTTTAACGGAATCACAACAAAAATTAAGTACCGTTATAGTTAGTAATCGGTAATATTATTATATGTATTGTACTACCTATGTACAATATTTTTGAAATTTATTATCTAATTCTAACAGATGTTAAATCATTTTCTCATTTGCCTGATTAATGTAAGGCTACAATTTTAAATTTATTATAATTAATTCATACATCATATTCTTTACATGATGAATTTTAAACTAGAAACTTAATGCATATAAAAGTTTTAAGAATTGTATATATTTTTTAACATTTGATTAATATTATGGGGAAAGACTTGGGTCCTTCCAATAAGTTCGGGCTATTTACGCCTATTTGGGTGTACTATATTTACAATTTTTATGAGCAAGAAAAACAAATTAAGTTTGGTTTGTTAAATTGTTTATTTTTTGGGGAGCTATTAAATGATTTTGAAGAAATTAGTTCCCTTATTACGTCTATTACACATTAAACACTTGATTCGAATTATAGACTATAACGCTTTTTCAGAAAAGGTAATTTTCTCTTGTTAGTGCATTGGGGAGGTCATTTTTCAATTTTCCAAGGGATTTTCGAAATAATCAGGAAAACCCCGAAAGAAAAACATACATAAAACATCAAATATTTACGGCGCGCTGTAACGCTACTAAATTGTTTTTATTGTGTTATACTTCAATCAAAAAATTACAAGAGATCGATTTTTTCCTTATAATGATAGAGTAAGTCGTTTTACGATATCAAAAGTAGTTTTCGTAATAATTGGAAAAAACCGAAATATTAAAATTGATTAATATTAACGGTAACGTAGTGTCCCGGTTTAATTATTTTAATATGTTCAACGTATTTTCCACCATAATAATTAAAACAATTGAAAAATGTTACCTATGTTAAATAACTAAATAATGTGTCTGTTGTAGTCTTGTGGTATGTACCTGTTCTCAACCAAAAAGTCGCAAGTTTAAAACCGAGTTCCAAAAAATGTTTTTTGTAAAATCAAGTCGGGTAGATAACAGAGAAAAAAACATTGGCATTTTATTTCAAAAAATAAAATTGTGTATAATGTAGTACTTTTATTTTTTTATAAGGGTTTTAAAATCGAATTTTGACAAAAATCGTAATTATTACGGTCTTTCAAAATATGTGTAACTGAACTTTGCTTCAAATCGTTTTTCGTTATCAATGGTTTATTGTTGGTTACAGGTAAAAATTAAATAACTTTATGTTCCCCACCTTACCTACAACCCACCTACAACAGTGGCCGCAAACGTCCTCAGTATCAGCTCATTTATTTATTATGTTTTATTGTATCAAATTATAATTATTTGGAAAATTATCAGGTGAAATTTGTAATATTTGATTGTTAATTAAAATATACTAAAAAAAAAAAAAAATGTAATTTTATAACTACACCCAAAATCTAAAATACGCAGAAATCACGTTTAACGAATAATATGAATGTGTATCAGCATTATATTATTTATATCAAGAGTTAAATAATCAATATTGACAATATTTTTAACCTATTTAAATATAATACATTAATTCATACATATAGTGTTTAGCTACCTAAATTGGGTAATTATAAATTACTAAAATAAAATCCAAGTTATACAAATTGATTGTAATATGGTTTATGGTTTTTATATAAAAATAGTAAACACTTTAACCCGCCATAATATTTAATAAATGTCATCCATTTATATTAAATTTGTATAAAGTACCCAATTATTGTTTTGTTTAAGAACAAAATAAATCATAATAATAATATATGCCGATGTTTTTTGTTTATTGTATTTATATTTTATATGAAAAATAGTAAAATTAAATGTTGCACATAATTCAAACTGTTGCTTCCAGGTTAAAAAGATTTTTGTTTTTGTTTTTGTTTTTTTGTTTTTAATGCATTTGACCTACTATACAATTTTAAGAAGTAAATATTTTCTATGTTATATCTTTAGTAGCTTTCAATATTTTTACTTTGAGATCGTAAACAAATAATATTACAGTTTGTTTTGATTTTTTTTTTTCTGAAAACCGGATAAATCTCTGACTAATACAATATAATGCCAATCTGTAAGTAATAATTTAAAATATGCAGAACATACATATAAGTACATATATATCAGTATACGTATTGTACAAGTACATGTATATATGTACTTACCTACATAATATAATATGTTACAAAAGATAGAAACAAAAGAAATCAATATGTAATATTCTGTACAAATATATTATTCGTTCACGATATTTAAATTTAAGAAAATATTACACTTACACTATTGTAACAAATAGGTCTTAAACTTAAAATTATAACAATAATTTCAAATTTAAATTATTGAAATATTAAACTTTTAAAAATATAACTTATATAGCATAATGATGACCATAATTATTGTATAATTTTTGTCATAGTATTCATGTGAAATAAAAATCAATAGTACATTTCAAATATAAACCCTCGTATACTTATTAATTGTATAATATTATAAAAATTGATAAAATAACAAAAACCTGCTTAAATTAATCTAATGTTGATATTCTAGTAAATTATTTACTTCATTATAATGTGAGTATGAAGTTTTTTTATTTTTTTCATTAAATTTATAATTGGAAGTCTGAATGCTAAATAATAATTTAGTATCTCTTGGTTGTTAGACAAAAAAAGAAGAAAACAATTTTTAAATTAAAAAACGTTCAATCATCGAACTTTTAAAATACATAATGTTTATTGTGACCAAGGATTAAAATGTCTTAAAATTCAACAACTCTGGTCAACAATATTTCAATGAACGCAGCTTCAAATCAGTTTATTATTTACATTAACACTGCTGATTTTAAATCCTGCTACATAATTGACTTGAATTCTTGGTGTCATCGAAAAATATATATCAACTAGGTACTTGAAACTTTTAATTTATTTTATTATTAGCACTTTTTTATGTCGACGAGAAAAACAAATTAAACATAGATTAATAAAATATTTGACAAATGTAATAGTATGTAATTCAAATCAATTAAAATGCGTAATATATTTAGATAGTTATTTTGTATAAAATGTTGTAAATATTCTACATTAATAATTTATGTGTGATTAGGTATTAATAATATATTAAAAAATTTAAGGATAGGATCAGTGGTGGATTTACAGCCCTCCTCCCTCCCGGGCTCCCTAGATCTCTCCCAGAGTGATATAATTTCAATAAAATTTCGTCTAAAAAGAAACATCTATTAATAAATATCTTTGAAATACATATGATTTTTCAGGACCCTTCTCAGAAATCCACCATTGGACAGGACATGATTTTGTAGAATTTGTCTATTCCGGCAGTTGATTGACGATAGAGACGTTTATTTTTACTGTTCTTTTTGGCCAATGTATTTTTTCAAAACGGTTATGAACATAACTAAATTAATGTAGTCAATATTTGATTGAATACAGATGAGACTTGATTTTCTCTGATTTTCAAAATGTGTTCATTAAGTACAGGAAAAATAAAAAGAAACTTGTCGATAAAGTGCAATTAGTTTTTATTTTCAACTTTGAAATATAGATGAATGATTCGAAAACTGCTTATACTGGAACAAAAATAATTTTTGTTCAAACATGCATAATAATATAATCATGTATAATAATATATATATAACGTGAAGAGGACGCCTATCCGTATACCCATTTCCGTCATACAACTTCACGACAGCAAATTTTCGTTCATCAGGGACAACTCTATAATGTTAGTTTTAATATTAGAGTGAATTAACCTATTTTAAAACTTAAATAAGAATCATTAACTGTATTATTTCGTAGTTTTAATTTTTAAGCAAGTTATAAACATTTTTAAATGATAATATTTCACACACTTATACCTCGCAAATAAATTAAAATAACGGAAAAAAATGACGACATGGCACAGATAATATTTTTATCTTTAAGTTTGTTTATAAGTCATTTCACTCTAATATTAAAACTATCATCACAAACATGTCGCTATTGAATGAAAATTTGATGTCACACGGTCCTACGACGGAGATAGCACACACGGACCAAAATTCGTGGGGAATGGTGTCAATATTGTCTTTAAGTGGTCAATGATCATAGTGATAGTTGGCATTTATAAATATGATATTCACCATTCAATAAATGTTATGAGTAAAAGTAGCGAAGTGTCATAAAATTCATATTTAATTTTAGATGCTACTCCTTCCTAATTTGTTGTATTTTTGTCTATTAAATATATAAGACAAATTACCAAATTATATTCTTATTTTACAAAAAAAAAATCAACTTTGAATAAAATAAATAAACTATATAATATTGTGTATACCTAGGTAATATTTATTTTAATTGAGTTTATTATATAAATATTTTAAATTAAAAACTTTAAAACAAGTCTGTCAGAATTGAGTTAGTAAATTTATTGAATATGTAACAATGTTAAGAACTATAATATACGGTCGTTTAAATATTTAATTTAATGTAACAGTTTAGTATACATATAAAGTTATAATATTGTATAATATGTTTATTTTATTTAGGTTAAACATACAATTCCATTTGAAACACTAATTTAAGTTTGAATTTATCGTACTCGTATTTTAAACTCCATACAATTTTTTAATAATTTATTTTTTTGGGTTTTACTTAATATAATATACCTACTTAAAAACACAGATAGATATATTTTTTTTAAATCGAATACAAATAAAATAATGATTTTATCATTAGAATATTACAAATGTATAACGTGAAAATCAATTCATATTCAATTTCTAATCAAATTTGATTGAAAATAAAAATTCATATTATGTGGCAAAACAAGTTTTTACACCGATTACAAAGCAAAAAAAAAAACATAATTTTAATAATAAAATTAATATAAATTTGTATTCACTAAAACTGAAATGTATTAATGACGAAAATATAATTTATTTTAAATAAAACTACCTAGTAGAATTTTTAACATCTGTTTATACCTAGATCCCAGATGTATACACACCATAAGAAATGTTGATTTAATATGGTATACAATTTAATAGAAGAAAAAAACTATCAAAAAATAATATAAAAAATTGGGTAGGTACCCAACATTCTGATAATAATACAAAATTATACAATTATTTTATGTTTGGATGAATTAATTAATTTATATTTTTTGTTGAACGTAGAAAATTAAAGAAACAAAAATACGATTTTCTTTAAAACTTTAAAAATAGTGTTGTAGTGAATGAAAAATGTTTCTTAATGTAAGATTTTGGTATCCGAGTGAATTTAATTTTGAGGGTTGCGCGTCTTTATACTAAAGAGTCAATTTTGGTTTATGTATAAATTATATACAAGATGTTTCATTGTTCCCCAAATACCAATTACTTTCTGTGTGTGACCAGTGAGCTAATATAATTTAAGCCGTCACAAAAAAAAATCAGTTAACGGTACCTATAATATGACATAAAATCAAAAATAACGTATATTATTTAATTACAGAAGCGTGAACATGATAGGCACCTAGATAAGAAAATATTTGAAGGTCATGGGTATGACTTATGTTTTACAAATTTTATTCAAATAATCCATAATAGGTATTCATATTGTAGAACGATATATGTCTTTTTTAATAATATTATAATTTATTTTCCAATTTAGGTGCCTATTTAAATTATGTATGTAATACATTTTAGATTCTGAATGTTTTTTTTAAGTAGTTATAAACATATTATACGTTTAGGAGTACTAGGCCCATAATATAGTTATATAATACCTACGACATTACCATACGCTCTTATTATACTGTAAAACTCCTTAGGTACTATGAAAACTATAATGTATAACTTATTCAATGTACTGTCTGTACCTACTATTAAAACAGAAAATAATCTCGTAATTTTCATATTACATCGGTAACTTTTTGTTACACACCACTCGTCGTCATAGATTTTGTCGGCAAATCACTCAACATTTGACAATGTCGAAATAATCTGACAAATATTCATGTGAATTTCGAATAATGAATACAATAAAATAGATATTTAATATTTTTTGGCCAATTACCCAACATTTACTACAGTAAAGAGATGGTCAAATACTATATTTTATAACTTCCTCCCCACTCTCTATATCAAACATCGAAATTGACCAAAAATATTTTGTTTTTATTTTTTTAAATGTTAAACATATTCAACTAACAGCAGGTTAAATAAAAACTTTTTAGGCATTTTCTTAGGAATTTATCGTACCTACTGTATATTATAACTGTATTACTCAGTAGGTATTCCCTCTTACATTAAGTATTACACCGTATATTTAAATTATCTATTCAAGGCAGTAAAATGATTTTACAAGTGAATACTTTTTCCTATTCGATTCGAGTATGATGATGAAATAAAGAAAAACAATAAAAGTTATAGGTAATAATAATATTATCAACCACAATTTACTGAGAATAGAGAGCACGCATTTTAATTGTGTAGCGTTAGGCATATATAAAATAAATCTATTTAAAAAAGATATCTCCAAAAAAATCTACCCGAGGGAATCACCCTTCGTACCCTTTTCTATTAATACAAATATTATTAATATTTCTATGGTATAATATTTCCTTTGTTACCTAAGAGGTAAGTAATTTATTACATGACACCTTTTATTTTATTAACTATATTGTTTAAAATCATGAAAATGATATAAACCGGAAAATAACTATAATATATTTTTTTTTAATGGATATAGAAAAACCAAACTATATTAGTTGGTATAGTAAAATTGTGTTAAGTATTAAAAACCTATTCTATAGAGCTGTTTTACTCACAGAATTAACTATTAAATCTTTGGTCCCAAGAAAGACGAGCTTGAATTAATTTTTTTTTTCGTTTACATATAATTTTCTTATTTAACTGTTTCATACTATATATTATATAATTTTCAATAATATCATAGTTTCCGTAATTTTTAAAAAAAAAATTATTATAATTAATTTAAGCCATTATACATAAGTCAACTTAATAAAACATTATATTTTAAATAATTGACAATACATTATGTATTAACACTTATTATAAATTGTGTTTAAGCAACATATTTATGAGGACATGTGATACCCTCATACGTTAAGTACATCAAGTACATGTTATGTTTGTTACATGCCTATAATAAAGTACAAAGTTACATCTAAACACAAAATAAAAACACTCCTCTAAAAAAAATTCTGGCTATGCCACTACACAGGGACAATATTGTGTTGTTAGCTTTAATATAGGATTTAATTGACACATAATCAAACTTAATGATAAGAACATTATCTGCACTATATTATATCATGTAATATTATTATATGCCTCAGCTGTTTGTAAATTTGTACGGTTACGTTGTCTACCAGAAAACCGATAAGAAACATGTATTGTTGAATTTTTTAAAGTTAGTTAGTAATAACTAATAAGGAAATCCTTTTTTTATTTTTCGTGTATTAATCTTAACAATTGAGTAAAACTGGAAAAAATGTAGAAAAACAAGAAAGTTCACGGAAATAATGTTTTCATTCATTTCAATTATGTTTTAGATTCTGATCGGAGTGGGGAATGTTTTGGTTTTACTGTAAAGTTTATTTATTATTTTTTTTTTTTTATATACTGTGTACAAAAATTCTACCAGATATCTTGCTTCGACATGCACGTGTGGCACAATTTCTGAAAGGCAATATTATCTAGATGGTACTTTAGGGAGGTCATTTTTGATTTTCGAAGTGGTTTTCATAATATCTGGGAAAAACAAATATAAAGCGTAAGAAAAACAGGAAATATTGATATTATGCGGATTAAATTACTTTCAAAATTATAGAGTTTTGAAGTTCTGATGTTATGCGGGTATTATATGTTATGTTAAATAACTTTACATTAACTACCGTAGTCCAATAGTAGAACGTACTTAATGTCATCCTATCATCCTATAGATTGCGAGTTCAAACCCGTGTCTCAAAAAAATGTTTTAAATTTGCTTTTTCCTTTTCCCTAAACAGGAAAAAAACAAATACATTTCAAGTGTACCTTGAGACCCAAGCCATCGCTCACTCGAACAATTTTAATCGAAAAATACCCCTCGATTTGTTGCGCAAACTTTTCTACTGGAAATCTTGCTCCGGTATATCAAGTGTAGCTTATTTTCAAAAAGAAAATTTAATTTTTATGATAACTTGGGGAGATTTTTTTTCGATTTTACCAGGAATTTTTTCCAATAAATGGAAAAAAACTGAAAAAAAACATGGAAACACCAGGAAAAAACGTAGGAAAAACATGAAAATAAGTATAATATTAAACAAATATTATTAAAGAAAATATATTATGCATATGTAGTTATTTTACCATAATATGACATATATATTTTTGACAAAGCAACACTATTAACTGAACTCTGCTAGGAATCGTTTTTTCATTAACAATGGTTAATTTTTTCATACAGATGTACATTAAATTTCTCCTCTACTACCTGCCCAATTTCTCACCTATAATAGTGCATCCCCATTATTCTAGAACAGTTTTGTTTGTTGTTTAATTCAGTTTAAAATATTCATAGAGACTTGAAACCTTGACAGAAAACTTTTATTGGTCCATTCTAGACGTAGTATTTTTGAGTTATTTATAGGATTTTTACATTTTCTAATTTTTTTACGTAGTTTTTTTTTGGTTGATACTATTTGGATGGAATTGTTTGATCTTACCAAAATGCTTGAATATTAAATACGAAGTACATTATTATAAGTTGTACTTAGTGGTAAAAAAAAAAAATTTAATGTAGTTTTTTATTCTAATCATCACGATAAAATTTTAACAAAAATTGTTAATATTTTGGCCTTTCAAAACGTATAGAACTTGTTAACTTCGCTCAGAATCGTTTTTCGTTGGCAATGGGTTATAGTCGTAAATTAAAGAACTTTATGTATCTTACCTTCTCACTTACAACTGCAGTAGCGTATCCATCAACATTATACAAGCTTTTTTTTTTCAATTCCAATTGTCTTTTTATATATTATATATAAAAGAATACACTACTTACAAATATTGTTAACACATTTACCTGTGGCATAATATATTTTGGTTATTATTATGAAAAAGATTTTTAAAAAACACTTGCAAAAAAAAAATTTATAATATAGGTTTATTTAATACATTATTAGATAAAATAAACAGCTAGGTATACGATATAGTATAGAGTAGGAGTTGAATTTGTAGGAAAATAAATTTTTTTTTTTGTTTTTAATTGGTGATATCGAGCCCCCCCCCCCCCCCGAGATTGCAGATAGATTTTGCGTACTATTTATACGTATTGTATATGTTCGTCAGCACTAACGCCTACCTATATTATAACTGCCCGTTCTAAGATTGTAATTTATAATATGCTCGTGTGAATTACGTGTCGTATCGGATCCATAGTATGACATTGCTACGACAATATAGGTACCTATTCCGTACTCCGTGTATTTTTAATATTTATCGTAATAAAAGTTTGTCACGCCGGCGGCGGCGGCGGAGTTTGCCCACGCGATAACCACGGCTCGTTACTCGATCGCCCATGTTGCGTGCGTGCGTGTTATATTTATGTTTGCGTACGTCTGTAGCTCAAATATTAAAACAAAATAACGTAGAACCATCATCATCATCATCATCATCATCAAGCGATCCAAAGGGGGCCGCCATATTGTTTTCGTTTTTACGTGTTTATTTAGGAATTATGAATTATTCGTTCGTCTTATTTGTTTATGCCGTTTCGTCCTCATCCTTTTCGGGTTCTCCGCCACCGCCGCGGCATCGGCCGTCGCTTTCGTCGTATAGTCGCCGCGGCCGTCCTTTTCTCCTTCCCGTATAACAATACTATATTATACTATATATACCTACCTATACTAGCCGCGTCGTCGTCTCTTCGCCCGTCTGTCTACGCGATGAGCGTCTGTCGGGTGGTGTTCGTCTCGTGCTTCCGTCCGCTTATTTATCCAAACCGCCACCGCCGCGCGCCGTAGCCCCTCGTTCCTTGCCAACGCACCCCGTCATCCCGTCCCGGTCACCACGACCCGCCAATATACGCGCAGAGGCCGTTACACAAATTTGTCGACACGTTTGTCTTACGCCCTCTCCACTGTATTCAATGATCTCTTCAATGCCACGCATACCGTTCTATTAAAACAATATCGCGTTACAATATTTTATTATATTATTATCGCTGTTGTGTTATCATATATAATTATCGTATAACCTCATTAGCGGCACTGTAATATAGGTGGGGCCAGAATAAATAAGTTATGTTCAGAATATGCAGAATTTTAATCTGTCTGTTAGAATCCCAGGGGGAGGGGGAGAATTGGTCTCCTAAAAAACAATAGTTTTTACACAGGTACATTGCACGCCTCTTAGCTCCATTTATATGGTAAGTGGTTTGGGGTTCAGGTAAATTGAGTTCGAGATGAATTAATTGTTTTTCAAAATCAATAAATTGAGTTCCCACACATAAAAATGAAATCGGTAAACTGAGTTCTTCATATAAAAATTAAATCAGTAAATTGAGAACCTTATGTATAAATTAGAGCAGTATATTTATAAATATAAAAATAAAGTACTATTTAAAAATCAATGATTCGAACACAGTTATTAATAATAACTGGTATGCATTTGAATTTCTAAAAATCACAATTCTAACTTGAAACGAATTTTAAATCCGAAACGTAATGAAGGATCTATTGGTTTTACTAGCAATTAGTCGGTAAACCACTTTCCAAGTAGAAAACTGGCTTCAGTGTATCAAATGTATCACCTTTTTTGAAAAGAAATTTTACTTAGTTGGTGCATTAGGGTGATCATTTTTTGATTTTCCAAGGAGTTTTCATAAAAATTCGGAAAAAACAGGAAAACAAATTACTGGAAAAATGGCAAATATTTATGGCATTCCGAAGCCTTACCGATTTCATTGTTTTTCATTTTTATGAACTATGTTTTCAATCAAAAATATTGCTTTCATCAATAAATACCAAGTGACCGTGCTTTTTGAATCTAGTTGCTTACGAAGTATGATTTTTCAAAAACTGTTCAAGTGGTTTTCATAATAATTGAGAAAAATAAAAAAATACTAAAAATAAAAACAAACAAATATGTGGCATTAATAATTCGTTATCTCAAATTTGTATGAATTATATTTTCTAGGCATCAGAAATCTTACTTTCAAAAAACGACAAATAACCTTTTTTGTTGGATTTTTAATCTAATTGATGAATAAATAAGTCGTTTTTTGATCTTCCAAATAGTTTTAATGATAATAGGAAAAAATCGGAAAAAACTTAAATTGAAAACTAACAAATTTAGGATGTAACGAATTCATTATTTTCTAAATTTTTACCAGAAATATTGCTCTAATCAAAAAACCTTCGAGATCTTTGAGAGCTTTGCTACATTTTAAATATAGTTTGTGAAAAAGAAAGTCGTTTATGGTTTTTCAAGTAGTTTTCTTAATAATTGAGTACAACGAAAACAATTCTTAAAAAATGGGAAAGTTTACGGTAATAATGGTTTCATTATTTACAATTTTTTATTGTTTGTTGTAATTTGATTAAAAATATTCGTAAAGACTGGACATTTTTACAGACTCCGAGTTTAGACTACGAAAAGTAGATTTTTTGTTATAATTTTTTAATTAAACTTAAACTCTTTTGTTTATTAAAACATAGGTACATTTGTGTAGATAAGTAAAAAAATAATATGCAAGTTAATTAAAATGAATTAATAAATATTTTTTACATGTTAAATATATTGTAAGTCAATATCAAAGGACCCTCCCAGAAAAAATTTCGAAAACCGCCAATAAAGACAACACTAACATGGAAATAATAAATATTTTAAGATACAATAAAATGTAGAAGATAACGAAATAGATGAAAATAGATCAAATTTAAATTAATTTATTATAATAATAATAATAATAGGTGAATTTACATTTGTATGATATGTTTTCGTTAATTGGTTAGTCTGAATTGTATTTACATTTGGTTGAATTCTGAGGTCCAGATTGATTAACCATTCTATAGCCTCTGCCGTAGCCTTGTGAATGTGTTTCATTCCACTTTTTAAATTAAGTAATGGGCTTTCTTCCAGACGTGCCTGGTTGTCTGGGTGGCTTGCCAACAGTCGCTTTGTGGTGTTTCTCTTAATAGCCTTCTTTTAGTCTTTCCATGTCCAATCCTGAGTCTATTTAGGGTTACCCATTTCTTGGGCGACGTGCGATTGCGTCCTTTTTTGACCTATTTATTCTTTCTCGAGTTTCGATTGCGTCCGGTGGAATCCGATTGCTTCCCAAACGAGCGATAATCGGCATTCGAGTGTATTACTATTATTACTATTATTATAACTACTAGAATTAACACTATACTGTATGTGGTACCTATAATATTTTAAATTTTAATAAATAAATTTTGGTTTATAGACAGACATCAATTAGTACTAAAATTTTAGATTCTGAGTGGAGATAAACATTAAATTACCGTCTGTATCCTACTTTTCTAACTTCCCACCTATAAAAATGACTGCAACCGTTCCCCTTATCTTACCTTGTTTTTTTATATGTCAATAGTGTAACTTTTGATGTAGAGTTAAATATTCAACCTTTATAGCGAACAGATCTAAAGTAAACGTGAATAGGTTTTTACGATATTGAATTTCGTTGACATTGAATCTTCTATTCATAAAGCAATTCAAATAATTTAAACATCAATATAAATACAAGCATTAGGATTAACATCAGAATGCAAAAATAAATCTTATGAAGTAGGACAATTTTTAACATATATTTTCGGGTTGCCTTATAATCCTGATATGGTTGAGGAAGTTTAATGTTAATGAGTCGGTTTCCATTCAACCCTTAGATGAACATCTAAGACAATTTACTGACTATTTAATTGATTCAAATTCATATGTTCCACCTAAAGTGTAGGCCAAAATAAGCAGTTGTATGCAGCGTACTACTTGTACAAACACTTGCAAAAGTTTTCATGAGAAGTTTAATTCTTTTTCTTACCCGTCCCATCAAATCAAATTTTAATTATTCTAAAACGGTGTCAAGATAATACGAGTAATATTCGTCAACAAGTAAACTTATATCATTAATTTTTGTAGATTTTTATTGTTATTTCGATTGTGAATTGTACGTCCAAGACGCTGCAAATAAAAAAATCAATTTGATATTACGGTGTGTAAAACGATAGTAATCGAACCGCACTGGTTTAGAGTTAAATGTGCATGTTTAATGTGTCTATACCTCCAATCGCGTTCTGTCTGAAATCGAAATTCTCTATTTTTCATTTAGGACACAATCGAATGCACACCTGTGAAAACCGGGCACAATAAACATACTCTATTTTTAATTTACCTGACTTTGGGACGCAATGAACTATATCGGTATTCCTTAAAAGGAGGATGGAATCCCGGTACCCTTTCTGTTGTTTATTCAATGGTCTTATATTTATCAGGGTTATTTAGTGTCCATTCCTCAGCCTATTTAAAGTTAAAGTTAAAGTTTCCCTTATTAATTTTTAAGCAAGCTTCCAAGCGAGCCTACGAGATTTTAATCTTTGGCTGGGGTTATTATTCATAAACTTATATTTGGGTAAGCTATTTAATTATTAATTAAATATTATTATATTAATAATTATAAATTATTAATTATATTCTCGAAATTTTTTTCTATACGTTCGGAGGTGAGGTGGTACTATATTGCTCAATACCGGGAGCCAGGATACTGGTGTTGACTTTTTGTTCTGTTATTAGTCCTCATTATTGCGTTTAGTTGGGTTATCAATGGTTTATCATTGCTTAGAAATATAAATAAAATAACTTTATACATTCTACTTTCCTTACTCCCAACCTACAATAGTGGCACACCTATCAGCAGTACTAAATCTTTTTTTTTAATTTTCTTGTAATCCCTAATTCTAAAACATATACAACCATCTATTAATAGAATTTTGATGGAATAACAACATGGCTTTCGTCCTGGTTGTTCTACTATCATGCAATCTTGATTTCACTTAATCCGTTTTTAATGCGTTTAAAAATAATTCTCAGCTGGACATAAATTAAATTACTGTGAATTACTTACTACTAACGCACTGACTTAAAAAGCTTTCGATTCAGTAAATCACGATGTACTAATTAAAATATTTATTACCTCAGGGTTTGCTGAGCCTCTTGTATCATGGTTTAAGTAATTTCTCAGTTATAGATATTCTAGACTAAAAGTATTTCATGTATGTTCTGAAGTTTTTTTGTGTTCTTCTGGTGTTTTACGAGGATATCACTTATAATATTATTTCCTTTATTTGTTAACAGTGTATATAAGGTTTTGAATCACAGTAAGCTGCTCTGCTTCACTGATAATATGAAGCTATTTATGCATATTATCTCTCTTGATAATTTTCGAAAGTTTCAAAGTGACTTTGATAAATTTGTTGAGTGGTCTCAGTCATTGCTTGAAACTTGATTTTGAAAAATATCATATTATATTATTCACTAAGAAGCGTTTAACTATAAAATGGCCCTATGAACTATTTAACTATTTAACTTAACTATATCGCGTGTTGATACCATTTTTGACTTGGGTTTTACATTTCATAATTGCCTCACCCTCGAACTTCATGTCGATACAATATGCTGTAAATTTGCTCATGATTTTAAACTTGGTTTATCTTTAAAAACTTTATACTATATACTCGTACGCCCAATTTTAAAATATGGCGCTATTTTGTGGGATCTACACACCTCTGGCTACTCTTGTTAGATAAAAATTCCTGTATTTTGCTTGCTTTATTCTCCATTATATTACAGTCCAATTTCTAAAACACTAAACATTAAAACTCTTATTTTTAATTGGCCTGTAAATAAAATAAAATAAATTGTGTAAGCTATAGTAGAAAATTAAAAAATAACTTTCATTTCATTATTTTCGAAAAATTTGAAAATGTTCATTTTATAGAGTTTATTCAACTGAAAATATTGACATATCAACTTTCATTAAATTCATGATTTTTAATAGTTTCTTAAAGTTCAGAGAAAAATTCCTATAATTATGCAGCAGGCTGTAATCATATTCCCTAGTTAATTATAATTATTATTATAGCTAATTATTATGTACTAATTGACTGAATATTTTTTTTTTTCTAAACTTTAAAAAAATATTAAAAATTACGAATTTATTGAAAATAAAAAATTGCAGATACGTCAACATTTTCAGGAAAATAGTAAAAATAAAGTTAATTAATTACAATATATATATTTGTAGTCCTTATTCTTGCGAGTAATATAAGAAAAAGAGAATTTGTCTTATCTATATTACTTTCGGAGATATTAAAATAGGTATACTTCGTGGGACAATCTGTATATAATTATGTAAAATATTGTATTACTTATAAGTTATAATTGATATAATAATGTCCAATATATTATTTTATATGCTTATACATTCTGTAGGGTGTCTCACGGTGATCTGACAGTTGAAATAACATTTGTTCTATTCAACATTTTTAATATATTTTTATTGTGATTTATAATATTATACAATATATGTCAGAGCTATTATTGTATGATATTAGGTAACTCATGGAAAAGAAAACCCTTGACGTTTGACGTGTTCTGATTAATGATTAATTATTATAATAGATTATGAATCACAATATAATATTTACAATTGAAAAACTTTCAAATTTTTTTGATTATATAAAACCATACATAATCAAAAGTTTCAATTATCAAAAATTGTCGTCTAAAGATCAAGTTTATAAAAATTTTTTCACTTTTTTCAAGTGTCAGATTATCGAGGACTACTCTGTATATCTTTGTTATTCTATATAACAAAGATAATGTTAGTATTTTATTAATTTTTGCTAAAATTTAATCAATAGATATAATGTACATACATGTTAACATATATTGAACAAACATCCTCTAAAAATAATGATTGTGTTCAAGGATGATATTCAAATTCGTACACTTTTGATATGTATTATTAGTAGTAGTTATAAAATATCTAATATTTTCTAAACAATAGAGACACAAAATAATACATACCTACCAATGGTAGATATCCATTGTACGTTGTATATAATTATACAACTGACTTACTCCGTCGCAAGGGTAAAATGTCTTATTACTAAGGTCCAGAACTTGATGCATTTGCATATGTTTTTCCAATGTTTATATTCAAGGCTTGTCTTTCTAGAAATTTGGCTTATGTCACGCAGAATCCATAAGTACAAATTTAATTTTGAACTTTTTTTTTTTTTTCTGTAATTCTCGATTGAAAAGCCATTTTCAACAACTTTAGTATATTTTAGTTATTTTTTTACTTTTCTTAATTTTATTTATTTTATTTTTGTTTATTTGCTGAGCTATAATTGTACATAATTTATTAATTTAACATTAAAATAGTAAAAGTAGTTGATTGAAATTAAATTCAATTCACATCAAATCAAATTTTGTATCATCACTATACCATCTTCAATACCACGGTTAGAATTTTCAAAAATATGCCTAAGGTAGTAGAGGGGTAATTTAATGTATATTTTTGTGCGGCGGTTAACCATTGCTAATGAAAAAACGATTCTGAGCGGAGTTCAGTTGATAGTGTTGCTTTATTAACAATATATATGTCATATTATGGTAAAATGTTCCCATGTTTTTTTTTGGTTTTTCCCATTTATTGGAAAAAATTCCTGGGAAAATCGAAAAAAAGATCTCCCCAAGTTACCATGAAAATTAAATTTTCTTTTTGAAAATAAGCTACACTTGATACATTGAAGCAATATTTCTGGTAGAAAAGTTTGCGCAATAAATCGAGGGGTATTTTTCAATTAAAATAGTCCGAGCGAGCAATGACTTGGGTCCCTAACCTTTAGGTACACCTGAAATGCAATTAAAATGCTTTTTCTAAAAGGAAATCTGACTTGGGTGGTATTTTGGAGATGTCATTTTTTTTGATTTTCTCAGTTTTCCCAACTATTATTAAAGAAAGTGTTTAATACATATGTAATTATTTTACTATAATTTGACATATATATATTATTGACAAAACAAAACTATTAACTAATTTCCGCTCATCGTTTTTTCGTTAGCAATGTTTTTTTTTTCATTGTTATGTATTATTACAGTGATTTTCCACCTAATATTCAGATCTATTGTTTTTCCTCAAAATAAAAATCTATTTTTTTTTCTGAGAAAATTACAATCTGTAGAATTAGTGCAATAAGTAAACATGATTATATATGATCATGAATTATGAGGATTTCCAATACCATTTCACTCTTTTTATCAATTTACTGTATGGGTATTATTATTTATATTTTCTGTTTTTTTTTTGTTGTTCATTATGTATTATGCTGTTTTGTATTTGTTTTAAATTCTTTATGCAATATTTCAACTATGTATTTAAATGTTAAATGTTCAACATAATGTTACCGTTGGACTACCAGCCTCTATTTTCAATAAATAAAATACAATAAAATAAATATATACATATTTCATTTGATTTTGTATGAGGGGGAAAACCAATCTAATGAAATAACGTACTTTTGTATGATGTACTTTTATTGCGTTAAATCTCTACATCAATAATCTATTTAACAAATAGATAAATTAATTAAATTTTTTGAAAATAATTTCTTTATTTAGTTAGGTGTTTGAATTGTAGCATGTAGACAATTTAGAATGTAAAACATCATATCACAACTAAAATTGACCAATAAAAATAATAAACCATGTTTAACACTAAACAGACACATCAATTGTCTTATAATATGTAGATGCGTTAAATGATGAAGAATATAGAAAGAACATTTTTTTTTCTTTTAAATAACTGAATTATTTGATGTTGATGTATCTATAATATTGAAGTATATCCACAAGGATAAAAAAAATGTAATACTTATACTTACTAATTATTACAATGATATTATCACTCTAATCGTATAACAATACTAGTACCTATACCTAATACTTGTGCATTATTATAAAATAAACATAATATTAATAATAATCAACTTATTGGTATACATTTATATTATATATTAAAATTATGCATGTTTATCATTGAAAGCCTTCCTCTTCAACGCAATCTATAATTTATTGTAATAAAAGTTATCATATTTACTTATTAATATTTTGTGAACCGTATATAAACGGTAAATATTAAATAATGAAAAACAATTATTAAAAATAAACTTTAATATTGATATAAGATTATTAATACAATATTGTCAAAACATCATTAAGTAAACGTACTTCACATTATATTGCCCATAACTTTAAGTGGACTAAACGCAACTATACATATATACGCAATGCAGAATAAATTGCACAATTTAGTACAGATTCAAATTTAAACATGGTACCCAATAACAGTGGCGGCGTGAACATATTATTTCAATGACATAGTACAATTTTTCAACGCCCACCCACCCAACCTCCTTTTTATATCAACACAAAATATAAAAAAAAAACGTTTACTAAGTCAGAAATCTTCATATAAATTTTCTTGATTTTTAAATTTTAATCTAAAAATAGTGTCTTTCATCATGTACTACACATTGTACGCCTATCTAAATAGTGAATAAATAATGATAAATTGATAACAATATTACAATAGTCACTACGTTGGACGATAATTAATAGTGCACACGCCGTTGGTCGTTATGCACAAACACGACTAAATTTAAACGTAGTCGTTCTTAATCCATAGACCTAGGTATATTAAGGTCTAACCTATGTCCTAATTTTAATGTAACTGCGTTCCGATAAACGCGTAGTCTAGAACTATAATATTACTAGCTAGTAGCTATAATATAGTTCAATGCAATTATTGATTCATAGCATCTATTGATTATCATAAAATGTATTGTATCAATGATATTATTAAAATAAGTATCTTTTATCTACTCAACTATAAACATCAACATTTAATACCCAGCCTTCTTTTCACGCGTCAATTTAACGATTTTCAGATTTTCACCGGCCAAAATGTATACAAAATAGATAATATTTACATCAATTAAGTATTATACTTCTATAATTTTATAACAAGTATAAAACAAGATTTCTCGGTAGCTCGCCGGTTGAATCTGTGCTGGATAGTCACGTATAAAGCGTTTTTGTTTTAATCGTATGAAACGTAAGAATTTATAAAAAAACAAGTAGATAATAAAATCCATGTA
Organism: Cinara cedri; assembly: GCA_902439185.1. Classification (NCBI taxonomy): domain Eukaryota; kingdom Metazoa; phylum Arthropoda; class Insecta; order Hemiptera; family Aphididae; genus Cinara; species Cinara cedri. The sequence continues at coordinate 232,365 of CABPRJ010000957.1, read as the reverse complement.
ATTTTAAAATTAAATATTTAAAAGTTTATATAAATACATATGCATATGTGTATAAATTATATATCTCTGTAATAAGACCTTTGGGAGCTTGTAATGGTGTAATAATAGGACTTTATGTATGAACACTCGGGCCAATTTTTTACCCTTACAGTACGTCCTTGATAATAATTTAAATACGATTCGGTTCCCATAAATTATAATCAACTATTTAATGGTTATATTTTGTCTATCAGTTGAAAACTACTTTTAAAATAAATAATTATATTTAATTAATTATATTGTACACAAAAATAAGCACCTTGATTAATATTCCATTTTCATAGGTAAAAATTATTAAACAATTTATATTTGCTTATTTCATGAAAACTACATATTATAATAACATATTCTATAAAGTAGGTTAGGTTAGGTTAGGTTTGGATTATCATTTGTGTGGCGGCCGGCACGTAGCGATTTATGAGTACTCCACTATTCTCCCTTACCTAAACTTAAAAGTGGAATACTCGTTAACGGGTTGACAGAAATCAAACATTTTAACAGCAAAATGTATTCAGAATAATACTCCGTCTATTTATAGAATTTTTAATATAGGTTCTCAGTTGAAATAACAATATTGGTATAACCATAGGATACTCCATAAATTTTGTAAAACACCAAATTATTTTAAAATATCGGCTTTGACTATACATACACTTAAAAACAAATTCCGAAAAGAATTAATATTTTCCGAGATAATAAATGTAGCTACTTAAATAGATCAGCTGGTATATATAACTGTTTAATACTGTGAGTATATAAATTATTAGTTTATAATATTTATCACGGACTAAAGTCAGCATTTTATAGCCATTATGTATCTATAATATATGAGATATTTAAATCTTTCAGTTTCAGATGTATCATCAATAAGTTCATTCTTCTAGACAAATTCATAAATACTAATAACCCGTATAAATACTCTGTATAATATTAGATATGCTTACTATACCTACTCTTTATTTTCTTTATTTTATATAAATTATACATTTTAATAAATGTAAATAATAATAAATTAATAAACAATTTAAAACTATGTACAACTACTTGATTTCCATTTACCTGATAATAAATAAGTATCTATACTTGAGTTTTTTTATTACAACAGGTTTTATCAGTCAATTTGTTTTAAAATATTGAAACACTATAATAAAAAAAAAATACGGACATACTTCGCACGATAGGTGAATCACTGTTGTAGATGTGAAGTTGGAAAAGTAGAATATAGAGGGAAATTTAATGTATAACTCCAAGCAAAGATTAATCATTGCTAACAAAAAATGATTCTGAGTGGAGCGGTATTGCATTTTCAATAATATGTATGTCATATTATAATAAAATAAATATATATTAAAACAATTATTTTGTACCAGTAACTAGATTTATTCCACATAATATTTTACTAAAACTATTTTTGTTAAAATTCTTATAAAAAAAAATGAACTACATTAAATTCAATTGTTTTTATTTGACCACAAAATACGGCTTCTAATGAACCTTCTGTTCACTTTTCAAACATTTCTACTAGTCGAACAATTTTATCCACCGAGTACCAACCAAATAAAAATTACTCACAAAATTAAAATATCTATAAATAACTCAAATGATTTTATAGTTTTACCACGTCTAGAAAATTTAACTATAAGTTTTCTGTTTAAAAATCAAGTCACTATATATTACCGTTTTCCCAATTATTATGAAAATTAAAAAATGACCTCCTCGAGTACCATGTAGATAAAATTTCTTTTCAGAAAAGGTGCTATACTTGGTACATCAGAGCAAGATTTTTGTTACAAAAGTTTGCACAACAAATCGAGGGGCATTTTCTGATTAAAATAGTCCGAGCAAGCGACGGCTTAGGTCTTAGAATTTGATTTGATCAATTCATTATTGCCTATATTCAATGTTGTATTGTAATTGTATATTGATACAATTATGTCTCAACTTGAACTAATACAAATTAAAATATCTAAAATAGTCATTATATAAAAGTATTTTTTAAAAAATGTGATTATTATCGTAATTAACATACAATATAATATATTGTACAATATAGGTACCTGCTATGTTTATAATATGCGCCTATTTTGAATATCGGTAATTACTATTTTGTTGTTTTTTGATTAAGTAATATTATTCTGCGAATGTCTAAATAATACACAGAGAGTCGAGAAAAATAAATATTTGAAAACTGTCATACATTGAGAAATAAAATGAATAGTTGTATGCTATAAACAGAGAAACAAAAGAATACAAAAGAAACTATTACGTATTGGAATAAACGCATCAATCTCAAAAAAACATATTAATACGATTCGTTTCGTAAATAGAAGATTGTTACCAAAACGATTGTCAACAATATTATACTTATATGAAAATATAAAATTCAAATATTTTAAATGATATTCAAATTTAGAATAGGTACTAATATGTTAAATTTTATATCTGTATTTCAAATACAATTTTATTTTTATTTTTCAAGTACCTAAGTAGAGCTATAAAAAAAAAGAGAGGTGATACTGAGAACTGGTTTGTCACTTTTCAAGAATGAGAGTTAGGAAGGTAGAATACATAGAGTCAGTGACGTAATTGAGAGGTCACAAAGGGTCGTACGTGTGACGCAGGGGCGTCAATTGGGGGGCCAGGGTGTGCAGTCACACCTCTTCCTTTTAAAATAGTCTCAATTGACTTACCAAAATAATGCACCATTTTTTTTACATAATTAAAATTAAATTATATTTTTATATTAGCAGTATTGGTGTTTGTCTGCAGTAAACAAATAACATGCTATCACGTTATTGAGTAAACAAAAAATGTATCGTGTATTTTATTATCTACCAGACATATCTGATACCTACAGAATACAGATATAGATAAGGAGCACAGTTGGATGACTTCGCGATTGAACGGTTAACGATTGTTATTATGGAAATATTGAACATTATTTCATTTATAAAAACGTTACCAATTACAATGGTATCTAATGAAAGGTTTTCATCGTTTAAAAATATAAAATCATATTTCCGTGGTCGGTGATCTAAGTTAAAATATAGTAGATTAAATAAGAATATAAATTTTAAAATTTCAATTTAACATTCACTGACGACGGAAGTTAATAATTTTAACACCAAAATTTATTTTAACCAGTGCTCAATCTATTTATGAATTTTAAATTCAGAGCATAGCGAAGGATTTATTAGTTTTATTATGATGTATGTGCGTTTATTTTTTTTGTCTGAGAGCAACTTTTCTACCAGAAAACTTACTCCGAAGTATCAAGTTTAAAATCTTTTCTGAAAGGTAATTTTATATAGATAGTGCAATAGTAGGTCATTTTTTGATATCTAAAGTCTTTTTCATAATAATTATGGAAAACCAAAAAAGATGAAAAAGACAAAAGACGATTTTTTCAAATAACAGAGCGATGATTTCATTACTTTAAATTTGTATGGCCTGTTTTCAACAAAACAAAAATTTCTCCATTAGCAAAACGACAAGAGACCTTTTTTGTTACATTCTTAATCTAATTCATAAGTAAGTAATTCGTTTTTTGTTTTTTTTTTTTAGTTTTTACAATAATTAACCATAACCAATAAATATGTAGAAAAACCAGAAAGTTTACGAAAATAATTCTTTTATTATTTAAAATTATTTTTTTTTTTGCAACTCAGTTTAAAATATTCGAAGAAGCTTTAAATTTTCACAGAAAACTTATATTTACATTTTTTAAACGTGATTAAAACATTTGAGCCACTTTTTGGCTATTTATAGACATTTTAATTCTGCTAATTTTTACGTGGTTTTTATTTGGTAGGTACTCTGTGTATAAAATTGTTAGACAGAAATGTTTGAAAATTTTGACAGGAGATGCTTCGTACTTAATGGTAAAAAAAAAAAAAATGAGTGTCATGTAGTATATTTTTTTTTATAAGAGTTTTAAAATCAAATTTTGACGAAAATTGTAAATATTATAGCCCTCTAAACATGCATAACCGAACTTCACTCCAAATCGTTTTTCGTTAGCAATGGTTTATCGTTGGTTGCAGGCATAAATTGAATAACTTTATATACACCACCTTCCTAACTATGCACCTACAACAGTGGCCACACCCGTTCCCAATATCAACACTTTTTTTAAAATAAATAGATTGTCCTAAACCTTACTTAAAAATCAAATTTTGTATCACCACAGGATACCTACTCCTTAAATATTGTAAAAAATCTAAGTATTCGAAAATATCCGCTATAACTACACGTAAAATTTCCAAAAATCAGAATTTAAATATATGCAACATTTAACCAAAAAATGAGATAAACACGCTTAGTAAATCATTTTTTATATAGGAACCTGCCGTAAAATCTTGCCGAAGAAGATATTTTTCAAATGAAAGTATCAAGTTTCGTGTAATTCTAATATAGGTACTTATAACACAAATTCAGTACTTATTGATTTTGATAAATTACCTATTTTCTATTTGACTTCATTCAATTAATTTTAATAAATTAGCATAAAATGATTGAAATTGCAATTTATTAAAGTAGTAGGCAAATTTCTATGTTAAAAAATACAACTTAAGTATACTGTATACAGGTGCTTTTTTGTGAAACTACACTTCGTAGATGACGTACCTGTCACGTACCTTAGAAATGGTATAATATAATACAACATGATATTACAGACTGTTTATTTCTATTATTCCAATGTAATATGATTAAAAAATTAAAAAATACTATTGAAATAGCTGTGGTAGTTATACATTTATATATTTACTGTTCAGATATTGACACCAGTTATATACAGCTAATAAGGCCATACAGCGATATTCCTATCTCTGGTATGCCTGACTTGTTTTTTTTTCTTCATTAGGTTAGTATCTATATATTATATTAACTCGAATGACATTCTTTTACTTTTATAATAAAACATACGTTTTCGTAATTCATAATTTCAATAATCTTTACTTTTGTTTTAATCTACTATCAGCGATCGGTAGAATAATGCTAACTGGATAAATGGTTAATTACTATACATGGTTATTTTATATGAGCTTGAAGACTGTACATAGATTCTCGCGGGTTTAAAGATAAATCAATAATTCAAACTTTTTACGAGTATGCATAAATACTTTTTACAAAAATGTTTTACTATTTTATTATTTGTAATCTATGTTTATCGAAAAATCGTATAGTTATAGACATATAGTGGGTATAATGTACATTGTACACATAGGTGTAGGTGCAATATTAAACACAACTCTGTATAGATAATGAGTAATTTGAACAAAACTATAGTAAATACAGTAACGGTAATTTGATTTTTATTTTTTTGTAGCCTAACGAAAATAAAATAATATTATGTTTAAATAGGTATATCGCATCGCAAGGTTTCATTTTCTTCTTGCTGCACCAAAGAAAAAAAAGCTATTCTATCGAAAAACTATCTTACAGTTTTCGGAAAATTATTATTTTTGTACATTAAGATTTGTACAGTATAATATTAAAACAGAAAAACCTGGAAAAACATACGAAGACAAGTTATTTTTAAAACGCGGGCTATACGATACGACAAATGTGGTTCTGTCTTTCTGATTATTTATGTATGAAACTCATTAGCAAACAAGAAAATATTATTATTGTAATATTTCTTATTTTTATTAATCAACAGTTATTTGATCTATGTTTGCGCAAAATGCATATTGGTAAACGAAGAAAAAGATCCTTTCAAACTTGTGATCGATTTTTCACCCACTGCCGGTGGTCCGATCAACTTAAAATTAAGAATTACATTTTCCGCTTTCCCATTTTTTACCCCCTTTATCTCCTTTTCCCCAAAAGAGGTTTTTGGAAATAAAATTTAAAATATCGAACAATTTTTCATACTTTTGTTTGTGTAACCGTTGTCAGATTTATATAGTGGCCACCAAAAATTCAATGGGTAAATTTTCGAATTTTTAAAATGGGTTAAAAACAATTAATTATAGTCCTGATAAAAATAACAAAATTGTAAGAACCATGAATATAAAACAAACTAAAAAGTAAATAATAAAGGAATTGCTGACTAAAAAATGACAATAACATGCGCCAGGAACGTGCTCAGGAATTTTGTATAAGAGGGGGGGGGTCCATCATTTTTATTTTATTTTTTCTATAATAAATATAATTATATTTATATAGTTAAATTCATAATCAATAGATTACTTACACTAATAATAATCATAATAGTTATACACATATATCGTCGCATATCTGATATATAGATATAGATACACAGACATTTACAGAAGAGTTTACTACAATATTATGGGGGGCCTGAATCTGACCTCCCCTTCCTTGGGTACGCCCCTGACATAGGTACGCACATTTAAGTATGTGTAGCTTCTTGCGTATTGATGACAGTATATTATGGTTCTCCTGGTTCTTATGCATTAATTTACGATAACCATCAATCATACATTGATTTATCCATCAATATATAAAATGCGCCTAATGTTCTTTAATATACTGTTTGCTATTACAATTTTTATCCACACTTTCCATTATTATTTACTTTTTAATTCATTTATAAACATAGTCTTTAAATTAAATTTTATCGTTGTTATATTTATTTTATAACATTATTTTCGTGAAGAAAATTATCGCATGCACGTTATCATACGGTAGAAGCTTCAAAATGTAGACATTATTTTGTTTTTTTGTGATTTACACTATTATTGTACTTTTAGGTATATCTATAAATGAAGTACAAACGGACCCGCAAAAAATATTTTGACACTGTACACATGGTACCTATATACTTATTACATGACAATAAATCCTCAAAGTCATATTTTCAAAAAATGATGTATTTAAATAATGTATGATTTCTCAAAAAACTTCTCGGGTTCGTTGCACTCTGTGTGTGTGTATGTGTGTTTGGTTTGGGCAAAGAACCGGGTGTTTTCGATGTGTGCGTACGTGTAAATGTTTAGCTTGCGAGAAGAATTATATATTACACGATATACATGTATGTGTATGTGTGTGTGTGTGTGTGTGTACACACGTCGCATGTGTGAAGGCGGGAGGGTGGGTGAACGAGGAACGGCAGCGTGTTAGGCGAGCGTGCAGCAGCCGCGGGGTTAGGGGAGCAAGCGAGCGAGCGAGCGAGAAAAATATATTGTGAGAGAGAAAGCCATCTAGAAACCGTAGCCGTCGCCACCACCACCGACCAGTACCAGCAATTATTTGTCGCTGGAAAAGTAAATAAAAATGTTTGTTTATAAAACAAATATTAAACAGAATGTAAACATAACAGGCAGGGCCGCGCCTACATCGGCTGATGGATGGGGCCATAGACCCTAAACAAACAAGAGAGTATTTCCAACACTCGTGCAGCAGCAACAGCAGCAGCGGTGGCGGGGAAGGTGACACACAGAAATATCTTCTTCTTCGAGCTCTCGACAAAACCACCCTATAATTATTATTATTATTATTATTATTGTTATTATTATCATTTTTATTATCATGTGCTACTTTTGTTTATTTGTATTTTTTTTTTTTTTTGTACGTGTTGTTTCAATGGGAAACATTTTTTTTTAACAAAAATCGACCTTTCGTTTTTAATACTTGTATAAACTTATGAACCAAGTTATAAATATTAATACTTATTATATCCTCCACTCTCTGCCCACTAAGCGTCAATAGTAATAATAATAATAATACATTGGCCAACACCAAAGCTTACCGGCACACACCGGTTTTTTTAACATAATATTAAGTAAGTACCAATACCATTTATAATGTATATACCAACTGATATGCTGTGTTGACTTATAATATGTTTTTGTTACATTTCTAATTTGTATATTGCAATGCCTATCACAGCAATAAAATATAATATAGAACAGCAGTTCTCAAACTGGGGAGGTGTGATCAAATTTCAAGGGAGGCGTGAAGATGTTGAAAAAAAAACACAAAACACGAAAAATGAAAACGTTATTTCTAATTACACTGGTCTATTGGCTTTTCGACGCTTGATTATATAAAATCAAAATATAGAGCACGATTGGACGGGGACAATGATCTGAGATGCGCATTATCTCAGTTGTCGCCAAACATTCAAAAATTGATTAAAATTAAACAAAGCCATCCCTCTTATTAATTTTAATTTTAAAATAAGAGGGTAGGGCGTGAACTCATACAATAGTTTTAAAGGGGACGTGGACCTCAAAATTTAAGAACCCTTTATATAGAACACGAGATGACAAAATATCGACAAGACTGTATGAATATTACTATATTAGGGTTATTATTTATGGTTAGGTTAAATTTTAGTTAAACAGTCACCTCGTTCGTATGTTACTTATTTCTGTAATAATTGTCGTCGTTTATGATATATTGTACTTAATATGTGAAAAATAATATTTAAATAGGTTTACCCATGGAAGACAAAATTGAGACCCCTAAGCTCAATCCCACTGCACATACTACTGAATATCGCCACCAACAGCAGCGTAAATACCCTAAGTAGTTTTTCGGAAGAGGGGTCTAAAACACACATGAAATTGATTTTTGTTATGCTTAGCATTTACTTGAAAAAAACCTAATTTTTGGTAAAGGCAATTCACGTGCACATCAATCGTCTATTCTAATAAAATAGTATAATCTAAATCCAGGTAGTTCTCCTTTTCTTACTCGATTTCACTCATGTGTATCATTAGCCATTACTGTTCAGCACAACGATTTAGTAAAATAGATTCTTATTGATAGCTGATCGAAAATGTTAGTATGAAATTGCACTATTTATGTGGACTACAGTAAATTATTATCAGTAGATAGTCTGGACACAAAGAACAACTTCACTAATGATTTCGACTTAATAAATAGTAAATAAATTATTTAAATTTTGTCTCAATACATCCAAACATCTATACATTTTAATTTTTTTAGATACATGCAAAATTACACTAACATTTTAATATAGTCGAAATAGAAAAAAAGAGTACGTGAAAAGTTGGAAAACAAGTTTTGTTGTACCAATTTATAAGGATAGCGATATATTTAGTACAACTAATTATCGTTCTGTTTGTTTAATGTATAAAATACTTAAAATAATTGAATCTATTTTACTTGAAAATATTATTGCACTTCTTTCACCATTAGTTTGTAATTAATAGTAAAACATGGTTTTATTAAATATATATCAAAATTTAGTTTTACTAAAATTCATATTAAACGCTTTTAACAGGCTCTTAAGAATATGTCATGTATACGGATTTTGCAAAAACATTTGATAAAGTTTATCATACTATTCTTATAGCCAAACTCCATTCCATTAGAATTCGTAACTCATTTTTATTTGGGATTTTGTCTAATGTAACGAATAGGAAGTGAATTTCAAAAATTTCAAATCTGAATCATATTTTATCCCATCTGGTGTTCATCAAGGGTCACATTCGATACCAATATTATTTTTATTATTTCTTAATGATTTACAATCTTCACATTTAAGAAAGCTATTCTTCACTGATGATTAAAAATTATTCGGTGTATAAATTCCCCTCAAGACTCATTATTGTGACAAAATGATTTAAATACCTTGTTCGACTGGTGTCAACTTAATAAATAAATGCTAAACATTAATAAGTGCAAAGTTATGAGATTCTCTAGGTCTCGTAATCCTGATTATCTACAATATAAAATTAAAAATAATTCCCAATTATTGCGTATTGAAAATATCTGTGTTTTAGGTGTAATATTCGATTTTCCCTTTCATTTTTTAATAAGCACATTCTAAATAGATACTATTTCCAAATCTTCTTCTATCTTAGATTGTGTAATCAGAAACTGTAAAAACTTTTCAAATCCTGTTGTTCTTAAAATTTTATGGCACACCATAAATATTTGTCAGCTTTTCCGATAATTTGTTTTCCCAATAATTATAAAAACCACAAACAAAAAAAAACAAAATTGAAAATAATGAAACCATTAATTCAACAAACTTTCCCGGTCTTTCTCAATTTTTTTCCGGTTTTACTCAATTATTAAAAAAAACTACATGGAAAATCAAAAAACAAAGATATCCTCAATTCACCAACTAGATTAAATATGTAACAAGAAAATCTCATGTTATTCTTCGATTGGAGCAAGTTTTCTAGCTAAACATTTTATTTTTAATCTCCTGGAGACATTAAAAATAACCTTTTATTTTAAAAAAAAATGTAATGGTAAGCTTTTTGTGTGTGATGTCCCATTGGTGTTATTTTTAAACATAAATAACATCGTATTATATTTAATGTGTTGTTGCACAAAATACGTATCGATTTTAAGTTAAATTAAAATTATCTTTATGTATTCGGAGGGGTTAAGAAGATGAAAAAGAGGTGGCTGTTCAAATAATGTGCGTACGCCAATTATACGAACAGACTGAGTATACCTTTAGGTACAGGCTATAATAAATAATAAATCCATAAATTTCCAAAATGTAATTTGAAAATTACCCTTTTGTACATATCATTGACTATACAAAATATAATATGTAATTTCTGTTAGTTATTTATTTATATCGATGCAGTGTGTGCGTACCTACCTATAATATGTATACAGCTACTCCGAATCTATTAAATTTGTATTCGATTTTTGTTTATTAAAAAACAACTTCGTACTTCACATTATTCTACTAATATCATGAATTTACAATGTTATCCGAGTAGATATTAAATAGGTAATGAATTTCGCTGGATCAAAGAAAGACGTAGCAAATAAATTGTGCATACGGTCCATTGTGTTCTCAACATGTATATGAAACTAAATGTATATAATATTATGATGACATTTTACAGTAAAAAAAAATATTATTATCTAAAACTATTATTAAACATGGTGATTTCGGTAATTTCCGGTATCTATTATATGGATATTATTATGATCTAACTTGATTAACGTAATTTCTATGCTGATATTATATTGCTATAGTCGTAACATCAAAGTATAAAATACTCAAACATTATCGTGTTATAGTTATCAGTAACAATAGTATAGCAGCGATATACAATCAATATAAAAATATTAGATTTATAGCAAAATTAATATAAGTTCAAATCAGGACCAAATTAAAAGTTTTCTAAGCGTGGAGTCTAGTAATCCCAATGAACCTTACATTATTTATTGCAATGACTTAATTTTGCCTCTTTAAAAAAAATTATATAATTATAATAATTGTATAGAATAGATTTTTTTTTTTAATGCTTAATATGTTAGGTGTCTAATGACAGTGAATTTTCATTATACAGAGTTTCCAACGAAGATATGTTTATTGTGATATCTTGGAAATATTCACTTTTTTCGTATTTTTTTTTTTTTTTTTAATTTAAGAATCAAGTAGCTCTAAAATATGACATAACTATTATTTTTTTTCACCCTTATTTTTTGGGAGTGGAAATACTTTTGATTTTAAAAAGGTAAACAATATTAAATTTGTATATATACCATAGACCAAGTATTAATTTAAATACATTTTGGTGTTGAAAATCCACTTTTAAGTTTGGGTAATGGAAGAGTAGTGGAGGGACATCATTTGTGTGGTGACAAAGCGAACAGCGTTTGAAAAGTGCTGCGTTAGTCTCCCCCTACTCATTCTTAAAAGTTGAATATCATATCAACAGGTTGACGGATATAAAAAAATAAGTTTACTGTATAATAAGCTTAAAAATAAAAAAAAGAGCTGATACTGGGATCGAAATTTAATTTTAAAACTTAAAAAAAATATTACATTACAATCAATTTTATTTTTTGAAATAAAATGCATTTGTGTTTACCATTAAGCACCACCTATAATGGTAACCCTTTTCAAATTGCCAAGCATTTATCTAAAGTCTAACAGTTTATCTATAGAGTACCTACGCATCAAATAAAAATTACTTAAAAAACTCGCAAAATTAAAATGTCTATAAATAACTTAAATTAGGCGTAGGTAGAGTGGCGCTCCTATCACCTATTACACTTCAGTGTATTGCAGTAACCCTACCATGAACTTTATTGGTTGGGGTAGCCTGGTCTTCCAGGTTGCGAGTTTAACACAGGATTAATACCCCTGCCTTGTAAAACAACATCTGTTCAGGATTCAAGCACCAAGCTTCGGGATAGATTAAATGGTAAAATGACTAGAGGCTGGAAATCGGATTTGCTGTGCGGTACTTAGATTTTACGAACCCTATAAATAAGGAGTAGCATTAAATTTAGTGAGAGAAGCAGAAAAATGCATAATCAAATACATAGCTCTACAGAGATGGATGAAAAGATGCGGAATCCGCTAAAATATATCAAACAACCATCATAAACGGAAGTAGCAAACGAAGACGTCGATTAGGTTTTGCGATACATGAATCGATTATTATATTATCTTATTATCTTATCGATTATTATATTGTATTATTATTATTATCGATTATATGGTAAAAGGTTTCAGAGACATTAATCAAAGAATATTTACATAAACACTATAAACAAAAGATTTATGAATGGTTCTTAATTAACGCTCATGGACCAACCGTAAAAAAAGCTGATAAGGAGAAAGAAGAGTTTTACGCTGCACTAGAAAACGTTAAAGATACATCCTTAGGACCTTAGGTGATGAGAAAATAATTCTAGGCATTTTTAACTGATTCAAATAGAGAATATTTTTTTAAAAATGTTGGCATGTACCTATCTATAACATTAAACTTTGAACTGCTTTAAGTGTAAACATTTAAATGGTTAAATGGCATTAGTGGTATACATACCAAAATGTTTAGAAAAAAATTCACTGAAATTCCTCCAGGAAAAGTGCCGGTTCATTTTAAAATGATCACACTGTAAACCTATATCATAAATAAATAAGTACCTGTTAATATTTGATTTTTTTTTTTTTCGTGATACCTACCACATGACAGATACCCCCTAATTGAATCAAAATAATATCAAATTCTAGTTATGCCAAATTGACATTCACCGCAACATATATATCATATTGGATAATGCCATAATATACAATAAACATTATATTCACATAATTGTTCAGAATTTGATATTTACTTATCTCAAATAGCACAATTCGCTTGTTGTGTACCTACCTACGACAACTATATTAGAAACAGATAAAGTATTAATGCTTAATAAAAAAAAAAAAACAGTTGTGTATTAGATCAATGTGATTACTTATTTAGGTAGATACAAAAATAATGTACAATAAACATTTAACATCTATATAATATTCAACTCTGAACAATTATTCAAGTTTATAAGCATTATAAATAGTTGTTGTTCAAAATTATTGAAAAATAAATTCCTTACAATTTTTATTTTGATAATAAAAACACGATTGTGACTATATTATTAATAATATTATTATCTATACGCATATTACGTATAATATAATGCCATATAATACAACCAGAAATATAACACTCGATTATTTATTTAAAGAATTAATAGTAATAATAAGTAAAACCGACGAAATATTTGTAAGGACGAAAACATTCATACTATTATAAAAACACATTAATAATGTAAGTTTTTAAATGGATTTTATTATAGGTATGTGACAAACAATACGTACTTAGATATATATAATATATGTAGTCGTATACGAATGTATTGTATAGAATTGTGTTCCTGTTAGTTTTATTGTAATACGTACAACTGTACAACTTCATAATAAACATTATATTATAGATAAATGAAAAAATAATAAAAAACAATATGCATTATTTTCAATAATTTATATTACCTACATAATTATATGTGATACTTTACATATTATTACAATTATTATTATTATTATTATTATTATTAAAATATTAAATTTGATTAGAAAAGTTGATTTATGTTTTAATTTGTAACTACTAATTTTTCTAGCGAAAATAGTCGCAACTCACACAATTTTTTTTGACTCGTTTCTTATAGCAAAAAAAAAAAAATAGTTATATGAAAATTAAATAGGTAAATTTTAAGACGACCTAATAGATAAACAAAAATGTTTTTTAATTTTATAACTTTTTAAATAAAGATTTAGAATATTCTTTTTAATGTTTATATTTTTTCTCCTGAATATTTGTAAAAAGTGAGTTACGACACTCTTCTTCGGAGGCGTCGATATGTACCCAATGTATTTTTTATTTTTATCAGACAGGAAACAGCATATTAGTATGTATTGTATTAATTGTATATAAATATAAAAATCTATGAACTATTTATAAGGTATAAATTAATATTAACGTTAATTTTTAGTATTTTATTAAATTATACAACTATAAGTACATTGTAGGATTAGTGCATACATAAATATATAGATTTTAATATATAATTTACAAAATTACAGTATAAAAAGCAAGTGAATATAGCTTGATGAAGCCTGATATGATTATTAAAAGGCTACACGGAAAAAATGAAACGAGAAATGAAATTTCCTTCACGGTTTTACTCCCTGGTTTCAAGATCAAACTTGATGAAAATCGTAAATATATGGTCTTTCAAATCATATATAAACGAACTTCGTTCAAAATAGTTTTTCATTAGCCATGGTTTATCGTTGATTACCGATATAAATAAATTAAATAACTTTATGTCACGGTGCGCCTGCCTGACAATTTTGACTGCCCTCACTGGAAACTTTACCGAAAGGCAATCAAAGCGTTCTTTGGTGGCAGGAGCATCACCCCCAGCGACGTCCAGAATTTTTTCTGCAGCCCATCTGACCTCCCTTATTGGGACCAGGATCACGGCAGGCATGACCAACTTTTATCCACTTCAAACACGGACACAGAGACCTTTTTCTAAATGGTAGAAGACATCTTCTGCTAAAAATAATAGGATGAGTGGATCAGAGAGACCAAAGCTAAGGCCAACTAGTGACCTGTGGTTTTTTCGAACTTTTTCGACGTGTAGAAGGATCTGGAGGACCTCAATGACCACGTACAGGAAAGCCCTTCTCTGCTGGAATTTTCAGGAGAAATTATCGAATTCGGGCATTTATAACGTTATTGAAATTAAGTTATTCAACGAATATGAAAGAGGTGTTACGTTACTCGTAACCTAAACACAGATAAAATATTAGTTAGGTATTTACTTGTGTTTTTAATCATTTTTTGAAATACCTTATGTTTATTTTTTCTAGTTTCCTAAGAATACGGTTGAGTGTTAAAGGTACTTATTAATTTGTAAATAGTACAAAACTCGGATTAGAATATTAGAATAAGCAATATAAGTAGAAACGAGAGGCAGCTAGAGATTAAAAGGGACACAGATGGTAAGTAAAGGTAGAGAATAAACGATTAAACTAGTTCTTAACCTTATTTCTTCAGTCTTTCCAACTATTCAAAATATTGATTTAGGTACATAAAATTACTCAGTATGTAAACTTCTTTACCACTGTGTATTTGAATTTATTTTATTTATTCTCATTTTGCAATTTACCAATATTGTATTAAATTGCCTCTCTAAGTGTTGAAAATTATAATAAATAAATAAATACGTTACTAATTGTATTAATGATACCTACGAAAAATTATAACCTACTTTGTAATTTTTTTTGATAGTTATCTTGACCTATAAGAATTATAAATAACAAAATAGGACTTCTTACCAATATCGAACATTACATTTTGTTTTTGCATTTCATTTAGCAGCACCCGGAATAAAATTATTATTATTATATATTCCCAATCCTAATATTAAATTAATATTAATAACTAATGCGTTAAACTCGAGTTTTTTTCTTAGATCACTAAGTACAACTTAAAATGTACCTTGTGTTGAATTTCCAAGCATTTCTCTAAAGTTATAAAGTGTTAATAACAGATAGGTATCTACCAAATAAAAATATAAAAATACAAAAACATGAAAATTATAAATAGGTATTTATACAAAATAGCCTAAAAGCAATTGGAAAGTTTTTAAAATTTTACCACGTCTATAAAAAGCCAATATAAGTATTTTATGAAAACTACAGTTCTTTGCAATAATTTTCAACCGAATAACAAAAAATCCAAATGCCATATTTCCTATTTTCCGTTTTTCCCAGTTATTTTTAAAACTTCTTAGAAAATCAAAAAAATGACCTCTGTAACGCACCAACCAGACAAAACTTCCTTCCAGAAAAGGTACTACACACATCAGAGCAATATTATTGGTTGAAGTTATTTGCAAACACAAAAAATAAATACACATCATAGAAAACCAATCGATCTTTCGCTACGCTCCAAATCTAGGAGCACACTTCATAATAGAACCAATAAATTTCTTGCTGTGCTCAGTAACTAAAAATAATTGGAACATCAGACAATTAAACACATTAGTGTCCGGACCTTCACGAATTTCCCGATTGGGGATTGCCCAACCCGATCCTGTAATATGTTTAACTCCGTTAGTTCACGTATATGCTAAAAATATATGTAAGTAGGTTCTTACTTTGTGACCAATTGAAATATTTGTGCAATGGTGGATATGTACCTACCTAACCTATTGTAGTCTTAATTATTTACGATTTACTATTATGCTGCATAATATTTTGTTCACGTATAATAATGTGAATGCTTCATTTTTATTTCTTTAATCAGGGAATAAGGTCTACGATGGAACCTAAACTATTTCATTTTTTTTTCTATTAAATTATCAATTTTACGTGCACAACAATGCACGTAAAACATACGAAATTACAATTATTTTGTTTTCCGGTATTTTATCAGTCTCACGCTTTGTTTTTTATTTTGTATGATACAATCTGATATGATAACAACAAATAATTTAAAACGTAAATTTAGGCCAATCACATTAATGTGAGTACCTAGGTTCAATAATTTTATTCAATATAATAATTATTGAATAACTCAGACTAAATGCAAGTTGAAAAGATGATTTATTTAATATGTCGGTAATATATTAGTTATGTGTTAGGTGTTACTAAATGATTAATAAACGTTAAAACTAATTTCAACCTGTGCTATTTTATTTTACCCACCTACAACACGTATAAGTTATAAATATAGATACCAATAGCAGCAATAGGTCTAGGGATGGATACCTATTGTAATAAAATATTAATAATTGATAAAAATAGATAAACTTATTTTTATTGTAGGAATGAATTAAAATATACCTTAATATCTTAATAGTTAATAACTGACTGAATAGGACTTTAATTTGTCCCCAATTAGACAGGATACGAGATACTGGATTTAAGCACGTTGTAACAATATTTTTCAAACCTCGACCAGGACCATTAGCGTACGCACTGTGCATGGAGTAGGCAGGAAAGGCAGGTGCTTTATTTCGAAATTTTCCGCTAAAATATTATAAAAAAAAAATAAATATATTAAACATGAATTTTTTAAAATATTATACTCTAACGTCTCTTTGATTTTGAGCATTGGCGTAAAAAAACATAAATAGAGGTTTTGGGATGTTTAACCTCCTAACAAAGCTAAGCTCCCTCAAATAAAATCTAAATCTAGTAAATACCTAGTATTCATACTCAGGTCAAAAACTTGGATATTGAATCATGAAACCAACCTATATATATCAAAAAAGACGTCCTAGGATAATGGGGACGGATACAGCCACTGTTATAAATAATTTTATAATTTCATGTAAACCTATAAGCAACGATAAACCATTGCTTACGAAAAAACGATTCAGAGTTCAGTTGATAATAATGCTTTGTCTTAATTGATTAATTAAATAGGCTCTATATATTTTCTTTAATATTTGTTTAATTTCGTACCGATTTTCTCAGTTTTCCTCCGTTTTTCCCGGTTTTTCGCATTTGATGAGAAAACTCTTAAGAAAATCGAAAAATGACTTCCTGAAAGTACCTGTCCACGTCAATTTTCTTTCTAAAAGGTTCTACACGTAAAAATCCGAGCAAGTCTTCTGGTAGAAAAGCTGCGCACAGATAAAAATAAACATTTTTTTAAAACTATAAACTTCTTCACTCCACTCAGAACGTGTGTGAAGTTTCCCCCTCCCAATTTATCCAATTTTCTCCAAACCTCCATTATTTTGAAAATAATTTAAAAAGTTAGAAGTCTAAGTCATTGCTCGCTCGGACTAATTTAATCGAAAAATACCCCTCGATTTGTTGTGCAAACTTTTCTACCAAAAATCTTGCTCCAATATATTAAGTGAAGTAAAAAAAAATTGAATTTTCATGGTAACTTGGGGAGATCTTTTTTCGAATTTCCCAGAAGTTTTCCCAGCAAATGTGAAAAACTGAGAAAAAAAATGAAAAAACCAGGAAAAATGCAGAAAAAATGGGAAAATTGATGCAATATTAAACAAATATTATTAAAAAAAATATTTAATGCCTATTTAATTATTTTCCATAACATGACATATATATTTGTTGACAAAACTTCACTATCAACTGAACTGCGGTCAGAATCGTTCTTTTGTTAGTAATGGTTTATCGTTGCTTACAGATATATATTAAATTACCTATAACAGTGGCCTCACCCGACCCCATTATCCTAGAACGTCTTTTTTTTCTTTTTGTTATTCTTGATGTTATCATTGTTTACTGTATTTAAAGGGCTATTGTCCCGTAAAATATTGATAATAATAATAATAAAAAAAAAATGCGGCTAGCGTCTATGGAATTGTTCACCTATATTATGGGGGTTCGGGAAAAAGCAAATGGAAAAAAAAGCAATATATTTATTTTAAATATTATAGTATAAAAAAATTATATTATTGGTTAGTTTTACATAATACTATATAGTGCCATATAATAGGTAGTAGATACCTACACTATATTTTAATACCACTGACCATATTATATATTCAATGATAATATTTTAAACATTTTCACAAAAATAATTATCAGAACAAGTTACCGAAAGCTGCATTCCATAATCTTAATTAACAAAAATGACTACCTACTATTGTAGTGTAAGTACAAAAAATATAAAAATCAACTTAAAATAACTTTCCATATGCGTTTTCACTTAATTTATTTTCCTAACCCCCTATTATAAGGGGGGACAATTTCATAGACGCTGAAATGAATTGTAAATTTGGAATCCAGAAGTGAAACTATTTTTTAATTTTCTTTTTTTTTAACTATTTACATTTTACAGGACAATAACCCTTTGAAAACAATAAACAATAATAACATTAAAAACAAACAAAAAAATGTGAAATTTTGAAATTAATCGGACAACATAGAGGGGAGGGGGCTGCGTGAATTTAGCCCCCTTTAGTTAAAAAGCTTTTTGAAGTAAAACTACGAGTTTTCAAATTCTGAAGACTGGTTTTCAAATTTTTTCAAATTATTAGCAAAGGTTTGAAATTGATCAGACAACATATGGGAAGCTGCGTGAATTTGATCTCCCTTACTTAAAAAAGCTTCTTGTGGTGAAACTAAAAGTTTTCAAATTTTTTTCAAAATAATGGTGAAGATTTGGAGAAAATTGGACAAAGTGGGAGGCTAACTTCATACACATATACTCAGAATCTAAAATTAAAACTGCTTGATCTTTTGTAAGGTAAAATGTATCTATTCCCTGGACTACAGTACCTTAAACCCAATTTTTAAAATATACATTAAACTAAGACTATAAGTCTCAAACTATTTAATTTCATATATAATACATTCTCTTTTTTTTTTTTTTTTTTTTTTTAATTCCATAAAATATGTGCATAGGTATAATTTGAATTTCATAATAACAAAATATAGGTATCTAATAAACTAATTAATAATAAAAGTGAGCGTAACCAGTACCTATATCATTCTTTTGACACTTCTGACACACACATTAAATATATGTCATGTTAAATGTTTATAGATGTTCATGTAGTTTAATTAAACCATTATAAATTATTATTTAACAACACAACAACACATTATTCAATATTAAATATGACTATATCCTATAATATAGATATGCAAATATGGAATGTATATTAGTCTCACCAATTTGTTCATAGAATATACAATTAAATGGTTAAATATAGGAGATATTTAAATTTAAATATTAATAAACGATAATAATATGTATGATAATACGAAATAAAACACATTTGCATTATCTTTAGGTTTATGCCATACAATAAAATATTAAAAATGTATCAATTTATCAGTAGTAATCTAAAAAAAATGCTATACAAATATAAATAAAGGTAAATTGTAATAATAAACAATACTGGTATGATTTCAAGCGGTAAAATTACATTTAAATACAATAATAGTTATATCATTGCTATATGTATCTACAGTTAAGTATAAATGGATGACATTTAAAATATCGATAATGTTAATTGTATACTCAACACTTAGCATCAGAAAAAAAATAATACATAAATAAATATACGTAACAAGTAAACATTAGTTATAAGGAGATTTAAAGAATATACAGACATAATTGATTAATATTGTATGTAAGTTATTAAATAGTTATTTTAATAACAATAACAAATTTCCAATAATAACCTATAAGTTTTTTTTTTCGATATATGTCTAAAAAATTATTGCACAAATCATATTTTAAGCTGATGGATTTTTTCTCATTAGCTCTAAATCGGCTTCCATCATTTCATGAACAAGTTGCTAGAAAGACAAACAATATATTTAAATAAAATTTTTAAGTATTGTACCATTTGTTTACATAACCCCAATGTTTACCTCAAAATTCACTTTAGGTGCCCATCCTAGAACTGTTTTTGCTTTGGTTGCATCGCCCAACAAAAGTTCCTGAAAGTTTTTTTTTAAATAGCAATAATCCAAAAGTGTTGTCAAAATCAATATAATACATTATTATGTGTTTGTGCAATGATTGCCTTTGTTATTTTATGCCCGCCGGATGTATTTTTTATAATATATAATCTACAATGACAAGCGGGGGCCCACATTGCAGAAATTGTAAACAAAGCTAATGTTCTTTTATATTGCCGGGGAATAATAAACAAGTATACATTATATTTATATTCATTTGTTGTGCTGTTGAAAACCGAACGATTATGTTATTTGAATAAACACATGCCAAATACAAACATTCTATATACTATGCCAGACAGACAATGAACGAGATGAACACCTTTGCAAACAATGTATTTTTTCTTGTTCAATTATATAAATTGAAACATGTAATGTAGAAAAAATCTACCATAGTGTAAAACAAAAAACAATACAGAATAATACCATGGAAAACAATAATATAGTTTCCTGCAATTTTATCTCATATATCCTATGCCCACGTTGTTATAGCCCTTCATATAAAATGCCATTAGTAATTCAAACAAATATTCATTGATAATAATAAAACATAATATAATCATAAAACAATTTAAAATCAAAACGTTTTACTGAGACCTTTATTACTTAAACAAATCCAATGATAACAAATATTTATATAAATAAAAAAAATATAGCTTTTATTATTAAATTTTTAACCATATTTATATATCATATGGTAACTCATAATGTCTTTGAATTTAAAAAAAAAGTGAACTTTGTATACATGTTTTACGCATTTTTACAAATAGAATCTGATAGACCCCTCTATGAACATTAAGCGCCTGCTTAAGTGTTAAAGAATTCAGAAACAAAACTACAAAAATGTAGGATCCTGTTGTGGCTTTTTTCTGTTACAAGATATTTTCATATTTTTTTACCCCTTTTGAAATAGATCCAACATAGGTCAAGATAAAAAAATAATTTCTTTTTACACTCTTTTTTAGAACATTTATAAAACAAAAATGAATATTTGATAGAATTAAAATATGACATATTTCAGTTATTTTAGTTAGTCTTACTCTATATTTTATTTTTTCTCCCAACAAAATTCAGTTAAGTTTAGCTATTTTAAAAGTTTAATAAAAACAACAAAATTTTATTAAAATCATTAAAATTAATTTTTGCATTATGATCAAAGTGAAGAAAGCTTTTAATGATGATTAAAGTGTTTAATTTTTTTCTGTTACAATTTAAAAAAAAAAATTGAAAATTATAACATAAATCAGAACGTCTCTGCAGATAAAAGTATAAAATACTATAGAACGTGAAAATTATATCTCTACATAAAAATATATACATTTTACTGGTTTAAATTTGTCAACATTTTTACATACAATTTATAAAGCATGGGAATGTATTTGAGAGGTAATCAACCATTCAAATTTGTTAAAAATGCAATAAATACATGTATTAAAAAAAACTTTACTAAAGGTTTTTGAAAAAAATAAAGAGGAAAAAAAATGAAAGTTAGTTTTCTACATTAATTTAAATATTTATTAATACTGTAATAATGGTTTAAAAATATATATATATATATATATTTCATTAAACTTAAAATTAATAAATAAAATAAACATACAAAGTTTTCTCCAAATTATGATAAAAATAATTTAGTCTATTAATCCGAAAAGCAGAAAAATAAATTAAATACCTTAACTATCCCTTTAATTAAATACATCACTTGCTTAATATAAAAATAGTACATTTAAATAAACAAATGTACCCAGTGATTCATTTAACATTTTCTTGAAAAGTATTAACTTTTTCAAAAATTGATTTTTGGACAATTAAAAAAATAAGCAGCTCTAAAATGTTACATTACCATTACTTTTTTTATCATTCTTTATGTATCTTTTTAGAGCTTCTTGTTTCTTAAGTTGTCAAAAAAAAAATCTAAAAAAGTTAATACTTTCCAATGAATATAGGTACAAATGAATAATATTTAAGATTTTTGTCAAAATTTTATTTTAAAACTGTTATAAAATAAAAAATAATACATTACTATCATTTTTTTTTTTTTTTTACCACTAAGTACGACTTATAATTGACCTTCTTTCAAATTTTCAAGCATTTCTGTTTAGTCTAACAATTCTATGCATAAATATCAATTGAAAATAGCATAAAAACTCACAAAATTAAAATGTTTATAAATAGCTCAAAAATGGCCTAAATGTTTTGAAATTATTACCATGTCTATAAAAAAACAAATGTAAGTTTTCTGTGAAAATAGGTCTCTACGAATATTCTTAATTAAATTATATTTTATTTTTGGTTTTTCTCAATTATTGTGAAAACTACATTGAATAACAAAAAAATACTATTTCCGTCAATGGCTATATATAACAGAATCGATCTCTTGTCATTTTTCAATATTAGAGCAATATTTCTGATAGAAAACATAAGTTACAAAAATAAAAACAGAAGCCATAAATATATACTGTTTTACCTAGGATTTTCTTTTGGAATTTCCCTATTTATAACAGCCTTTTGGAAAATCTAAAAATGACGTCTCTAATGCACCAATAAGATACAATTTCTTTTTAGAAAAGGTATGCAGGATCCATACAGGATGATTTTTTCATTATAAACCAACAACTATCACTGATGATTTTAAGTGATTTTTTTTTTGTTTTCTTTTAATCATTATAGAATCAGTTAAACTTTATTTTAAAACCATTTTTAATTTTTTACCAATCCCCATATACCTTAAATAAGTATATACTTTTGTTTTCAAATAGAAACCACCCTTTTGAACATATATTCAAACAAAGAATATTTTTCTTTACTTTTTTTCAAATGAAAATGCACTACGTCATGCATCGTTATCAGAGGCGGAACCACACACCCCTACCACAAAAATTAGTAATTATAATAGAATGTGAACTGGTTTTCGTCCGTCACCCGATGTATTCTTATTTGAAAAAGAGTATAGAAATTACTAAAAAAATTGCATATTTATTATAAAATTAAAAATTGATAACTTTTACCAACTCCTTTAACTAACAACATTAAATGGTTATAACTCATAAACGCTAAATCTTATATTTAAATATATTTATCTTATATTAATATTATGCATACCAAAATGTCTAGACAAATATTCTCTATTTAATTTTATGTTCAAAAAAGAAAGGTTTCTACTTGAAAAACTTAAGTTTATTCTTAGTTGGGGTAATAAATTAAAAATAGTTTTAAAATAAAGCTCAAATGATTGCACAACGCTTTTTTTTATAAATTCAAAAAATATAATTTTATTTTTAATTAAGTATAACATTCATTATATAGCATTATCAAAACATCTTCGGCCCTCCACCCAGATGAGTTCAAATAATAAAAATAATAATAATGAAAATTATTTTAAGAGTTTTAAGTATTTAGTGTCAATACCATATACTTTTTTCAGTTTTAACAAAAAAAAAAAATCTTCAGTTATTGAAAAATAAAATTAATTAAAAAATGTTAAAGTTATTCAATTTATAAATGTAAACAACAATAAACCATTGACAAAATACAATTCTATGCAAAGAAATGTGGTTATATTTATAAATACAAAATTTGTATGATTTTCTTCAAAATTTAAACTTAAAATAATGTTTATAAAAAAAATAACTGTATTAGGTATAAGATCCCAAATATTTGTAAATCAATAATCGAAAGACTATTTTCAAAATTTCACCATGTCTAGGCCAACATAAGTATTTAGTGAAAATTGTATATCTCTACGATTATTTTAAACTGAATTCAAACAAAATCGCAAATTATGAATGCAATCAATGCTGTAAACTTTACTGTTATTATAAGTTTTTTTCCCAGTTTACCCAATTATTAGGAAAACTAAATGGAAAATAAAACAAAAAATCTCCCATCTACCAACTAGATCAGAAATACATCAAATAAAAGGTCATTTGCATTAGCAAAAAATGTTTTGTAGAAAAGTTGTTTACATATAGAAAAAATAAAAATACAAAAATTAAAACTAATACATTACTTGTTACGTTCAGAATTTAAAAGCGTATACAATCTCTAATGGTAAATACTAAAAAGTACTATGATATAATGAATAGTTTTGTTAATAATCTTGTTTATGTAAGTACATCTTTAATCTATTTTTATATCTTTAATTTATTAATATATATATATATATATATGTATATACAGGATGATTCACCTTATTTTTTGACTACACTTTGCATTTATTTAAATTATGATTTTTGGATCAAAAGCCAATATTTTCGAATATTTGAATTTTTCACAACATTTAAGGTGTTGATCCCGTAAAAAACTTTGTTTTTTCAAATGAGAACCTAATTAAAAACAACATAAATAAATGGAGTATTACTTTAAATAAATTTTGGTGTCAATATTTTTGATTTCCATCAACCCGTTAACGAGATATTCCACTTTTAAATTTAGGTAGTGGGAGAGTGGTGGAATATCATTTGTGTGGTAGCACGGCGTGCGGCGTTTTATTAGTACACCACCAGTCCACTACTCTCCCCATAAATAATTACTACTACTACTTCCCAAAATGTATTTAAAGTAATACTCCATCTATTTATGGAATTTTTAATAAAGGTTCTCATTTAAAAAGCAAAGTTGGTATCATCACAGAATACTCCTTAAATATTGTGAAAAATCTAAGTATTCGAAAATATCAGCTTTAATTACATTTAAAAATGTTTCAAAAATTTAAATTTAAATATATGCAAAATTTAACAAAAAAAACGGGGTGAGCATTATAAGTGAATCACCCTATTTGTATATATGTATATATATTATATAACATATTTTATTACAGGTATAGACTTAATTGGTGGAAATTAATATTTTAATATTTTGAAAATGGATGTTTAGTCAGATATACATACTGGAATATTATGTAAGTTGACAAATATTGACAAACTATAATAATATTAGAATAGTAACTTATTGAACAATTATTATTATTGTAAACTTGTAATTAAATTTTCAAGCATTTCTGTAAGGTTAAACAATTTTATCTATAAAATATTGACCAAATATTAAATACCTACAAATAATATTGTCAAATACCTATAAAACTCAAAAATCAATGGAATGTTTTGAACATTGTACCATGTCTAGATCAATAGGTCAATAAAAGTATCATGTTAACATTTCAAATTTCTACAATTATTTTTAATCGAATTACAACAAAAAAAAAAATAATAATAATAATAATTAAACCGTAAACTTTCCCTTTTTTTCCTCCAATTATTAAAAAAACAACAAGGAAAATAAAATGACTTTCTAATGAATCAACAACATTTTGTTGTGAACAATTTTCCTTGAGAAAAGATCCGACTTTTGAAATTTTAGAACAAGATTTGTGGTAGAAAAACCAAATTGATTAATAATGAAACATTTATTGATGTAAATTTGCCCATTTTTTCCCAATTATTATAAAAACTAATTGGAAAATCCAAAAATGATCTCTCCAACGTACAAACTAAATCCAGGTTGTTACACAAATGCTATCTTGTCACTTTATAAGAGCAAAATTTCTGGTAAAAAATTTATCAATACATACATAAAAATTAAATGAACAAATAATCATACATTATAATAAAACTAATAAACTGCTTCACTCAAAATCTAATAAAAAACAAATTATCATATGTATTTTAGTTACACTTTACAATAAATATTATTTAAGAGAACAGAAAATAGATATTTGATTGTTATTTAAAAAAAGTATTTGAAATGGAAGGTCACAGCTACTTTTTATTAATATTATTGTCTTTTTAATAAAGTACCGCCTTATTGTATTATTCAGAAACATAAATCATCTTCATTTTTACTTAATATTTTTAATAAATGTTAATAATTTTATATTATAGGTATAATATATAGGTAATATTTAAACAAAAAAAGCATTTGCATGATGCTGCAAAGTTAAAATTACAATATACTTACAACTTCAGTTGGACGGAAATACTTAGCATTCACTCTAACACGTACAATATTGGTAGATTCTTCTTTACCCACTTCATTTAATCCTTTTCCTTCCCAAATAATTGTTTTACCAATGTGTTTGAATGATTTTTCTACAAATTCTCTAATACTGTGCATTTCACCAGTAGCTATTACAAAGTCTTGAGGTACATCTTGTTGTAACATTAACCACATTGCCTTAAAATGAAAAAGTAATCATTTTAACATACGTTTTCAATTTGATAATATTTAAATTTAATTAGTGCTAACTTCAACATAATCTTTGGCATGGCCCCAGTCTCGTTTAGAATCTAAATTTCCCAATTGTATACAATCTAAGGATCCAATGGCTATTTTTGCCACTGATCTGGTAATTTTTCTAGTTACAAAGTTTTCACCTCTTCTTGGACTTTCGTGATTAAACAGAATCCCATTACAGGCATACATATTGTAAGCTTCTCGGTAATTTGTAACAATCCAATAAGCATACAATTTGGCACATGCTAAAAATGAAAAAACATAGTTGATACTATTGCTGTGTGTGCCACTGTTATAGGTTAAGAAGGTAGGATACATAAACTTAATTAAATTATATTAGATTTGTACACAATGATAAATAATTGCTGATAAAATATGATTCTGAGCATTAAATATGTTTAAAACTTTTTTTCAGAATTTAAAACTAAAATAAATATAAATAAAAACTACTAAATTAAACAAAACTTTTTTTATTTAACCATTAAGTACAATTTATAATGAACCTCTTATTAAATTTTCAAGTATTTATATTTAACCAAACAATTATAATCAAATAAAACCATTTAAAAACTAAACAAATCTGAAAATGTCAATACCTATAAATACTTGAAAATTACCAAAAAGATTTGCAAATTTGATTACATCTAGTAAAGGCTAATATAAATATTCTATGAAAAAGGCATGTTATTTTAAAAAAAAAATTGGCATCACAAATAATAAACTTTGTATTGATGTAAATATATCTGTTTTTTCCCATTATTTACAATTATTATAAAAATTATGATTTATTGTAAAAAACAAAACAAAATCAAAAAATGACCACTCTTATGCACCAACGAAATCCAGATACTACAAAAGAGCTAACTTGTCATTTTTGATGAAAGCAAGATTTTTGGTAAAAAAGTTATTCATACACACAAATAAAAAAAAAAAAATCACAAATTATAGGAAAACCAACATAGTCCTCACTACACACTGAATTTAAAATAAATAAATTACTTGTATTTTAGAAAAATATATGTAATTTTTTTTTTTCAATTTTGGATAATATCAAAAACAAATATATATATATTAACAAGTATTAAAATCAATACCATATGGAGATCTAGGGTAAAATGGAGTAGTTTCTTTTTGAGGAATTTCAACAACTTTTCCATATAGTTCAGATGTGGAAGCTTGATAAAAACGTACACTGTTTTCTAGTTGACAAGCTCTAATGGCATCAAGTAACCTAAGAGTTCCAACTCCATCTACTTCAGCAGTATATTCACTTAAGTCAAATGAAATCTAAAATTCAAATATGTATTTTAATGAAAAATCACACAAATTGAAAAACAGATAATTAGTACAATACATTAGTACATTACTTTTACATGACTTTGAGCAGCCAAATTATATATTTCTGTTGGCTTCACAATACCTATAATTTTCACTAGACAACTACTGTCAGTCATATCACCATAATGGAGTTTCATTTTACCTTCCATATGTGAATTTGGATCTAAGTAAAGATGTTCAATACGACCTGTGTTAAATGTGCTTGACCGTCGTATAATTCCATGAACATCATATCCTTTGTTTAATAACAGTTCAGCTAGATATGATCCATCCTAAAATAATAATTATCTATAATAAATATACATTTAATGTAAAGTTAAAATATATTATACCTGGCCAGTAATTCCAGTGATTAGTGCTACTTTTCTAAAATTATTTAAGCCATTGCTACCGTTCTCCATTTCAAAGTTATTTTTATAAAAATTTAAAGTACATTTTCTAAAAATTTACTTGAAAATAGGAGACAGTTTTAGAAAATTATCATATATTTAAGGACGTTTTGACTTGACAGTGTGAGGAATCAGAATGAGTAGACAATTTGTGTTTCAATAAATGTAAAAGCTACCTAGGTAATGAAGAATTCATAGTTAACTGTATAGTGTAGTGTATACGTATATTATTTACTTAATATTTTATAATCGAGAATCATAGTAGCAAAATAAAAAAATAATAAAGATTTATAGATACTAGACTAGATAATTGTAACCACGGCTAAAATTGAACTCTCCGATACCACGGTTATAGATAACCGTGATAGATACTATACCGATAGCGAATGGCACTTATTCAAAAGTGATAAGAACCATTTTCGGGAACTTCACCCGGTCGCATAATAACATACAATATTAACAATCTGTACACAGGGCATACGAAATATAATATTACTCGTGGTGGTTTGAATAACAAATCAGGATTTATTTTCAATTGGCTTCGATTCCATTGGCTTTGGCTCCAGATAAAGCAATATTATAATGAAATGTAATATTTAATATTCAAATTAAAAATATAAAGGTACAGAAATTACGCTTTCGGTCCGTTAATATTTATCCTTATCATTTTCGAACAACTGCCCCTTACCACTATAACGGTACCACAGAATATTCTATTCCAATACCATAGACTAAAGTAACCTCCTATATTATTACTCGATGACCATATTACGTACCGCATTATACGGAACTGTCCCGTTGTCCCGACAAAAGTTATACGAGGGTACGAAACGCATTTTGTCTCGTATTAATCCCGCTTTCCACTTACTGTTAACTATAACTTGAAATTTTGTTGACATCTTTATGACATTGTTCAATAAAATCTACTTTACAATGATATGTGTGGGTTATTGTTTTGACCATTCTAGTGGGTATATTGTATTACACACAAAGTATAAGTAATTGTCACATTTTAAAAACTATTCTTGTAATACATGTTACAATATTTTATAAAAGGTAATAAATTATACTTGACGCAATTATTTCAGCACATAAGTACACAAAGCAGCAGAAGCAGAAATTGATCAACCGCCATCATGAAAAAAAAATTATTTGTAAGTATTAGCAATGATTATAAATACTAGTATTAATACATACTACTATTTACTTCTAGTATGTATAATCAATGGTATTAGGTAAGTATTCAAAAATGTTTATATAGCTCACACTTAGATTAATTTTTTTTTTATAAATTATAACGATTATAGTTAGGTTTAAATTAGTGTTATTTAAGTATAAATTTAAGTTAGTTTGTTGGTTAGATATTATACATTATACTATTTATACTTACATTATGTTTAATTTTTTTTATTTTTAGTGTCCCGTATTTTAATTTTATTTTTATTGTCATGGTAATCGGTCAAAAATTCCGGGGACACTAAGATCCATGGACAAAAAGTCCGGACTTATTTTATCATTGTCGGACAAAAAGTACTCGACCACATTTTTACTGTCAGACAAAAAATCTGACATTCATTAAAATAAAAATTATTTTCTTATCATTATTACTTTTACCCACGATGTAGATAAATCAACATCTAATAAATCAATTATTTTTCAATTATATTTATACCTAATAAAAAATACAACGGAAATTCACTATAGTTGGGTAGGTATAATATATCTATGATGTTTTTCACGGGTGTGTGTCAACAATTTATCTACCATAACCATAGGATAATATAATATAGGTATACATGTATAATATATATTTACCTATATATTATAGCAGTCAATTTCATAACGGACGTGAATTTAAACTGAATTTTTGTGTGGTCCCTTCTCTAGTGTTCATGTGTATGGTTTATAGCCGACACTATATTTAATATATTTCAATTTTGTTGCTATTCCAACCAAATAATCCTCAATTTTTTTTAAGTACGGAAAATGGTTTAAATTATTTATTCTTAAGTCTCTTTGAAAAAGTTTAAGCTTATTTTGGAAACTAAAATTGTCTTGTACTAGGTTATTTATGAATTTATTTTTACCTTGAAGAGAAATATTTAATGTGGCTAAGTGATGCACAACGTCAGTACAAAAAGACATATCTCTTAACCATTGTGGGTCTGAAAGTTGTGGGAAGTTTTTATCTTTTTCTTTTAAAAATGTTTTAATAGGTTCTAATAAATCGAAAATTTTTATTAAAACGTTATTTACCGATAACCATCGAACTAAACAATACCACGGAACATCATTTGGAATATCATCCTCTAAACTTTCAATAAAGTTTTTAAATTGGCGATGTATCTTTGAACCTGAACGTATGTAGTTTACAATTTTAAGAACAACACTCATCACATGTTCATATTTAAAATATTTAGCCATTAGGTGTTCTCTATGAATAATGCAGTGAATTGGAATAAAGTCTGGAAAATCAGTATCACTTTTTAAAATACCTATCAATCCATTTTTACAACCTGGCATACTGGGTGCACCATCAGTGACGCTAACAATTTTTGCAATAGGTACTTCTGCTTTACGAAGAACTACGTCAAGAGCATACTTAATATCACAACCTCTAGTAGTTTCTTTAAGAGCTATAAAATCTAATAATTCTTCTTTCACTTCCATATTCATCGTCACATAACGTATAAAAATAGCTAACTGTGGTTTATCCTGAATGTCAGTAGATTCATCTAACGCTAAACTTAATGCAGAACAATTAGCAATTTCATTTTGTAAATTAGAGAAAATATCTGAACTTATCATTAAAATACGTCTTTCCATAGTATGTCTACTATTCGAAATATTTTCAACCATATTTATTAATTTTTTATCTTCCGGTTTTAAAATGGAAATAACATCTATGTTTTTTGTTAAATATACCCCATCTGTGTACGGGCGCTTTGCTCGAGCAATATTAAACGCCATACAAAAACTCGCTTCAGCAGTTATATTGGTTTCTTTGGAAAATACCGCCATAACATTGGTTTGCTTATTTAATTTTGATTTCATTGTGCTTAATTTATTTTTTCTTAAATCAGAACCAGTAGGAAATTCGTTACTAAACGAACTGTGATTTGTTTCATAATGGCGTTTTAAGTTACTAACCTTAAATTGTGATAGTTGGGATTGACAGATGAGACAAAATGGTTTACTGTTTCGTTCTATAAAAAATAACTCTTCTTCCCATTGTAATTTGAATTCTCTGTGTTCTTCTTCATACTTGCGTTTCTTAGACAATAATTATTTTATTAATGTTGTGTTGTTACACGCACTACGTCAAAAAGCACTATGAAGACTTAATATCCATTATCCATTTGTGTCTATGTCTATATGATATTTTTATATTTATGGTATTTTTGAAGATAAAATTTAATTTGAGATTATTGTACAATTATTGTTATCGTATTCTTCACATTTTATTAAATACGATACCTTATCTTATTTACAATATCACATATATATACAAATTATATAATAATATGACCTTTTTTTTTACATTTTGGCTCTTCCATATTTATTAATATATTTGGTGGCTCGTGAGTCTCTTCTCGCTGGCCACCCCTGCTATATTACTACCACAGATGAGATACTACTAACGTCATAGATTTAGAAGAATATACCTATATTGTTTGCCTACAAAATTTTTGTCCGACGACTTATGTTCCTCATTTCACCATTTCTTCCATAGACCTTTGTTCTGACGAACCCATAAATACATGGATAGGACATCTCTATACCTGTTATACATGTTATATTGTTTCATCTGTGAGCGAAGAGTCATGTATATATTATCTATTTATTTATTTTTTATTCGTCTATGAACGAACCATAATGCTTAGAAGATAAGATGATGCCGCTATCGTATCTTTCATTGATACGATAATGACACAAAAAATTGCGACAGGTCACAGTTCAGTAATTCACAATTTTATTTCCCACCAGGACGAATTGATAAAGTACTAGTTGAAATAAATGTTGGTAATGGAAATTTTGATTTCCGTCAACCCGTTGACGAGATATTCCACTTTTTAGATAGGAAAGTAGTGAAACCATAGACTTATAAACATCAGGTATATAAATAGTGTCCCATTACTCTCCCCCTACCTAAACTAAAAAGTGGAATATCTCGTCAACGGGTTGACGGAAATTAAAAATTCTAACACCAACATTTATTTCAACTAATACTCCGTCAATTTATAACAATTTTAATACATGTTCCAATTTGAATTTCAAAAAGTAACCCCCAAAAAATACAGAAAAATAAAAAAAAAATGTACAAACTATTTTAGATGTTTATAAATAAACCATACATTTTTCTCTATTTTGAATATTTACATGATAAAATGGCTATAACATAAATTTTGAATCACTCTGTATAGATTAATATAATTTATAATGGTTAGGTTATATGGTTAAATCAATAATCTATTAGATTATTGATAAAATTATATTATCTATATATGTGTGGCAGTCAATGTTTACATAATTTCACTATCAATACTGCTTGATAATATAATATCCTAATATGTTCTGCTATTTTGGCAGTAGCGTAAATAATAGGGTTCAGAGGGTACATTTTTCCCCGGAAAAGTTATACTAGTTTTAGATTCTGAGTGAAGCAAAGAAGCTTATGATTTTACAATGGTGTTTTTATTTTTCAGTGAACAAATTTTCTGCCAGAAATATTGCTTAGATTTACAAGTGTAGCACTTTTTCTGAAAGGAAATCGATGTGGAATGATACTTTAATCAAAAGCGCTATCATTATAAATTGGAGCAAAATTACTTATAGAAAAATTGTTTACATCATTGTCAAATTAATACACTTCTTGTTCCATTCAGAATCTAAAATAATTAAACCTTGAGATTGTCTTTATTAAAATGGGGATGTTCAATATTAAACACGAAGGAATTATTCCGAGAATACATAATTATAAAAAAAAACATTTTAAAAATAAGCTAAATATAAAAAGTTAAAATTAACTAAACTATTAATTTTTAAACTCGATAATGCCCAGCCTTGATTATAAATACACATAATACGCCTTATATTAAATTATTATAATAGTGTATTAAAGTATATAATAGTGTTGCGTCAACAATTTATTACTACCATTAATGTTATTGTCGTTAGGTGTACATAATATGATGATGTTATGAGATAGGGAAAAATACCAATTTGGTAAGAGAAATTCAAACTAAATAGTAAGTACTTTCACCGTGAAGCTTATACGAGTAGTAAACGACATATAAGAAGTGATGGTAGGAAATATTTTGTATACTTTTTTACTATATTTCCACGGACATCTGGGTAATACGCTCTTCATCCCACGTCAAGAACCATGCAGATTGCAGGAATATCGGTAAGTGTATCTATATCTTTATATATATTTTATACGTATTATTATAGAATATTCATACAGGTTGCTGTACAATTATACCTATAATATTATTAAAAAAAAAAAAAAGAGTTAATACTAAAGACAGATGTGCTTCAGGTGTAGGTGGGAAGTTAAGAAGGTGAGAAACATTAAATTATTTAATTTATATCTGTAAGCTGGTAAACCGTTGCTAATGAAAAACGATTCTGAGCGAAGTTCGTTTATACTATTTTTTTACTACTATAAGGACAATTTATAATGAACCTCGTGTTAAATTTTGAAGCAGTTTTATTTGGTCAAATAATTATACCCACATAAACACATTATACCTACCAAATAAAAACTAAGTAAAAAACCCGCAAACATAAAATATCTATAAGCTGCTCAAAATCGTCAAAAGATTTTGAAAATTGAAAGCCTAACATCTAAAAAAGACGAATATAAATTTTCTGTCTAAATTTCAAGTCTTCATGAATATTAACAACTAAATTACAAAAAACAAAATTTAAAAAAATAAAACCATTATTTCTGTTAACTTTCACTCCCTTTATATGCTGTTTCCCGGTTTTGCTCAATTATTAAATATACATAAAAAAAATCAAAAAACGACTTTCTTCTTCTTATCAGCTTACCGGTCCATTTAGGACCATTGCTGCCTTCAACAGGCCTCTTTACCTCTCTCTATTGTAAGTCGACGCATATGTCACATTCTGGTCTATAGGTTATATAGACCTTTAGATCTTTGGCAACTATATC
Organism: Cinara cedri; assembly: GCA_902439185.1. Lineage (NCBI taxonomy): Eukaryota > Metazoa > Arthropoda > Insecta > Hemiptera > Aphididae > Cinara > Cinara cedri. Next base: position 197,471 of record CABPRJ010000957.1, on the reverse strand, counting down.
GATCCATCGGGTCACAAAACGGGTCTCTTGTTGTTTTTAAATTGACGCAATATTTCTCATAGAAAACATAATGCGTCAATATTTGTTTACAGACAGAAAAAACAATTACAAATAAAACCAACAGATCTCTCTCTGCGCATCGAATCTAAAATGTTTCCTATTTCATTGGGTACTAAAATGTAATATTTGTTGGATAGGCTAATGTTGTAAGTGAGAAGTTGGAAAGGTAAGATATAAAAGGGATATATATATATATATGTATATCTGTATATCGCAAAGATTAACTGTCGCTAACGAAAAAACAATTCTGAGTGAAAGGTTAGATTAAACCTATGTTAAAAATTCCATGAATATATGGTGTATTACTTTAAATAAATGTTGGTGTCAACATTTTTGATTTCCATCAACCCGTTAACGAGATATTCCATTTTTAAATTTAGGTAGTGGGAGAGTGGTGGAATATCATTTGTATGGTGGCACGGCGTGCGGCGTTTTATTAGTACACCACTAGTCCACTACTCTCACACACTATATAATTACTACTCCCCAAAATTTATTTAAAGTTATACTCTATATATTTATGTAACTTTTAATATAAGTTCTCATTTAAAAAACCAAAGTTGGTATCATCACATGATAATCTCTTAATGTTATAGAAAATCTAAGTACTTGAAAATAGGTACATAAAATAAGATATTTAGATAAAAAAAATCAAATTAAAAAAAAAATCTCATTGTGAAACCATGACATTTCTCGCTCCGCTCAGAATCTAAAATATCTTAAATTTGTAATTTAATGCAATATTTTATGAAAACAATAATAATATACTACCTAGGTATATGCATTATGTAGGGCTATAATGAAATCCATCGATACTGCCTTTTTAAAAAAGAATGCCGTAAGTTTTCTTCATGTCATTTTGAGAAAATTAATTTGTATATTTAGTAGTTTTTGGTGGTTTTATTTTCATAAATATAATATTTTTCTAATATTTTTTTTTTTTTGTAATGTACAGTTAAATCATAATAGATTATGGTATATATCATACACTATCAATATTTTAAATATTCACTACCTGTGTAAAAAATAGGCATTATAGTATATTCATGGTAATTCATTTAATATATAACACTCAATATTTCGTAAAGTATAAATTTTTTTTTAAACAAACTTTAAAAACAAGTAGCTCTAAAATGTTACGCATTACCATTATTTTCTGTCAACCTTATTTTCGGGGGATGAAACAACTACCTATGTTTAATTTTTAAAATCTACTATAAACTATACTAAAAATTCCATAAACAGAGTATTAGTTAGAGTAATTAGTTTAAATACACTTTGATGTTGACATTTTTGATTAAAGTAGATTAGTGAAGCATTATCTGTATGGCAGCGTTATGTGTGATCAAATAATTTTAAAAATTCAATAAATAGCGAATTAATGAATGTTTTACATTAAATAAATCAGCCGATATACACAAACATAGTATATCTATACTGCAATTCTAATTTTAAGCACGGAACGTATTGGCTTTATAATGATGTTTATTTATTTTTTTTTTTTTATCTGTGAACAGCTTTTCTCCCAACAATTTTTCTCAGATTTTCAAGTATAGAATTTTTTTTAAATGGGAATCTGACTGAGGTGGTATTTTAAGAAGGCCATTTTTTGATTTTCCCACGAATTTTCATAATAAATGAGAAAAACGAGGTAAAAACTGAAAAATTTACGAAATGTATTGTTTTCAAATCGTAAATAATATCGGCCTTTCAAAACATGTACAACATAACTCCACTCAGAATTATTTTTCGTTGGCAATCATTAATCATTGCGTACAGATATTTATTAAAGTTCTCCTTTACCTTTCTATCTTCTCACCAACAACAGTGGCCCACCCGTCGTGAAAAGTATATCAGTCTTTTTTTAAATTATTATAAGGTTATTACCTCAAATTTGACTTGGGTATTCAGTTTCAAATTCATGATTAAGTTTAAAAATCATAATTTTAATAATCATTATTAAATATATTAATATACTTAAATTTTAAAGTAATATTATAATTAATTATATAATAAGTAATTATATTGTTATTTATTAACAAATTTGCAGGAATGTTTTGTTATGTACTTAATCTAAAATTATTTCGCAGACATTAATGGTGGCGACGGTGGCAGTGATCGTTGGATTACAGATTTTGTCCCGGACGTCGGAAGCGTCTGCGGCTGAGGGACTCACCCCGTTCAGGTTCCTCATGGCTCGGGCGTACGGCGAGTCGGACGATCACACGGTCATGCGTTTTATAAGATTCAAACCCAGCGATGGAGCCAAGTTCCGAGAAACGTTTGAAAAGAAGCACGGACCCCGAGGACGGGACCTGATTGAAAGTCTTGGTCAAGGTTCATACAACAAAAAGGCGGTGACCACAAAGCCCAAAGATCTGCCGGACGTTGGAATCCCAGTGAGTTCATGTATCATCATCAATATGTTTTATCAATTATAATTTAGTGAACAGGTGACAAGATATAAAAAAGTGATTTCAAATAAATGTATTTATGAAATGGTTGTTACTTATATCAGAATAAATTAAAATACTTGTGTATTGTGGTCAGTTCAGTACCGACCACGGTAAGGTCCTCTAACCTAACCGGACAACACATATGTTTGTTCCCTCCGTATCACCATTTTTCTTATTTTCTTTCTTATTCGTGAATTAAATTGTTTGTTTTACTTATTATGGTCAAAATGTATTATGGTTTTAAATATTAACTGTTTTATCTACGAATCTAAATTTAATAATCAGGGTAATCCACTCAAATTCGATAGTTGCTCCAAGCTTATCCATAATAATTGTTGTGGTTTATCGTCTAGGGAAATCAAATTTTTCGCTATGAAAAACCGTAAGTTAAAATATTCTTGTGATTTGTGCGGTAATTAAGTAAGTGATTTACCAGATTTGAAAAAACTAATCAGTTTGTTGGTGAAAGTTGAAAATCTTAAAAATATTTCGAATACGTCACTGAATTCGTAATCACTAAATGAACGAATGTAATATGATATTAAATTTTTATTTTATAATATTCCGGAAAGTACGTCCAACAATTTTGAAGATAGAATATCTCACGATAAGGAAGAAATAAATAATATCATTAATGCTACATCGTCCGATAACAAAATGCTCTTGAAGTAATTCGTCTTGGAAAGTCTTATCAATTTGATAAACACCGTTCAATTAAGGCAATGTTCTCCTCAGCTGGTGACGCCTTTGATATATTGAAAAGCTAAAAACTACTATTATTTCGCTTCCCGACTTTAAAAATTAATATTGGTATCAGTTCTGATAGGACACTGTTTCAACGTGAACAAATGAAGATATTACGCGATCAATTAGCAGTGCGTCAAATGAGTAGTAAAAAATATCTTACAATCAAATTAATTAAAGGCTTACCTTGTGTAGTTATGCTTGATAAAGTTGTTAATAATCGTCAACATTTTTAAGTTTTCATGCTACTTACTAAAATGTTAAAGGTCTTTTGACCATATTGTTTTTTTTTTTCGTAATTATACAAGTGTAATTTATTGTGATATTTTACTCCTGACCGAAACATGGCTGAATAGTAAAATAAATGACTCTTGAGTTAGGCCTAAATATTTTCATATTTTTCGTATGGACAGATTAAATGAGTTAGAAACTTGGGGCAATAGCATTTTAATTGGTGTACAATTTGGAATAAAGTGTGAACAAATTCATGCACCTATTATTGGAATAGAACAAGTATTTATAAAAATATTTTTAAATCTCTAAAAGTTTTCATGGTGTGTATATATACTCCAGCTTCTGTAAGTAGACATTTATTATGAAAATTGTGAACTAATAAATAATATTATTTCGAATAACCCTGACTACAAAATAATTGGAGATTTTAACTAAATTTTTTGTTTTATACTTTGTACAAATAATCTACCAGAAATCTTGTTCAGATATTCGCGTGGCACCATTTCTGAAAGGGAATGTTGTCCAGATGTTACTTTTGGGAAATCATTTTTTAATTTCCAAGCAGTTATCATAATATCTGGGAAAAATCAGGATAAAACCTAAGAAAAACGAGAAATTTATGAAAATACCAGCAATTTCACTCTGATTTAAAATGATAGCACTTTTTCTGAACAGAAATCTGACTGGGAAGGTACTTTAGAGTGGTAATTTTTCAATTTTCCCAAGAGTTTTGGGAAACATTTCCTAGCAAATGTAGAAAACCGGGAAAATCGGTACAATATTAAACAAATATTATTAAAGAAAATAAACAATGCCTATTTAATTATTTTTTCCATAATATGACATATATAGTGTTGACAAAGCATCACTTTTTTCGTAAGCAATGTTTTATCGTTACTTACAGATATACATTAAATTACCCATAACAGTGGCTGCACCCGTCTCCATTATCCTAAGAACTCTTTAACTCTTTTTTTATATTTGAACTAATTTAAAATATTGATTGACTTACTCAGCTTTGTCACTTTTATTAATCCTACTTAAAAATGTGTACATCGAGAATTCCAAAATCGGTGTACTATATTATAATAATATAAATACGTTGTTTCTATTTGTTATAGAATGTTGCAGACGGAACTCCCAGCGATAAATCTGTATCAATCAAAAAACCTATATTATGAAATCAAAATTTAATACTTAATGATGTCAAACGATAGCTTAGTGATTTATAAGTTAATTTGTCTATTAATTATTTATTTAATTGATTAATTATTGTTAACGCAAATTATATATAGTAAGATAATATTTTCTAAATAAGTGTGCGTATCAACAGTACTTATGTATATATTTATATTTTTTACAATATTATTATTAAGTAATAATAGTATTTTTATTCTGATTACTATTTGTAAATATATTTTATCTATACTTATTCCCGGTTGCACCAAACCAATCTATTGGTAAATTATTTTTTATATCGTTAAATATTAATTTAATGATAAACTAACATTTGTTAAATTAACAAGTGTAATGCTGCTCAATTCTTGTTTTATATTCAGGTTATTGCCAGTATACAAGTTATCAAATAAATGGTACTAGTATGGTACTAGTAGTAAAAGTTAATATTACTATCATATCTTATTAGGTGCTTTATCAAGTGGTGAATAATGCTGTTTTCTATTACCAGGAACAGAATTCAAAGGCCCTACATTTTTATTTTTGTTCCTCCTATTTGCCCCTATGCAACTCCTACATACATATTCAAACCTAAAATAATGTCTCCGATCCAATAAGCAAGGGCCCCGTAATTAATTACGGACAGAAGACCACCGGGAAATTCTCAATTTCCAAGTAAGCTTATTTGTTACTAATCTTATCAATGATAAAAGAATGGTAAATCATTTTTCTCAAGGCAGTCTCGAGAAAAAAAGTCTCGGGGAAAAAAAATGTCTGATAAAATGAGATTTTCTAAAAAAAAAATGTGATATAGATGATACAATAATATTACAAATATTTTTATCAGCTGTAATTAAATATTAAAAATTTAAATGTTTATTATGATTGTACAAAATACGAATATCAAAAAATAAACCCTAGAGCAACTGTCAAAAATAATATATTTTTACTTAGTTACATAGTTGATACTATGGGCTGGTACCTATGTCACTGTTGTAGGTGGGAAGTTGGGGAGATACTACTCTAATCAAGTTATCTTCAACCAGTTCTATCCTATGGATATAAAACGTGGTCGGTCACAAAGGGTAACGTAAAAAGTTGATGAATTTTGAAAGGAAATTGAAGAGTATATGACCCTATCTCGGTGAATACAGGATTAGAACCAATAAGGAAATTTACCAAACGTTCCGAACGGTAATCGGTAAAAAAAGACCAAAGAAAAAATACAACAAAAAACAAAAATACGGAAAAAAAGAACTAAAATTTTAAGTATATTAATTAATTAAAAAAACGTTTATTTAATATAATTTTTAAAAACAGGTACTGAAATATAAAAAATATATTTCTTATGAAAAATGATGGTTTTTAATTGTAAAAAATTATATGAAAAAGAGTATTTTTCAAAAAAGTTAAAACTTTTCAAAATACGAGTAATGGTTGCAATATATTTTTCATTCGTTTTATTCATGGAAATTACCTACTGTTCCCTGTTGGTTAAAAGAGAACCAAACCATGAAAGGATATTATCACCAAAACCAAATGCTTGTAGAACTTGCAGTAAAACTTCGTGGTTAACAATGTAAAAAACTTTTACTAGATCAGTATAAACAACATCAACTTGAGAACATTTTTAAAAGATTCAAATACAAAATTGGAAAAAACTAAGTTGCGGGTAGTTTTTGATTTTTATACCTTTTCTGAAATGAGTGATTCATGTAGATATTCTCTTACCAGGTGACAAATTGTGTTTTAACTATGTAGCTTAAATATCGCATATCTAATAAGACTTCATCTTCATGGTTTTAACTTAATCTTGTAAAATTAAGGAAGTTTAAATTATAAGTGATAAGAGAATAAGGGAGTCATAAAATAACAGGTGATGAGTATTCTAGCTTAACAAAAAACAGATTTAAAAAAAAATATTTAAAGGTATAGCTATATTTTTGTTAGGTATACAATTAATGATGTAATAATGATTGGGTTAAAATTTTATACCAGCCATAGGTATAAATGTCTCCTTTAACTATCTAGTGAATACTGAATAGTGATTACCACAGTCTACGATATTTATCTTAGATAAGATCACAGAATAATTACTCTGTGCTAAGATAACTATACAAAAGATACTGATAACACTACCGGAAATGTATATTTTGGGAGTCACTGTTTATTTGTTTAAAGTTAAGTCTTCTTTGATAATTGATAAGCTTTTATTTAGATATGTATATTATTTTTTCTTTCTTTGAGTTTAGAGAAACTATTAGAACAACTATACAAATATTATTTGTTTTAGAGAATATTGATACTAAACAATCTGTTAGTATTTTATTTAACATTAGCTTACAGAAGATTCAAAAATTGTTAAAATGAGTTTTCCTTTACAAAAAGTAAGAGTAACTATTGATTGATTTTGTTCAGAGTAATACATTAGTTTATATTTTTGATTTTCTTAAAATATCTTTTAATTTGAAAGGCAATTGGTGGCACAAACTATTTCCTGTTAAAATTTTAATATGGGATGGATTCACCGACATCTGAAGTGCTATTGCTCAGTGAAGACGACAGTGGTTTATTGGTTAACGGTTCATTTTCAAACAGTTCTGCTAGTAGCAACTTCAATAAACATGCATCACAATACAAAGTAAACCTATATACTTATTACCTTTTAGTAAAAATAAATAAATCTTTTTTTGTTAAAAACAACTAAAACTCAGTTTAAAACTAATTGACTAGTATGGTACAAATAATTTCTTTTTTTTTTCATTACAAAACATTAATTTAGATTTGTTACTAATTTGTGTAATTTGTATAATTAGTATTATTAAAAAAATTATTGATTCATTAATTCAAAATGATAATTATAAAATAATTGGGTATTATTATTAAGAATTAGATCTATTAACTGCTATGTAATAATTAACTAGATAATGTACCACAATAATAGATATGATTTTAATAAGGCAAGTAAAATATAATACAAATTCCTACCTTATTATGAATATTGTGAATATTGAAAAAAATATTTTTAGTATTAAAGAAATACTGATATCTATTGAGGTCTTTAGTTGATGTAGTTGATGTATAAATTAAGTTGACATATCTTTATATTTTTTTATATTCCTTTAACATATTAAATTCTATATTTAAACAAAAAAAATATTTATGATTACCTATAATTTTACGGTACTGGTTTGTTATTGCCCTGTCATCCATATAACAATAAATACATTATATAAATATAAAATAATTTGACAGAAAATACATACGTACATACCATTACTATTAGTTGTTTACCATAGGTGTTTATCACAAATAATCAATAATATAATAATTTGAAAATATATTAATATAACATCACGTGAATCATGGAAAGCATAAATATTTTTATTCATTTTTTAACATTATATCATTATTTTATATTTATTATTATTCCATTTTTTTAATATATCAATATATCGTCAAATTATTAGATTAATAAATATCAATAAATAAACTAAACTCATTATTTTCTATATCGGTTTATTATATTACTATTTTATTGATTATTTGTAATAAACACCTATGATATGCACCTAATTGTAATGATACTTATTTTTCGTCAAATTGTTTTATATTTATACAATTTATTTATTGTTATATGGATAACAGAGCGATAACAAATCTGAGTGGCAGGACTATAAAGTTTTCACTTGCTGCGGTGTGGCTATAACAAACCATTAATAATCATTTATTTCTCGATAAATTTAAATTAATAATAATCATTAAACTTAAACATAATTTACCAAAATTAATATTGGAAATCAATTTTAATGTTATGTAATAGTAATTATATCATAATTATAGACATGTTTACTATATTAATAGTAATTTTTATTCTTACTAAACTTTTAATTTTAATTATTTTTTGTTTATGTAATAAGATAAAAAGACTAAACAAATTTGGAATAAAAGTCTGGAATACAATTGTGTAATTAAAACTACTTTTTTTTTTACTGATATTTTTGTAATTGTAATACATTTGTATATATTAAATTTCAATAAATAACTAAATTATTTATGTATTTGGTTTACTTAACTACATAAGTATATATTTTTTTTATTTATAGTGTAAAGAAAGTGATGACAAATTATCATTTAGTCAAGAAGATTCTCTAATCGATGATACTGATAAATTATATAAACAACAGTTTAATACATTAAAAAAATGTTCAAGTGTTCAGAAATCAGAAAATCCAATTCGGCCTCCTGTAGAATTTCAAGACTCTCCACACATTTCTTTAAATGTGTATTCTCCTCCATTAGAATTTAAAGACAATCAATATAAATATATTCGTTCACCTGTATACACTAATGATTGTATGATTCGTGTTGAGCAATATGCTGATGGTTTTGTTAAATCATTGATCAACGACTCATTAAAACATTTAGAACCACTAAATGATACTAGGTAATAAACAAATATTTAGGTATTTATGATTAGTTTACTATTGTATTAACATATATTTTTTTAGGTATTTTAAACAACACAAATTCTATCATAATTTGGGCATTTATTGGAAAACAAATTTTCGTTTGCCAAATGGATCAAACAATTCCTTGTTGTCAACTATTTCATCATCTCATAATTCCTTATTTAATGTAGTTTCTTCAGATGATTCTAATTTTATCTCATCTTCAGTTTCACATGAATTTCTTAATAGTGACACATATACATTACCGATTGATAATTCCCCTTTTAATATTGCTTTTCGGCGACCATTAAGGAAAAAAAGAAAACTCCGTAATCAGTGCCATTCTATACCTATCAATAAAAAGTAAATATTACAAATATCAGAAAAAAATTTATATTAATTATAATATTATTATTATTTTTTTACAGATCAGGAGAAAAATGTATCAATATCCAAGAACCCATTCATATGACTGTCAAAGATGTTCAAACAATTCTTAGCAATATTTATAGCAATACAGGAGAGTGTAGCAAAACTCAAATCACAAATGTATCAAAATGTAACAATGTACCAAATGATCACAACAAAGAAAATTGTATCAGTAAAGTACTATCTTCTAAATCTAAAATCCAAAAACATTCTTTTATGGTGAATATTAAACATAAAAAATCTAAGGACAATAGCACTTTAGAAGATAATAGTGGTCATGGTTCTAGTCATTCAACAAGAAAAATTTTTTGTTCATCACCATTTATTTCATCAGCAAAATCAAATTTTTCTTTTAGTTTAAAACAAACATTTTGTAATATTTTTCGTTCACGTAAAAGTACATCAACAGATTCAGATCCTGGATCAAACCCAACAGACACTGTTGTACTTTTAGATGTAACTAAAGAAACGACTTTTGAAAAACGAGCACTGCCACCAGTACCTAATGATGGACCCAGAGACACATATGAACGTGAAACTAGTATGGACTTTGCCACTAGCATTGAGAAAGTTAAAGATGTAAGTTTTATTATTATAAACAATTTGATTTATATTTTATATTTTTTGAAAATATTTCAGTATGGATGGTATTGGGGTCCAATATCAGGCGAAGCTGCTGAAAAAATACTCTCAAATGAACCTGATGGATCATTTATCGTACGGGATAGTAGTGATGATCATTATATATTTTCATTAACGTTTAAATTGAATGGTTTTGTTCGGCATGTTAGAATCGAACATGACCAAGGTAAAACTCTAAATAAATGACATAGATAATAATATTGACATTTTTTATTATTATCTTCAGGAAATTTTAGTTTTGGTAGCTGTACAAAATTTAAAAGTCACACAATTGTTGAATTTGTAGAAAATGCTGTAGAGCATTCCCGTAGTGGAAGGTATTTGTTTTTTTTGCACAGGCGTCCAATTCTTGGACCAATGAGGGTACAATTACTTCATCCAGTATCTCGATTTAAACAAGTCCAAAGTTTACAACACATGTGCAGGTATTTGTGCTTTTAAATACTATTTTAATACATAATAATGAAGTGTAATGTACATCCAAAATATGAAAACAAATTTATGTTATTGAATTTATTATTCCATGCTATAACTCCCTAAATAATTAATGATAATGAAAAATTCAGATTACAATATTTCAAACTGATAAAGATTTACTAGTATAATCTAAAATATACTTAAATTTATTTCCTAAAGGTGGTTTTTAAAAGGAATGTGCAATTAAATTTTTAAAATTGATATACAAGTCTTTTGATAATTCAAATTCTAAATGAACTAAAAATTAATTTTAATTTTTTATGTTAAATTACAAAAATTATTTTTCAAATTCGAGTTAGCTATTATTATACTATTTTTCGTAATATTTTTAAGGTTTAAATATTCAAAGTTGGATTTGGTAGAAGAAATTCTACTTTAACAGAATTAAATTGTTTGTTTTTGTTTTACAATCAATGTAATTATCAATTAAGAGTAGTACTTTTTAATTTTTTTTATCAAAATTGGATAACCATTTTTCAAATTCACTTGTTGTCTACGCTTTTTACTTGATTCGTAATCTAATGGATAACCTTTAAAACTCTTAAGTTTTTCAGATTTTCTGAACAATCCTCTCATTTTAAAACAAATGTTTGACTCGGTACACTTAAAAAATAAAACCGTTTCATCAACATTATTACATTATAAAATTGTAATTCAGGGTAATATTGATTAAGAATTAATGACGATTTTATATAACTTAAGAATTTTTAGTTTTCAACACGTAACGAAAAGTGATGTTGTTCCTACTTTTCCAATTGCTTAACGAACCTTGACAAACTTTAAACTTTGACTATGTTTAGTTGTAAGAAACATTATCCTTTAAAATTGGCCCATTTATTAATATGTTAATATCTCTATCAGGTGATCCATTTAAATTCATTCATTATCTCGGAAAGTATTAACTTTTTTTGGACTTTGTTTTCTAGAACATTTAAGAAACAAGTAGCTCTACAATTTTAAGTTTATATTAATTTTTGGAGGTAAAACCTAAAATTTCCAAGAGACAAAAAAAAATTGAGTTATCGAGGCTATATCATTTTAAATAATACCAATGTTCAATATATATTTATAGATGTATCAATATTTTATGAATCTTATATAGGTACATACATTACTGTTAGTGAAAATATTTATACAAATATAAATATAAATAAATAATTATAAATATTCATTAGTCACTACATACATAAATGGCTTGCATCTTGCATAATACACAATATAAATAATACTATTAATTGTTTATTTTTGTAACCAATTAATCAAAATAAGAAAAGAATAACAAAATTAGATTACCTTTGTAATCTAATGAATCTAGGCTACACATTACCTATAAGCATTAGCTTTTAATTTTGATGTTGAGGTGGCACAAAATACAATGTAAATTATATAGAATATTCAAAATAGTTAATAGATACATAATAATTAAATAGTGATATACATTCAAGAGTTATTATATACAAAGTAAGAAAATACATGTGTTTATGTTAATAATAAATTACACAATTTGTACATTTTACTAATATTACACTATAAGTAGAGGCCAGATTTATATGTTCTTAAAATTTACAAAAAATCACTTTAAAATATCAAAAAACCTTAAATAAAATGTTTCAACAAATGTATAAAAATGCAAAAAAATAATAAAGGGGTTCAATAGTCCCCCCTCTAACGAATTTAATTTATAAATACAATTTTCTAACATCAGAAAATGTTTAATAAAAAGTAATTTTTCTTTATAATATTTATGATTTTATTTAAAAAAAATAATTTTGTGTTATTCGTTTTTGTAGTGAGTCATTAAAAGAGGATTTTAAAACTCCTCTATCATTTTTACCTTTTTAAGTGTTTTTTTTTTTTAGAGCTTTTTTTGTAGTTTTAGGCGCCTTTTTGTGAATACTAAAAAAATATAAATCCAGTCTCTAACTACAACAACAGTTTATTTATATATTTTTAAAACTTATGACATTAACACTTAATTGAATACAAATATGAATTTCAACATTTAAAGTATTTCATTTTCCAAAAGTGGTATTGCATTTAGACTTGAAAATAATATACATAGACACTGTATAGTGTATGCAATGGCCATTACTGTCAGTGCCAAGTGGCAAATTCAAACAATCTTTAATATGCTTATTTAATTGCAGAGAATTATTAATTAATAATAATACTAGTATTAGGATTGTATTTAAATCTCATTTATTTTTATATGTATTTGATTAATATTGACTGCTATTATGGTTCTTAAACTTTTAAACATGATTTGTTTATTTGTTTTTATCTTATTAATAGGTTTGTCATTTTGAAAATGGTACGTCGAGATTTGATTCACAAATTGCCATTACCCAGAAGACTTGTTGATTACCTAAATACACCACATTATTATTGTGAACAATTGTGCAGCAGTACTGACAGTAGTAAATCCCCAACTCCCACTCCAGCTGTACATCTAATATCATTTACACCACCTTGAATTTACCAATATGTTACTATCATGATAAATACTTTTTTGTTAAATTTACCAACTTTAATTGATATAAATTAAAATATATCATATATATAATAATATATGTTTATATTCTGATATTAGCGGTTAATAATTAATTTAACAATTACACTATTTAGAATTAAAAATCCGTATTCATTGATAATGAAAAAAAACAACAAACTTAATTGTATTGTACAAAAAATCCTATTATTATAAAATAATAATACAATGTAAAAACATAAGAGCTTAAATTATTGTTTGATATATAAATTATTTACCTTTTAATTTGAAATCTTTATACCTGATTTGTTTTATTCTGTTACAAAACTTTTCAGTTAAATGTATATAATATTGTGGTTATTTTTATATTTAAGGAACTAACATTGTATTGATTTTGTAATTGTTTTACCTTATTAAGTGTTAACTGTATTATTTTGATAACTAGTTAAACACTTAAAATGTTTAACATTTACTAAGCAGCATCTGCTACTTTAAGAATTTATCCATATTTGTCTGTATGCGCTCAGTTGTGAGTTTTGGAATGTGGCTTTTACTAAATGATTAGGTAAGCTCTAAAGGATTTCCAGTCAAATCAGTTAACATGTACATACAACACTATTTGTTTTAATTATTGAGATCATATACTACTTTGATACTTATCTTTGTTCATTGCTAATTGATTAATTATAAACTCCAATTGAAAAATAAAGTATAGATATATTTTATAAAATAAAATAATAAATTAAAACTATTTTTAATATTTTTTGATAAACTTTTTATATTTAATTTATAAATATCATACAATTAAATAAAGAAGTAGACAAATTAATAAAAAATATTTTTATTATTCTTTAACTGAAATTGTATGAACTTCTAGTATTCATTGTTTACAGATTCAGAAATAATTTCAGTTTTGTAAAATAATCAAATAATTATTATGAAAAGTAAATATATAAATATTAAACTCAAGTATATATTACAAAAATCAATGCACTGTAAAATCCCTGATATATTTAAATGTATTTTTAATTATTAAGCAGTAAAAAATAATAATTTTAAAATTAAATTGAAAAAATATACTCATATAAATTATAATCTATTTGGTGAATAATTTATAAACAAGAATTTAAATTGTTCCTTCTATTTATTATAATAAACAATTTACTATCTCATTCAAACATACATAATACTTTAACTACTAGTTTACATTATTTTTATTTAGTTCATAGACAAAAAAAACTTATGCTATTATGCCTTTACCAATAATTGTATTAATGTTTCTAAAATCAGTTTCACATAGTTTTTCAGATAATCACTACTTTGATTAACTACTATAAAGTTTATTTCTGATACTAAATATAAATAGTAAGTGAAACAGTTAATAAAATACTACAAAAAAGAAATTAATAGTCTCTAGTTATGTTTAGTTTATGTTTGTTGGTTGGACACCTTTTTTTTTTTGTTATCTACTTTTAAGTACCTTATTGTGATTTAGAGATAACTCTATTATTATAATGATAAATAAACAATGTATGAACTTATAAATATTTGTTTAGGTAACGCATCGAGTATATTAAGTCATTACTTTTATAAAGATATTGAGTAGATATATTATATTTGAGGAATGTGTCTAGTGGTTTTAATTTAAAAAATAAAATACAAAATCCAAAATATATTAATTTTATTTATATTTGCTTGTTATTATGTATTTTTAAATATATTTTATTTATTTAAAAGATTTATTTTAAGATTTTTGTCTGAAAACGCTTACAATTGTAGTGAAGTGAAGGTGATATTTAAAGTAAATTATTTCCCTAATCACATCTTTTTTCATATTTTTAGGACATATTAAATAATTTACAGTGATTAAAACAACTAAGATATAACCTGTATAATTATAAACCCTTTATTTATAGCAAATCACATTAAAAAATAATACTTTCATAATCTACATGTGGCTTTCATATATTCTACAAGTAATACTATAATTAAACATTCAAATAATTAAATAACATTTAAGTAAAAACTGAGTTTCAAAAATACATTAATACATATAAAATATAACTTATTATTTCATAAAATAACTTAATGGTGTATATACATGAGGTTATTTAAAAACATTTATAATCAACATGCAATTTAAGTCAAACATTTTAATGACTTTACATAATCCTATTATGGATTTATTGGTATTCCTAAAGTTTTCCTGACCAATTTTTCAGCTATTTTATTAAACTCCTCTCGGTTCTCGCGCCACATTTTAGCTGCATCCACGTTTGCACCACTTTCATCATTTGGTTCTTAAAAAGAATTCACAAATAATATTATATTAAACATAAATTAATATTTATTTATTTATAATTACCGGCTAGCATACTAATAACAGATAAAAGGATTTTCTCAACACTTTGTACAGGACTCCATCTTTCAGAACTGGATTCATAACCCATGGGGTCATCTCCAGGGGCATGGAGAATTGAAATACATACACGTCCATCAGCATAAACTAAACATAGTTTTATAAATATATGTATATTATTATAGAATGAAGCAAAATGTTAGCTGTAAATATAATTAAGACACTCAATATGGTAGATCTCATTAATTTAGGAACTATAGTCAGGCTCATGAAAAGTGAGTGCTGGCCAATATCGAAGTTTATCACTGTAGTGGTATCATTTTCTACCATTGTGTGGGTCACTTCATGGATCATGCTCATACTAATTTTATTTCAGAGGAGTAGAGAAGGGTAGGGATGCATTTAAGCACAAGCTTAAGTCTATGGGACCCAAACAAAAATAGCTATTATAAAAAAAAAATAAAATGGATTAAAAATATTTGCCATTCCCAAATTAGAATCTGCACCATAGACTAGCCAATGAGCAAATATTGAGGGGACATAAGGAAACACGACTACTAGCAATCAATTTTTGTGAGCTAAACCTTAATTAACTACACATATAAAAGTTTGTATAAAAAGTTGATTTTGATAATTACCTAATATGAGAACTGCTACATTCATTTGTTTATTTTATAGTTATAAACAGTGGCACACAAAGGAATTTTGTGAACACATGTAGTTAACAAAAGTATCCACTCGTCCACCTTTATTATTTTTAATCTTTTTTGTGGCATCAATACACCCATGATTAATTATGAGTACACCAGTAATCTATACCTATCTTACTCGAGAGCACAATTCGCAGTTATGTAGTTACATTACTTAATAACCTGTCTGTGTGTCACTTAATTAGATTAATATAGTTAAAATATCATTCTAGGTTAGGTTATCAGGTTTAAGTGTTAAAAAATCATATAAGATCAAGTATCTTATACATATTAAGTTTTCTACAATCAGAGCTTCAAAGCACTATTTATAACGTTATAATGAAAAATAAACAAAATACAGGAAAAGAAACATAAAATATCATTAATCATAATTAATGATTAACAATAAACAAACAATAAACTTAACTGTAATGTGAAAAAATAATTACAAATAAAGTTTGTACTTTTTTATTTTTATATAAAACCTTATACTTTATATGTATTAACAATTTAAAGTTGGCTAACACGTGTTAACAATAAATTATATTTTCCAAAATATTTTATTACTGATTTATTTGTAAAATATGAAAATGTAGAGTTCACACAGTTATAAATTGGACAGATTACTGTAGTATTTTGGAATAATTCCGACTGGCAACTCTGTGAGCTCAACTTTAGTAGGTATATTAATTTATTTCTATAATTCTACTAATTTATCTGGTTTTTGTTAAATTTAATTAATGTGGTTTGGTGTCAATTTCATATTATATTATAAATAGTTGACAGATGTCGTTAATTGATTATTTTGTCATTTACCTATCCATCCCATCTTTTGTTTTAACAATATTTTATCTTAGTACTAACCAGTAGTTTATCTTTACTTCATAATACTAAGGTATTTATTCAATATAATTATTTTATTTCATTATTTTTACAATAAAATTATAATAGGTTAGGTAAAGTATTTCAATTTATAGTAATGCAATCAATAAAATAATAGTTGTAATTACAATTATGATGTCTAGTCAAAAACATGTTTTATAAATTTATATTATATTATAACTTAAAACATACGTTCTAAAGTTTAATAAACTAAATACAAATTAAAACACTAATTAATAAGTTATTAATTTTAATTTTTCTATGTTTTTAAAAAAGTATGTTTTTTTTTTTTTTACATTTATGAGTTATGTGAAAAATGATAGTACAATTTATAACCACAATTGCACAATTTCAAATTTATTAACAAATAATGTTTTAACATAAAATAACGTAAAACATTAATATTATATAGAATTCAAATACCCGAAAACGTAAAAATAATAAATTTTTTTATAAATTTAAGTTCTGTTTACAATAGTAATTTCACAAAAATAGCATTTTAACTTATTTTATATTAATTAAAAATTAATTCTGCACATATTTTAGGAAAATTGAAAATTCTGATTGTAGAATATAGATAAGGTGAGGAAATGCAAAAATATAGGTGGTTTTTCAATATATTATAAATAGGGAACGGATTTGAATGCAAATTGCATTTTTTTTCTGAATGTCAGAAAACATTGCTTTCCAAGCACAAAGTTCATTTCATACATCAAGGAATTAAGAAATGTAACTTTTATTTTGCATTTTTTATTATTTTTAGGGCATTTTTATGTTCTTAAGTCATTTTTGTATAGAAATGGATAAAATTTGATAAAAATGTAGATTAACATTCTTTCTAAAAAAATAAAAATAAATATTTATTATATTTTTACCGATCAGATAAACCCTGACTCCAGACGAAATTATTGTTAACATACGTATATACATATATACAATTCTTATTTTTTATGGCATTAAAGTCTGTTCCCTAATTATAAACTTCAATAGATAAGGTTTATGTAAAATATCTATAAATTGCTTAACATATAGTAAAATATGATTAATTTATTAAAAACTTAAAAATAAGACACTAGTTAAACAAATTATTACACTGATTTACTTACTATTTGGATGAAACATTTCACATGTGAAAGTCATTTTTGGAGGACTTAATGGGTAGTCTGATGGAAATACAAGTTTAGCTGGAAAAACACCACCTTCAAAACATGTTCCTTCAGGTCCTCTACACAAAATAAAATAATTATTTTTTAATATGTAAATATAGTTTACTAATATTATAAGTGACCTACGTGATTAAAGCTTCCCATTCAAAGTAATTTTCTTCGGTTATCGGGCCAGCGATGATACCTTCAGGAGGATTTAATGTCAACTCTACAAAAGTTAAAAGCATTTGAAATTTACATCTGTTGTATTTTTGTTATTTATTTACTTACGCTTGTATTCGGCCATAAGTCGTCTGAGGGCAGATCCAGCCATTACGAGAAATTTTGTAGAGCAGATCAGCAGATTGTAAGTTGAAGAAGACACGTCTCTATAGCTCAATCATAATAATATAGATCTAAGACCGTGATATATATTATGGATATTATGATATAATAATTGATAACGAAAGACCTGACCACGGTTACAGATAATAACCATATACTATATATAATAGAAGTAATTACTCTATGATAATAACATTACCCACGAATACACGATTCACAACTCACAAGTAGTCACACTCGATCAGTTTAACTTACATGTGCAGCTTATCACGTATTTTTTTCTATGCGTGTGACGTCATATTTGTGCGATAAACTGAGAAAACTGTGCAGTTCTGGCAGAATTCTACGCAGGATATTACGAAAAATACGTGATACGAAAAACTAGGTACTTTGCAACGATAAACTACACGTTTTTTTTTTTTTTTTTTTTCCGAAACTTTAAAAATTCAATTAGTTACAACAATTACACTTAAAAATACAGAAAGATAAACCAACGTAAAAATAGGAAATATAAAAGTCGTTAATATGAGCTTAAATATGCTTAAATTTTAGAACTTTCCGTACTAATAAATATCATTTTCCTCCTTAAAGCCGCACTGCATAAACAACATATTCCTAAGTCCAAAAATTATCTCCCCCTCATTAATTTAATCACCATTATGTTTCTATTTATTGATTACGATACCTTTTATTCATTATGATTATTTTGTATTAAAATTTAACTATCCATTTAGTTCATTTAATCGAACAGTTTGCACAGTCTGATCTAATTGTTTCTAGCCACGCACGTCAACTCTTCTATAATAATATCCCTAAGTGCTTGAAAAGAAACTAGTATTGACAATTTTAAATCTTCATAGCTCCTCTCTGTGGTCTGTTACCTAAACCCGAAGCGTAGAAATTAGTCTTACATGAGAAGGTATTAGGTCTCTCATGACTATATTTTGTTTTTCAATAAGAGGTACAACTTTACTCAAGTACACTTAAAAATGTTGTCACATCCATTTCTTGGTAATTAATGAAATCGGCAATCTCTCCTTTTTTCAACTCATTCAACAAATGACAATAGCTGGACAAAAACAATTCTTGCTCCATCGTTCACGGTGCCTTTTCTTCCACTTATCTTCTTCAAGCAGAACTGCTGCAATAATTACTCAACACACTGCTACCCTTTTTTTTTTTGCGGTCACTCATTGTCGTAAATATACACGCACAGTAGACTGTGACTACACCGCCGCACGAAAAAATTGAGAGAACTGTGAACATACTGAGAAAAAATCTGAAATAGCTTACACGTTTAAACGTTTATAACTCTAAAACTAAGCCAAATATTTACTCTGACTTTAATAAAAAAAACTTTGTTATCAAAATATCAATGAATACAAATAATAATAATAAAAATGTCAATTTTTACCACAATTTTGATTAATTCTAAAAATGATATTATGTCAACGAGATTTCCTTCTATTTTTATCGATTGCAAAGTCAAAAACCTCGATCGGTTTATTGCGCCATGCATCACTATTACCATTCATCACATTAAATGTATAATAATATATATTAAACTGTTTTGATTTTTAACTTTTTTCAAATTTTCGAATTAAGACTGAAAATAGCTTCCTTGTGGTCTCAAACTTGCCCAAAAAAAAAATTTCAGAACTTGCTCTTTGCATATATATTTTTTCCACCCATTTTAGTATCGTATCAATACTTCACATTTACTCATTAAGTTCGAAAGTTACGAGGTTGTACATAATTTTTTCTTAAAGATCATACAAAATACAAAAGTTTCACTTGGAATCATTGGTAGAAATTTATAAAAATTGTATAACCTAAGGGTTTTTTAACTTTTTTATTTATAGTATTAAAAGGTTGTATAACTCAGCCACTTTTTAATCAAAAATGTTCAAATAAGATTCATTTTTTTAAGTTATGAAAAGGCCTTGTTATTGATAATTGATTATAAATTAGTTTCCTAGACTATATTGAGTTGAAAATTTAAAAAAAATCTGTTAATTTGTATAGATTTTTACAAATGAGCTATTCTTATAACAGTACAATTTCACTTGATTCCAAGTGAATCTTATTTATTTTTTTGCGATTTTTAAGAAAAAGCTATGTACAACCTCGTAACTTAAAGAGTAAAGTAAATGTGATCTAAAAACACTACCTATAATTTATTTTATCGCCCTTCAAACTTCGTGCATTTGACATTTGTGCGTGTTTATTAGTTTTTTTACAGCCTATTGCTTATATTATAGCAATCTGTACGCAATTTGGAAGCCACTGGGCCTTATCAAATATTGCCAACTGTCAACAGAACGTACGAGATGGATAAGCGATTGTTTAAAATATGTATAATATTATTATCTAGACATGAGCTCTGGCGTTGCCCGCCAAAAATAAATAAATCGACCATTCCCTAAGTCTGTTACTTTTACTATTGCCACAATCAGGTAGTTAGTACATAAAATAAATTAAAATATGGTATGTTCTAAAACTTGAATACTGTGAACTATTAAGTATAAAGTGTAATTGTTATAATACCAAAGGTAAAAATAAAGATTTACAAACAAAACATTTAATGTTAAAGTTTATTTTTTTTCATTTATTTTATAGTATATAATGAAATTGTGAATTACCACGTTTTGAAATGGAATTGTCAACTATTGAAAATGATGAAGTCGAAGTAGAGTTCATTAAAGATGAAGAAGTTATTCACATAATAAAAGAAGAGATATCACCTCAAAGTTAGTATTGGCATCCATAATAAACAACGGTATATGCATATTACTTAAAGATATATATATATATATATATATATATATATATATATATTCGCAATATATAATTAGGTATTATAATAAGCAAATGTAATTTCGGGAAAAGGTTGCCAGTATAGAGGCAGCCGCTCATTGACGGCACCCCTATTTACATAGTAGGTATAATATATATTTTATAAATTATATTATATTTTCATTAAGATAAATCATTTATGTACTGTGCTTGTACATCCAGTGATTTTAAACACCTTAATGCTCTAATTGTATATTAATACAAGGTATCCCACAAGGATAAGGACTACAAATATTTGTATTTCAATTATTTTTTTTATATTTTAGTAAATACTTGAAAAAATAACTTTATTTTATTGTTTTTGAAAAATGTTAAAATAGCTATTTTATAGAGTTTATTATAATTCTTCTGAAAATTTTGTGTATTAAATTTTTATTTTCATTAAATTCATGATTTTTAATAATTTTGTAAAGGTCAGAGAAAAAAAAGTATACAGTCAATAAGCTATGATAATAATAACCCATTAGTGAATATGAATAACGTCCTGCTGCATAATAATAAGTACATTTCTCTAAACTTAAAAAATTATTATAAAATCACAAAAATGTAATGAAAATAAAAAGTTGATACGTCATAATTTTCAGAAAAATAAAATGGCTAGGTATATTGACATTTTTCAAAAATAATAAACTAAAGGTAATTTTTTTTAAGATTTACTAAAACATACAAATTTAATTAAATTATAAATATTTGTATTCCTTATCTTTGTGATATATATAAAAAAAACTAGAATTTGATTATCTTTATTACCTCAGTACATATTGTAATAAATATATTTTCGTAGGACACTGTATATCGTAAATACAGATTAAAAACCAGATATACAATAGAGTAGATAGAAAGCTTGAAAAGATATAGGATATAAAGAATTTTAAATTTTATTCTGAAAGCAACAATTATTTATTAACGAGTATTAACCATTTTAATAATTTTGTTTTTATTTTATTATTAATTATTTATTACAAACAAAAATTGATTCTGAGCATAGTAGGTACTATAAGTCATTAGTAAACCAATGTTTGTTGTCAATTTTTAAATTTTATGGGAAAACATGTGAATTTAGACATCTTTTCCAAGTAAATGACCATAGGTCAGACATTTTTTCTTAAAAAAATCCGAGCATTTTACTTAACAAAATATTTTCAAAAAATATATAAAGCGTAAGTTTTAGAAAAAGGATTTGGAATTTTGATGAATCTTTTTAAATAAATTATCATCAAGTAAAAAATCCACATTTTTTAAGGTATAGAATAAGAAAAAAATTATTTTTACTAACTGAAAGTATTTACCGAAGAAAAAACATTGCAAAACTTACAACTTCTTTACTACTCTCAGAATCTAAAATACAAAGCTACTGATATTTATACAAATGTATAATGATAATCAAAAAAAATGTTTTGTAATAAATATAATTGATGTAATTCAAATTTTAATAAAAAAAAACTAATATTAAATAAAACTTAGATTAGTTTTAAAATTTAAACTCATATAGTTTTTTAATTTGCAGAAAACCGTTCAAAGGCCCTAACCAAAACATCCAAAAAACTTAAAGATACCTCGCATAACTATCAAACTTCAATTACAAGTAAGTATAAATTAAAATTACTATTATATAAAACAATTTTTGAAAAATTAACATATTTGTGTGTTTATAAAACTTAATTTCAGTTTGTATTTAAATTCATTAGTAAGATTTTTTTTTAGAACATTATTATTTAAAAATTTATTAATTTATAAACCCAGTGGTGTCCTGTCTAAGTCACCGAGTTTGCGATTTCTGACAGCACTCTTTTCTAATGAGGTCCCTTGAATATTCATTTTTTTTTTTTTCAATAATTTTGATTATAGCAGAGCAAATTAGAACTATTTGGGTTAATATTCTTAGCTGACAGAGGCTAATATTTTTATTTGTTTTATTTACCCCTCCTAAAGATTTAAAATGTATGTATTTTTATTTGTAACTAGGATGACTTTTAGTGGGTTTGTTTTTAATTGAACCTATATGGAAGTGACCTTTTATTAATTTAGCTGACCAAGTAATATGAAGCCATGTTACCACTGTATAAATTAATTTGTTTTAGGTGTATGTAATATAAAAATTATTGCATATACCTAAATAATATTATTTCTTTTCAAGGTTTAATTTTAAATTTATTGTTTTAATTTTAGACAAAAAAACCAAGAAAAAGTCATATTGCACTGATGAAGATTCTAGTGAAAGTGAATCAGATTTCATACTAAAACCAAAGGGTGAATACTTCACTATAGTACATAGTATATTTCTATATACTTTACTATAGTTTTACTACGCTATTTAATTAACCTTTTTGACCATCGGTATTCATTTTTTTTTACAGTTTTATTTAATGATGGGGATATTCCAGGTGAATATATGTTTAATTTTAATTTAAAAGAAAGAAAGATTTCTAAAAATGAATCGATTACATTATCTTCACAAACAACTCCAAAAAGTAAAACAAAAATAACCAAAAATGATTTAGCAAAATGCAGCAAAAGTGATCAAGATAATTATAAAGATGAACAAGACACTAAAAGTATGTTACCCATATATTATAATACTATGTCCAAAAAATAAAATATTTAATTATTTGCTTTCTTTCTTTTCCCCTTTAGCATGTTAATAGTCATGTCTACTGTAGCATTACAACAAACTTATTACTACTAACAATACTGAATAATTCTCATATAAAATAACCCTAAGTTTAAGCACCTTGTAAAGAACCCACCAATAAAAAAAACCACATAAAATATGTTTACAATCATACAAAATATTGTATTGTTTAAAATTAATGACTTTTGTCTAAAAATGTTATTTATTGTTGTATATAAAATATATGAATACACAGATTCATCAATGATTTATAATGGTTTCTTAATTTATAAAAAAAAAATTAAGTGTCACATTTAATCCACGTATGTTGAAAATATAAATGTTTAAATAGGTTTAATGTATATTCAATACCTGTAATTTGATATTTTACATATTTATATTTTTTTTTATGGTTATTTATTCGAAGGGATATTTTCTTTTTTTTCTTCAGTATTGTATTGTACTGCAACGTCAAAACATTGAGTGATCGTAATAAGATACTCACTATCTCGGAAAGTATAACATTTTTCAGAATTTCTTTTTAAAACATTTAAGAAACAAGCAGTTCTAAAATTTTACTGTATCTTTATTTTTTGAAGTGAAACAAATACTTACTTTTATTTTCAAATAACAACTTATATTAAAATTTCTACTATTAGATAAAGGTTAAGTTTAAATAAATTTTGGTATTAGGTTAATTTATATATTAAATTTTTATGTTTACGTAGGAGAGTAGTTGGGTATTATTTACTCTGGCACTGTTCAGCCTTTGAACTACACTACATTTCCCCTACTTACGAAATGCCAAAAATACAAGTGGAATCTTGTATATTTATTGAGTTTTTAATATAGGTTGCTATTTGAAAATCAAATGTAGGTAGTGGTTTCACCCTTAAAAATAATGAAACATTTTGTTTCCTAAATTTTTAAAAAATTTATTACGAATAAAGTTAATACTTTTCGGGATAATAAATATCTCACATTCAGTCATCCTGTATAATGTTAACAAAAAAAAAAAAATCGATGACTTATAGTGTGATATTGTTACAGTGTCTTAATTTTTACCATTATACAGGGATGAGTGCAATGTTTAGTGTGTACCTTACTGGCCCAGTAGTCTATGGCTGACTACTTAACTGCCAAACTATGAATTCCATGTCTTGTATTACTTTGTTTTCTGTATTATTGTATTTAAGTTATAGGATTTTAATATTTAATTTGAAATTAAATAATATTTTAATTGATTCCTAATAATGTTATGTTTTTGATTTCAGTTGATAATGAAAAAGAAATTAAATTTAACATTTCTCATAAAAGGTTAATCAGAGCTACATTGGAAGACAAGGATGGTATCTAATCAATTAATAAATAAATAAATTCAAATACATACTTATGTTTAATTTACTAGTTATCAAATATTTTTTTTTTTTTTTTATAGAATCTAAAAGTCTAAATGATGACAAATTTAACTATGAAACACCAAAAAAATCTAAAAATATGCATACTTCAAATAATACCAAAACTCAAAGTAGTACAGACCTCATACCAAACTCAGTGTCTAAAACCATGTCTGTAGGAGAAGAAGAATTACTCACAAAAACACCTAAAGTCGTCAGGAAGAAGATTGCTAAAGGTTATTTAGTTGTATCTACATTTGCAATTAATATCCAACTTCTACATTTTTAAATACATTTTTTTAGGAATAGCCCATCAGAAAATTGAACAGCTCAATGAGGCAAATGATTCAGACTATAGTATTAGTGACAAAAATGATGAAAGTGATAGTGATAATAGTACTCCTTCTAATGTTCAAAAACCACAGTCAGAAGTATCCAGCAATACAAATATTACATTAAGAAGATCTACTAGAAAAAAAGAAATTTCTTTTGTAAATATTTTGTATTCTACTTAACAATTGTACTTTACTTTTTCTTCTAGGTGTTTTACAGGCCATTTAGGCCCATTGCCATAAAAACCACTTGTCTCTAATAAGTTTTTTTTTTGCAGGTTTTCCCCATTCTCTATTACAAGTTCTTTCAAGTCTTGATTGCTCTATTTTTCCATTTTTGTCTGAGATGTCTTCTTGGCCTTTTTGAGTTTGAATTCCAATTTGAAACCTGTCTAATTGTCCTAGTTGATTTCACGGGTCCAGCCCACGTCAATCTAATATTTTTTAGGACGCCATTGATTTTCGTTTCTCTGTACAGATTTTGAATCTCCTGGTTTGTTCTTATCTCAAATTCCCCTATATTGTTATTTTAATGATTTTTTTTAATAACTTCCATTTAAAAGTCGTTAGTTTTTATTTTTCTGACTTTGTTGTGGTCTATGCACCACATGCATGCAAGGCAACTGGCAACTGGTCTTAATAGAAGTTTGTAAAGAATTATTTTTATTTTCCATGATAAAATCTTTGATTTAAATAAAGGTATCAACCCAAAATAACATCTGTTTGCCGCTACCACAAACTAAGATTATTTCGTGGCCGCTGCTAATCTTAATTTTATCTTTTCATGGCTGTTTGTATCCTTGTTAATATCCACTCCCCAGGTATTTGAAATAAATTATCAATTCTTTCTAATTTATAGTGGCAATTATCCTGGTTTCTTGCTTTATAATTCTTCCTAGTTATGACCATGTTTGTAGTCTTTTCTTTGTTTATTCTCTTCCCATTTCCCATCTATTTTTTCGTAGTATCCTTTAGACTCGTTTCATTTTCTGTCATTACAACTATTTTGTCTGCATATCAGTATAATTTAACTCCACTCGCTGTGACTAAAGTTTCTCCTATGACTGTTCTCTGTTGATTTTGTAATTTTGTTTTTCCTATCATCCTATTGAAATCTTTGTTTTGAACTTTGCTTTTATTAGGAAGTGATTAGAAATTGCACTACAACCCCTCATGTTTCTTACATCTTCCACAATTGATCTTTACCACCAGTCAACAACTATAACGTCTATTTGGTTTATTACCTTCCCACAACGTGATATCCAGGTCTGTTTATAGATGTTTTTGTGTGGAAAACTATTACTTAAGACTATGTTCCTTGCTGCTACAAACATAATTTATTTATTAAAATATTTTCATTGGACTCATCATGAAAATTGTTTTTTCCAATAGTTGATCTTTATACCATTTCTCTTCCAATTTGAAGTGACCCCATCCTGATGTGTTTAAAAATAAACCAAATTGTTCCATTTTACTTCAATTGACGGTATTATAATATTAAATCATTTCCATTTAAACTCTACTTAATAAATTCTGTCAGTCATTGGTTCAAAATTAATAACATTTGATAGACTATTTTCAATTATAAAGCCTATTCCTATGGTGCTCTCATGGTTGTTACATTTTACAATTTATATATTGTACTTACATATCTTATGTTTTCAGATGTATAGATCAGAAGAATATTTTTTATCCAAATCAATCAAGTCTTTGAAAAAATCTAAGACATCAGACAATACGTTAAAACTATTAAAAAATCCTATCTTGGACAAAAAACAAGTTGATCGATTATCCAAAAATTCTAATGCTGTACATGATAACAAATTTAAGGCTCTACATAAAGATTATGTATCTAAATTTCCATACTGGTTGCGTTTACTTAAGTAAATATAATCTACTTAATCTAAATCATAGTGCTCATTAAAATTTTTTTTTATAGAGAAGGGTTTAATTTACTACTCTATGGTTTTGGATCCAAAAGACAAATCATTAATGATTTTAGGGAGTCAATGTTAAAAAATGAACCTTCATTAATAATTAATGGATTTTTTCCAGGACTAACATTAAAAGAAGTATGTATTATATAGATAATCATGGTATATTGATACATTGTTTAATAACATTTAGATAATATTATTGCTTGCTAATAATTTATAGATTTTAGAATCCATAAATATTGATATATTGGATTTAGAGAGCTGTCCAGGAAGTGCCGAACTAGCAATTCAACAAATTGAAGAAACAGTGAAAGTAAAAAATGTTGATTTTATTTACATTCTTATAAACAACATAGATGGCATTGAATTACAAAACTGTAAAACTCAACATGTACTTTCAAGGATTTGTTCATTAAAAAATGTGTGCCTTGTAGCATCAATTGATAAAGTAAATGCTGCTTTAAGTAAGTGTGATGTGTTTAAATTTTGTTAATGATTTATTTATTTTAGATTATGAGTGCGGTTTTGAATTAATGAATTGGTTTTACTGTTTTTTTTTTTTTTTTGTGTATCTCAGTGAACAACTTTTTTTTACCATAAATCTTACTTCTATTTTGAAGTGTAGTATCATGTCTATATGAAAATTTTGTTTAATTGTTACATTGTGTTTTTTGTATTTTCCTTTTAGTTTTTATTAATTGAGAAAAAATAGGAATATGTATGATATTAGGATTTCATTATTTTCGGTTTTATTGTAATTCTTCTCCTTCTTTTTCATCCCAACTATTTGGGGTTGGCCACCCTCCTTTTAAACTTCCACTTGATATGTTTGCCCACCTGGCATACATTGCTGTACTCATTTCATTCTCATAATCATCAAACTACCTATTTTTGAAATTACTCTCATACTCTTTTTTACTTGGTTTATTCCCATTACAATTTTTACTGCTTATGATTCCTTTCTCCTTGTCTCTTGCCCAAATGATCTTGGTCTATTTTCTCAAATTTTGTCCACAATGGAAAGCACCTCTTGTATACTAATACTTAATCTTTCCTCATCATTCCACTCATTCACCTAAACATTCTTATCTCTGCTACATTCAGTTTCTGTTCTATTTTTCTGTTTACCACCAAACACTAAATCATACAACAGTTGGTCTCATCATACATTTGTAGAACTTTAAAAGTTTCATTAGAATTCTCTTATTACATAAAACATTTGACTTTTTTTCCCATTTTATCCAACTACACTTATTTTTTATTCCACGTTCTTGTCAAGCCACCATTCTTATGTTCAAAAGATCCTAAATACTTAAAACTCTCAACCTTGACTATTAAGTCACCACTTATTTTCATTACCCGTCTTTTGCTGTTCCTCCAAATTCATACTCTATGTACTCTGTTTTACTTCTATTTATTCATAGTCCCTTTCTTTCATCCCATTCTCTAGTCCTGATTGCTAACTTCTTCTATATTTTCTCCTATCAAAGGTACAACATTTGTAAACATGCATCATGTTACCTTCTCTGACCTCTTCTGAGATGGAATCCCTCATACTATTTTACAAAACTTTACACTGGCTGTCCACCATTTATTAAATCTTACGGTTTTTTTTTCGTTGTAATTTAGTTCAAAATAACTAAAAATCTAAAATTCTCACAATATATTAGTATTTTCTTGGTGTCATTACAATTCTCAAAAAATTCTGGTGGTTTTTTAATGCTATTTAATAGTAATTTTACATTTTGGTGTTTTAGTTTTTTTGTTTTTATTTCAATTTAATTAGTTTAGCTTATATATTTTTTACTGGGTCTGTCAATTCACAGTTGTACTTGGTGTTGTAAAAACAAGTCTTGGTTGTTTTTTTAGTATACACTTTTAAAGTTCAAATTTTAATAGTATCAGTAAAATGTTGAGAATTATTTTTCAATTTATGTGAATATAAGTATAAAATCTTGTCTTAATCAAAATTTTTGAAAGGTTTATTAATTTATCATACTTAGTTTTTTAATTACATATATTAATAAAAATCACAGTATTTCAAAATATGTTTCACCAACATTCATCATATTATAATGTCAGCATTAATTTATTGTTGCATACAGATATTAACAGATACTAATTAAATAATATAGTAACCTACCTTTCCAATATTTTAAATATCTATAATTATTATAATTTTTTTAGTGTGGGATAACACAAAATTAGGCGATTATAATTTTATATGGATGGACTGTACTAATTATTTACCATATACAGTTGAAACTAGTTATATTGAGTCTTTAATGGTAAAAAATACTGGGTCTATACATGCCTTTTCAGCATTAAATAATGTTTACAAATCATTAAATTCCAATTCTAAACGTATATTACTATTGCTAATCAAAGATCGTATTGAAAATAAAAATGATAAAAAATATGGTGGTAAGTAATGATTTTAAATTTCTTTAAACTTATTTCAAGTATCTTAAATTGATCTATTTTTACAGGAGTTCCATTTTCAATACTTTATGGTTGGTGTCGTCAACAATTTTTAGTTAGTACAGATCTAGCTCTAAGAAGTCAATTAACTGAATTTGTTGATCATCAATTAGTAAAATGGAAACGTGATGCTGATGTTCTTTATATTCCAGTTGATATTGATGTACTTTTACAGTTTTATAAACAAAACGAAGAAGATTATGAATAAAAGTTCATTTTTAGTATATTTAGTTTTAATATGGGAAGTACAATTGTTTTTAAATTAATTTTCATAATAATAATTCAATATACAACATATTAAAAAAAAAAAAAAAATTGTTTAATATGTTTCTATTCTAAAATTATATAACTTTTCAATATTAACTTATATAATATTACGGTTCATATATCTGACTAGATATCTACTTTTAAAATATTAGTTTTCATCAATTAAGCCCATACCTGTAACAAATAATTGGTATGTAATACATATATATTGTGTTAATAAATTAAATTTAAAAAAAATAATTAACCATTTAAATAAAAAATGGTTTTCTTTTTAAACAAATTCATTCATTCATTATTTCATAGTAATTATTAGTATTTATAGGTACAGATTTTAAATTCTGAGCCGCTGTGTTAACAATTTTGTTTTCTACCAGAAATATTGATCCAAATTACAAGAGTATCATTTTCTGAGAAAAAATATTGGTCAGTGTGTAAGAAAGTTTAATAACATATAAATGATTTCATTATTTTTAATTTTGTATTTAGATTTAATTCTGTTTAAATAATCTTAAGAGATCTAATATTTTCACAGAATACTAAAAATTGGCCTTCTGTAGACAAAGTGAAATATTCAAAACAATTTTTAATTTATAGTAATTTGATATATTATATAATAAAATGGTTCTTTTTTTAATTAGCGATTTAAGATCAAATATTGACAAAAACTATAACAATTTAAAAAAACGAAAATACTTCCCCAGTCAGATTATTTTTCAGAAAAATTGCTACACTTGTAAATCAGAGCAAGATTTCTGGTAGTAAGTTACCAATTCAAAAAATACATTGTAAAACTAATACATTCCTCGTTCTGTTAAGAATCTAAGTCATAAAAATTCAATTCTTGGCAATTTCTACTTGATAATTTAAATTTAAATTAAAGTATACCAAGAATAAAATATTTTAAAACTGAAATAATTATGAAGCGTAGTAAAATAAATTATGTTATAGTTACATACACGTAAAGAAGCATCCCAACTTGCAGAAGCTAATGCAGTTCCATCAGGTGAAAGTTTTATACTTGTAACTCTATTTTCATGTCCATACAACAAACTGACTCTTTCACATTTTAAACTATCCCAAGCATTTATAGTATAATCTGTGTAACCACCAAATAAAATTCTACCTAATGATGGGAAAAATTGAAGTTATTTTTTTAAAATTATTTTATTAATTCAAATTAATAAGGAACTTACCACTGACAGAAAAATCTATAGAATTAACTC
This sequence comes from Cinara cedri, assembly GCA_902439185.1. NCBI lineage: Eukaryota > Metazoa > Arthropoda > Insecta > Hemiptera > Aphididae > Cinara > Cinara cedri. The sequence goes on along the minus strand of CABPRJ010000957.1, from coordinate 165,790 downwards.
CAAACAAAATGCTCTCTTTTGAGTACACTGCAACTTCTTTGTCTGCTCTTAAATCATACAAGCGACACTAATAAAATAAATATATGCCATATTAACACGTGTTCTATGTAACCAAATTATTTCTAATTACCGTAGAGTCATCTGATCCAGATGCTACAGCGTCTCCACTTGGATGAAACTTGACACTATTTATGTCAGATAAATGTCCTTCAAATGATTGAACACTTTGACCAGTCCTCATATCCCATAAAAGTAACATTTTATCACAACTCTAAGGGGGAAAAAAATTTCTAATGCAGAAAAAACATTAAAATAATAAAACTTATTACAAAAACATATTGATATTGAAATTAATTTATAAATGTAATTATTTCTCTTGTAAAAAAAAAAAAAAAAAAAAAAAAAAACAAAAACATACACCTGACACAAAAGTATTTCCAATTTCTGATGGTGATAAATCAATGGACATTATATCACCTGTATGGCCATGAAACGACTGTAGCATTTGACCAGACTCAACATCCCAAAGTGCAGCAGTAGCATCACCACTCCCAGTCAATATCTTAAAAATTAAATTGAATATGATAAATATTTTTATGTATTTATATTATTTATCTATATATCTATACAAATCTATAAATACCTGTTGATCTGAACTAGGAAATAAACAACAAGACATAAAATTTGTGTGTGTACCAACAGTTTTTTTTTTGGCCGATGAATCTTCATCAGGAATTGATACATTGAACACTGTTACTTTGTTATCCAAACCACTTAAAATATAAAAAAGAAATCAATATTTATTTTTAATTTATATGAAGTATTACTACTTTTATTGTACAGAATTTTGTATGTATTTTAAAATTATAACAAGTGTTGATGTACCCTAAAAATCTTACCCGCATGCAACCAAGTGACCCGATGGTGAATAAGCACAAGCCATCACCCAAGTTGTTGGCATTGTAACAGTTTGTTCTTTTGCAGATGTAAATGCATCCCAAATTAGTAATTTACCATCCTAGCATTTGTATGCACCGACACCAAGCAAGCATATTTTATTAAAAACATTAGCATATTTTTAAATTTCTAATATATAAAATTCTACTCTACCTGTGAAGACGAAACAATATGTCGTTTATCTGGTGACCAATCACAACATAGCATTTTAGCTTGATTTCCTTTTAATAATCGTCTAGGTTTTATATTAAGGAATGTTATTTCTTCTAGACGTTCGGCAACATTTGCCACTAAAATGTTTACATTGTAAATTAAAAATTTAATACAGTAAATATAAAAACTTCTATTAAAAGCTATATACATGTTACATCGTTGAGTTTTTTTCTTTCTTCTTCAAGCTTGTGTTTTAAACAGTCAGCTTCACGGCTTAGTAATTCAACAGTTTCACTTCGGGTATTCACGTCTAATGCCATATCTAAATTCCAGATGTTCCTCAATGCAATATCTGCCAGTGGTGGTGCTACTGAATATGACTTACAGTCTTTCATTAAGCAAACTTGTTGAGTTATTTATGTTCTGAAAGATGAATAATTATTTTATTATGATTATCATTTACATTATTAAGATGCTGAAATTATGTAAACCAACATAACTGACTGCAAAAGAGCTCTATGGTCATTATTTTTAATTAGTAATGGCTTATGTCATAATTAATAAGTATAACCCTGATAGCTATCATACAATGCATACAATAAATGAGTGATAAATCATTCAAAGTACAGTGCGCGAGAACAAGTTCTTTATGTGACTTATCTATTAGAATTATTGGGCGCAACTCCAGACATCAACTGTCATATAATACTGAACCACCAGTCACTGTAAATTTAAAAAAAACCTCCTTACATTAAATAATCCATTTTAAATGGATTTAGAATGGGACATGGATGTTATATTTATAAGCTTTATAATTGAGGAGTCACTATATAACTATCATGTGATTGTGGTGTATAAGCCCAGACTATCAAATAAATAACCTCTAAATACCCTAAACACATATTTGATGGTTCCATTGAAGATGTCTTTAAACCTAATCTTGAGAATATCCAGTTGACTCATAGTTTATACTTAAGTATTCAAATATCATTAAATATCACTATATATTACACGATATATTGATAATATAATATTGGATATATATTATCTACCTACTACTTTATAAGCTAAAATATTTACAATTGTTAATTTTTAATTCTATATAGATTCTATGACTTTATAAAATACTATATAAAAAAAAAATAAATATAAAATAACAATTAAATTAGCAATATACTGTTATTCAAAGGAATATATAACAATCGGTAAATATATCCTAAAATAATTTTTTTTAATTTAACTTTTTGTATTAGATAACAAAATATACTTTTGTATTGAATATGTATTTAATTTTGTAAATTGTTATCTGTACTTTGGGTTACAGTCTAATTGCAATAAAAAAAAATTATGACCATTATTTTAGCTAGGTTAATAAAAAAGAAATGGTATAACAAATAAGGTGTATAAAGTAAATATAAAATATAATAAAGTTATATATTATATAATAACTTTGAGAATTAAATATTTTAATCAAAACTAATTAATAAATAATTACCTAATAACCATAATAGTTAATAGTTGATGAAGAACTATTTTACAATATACCTATAGTATACAAAGAACAATGGTTTGGACAAACTACTTTTTTTTTCTATTATCATGTTCATATTTGATAGAAAATTATAATCATAATATGAAATTTTAAATTGATATTTAATACTATAAAAATATGTTCTAATATATTAGATTTTAATTTATTTATATTTAATTAACAATGAAAACATAAACTTTCAACGAATCAATACAACTTTCATTACATATCTATCTGATTTCTAATTACATAAAACATTACTTAAATAAAACAAATTCTAGATGGTGATTTAAGCAGTAAAGAAAAAAATGGATAATGTATTTATGTTAATCAGTAATAATTTATAATTATTATCATACCGTCATAGTGTCATACTGTCATCCAAGTAGAGAAAGATAGAGAAAGTGAGTGCAATAGGCAGGAAACTTTAAACGCTTACCTCGTTCAATTTAACTCCTATGCAGGAAAACCTCTGAAAATAATAACCATTATAAACTAAAAAAATCACGAGACCTTCATTGTAGCACCACACATTAATTCCCGGCATAAATTACTAGTTACTAGTTTACAGTAGTCAGTAGAAGTAATTTATTATTCGTAGTAGTTAATAGGAATTCGTGACTCAGTGGCTCATAGTCTCGACCAAGGAACAGTTGCTATTATCTCTTTTCACTGCGCTATGTATAATTATGATAATAATATGCGTATGCTTGCTTGTCGTCGCCATGAACTAAGAAGTAAGGAGCGCTGTACTGCGTTCTACCAAAAATACATCATCATTATCGCTGCGCGGCGCAACCTGCACCACAGTCACGGAATGAAATTAATGGACAGATATCGATAATAAACATATGTATAGATGAATAAACTTAACAGAATTTGCTGGTATCGACATGGTGGGCGGATGTAGAAAGGACGAGGACGTCACGACCAGCGAGTTTCCTCTGTTATCATCAACATTACCACTCAACTGGTTTTAGCGCTACTGGTGGTCATATTTGGAGTCATAATTTAAACTGTGATCATATTTTAATTATTACATATAATTTGGTAATTTACTCTGGCTTCTCTGCGTTTCATACTCCACACCTACATTCTTCAGTCATGTGTAACTAAACTATAATTTGCACTACCGAAAAATGTTTATTTCACTTTTGATGATGTCTTAAACGAATTATATCAAAGCTTCACAGTGTCACGTCTACGGGTGCGGATGACCTATCAAGCATCTTCTTATATAACTTACGCCATATAGGTTGCTGGACCATTATTGTTGCATTTTAGATAATTCCTAGACTAACGTCTTTATCCATCATTTTTTAAACTCTGTTCCATTACCCTGGAAAAAAATTCCCAAAGCAACTATACAAACAAAATTATATGTATGTAAAAAAAAAACTAAACATAGTTTAATCATCAACGGTTTGAGTTCATATTATGGTAAAATAATTAAATAGGCAATATATATTTTCTTTAATAATATTTGTTTAATATTGTACCTATTTTCCCGGTTTTCCACATTTCCTAGGAAAACTCTTGGGAAAATTAAAAAATGACCTCTTTAAAGTACCTTCCCAGTCAGATTTCCTTTCAGAAAAAATGCTATCATTTTAAATCGAAGCGAAATTGCTGGTAGAAAAGTTGTACACAGAAAGAAAAGGCCATAATATTATTTTACTAATACCTAAATTTCGTACATTTTCCGTTTTTCCGACATTTTATTCCGGTTTTTCCAGAATAAAATTATGAAAACCAATTAAAAAATCATGTAATGACCTCCCTAAATTACCATGAAAATAAAATTTCCTTTCAGAAATTAAGCTGATAATTTAAATAAGCCGGTAGAAAAATTTCCACAACAAATCAAGGGATATTATGCGATTAAAATAGTCCGAGGGAGCGATTGGCTGGGTCTCTCCCTGGATACATCTAAAATGCATTTGTTTTTCCATGTTTGGGTAAAGAAAAAAAAATGCAAATAATTATTTTTGGACATAGGATTATAACAGGCATAAATAACCATTACATCACGACAAATGCTTCAGGAAAGATAATAAAGTTATTTAACATGACATATAATATCCGCATAATATCAAAACTTCACCATCGTTCCTTAATCGGCAATATATATATGTTCATATAAAAAAAAGAAAATTGAATAATTCGATTTGTCCCACATAATTTTTTACTCAAATAATTTTTGTTAAAACTTGATATTAAAATTCCCTTAAAAAAAAGAAAAAAAATACTTTATTAAAATCAATATTTTTACTACAAAGTAAGATTCTTAATGAAATTCCTGTTAAATTTTGAAGTATTTCTGTTCAAGTCTTACAATTTTACAACAACCAGAGAACCTACCGAATAAATATTATATATAAAACTCGCAAAATTAAATCGTCTATATGATGGTTTTTTGCTAAATTAATACACATTTGTAGATACATTCTTATATGATACATACCTCATATTAATAATAATAATATGGTGTTACAAGGAAAAATAAAATTGTGAAGTATCTAATTAAATAATCGGGATTTTACTGTTCACAAGTAGAATTATATGTGCCTGAGTATTAAAAAAATTTAAATATTTGGAAAGCCTGGGGGGGGGGCATAGCCACAATGACCCCTTTCCTGGAATCACACTTGTCACTGCACTTGTCTCTGGTAGTCTGGTATCTTAATTTGGGGTAACCTTAGATCATATACTATGGATAAAACTACTGCATGATAAACGCGTATTACGATTTGAAGACATCATTATTAAAGAGTGCTAAGGTGATTGATGTCTACTGCGCATGCGTATCAGTATTCGTCACATATTTATCATATAATCATTGTAATACAACCAGGCAGTGATGGTATGTACGTAACACATTCACACGTGATTACGTGAATTCCACCAATAGTGTGTGATATAAATTTTGTGCATGTGCACTTGTCCTAATTCCCCTTAGTTATGTTTGAAATATTTAGTCAATAGTTTTATCCATAATTTAATTTCTAATTCGTGGTAAAAACACATCTCATAGATGACAGGAAAATTGATCATAGATCTACTATCTTTACATATTATCATTAATTATCAAAATTCAGTGACCAATCAGAGCGCTGTTTTTTATTAATCTATAGGAACCTGAGAAACCAATTTGTTACATTCGAAGCATCTGAGCTCTGTGCATACTTACATTCCAACTCCAACTTTTTTCTATGATTCGCAGTTTCAACAAAGAGAATAAATTAGATAAATAATATTAAAATTTCTTTATTATCTATGAATTTCGCATGGGCTTACAGATACTTTATCTTGGGTTTATTTCTTACTATTTGATAGCCGTGTTACTCTAAGTTCGTAGTATCTATAATCCGTTATCGACATATTTTGTACACCAATCCTATAGTAATATTCTTGTCTATGGTAGTTACGTCAGCTCCAGGTAAGAATTAATTCGTAATTTGTAGTGTTGTATGTACCTACACCTCACTTACCGTGTGTATAGTGTATGCATCAATTTTACATCATTTTTATTGAATTTTATTGTTAAATATTATAATAATTGTTTTAGTATTTTGTACGTGATAACAGATTGTTACTTATAGTGGTAACGCACGCCCCCTGAGTACCCGTAAAATTAAAGTGAGTTATTGATCCATTTTTATCTTGAGCTTTATTAGAGAGCTTTTGCGTTTATTTGTTGTGTGTCATAATATTTGATTTTATTACTATATATTGTAATCGTTAGGGGAAAAAAAATCAGTATGACTGACAGCAAATATTTTACTACCACCAAAAAAGGTGAAATATTTGAACTGAAGTCTGAACTAAACAGTGATAAAAAGGAAAAAAAGAGAGAAGCTGTTAAAAAGGTAATTATAATCTTTGTTTATATAATATATTGTATCTACTCGTTGTAAAAGTAAATATACTATTATAATGGTTTTAATGTTTAATTACGTAGACATTATAATTTCACTTTTATCTTTAAGTATTCTTAAATGTAATACAATTGTATTTTAACATTATTATAAATTTGTGTAAAATAATATTCAGGCATGTGTTAAAGTAATAAAACATACATTTAAATAAATCCAAATTTATTTAGATGATAATTAAATTTATTTGAATTATAAATAAATTGTTGCATAGTTAAATTTATATCTTGTTTTAAATAGGTTATAGCATCTATGACAGTCGGTAAAGATGTGTCTGCTTTATTTCCTGATGTCGTTAATTGTATGCAAACTGATAACTTGGAACTAAAGAAGCTGGTTTATTTATATTTGATGAACTATGCTAAAAGCAACCCTGATATGGCTATTATGGCTGTCAATACATTCGTTAAGGTATATTTAATTAATTCTGAAAACTTTATATTCTTTATTTTATTATTATATTTATAATTTTAAAGGATTGTGAAGATCCAAATCCATTAATACGTGCTCTTGCCGTGCGCACAATGGGTTGTATAAGGGTTGAAAAAATTACAGAATATCTGTGTGAACCATTACGAAAATGTTTGCGTGATGAAGATCCCTACGTACGAAAAACAGCTGCAGTTTGCGTTGCTAAACTATATGATATCAATGCTCAACTAGTTGATGATCAAGGTTTTTTGGAGCAACTAAAAGAACTTTTATCAGATTCCAACCCCATGGTAATCTAATAATAGTTTGTTTTTTTTATGAAATAGTTAAAATGTGTTTTTTGAAATATCCTATAGGTTGTTGCTAATGCTGTTGCTGCATTATCTGAAATGAATGAAGCTAGTATAACAGGATCTCCATTGATTGAAATGAATTCACAAACCATTAATAAATTATTAACTGCATTAAACGAATGTACAGAATGGGGTCAAGTGTTTATACTTGATTCATTGGCAAATTATAGTCCAAAAGATGATCGTGAGGCACAAAGGTAACAATTTTTTTGGAGTATTCTTCATTATTCAAAAAATGTATTTTTGATATTTTTATTCATTAGTATTAAATAAACACCTATTGTTTTGTTTTGTTTTTTTTATTTTAAATGAGTACATTAGAAAATTTGATGATTGAGTATTTTATATATTTTAGTATATGTGAAAGAATAACACCTCGATTAGCTCATGCTAATGCAGCAGTTGTTTTGTCCGCCATCAAAGTATTAATGAAACTAATGGAAATGTTACCTACTGATTCTGACTTTGTTACTACATTGACTAAAAAACTTGCTCCACCATTAGTTACTCTGTTATCTACAGAACCAGAAGTAATAATATATTATATTGATTAAACTTTTAATTATAAACCTTTTTAGACACATAGTATTCTTTATATGACAAGAATTTAAAACTTTGTATTTTTTAGGTACAATATGTCGCCCTTAGAAATATTAATTTAATAGTTCAAAAGAGACCAGACATACTTAAACATGAAATGAAAGTGTTCTTTGTTAAATATAATGATCCTATTTATGTTAAACTTGAAAAATTGGACATTATGATACGTTTAGCATCACAATCAAACATAGCACAAGTTCTTTCAGAACTTAAAGAGTAATTTTTCTATATATACAATCTATTAAATTTTTATTATTTTACTTATTAAAATGTCATTAGGTATGCGACTGAAGTGGATGTGGATTTTGTACGTAAAGCAGTACGTGCAATTGGTCGATGTGCAATAAAAGTAGAGCAATCAGCTGAACGCTGTGTATCTACACTTTTAGATCTTATTCAGACCAAAGTGAATTATGTAGTTCAAGAAGCAATTGTAGTCATTAAAGATATATTCCGAAAATATCCTAACAAGTACGAAAGTATTATATCATTACTGTGTGAAAATTTGGATACGTTAGATGAACCTGAAGCAAGAGCATCTATGATTTGGATAATTGGAGAATATGCAGAACGTATAGATAACGCCGATGAATTATTGGAGAGTTTCTTGGAGGGTTTCCATGATGAAAACACTCAAGTTCAGTTACAATTATTAACTGCTATTGTTAAACTCTTTTTAAAACGGCCTACTGACACTCAAGAACTAGTGCAACAAGTTCTAAGTTTGGCTACACAAGATTCGGATAACCCCGATTTACGTGATCGTGGTTTTATATATTGGAGATTACTATCCACTGATCCAGGAGCAGCCAAAGACGTTGTACTTGCAGAAAAACCATTAATTTCTGAGGAAACTGATCTTTTGGAACCAACTTTACTTGATGAACTTGTGTGTCATATTTCTAGCCTAGCTAGTGTTTATCATAAACCGCCAAATGCTTTTGTTGAAGGAAGGCCGGGATTACGAAAGTCTTTACCAGCCAGGTTTTTAAACTATTATTCAAAATTTAATTTAATATATAGAATAGACAACCTTGTTTTCCATTTTTCCTCTGCATCCATTATGTTTGCGCCATACTAATTTTTTTTTTACAGAAATGAAAATGTATCTATTGGTAATGTTCCACAAGCTGCAGTCATTCCTGCACCACAAGAATCTTTAATTGGAGATCTTCTTAGTATGGATTTAACAACACCAGCTACTGTTCCTACATCTGTTCAACCACCTTCTGTTGATTTACTTGCTTCCGGATTAGATTCATTGATGACAACATCTGACTTGCCAGTAGCTTCAACATCAAACACTGGCTTACTTGGTGATATATTTGGATTTACACCCACACCAGTATCTTATTCGCCACCCAAAATACTTTGGTTACCCAGTGAAAACGGCAAGGGATTAGAAATTATGGGGACGTTTTCAAGAAAGTATGCTTTCATAGATAAATATATTTTTAAAATTGTATTACATAAATTCTTATACATCTTTACATTTAGAAATGGTCAGATTAATATGGACATGACTCTAAAGAACAAAGCTATGCAACCAATGACTGGATTTGCAATTCAGTTAAACAAAAATTCGTAAGTATTTATATTTTATTTTATTATAATTATTTATTAAAATGTATTAAACATAAAATAAAAACCTAAACAAATATTTTGTTAATGTTTTTTAGTTTTGGTCTGACACCAGCTCGCCCTTTACAAGTATTAAACCCATTATTACCCACTGCATCTTACGAAACCAGCTTAACTCTTGCAACTACTGGACTTGTTCAAAGAATGGAACCTATTACTAACCTTCAAGTATAAATTTAATTATTTTAGATTGAATTCTTTAAATTTGTTTTTATCTTACTTACAATTTTATAGGTTGCCATAAAAAATAATATTGATGTTTTATATTATGCTTGTATTATTCCAATGAATGTATTCTTTGTCGAAGATGGTCAAATGGATAAAAGAGTGTTTTTAACTACATGGAAAGATATACCAGCTGAAAATGAAGTACAATTCACTTTAAAAAATGTCCTTTGTAACACAGGTAAAAAATATATAATTTTATATAACCTTAATAATGTTTTGTAATTAGTTGGTTTAAAAAATTAAACTGTACCAGTACTATTCATTTTTTTAAGATTGAGAATAATACAGACAATCTAATTATATTTATATCCTTTATAGAGGCAATTGTCATGAAGATGTCACAAAATAATGTATTTACAATTGCTAAAAGAAATGTTGAAGGTCAGGATATGTTATATCAATCATTAAAATTGACAAATGGCAATTGGGTGTTGAATGAGCTTAAAATTCAACCAGGAAATCCAAATATAACTGTAAGGAAATTTTAAATATTTTATTAATAGATATTGAGTTAAAAATTATTTAATACGTGGAAATATATTTTTGGTGTAGCAGTAGCCAAAATTGTTAGCTGATATCAAAGTTTTAAAAAGTAGAGCCAATGAGCTATGGTCATTATTCTAAATTAGTGAATAGATTATTTATTTGTATTCTAATTGGACAATTATGTTGTTTATAGCTTTCATTAAAATCACAAGCATTAGAAGTTGCACAAGGAGTTTTCCAAGCATATGATGCTATCCTGCATTCATAAACAATTAATATTTAAATATTATGTAAGTTCATAAAAGTATTCTGAAATAATTTTTAAATTTTAAAACAGTAGTCAAATAATATTTCTTTATATTATACTCATTTTAATAAATATTTTCAATTTAGCTACCCTTTTTATTATTGATTATAAAACAATATGTAACTATTATAAATGAATTTCATTTTTTTCTGAAAAAGATCTATTTAAAATTCATAGTTATTTATTTTTATTTTCACAGACATTTTATTATTTAATACAATATACTATAAATATTTTTTGTTGTGTTCTTAACATTCCTATAATTAACTTTGGTTCAACTAAAACCATATACTTATTTATTATATTTAACAGTAGTTACTTATTTCTATATAAAATAAAATAAATTATGTAGCGATTTATAAAATATATAATATATTAAACTATCAACAAGACAATTTTTAATTTGTATGACCGCTCATAAATTCTTTTTTGATCTCGATCCGTTCTTTTAACGATGGCATATATGGCTTTATGTTGTTTCTTTTACGCTCTCTGAACAAATCATACTAGAAAAAAGTGTAATATAATTAAAACATATAATTTCTATAAGTTTTACAAATTAATATTTTATAAATGCAATAATATATTATTATTATTTAGCAAGTAATATTATAAATACTTTTTTTTTTTTTATCAGTGATTCAAAAAAAATTTAAACAAATTAAATTATATGTTTTTATTTTTTAGACATATATTCTACATAATATTAGACAAATAGTCAAACCCAAAATGTTTTGCAGTCTTTATAATTTTCTATTTCAGGTTCACATTTTGTTTTATCTCCAAAATTATCTTGTAAGCATTTTAGTGATAATTTTTGTTCCTGCACAATAAAATATTAAGTAAATACTAAGCATCTCGTTTAAAAAATAATGTACATTGAAATTTAAATACAAAAATAAGTAAGTATTTTATGATAATAACAGTGGTTAATATAAATAAATAAATATTATATTATATTAAGCGTTGACTTTAATAACCAAGAAAAAGATAATGCAAATTTGTATAGTAATATTATAATATCTAAAAATACCTGTAAGCAAGGATTGCTGTCACTGTTTTGTATTTCATTTGACATTTTAAGATAAATATGTACTTTTTTCTTGAATATTAAAAAGTAAACTTGTATATTCGTATATTCAAAAATTATAAAATATTTAATGTTTGTGTTAATCACAGTGTTTTGCATATCTGTGGTGTTAACTGTTAATACATATTAACTACATTAAAAAATCTAATTTGATAACTCATAAACTAATAAAATGATAAGGCATGTTCTTAAATTATATTAAAAACCCTGATTTTTGTTTGAAAATCAAATAATTCGTAACATCTTTACTAAATACATACAATGAATACAGTAAATCACATAAGCAACAGTTTATTTTAAAAGAAAAAAAAATTTACTTTTAATTTTAAAATCGTAAATCGAATTGTAAAAATGTAGCGATGAACACAATAGTGGTGATAAGCTGTAAGTGATAATGACAATGGTTATATGATAATGTAGTAGTTGGCCATCTTGCAGCCGTTCGGATTTTCTGTCTTTAGACCACGGCTATAGATACTATGGTTGCGTGACGGTCTACAGTGTGTTGCAGGAAAAAATGGCACGAAATGTTATAAGATTTTACCAAAACCTGCCTACTGCAAAAGCCCCCAGTGGATTTATTAGTTTATCATTATTCATTATTATTACTATCATACTTTTTCGAGAATTGTCGCGTAACCATAGTATCTATAGCCATGCTCTAGACCATAGATAATATTATCTATACTGTAGACGCATATGTTGCTCTAAGGTTTATATATAACACAGGTCGCCTCATTCCGAAATTTTGAATAAGTGAGAGTGGGTCTTATGATTCAGTGACGTCATTATCGATTGTCGTACAGTTGCTGACTTGCCGTATGGCGTCTGTTAACGAAGTACGTAACATACGTATTTTTCTCGTTTGCATTGACTGTTTTAGATTACCAAAGAAAATCTGACTGAAAAGGTAGGTACTTTAAAGGGGTAATTTTTCGGTTTTCCCAGGAGTTTTCTTAACCATTGGGAAAAAACGGGAAAATGTAAGAAATGTAGGTAGGTATTAATTAAAAAATATTACTGCTTTCTTTTTTCACGTGAACAACTTTTCTACCAGCTACATTGCGCAGATTTACAATGATATTTTACGTTAATATTTTTTAGTACATAAAATAACTCATGAACAATAGTATATTTTTATAATGTGTTATATTTTCTATTATGTAAATATTATTTGTATATGTTTGGTAACAAAGAAGTTATTAACTTATTTATTAATAATTAGATATTTTAAAAAACTCAAGTACCCTCAATATTGGAGGGTTTTTGTCATTTTTAAAAAATTATAATTTAAACTTTTGTTAATAACTATAAAACGAACAATTAGAAAAAAGAAGAAAAAAAGGTAAGATACTGAGACGGGTGCGGCCAGTGTTGTAAGTGGGAAGGTAGGATACATAAGGTTATTTAATTTATATCTGTAACTAAAGGTAAACAATTAATGAATGACGATTCTGAGCGGAGTTCGGTTACCTAATACTTAATACTGTGGCGATCTTGCCGTAGTAATACCTATATAGTTTTAATTATTGTATAGTAAAACATGTTCGTGTTTCTCGGTTTTGTTTTATTAAATAAGTACAATTAAAATAATAAATAAATCGTTTATAGTGAAGTAAAACTATACATACAGCTGCTTTGCTGTATTCCTGTAATATACGACATCGGAATCTGTACGACATTTAGAAATTTAGTTTTAGGAAGTGATCAATTTTGATAATTTTGATACCTTTCTTCTTTGATATCAATTTGGCAGTTTTTATCCTCATACTGATGGAATTGCTTCATCTAAAATTTTAGGTACTTTAAGACATCTAAATACCGATTTATCATTTATTGAAAAATGATAATAATATAGGTGCACTGAAATTAATATACTTTGTATTTATTTTCATCCTTACCAGATTCCCAAGTAGAAATTATATCACTCTCCTTAAAATGTGAAGCACACATTATAACTTTTTTTAAGAACTGTTTTTAACGCATTTTCCCATTTATATTTTTCATATTCGTTTTTATGGACTCCGAAAGTGGTTTTTGAAACTTTATGTTGTATATGTTTTGATGTTAAATAAATAAATATTATACACAACAATTTTCAAGAATTAAATCAAATACTACTACTGCTGTTTTAATTCGTATTTAACATGTACATTTGAGCGGTAAAGCTAGTCATAACGACGTTAATAATTTTTTATAAAGACGTTTATTTTTAATTTTTTTTTTTTTATCTGTGCGCAACTTTTCTAACAGAAATATTACTCTAATTTACAATTCTAAAAAGAAATTTAACTCGGGAGGTACTTTAGGGAGGTAATTTTTCAACAAATTCAAGAATTTTCTCATCGAATGTGAAAAACCGAAAAAAAACGGGAAAATGTACGAAATTTTTACTAACATATTACAATTTTTTTTTATGCACAACTTTTCTACCAAAAATTTTCCTCCGATTTACAATGATAGCATTTTTTCCAAAAATAAACTGTTAAAATAAACTATTTATGGTCTATGCACCTATGTCTATTATATGTCTATGGGTGTCGGGCACTTTTCTCGAAGATAAGAATCCGAAGATAATAAAATCTGAATTGGGTTCACCAACTTAGAAAACTAAATTCTCAACAAATTATTATCACTTTTCCTTATTACCTACCCGACTACCGACGTGGTTATGCACTACAAATCGAGGGTTATTTTCGATTACATTAATCCGAGCGAGCGAATGGCCCCGTTAGGTCTCTAGGTGCCATATTTACGACTGTATTGACATTAAATAGGATAAAGTAAAAATACATAATGTATTTCATGTTTGTGCATTTAATAATTCTAGATATCCGTTTGTAAATGTTCGATTTATTTAAGGTTGACATAACTTGACATCATCTAAGTGTTTAATTTTTTCTTCCATGATTTCGGGAAAAGTGGCCCCCATCCCGCGCGCGGCAGCCAATTCACTGATGATGAGACGTCGATGAAAACCAAATGAAATCATTGAAATACCGTGTTTTTTTTTTTGTTATTGAAGACAATTAAACAGGTAATATATTTATCAATTAGTTATAATTATATATTATATTTTTTGCTATTCAATTTTATTAATACATACATATTTTTATATTATATTCATATACATCATATTTTTCATATTTGTTTGCTCCCACCTTTCAAACCTCTTTGTTCTGTCATGTACATTTTTCAACAAAATTCTTAAAGTGAAAAGAGGTATTCTTAGTTCATTAGCAGTATCCTTTTGTTTTTTTTCTCAGTCATAATATTTTTCCAAAATCTATAGCGCTTTATATTTTATATCATTAGCTATAACAAAATTACAACTCGAAACAATCGAATGTACACTTGCCTATGAACTGCACTACACTAAAACCTCATAATACAATAAAATAAACCTATTTTAAACAAAACAACTAATATATAGTTTATAATAGTTTTACTAGTTTATAATTTTATTTGTATTACCTATTTGTGAATTGTGGTATCTAGACGTGTAGGTCACTATTCACTAGTACATAGCCAGGTTACGTTAGTCTGGTTTATAGTTAGCTCAATACACATTAGGTACCTATATAGATGGATATATATATATATATTTATATAAATATCAAAAACAATCAATGTAATATCAGGTAAAAAGTTATTGTATTAAGCTCACTTTAAACAATTAAATATTTGATTAAATTATCCATAATTAAAACTTTTTAGTGATTGGTCAAATATAAATATTGAATTTGTACAATTATTATCATAGGTAGTAGCATTGATAATTGATTTATAATTAATGGTAGTAGGTATTAATCACAATACAAATAAAATGTCATTAATATTATGGTACTAATTCATTAGGATATTCTTACATTAGAGCTGTAACATGAGTTAGGACCATAAAAAATTAAAAATTAAAAAAGTATGGAAACTAAGGAAATTGTTCAAAAATAAACGTTCAAGGTTAGGAAATAAGTAAATAAGTAGTCAAATATATAAGTATCTTAGTAGGTATCAACTTTAACTTTCTATTTAGTATGCATTAGTATTTCATAATTATTAGATTCAGAGCGTAGCGACATAATACTATAATTTTTTCTCCCAAGAACCCAAAATTCATAAATGTAAATAATTCCTGGTCCCGCCACTAATTCGTGACCATCACTTTTTAGTGGTATCTGCTTCAATCTGTTTAGTGTTCAGTCTAGCAATACATACTTTTATTCTTTTTGGTGTCTTTAAAAACTAATTTGATTTCATCCAAAATGTTGTATAGGTAATAAAATGTAATAAATAATAATTACAATTAAACTACAAATGACAACTATCAAATATTTTAGAAATTTTTCTAAAATATTTGAAGTTTGGCGTACACCAAATGTGTAGTATTAGTTTTTATAATATAAATAGCATTTCAATATTTATCCTTGGTTTCTTCTTGGCTTCAATTTTTTCGGGCTTTTCAACTTTATTTTAAATTTTGCAATAACCAGAAAGTGGTCTGTGTCACAGTCAACACCCCTATAACTTCTGACATCTACTCTACTACTTATATATCTGCAATCGTTTAATACATGGTCAATTTGGTTTCTCGTTCAATCATCCGGTGATTTCCAAAGAAGAATATTACATCAAAGTAAAAAAGTAATTATAATTTTTATGTACTTACCTATAATTATAAATGTATCTTTTATTCCATTACTTTTAAGGAAATGGCTGCATAAGATTTTTTTAAGGGAAAAGCTTCATATTTAACAAAACAGTGCAGAAAATTTCCCTTATTTCCCCATCTGGTAATGGTTTAGGTTTAGATATATTCTAAACTTCTCTGAAATACTTTACCGTAACTATTTCGGCCATAATTACCCACATTGATTGTTTTAAATTTGAATATTCCATCTACATCCATTCTGGCCATGAACACTATACTAAAGTAATGCTTATAATTATAATTAGCTAAGCCTGTATTTGATGGGCATCTAATTTTAAAGTGTTTACCATCAATAGTATCAATACAATTGGGAATATTCCATAACTTATAGAATTGATCTGCAACATTTTCCCAATTATTATTTGTAGGTATTGGCATGTATATATCTTGAAAACTTTAAATAATTTGAGACGTTACAGTTATAATACTTCTGGTAGTTGACTCTCCTCTCAAGAAGTACATTGAATGGGCCTTCATATGTCCACCTATTGTAAGAAATCGAATACACGTATTACTTCAAATTCCTACTTTGGATCATTATACACCTTTCCTTTCCCTCTATACAAACAATATAGAATTTGTAATGCATATGTTATGAATATTCATTATATTATATGATAAAAAAATTAGGTTGGGTATATTTTTAATTTTTATTAATAACTTGGTAAATTGTTACCTTTTAGTAATTAATTGCAAAGAAAAAAAAATATCTATTAATAATTATAATTGGTTTTTTAGATAAACCACATAGTGGACGTGAAAATATATATATATATATTTTTTTTTTATTAACACTTGTCTTTGTATTTCATATGAAACCTAGTTTGAAATTATAGAAGTATTCGAATAATGATTACTACTAATACCTACTAATAAATATCAGTATAAGTCTTGTATTTTTATACAGGTGTGTATGGTATGATATGTAATGTAAGGTTTATTATCAATATAATATTGTAAATTCTAATAATTGATATTACAATAAACAATGCAAAAAAAAAATTATAATACAAATATGAAAGAATTGCTGGTTTGAAATGTCACATTATGATAATAATAACAAAACATTATGTGCACCTATTAAAATTAGGTAAGTAGGTACCTATACTACCAAACCTAAACATTGTAGATCGTAGTTGAAATAGATAGACATGTAATTGTTATCATTATGTATAAAATGTTATGAACATAAATATATATATTACCTATATTAGGTAACTGTACTTAACTGACAACAGTATTAAATAATATAAGATTGGATACTGTTTTAATCTGTTAAGCTCACTGAAAAAACTAAACAAGTCTATAATATAGTAGCTGTCTATGATATAATATAATTAATAAAATATTAATAGTGTATTTAAGTACAGATATGATGTAAAATTATAAAATGAAATAAAATTTTTTCTTTTAATGCATTAAACAGCCATAACATCAACAACTAAGCAGTAAGCACCAGTCTACAATTTAATAAGTACAAAGAATTTCCCAAGCTGGTTAACATCAGTGGATACATTTTTGAATTTTATATTAGTGCACCAATCATATTAGTACACTAAAACATCACTTTTTAGTTAAACTATTAGTACAAGATCAATAAACTGCATTTTTGAATAATTGTACACTAAAAATTATTATTGCGCTAAAATTTTAAATCAACTTATTAGAGTGGGTAGCTAATGAATAAATCACACTAATGATGTTTAGTTTATAAAGTACCTATCATACTTTTGTTAAACTTAAATTACCTCAAAGTTATAAATAATTAAGACATTTTAAAGGAAAAACGAGATTTAGTTGAAAATCTCATTGCAGGTATATTTAATTCAAAATTGCAATATTAAACCTATTACAATTTCATTATTAGTAAATAAGTAACTATATTAGTCAATGCGATACAGATAGAATATGTAGATTTGACTGATAAAGTATTATCAAAACATCAATAACTGCAATTAATAAGAATTAAAAAAAAAGTCTATTTTTGACCACATTTTAGATAATTCCAAAAAACACTATTTTTCAAGATTAATGTACAAAAACTATAAAAGCAAGTATGACAGATAAGTTTTGATTATACCGATGGATTAAGCAATAAAAATACACATTTTTAATGAAAAGTAATCATGCGGGAGCTAAACTAGAATATGCCAAAAATAAATCCATATACAATTATATAACGTTTATAAAAAAAAAAAAAATAGTTCAAAGTATGAAAAATGATAACACTGCAATACACCGTTAGATTGATAAAAATTCGCCGCGTCAATTTTCCTTTAGCGCGCGACACAGTACAGAGACCGCCATTTTTTGGGATGGCGCGTCGCGCATATAAATCTTACCGCGCAATCACCTTAACACCCACCAATCAGACAGCGCATCAACTGTACCGCGCTGTATGATCCCAGCTATTTTCTATGATATGCATAGATACTAGATAGTAGTATTACGGTTATTGTATCCGTATAAAATTTATAGACATTCTGTATGTATGCTCGTGTGTCCACAATTTTAAATGAATTGGTAGTTAATACCATGTAGGGGGTCAAGCCTGGACCATTTTAATTGTTTTTTGACATATGATATCAATTTTTAATTTGTTCGTGAATTTTATCTATAGATAACCGTGATAGGTAGTAGCCGGCGCGACTTGATTCAATTTTCACTTCAAATCATGATCAAGGTAGTTCTCAATTCAAATCATGACCTGAGTTACTTTACGATTCAAATACTTTGGTAATAAGCATTGAAAAGTATATAAACTTGATCACCGTGAGTATAAAAATAATTGTTCTCCTGTAAAATGTTTATTCATTTTTTTAAATACCTAGGTATAGATTTTAGGTATTTGAGTAGAATTATTCTATTTATTTTTAAATTGCTAGTGTGGCTAAGATATTAGCATTGATTATAAATACTTTATCATTGGTATTATGTAGTAAATATTTTAGATTTTAGGTTCTCTTACTGAATGGTCTCTTTATGTTCTTTTTAATCATATGTTGTCTTCTGGTTTTTTATTGCTTCCCCTGGCCGTTCAAAAAATGTATCACTCTGTCACTCAGGTTTTTTCTGACACCTAATTCGGGTTTGCAAAATGATACTGAAATAATTTCATGAGCCCAAAAGTTAATTTATTTACTGGATAGTATCAATTATTAATTATTGCAAACATTATTACAAATAGATAGCATAGGATGACCATAGAAGGTGAAAATGAAATTTTAAATAAGTCAAATTTATATCTTATACAATATTTCTCATAAGACTATAAAATATTAACAAAGTGTTGGGTTTCTTGTAAAGTATACATGTTTAAATTATTGATTTTGCTGACTGTAGACAAAATAACAAAGATAAGCGTGTACAAATATTCTTAAGGTAGTCATAGATACTGATTCCATCTTAAATAGATTGTAATATTTATTTTAATAAAGAAAAAGAAGAGAGATAGACATTATGATAATAAACTATTTATAGATTTACTGGTTTTTAAGTGTTTAGTTTATAGATTTATTATGAATACAACTAAATAAATTACTACTTATATTTAATTGTATAATTTGAATTAGTGTCAAACGATTGGAAAAACAAAAATACACATAGTACATAGTTTTAGTTAATATAAAAGAAAATGGAGTCAATGGATATATCTGTTTCTGAAGAAGAGCATATGATGGCCAAAGCTAGAAGTTTTCTTGAAACTGATTGTTTTAGAAGTAGAGCCTGGTTACTTACGGCCAAATCAATGTTCCCTGATAACTTTGGAATACACGTATGTTAATATTATTCAGTATTAACAACAGTTAAAAATGCTTACTGCTATATTTGTTCATTGATTTATTTTTTTTTTTTTTAGTTTGAAAGTTATGAAATTGAGAAAAACTTACGTTGTGTTCAAAGAGCTGCCAGGTGCTTCAGTGGTTTGTAAGATAGTCAATTGTTAATATTTACTATTTTATTCTTTTAATCTCAATATATTGTTTAGACTTGAAGATTTTCCTAATGAAGCAATTCTTTGGAAAGAAATTGAAAATTTTACTCCAATTTTGTGTATGGACACGTTTTGTCTATCAGAAGAACAAACATTTTATCGAGAAATGTTTTCCGCACTGCCATTGTGTAAGTTAACCGATATTTGTGGTATCTAATTAATTTTAGTACACTTCATTATGTTATTTCTTTACTTCATGTAGTTAAAAATTATAATGTATCATAGTAATAAATTTGTCATGTACAACAAAATTAATATTTTAATAATTTTTTGTTACAGCCATTCAACAGAAGTTATTGTCAGTGTGTGCTGAAAGGAGTGAAGACACAATGGAACATTGCCGTCTAGTACTTTTACTTCTGAATCGTTTCCCGCAATCATCAACTGAATTAGCAGTAAGAATATTTTTAGAAATAAGTACAAAATAGCTATATTCACGGGCAAAATATTTCAACTGTTTCAGCTAAAGCTTATGGACACAATGATTACAGCAGAAAAACATAATCAATGCCCTAATGTTATAAATTGTTATAGAAAGATTTTAGGTAAAATATAACAATATTATAAAATAAAATAAAATATACAATTTATTTTTAATTTGTTGTGCTGAAATTAAAACTTAGAATAGCAGTTATATTTTTCAAATATTAATACTGTTAGAAATCAAAAATAAATTAGGTGACTGTACTAGAGAATATAACCAGAGTTTGACAATTTCTCTAGCACTCAGATACTCCGGTTTTATGTATAAATCTACGAGCTATGGGTTCAGTAAATTATTCTTGAGGTCGTTGTAAAATTAAATTAGTACTATTTATATAATTATATAAAGTTTATCAATAAGCAGCAAGAATAATTATTTTCATACGCCTAAATATTAGATAAAATACAATTTATTGACTCTAGTTGTTATACATTAAATTTATACATAAGCATATAGGTTCACGGTATCTTTTGCTAATGATTTATTTTTTTTTTGCTTATTGGGCCTGTGTCTCTGAAGTCTGGTATATTCAAAGGTGGCAACCCTACTGGTACCTGACCTTCAATGTTTTTTCAATTTTCTTAGCTTTATACTAACAATACTATAAATAAATAATTTGAATTATAAATTATTAATACAAAATGTTTTTTTATGGATTGTATTCATTTTTAAACAAAGATATTTTTTTTTTTTACAGTTTGCGACCTTGGTCCATTATTAGTGTCAACAAATACCTTAAATCAAAAAAATTTGTATAAAATGTTAACAAAAACAACCGAATTTTATATCACTTATGCTATGGGAGGACATTCTATTATCATTGAGGTAAAATATTTGTCTAATAAAAAATATCAAGATGAATGTATTTAATAAGAGTTTATTTAGAATTTGCCTGAGACTGAAAATTATATTAAGACACCTTGGGAAGATTTGTTTGCATCGTGTGAACGTATTGGTAAAAAACTATCTTGGGAATTGAGATATGTTTTAAGTCAAAGGTATTTTGTTTAATATTTATTTAATTTAGTTTTAATTAATAAGTCACAAATAATGATGAAAATAAATAATTTATTTTAACAATTTAGTGATAAACGTAAAGCGTGGAAAAAAGTATCGAGTTTTGCAAAGAAGTTTGTAATTGCTTCAAATAACAGTGAGCTTAGCAAACAGTTAGTATTTTGTGGCATGATTCTATTTGTGAAACATGTTTTTGAATACAATCAATCTTTACAGCCTGGTAATTAATTTTATTAATGTTTGTTATTAATAAAAACTAAAACTTAAAAACTATTTTTATTTTTATTTGTATTATTTATCTTTGGTTTTCTAGAAAATGATTCAGAATATTTATTAGTTAAAGCAATTAAAGGGCCGAAAGTACAAATTAATAAACCCCCATTGAAACAAGCTGTATTGTCTATAGCCACAAAATTGAATGAATCAGTGATCGGTATAACTGATGAATCGTCTGAAGTCCTTGATCATTTTAAAATGGCATTCAACTATTGGGAGCTACTGACTAATAAAGAACCAATGTGCACTGGTAATGAACTTATATTTGTATTTTGTTTTGTTAAATAAGTAATACTTGAAATATTTACAGATTATTGGAAATTAAGTGCTCAAATTAAAGTAGATACGTTCATAGGTCAATTTCTTAATGACATTGAATTTTATCAAGGAAAATACAAGAATCTTTTTAAAGTTGTCCCAAGTCAAGAAAGCATTAGAAGATCATTATCATTAGTTAACTTGTATTATTGTGTACAAGAATTTAAGGTAGATAAATAATATTTTGTTATTTTATTATTTTTAGCATCTAGGTGTAGGAGCTTTAAAAATATACTTTTTAAAATTTGTGTAGAAATGTGCAGAGAACATATTTGAAGTAGTACATCAAACAAAGAGTTTCATCTTAAATGGGAAACTTTCTATGGAAATAGCTAATCCTCCTGAAGAAAGAGAAATGTATTATATTCAAATAGCAAAATTACCTGTTTTACAATATTGTGTCAAAATAATGATTCAAATTCTCTATGTAAGTTTGTAATAGATTTAATATAATATTAATATTATGTTAAATACAAATATAAATAAATTGTTATATACTTTATTTAGAGCCAGCTTTCAAATTTCCCTACAGACAATGATCTTATTGGTCACCTTTTAGTACTTTCACAGATGGTCTGGCCAGAAGGGAGTGAAATTGCTGAAGATATGTATGAACGCATAGTTAAAATGCCTTTATTTACATATCCTCAATTTTCAGCTTATATTACAAACATAGACATTATTGAAGCGTTCATGGAAATATTCGAATCAAATGATAAATGTGTCTTGAATATATATCCCTGTGTAGGGCCTTCATTAAAGTAAATAAATAATTTATTTTAAAACAGAAGTGAATATATTGTATTATTTAATTAAGTATATTATAAACAAATAATGTTTAATATTTGTAGTTCTCGAATATCAACTAGAGGTACTGGAAAAGGAATAAAAGAAGACTTTAGATCGGCAGTGAAAACACAAGTACAACAATACTCTGAACCTATAGAAGAAACAATGTTATTATTTTTTATGAATGAAAAAAAAAGTTTAATGAAATCTGCTACTCTTATGGAAAAATCTTTAACTTATTAAGTTATTATTGATTTTAAATATTATATAGGGTAATCAATTTTCCATATGACACTGTATTATAGAAATGTATTAATTTTTTAATTTTTTTTCTCAAAATATACAGTTCTAAATTGCTACATTGTCCTTATTTTAAATCATTTTTAAGTTTAATTTTATTAGTAAAAGGTAAGTAAGGAGTTTGTGAAATTGAAATCAAAGCAGTGTAATTGTTACTTTTATTTCTCAAATTTTAACTATTATCACTAAAATATAATTAAATATAAAAAAAAAAAAACTAATTATTATTGTATTATACCTACATCTAATAAAATAAAAGATTATTTACCAGATTTAAATGCAATTGTTACAATGAATCATTGTAATGAACGATAATAATATACATTTTGCATCAAAAAAATTAATTGGTTTTCATATTATATGTCATACATTTAAATCATATTTGTTTAAATAATTATACTCTTAAGTTCTAATGTCTAATGAACTCAGCACTCCCATCACAAACTGGGCTTATATGGAATGTTGCATATTGTATATTGTATTGTTTATAGTATGTGTACTAATTTTTCAAATAAATTATTATTAAATTGTAATATTTAATTGAAGTATATCATTAGGTGAAATATTTATAACAACATACACAATGTTTGAAAATGTTAAAAAGTTGGTTATATTTCTTAATTCACAATATCTGTTCAAATATTAAAAACATTGTAATTATTAATTAGGTATTAAATTATGTATTTATAATAATTTAACTCACTCTCCAAATGGTACTAATGAAGCATTACTATGAAAATCATAAAACTTTAACCAATTTGTACAATTTTCATTATGGTTTTCATTTAATATTGAGATGGTAGCATTTAATCGCATTTGTGTACCTGGTGGACTTTCTATTAAAAAAGTACAGTCATCTAAAAATAAAAACCTTTAGATTTACAATGTTTTTAAAAAATAAAACAATTTTATCTAACTTACTATAATTTCCTGTTACTTTTGAATTATAATCCAACACATAATTGCCTGAAGTTATTGTGTATGTTGAATGACAAGGAGTTAATTGTATATGACTTTCTGGCCATTTGAAATTTAATTGCATACTATTACCATATAGATTCAAAAATACAATAGAAAGTAAAGTAAAATATATATTTTTGAACCAAAATGGCATCTTTATATGTTCAATATAAAATAAAATATTGACTAAACATTAAATGACCAAGTTTTGTGTAATACTAAATAAAAGTTAAACAATTGCATCAGCTCCTAGAGAAAAAAAATACATATGGGTACCTAATTATTCAAATTTTATTTAGAAAACATGAGGGTCAATTAACATAATCAAATAACTTGTAAATTATATTTAAGTTTTCCATTAAATATTTTCACTATTTTAAATATCTATGACCTACTTCATGCAATGGTATTGTGTAACTTATAGATTTAATTGATAAAATATATACTTTTTTTAAATCAACTTTAATTAATCTATTTCATAATATTTGTAAATATGAAAATTAGAAATACATTTCATCATAATTTGTGTTTAGTTACAAATAAATCTTAGACATATTTAAGTATAATTTACTAAAGCTTAATATATTAATATTTAAAAAAAAAAAAAAAATATAACTTTTAAAATCTTTATTAGGTAATAATAGTAAAATTATACATAATATGATATATATATATATTTTTTTGTTTACATTTTAGCTTAGTTCACTTAACAAACTTATAATTGTTAACTTCAAAATACTAATTTACAGATTTATTACTTTTCTTACTACTATTTAAATTTAAACATTTTTCTTATGTTTTACATTTTAATGTTTTTAATATATTTGTTAAATCAATAATATCATTTCTATTTAAATTTAAAATACATGTCTATGTTTTAGTATTTAATGATTGATAACTATATATACTTAATGAAAAATTAATATTTTGATCTGCTTTTATTAAAATTATTGCAGTATTTGATTCTGTCAATGTCATACCAAAAACATCATTTAATCCACAGATACTGAAAAATAATAATTATTTTTGTTATTATTCATAATAAAAAAAAAAGATTAATTTTTTTTTAACTTTGAACATTGCCTTCAGTTTTCAATCCTCATTAAATTTGTGAAAAATTAAAGAAACAAAGTTTAACATTAAATTGTTTAAAAACGATCCACCACAGCAAATTAAACCTCTTATATAAATAATATGTAAACCTTAAGAATATTTTCAAGTTAAAAATAAAATCTTACTCTTTAATAAGTTTTACATTTCCATTATTGACTTTAAATAATCTGATGTTTTGATTAGCCAAGTTTTCATTTGCATCTGTTAATCCTTGTTCTATTGCTACAGCTAGACTTAAGTTCTCCATACTATTTAACAATATTGCACAAAATCCAGCCGGTGTTGATCCATTGACTAAAGGTATTTCTACATTAAAATGTTTACTTCTAAAAGTGTTTATAGAAACAACACATGATCCATAATACATTCTTAGTGTTTGAAATTTTTCAGGATAAGTACCCAAATAATAACTGGGCATCCAATTATTATTATATGCTAAACATTTACTAATTAAAATAAGCAAAAATGAAAAAGTGGAGGCCAACATTGTGATGTGACAGTGTTATGATAACTGATTTAATGTAGTAACTGGTTCAGTCTAATAGCATATTGTGACAGTTTCTAAATAGAACTATGGAGGGAAGGAAACAATAAAACTGAAAACACCAGTTGATATGTATTTTGAATATTTAATTGTAGATAGAACTCTGGGGGAAAGTAAATAATATAACTAATGTACTTTAAATACTTAAACACATTATTTATATTCAGTGTAATTATTTTAATATTTAATGTAATAATAAGAATAACATCAAATAGGTTATAATATTAAACTAGTTTATGGAAATATATAATAGAATAATGCAATAAAATTGTGTTAGATAAAATTATGCTAATCTCTTTTGAAGTAAACAAAGTTATTTAGTAGAATTTACAATTGTGTCCAGTGATTTCGCATATAAATCCAATCTTTGAGTCATCTGAAAAAATACAAATAAAATTGGATATTCAAAAGGCATATTTCAAATCAAATAAATTACTTGGAAACCCCAATGGTCCTTTATTTGTCTACAAAGATTTAAATCCATTTCTGAAATTAGTAATCCACTTTGAGTTCTAGAGAGACCCTATAATTCACATAAAATATATTTCTTAAACCATTATTTAAACGTTAAATTCTAAATTAATATTTTAAATAAATTGATGTATGTTATAAAAAAATTGTTAATTAGGTACTTACAGGAGTTCTTGAACCATCAGGCGCAGTAATATAACTGGAACCATAAAAATGGCCAAATTCTTTGTGTGCTGGTTTCCCATCACCACTGGTAAATTCTGCTGGGAAAATTTCTGTACCTACTCTATTAATTGCACATGAAAAATAACTATTAGCAACTGCAGCTGTTCTGGATTCTATTCCCCATAATGTTTCACTGCTCACATAAAATAAACAAATTGGTAATTTAATTCTAAATCTGGTTTATTTATTATATTTACCTTAAACCATCTATTGTAGCTGAAGGGTTGAAAACAATTTCAGCTCCATTTAATCCGAACATCAACCAATTCAGAGGATGATGTCTTCCATAACAAATATTAATTGCGATTCGACCAAATGCTGTCTAATTTAATCAACTATTATAATAGATATACCAGGTAAACAATTTAAGTGGGTTCACTCATTATTTCAGAAAGTATCAACTTTTTCCAGAATTTGTTTTCTAGAACATTAAGGAAACAAGCTGCTCTACAATTTTAGGTTTATGTTATTTTTGCAGATAAACCGCTACCTACTTTTGATTTTCAAATGACAACCTATATTAAAAAATTCCATAATTAGATGGAATATTAGTTAAAATACATTTTTATTATAGGTTGGCATTTG
Source organism: Cinara cedri (assembly GCA_902439185.1). NCBI lineage: Eukaryota > Metazoa > Arthropoda > Insecta > Hemiptera > Aphididae > Cinara > Cinara cedri. The sequence goes on along the minus strand of CABPRJ010000957.1, from coordinate 138,293 downwards.
AAAATCAAAAGTAAGTAGAGGTTTCATTCTCAAATAAAAGGGCGACGAAAAATAACATAAATATACAATTGTAGATACTTGTTTCTTCATTGTTCTAGAAAAAAAATTCTGAAAAAAGTTAATACTTTCAAAGATAATGAGTGTACCCACTTAAATGGAACACCTAGTATGGGAGTATACAAAATATTTTATTTATCACCTCAAAAACAGGATGTCCGGTATTTCCTTCCATGTAGTAAGTAGACTCATTAAAATCACCAACTCTAGGTATATGATTTTTTCTATGTTTACCGATTACATTGCCCAAATTATCAATGACTACGGCTGTATTCCATATGATGTCGCGTTCATCGCGTTCTAAAATTGGCGATATAATGACCATGTTATGTTGTTTGCAAAACTGTTGAAAATCAGATTTAATAATTATTATTAAAAAAAAAATAATAATATCTCATGATTTGTACTAAAGCTGAGTACCAAATCAGGATTGAAAAAAAATTACAATCTGTTTAATCCTGATTGATAGTACCAATCCGGATTAAACGGACTAAATCCAGATTTTAGATTGATCAAAGTATTGCTCAACACTAATTTGTACCAACTTCTTTTAAAAATGTAGTCGATGGTCCGTTTTCAACCGATTCAGCAAACTGACACCAGGGAAATTTTTCTCTTGTACAAAATGCAAATGGCATAGCTAGAATAATTTATTTAAGATTAAGGTAAATGCATTTTAAATATTTGTTCCAATCAGATCTTACACCAGGCTTCTTGAAGACAAATAATGTTAACATTAGCCTTGGCTGCAAGTGAAATTATCTGTCCAACTTTTTTATAAATTGCATTCCTTTGTTCAACTAATGGAGCAGTTGTTGGAAGAACAATTTGGTTTTGAATTAATCCAACTCTCACTATTCTAATATGATAAATAATTATTATCATTTACTTCACTAATATTTATAAAAAGTAAGCAGGATCTTTAAGTATAAAATGTTATTATTTTGTTTTTTTCGTTTTATAACAACCTATTAAGTAAGCTCATTTTATGACGTGAGAAAAGTAAAATAATACCGTTTTTCTCGTAGCTCTTCAACTAAGGAATCAAATTTATAACCTTTGACTTCAACATTTTCTTTGTTATTTGTACACAACTCTGGTAATTGAAGTTCCCTGGTAAGAATAATAATACAATATATTATCTACTATTAAAATCATTTAAATTGTATCGTTTTATAAAATAATAATTCATATCTATAAATTGACAATAGAGATTGATGAGAAATATAAATTTAGACTTAGATTTGTGTAAATATTTAATTCTATATGTTAGTTTTAACTAATCAAATCAAACCAGGTTCAATTCAAAAAGTATCCACTCCTTTCCCTACCACCTCTTCTCTAATTTCGTCACTTCTCCTCTTTCCTTTTCTTTCTCATTTTTACTGTCAATTTCCTTCACTTTTCATTATTTCAAAATTTATGAGAGATGACTGAGACAAATTTGATGAGAAATATGTGTTCTGAAAAAGTGTGATAAGTTAATGAGATCAAGTGAATAGAAAGAAATCTAAGAGATTTTACTAAAAATCATATAGAGTTAAAAAGAAAATTTAAGTTTTTTTTCTATAGCCGTTTTTAAGATTAAATTTTGATTAAAATTTAGTCTATATCTATTGATTATTATAGTTTGTGTATTATTGTATTAAATTGGTCGTTTTTTGTTTAACTTTGGTTTTTTTAATAATTGGGGAAAAACGGTAAAGTTTACGAAAATAACAGATTCATTATTTTCGATTTTGTTACAAATCGGTTAAAAATAATCGATGAAAACATTTTCAATTTTCGTTATGTAGTGGCATTTTGATAAAAATCGTAAAAATCGTGGTATTTTAAAAACATAATAAACCGTACCCACGACTTCGCTCAGAATTATAGTTCGTTACTTAGCAGTGATTTATGTGTAAATTAAATAACAATCTTTATCCTACATTCTCATATTTCCACCTACAACAACGTCACACCTATTAGCGGTATTAGGCTCTTTTTAAATGTGTTTTTACATTCGTGAGCAAACCGTTTTCAAGCGGCTACATAGGTAACCAACCTAAAGTCATCGCAATAGGTCTGAGCCGAGAAGATATACCGGTACACCACTGCCGCACCGCTCAATTGTGATTACCCAACAACCTCATCAATATTAGTTGTCCGTCATATCGATATGAAATCACATTTAAAATTTCAGTCATAAAATTTAGGACCTTCTTTACTCGGAACGAGAAATGCATTAGACGCAATAATGACGCGAACGATTCTGAAAAAGATTTTTTTTCTTGCGACGGTTATTCGTCAACGTCAGTATTTTCTAATAAAAATATTGATGTGCTTAATTTACAACTTGTAGTTGAAAATTTCCAAAACTCGTATAATAAGTTGTACGTAGGTACCAATAAAGTGCCTACTCTTTTTAATTATAGGTTTGGTTTTGTTGGAACTAAAAAAAAAAAAATGACCAAGTAGAGTTGGTAGGTACTTGAGTATTCTCATAGAAAAAGACGAATATACATACCTATATATATATGTATTCGGAAAATTCTAACAGACGCCGTTAACATTTTCTAGACATGGTAATAAATATTAAAAAATAAAACTCCTTTTGGAGTTATTTATTTATACGATATAATTTTCAACGTGTTTCGTCTAATGTACTTACTTACTATTTACTGATAGGCAATGGACATTTTCAAATTTTTTTTTCTTATGGGAGTATAAAAATATCGAAAATTACCTAATTGGCACGATTGTTTTTTTATTACCGTTGGGTATTAAAATTTAAAATTCAGTAACCGAAGTGATACCACTCAGTCATTAAAATATTGTACCTATGTACTTGTGTTTCAGTAGTCAATAGTAGATGGATTCTAGTTGTTCAAATGTAAATAATCGAACAATCTATAAACACAACAATTTATAACTCAAGTATCAATTGAGTACTTATGGTATCTTATGGTTAAATATAATATAATGTTTATAAATCGCATGGTCGTGATAAACATCGGGGATGTATTAATTTAGGATTCTGCAAGACGAGATAGCCATTATATATATATATATAGTATAAAATGTTATCATCGCCCATTGTTTTATAATATTTTTGTTAGTATGTTTTAAAATCAATGATTGGGTAATATTATACAATATTGTTTACATAAATAAGTACTTACCGAAGAATATACTATTTTTTTTTTTTATATACGTTTTACAGCGTTTAATTTAAACTTACTCCAATTGTTTTCCGTACAGAATCCTTTTGACATGGCCGAGTTCTTCCGGTGGTACATATTTCTCCAGGCAAGTCTCAAGACTTTGAAACATTTTTAATTGTACGCGAAACAAAATATACTGAATGTTTGTCGGTAACAGCTATCACGGCCTAAATATTTAGATCTCGTTAAAATTAAATATAGTAGATAAGCATTTATAATTACAACATGATATTATACCACAGGCAGGTAGGTAGATACCTACTCGACTTCTCGACTTACGTTCGGGGACAGGCGCAAAGTACAATTGTGTGCAGGCAGATATCTAATGCCCATTAAAACGGAATGCAAACATATTTGTAATAATATTTGTAACAGTTACATAATAACGTGTTCGTAATCTGTAATGAGTAGATGCCCCCCATAGGCAACAGCACCGAGTAGACACAATAATACAGTGCGCCTAAGCAGTGGCGCCCAAACTACGGTTAGAGTGTTGCACATCGTTGTCATTGCACTCGTAATGCTGTTGTTTCATTTGATAGGCATTCTATTAAATTTTTTCTCTTCCCAACGGTCAATTCGCGGTCCAATTACTGTTGTGTAGGGCGTTATTGTGGTGTAAACATGCATGGCCCGTCCGTTCTTAAATTAAAATAATAGCGGCGGTAGAATATTATTCAATTAATTTGTACGCTCATAGTTTATCAAAATACCTACGCAATATTGTGCACGCGTATCGTGGACGCACACATAATACAGGTACTCAAACGGGCCTCAGACGCCTAGATATTTGGTTTACACCGTTTTCCAGAATAATGATTTATTATGCCGTAGGTGTTGTGCATATAATTTAATTCTGTTTGTATATACATATATGTTCATTCATTGTACACATTCATTTATCCAACGGTTAGAATTATTCTCACCTATCGGCAATCGCGCGCATATTGCTATGTATATATTAATGATTGATAAGAAAAAAAGACTGACGTATTTCGCACGGTGGGTGGACCACTGTTATAGATGAGAAGTTGGGAAGGTAGAACGTTGAAGAAAATTTAATGCACATCTGTACCTAAGTAAATTTAAGCATTGCCAACAAAAAACGATTCTGAACGGAGCTCGGTTAATAGTATTGCTCTCAGAGGCGTCTTCGGGTCAGTTCCATGGATGCGGGGCAGTGAACAATTTTCTAGGCCAGCGAAATTTCGCTAGGGAGGTACTTTAGATAGGTCATTTTTCGATTTTTTCAGTTTTCTTATCAAAGATAAAAACCGGAAAATATAAGAAATCTAGGTAATCGTTAAAATATAAATTACGGCTTTCTTTTTTTCTGTGCACAACTTTTCTACCAGCAATTTAACTCCAACTTTTGATAGTAATGATAGCAATGTTTCTAAAATGAAATTTCACTAGTAAGATACCTTAGAGAGGTCATTATTTGATTTTCCAAATAGTTTTCTCAGTAAATGTGGAAAATCGGGATAAAACATGGGAAAAACGCAGGGAAACTGGGAAAATCGGTACATCATTAAACAAATTTTATTATAGAAAATATCCAAGGCCAATTTAATTATTTTACTATATATTGTTGACAAACCATCATTATCGACTGAACACCGCTCAGAATCGTTTTTTTTTCTTAAGCAACGGTTTATCGTTGCTTACAGATATACATTATATTCTCGTCTATATTCTAACTTTCTAACTTTCCAATTACACCAGTGGCTGCACCCGTCCCCTTTATCCTTACTTTTTTTAACTTTAATTTTGTAATAGTTAGGTATTAGCACAGAAATAGATCTGTGGGTAATGATGTATAACAAATCTTGTTATTATGAAAGTTAAACTATTAAATAAGTGGTGGGTGGTACTGTTTGTAAAGTTAGTGTGCTATATTTATAGTAAAATATAGTTTGGGTGCCATTGACTTTATATTATATATACCTACCAAATAATTTCATAATTCCCACACCAAGAAAGACTGTCTAACCCCACCCAATCAATAAAATACGTTTAAAATGAATTGATAAAGGGTTTATGTGAATTTAGATAAAAAATTACAATTTTTTCACGAAAGTGAGCACGTGATTTTGAAGTATGATATCAACGTTTTTCTTAATTTTTAATTTATATTATTTTACTATCTATGTTTACATGTTATATTTGTTGAACATCTATTTAAAATACCTACCCAAAACAATTTACGTAGTAGGTACCTACTTATGCAGAAAAAAAAGAAACTTACTAAGCTTAATATAAAATAATACGTAGGTAGATACACCGTGTACGGCAAAAAATGATTAAGTATTATAAAATCAATATTATAATATACTATAATATTGATTTTTGTAGTCAACTTACAATGGTATACCAAAAAAGTTTACAAATTTTGAGATGGAAAAGCACAAATAAGTAATGCTAATTTATTTTGTAGTAGGTAGGTATCAAATAATGTTTAACTAACAATTAATAAACAATATGGAATTATAGAACCATGAAGACTAAAAGACTTTTCTAGTCATTTGTAAATGGTCAATCAGTCTATGGTAAATCTAATATATTTATTTAAATTATTATCTTGAAGATTCGTGAGGAAAGGTCCGTTATGGGTCTATAAAAGTCGAAATTAACATAAGTTTTTTTATTATTTCAATTGAACATATCTAGGCAGAAAAATATGTCAGTCCAAAATAAAACAGCCGACAGTATTTTATTTGTAAATTTTTCATCATTGGTTAGGTTTTGGTAGACTGCTGATCATAAATTAAGATATATATATATATACATTATAATTTTACGGTAAATGTTGTGAAATCGGTTAATGTTATTATATTCATACTTTTTTTAAAATCGATTATATGTTGTTAGTTTTAGGCCTTAGACTATGTTTTAAAATTAAGAGTGTATTTGTCTATTATTAAACCTAAAGATAAGAACATTGTTTATATTTATACGTTAGTTTTTTTTCGAAATTTAAATTTCCAAGCGAGTTACGAATGTATAAACTATTACAGTTTAAAAATCATCTCGCTTAAAAACTATAGTACGTACATATTTAAAAAATAGTTCATAATTATATAGCATAAAATCATTAAAAGCATTAATATAGGTAAATAATTTCTTCTATGCGGTCTATGCATATAAATAGGATCACTGATTATAAACGTAAATAATCATAAGTTAGGTTAACTCAATGTAATGTAAATAAAAAATCAAATCGATTGTGATACCAATAATTGATACCAGTATCACATTGAATACCAGTATTTGATAACTTTTGATATCAAATATTTAAATTACGATTTACAAAATATGTGCCCCGACTAATATAATACCGGCTTAAATTTTGAAACTAATATTTTTAAAGAGCGCTCAATATGACTAGTGATTTACCTTTTGTTTCAAATCAGCCGTTTGAAAATATTGAGTCAACTAAAAAAAGAAACTTTAAAGGCTTATTTCTCGTGGGATTAACAGGTAAATATGCATATTTAATATTTATATTATTATATTATATTATACATGTGTTTGATTTATATGTTTTTCATAAGATTTGAATGTATTTTTTACCATTTTCAGTATATTTTGTTACACAAATAACAATTATAATTTTAATTTAATCATTTGATGTGTTTAGGTGGAGCTTCTATTGCATTAAGCATAGTATGTTATCCATTTGTATCGCCAGCTTTACGAAAAGTATGTTTACCATATGTCCCAGCAACTAATATGCAAATTCAAAATGTTTTAAGTGTAATTAAAGGACGCAAAGGAAAATTAGTAGACCTGGGTAGTGGTGATGGAAGAATAGTATGTTATTTATTTAATTTATATTAGTCTATGTATGTAACACATAGAACTATTTTTGTGTAGGTCATGAACACTGCAAAAGCTGGTTTTGAATCAGTTGGTGTAGAACTTAATTTTTGGTTAGTTTTATATTCACGTTTAGTCGCAATAAAGTCTTCAGTTCAACCATCTCCAAAATTTGTTAGAACTGATTTATGGAAATACCATTTGAAACCATTTTCAAATGTTGTTATATTTGGTGTTGAAGAAATGGTTAGTATAATAATTAAATTATGCTTTTTATGACCCGTTTCGTAAAACCGCTTATATTTTATAGAGTTTATGTAATCATCAACTCATTATAAATACAATATCTTATGTTTTAAATGTGGGGATGTGAAAAGATCAGTCCTATATTGAGCCTTAATAGACCAAAAAGCATAAGCGACACTTAACTAAAATTACCTTTTGATGTCAAAACATTTAAAAAAAATCAATTTTATCAACAATAGAATGGTGTGAGTAATTATTTTACATACTTCATTAGAAATTAATGACTTTTTCTTTCAGTTATTGAATTTTTTGTTAAAGTGTAAAGTTGTAGGTAAAATGGTTGAGTTGCGAAAGCATAAATTCTATCGCTTTCGTCAATAGTTATAGTCGTACATGATATAGATGAGTGGTATACACGCTAATATTGATGTTAAAACAATCTCTAATAGTGGCATCTATATGTTAGACAAAGTTCAATGAGAATATTTGTATTTATTATATTACCTAACCTGGGCAATATTTAATTTTATTGGATTTTCAAAATCCTTTCAAGAAGGATTTGGACTTGAATATTCATTATCCATTTAAATTTTATGTTGAGATTATGATTGGTAAATATTACCATCAAGCACAATATAATTATTTTTTTATCTTTGGTGATACTGTCTAGCTATAAATTGATTTATAATCATGCCAGATAAATATTACTGTTTAATAAATGATATAAGATATTTTTTATTAAATATCCTGACCATGTAAATAAGTTGGTAAAAATAAAACCAACTGGTAACTACTACATTATTGATTTTTAGGCCTTAATTAAACAATAGACCATCTTATATTTATATATAATTATAGTTCAGTTAATGGAGCACCAAAAAAGACTTGCTTTACATTGAATATGGAAATGTTGAAACTTGGCTTTATTTTTGTATGATATATTTTTATCGTAAAGGTAATAATTTGTATGATATTACTAAAAAACCATACAATTTTTCTTAGATAGCGAAAATTTATGAATCTCTAAGTGATGGACAATTTTTTCAACTAGCCAGGATAAAACTTTTTGCCGAGTTTCAAAACTTAATTATTTAACACAAAGCAAAATCCTCCATTATCTGGACTACTTTTTTTGAAAATTTGTTTAGATGTTGGATTTGGAAAACAAGTTTCTAACAGAATTGTCCGATGGAACAGTAATAGTAGCCTGTCGCTTTCCACTTCCAAATTTAGAACCTTATTTAATCATTGGCACAGGAATAGACAAAGTTTGGGCCTATAAAATATGCAAGGTCAAGTCATAATTCATTGAAGATTGTTTTTATAGGTAATCATTGAATTTATATAATTTATTTTTAAAATACACAAATATATTTTTCCTTTTGTTAAATAAAATTGTTCAATTGTGTTTGAAAATCACAATTTGGTTATTAAAAATTCATAATTTGTTAAAATAAAAATGTAATAAAACAAATTATTAATTATTAATGCTAAATAATTGATTAGTATTACAATTTCTTAAAGAAATACATGTAAACATATTATTATGTAAACAACACTATAGTGTGTAAAATACTCGATGGATGGACAGGAAGCTATTAATATTTACTATTTAGAATGTTTGGTAAGGGTTTATTGTCAGTGTCAATAGTTAAGGAGAAAAAAAACTATCAATAATAGTATATAAATGTACACTGTTATAAAAAAAAATTCAGTGAAAAAAAACACTAACTATATTAAAATACAAAAGAAAAAAATAAATGTGACCATGTTTCAGAATATGCTAACAGGAATCAGACCTAGAACCCAATCACTTGAACTAATACATCTAATGCTTTTTGTAGATTACTTTATTATTATGAACAAAGGTCTTTTCATGGGTACATAAGTTTACAAGTCAATTTTAAAATATTATATTATGTACAGTGATGAATGACATTCTAAAATTTCAGATTTTTTTGGGCTTGTGAAATTTAAATTTCAAGCTGTACTTTTGTTTATTTACATTTTCTCGTCTTTGAGTCAGCAAAGAAAGAAGTAAATGGTGAGAGGAGGGAGAATGGTTTATTTGAAGTAAAGGTTCTAGGACTGTTGGAGGGGGACTGATTTAAGAGAATTCTACATATAGATTGTTGTCTCTGTCCGTCTCATTGTAATGTAGCAACATTCTTCAACGATTCTGAATCTCTGGTTGATTTTAAGGCCCACAGAAAAAAAAACATGTATGTGGAGACCTCTTAAGGACTAAAATGGAAAGTTCCTGGGGATGTAAAAATACTTCTTAACTAGAGGTTTCGGACAATCATTAGTTGGTCTCAAATATTCAGTTCCTGAGAAGATTAAAATACTACCCAACGGGAAGCTCTGGATAGGTATCAAATGCGACTTAAATATTTGGTTCTGTCACTGTTTGTGCTGTTGGATAGGTAATTAGTTTCAGTTAAAATATAACATATTTGCATAAAGAATGTATAATTTAATGAGCTATAATAAGCAACTCATAATAAGTAATGTCAATTAGTACTTATACATTAGAACGACTACAATACAAATTATATGATTGTATGTTTAGTCACAACCCCTAAATGTTTTTGGATAAAACAATATAATAATTATAATATTCATCATCATAATCTTGCCTGTCATTTATGGTGCATTGTTCAGTTCTGGACGGGCCAAGACAATCAACTAAAATATATTGTAATTTAATCAAACATATATTTTATTTGTTCAATGTTGAGACCAGATGGTTGATAGGATGTCGATAGTGGCCACATAAAGAGGACCATCCATAATTTCTAACACCACGCAAAATGAACTGTTTTGAGATGATATCATTACAACTAAGAACGTGTACTTCCAAAACATTGTTTTATAATTTCAATTTCTTTTTTTTTTTACTTCTAATTATTAGCATTTGAGTTAAGTCTTATTAGCATTCCACACCAGTAATAGTACTTGTCTATATAGTGACACACAAGAGTATTAATAAAGTATATTAATATTTTTACTAACTAATAATTTTGTACATGTCTTTACTAGGTAGGAACTGAAATTGTGTAAGGATTGGCTTGTTAATAATATTTTTGAATTTGAAAAATTGGAAATTAGCTATGGCAATATAATAAAAAAAATTAAATTAATTAAAAGTTGACCATAAACGGGAGCAAAATAGATCATTTTTTTTTAGGTAAGTATCTTGATATTAAGAATATTATATAAGTAGGTAATAATATTAGTTTAAATAATTTTATATGGGATTATGATATATAGAATGATAAATCTATCGTAAGATACTCATTTTTTTGGGAAAGTATTAACTTTTATTAATGTACAACTATTCTCCCCTGATCAAAACTTAAAAGTGGAATACCTCGTCAATGGATTGACAGAAATAAAAATTTTAATTCCTAAATGTATTTTTACTAATACTTAATCTATTTATGGAATTTTTAATATAAACTGTCCTCTGCCATTTGAAAATTAAAAGTAAGTAGTGGTTTTACTCACAAAAATAAAAATGATATAAATTATAGAGGTGCTGGTTTCTTAAATGTTTTATAAAATTAATTATGAAAAAGTTAATACTTTCCAAGATAATGAGTGTTTTTGGTAAAAACTGTAGATTGATCACTCTATATAAAGAAATTATTTATTTGGTTTATAATTTTACATTTTGAATAAATTGTATGTTTATTTTACAGAATATTTTTATATTCCATCGACAACTATTTGTGGTACCTGTGATTTTTTTATAAATGCAGATGTAACCACTAATTTATTCCTGTTTTATGGCAGCAACATTTTTAATTTATTGATATTTGTGTTTGTATTATAAGTAGAAATATGTTGATAAAAAAAATATCAAACAAAAACTGGTGTAAATTTTTATTGTTGTATTAATTATACTTCTTTTCTGGTTATCTCATGGCTGGTTGATAGTTTTTAGATGCCTTTGCAGCCTTTTTTTGTTCTTTGCTTAGTGTGCCTGAACCATTGTAATTATTGTCTCTTTTACTATTTAATTAATTGGTAAGCTTTATAATTTAGGAAATGTATTATTTAAAAATTGTAATTATTACAGCCTTTTTCCGTGAATTATTTTTCTTCAGTTCACAATAATATCACTTTTTCTGAAAGGAAATCAAACAGTACTTTAGGGGAGTTATTTTTTTGATTTTCTCCAGAGTTTTAACAACAAATGGGATAAAACGGGAAACTAGATATAATATTAAAGAAAGTATATAATGCATTTGTAATTATTTTACTTTAATGTGACATACTCATATATTGTTGGTAAAGTAACCCTATTAACTGAGCTTCGCTCCATTTTTCGTTAGCAATGGTTAATCATTGCGTGTATATATATATACATTCAATTTTTCCTCTACCTTCCCAATTTCTTACCAACAATAGTGGCCCATCCATGTGCAAAGTATGTCGTATTTTTCTTTAACTGGTTTTACTGTTACTTTGTCAATCTGTTCTTAACTGTTTTTAAATGTTTTGCTTTTTTAATAATCTTCCAAACATTTACCATTAAAGTGTCCATCTTTGATAATCTGGTCAGTGTGTCTCATAGATTTAACCAGTGTTAACATTTTTACATAAATAAAGTACTTCATCAATTACACAACTGATCCATCCTTTCTTATTTGGTTTGGATTAATCCCTTGCATTAACTTTGTCATTTACCTTAAATATTTTGTTTCTTAGGTTGCCTTTAAAATTATTATTTTGACTCAAATTTTCATTTAATAGGGACCAGGATTTTTTAAAAAAATTTTAAGGTATGTTTTTTACCAAAATATGCTTTAATCAAAAAAATGCTAAGAGTCTAATACCAGCTCTTTTTTTTTTAGCTGCCCCTTTTGGTTTTAGGGTTGTAGTAATGCACAGTATTGAATGATTAAATGTTAATATTTTATTTAAAATTGTTATGTTTCCTTAGTGGGACACAGCGTTTAGCCAAATTTTCATTATATAAAAATAAAAGTTACAATCGTTAACACGTTAATATTTTTTTAAAACGATATTAGATGCCAGTGGCGGTGTCTACTTTTTTATTTCATGAGCAAGCAGGTTGACTGCCACTACCTAAGTGTTATTAGACAAAGCCGTGGGAGCCCTGCTTCTTTCTTCACCAATTTACCATTCCACAAATATATGCTTTAAGTCATGATAATTTTATATTTTGAGTATCGAATAAAATCAGACACTTAATATATTTTAATAATACATTATATAGATTTTTTTATTTTCCTATACATCAATAAAAATTACACAGAACTAATAAACAAAATACTGAGCCATGTGAAACATGACATTTAATCAACAGCAGAGTAAAGAAATCTATGGCACTTTTTTTTTCAAAAATTAAAAAATAATCAATAGTATTTTATCTCCTTCATAAAAATAAGGTTTATTGAAATATTTGTTGTTTACCTTAACTTAATTCATGAAAGTTATTATGATTTAATGAAAAATTATGTATTAACTTAATACATATATTATATATATACAATATATTTTTCATTAATAATGATAAACCTTTATTTAAACAATAAACTTTTTCTCAATAAAGTATTAAGTGTAAAGTATCAATAAGTAAGTAAGTCCGTAATAAGTTATATTTTTAGCCGGGGAGCACCACCATTCAAATGGTCATGAGGCCATCACCTCAAGAAATACATCACACCGCGACTGTTTCAAGCTCTAAACTACTAACAAATAATTATTATATTATTATAATAAAACACTATTAATGTTGTAAACTTTTTCGTCATTCCTACGTTTTTCTAAATTATTTTAAATATCGCGTGGAAAATCAAAAAAAGGACTTCCCTAATGCACTGAATAAAGATCAATTCAACAAGTTTTTTGATTGAAACAAAATTTCGGGTAGAGAAAAAAAAAGCTGTCCTAGAATAATGGGGACGGGTGCAGCCATTGTTATAGATAGGTAATTTAATGTATGTCAACGACAAACCATTGCTAACAGTAAAACAATTGTGAGCGGAGTTCGGTTGATAGTGTTACTTTGTCAACAATATATAGGTACGTCATATTATGGTAAAATATGCATATGCATTGTAATATATTTTCTTTAATAGGTAATTTTTTTTAATATTGTACCTACTTATTTTCCTGTTTTCCCATTAATTGGGAACTCTTCGGAAAATTAAAAAAATTACCTCCCTAAAAAAGAATAAAATAAACATTATTATAAATCCAATACATTCCTCGCTCCGCTCAGAATTTAAAAAAAATGTGTCCACATCATTTGAAAACCAGTGTAAGTAGGTAACTACTACTGTTCCATTCAGAACTTAAAATATATTAAGAATTATTTACTATATAAAAGACAAAGTAACCAGTAGATTCGCTTATTACGAATTTTGATTGTCTATCCGGGAGAATACGGTCCGAGACTAGGTATACGATTAGTTACTTTCTGCATTCTATTACCAACATTTTACAGAGGACCATAAAAAAAAATAATGATTATTGGCGTGCCAAGAATTTAAAATGATTGTTATAAATGAGAAAAAAATGTTTTTTTTTTTTTAATGTGAGTGTTAATTTTTGAAATTCGAAGTTATTTTCTTTTTTTAAATTTTGATTTAATAAAATGGTGGATCGATTAATAAATGATTGCGGGCAGGATTTGGCCCGCGGGCCGTAGTTGGTCACCACTGGTATAATTGTTATTATTATATTATGCAATATTAGTTATTTCTATAGCTCTATTAAAACGCCACGCACTTTAACGCCACACAAATAATACTTCTTCTAAACTTAAAATTCGAGTATTTCGTACGAAAATCGCAAATGTTTGCACCAAAATGTATTTTAATTGATACTCCATCTATCTATGGAATTTTTAATATAGGTTCTCATTAGAAAAACCAATGTTGGTATCGCCACAGAATACTCATTAAATGTCTTGAAAAATTTAAATATTCGAAAATATCGTCTTTAAATGCACTTAAAAATTCCAAAAATCAAAATTTGAATGTATGCAAAATTTAACCAAAAAAATGGGATGAACACCTTTAGAGAATCACCTTGTAGATGTATATTTTCCTACAAGATGGATTGTATAATTAATCTATCTTTCTTTCTTACTTAGATATTTATGTAACACATTTGGATACAAAATAGCGGTTCATGAATGTATAAATAACACCGATAACGAGGTCAATCAATCAGCGTGCATTATGTGGTTGGCCACTTTCTTACTATATAGGCTCTATAGGGGACGGAGTGATGTAGATTGAGCTGAAAAAAAATATATTTGTCCGGGGCCTCGCAAATCGTAACATCAGTCCTACGACCAGCCTATCCTCTCTACAATTTTATTATTTATTCATTATTAATTTAATGTGAGCCTTCTCCGGAAAGGAGAAAACAAGATGTATTAATTAACTGTAAATAAAATAATAAATGATGGTAACAGTGGATGTGGTATTGTGAAAACAGATCACAATGTGCAGTTGGTGCATAGAGCTTGTATCTTGTAAGTATTGTAAAAATCTTCTGTCATCTGCGTTGATAAATCAGTTACATCTTTATCATGCTACCTATCTATAATGGTTAACAATTATGCGAGGCGTGTTGGTTGCTGTCTAATGCCGTATCCCCTATTAAACATTTTAAATAAAAAAATAAACGTTTATAGAATTATATCAGTTTATTTGTATGTTGTTATTAAATATTATTATATAATAATAAATTATAGTTTTAATTAAAATGTATAAAAATAATTAAAATTAAAAAAAATAATAACAAAAAATACGTAATGAAATGTCAATGAATACCTA
Source organism: Cinara cedri (assembly GCA_902439185.1). NCBI lineage: Eukaryota > Metazoa > Arthropoda > Insecta > Hemiptera > Aphididae > Cinara > Cinara cedri. The sequence continues at coordinate 123,142 of CABPRJ010000957.1, read as the reverse complement.
TCACACTCTTATCGCTAAGAGATCACATTACAAAAACTGCCTTAATATGAATTAATGTAAGTTATAGACAAATAATTATCATTAGGTATGTAACGAATATGAAAAAAATAAAAATTAAATGTACAGTAGGTACCTAGCATAAATATAGTGGTACATAACAGTTTTTAAGTTATAATATAATATAAATATTTTTCAGACAAAAAATTGGGCGACTAGATTGGCCAGTCCCACCAACGATATCGAAATGTGAAACATAATCGATCCCGTTGTCAAGAGATTTCGTCTTCTCTGCGATGCCAAGTGTAACATGGTTGGTAACGTATATATGTATACAAACCCACAAATCGCTCCGCTAAATCTAAATATGGAAAAAAAAATGTAAGTAAAAAATGTTTGTGTTGATAAATTTTAATTTTTTTAAAAAAATCATTAAAATGACTTATATGCGACGCCTCAAATTTTGGGCATGTAATGGAAATCCCGCTCACCTTATAACGGTTCCAATGTGTGGCATAAATATTGCAAACAATATGCACACGACAATGACAAAACAGTTGAGCGCTATAACGTGTAAGACACTCGGGTATATCGATAGCTCAAGGGCTGCGAACACTTGTACCCTAAGCATGTATGATATCAATGGGTAGACGGTCAGTAACTGGAAGAAAAGAAAAACTCTGGCGATAATACTAAAGACGTCTGTACTGGGAAAATTGTTTAAGAAATTCTGAAAAAAATAAACACAAAGTTAACGATATTTATTTTTTGATGGTATTTCAATATGCTACCATTGTTCAAGTATACTTAATCAATGACAGCTGATTTGGAAGTTTATCATGCTATATTAATAAAACTAATAAGTATTGGATTATGTGTTATAGCCATATAGGTAATGTTAAGTTGGTTAACTTCATTCAATTTTAAATATTTTTTTAAACTACTAAAATTATGGCGGCATGTGAAAAATTATATATATTATCAAAAATTATGAAGTTGGACCAAAACCTATGGCAAATCAGTAGTTAAAAGACGAATACAACGAATGATTTTTTTTTTTTTTAAATAAGTTCTCAATGGTTATATTAAGAGAAATTAAGTTAAATTAAAACATGCATATATCTTGATAAAAAACGAAAATATTAAAAACATATTCTTAGGATTCATAGAAAATATTATTTTTCATAAAATGTATAACTCCCTTTACCTTAAACTGAATTATAGAAATTCGAAATTGTAAAAATGCGGAATGCGTTTGTTGCTACATTACGCGCAATACAGAGAAAATAAATGTTAGTGACGAGACGACACACCTGTTTGTTATGCTGTTACCGTCGTACAACTACGTGACAAAGCAAAGGTTCGTTTAGCAGGGACAACTCTATGCTGTTAGATTTAATGTTAGAGTAAATCATTGAGCTTATAATATAAAGTCTGCGGAGTGAATTGACCTATTATCAAACCTAAGAAAAAAGATATTGTCTGTGTCATCTCGTTGTATTTTTCTTTGTTTTTATTTTTAAGCGAGACATAAGCACTTTTAAGTCGTAATATTTCACACACTCATATCTAGCCTAAAAATTAAAATTATAGGGAAATAAACGAGGACATAACACAGTTAATGTTCTTGTCTTTAAGTCTGGCAATAAATCAATTTACTCTAAGCTTATATTATATTAAAATTAACAGCACAGAGTTGAACGAAAATTGTCTCTGTCGTATGGTTGTATGAACGAAGCATGCTGAATCTAAAATCTATATTGCTTGCTGAATAAAAAAAGGTAAAAATTACTATAGTTTATAAAACGTATAAATAGGCTTATTTAAAATTAATATGTATGTAAGTTATATATAAAAAAATTGCTTGACGTCAGCAATATTGCGCTGGTGGCTGGTGTGTAGTATATTCGCTAATTTGCTTAATGTTTAAAAAACCATAATTTACATAAATTGTTATACAATCGATTACAAAACAACATTACAATTTATTTTTTTTGCCGAGTGTGAATGGAAACTAATTATAGACTGCACACATAGGAAGGTGCTAAGGGGTGCTTAGCACTTCCAGACTTCAAATTAGCACCCCCAGTTTTCCAGAATAATTTAGTTCAGTATTTTACCAATCATTTGTAAATTATTGTGGTTTTCTGGTTTGGATAAAATATTAATTTTTTTACAATACAAATAATTCACGAATTCAATTATTCTACGAAATAGTAATATTGTGTGAATGTACGTTTCAGTTTTCGTCTACATACAGGAAAACATATTATTAATAGAAATAAAAAAAAAAAATAATAAAAAATGGGTATATGTGTGGGTACTGTTATGTGGGTGGTGATACTTAATGGGTTTGAAAACTGTGAATCTATTATAAATAATTATGAATATTTTATATACATTTTATACATATTTAATATAAATATATATTTTCTTTAAAAATGCTTTTAAAAATCAAAATATATGTTTTTTTTATGATTAAAAAATCAAATTCAATGTCATTTAAATTAAGATACCTAAGTTCTTGAATATAATCCTTTATTGTATAATACTCATACAATATTATGTTAAAATAATTTGATTCATTTTCATATTTAATTGAACGGAGGACCTTTATAATTTTATTGCTGACAATAGATTTTTTTTTTGTGAACTTCATACTTTTTCTCGTAGTTTTGTGTGACCAGTGTCAACATTATAAAATATAGTTCTTATCTTATTTAGGTATCCGCATATATGTATAAAATATATTAAATACTTACATCCTCGATACACGACTTAGCCAAAGGAAAACACACGTAGAATGTAATTCCGATCAATATATACGTAAGGAGCACCAAAATAAATGCTATTGTTAAATCGCGACCCTGAAAGCGTATCCGTATGAAAAAAATTCGTGATTAGATTGTATTTCAAAAATTGTAAAATATATATATATATATTATTATATTAAGGTTTAATATTAAATAGCTATCAAACTATACTGTATAATTTATAGGGGGTGTACTTACGTTGTGTTTTTGATTTTCGTTATTTCTCATTATCGTGATTATAATATTGTGTATAAACAACGATAACGTGAGCATGCCCGAAGTTGCGGGGAACGTGTTTTTATAAAATTCTGAAAAATCGGTAGACCCTCCAATTGTGGGTGCTGACAAATTTATTCCCCAGCTATATGATTTGATTACCACGAACAAAAACAAATATAACACCGACAAAGTTCCTAAAAAGTAATATTATTACCTATTTAATATTAACTGCACCTTTACCGTGCATATTATGTACAAGTATAACTATGGGTCTATTTTATTATTTAACTTACCTAAGGAATTAAACTTCGTGAAAAACGTGGCTGATCTGAAGTTCAATAGCGGGGCTACAATGATAACGAGGAATATGGGTACTGTCGTGTTGAGATCCCAAATTTTCTGATACAAAGTTAACGACTCGCTCTTGATTAACGTATCGTTTGAAAAACTCGCATTGTTTGGGCATATCACTATAATAATATAAAAATTTTTTAGAAATTGAATTAAAGAATAATTACATTTTATACTTACATCAATATTAACGTAAAATTTACCGAAAACTTTTAACGTTTTACCATAGTTAAAAAAGTTAGTTAATTAGACATTTTTTTTTGTTGTAATAATTATGTTTTCATATTTAAACACGTCCGTAATTTCGGTGTTAAATATCATTTTTTTTTTTAGATTTTGAGAGGAGCAAAGAAACTTATAGTTTTACAAAGATGTTTAATTTTTTCTGTGTACTACTTTTCTACCAGCAATTGTGCTCCGACTTAAAATAATAACAATGTTTCTAACTCGATTTTCGAGTTTTCCCAGCAAGTTAGAAAAACCAGGGGAAAAAATAAGAAAACCGGAAAAAACGTAGGAAAAATGGGAAAATTGATACAGTGACCAAATATTATTAAAGATAATATATAATGGATATTTAATTATTTTACCATAATATGACTTATATATTGTTGAAAAAGCATCACTATCACTGAACTCGGCTCAGAATCGTTTTTTCGTTAGAAATGGTTATAATCGTTGTTAACAGGTATACATTAAATTACCTATAACAGTGGCTACACCTATTCCCATTATCCTAGGACGTCTTTTTTAACTTAAAAATAATGTTTTGGTTAAATAATACCAGTTTTTTTTAATAAAAATAGAAAATTAAGTTCAAGATGTACAGAAATTTACTCAGAAGAAAAGAACATGTCGATGAAGTTTTTACATGAAATTATAGTACCGTTAGTATAAATACTATTTTTAATAAAAAGAAATATATGTATAAATTAATTACTAAATTAATAAATAATTAATAATAAATTATTAACTTACAATTGGTAGTATTAAACTCGAACGCGCCGGTATTTTCGTCCGCAAAGAGCAAATCTGTTTATACGAAACAAAGTTTATAATAAGAATGATAATTAGTATCCGGTTTGGACATTATTCTTTATAAATAAGAGTTTTATTCACCGTGAATGTATCCAACTGAGTAGTATAGAAAATTTGACATTAATATCCAGTAGACAATGTTGGCACCCAATAAAATAATGAACGAGAACAGTTTTGCTATGATTTCGGCCCAGGGACCGAGCAGCTTTTTGCTCAATTGAGCCACTTCGCCGGTTTCGTTCCCTTGAAAACCGTATACACGACCAAGTTATAGGAAATATTGTCCGAATAATATTATATAGCCGAATATTCATGACGTGCAATTTATAAGTTATTTTATCGGTGTTTTTTGCATAGGAAATTTACCGTGTAGTACTTGAACTTTTAAAATACGATTGGACGTGTACAGGCAAAGTCCCGCTATGATGAACATTAGCAACAATCCCATCAGCAGTCCTGCTCGTTCTACGCTCCAAGGCATTGCCAATAACGACGTTCCCATTATCGTGTTCCATATTGCGAAACTATAGAAAATAAAATAATTATTATATAGATATAATTGTGTAAAACATTAAATCGTATGCGGAATTATGTGTATTTGTGTATATCGTCGTTGATATTACAACACGTCAACATCAACATATGAAATGGGCCACTATTGTAGGTGGGATGTTAAGATGATAGAGTGGTAAAATTTATCTATATTTCTACACATGAATCATTGCTAATTGAAAACGATACTAAGCAAAATCCAGTTAATAATGATGTTTAATGTTTAACAAACATTAGTTGACAATTGCGTATTAATTTATAGTTAAATAATCAATTTAAATTTTCCCTGTTTACCGTTTTTATAGAACCAAAATCGATTTACCTATACATAGATCAAAAATAGTACGTAAAATGTATGCCGTGATCTTTCCGATTTTTGTAGACATTTAAACTGAACCACTTCTGAAAAAACTAGTGCATTCCATATAATTTATTTTTTGACAACTAAGTATTACATTGTATAATTTATTAATTTAAAATGTACTTTGTATTAAATTGCCGAATATGTTTGCTGGGCCAAAATATAAAACCAAATAAAAATTGAAAAAAATTTCGAACATTTTATATTTATATATAAATAGCTAAAAACTCAATAGATTCTTTTAACAATTTTAAAATTACGTCTAGAAATGGCTTGCTTTCGATAAAAGTTATAGATATTTACGAATCACAATCAAAAACAAAAAAAAAAAATGCAGAAACCGTTATAATGCGTATTCAGTTTTTTTCTATTTTTTTAATTATTATGAAAAAAACAAAAAAAAATAAAAAATTGACCTCTAGAAAATTCACCAATTAGACAAAATTTGCTTTTAAAAAGATATTTCACTTATATCGGAGCAATAATTCTGGTAAAATAGTTGTTAATAGATACAATTTTAAATTTTAAAAAAGCACATATCATATTAAAACCAATATTATGACATATTACAAAAAAGGCAGTGTCATTTTTTTTTTAAATTGCAAATTAAAAAAAAAACTAATTGATAGTTGGAAATTGAAAAAAATTAATTTATTTCTCAACAATTTTAAAAATCTAACGTAAAATCGATAATATTGTATTCAATTTTTTGGAATTCCTAGCTGTGCTCAGAATCTAATACATATTAAATTGTTGTATTTTATTCTCTAATAGGCAATCAATTATAAGTGTAATATATATTCTACTGTAGAGTTGAATCATTACAAGTACGTTATTTTAGGTTTTCTTTACTTGTCAAGGGTCGCACCCACATATTTCGAAACCATAAAGATGAAAGTCACATTAATATAAACGTTAAATAGTTAAAAAAGACCATTCAATTTATATTATGTTTTATGGGACAGTTTTAATTTTTTTTCAATACCAATATTTGAACTTAAATAAAAAATTAGAGTTGAATGCAACTTGTAATTTTTTTTATCAATTAAAAAATTAATAGTATAAAAAAATGAAACGCGTGTAAAAACGGCGTACCTCTCCCCTTAAATGAGTGTCGTGCAGTAGATGTTAGTAGAAAAGTCCTATTGTTTAGATAACATTCGAGCAATTTGGTAAATCGGCCCCGAGCTCCTTAAGAAAGTCCATGAATCAACTATATAGTTCAGAATATTACCATAATATTATCAATCGAATTATCACTCTTGTTGTTTGTTTGTTTTAACAATCTGGAACTGTCCAGGATTAACGATTCGCGGAAGCGATCCTTGACCCCTCAGGACTAGTCTCGAGCACAAAAAATAGCGTAATAATAACGGTTATAAAAAAATATGTTTCCTTCGAAAACGACGTAATAACGTTGATAATTTCGTTTTTTTTTTTGCAATAATTAGACGATATGTTATTTACAATGGGGAAAAATATTGCGTGTAACGGTGTAGATAACCATCATAATATCATAATATTATATTTTATTATGACGGAAATGTCCGTATCACGTTTTCACCGGGCGGCGGGACGTTGAATCGTTGAACTCGAGCGGTGGTCCGATCGAGTTCTGCAGGGTACAGGGTGCATCGACCCCGTACAAATATACTATAAACTCGGTGCGAAACGACCAATATTTGTATTGGAATCGATGTTCCGCTAACAATATTTTCCGTCCAACCGACACGGGGTTTTTTTTTTCTGGCGAATGGACCCCGACCTACACACCCTCTTTTACGGCAGCGAAAAATATACAGAGCGATTATTTTACTACGGATCTGTAACGAAATTTTCAACGGAGATTTTGAGTAAATTTGATTATCGATGATTTTCAGTCATTATACATCGATTCTATTAACTAATTTATGTATTATAATAATATTTTCAAAATGTCACTCTTATTCCGTAAACCATAAACAACCGTATACGAATTTTGATTTTCAAAATAACAACACGCACATTTATAAAACTTGTATTCGAATTTTTTTTTCTTAAAAGATGTCAATGCATATAACAGTAATGTAACAGCTGTGCAATACACTTATAATATATCGGATTTATAGTTTATGAATTATTGTTCGAATCGAAATTAAGGGTTGCTATTTGAACATCAATATATTATATATTATACAGATGATTTTATATTAGATTTATGCAGCATTTCGAATGGAATTTTGTCAGAAATCAAATTTACACACAAAACCTTCCTATTTATTGAGGTAGACGCTGACGATTGACGATAAAAGAATCACCCTGTACAGAGATATAGGTAGGGCATTGCACGTCCGGGAAACCCTAACCGCAGGCTATGTGCAGGGGGGTCGCGTTTACTCGGGCCATTGAACTTGGGGTTCGATGACCCCAGACTCTCCGGGGTTTGTAAAGTTCGGTAGATCAATAAATCCCTTTACACTGCCGCCGCCGCCGCCGCCACCCCTGTCGCCACATTAGTATCGAGGAACCACGCGCGTTTCGTCGTTGCCGCTGCTCTCATTAATAGCCGGCCGGCCGGCCCGTCGGTCGGCTGTCTGTTTCGCGGCACACGTTAACGACCTCCGTCGATTCCCAGCGTACCACATAAAATATAATAATTTAAAACAAATAACCTATCTCGATATAATCGTTTTCGGAAAAAACTGAAAAAAAAATCGAACGATTTAAGCTATTTATTACTACTTATACAATCACATTCATCGTATTACCCTTGTATCAATTTAAATCTCGTCGAGCTCCCCGCGGTGGTTTTTTTGACGTGCAAGATATTATGTCGACATTAACACCGATATCGAGGCTTTCGATTGAATAAGGTAAAAACTATGCACAGTAGAGTTAGTAGACGTAGTGTATAATACAATCTAACTTGGTTAACTCGAACTTTATTAACTCGAAATCGCCGACACCTCAAACTTTTACGTAAAATTAATTGAAGAAAAAAAAAATTCGCGTATAACTCAATGTATTTTTTCATTAAATAACTTGTAATTTTACTTCTAAATCTTGTTGTTTTCGTGAAATGTGTGACGTTTTATTTAAAAAATCAACAAAAGAATTCAGTGATGAATTTTTTTTATCATTTAATAAAATCAAACTGTATAATGTTCAGAAAACATATATTATAGCTATATATATATATGTGTTAATATAGCAAATTTATTTCAATATAAATAATGGATTTGGAATAATTCGAATTTATTTTTGAAAGGGGACCTTTCAAATTTGACTGTGAATAAATATATTCCTATTCGAAAACGTGTTAATCATGATGTGGTATGGTATGCTTTAGAATAACACGAATAGACGCAAATAGTGTTTGACATTTGGGGAGGTGAAACCCTAGCTACTTAATGAAAAAATTGTGAAAGTAAACACCTAAAAAAAAAATTGGGGGGAACCAGGGGAGGCATTAGGCCATATACGTAATTTCACTAAAATTCGGAGGGTAAAAAACTCTGACATTTACGTAGGTACCTAAGTAATAAAGTAGCTAACCTATAAAACAAAAATCCAGATGAACCATATTTAATAATAAATATTAATATGAAAACTCGTAAGTAAAACAACCCACAAAGACTATGTTTGATCAATGATCATTGATCATTGATAGCATAATAACAATTTTCGGGATCTACTATCACGTACGTAAAATCAAAGAACTGTAAATAGATGAGTATCATGAGGACGTGATATTTATCATCTATAATCGTCGTTATTATTACTTTATAAATATTTAATAGTTTAGAATTATTTGTAGACTTGAAATACAGAAAATTGATAGGGTGCAAAATGATAGTACGTATTGAACACCCACAAAAATGCAAGCGGGTGCAAGTGTACCCTCTTGCACCCCCAAGATTACGCCCATGCGTTAAGCAATTACGAAACCGCCTACCAGGCCGGGTATGGGCTGGTGTCTGGCTAGTTTTGGCCCATAAGTTTACAAACATGAATTATATCATTATATTTTATGATTTTATGATACATTTATATTCCATACATATTGGTAAAATAGGATATAAATTTAGTTAAATTTCCTCTTAAACTAAGTCTTTTCATATAGAAGTTATTAGGTAATATATTTAGGTGTCCCTTTATACATACATATATTTATTATTTAGTCATTGTGATATTGAACCCCCAAAAATGGGTTATTTATGCATATTATAGTAAATATGAAATTTTGTATGAAGGGTATTTGTATTGAGATAAAATTGTAATTGTAATGAATAAGTTAGCGGAGCAGTCGGTTTTTTTTTTAGTTTTATTATGGGCTGGTAAAAACTTTTACCACCCCTCTCAAAAATTGAAATGAAGTCACCGACTGAAGTTTAATTTGAATTCCACGAATATTGTATTTGTATTTAATTGTCTTTAATTTTCAATAAATTCATGGTCCATTCTACACTTAGGAAGACTGGTGAAAACCCATTATTGAGGCACACAACCTAATTATATTGCCTATGTATTATGAATTATAAATTATATTGTAAAAAAGTAGGTATAATAATATTATAATTTATAAATAACATCACGATAAATAAAATTAGTTCAATAATGAATTAGGCTATCTTAAAAATACGAAAACGAATGCACAGTAAGATATTTCACTTGCATGTTATTTGATTACCATAAAATGGTTTATCTCAATAAAGGAAATAGTAACAAGTAGCACCCAGTATAACTTAAAGACATTTTCAAACAAACATGGGTATTGATAGACGGAAGAACTAATAGTCAGATTGACCATATACGTATAGATAAAAGGAACAAATTTAGTTTAAGACATGTTAGAAATTATAGTGGATTTGATGGAGAAACTGACCATCACTACCTAGTTAAGCATCATTTTAAATCAAACTGGCTAATAGCTGTAGAAAAAAACAACTGAAAGGTAGAACGCGCCTAAAAATAAAAATAAAACTTCATCAATAAAGAATGAAAGTATACCGAGAAATGTTAAATGATGAACTTACGTATATATCTCAAAATTCAGAGCAAAACCTTAAAGAAAGATGGAACATAGTTAAAAACTCAATTAAATCAGCTAAATTATTAAAAAAAAGCACACACCCAACAGTGAGAACTCATGATGCAGGGAAGTAATCGGAAGACCCATCCCCTGATAATATAGAAAAATGTATTAAAAACAAAAAAACAATTGGCTATTTATTGAAACAGGAATAAAAAACAGTGGAAACAGAATATGTTTTTTTCCTGTCAACAATTTTTATACTAGAAATTTTGCCTCAATTTTCAAGTGTAGCATTTTTTCTGAAGGTAAATCTGACTTTGATGGTATTTTAAGGAGGACATTTTTTTAATTTTCTCAAGATTTTTCATAGTAAATAAAAAAACCGTAAGAAAAATGGGAAATTGTACAAAGTGTATTATTTTCAAATATATTAAAAAGTATATAGTAAAAATACTACGGTATTTTAAAACATGTTTAACCGAATTGAATTCCGCTCAGAATCGTTTTTCGTTTCCCAACTTCTTACCTACAACAGTGACTCATCTATTGAGCGAAGTATGTCCGTTTGTTTTTTGATTTGAAAAACATATTAAAAATTAATACTAGACTTTTAGCATTAAAATTAGTAATTAAAAATTACTTATTAATGAATAAGATAACAGTTCAAATTTTCAGTGTATCTAATTAACAAATATTTAATTTGTATAGAACTTCAAGAAGTTTATTTTTAATACTTTCGCTTATCATTTAATAGTTTATCAATATTGAAAACACGGTAGAGAAGATAATATTTTATAATTTATACCGTCATGAGAACATTATGTTTTGTTTCCCAAATGGTTAAAAACTGTAATTTCCGAAATAAAGAGAGAAAATAATTTGATTACTCACCAAGATTGTATAAAATATGCCACAACCTTTCAAATATTATACAATTGTACGTAAAAAAATGTATATAATTCCGGAATCTAGAACGCTTTGGAAAAAATGTTCGAGTCATAAATTTTTTACAGACAATCTGCAAAGGAACGTCTCTATTTCAGATTTCTACGACCAGTTTTGACATTCGCGTGTGAAACATGGTTGACTACTAAAGGCGACGAGGGAAAATATAGCTTTAGTACTTTTCGTATAATATTAATAGCAGATTGGAACCTGTCTTAAAATATGAAAATTTCAGGTTAATGTACAAATTTTTGGAAAAGAAAATTGCTTTTGAATGAAAACTCAATTAATTGGAACGTATAATTTAAACTCGAAAATCCATTGGCAAGTTTAACACGATTTATTTCTTTTGACATTTAAATGTGTGACAACTTTATTTATATAATCTAATATACTCATAATAAAAAAAAAGACGAACATATTTCGCATGATGGGTGGGCCACTGTTGTTGGTGAGAAGTTGTATAGGTAGGATATAAAAGGGAATTTAATTTATATCTATACGCAACAATAAGCCATTGCTAACGAAAAAAGATTCGGAGCGAAGTTTCTTTTACACGTGATGAATAAAATAAACATCATTGTAAAACCAATACATTCTTCGCCACAATCCGAATCTAAAACATATGAAACTTGTATAATTATCGTGGTTTCATATAGGAATGATTAGGTAGATAGGTACGTATATTAATTATTATTAGTTTTAGTTAGTAAAATATCAAATTATTATATCTACTCTACTTACATGGTAATTATACTATTTTGGGTATACGGCTCAGTGGTAATCTGAAATATTATTAACACATTAATTGTACAAATTCATTAAATTATAAATATGAAAATAAAAATAAAATAAAATAGTAGTAAAATATTTCATTATTATGGTAATGCAAATTGAAACCATTATTTAGAATGATAGGTACCTTTTAATTCATAAACAACTACAACATGAAAATTATGATGCGCGTGTAGTTTGTATGGTGTAACTGTACTAATGTTAATTTCAATTAATCTATTTTGTTAATATTTTACTATAGAAGTCTTATTTTTTTTTTACCTACATTCATAATTTAATTACAGTATTGTCAGTGTCATTTGATGCAGGCTGGGTTAGGGGATGTATCCACCCCATTTGCTAAAAAATACAAAAGAATATGAGTGGTCTAATATTGAAATGCACATATTTCAGCTAAGTTAAGAAATTTGATGTATTGATTAAAAATCGGCCTTTTTTTTAGTTTCCGACTTTTAAATTATCAATTCACATAGTTAATTTTGGCTAGAGAAGATGACTTTACAATTTATTCACGATTCTTATTTGATACATCCTCTCCCATTTAAAATTCCTGGGTACGCCACTGGGTATTGTACAGTGTGTTATTTTTTTAAATAATATACATTGCAGTACAATACCTATATCAAATGACAACTTTTACCATGGTACCTAATACATTAATTCATTTTATACGAATCATATAACTAATTAGGTTATACAATAATGTGAATAAAACATCTGATACAACTAATTTAATAATTTGATATTTAGTTATTAATTATTATTCATCTTATCATAAACGTATAAAGTTCATCTACAGCTGTTATAAATCGTATAGTTTAATTTAAAATATACCTATGTAAAAACGTAATCTATGAAGTTTAATAACATTCTTGTTTCCTGATTAGAGTACTAAGTAAGTAGTGATGAGAAACTTATTATTACCCACTTTGTTAGTTGAATAGTGATGTTTTGTGTTTTTATCTACAATTCTGTCTTCAAAATATCAAAATATATTATTAAAGGTACCTACTTCACCATTATACATTACTACATTAGTAAAACAAAATTGTACCGAACAGTGGCGAGGCGAACTCAAATATTTTTAGACGTTTTTTTTTTTTAATATTCACCTATCTATGAATGAATCTATCACGACCCGCCCATTGGCTAAAACATATGCAGATTTAAAATTAGGTTTTTATAAATTTCTTAAAGATTGTCATATATGTAAAATTATAGACCCCATAAAAAAAGTCAGAAACGGCCGCTTCTTGATTACACCTTTTGCCTCACTACTGTTACTAAGTACCCATTTAGATAACTGTTGTTCCAAAAGGATCTTTTTATTTTATCAAGAAATTATTTCTCACTTGAATTTACATGATAAATTGCATGATGAATAAATATAAAAAGACTTCTTAGGATAATGGTGACAGGTGCAGCCACTGTTTTAGATGATTTAATGTGTACTTGTAAGCAACGACAAACCATTGCTAACGAAAAAACGATTCTGAGTGGAGTTCAGTTGATAGTGATACATTGTCAACAATATTATGTCATTCTATAGTAAAATAATTAAATAAGCTTCATATATTTTCTTTAATACTTGTTTAATGTTGTACCGATTTACCCAGCTTTTCTACGTTTTCCTCATGTTTTATCCCAATTTTTCATATTTACTCGGAAAACTCTTGGGGAAATGGAAATCGACAAATGACCTCTTTCAAGTACCTCTCTAGTGAAATTTCCTTTTAGAAACATTGCTATCATTATAGGTTGAAGCAAAATTGCTGGTAGAAAAATTGTGCACAGAAAAAAAAAGTCCGTAATATATTTTAAATAATATCTATACATTTCTTATATTATTCCGTTTTTTTTTTTTTTGGTTTTTTAAATTTGATGAGAAAATTCTTGAGAAATCCAAAAATGACCTATATTACCTCCCTACATCGATTTCCTTTCAGAAAAGGTGCTACACTTAAAAATCTGAGCAAGTCTTCTAGTAGAAAAGTCGCGCACTGATAGAAAAAAAAAACATCTTTGTAAAATCGTAAGCTTTTCGCTCCACTCGGAATCTAAAATTATAAGCAATCTTCATGGAAAACAATAAATATTACTACTAATAGAATTTTAAACGTGTAGTTACTACTTATTAAAACTAAAAACATTTTATTTTTATGGTCAAATTCATTATTTTTGTTTTTTACTGATCCTTATAGATAAACAAATCTATATGCAATAAATTATAAACTCAATAATTACTTATTAATTTTATTATACTAGTGTGACGTATTATAGGTACTTATAGACATAATAATGTATATTTAATTATTATATTATTATTATTATTATTATATTGTTACGCATATCATTCACTTTAATAATTTAAAACCTAATAACAAAAATGTTATTTATTATAATAAGTGAATTTGAATGAAAAAAAAAACTTACTGTGTCACCTAACGGTATGTAAGGCTGCAATTTTCTATAAAACTTCGGTCTGTTTATTATATCGTAGTCCAAACTAAACGATCTGCAAATTATATTATATTATTACACCAGATTCTATATTCAAGTACTAATATTTACTATAAAAATATGTAGGTACTTTACAATGCATCTGAATTATGTCGAGCATACCTCAAGTAATACGGATATAATAATTCATTGGCCTTTGATTGAACGGGTATTTTGTTGTTCTCTAAATCACTGTTTTCTGAATCATATTTGAATATGAAACCGTTGTCTCTGGAAAAAAAATATCAGATACATGCCTATACGTTTTTAAATGATAAAAAAAATGATTATTTTTATTATTAATCAGGTATAGGTATACTCACGCTAAGCTCGTTTTGCTTAAATTTGAATTTAATAGTGGTTGTATTTCACAGTCCGTGATCATAGACTTGGCTCTGGGCCTGTTGGACTTTTTAACTAATTTCTTAGAAACTCGACCCATCGTTTTCGCGCTTTTAAGTGTTCATTATAAAAAAAAAAAAAAATTATATTTATTTATATTTAAAATAATAAAAACGTGTTCAACATGCAATGCACACCACGCGGTTTCGATTCTGACACGCTCATAAGACTCGCGTTTAAGTTATGTCTTTTATTTTTCCTTTTACACTATAGATCTATGGTTATCCGGCTTTTATCGATATCAATAATGACCCTTATACCCTATTCACCTTGTGCCCGTGGCCTACTTAAATATTTTATTATTATAGGAACACGGTTTGCGTTTTATAGATTTTTTTGTAAGCCGTCATATAATTTTCGGGCGAAAGGTGCTGCATTTTATTCGAAATCAGTTTGCAACCTACAAATGCCTGCAACACGAGAGGAAGGTGCGGTTTGAAAATAAACGATAATAATGGTTCAATATGCTTATGCGAAAATTATTATAATCGAAAACAAGATCAGAATAATTTTAATGTGCCTATTATAATATAATACGGTACTTACACTAATTAAAATTATGATATTATATTAATTTACGCGATTCAATATAAAAATATGCAGTTTGTATGTTTTTGTACCATTTCCAAGGTCACTGTACACAAATCGAATATTTCATAATATCGCACGGTATATTGTTACAATATTTAAACATTAATATAATAATACAAACATAAACATTATATAATATTTTCACTTCAACTTTTCAGACAATAATATTTCACATTAACTATGAACTATAAATTTTAATCAAAAATCGAACGTATAAAAATTGTATAGTTTTTACAATTATGAAATTTTGACGAAGCCGTATACTAATATTATTGTTTTTCACCAAATTGTTTGTTATTTGTGTTGCATTTAAGGAGGACAATAATAGAGGCAATCACCCCTTCATCGAGTTTTTCTTACAAAGTGAAATTAATAATAAAAGTAAATAAAAACAAAAAAAAAAAAAATAGGTTAATTTTTAACTACTTTTTAACCAGAAATCTTGATTTAATAGTCAACACTAAGAGTGATTTTTGGTTTACAATTTTGTTTAGTTGTTATATAAGATATCTTAATAATATGGAAACACCGAAAAAAAGTCAGGACCACAGTTTCTATTAAAATTAATTTTGTTCTTTTATTGTGATTTAGTGAAAAGTATTCCTGAAGATTTGAAATTTATTCCCGAGGCTTATATTAGTACTTCTTAGATATGATAAAATTTAAAAATGTTCTGGCGCTGTTTAAGTTATTAATAGCTATTTCCAATTTTCGAGTATTTTGATTGAATTCCGCTCTGAACCATCTGCAATAAATCGTCGTTGTATACAGTAATACATTTAATTTCCCTATTTATTATTTAAAATTACTAACTTTCCACCTTCAACCTAAAATTTGGATATTTGTTTTTAAAATTGAGAGATTTGGGGTTCTAGACTCCTGGTCTCTCAAGTATAACCCAAATATACACTTATATAATATATGTGTAACATGTGTATGTGTGTGTGTGTCTGAATTTTATCAACCTCCCCTCTCAATATGAACACTCAAATGCGCCATTGTTTGTTATTCGTTTATTATTATTTAATATCAGCGATAAGTCTGAGTGTCTGATCCATGGGAAAACATGTAAGAAAACAATACAAATCTAAAAGAAATTACTAATAATTATTGTCTGCTTAGAATATATGATAAATTGTTATGAACGTATTTTCATATTTAAAAAAAAATGTAGGTTCATTATCTATACTACAGGTTGGCCAGTCATAGAGTTGATCAGTCACCAAAAACTATCAAAAACAAAAAGTATAAACATTATTATTATTAGTGTGCGCACTGTAATTTTCTTGTAAAAGCAACTAAATAACTGTACTGTGACTGCCCTGTAATGTCACATTGTAATAATGTTTATACAAAATACAATATTCTGCATTTATATCACATGACTATTTGAATAGCAAGCGTAAGTGGGAGATAGAATAGTTAAAATTTTATTGGTGGTTCAGAAAAATCGACGTAGTTAACAATAAAACCGATTTAAAAATTAATATTTTATATACAGTCTTCTGCAGTAGGTTTTTGTACTATATTGTGCAGCAATCAATGGCGTAGTTAGGATTTTGTATTAGAAGAGGGCTGAATAAATTTTTGTTTGAAACATGGTCGTAAGTAAGTTTTTTGGAATTTTCGGGAGGTTTAATATCACAAAAAAAATTTAAAAAAGTAATTTTCATCAATATACATTTTAATATGATCCTTTAAACAAAAAACTTAATAATGAAATGAGAATATAAAATATATATGTCTAAGCATATTTTGTAACTATACAGGGAGACTTATAACTATAAGCGTGCTGACTCATTTTTTTGGTTAAATTTTGTATATATTCAAATTCTGATATTTGGAATTTTTAAATGTAGTTAAACCGGATATTTTCGAATAATTTGATTTTGGACAACTTTTCTACAAGTAATTTTGCTTTTTCTTAAAATAATTCTTATTGGGGAGGTACTTAAGAAAAGTTAATTTTTTGATTTCCCAAGAGTTTTTCTAATAAATGGGAAAACCAGAAAAAACTTAGGAAAAACGGGAAAATAGGTACAATATTAAACAAATTTTATTAAAGAAAATCTACAATGCATATGTAAATATTTTACAACAGACTTTATAAAAACTTTTACGCAAATCGAAAAACCGCTTAACTATCGCCAATTAGATGAGTATACATTATACATTGTAGTCTATGTCAACCCATTATAAAAATATTAATTTTGATTTTATAAAAATAGATAGATAGGTTATACGTTTTGTAATACTTACTTTTTCTAATGTTTTTACAAAACCAGTATAATCGCATGCCCGAGTATTAATATAATTGCTATAACTTCTCTTGGAAATCAATTGGAAATTCGTAATCGTAATTGAAGCAAACCGCTATGATGTAAGCTACATAATATTCTACACAGTGTTTCGTATCGTATACCTACATCATAATGTACTCGTACTTGAATTTTGATCATCATCGTATTGTTTTAGCAATGCTATTGTTAATTTATTTATTGTGACTAACTATGATGATTGTCGATTAGAATGTGAATAGTATAATTTGGTAATCGCGTTAACTATATTGCATACTGTTAGTTTAATATAATAATACATGATGATGATGATAATATTCCGTATTATGCTCAATAATGTTATCAGTATAAAAATAATAAATGTATTCAATTAAAATCAAAATTTAATAAGTGACAACGTATTTACAAACATAATTATTGTAAAACGATGACGGATATTTTAAAATCTGCAATTAGCTGGATGATAGGAGGGAGTTAAAACCTCCAAAAGCCTCATTCTTGATACGCCATGTACAAAATTTCATCCCTCAGTTTTATTTGACCGGGGAGGTCTGTAGTGGTGCTTAAAGCTAAAAAATACTCTCCATCCTAAACAGCTCACATGGTGAAGTACAAATTGAAATTCAATCCAATTTTTATCATTTTAATCCATCTGTAAAATAACTCTTATTCCCGAATTTGAGCTTAGTTGTTCTAGAGAGAGCCGTTAAAAGTTTACCTAAAAAAGTAATAGAAAAAAGATAGATATTTTTAATTTTAAAGATGCTAAAATCTAAAATTTTACTATTTTAGAGTGGAATTTAAAAAATTTAATGTGTTTTAGAACTATACCGATCAAAGGACAAAGATTTATTTTAGGTTATAAATAAACATTTTTTTTATTCATTTTCTGATAAGTAATAATTATCATGACAAGGATCATCAATATATTATATGTAAACATAATAATATTTCTATTATTATACATCACATTAGGATCGGTAAGCAAACGTACCTAAATATTTAATATAAGTATTGATCCATAGGACCTTCATTAAAGTAGAGTTTTATAAAAAAATATTTACACTTTATTTTTTTGATGATTGAATTTTGTTTTTATTTTGATTTAAGGAAAACCCTAGAAATCAGAACGATGTAACTACGAGATCATCTGGTGTTCTACTAAAATTGGGTTTCGTTTCTTCTGTTATTATAATATTATGTTAAATTCCATTGTTTGAATAATATGTTTCATGTTAAATTTGTTATCTGTACAATGATTTACACAAGGTTTTTGATATTAATACGACTTTGGACTAAAACATAATAATTTAGTATAAGTACATTTGATTAAATATGTATATAACAGTTACGTGCTGCGTACGTATTAACTTCTCATAGGAAAAATTGACTATGAAACATTTTTCTTGGTCAAATCGTTAGTATTGTTATATAGTAGAACAGAAATCATCGTTAGTAGGAATATAATTTTATTTTAAATTTAAAAAAGATGGGTATATTTTGCACAATAAATGCAGCCACTGTTGTTGGTGAGAAGTTTGGAATGTGGGATATAGAGAAAGAATTAATTTATATCTGTAAGCAATGATATACCATTGCTTACTTAAAACGATTCTGAGCGGAGTACAGATGATAGTGATGCTTTGTCAACAATATATATATATATCACATTATAGTTAAACGATTGAATAGACATTATATATTTTCTTTAATAATATTTGATGAATATTGTACAGATTTTCCAGTTTTTTCTAAGTTTTTCCCTTTTATTGGGAAAACTGTCGGAATATCATAAAATGACCTCCTTAATGCACCACCCCAAAAAAATTTCCATTCAAAAAAGAGTCTACATCCTATACATTAGAGTAAGCTTTCTAGTGGAAAAAGTGTTCACATAAAAAAAAAAAAAACTATACTTAGAATCTAAAATTCAGGGTCTGAAAAATGGCCAAAATCGATTGTTATACATTTGACTAACCGGATCGTTTCTACTACCTACTTAACCCAATACGATTGTATTGAAAACGGGTTTCACAGCGTTATCTTACATTACTATAATTAATTTGTTTTTATTAAATAAATAAATCTACAGTCTATACAATTATGTTATATACAATATGTTAATGTATAACTTCGATAAGTGAC
The DNA here is from genome assembly GCA_902439185.1 of Cinara cedri. Classification (NCBI taxonomy): domain Eukaryota; kingdom Metazoa; phylum Arthropoda; class Insecta; order Hemiptera; family Aphididae; genus Cinara; species Cinara cedri. The sequence continues at coordinate 103,123 of CABPRJ010000957.1, read as the reverse complement.
AAAGATCATAAATAACAATATATCTTATGATTAGGAAGATTACCTAGTGTTAACATTCATATTTTAATATTTTTATGTGCTTTGTAAGAAAAACTGACATGCCTATAATTCTTAGTTTTTAAATTTAAATCAATACGAGTTATTCAAGCACGGTATGATTGCTATGATGAAAACTACATAATCGTATACATCACCCAGTTTTCTTAATACTATTATATAGTTTTATCTTAATATTTAGCTATTCATTTTAAATTTACGATTTGGTTAAGGTTTTTTTAGATTCTGAGTGGAGCGAGAAGTGTATTGGTTTTACAATAATATTTATTTTTTTTTTTTTCTGTGGACAACTTTTCTACCAGCAATTTTGCTCCGAATTACAATAATAGCACTTTTTCTGAAAGAAAATCTGACTGGGGTGTTACTTTAGAGAGGTAATATTTTGACTATCCCAATAAATGGGAAAAACCATGAGATAACCGGGAAAAAGCGTAGGAAAAACAGGAAAGTGCATATGCAGACATATATATTGTTGACAATGCATCACTGTCAACTGAACTTCGCTCAGAATCGTGTTTTCGTTAGCAATGGCTAATCGTTACGTACATTAAATTTCCCTCTACTACCTTCTTAACTTCTCACTTACAAAAGTGGCCCACCCACGTGCGAAATAGGTATGTCCGTATATTTTTTTTTAAAGTGACTAGCATATTACGAAAAGTAATCAGCTACAGAAAAGTGTTGAATTTTCTGAATTTAATGAAGATTTACTATAATAATTATAATTAGCGGGAAAAAATGAAAAGATTTACCGCTCAAACAATTACTTCTAGATCCTAATAAGCCCGTCTAAACATAAAATAATTAGCTAATGAACTAGTTGTTCAAAGATGTACTATATTACCTATATAACTTAACATAATTTCATAAAAAACAAACGCTATTGGCTTTCTTGTAATAATGATACGCATTATTGAAAAAAAATATATTTCATAATAATTTAAATAGGCATAAGTACCTACCGTCCATTTTATTAAAGTTATCGGATTAGTAATTTTTAACGGTACTCTCTGTATACCTATACTTCTTTTAGCCTCGTGACACGTGACACGTGTATATATACACGTTTATCTGCAGACATTTTCGACGTAAAATAAATCTATATTTGTTTAAAAAAATTTAAAATAATTTTAATAACAATGCACAGCACGTGTGTCATACCTATGTGGATATAGGTAAATTAAATTATTTACATTGGTAAACATTTATATACCATTGCCTTAATGTTATAAGTGTATTAATTAATCCCAAGTGCATAACATAACTGTATAGCTTAATAAACAAATTACGTTGCTGAATTTCTCGTGAAAAACCTTGTACATCTATACCTACTTGTTTAGTTATTATAATAATACGCGTAATTAAATTTATACACGTGTTTGTAAATTTTGATCACATGTGTTTTAATTTTCAATAAACCTACAAATAATATTTCAAAACCCGAGACCTCTCCAGATAATAAATTATAATGAAAAGCACACGCTATAATAATGATTTGTAACGAACTTAAACTGACTAAAATCTATCGAAAATAAAATTTGAATCATGATGTGTGAATTTTTGATTTTAAAATTTAAATTTTTTATAAAATTAAAACTCACTAACGTAGACATATGCAATAATTATTCAAAAATAATCTTTCCGTTAAAAATCTATTCTATTGGAGCAGTCATAAAATGATGTTTAAAATATATACCATTTAAAACGTGATGGTTCGTTTGTCAATTGATTTATGTGCCTAAGTAATTAATTAGATCCCATATAATGTTCCATAATATAATATATAATTTATTATTATATTATAGAATAATCAGTTCCACCATTTGAAACTGTTGCAGCATTTGCAGCTGATTTGATTAATTTTTATGGTATAGTAGCTATATCATAACTATAACGCGACTTTATACGCGTATAGATATACGAAAACGGACTTTATACTAATATAACTTGGCAAAGTTGGATTAATCTAAACAATGGCGAAATACGATTGCACGTATGATAAAACAATTTCTATTTTTACTAACGATGTATAACATTAAAACATATTGTTGTTTACCTACGTCATACCTCATTCACCTCATTGACTTGAGTTTAATGACTTCACGGTTGTTTAGATAACGAAAATTTCATATCAGGGTCACAAACACTTCCATAAAATGGAAAATAGAAATTAAATGTCATGAAATAGGGTCGTCACGAAAACTTTATTCTGCAGGGCTGTAGTCAAAGATCTATTATCTAAACTTTAAATCCTTATGAGTTATAATTTCTAAGTTATAGTTTATAGGTAATTAACTGTTATTTAGTTCAAAATGTTCGTTAATTTATTTCGGTAGAACGTATACAAAACTATTTTCAGAAATATATTCTACTTGGTTCAGACTATATTTTAATCTGTAATTCAAATTATATAAACATAATACTATTATAATTATACCATTTGTTCATAATTTTTAATTACCTATGGACGGTAACTAGGTATTGCAAACTTTTCCGAAATATTCAAATATTAATTTGCATGAAGGATATAATATCATAATATTATCATACTTGGGAAATAATTAACAATATAATAAACGTAAAATAAATAAGTATAAATGAAATATCACTAATCTATATATTATATATTTCATATAATCTGTATATAATACAAATAAAATAAAAAATATAAAGAAAGAATTCAGCCTGGAGTAAAATAAAATATAAGTTGTAATTACTATACGACTGGTTTCGGAATTTTTAATTATTAGAAATTTAGACTGATAATAATATAGGTGTATGTATATGTTATAATTAATCTTCAATTTGTTGAAATAATGATTGTCTGGCATAAGAGTATAACTAATAAATAATGGTTACGTAATACGTACTATTAATATCTATTATTGATATTATTTACCTATTGAATTATAATGCAAATTAAATTAATTTTATGATAAAATGTATGTTAATTTAGTTGCCTATTTAGTAATATGTATAGGGATTATGTTATTACCAAACACAATTAGTATTGTATTTTATTTTAGTACATTATTTATCATTTTATTAACATTCAATTGTGTATATATTTATTTTAATAAATATATTTTACGTGTTTAGATATATTTTGACTTCAACGAAGAATATTAACAAAATATAGGTGTTTGTTGCAATGTTTTTATAAAAACCATTTAACAATTTATTATTTCAAATATTAATTTTCATATAAAATTTCATTTTTTTAAACAAAATATATAAAGTTGCGAATATTTTAACTATAAATGATTTATTTAAAAAATTTAAAATTTCATATTGTGATTTTCTAAAATGTGCTTATTTAACTATTAAGCATTGTGATTTGTATTAAGATTAAAAAACGTAATTATTGACACTTTATGTTTATGTCAATCTTTATAAATGAAACGATTTAACATTTAGTGTCGTTTACTTATACGAGTAGACACACTTATTCGTTTTATAATGATGGTTTTTTAATCTGTAAACTACCCTTCTAACAGAAATCTTGCTTCAATTTTCAAGTGCAGTACCTTTTCTGAAAGGAAATTTTATTTGAGTGATACTGATAGGTAATTTTTTGATTTTCTAAGCAGTTTTATAATGATTAAAAAAAAACCTGGAAGAAATGTAGGAAACACGAGAAAATGTACGTGTTATGATTCAGTTAAAAAATTTGTAAACTTGAAATTTGGACGACGAATTTACAACTAAATATTTTTTTAACAATTTTTTGTTTCAATAATTGTATGCAAATACTAGAGAATTCAGAACTGTTAGAAAGGTAAAATACATTTTACCTATACAAGTTATTATATTTAAACGCTTATGAAAAAAAAATTAAAGCATTAAACTTAAATTTTTTACCACTAAGTACAACTTATAATGTACCTCGTGTTAAATTTTCAAGCATTTCTTTTAAGTCATATCATTTTAATAACGTATACCTACCAAATAAAAATACACATAAAAACACAAAAATATCAAATACCTAAAAATGGTTAAAATGTTTTGACAATTTTACTACGTCTACAAAAGAACAATATAAGTGGTATTTTGTGAAAACGACAGGTCTCTACAATAATTTTTAATTGAATAACAACAAAAAACCCGAATTCCTGTACACTTTGTTATATTTCCTACATTTGTTCCCGGTTTTTCGTAATTATTAGGAAAACTATACGGAAAATCAAACAACAACTTTCTTATTTATAAATTAGACAAAAAATATTTACACATAAAACATTTCCAACTCGTGTCAACATTTATTATACAATGTATAATGTATTATACAATCGTTTATCGTTGATTACAGATTGATAACTTTATGTATCTCACTAACTGCACACCTACTATAGTGGCCGAGCATCAGTATCAGCTCTTTTTTTAATTTTTATTTTCTTCAAATATATTCAAAGTTTTCTATAATTTTGTTGTACGTTGTTATAGGGATTATAGGTCATGATAAACAACTACGTGACTCGTTAATCGTATGCAATTCTAATACCTACTATACTTTTTACTATACATTTTAATTGTAATCATTATTAAAATAATCACTGTACAAATGTATATAATTATTTATTTCAATAATTTAAATAGGTACCAATATTGAATTTATATGAAAATTCTATATCATATTATAGAATTTTTTATTATCATTTTTAGTGTTTCTACTAAAATATTTAACTAGGTATAGTTAAAATTGTAAATAATATTTTTTAATACATATTTTGTGTATATAAAAATGCATTTTTATATATAGTTAAATGATAATGTTCCTAGCTTATTCTATTATTATTCAAATAGTTTTAAATTTTATCTATGCACTTATAAATGTAAAATATAGTTCTATCTTATCTTAAAAGGGGTTACATATGCATAATGCATACTACTAATAAATTGTTTTTAACAATACCTATCTATTTAATAGGTAATAGATACCTACCTATTAAACAAAATGTAAAAATCAATTCTATCATATTTGTATTCACATTGTAGGTATATAGACGGTTATGTACTATTAATATAACTATTGAACATTTGTATCATTAGTATAAAAAATGATACTTAATAAAATAAATATGAATAATTTGAACCATTAAATATTAAATGGATCTATATAGAAAAGGGCACCCACACTCTCACCAAGTCCATCGTGAGAAATTTTTAAATTTTATTTAATTCATTAGATGTGAATCTTAATACAACACATTTTCTATTATGAAAAATGCCGTCCTAGTTCATTGAATATGTTTCCGCCTTTATGCAATGGCCTAACCTGCTTGTGCACGGGCCTAGTCACTTATCGTATCCCGATATCATAAAAATTACGGTATTTCAAAATATGTATAACTGAAATTCTCTCAGGAATCGTAGTCACGGAGGCACTGATGAGATACGGGACAGGCGTTTTTTCTTCTTTGCATATTAGGGCCTCATTAAGCCCATCTGACTTATTAGCTTATGGTCCGAATTTTAAAGTTTAGAACTAACGTGCTATATTTGTTTTCAATGGCCCTGAGCATCATAAGTATGTTTATTTACCATATATATAGGTAGTATCGTTCAAAAATTTAATACTTACCTATGCATCGTTTAATCGACATAATCGAATAATATTAATATATTAAAAATTAAATAATAAAAAATTAAATCTTATTAAATAATTGAGAGTAATGCAGTCGTTTTTTAAAACGCGTCTGAAGTTCAAATTTGCCGAAAATCATTAAAGTCATAACATTTTAAAACATATTTAACCGAATTTCGTTCAGAATCATGTTTTGTTAGCAATTATTTATCATTGTTTATAGATATAAATTATATAACTTTATTTATCCTACCTTTACAACTTTCTACCTAAAACAGTATTATACTTATTAGTAGTATCAGCTCCTTTTTTAAAAACAAATAATAATACATATTTGTTTCGGTTTTATTTTATACTGATCATTAATGTATATCTTAGTTAATATTTCAAAGATACAACAAACAACAATGTTTTCTTAAAAAAATCATTTTTGTTGTCGAAAAATCAAAAAAATACCATAGAAATAATATAATATTCTAAAATCGTCGATTATATAGAAATAAATGCATTTATACATCAACTTAATTTCAAGTAAGAATCGATGATAATTTGCAAATTTACGTATTATTATTAGTATAATTTTTGACTGATTTCATTTTTTTTCTTCTAAAATTTGAAGGAGAAAACTAATTCAGATATTAATTTCAATTATTGAAATATATGTATCAAATTTAATATAAATCTGATATGGTGGAAGGCTTTTATACTAGTGGATAATAACGGTTTTATAGGTACTTAGTTATAATATGACCGAAGTTTCTTATTAAACTAATTAAATACGATATTAATACAAACATTATGTAATCAGTAAAATGTATCACTGCGGTCTTTTACTAAGGTTATTCACCTCATGAAATTGTAATTTTTGTTTAAAAATAATACATTTCTTTTTAATATCTCATATAAATATGAAATAATAAGTGACTTACGGTTTAAAAACCTGATCGTGTCAAATTTAATTCAATTGCTTAAGTTTAAAATCAAATAAAAATATTATTGCAATTTACATTGTACGTTTTTTTCGTATGTAAATATTTGGAATAATTGTTAAACTTGATCTATTGGTTAACACAGATAATATACATATTATGATGTAGGTACTTGATCTTATGTATTATATTTATTTAATATATATATATATATATTATAAATACCAAGGAACTTATATATTTTCAAAACAGAACTAAAAAATAATTTCCTACGCATATATAGGTACAATTTAAAATTCTAAATAAGATAGCCTAATTTTAACACAATTGTAGAAAATATTAATTATGTAGCATTGTGATGCCTTTTATAATCTTTTGAAAACGCTGTAGTGCTAGTTTATTTAAATGCATGGTAATTAAAATAAAAATATTATTATATAGCTGGTAACATCATAGAAAACATACGAGTAATAATAATATTATATTGTATGAATTAAAATTTGTTTTAATTAGTTTGGTTTATTTATTACTTATTAAAGATTTTATCCATTTTAATGGTGTATATAGGTTGATTGATGAAAATCTATTGTGTTGAAAATATTTCAATGACTAGAGATAATACGTGTCAAATTTGTAGTGTATATTATCATATGAAAGACACAGAGAAAATCCAGAAAAGTCAATTTTTTTCTAAAGTGGTGATATTGGTACTAAATAATTTGTATTAATGAACTGTATCTTTTGTGTGATCGAACTGACGAAAACACCAGATTAGTCGAAAGTAATGAGCACTAAAAGTTTAGAAATATAAGAAAAGAACAAGTAAGTCAATTGATAACCAGACAAGTGTTGGATTAATGCACGGCGATGGTTGTAGTTAATAATATAATATAACCTTATTATGTAGTGGTAATTACATTTCAAAGTTTAACGTTTAATTTAATCCAAACTTTTTAATTAGTAAAAAATTTTTATTACGTTTTGAAATTAAAAATATGTTTTCTCAAATTGAAAAAAAAGTTAATTTTTTGGGTTTTTCTTTGTACCCTTCATATAAAGTATATGGCAAATAAGGAATAGAAGAAGGATTAGAAGCTTCTCCTCGAGGCAGTGGGCTGTGTTTTTCATTAAGCTTATCGCTTGTATACAATATATATAATAATAATAAAACAATTTAAATAGGTATTGTTACTATTATATAGAATGTTCCACGATATACCCATTGTAATATCTCCAGAGATAATAAAAATAATCAAATTCTGTTTTTTTTTTTTTTATTACTCACTGGCATAAGAACTACAAATAACTTAATTTTATTATTTTTGAAAAATTTGAAGATAGCCATTTTATAGAACTTATTTTTCTATAAATTTTGATGTATTAACTTTTATTTTCATTAATTTCGAGATTTTTAATAATTTTTTAAAGAAAAATACTTATAATCATGCAGCAGGCTGTAATCGCATTCTCTAATTATTTATTATTATTATTACGATTGATTAACTGTACACTTCTTTTCTCTGGATTTTAAAAATTATTAAAAATCACAAATTTAGTTTAAATAAAATGTTGATATGTCAAAATGATCAGAAGAAAATATTCTATAAAATAGCTATCTTCAAATTTTTCAAAAATAATAAAATATAAAGTTATTTTTTAAATTTTTTTACCTAAATATAAAAAATGAATTGCAATATAAATATTTGTAGTTCTTATGCCAGTGAGTAATATATATAAAAAAAATAACATAATTTGATTATCTTTATTACCTTTGGAGATATTACAATGGGTATATCTTTGTGGGACTCATTTTAAATTTGAGTGAAATAACTGTTCCTTCCAAAATACAAAGAATTGTACTTGCCGCTATTTTATAGCATCTATTACAATTTATTCACGAGTACATGAAAAATATACGAAGAATAAGGAATATTTATATTTTAAATTACTGGAATAAAAATTTGGTCAATAGAAATAATGTAATGTACTAAATTGTATCTTAATACAATTTACTACAATTTAGTACATTATTCTAAAAATATTCCACACTAACATTTTTTTTATAAGTATGTATTATCATTGATTATAAAATATTCTATAATCAAATGGTATTATGATGAATTTACTCCTATTACTTATTATTACGTAATATTGAAAAATGTATTTTAAACGTTTTTTTTTTTTTTCAAATAGATATAAATTCGATATTTTGAAATGGTTTTAATTGTCAAACGCTATTATTATTATTTTTTATCTCTTTGACCTTAGGTATGAAAATTGTATAGTTCTATATAATATTATATAGAATTCTATTATAGAGGACCGTCGCAACCAAATAATGCACCCGATGCGAAACTTCGGAATTCACTCTATGAATTCTTAGTTTATAATGAAAACTCAAAACAGAAAGATTTTTACAAATTGTATGAAATGATATGTATATTTTTTTTATTATTATTTATATTAAAAACGTTAGTCTAACCTATTAAAATTACCAACTACCACGTGTGGTGTGGTAGTTGGTTAGAACTTAAAAAGTCACCCAGACATTTTATTTCTTGTTACTTTACTCTTATACAGTTATTACCAATTAATACATTTTTTTTTTTTATAAATTCATATTATTATAAATTATTTTGGGTTTTTTTTTATATTTAATATTTTCAATGTATTTTAAAATAAATATAAGTTATATCGTTAAAGATAACTAGGTCAATTCTCTAATAGTAAAACAAAACATCATCTTTCTTAAAAAATACTGATTCTTCGGCTAGTTTTGCTATGATGCTAAATTCCGAACTGATAAGTAAATTTCAATCTAAATTCCAAGTGTCTAATGATACAAAAACGTTGAGGTGAGCTACACCAAAACTCGCATTAAAATATTGTCGTTTTTGATAAAATATTACTCCGGATTCAATTCGAGTACTATCAAAAACTACTGTGGACCCAATTCGTGTTTAACTTAAGCAATAAAATATCTAGGAACCTAACTCGAGAATTACAATAATAGTCTGATAACGACTGAAAATATAATTTATGTTATAAATACTAGTATTTTGTCTAAAAATATACTGTATCGTTTGGGTATATTAAACTAAAATACTCGTAAAATTATTTTAAAAAAACTTTCTGGGATGATGGGGACGAGTGAAGCCATTGTTATAGATGAGAAGTAGAAAAGGTAGTAGATAGGATATTTAATGTTTATCTGTACGGAACTATTAACAACTACTGCTAACGAAAAACGATTCTGAGCGGAGTTTGGTTGATAATGTTGCTTTGTTAAAAATATATAAGTCATATTATGGTAAAATAATTACACATATATTATATATTTTCTTTAATATTTGTTTGATATTTTACCTATTTTCTAGTGATGGGGAGTACCGAATGAAAACTATCGAACTACTCGATAATTTCAAACTATCTATTTTCTCAGTTGTTTTTAAAAATCGACTATCGACACTATCTATTCAGTTGAAAAAGTACTCGGTTGTTTTTAATCTATCGATAGTCAAAAACACTCGGTTGTTTTGTAAACCAGTCAATTCCAATACTACCGATAGAGAACTATCGGACTATCGAGTACCTAGTTCATTCTATTGATAATATCTATTTAGTGGAAAAAATATTTGGTTGTTTTTAAACTATCTAGTCAAAAATACTCTGTTGTTTTTTAAACTGTCGAAAGTCAAAAATCAGTCGGTGCTATTACTGAATGAAAAATATCAACTAGTTCATTCTATCTATTCAGTCGATTAATCACTCGGTTGTCCTTTAAACTATCAATTGACAATCGATAGTCAGAACTAGTCAGTTCCGCTTATCACTACTATTTTTCCGTTTTTTTACATTTTTTATGAAAAAACTGGGAAAATCAAAAAATAATCTCCCTAGTACCACCCCAGTCAGATTTCCTTTGATAAAAACTGCTCTCATTATAAATCGGAGTAAAATTCCTAGTAGAATAGTTGTCCACAGAAAAATAAAAATAAATAAATAAAAACCATTGTAAAACCAATACATTTTTTGCTTTACTGAGAATCTAAAACTGAGAATTTTTCATAAATTATTCTTGTAATTTACTTTCGACTATACAAAAATAATGTAAATATTGGACATTTTTAATAAAATAAAAATTTTCAATTTTCAAATAGTTTTCATTTTTTACACCTTCCCAGTTCTTGCACTTGGGGTGTAGTCACCCCGTAGCTCATCTTTTATAACAGACCTATATGTAGGTATTTATTAACGAATAAACAGTTTAAAAGGTAGGATACTTACATAAAAACATAAAGTTATTTAATTTAATCAGTATGCAACGATTAACAATTGCTAACAGAAAACGATTCTAAGTGAAACTAAGTTAAATATGTTTCGAAATGCCGTAATTTTTATCATATTTGTCAAGAGCACCTGTTTTCTGGTTTTCTCCAACTATTATAAAAACTAATTGGAAAATCAAAAGTTACGTCTACAATGCACTAACTATATACAAAATACAACAAAAAAGGGTATCTTTGGATTTTTGATTGAAGTAAGATTTCTAATAGAAAAATTATTAACAGACAGAAAAAAAAATTATTAAAAAATCGCATATGTCATAGTAAAACCAATAATATATTCCTCGCACCGTTCAGAATTTAAAAAAGGTAATTTTTCCTGGTGTACCTATCAAATAAATCGTTTATTTTAAATGTCAAAACAATAATATTACTATTGACACAAACGTAAATAATCGATCATCGTCTCGGATGTTTTATAAACTTACCTAGGTTATTACCGTATTGTAACCGTTTATAATAATGATTATAGTGTAAATACGTAATAAAATGGTACATCGAGGAACACACTATAGCATAGGTAGACAAAACACAAGCAATTTTCATCGCGTACTGAGCCAAGTTATAAAAATAGTGTAATAATAGTGTTCGTGATATTTGGAAATTTTTTACAAGCGATAATAATAAAAGCGTATTATATATTTAGAGGGATTATCCTGGATCACGGCCCAGGTCCGCGATTTTTTGCAATACGTGCATAATATTTTTGTGACCGACTGCAGTAAATATTTACACAGTTCGTTTATTTCTTACCATTTTCGGTGTTGCGCAACGCCATGGCGTCTTGAAATAATTTACATACAAATGTTTTTAAAAAACCATAAAACCGATAAGCCCGTAACGCATCCTACCACCCACATTATTGTGGCTCATACCATAAGTATATAAAGTTACCTACTTACTATACACTACACGACGTCTGCACTTTATTTTTGTTTTTTTACTAATTTACTCGACACGGTATTTTCTACAAAACTACTTACGAAATTATAAACATTTCAATACCTACACATATAGTATATGTATATATATATAGTTACATATAGTTATATAAAGTAGCTTTAATATATTATACATAGTATAAATGTTAAAGCCCACGATAATGCTAATGGCTTTAAGACTATAGAATTAATACAATTATTATAATAGATAGATAAAGTCAATTGTGAGAAAATAATATTGATTTTTTTCCTACTATTTTTATTACATACGTACAAGCAGGCTTGGACTGACCGGATCGTTATTGGGATGCTATAGCATTCCACGCCCTTAAATGTATTTACCTCAATCGGTATGAATTCGCCTTAATCAGTCTACTTAAAATTAATATTAATTTTAATAAGAATGTTATCTACCAATAATTCTCTGATAATATAATTATTTATTTGTAAATAAAGTATTTGTCTGTGAATATTAATGAATAAATAAATATTAATAATATCGCTTTCGATATTTTTTGCACGTGTTTCGCCAGGTGCATGTTATTGAACACCAGGATACCACATGTCATATTATAATAACGAATTAACCAATCAAATATTTCAGAATTATTATTGTCAACTTCAAAGGAATTTTCTAAATAATTGTTTGCACGAGTCATGATGGGAATAGGGAACCAAGTGTTTTCATCACAAGGGGTGTACGACTTCCTTAGCTTCCTCCATTTGGTTACGCTATTGCAGGTGTAATCGTGTGTTACTAAAAATACACAAATTTAGATGTTTAATAATTTGAATAATGTGTTTTTAATAAAGATGGATATATTTCGCAACACGAGTGGGCCACTTTCGTAAGTGAGAAGTTGGAAGGTAGAATATGGAAGAGAATTGAATTTATATCTATATCTATATGCAACGATTAATCATTGTTAACGAAAAACGATTCAGAACGAAGTTTGGCTATATATATTTTTTAAAGTCGTAATATTTATGATTCTTGTTAAAATTTGATATTAAAATTCTTGTAAAAAAATTCTACATTAAAAACTTAATTTTTTTTTTGTTGACCATAAACATAACTTATAATGAACCTCGTGTTGAATTCTCAAGCATTTTTGTTTAGTCTAACAATTTTATCTACTAAGTAGTATCAACTACTTTGTGGATACTTTGTTGTCAAACAAAAATTACGTAAAAACTCTCAAAATTAAAATGTTTATAAATCAATAATGATTAAGGTTTATAAATAAATTCAAAAATGGCTCAAATGTTTTAAATATTTTACCACATCTAGAAAAGGCTAATTTAAGCTAATTTAATTTATTGTCTGAAATTCAAGACTAAGAATATTTTTAACTGAATTAAAACAAAAATACTAAATTGAAAATAATAAATAAAGCATTTTTTACTAAATTTTCTGTTTTGTTCAAAGTACGATTTCCTTTCAGAAAAGGTGCTACACTTATACATCGGAGCAAGATTTCTGGTAGACATTTTGTACACAAAATATAAAAATGAAAAAAAAAAACATTGTAAAATCAATTATATACATTTCTTGCTGGTCGCTACGGTCCGAATCTAAAATAGGTTACATAGGATTTTCGAATGATGCGGTTTGACCTCCTCCCCTCTACCACTGATCAAAACTAATCATTAAATATCATCAAGTCGCCATGTATTTTGTAGGGACGTAAACTCACAAAAATATTGGTCTTAATACAAATTTAAATAATTTATGAGAACAATTAGAAATTTTGTTACTTAATAAAAATGAAACTTACTAAAAATTGAACGAATTATAATCTAACCAACTCAAATGAATCCCCCCAACTTCAATGTGCTCTTGTCGCTTGGCAACCTTTAGAGGCATAACTAGAGGCTGCTAGTTATGGCACTGAATAGGCACATCTGTGGTTTGGGTTTAAATAGCGGCCAATCTAATATTCTTCGAAAGTCAGTTGGTAAATGGTCATTGTAGAAATCAAAATAATGTAATAGTAATTTCGTCACCTATTTCCAGGGTCCACCTATTACACGTCTAACTTTTACTCTTTTACATTTTAGCATGAGAAAATACATACCTACATATCGAATCGAATATTTCTATTGGCCTTTCGTCAGTGGGGACGGTTCACGGATTCTGAAATTCAAGTACTTAATTGGAAAGTGGTAAGGGCCCAAGTTCAACAACAGGATCGATCACAACTTTGATATTATCATAGATATTTTATGGGTACGTAAAAAAGCGGTACGGGTTGCACGTCGGAACACGACGGCTGACAGGTCACATAATTCGTTATCATATTATCCTTGTGCGCCGCCTGTGGGGTATCCCCTCCCTGCCTGCGGCCAACCGTAACACAGTGTCTCTGATAACGATTGCGATCAGCTGTGCCGTATATCGGCGGCATGCGAAACGAACCGTACTTGCTACTTGGTAGCGAACAATCGTCGGTTTCTGTTCTCTGTAAAAATTAGCCAAACTCAGCTTCAGCTACTCAGTCAATTTTAGTTTCATTTACGATTTTTTTACGGATCGTTCGCGATTGTCTTTCGACACAATGAATTCGATACAAGTACAAACGAAACCGTACGATGGCCAGAAGCCAGGCACCAGCGGTCTTCGCAAAGCTGTGAAAGTTTTTCAGCAACCAAACTATACGGAAAATTTTATCCAGGCCATACTCAGTGCCGTTCAGCCTTCGGCCGAGGGCAGCACTCTGGTAGTCGGTGGTGACGGACGGTATTTCGGCACCGAAGCTGTTGACTTGATAATCAAAATAGCCGCTGCTAATGGGGTACGTGTAACAATAATTTTAAATAATTTGTAAACCCCCCCCCCTGTATCGAATACAAAATACTATTGAAGTTGTTATTGGGATAATTTCACATTTTTAATGTACTTACCTACCTATTCGAAATTATTAAGTCATTAAGAATTCAAATTATTTTCAAATTGCAGTAGCAATAACTAGTACAAGTTTGTTACGAAAAAAAAAAATTGATTACATAATACATTAATGAAGTCTGAATTGAAGCGTTTGTAGATATTTTGGTCAATAGAACTTATTTTAACTTATTTTTTAAAATAAATTATTATTATAATATTGCATGGCATTTGAGCAGCCCAATTGCAGTTATTTATAGTTATAATTAATTTACAATAAAAAGTATAATATATTTTTATTATTATTAAAATAAATATATCAACACTTTTGAATCTGTTTTTAATTATTGAGAAATATTCTAATATAATATAGTGTATTAATTATTGTAATACATTATTAATAATATTTCTTAATCTATATTTTTTATCTACAGTGTAAGAAGTAAACTTAACCACCATGTCATGATAATAAATATAAAATTTAGGTATCCAGGTATCATTCATTCACCTAATGTTATAAATTTATAATTTCAAATTCTAATATTAATATATTAACATATGTTATTTTTGTTTTGAGGGTTTTATAAAATTATGTTGTGTAATAAAAATTGTTTTATCTGAATTTTATTAAAATGATGCTTTTTGATTGAATCAAAACAATTTGGCTATGGTGGTAGATACCTAACCTGACAATCGTGTATTCTTATAATTAGGTAATAGTGTAAACTGTCCATATTTGCAAATTTTATTTCAAAGATTTAAATTATTAATTAATTGTAAACTTTTTAAACTTATTGTTTTGTATTATAAGTTATTAAGTCAATTTGGGTAATTTTTTTCAAGTTTTGTACATTATGTCAAAATAATAAGGTGCCTATATTATTTAAATTTGGGTAGTAATCAGTCAAATAATTAGTACACCCTAATGGTATTGGTGCCTATAGCTCAGATTAAGTAAAAGTTTATATTATGAAAATGCCTTGACCATAATTTGCAGTTTGGTATTCTCTCAGATTATTTTAGATTTTGACTAAAGAAAAATCTATTTTAATAGGTACCTATTTTTTTTTTTAATATATAATGAACTTCAAGTTTTGTAATTAAAATTAAAGAGGTTAATGTTCTGAAAAATATTGCTGAAAACTGAAATCTATAGTACTGGACAACAATTTAAATTCTGAAGTCTAGAATATTTTTTCATTGTAATTTCAATTAACATAAAAATTGTAATGATAATATCACTATTCTATGCCTAAAATCAGGTAAATGCACTCAACATTTTTATTTGTGATTTCTCTTACATTATTAGTATTTATATCTATATATTTACTAGAGTATAAAACATTTTAAATCTGTGTTAAATTCTTTGGATTAAAGTACTAAAATAAAATTGTTTAATTTACATATGATACACATTGTTATGGAAACCTAGATAAAAATAATATAACTTAATTGTAAAGTATTTAATGCATTATTAATATAGGTTCTAAGTACAAATTTAGTTTCACTTGTTATTTTTTTGTTAATTATTCTTATTTGTTTGAAGTAGTTTCCTAATCTTTCACTAATAGTCCTGTTATTATGGGTATACTAGATTACTAGCAAGCTTAATAATATTAATATTAATTGATTAGTTGGAGATAATAATTAATAGATAGTAAAAATTTAATGTACATAAATGTTTGTATAATGATAAATTACTAAACAAATTATTACCTTGTTCAAGTTGACTTTCAAAAGTTATTGGTATCAAATGCATAGGTAAAAGAGAGAAACGCAACATATAAAAAAAAATAGCTTCCTATTATTTTTTGCTGTTAATAATTATTAACGAGATTATATTATCTATAGTTGTGTAATAAAAATATGTACCTGTTTATATATTGACTTACAATATTTTAAAGCAAGCTATCACTATAGAATAAATATATTATATAATTTATTTATTTTGTACTATTATCAACTATAATGTTGAATTATAAGAGCATTATTTCATGGTGTTATTATAAAGTTAAAATATATTTTTATTAAAATATTGATCTTCGGTAATTTCAAAAATATTAATTAGATAGTTTCATGTTTTTAATAAAATAATTTAAATTTTCTGCAAAAAATAAGTACCTATATTGTTTTATGACTACAATTTTCACTGGTTCACACATAATATATTGTAGGTATATATATAATAATATATAGATGCACATATTATGAAATATTATCTATTTAAATTCACCAGAAAATCCATTTTAATACAAACTATGTTACATTAGTACAATATGTACTATTGTATATATAAGATTCTGATTAAAAGCAGTATAAATTATTAACGCATATTGGCAGTAGCCAATTATTGAATAGATATTAAAAATATAGGCTAGTAAGTTTTTTTTTCAAAACTTATATTTATAAATAAATATTGTAACAAATATCAGATATCGGATTAAAGTAAAAAAAACAAATTTGTTAGTTCTAAAACCTTAAATATAAATATATTACAAGGTAGTGAAAACATTTTTATTATTAATAGAACTGTATACATCTGTGAATTAGTTATAATTTGCTTGAATAACTTAGTTCCATAATATTTTAGATTATGAGTGTAGCGAAAAATTTATGATATTAATGATATTAATTTTTTTTTACTGTGATAAAAATTTTTACCCGAAATCTTGCTTTGATATGTAAGTGTGCCATCTTCTCTGAAAGGAAATGTTGTCTAGATAGGTATTACTTTTGTGAGGTCAATGATTTTCCAAGGTTTTCACAATATCTGGGAAAACCCGGGATAAAACTCAAGAAAAACAAGTAATTTTACGAAAATAATGCTTTTATTATTTTCAATCTTGGTTTTTGTTGTAATTCAGTTAAAAATATTTGTTGATACTTGAAATTTTGACAGAAAACTTTTATTACCTTTAGGTAGTACTACCTACCTTTGGTAGGTACTGTGTGGATGAAATTGTTAGCCAATACAGAAATTATTTAAAATTTAACAGGTTTATTAAAATAACTATTTTGTAGTAAAAAAAAATTATTTGATATTTATATAGTCAATTTTTTTATAAAGGAATTTTAATATTAAATTTTGAAGAAAATTGTTGTTAAAAATGATGTGAAACAAATCTAGTTACTGGTCCTTGCAAATTTTTCAAGTTTTTGTATTGAACATTTGTATATTACTGATTTAAGAATGATGGTGAAGTTAGGACTGACTTAGTTTCAAAATTATAGCTTTTTGAAGTTCTGATATTATGCAGATATTATATGTGTTATATTAAGTAATGATAATTATATTTTATGTCTATTGTAATCTAGTGGTAGTATGCACCTATTGTTATCCCAGAAATCGCAAGTTTTAAACCCGAGTCTTGAAAAAACAAATGCATCATATTGACTGTGCACTTAGACACCCAAGCCGTCATAATATGACTTATATATTGTTGAAAAAGCAATATTATTATCAGAGCTCTGCTCAGAATCAATTTTTGTTAGCAATGATTAATCTTTGCTTACATTAAATTTCCCTCTATATACCTTCCCAACTTCTCATCTACAATAGGATCCACCCATTGTGCAAATGTCCATTGTTTTTTTTTTTTACCTAGAATATTTACCGCATAACATAATAAATGTTATATAAGTTGCCCATTTATAAAAAGTACACTTTCAGGATAGCAATATAAATAATAAATACCTTCCCTACTTTTACATTATTTATATTAACTAAATTAGCATAATTTATTTTATACTTTTTTAATTAAAAATTTGATTTGGTTTATTTACAGGTGAAAAAGTTAATTGTTGGACATAAAGGAATTTTATCAACACCAGCCGTGTCTTGTATAATTAGAAAATATAAAGCGACTGGAGGCATAGTACTAACAGCTAGTCATAACCCTGGTGGACCTGACAGGGATTTCGGTATTAAGTATAATACGTCTAATGGAGGTAAGTTTTTATTTTGCTTTGTGTAACTAATTGTTTTAATGAATATTATAAATACTGTTCTGCACTTTGTAGACATTTATGGTTTCATTTTTTTTTTTCTATAGTAATGATTTATTATAATGTACAGATATAAATTAAATTACTTGATAGTATACTTGATAACTTTCAACCTATAATAGTGGCATACCCATGGTGTAAAGTATTTCTGTATTTTTATATTTTACTTCTAACCAGTAATATTATAACCCCTTTAGGCTGGTACCATAAATCTTGCCCACCACAACTTACAAAAAATGAAAGTGATTATCTATTAACGTAATTCCTATTAGTATAGTTCAAATTGTTATAATTTCTACAACTTTTTATCACGTATTAAATAATAAAGGTGTGTTATAATATGTTTAATTGATATTAAAAATATATTATATGCTAATAACTACGGTCATATTATTTTACTGCAAAGCTGATTTTGCTGTAAATAAATGTATGCTGATATTTTATGTATTATCAGCTATACATTTGTAATATAAAATATATAAAACAATACAGTATTATTTCTTACAGGTCCTGCTCCTGAATCCGTTACAAATGCCATCTATGAGCTAACCAAAAATATTACTTCTTATAACATTGTACCAAATTTGAAATGTTTCATAGATTATTGTGGCTTACAAATTTTCAAAGTATAATTTGTTTACAATATTTATTTTTACATAAACCTGATTAAAATATTATTTGAATTTATTAACTATAGATTGATGGCAAGGAATTTGTAGTAGAAGTCATCGACTCTGTTGTAGATTACCTACAATTAATGAAAAGCATTTTTGATTTTGACGCCATTCGCAAATTAATCAAGGGATCTGAAAACAGGGCTCCTTTTAACATTCTTATTGATTCAATGAATGGAGGTAAAAATAAAATATATTATTTGAATTTTTCAGTATATTATCATATTTTTGTTATAAAAATTATTTTCTTCAATTTGTTATTGTAGTTCTAATTGCATATTAATTGTTATCCTAAAATTTTAATTTAAGGCCTGTTATAATTTATAAATATTCATATTTTTAGTGACGGGTCCATATGTAAAAAAGATTTTTGTTGATGAATTAAACGCACCTTCACTAAATGCTATTAATATAATACCTTTGACTGACTTCGGTGGACTTCATCCAGACCCTAATCTCACTTATGCTTCTGACCTTGTAAAAGCATTACAAATTGGAGAGTATGATCTAGGAGCTGCTTTTGATGGCGATGGTGTAAGTTTTTAAATTTTTAATATATTTATCAAAAAAATAATAGTATTTAATTTAAAAATTTATCTAAATATTAATGCCTATGTAAAATGTTTATAAAAAAATTTACCTAACTGAATATTGAATTGAAGTTTGAAAGTCAATCAAAGTAGTTATTAAGTTTTCAAATAGTTTAAACCGTTATGATGTTATATCTAAATCATTCATTAAAAATATAAAATATGTGTAGACTTATGTACCACTTAAGTCTTATATATAAATCCAATTTTATATATTAAATTTAAAATTATTAATATACAATTTTATTTTAGGACCGTAATATGATTCTTGGTAAAAAAGCATTTTTCATCAATCCAAGTGATTCGTTAGCTGTATTAGCTAATAATCTAGAATGTATTCCTTACTTCAAGGTTAACGGTGTCAAAGGCTTTGCAAGAAGTATGCCAACAGGTGCTGCTGTTGATAGGTAATTTTTTTTTAAAATATGTCATTTGACTTTCCTTGATTTTAATAAAAAAAAACTATTCAGAGTGGCTGCAAAATGTGGAAAAGAATTTTTCGAAGTGCCTACCGGTTGGAAATTCTTTGGTAATTTAATGGATGCTGGACGTTTATCACTGTGTGGTGAAGAAAGTTTTGGGTAATTATTATTGTCAAACCTAATATATGTTTACGTATTTATTAACTAAATTTGTTTTGATGGTTTTTTAGAACTGGTTCTGATCATATTCGTGAAAAAGATGGTATTTGGGCTGTTTTAGCCTGGCTGTCAGTTTTAGCCAATACTGGAGAATCTGTAGAAACATTACTTACCAATCATTGGAAAACTTTTGGACGTAATTTCTTCACCAGATATGATTATGAAAATTGTGAATCTGAACCGAGTAATCAAATGATGTTAGATTTAGAAAAAAAAGTCACAAGTTCCTCTATTGTGGGCCAAAAGTTTGTATTTGGTTCTAAAAGTTATGTGTTTAAAGAAGCTGATAATTTCAAATATTGTGATCCAATTGATAAGAGTGTCACCACAAAACAGGTAATCTAACGACAAATTTTTCAAATTTTTTTAAACATTTCATACCAGACTAAATTAATTTTCAAAAAACAAAAGTTCATAATAAACGAAATTTGTCAAAGGGCCCAGTAACAAAAATATAGTTACTGGTTTAATTTTCCATTATATTCTTAATATTGTGCAAATGATTACAATTAGTTACTACTTTCATTTCACCATCGATTACTCGTGAAAGATTTGTTTACGTTAGCTGATTTCTTCATCTATCTATTGTTAATTTTGTGTTCATATTATTTTATTAATAATTCAAATTACACATTGAATAAATTGTGTTTTCATAAAATATAATTATTAATTATTGCATATTGCTATAGTTTTATAATATACGTAAATTAAATTCATATTTTTCTTCAACAACATTTGGAGTATTTTAACAATTTCAAAAAAAAAAAAAAAAATACCTTCTAGTTTGATTTTGTATTAATTAATATTTTTTTTTAATAAAATTGTACAGAAAAAAAAAATTCAATATTTAAAATGTAATTTATTCAATTATTTAAGTTAATTTTTTTACAGGGTATACGAGTATTGTTTGAAGATGGATCTCGATTTGTGTTTCGTTTAAGCGGTACTGGTAGCAGTGGTGCTACTATCCGTTTATACGCAGAATCATATGAACCTCCAACTTCAAATATTTTAGAAGACGCTCAAGTAGCTCTAAAACCTCTAGTTCAAGTATGTTAAATTAAATAACATTTGAATGTTTGTATTTAAAAGAAATACCATAATTTTATTGTATTCCAATTTCAGATAGCTCTTGAAATGTCAAAATTGGTGCAATTCACTGGGCGTACAGCTCCAACTGTGGTCACATGAGGATCCATGTTTTTCTTATGTTAATTAAGAAAAAAAAGTATAGTTGTTTTTTTTCACATTTTGTTAAAGTTTCTGTGATTTTTAAATTTAGTTTATTAAAATTATATTATACCTAGTATATATTATATATATTTTAAAAAAGAAAATTACCAACATTTTCATTTAAACTTATTGAATACTAAATACTTTATAAGATTTTAAATTATTATATAAAATTCATTCTAAGAAATGAATGCTAACAAGTATAAATAAGTGGTTTGGTGCAAGAAGGGCCAATGTCTGTATTACAATAATTATGGATTTTAAATTTGATTTTGGGAAGTAAATAAATGTTTTCAATTTATATTTTTAGCCCTTCTAGTAACAAACCACAGAAATATATAATTGTTTGTTTATAAAAATATAAAAGTATAATTTATTATATAGTAAATATTTATGTACTTAATTTAAATAATTTTCATCAAAATTTAATTCTATTACTGTATATCATTATGATTCAATTAAAAAAAAAAAAAAAAAGATAAGTTCTTGGTTTTCTTTTTTAAATCTTTTTACTATATTATATTTATGTCATTTTAAAATTTTTATGATTTAAAATATATTTTATTGTTAGCCAAACAACCAAAATAATTATAATAAAATTCTGTAAATTGTGATGAATTACATTTATTGTAGTTGACAGATTTATATAAAATATTTATATTTTTTTTCATTATAAAAGATGATGTATAATAGGGACAAAACATGCAATTAAAGTAATAGTTAATTTATATTTAACAGTATATATTGTCAACAATTTATTTTTGTTGTTTTTTTTTTATCCATTTTGGCATAAAAAATTAATTATGTTTAATTTTAAATACATATTTACAATATGTCTTAAGAATCTATTCGCTAAGTTCATTATTAATTTTTAAGTATAAATTTACACTGAAACTTAAAAAATTAGGTGGGGACCTTGAAAGTTTTTGTTGATGTTGTTTTTGATCTGTAAAGAGTAATTTAAACTCTTTAACCAGTTGATACTGCCAATAGCTTGTGGAGTCTAATTTGCCCGATGGGATTTAAAATATCGACTCGATTAATGTTATAATTATTAATATTATTCTATTACAACCTTAAATGGAATCTAGATGAATATTGTAAATAGCATTTTAAATTATGCGTGCTTTCCACACAAACCTATAAGTATGAATAGTATAATATTTTGTGTGTACTTGGAAAAATTATATTAATTTGTAGAATTCTGTTGGTCTTTCACCACCAAGTATCTATATACCAGTGTAAGACTTATAGTAGATGTGTGTTGCCAATGACTTATTATTTTTCTCTTTGGGAAAGGTAACATTTTTTACTGTCCCTTTTCCTTAACATAAAAATTATTTATAAAACTTTTTTTTTTTTTTTTTTCAAAACAATTTATAGATAATTCCTTAAATACTTTCAATCTTGTTATTTACAAAACTACCTAGTCTTTATCAAATTTGAACCAATAAAGTAAATATCACTTTAACATGAAATAGAAACATACATAAAATCTAATGGAATTGAATATTCCTTTTCTTTTATGATAAATAAGAATAGCTGTAGTACTTGCATAAACAATACATATACATTATTTTTATGAAGGTTTAAAATGTATTCCTATGTTTTTAGTAAATCCATATTAACTAAATACACATAAATTCTTACCTTTGCTTTTTTTATTTAATTAGGTAATTATTAGTATTTATTAATAAATATTTAAGTAAAATTATTTGTTTTGTTTATTAAATTTGTTATTTATATTTTATATAAGTTTTATTTAAATGTAATCTATCTAATTTAACTTAATTATTATAGAATTTTATTATACAAATATTGTATTTAAAACCTAAGTTTTATATGTTAAATTTTAATAATGTTTGATCTATTTGTGCTTATTTGTATTGTAAACATTATTATATAATTTAAAATTATTATTTTTGAAAACTAATAATCTGCCTATAAAATTTATTTCGTTATTGAACCATTCTTACACATTTTAAACAGTGCTGTAATAAAGATTTAAAGGTTGGTGAAATGGGCGGTTGCCAAAGGTACAGCAAAGTAAAGGACGCATTTGAATGAAATTATTATAATTTATAACTCATTAACAATAATGACTCAATAATTTAAAAAATATAGCAGTAATTTGATCAACACGTAAGAATGTAATATAATAATATATACAAATTATACCTATAAAATGAAAAAAATAAGCATCAAAATGAAATTTGCCATGGGGCGCCACGGGGTATAGTTACAGCACTGATTGTAAATGTGTTGTTAAATCCCAACATTAATATATTTAAATTAGTTTTTCAAGTGAATTTAATAAGTATCTAAATTGTACAACTATTTATGGTGTATGTTGGAATGCAAATGTTTTACTTTTTCAAATAAATAATCTCAATAAGTAATATTGTCTACTATAAAATACATTTATTTCTAACTTTTGGACATGGGGAAAAAACTGTGACTTCAAAATTTCAAAAATGTTACACCAGAAAGTAAAAATAACACTGTATTATTGTATTAGTATTTAAATAACAATGTACAACATAAATAACACAAACTATAGAAATTAAATATTATCAGCTGTATTCAATATTATGTAATTGTAGTGTTATGCAAATTTGTAACATTAAAATTTTCCAATTTCATTCCTCTTTTAGGTTATTTTTCTAATAATATTTATACATTTTTTTATATACCTTAAATTTTAAATCTCTTTTCTAAACATTAATATTATATAATATCACTTTTATTTTTGTAGGAAAATAGAAGATTCGTTCTTATGTTTTTCTGTAAAAATAATAAATTTTCTTTTCATAACTATCTACAACATTGTGATTTTAATCTAAAACCTTTCACAAACATACCAACATACCTGTACCCACATACAAATTATCTCTTATACATAATATTGTATTGATACCAGTGGCACGGTGAACGACGTTTCCCTTACGCAACTGTTTAATTTTAGAAAGGGGTGGGTTCTTCTATAAAGGTTTACATGCATGATGTACGGATATTATCATGTGATATTTATTGAATAGGTATATAAATAATTTAATATACACTCCGAATCATATCTACATGTATAGATGTAAAGATACCTTATATATTATGAGGTATAAGGTGAAGTGGATGTAATTGTATAAGTCATTGTATAAATGTTTTGTTTAGGATTTAAAATATACTCACCATGCCACCTATGCATTAATAATATTGGTTTTAAAATCAATGCTACAGTATAGTAGTGCATTTTTTATGAAATTTTGAAAAACCTCTATCCATTTTTTCCTAACATTTCTACATCGGCGCAATAGCCCAAATATTATGAGGAGGTTTAAATTTTTTAAACAATACTTTATATTTAAGTGATAAGGAATTGATTTGGGGCACTAAGACCCGCCCCTTATTAATTTATTCCCATTTTTCTTAAAATTTTCCTGACTCATTGTTTTTCATACTCTCAACATATTATGTGCCCATGCTATTATCTTAATATTATATTCCCTTAAATTTTTGTTTTTGGTAAAATTAAATACAAAACTCATTCATTCAGTTTTTCGAAAGGTTTTCATAGTCATTTAGTAATATCTAGTATATTAATATATTTGTATATCCACAGTCAACGTCCCCATATTCCAGTCATTATAATTCGCTTACCGATACCTACATACCTAACTATAAGTAATACTTTTTATTTATTTATACGCACGATGTAACAATAAACAATAGCATTGAATAACTGTTTGATAAAATAGTAATAGATAGGTACTTAACGTAAATAATCATTTTAAGTTTTAAAGAGAACACATTGAAATAAATAACATGAGATAGATTGAATAAAAATAAAATGAATATGAGATTAGTTAAACATCAACATATAGGAAATAGAGCCAGGCCAATGCCCCGGTTTTTACTTTGACGAATTCCTTTAAAACAATGTGTTACATTCTGTATAATAATTTATTTATTATTAAAATTGAATTTGTTTTTGTTTCAAGGATCCTCCTATAGGCTCTAGAACCACCAAGTTTCGCGTTATGCCGATGCAGTCTGCGGCGGGCATGTCGTTCAGTTCAATTATGTATACGATACTAGACGTTTCGCTGTATCCGGTATTCGGTAAAAATGTTGAATATTTTGAATTAACACCATTAATATTCATTTATTATTGCTACGTACGAGTATTTTTGTAAATTACGTCCAAGTAAATGTGATATTTTATAATAAGGTAGTTTAGGTAGTCTAAATATTAGTGAACAATTATGTTATAATGTGCGTAAGAAACTGAACGCGAAGGTACTCGCAGGTTATTATTATAATACATATTATATTTTTATTCCGCAAAAATTAACTACTTTAATTTTTACCTACGTCAATTATTTTATGGAAAATGGGTAATAATAAATAGGTATTGCAAGTTATACTACAACAATATATACGTAGGTATTCACCATAGTCGCACAAAGTATACAGATACCTAGTGTAGATAAATCATATTACATACCTCGGTAGTAATTAATAATATAGTAATACAAAATTTAAAATTTATAATTACAGAATCGGCCACGCTTAACGGATATGGACAACATATTATCATGGGTAGGTAATAGGTGACCACTTATTTCTAAAATGTATACATTCTTTTCAAATTTCAATATGTCGGAAATAAATTATAGGCTATAGTGAATAAACCGAGACGACTACATTTTTAACTCCTTGGAATATGTTGAATTTATTTGAAACATTCTTAACTTACATGTTATTTGAAAAATAATATTCCTAATATTTAAAATATTGGACTTTAAAAGATTTAAATATCATATTTCTAATAAACCTCATATCTCAAAAAACCTAATAATAATAATTATCTTACCTCAGCCAAAGAGGTAAGATAAGACAGATAAATGTCTAATACATTTTTTTCAAATATCACGCATTTATGCATCTTACTTATAATAACTAACTGTAAAATATTATACAGTCTCGTCATATCCCACATAATTTGTCTCAAACACCCCCCCAAGAACAGGAGTTGGACAGTACAAATTACACTAAATTAAATGGAACATACTTATTATTAGGACAGGGGTAGCCAACCTTTCCAATTAAGTGAGCTACATTCGAATATCTAAGTCTAGGATATTTGTTTGATGAGGAAAATAATAGTCTAAGAATAATTATTTATTGTTTCATAATAATAATAATAATAATCTAATTTAATCTAATTCGGCACCGAAAAGTAACGATGAATAATTTGAGATTGTTTTATTATATCTTTAAACTGAAATTGTCGAGTAGAAGATTTCATAGCGTCCGAAAATTCTACCCGAAAAAGTTGGAGAGTTGACATAAGGTCCTTAATCGTAGAGGGTTATTGTTTTTGTTAATTTTGGCGGCATAACCAGTGGTGTACGAAATTCAACAGAGGAGGGTAAGTGCCAACTTTAAAGTTTGATGGAGAAACCATATTGTGGCTGGATACAATGGCGTAACTAGAACTTTTAATCCCCGTGGCAAAATATCTCATAACATACGAATAGAGAGCGCCATAGCAGTGCCTAAAATCAAAACTGCCACTTCTGCTAACAAAATTGTATGCTGAATTTTAGCTTGAATTATCTTGAAGATTTTTAAAATTTATATATGTACACCCTCCCCTTCCCCTCATCAATAATTTCTAACGCCGAGTGTACAACCCGAGTTGAGGCCTAATTTACTTAGTTTCGAGCAAAAAAAGAAAAAGGTCTATCCTCTTGTATTATTTAATAATGCCTTAGGCCCTAATTTGGGGCCCTTAAATTTCATGGGCCCGTCATGCCACCCTATTGGTAAAACATTGGCTGAATAACAAAATATATCAGGTTGGACGGAACAACTTGCTATATAACAAAGTAAGGTAAGGTTATTTCGCACACAGTGTATAAACTACGTACTAAATGTGAAAGAACACTATGTGTGTAGAGGAGTCGCTGTGCACCGGAATGAAGCTGGTTTCGGTAGTGATAAGCCCTGGCACCGCCTTGAATAGAACAGATAACGTAATTGCCGATCAATAAAAACGTATAGCAGCAGATAAGAAGAGTGATCTTACTTAAATCGGCGGCCGCATAAAAAATTGAAACATAAAACCCGCCCCTAATGGTGGTTGATTTGGACAGTGTGACTCGAAAATGACACCAGCCTGCAACTTAGATTGAAAATTCCATTTCATAAATCAAATTTTTGTTTAAGTACATTATTTGAGTTAAAATTTTTAATTTTAGTCAACCCATCGATTAGGTTACCCACTTTTAAGTTTGGGTAGGGTAGAGTAGTAGAGCATTATTTGTGAGGCGACACGGCGTGCGCCGATTGAATATAATGTATATTATTCACGTCTATGCCCCCCCCAACGAATTTTACCAACATTTTTGCATGAATGTTTTATACGTAATTTCTTTGAATTTGAATGACCAATTTTTGAATATTTACGACAACAATTTTAAAACTATAGTAAAGACAAAGATGGGGAGGGGGATGCTGCTGATGACATATACCTACTTGAAATACCCGAGTTATCATTTTTTTTTTTTTATATCTGATTTGAAAACTTTCTTGTGTAAATTTGTACGATTGGTTTCAATATTTTAAATAAATTACTTCTCCTCGCAAATGTCAAAAAACCTATTTCCCTCTGTCGCCAGTCCCCTTTTTCGAAAATTTAACTTTTTCTTGCACCGAAGTACCATGTTTTTTTTCTCCATATAATAGGTTTGATTTGTGATCTGTCCGACAATTTTATTGACGTAGGTAAAACATATACATATAGGTACCTCTAGTTAATGGGTTCAAATACTGGTACCTAATACTACGTAAAACAGGTATGTATATAATAATTTATAGGTAACATTACATTATGAATACCTCTACGGAATAAAATTGATTAATGGTATTTAATGGTATTATTATCGGTTGTAAGTTCAAGGTCTGATTAAGTGCCCAGTATGCCTCGGAATCGAATTTGTTCTCGAGTTAATGTATAAGAAATTGGCTCTTTATATAAAATTGTATGTATGTGAAGTATTATATTATTATTATAAATATTTATTTATAAATATTTTTAATAAATTTATGTATCACTTATAAATTTTAATTTTTAATTCATGTAAAATCGAACTTCGCTCAGAATCTATTTTTGTTAGCAAAGATTAATCGTTGCGTACAGATATTAAATTCCCCTCTATATAACTTCACAACTTCTGATCTACAAAAGTGGCTCACCCGTCATGTGAAGTATGTCCTTATCTTTTTTATAGTTGATGTTTTATTGAATACCTATTAATCTAAAATAATTTTTGTTTTTTTTTTTTAAATTTATGTAGTTATATATTACATATACACAAACGATGATAAAAAGATAATACCTTTTACAACTGTTGGCTCAGAGGAACGTTCCTCTGCTCCTCTTAATCCTGACATTCGTAAGTTGAATTAGTTGAAAAGTAAGAAGGTAAGTAAATTAAATACCTATTCTTTGGCAATAAATAATATTATATTATGCTTGGTATAACAACCATAGTAATAAAAATACAGTCTATAGGGCGTGACGTTGGGTATTAATTTTATTATTGTTAAATTTGTCAAAATATTGTTGAGAAACGTGAATTATGATGATCCAAGTATATATTTTGTACTACATAGAGCTGTTGTTGCCAATTTAAAAGAAATCCGCTTCGTAACACGGCGCTATCTATGTGCGATTATCAGTCATACGTTTCTTATCTAATGTGTTCTCTCTTACTCTTATCTATGTTCTATGACTTCAAACTTATCACACGATTCGTGCATTGTTATTGGCATAAAAAAAAAAGTGTTGGGTGTGTTGTAATTATCATACCTCGACACTGTTTCTTTTATATACTTTTTGCATATACGATACCGTAACATTTTGTCTGTCTATTTTATCGTGTCCGAGTATTACCAGTATTACGTCGATGGTCTAACTTCGTTTATTTGTTAATAACTCGTCGAATATTCGGTACCTACCAATTAATTTTTATTTAATGTCTCCGCCCCTTCACCAAATGCACTGGCAAGTTTACTGAGACTGTTGGTTGTTTATTATTATTTCGTTTTCAACTTTCCAACCGGTGGTGGCGGGCCGGGGAAATTTTTTCCGTCGTCCGAAACGACCTCCTGCACAGACTGTGATTACCATTTATCGATAAAGACCGCATCGAAAATTCCGGTGCGTTACCGGACGAAAACGACGAGATTACGTAAATAAACGACGGCCAACCCATCTGTGATAACACGTCGTGCGTCAGTTCGGTGGTTCTGGTACGTTTTTCGTCGTCGCGATCGATTTTCCGCTACCAGACGGCCGGCGGTAGACGTACGCGCAAACTGAAAATTACCACGAATTTACCTCGAGATTGATCGCCGCAACAGGTACGTTAACTCGAATTAGTTTTTAGATTCGATGGATGACGCGAATGATTATGTCGTCGATCATGGTATTGTTCATCCATCCGACGGGATGGTTTTGTGCGCGATCCGGTAAAACCGCGTCCGCAAACGGCGACGGTGCCAGAACTTTATAGTTTTACGGTAAAGCGTCGACCTTTACGGTATGCTTTTTTTGTAAAACCGTCACCGTTGGACGGGTAACTGATTTGCATTGGCTGTGTGTGTGTGCTGCTAAGGTATTTATTCTTTTGTGGTACCTATCTAGTCACGGTTCTGATTTTTTTGTCATAGACTGATCAGTAGTTATTTTGTATTTTTAAAATAAAAAGTTTAATATTGAACATTGAAATTTATTTTTATTTTATCGTAACTTACTTTTTACTTATTAATTAAATACAAACCAACTCAAACCAGGTTGATTTTTGATTGGTATATATTATTGCAGTATTGTACATTTTTTCTACTTTTAGGCTATAGTGGCAATTCATTTTTTATTATAGACTTTGATGGTCTGTATAACTTGAAGGGAGGGGCTTTCTTGATAGGGGAAAATAAAGTCTTCATGTTTTATTATTAATAAAAGTGTTTTGGACTGCGAAAGTTAGTATTCATAATGTTATATAAAACGGGTATTACACCACATAGGTAAATATTTTTTTTTTTTCTAGTAATAAAATAATAATAATATTTGGTGTTATAAAAGTTGCATACCTATAATAATAGAAGCAAATATGGATAAAAATGTTAATACTTAAATTCCTAGGTATCTATAAAAAAAAATACAATTATTTAGCTGTTCCTTATTTTAGAAAAAACTGTAATTCAAACATTTTTTTGGTTTATGGTTTTTTATTGAAGAAGTATTTATCAATTTTATTATTTATTAATTAGACATTTAAATATTCAATTAAAATAAATAACAAAATTAGTTGTCATACCTTATGATTTTTTAATGTGCGAAACTAAATTGTATAGAACAATTATATAATTATGTGTATTCGACAACAGTAACAGTACCTATAGGTATTTTATTTAGTTTGAAAATTAATGGTTTTAGTTTAGGAATAGAAGTGACAATTATTAGTGTTTAACCACAGACTTTTTCCTAATAGTGGGTAATTTTATAACTACCTATACATTTTTTATACCTATTACTATGCTAGTTTATATGTTTTTTGTAATAATTAAGGCAGACAATTTCATATTTTTTTTTTAGATTATTAGAAAATAGTTTAGTGAATATATTAAAACATTTCTTTTTGAAAATATAGTAAACGTTTTTAACTTCAATTTTGTGAAACAATTTTAGTTTTAGATCTCTAAGATTCTGAGTAAAAACACATTTATGTTACCTACCTATATTATCCATTAGATAGACAGAGACAGCAAATGTTAATGTGGACATTCTTTTATCAAACAATTAGAATTTACCATTTTAACACCAATAATACTAAAATGTGTTAAAAATAATATTTATCTAATACGTAGTCCCTGTTGAAATGAAATGTTCCATGTCCTATGGTTTGCTATAAGAAAAGTCCTTTTTTCCCCGTTTTTGACTAACCCGGAGTAAATATTTTAGCATTATAATGGCTTTGTGGTTATCAATTGTCGTCATATTATTATACTGTTTGAAAAAAAAACAATCCTAGATACCAGTGCTTTATGTGAAGGTGTGAAAGCAGGTATTTATCCCTTCGAGGACCTTTTTTTTTTTCCTGTTTACTATAATAACTATTTGTTTTCATAATAATATAATATATTTTCCAAGAAATGCACCGTACTTATATTATAAGTTAGATAATAAAATATTTATAGTATTCAATTTATCTCCTTCAATATGTTTTCTATGGAAGACCATTGTTATAAATTGTTAATGTGTATATGTTACCATTATATCATTATCATTTATATTATTATTCGCTTCTATTTATCGATGCATAGCATTTTATGTAGTAATTAATACTTTAATAGTTATAAAAGTGGCTATGGGAGCTGAAGACCTCTTAGCATGTAAATACTAAATTTTATTAATTATAATTTATACTAAAAATATAAGTTTAACACAAAAGAAAAATTAATTTGTTTAGACCCTCTCCCCTCCCTCTTTGTTTAATTACAAGGTCAATGCCTGTACAGTTGTATACAAATATTGTGTTCATAACAAAGTTTTTTATATAATTTAGATAGAACAATAAATTATCTGACAATTATATAGAGATAAATTAAAAATTACAGTTGAACGTCAAATGTAAAATGTTTACTTTTTGTATAGTGGTTGAAAAAATAACAACAATTGCTCTTTGTTATTAATTTTTAACCATATAATACTATATGTAACAAAATTATGTTGATTAATACAATATTATCTACTAATTATGATGCAACTAACAGAAATGTTAAATGAACTGTGTTGTCAACTATTGAACCAGAAAACGGTAATGTAATGAAATAATGACAAAATATCAAAGGTTATTGTAAACTATGGGTAAATTTTGTTTAATTTTTACTGTAAACATTCATGTTATCGACATTGCGATGGTATTTAATTTATTATAGGATTCAAATATCGACATGTATTAACCATGAAAGCACAATTATTTATCTGTAAAATTGTTATCAATATCGATCACGTTCAATATGCTAAGAGTAAAAAGTTTTTGTTTTGCATTTAACATTACTAAATAATGTGATGATGATGATTCGAGGAATTTATTTTTAAATTTTTTGTGTGAAAACGGCCTCTGCAACCGGTTTTCCCTCATAGCACTCGCCCGATCAATTTTACATTGGACCAATGTAATCAGTTATCATTTTAATTTCACACAATGTTTTGCGTTTATATTTGATATCTTACATTATAAATATGACCTTTTATTATAGTAATCAAAACCTGTTCAGAGTAGAGCGATTAATGTACCGTTTTTTTTTTTTTTTTTTGTATTTTATTACGCTTTGGAAATCTGATCAATCCATTATGGCATCGAATCGAGACGTCATTTTAGACCAGTAGTTTATTATACGATTTCCTTGCAACTTGGTTTGTAAATTGCCGAGAAGTTTTGGCGAAATGTACGTACACAGTTTACAGAGGAGAACGTGCAAGCTGCAAAATATTAAACATACACATATTGTGATATTAAAAAAAAAACAGCTCCCCCAAAAAAATATCAAGAAGAAAAGAAATAAATAATTTAAAAAAAAGAATAATAATAAAGGTTTATGTGAACTTTTTGGAAATCAGAGAACTAAGATAAAATGATACAGATAAATACATTCCCAATAAAAGTATACCTGTATTAAATTATCTAATTTTGTTTTTTTTTTCACTTAAAGTCATGTGTATAATTAATTGTTGTTCTTTTATGTGATATTAATTATTATTTTTTTTTAATTGTCTTCTTGTGTATTAATTCAAAATGAGGATTATTTTTTGCTCTACTTGGCCGAGTTCCGCCCTCCCACCCCTTATATTGTGATGAAACGCATGTGAAACACATTCATTCGATTTTAATTTGTTGCTAGTCTTGTTGGTTAGTTGGTAATTTTAGGATATTTGTACGTGATAGTGAAATCTAGAGGATATCTTTATCCAATGCCAAAATGGCCGGTAAAGCGAGCGAAAAAGAAATTGCGCCTTAATTCGTTAGCGAAAAGCCCACAAGACCAGACGCGTTTTAGAAGTAGGTGTCGACCTCATAATTTTTTTTCATTTTCTAATTGGTATTTGTGTAGCTTGTTATTTTTCTTAGATTTTATAACATTTGGAAACGAAAATATTTTACAGAAAATGGACGATAGCAATAATAACGATTACGTAGCACGACGAAGGTCACAATAACAACCGGGATGTTTTTCCTAAACTTTCTAATTTCGATACAGGTTGTTGAAAATTATTTGCCGCACGTAAGAACGAACGGATGATAATACTAATATAAATATAATCCGTGACGTAGGTAATAATAATAAAAATAATAAAAAAAAAAAAAAAACCTAGCTATATGAATACAGGCGACATTGTACTATTGTATCTACCTGTAGTTAAATGTAATTATAGTTATAATTTAGAAAAAAAAAATAATTTCCATCACTAATTTTGAATACGATTATAACCGCGATATTCGTTTCCGTGTGCGGTGTAATAAATGCTTGTAAAACGTTTCGGAAGGTATTGTTAATTATTATTGTAATATTATTCAGGCGTGTGGCCGTGCTCAGTTCGGCGGATGATAACCCGGCAATATAACCACCTAGGCAAACAAAATTAAAATTCGCGCGATAAATATTTAAAGGAACGAAAGATAAAGTAAAAACGGCAGTGGCACGCGAGGGACCGCAACCGAAATTATATGTTGGTTACGGTCGTGTTTTTAACCATTATTTTCATTTTAAATTTTTCTATAAGACGTCTTTAACCGCGGTCGGCTGGTTATCCCACCCGTTATGCCGAGTTTACATGCTGCTGCTGCGTAGTACTTGTCATTAGTAGTTGTCGCTCGTACTCCTACTATCTTAACTATTGTTCACACGTGATTGCCATACTTACTAGCGAGCAAGTAGCAGCGAACCAAACGTCGTGATAGACCGCGGCTTTTTTTTTTTATAGAAAACTTTTAAACATTGTGCCAACGTTATAATTGATGCAAGAACTTGAAAACGAATCAGAAAAAAAAAAAAAAACAAAAAACGATTACGGACAAGGAAATGGTTGCTGCCGAGACGCGATACCCTTGGTAATTCAGTTGGGATTTTAAGGGAACTTGTTACCGAAGATCGACTCGAGTATAGATGTTTCGTGGGGATAACACCCGACCAATTTGAATTTCTGTTACAAAAAATATCGCATCTAATCCAAAGAGAAAACGCAATTACGAGAACTGCAGTCCCCGCGAGGATAAAACCGGAATTGACTTTGTCTTTTTTTAGCTCCGGGTAATAGATACATCGAAAAATCAACAAAATACGCACGTGATCCAGCCGATACTTGTCACCAAGCACTAACGTCGGACGGTCACACGTTGCGAGTGCGACCGCGAGTAGAGTCGCGTGTGTGTGTGTGTGGCGGGGGGGGGGTGTAACTACTTGTCATTAGTAAATAGAATTGGATTCTATTCACTCGCGTTCTCCCGGTTTTACTGTAATTCCAAGCACTGTTTTTACCGTTTACACGCAATATGCGAGCGCGCGTAACAAGTACAAATGGCGAGTACTACGCACCGTGTAAACTAACACGTCGCGACAGGTCTGGACAATCGCCCCGCCTGTGCGCAGGCTGCTTCGGTCGATGAGCGTATTTCGCGGCAATTTGTGCGCGTAGACACGTTCGGTTCGTTCGCTCTACTTCTCCGTTACCAAAACCGACAACCTCCGCCCCTACCGCGAGACCGTAACCCCCCCCCCCCGTGTACACCGCCGAAGAAGTCCGCAGAGGAGTCGCGAACTTACTGCGCGTAATATGGTCCGGAGTGCGTGCGCGACGACGCGTCCGTGCGTACCGGTAAATCGCGTTAATCGCTTTTATTGTGAACGACACGCGGCGACGGCGTCGTTGCATTTCGCAATAATATTAAACACTCGAGCGGCGGGGAATGTCCGCAACGTTATTAATTCACTGGAAGCCCTTTGGCCGTTTCGCCGGTAAACGTTCGGAGACAAGGAGTGCGATTAAAGCAAATACTAAATATTCGATGATTACGATGAAGACGCCGCCGCCGCCGCGTTGTTATTATTCTGGGCTCGCGATTAATATTTATTATTCCGTTTCTCCGTTGTACCGTGTCGTCCGTGCGTCTTGTTTTCGCGTACTTGCCGATGTATACATATATATATATGGGTAATAAAACTATTACGTTTTCTTTAGGAAGACATTTTATTCCGCCGCTATTTGTCGTTGATTTTGTCGGTCCGGCCCTCCGCGGGCTCCGGGTACCTAGTATTTTATTTTTACAGTGTATCGGAAAGGCGCGATGTTCGGCCCTCGTCACTTTTCGTTTTGCACATCGTTGTACGAACGACAACCTGCCGGTTCGTTAACAATATTATTATCGCCGATGATTACGGGATCATTTGATGTTTGCATAACATTTACAACTATTTCAATAACTTGCGATTTGCCGATTCGGCGAATTCTAACTAGGTTAGGTTGTGTTAGATATACTCGCGCGCGTTTTTAACCAATGTCGGTTTTATTCGTAGGTATCATTTTTACATTCTGACATCTGCGACAAATCAGTAACGTATTGGTTTTACTATGATGTGCGTTTTTTGAATTTTTTTTAGCGTTCTTCTTAACGAAACCGCCATTTTCGCTGCGACCTTTTCGCCGACTGACCGTTTTGCCGCCAATTGTTGTTTCGCCGCTAACCTTTTCGCCGACGGACTTATTTTCTTAAAAGAAATTAACACATTTTTTTTTTTTTTTTTTTCAAAAGAGCTGATATTGGGGACGCGAAGTTTGGATTTTGGGAAGGTATGACACATAAAGTTATTTAATTTAAATTTGTACGCAACGATAAATCATTACTAACGAAAAACGATTCGGAGCACAATTCGGTAAGACAAATTTGAAATGCCGTAATTTGATCTTAAAACGGCTATCAAAAAAAAAAAAAAAAATACTTAAGCATTCAATTCAAATTTATTTTTTAGATCACTAAGTAAAACTTATGATAAAGTCTGGCGGCGAATAAGTCCATTGGCGAAAAAGTTAGCGGCGAAACAATTGGCGACGAGTTGGTTGTGATGAATCGGTCCGTCGGCGAAGTGGTGTCCTAGACCCGTTTTCTTAATACTTGCGGCAAATATGAGAAAAACTGACAAATTTACTGTAATAAAAGTTCATTATTTTCGATATTTTGATTTTATACCAAAAATCTTGTTCCGAGTTTCAAGAATAGTATCTTTAATGAAAGACGATTTTGTTTAGTTAGTGCTTAAAATGGTCTTTTTGGTATTATTTTTTGTTAAAACTATCAGTTAAAAATTAATGTAGACGCGTGGTCAAATTTTCAAATATTCTGGCGATATTTTTTTAGGTGTTTCTATGGTTTTTACTAGGATTTTTATTTGGTTTTTTGTGGATAAAATTTTTTGGCCGAATAGAAATTATTAAAACATTTAATACGAGGTTAGTAAGATGTACTTATTCGTTAAAAAAGTCGAGCGTAATGTTGGTTTAAGTTTTTGTAAAGAGTGTTGTGTAAGTTTAAATTTTTGACAAAAATCGTAAAGATAACCCGTTTAAGATTCGTTAAGATTCGCTCAGATTTTGTCAGTAAGATTTGTCGTTGATTATTGGTATAAATTAAATAGCTTAATGTACTTTAATTTAATAAATTTTCAATTAAATTAATTAAATTGCTCTGATCCGGCTCCTCGTTCTCCCACCGGGCTGAAATTTAGAATAATCATCCGTAGGTACATGGTCATCCGTATATGCAAAAATCAGATTTCCATTATCAGTACTCACCCTTAAAGGGCCGGGAAACTATAGTGAATATTGATTTATTTTTTATTCATTATAGGGACGTATCCATGTGTCGTTCTATGTTAAGTATTTAGATTCGGAGACATTTTTCGACCAGAAAACTTGATCCAATCGATTCATTTTTTGATTTTAAAAGCAGTTTTTGATAATGATTTTGAAAGCCCGAAAAAACACGTACAATATTATAACAAACGGACAAATTTACATAGTCGATTCCATTATTTTAAACTTTCACGCTTTATTTTTTCGATCGGAAGTATTATTCCAATAGAAAAACGACAAGTGACCTTTTTTGTTTCACTTCTAATCTAGTTGGTGAGTAAGAGAGCCCAATTTAATGATTTTCTGTGTAGGTTTCTCGATAGTTAGACAAAATCGGAAAAAACGTAGAAAGACATGGAAAGTTTATGGAAATATTGGTTTCATTATTTTTAATTTTGTTGTAATTCAGTTTGAAAATATTCGTGGGGGGTTGACATTTTGACAGAACACTTATCATATTATATTTGCCTTATATTTTTGCAATTGTTGAGCTGTTTATAGGCATTTTATGTTTGTTGGCAGGTACTATGTGGATATAATTGTTTAGCCAAACAGAAATGTTTAAGAATTTAACAGGAGTTTATATCATTATAAGTCGTACTTAGTTGTAATTTTTTTTTTTTTCATAATTTTTATAAGGTCAAATTTTGATGAAAATCGTAAATTCAACGGCATTTCATATTATTTATAACCGAACTTCGCTAAGAATCGTTTTCCATTAGCAATGGTTTATTGTTGTTTACAAATATAAACTAAATAACTAATGCATCTTACCTTCCCAACTTTCCTCCTATAACAGTGGCGTATCTATCAACAGTATCTGCTCTTTTAAATTATTTTAATAGAAATACGCGAATTTCGAAATGAAAAACTAGCGGTACAAATGAAAAAATAAACTCGTAAAAATTACTGTTTATATTAAAATAAAAATATAATAGATACTATTAATATGTAGGTTTTTCTTTTGTTTACAATGTATAAATTAATTCGGCTATAAAAAAAAAAAATTTCACGTGATAAGTTCTCATGGCAAACTAATTATATTTGAAAGCAATATCGTATAATTTAAGAAATACAATTCTGAATGAGTGATTTTTCTTACATTTTATATGCAACCTTGAAAATTGTGAAAATCAGTCGAAATAATCATCTTTTAGATGGTATATCTTATTAATACTTTGTAAATATAAACTAGGAAATGTTGGCCGTTTATGGGCTTCACCAATTTGGGATTTTCTGTTGGTAAATTAAGTCTATTTAAGATTTTGAGTGCTATGTATTGGTTTTATTATATTTTTTTTTTTTTGTGTGTCTGTGAGTAACTTTTCTACCAGAAATTTTGATCAAATCAATTAAAAACCACAGATATGGTTTTTTTTGTAAGTAAATTATTTTTTTTAAATTAAATTTAAAAATGTTTGGATCTATAGTAAGTTGAAAAAATAGGGAAAAGCAGTAGGTATAGGAAAACTGACAAGTTTATAACGTGCAATTCCTGCTTGATTGATGAGGAAAATTATTTAAAAAAAAAATGTCTCATCACATTTAAACATTTAAAAAATGAACTATAATTTTATATTTAAATCGGTATTTATGTATGAAATCTTCAACAAATAATTTTCTTAGTACAATGAATTTTGAACCCTAGTTTTAACATTATATCTAATGTAATTATTGACTGATTTTACTTGTTTTGAGTAACATCTGAGTTATCTATAAATTATAACAAATAACTAATGCCTACTTATTTTCCTAGGTTTATTTGAAATTAAAAATATATTTGAATAGAATATTCGACTATGACACCATTATGTTGGTATCTGTTTTCAATGTTTGTATTGGCTATGTAATAATTATACATATGACAAATTTATCTGTTTTATGTACTCAAACAAACGCGAGTAACTTTTTCAAGGTCTTAAAAATCAGTTAACATAATAAATTTATTTAAAACCATTTGTCCAGTATGAAATCATGTTTGTAGCATGCATTCAATATTAAAAAACAAACTAAACATACTTTTTAAGATTATAGGCATACACAATCAACATATACAATTTTATATTTAATTAAGTTTTTTGTGTACTATTTATTTATGTTTTTAAAATAATCTGAATTTGGTTTTAGTTTTTATTTGTAGGTAATGTACAAATTAATTTTAATTTGATATTATTTAAAAAAATTGATTAAGTTGTTGTTGCATTAAAAATTAATTGGACATTAAACAATGATTATTGTTCTGTTTATTTGTGTAGATTTTTTTTAAAAAGAACTTTATGGTCATTTAGTTTTTTTTTTTGAACAATAATTGTATGTATACACTACACTTTTAAGTGGGTGTTTTTTTATTATTGTTTAAAATATAGGAATATAATTAATAATGAGAGTAATTTTTAGTTGTTTGATTTAAAACAAATAAAAAATAAACTTTTAAATATATATTTTTCATTTTATTCAAATTTGTATTAAGGTAATAATATAATTTCATTGTTCACAGGTTGATGAGTGATATAGGAGAGAATATCAAGATGTCAGAAAGTGTACAGGTTGAAACAATTACAAAAACTAATAAAAACGCAGATGAAAGTTCTTCAGGGGCAAAAAATAACAGTCTTAGGCATCGTAAAATACCTTCAGCCGATTTAAACAATGTAAATATACATTCATTGTAGTTCATTATGAATATTTTTTAATCTAGGCTTAATGTTTGACAATAATGCTTTTTGGGATAAATAATTGATAATTTTAGTTTTGAGTAATTGAAAAACATTTACATATAAAAATTTTTGGCTATCAATAAAATTAATAAAACAGTGAATTAAAATAATATTAATATATTCATGGTTTAACGAGATAATATGAGGAATAGAAAAAAAGATTACATGCATTTTATATTAAAATAATATATAAAAATAATGTAATATGTTGAATAACCGTTATTTTTGGTTTTTATTTATGACCTAATGAAAATAACAAGTGAAATAATAATGCTTGATGTTGAAATAAGAGTTAAAGCTTATTTTAAAATAATTGTTGGTGGGTAAAAACTGTTTTCAATATGTTAATGTACTTTGTTAATATTATAGTTACAAATACAAACTAACAAGCAAATATACAGAAAAATGTAAACATCATCCAATTTCATCATAAATAGAAGAAAAATTCTAATTTACAGGAAATTTACTATGATATATGAGTGGTTTTCAACCTTTTAAGAATCGCGAACACACCTATTTTTTTTTATGTAAAAGAACTTCAAAAATTATTTATTAGAACTTGAATACCATTTATAGTATACATATTATTTATGGTATTTGGTGACCCCCAACTATCACTCGCGGCCCCTAGGTTGAAAACTACTGATAAAAAGGGTAATTTACAAACAAAATTATGGTCTGTAAAGAAAGTATAATTTTAAAATTGCATTAAAAAAGAACCTCAATATAAATATTTTAAATTAAAATATTATCTACTAGGAAAAGTTTTTAAAATAATTGCTCAGATACTTTAAACAAAATTGATATGAAACTTTTAATTTACTATAAAATATTAATCTTGACTAACATACTGTATAATATAAACAAAAATGAAAACATTTTGAATTGTTTGGACTGTGTTTGTATATGCTTTTTTGTGTATGTTTTTTAGAAGTCTGATGAGTTAATAGCAGAGAAAACTGATTTATTGTCTGGCCCTTCAAATGGAAACAATGATGTAAGGACATAATATTTTACACGTACTATCACTGTGTATATATATTTTTTTTTTCACAGAAATTTATTGTTTTCTTTTTAATTTATTTTTGACATGTCTATTAATCATAATTTGTAATAATGACTGGCGTATATTATAATATTATTCGCAGATGGCATATAATTCGACTATGGAAACAAACGAAAACATGGATATAGGCATGATGGCTCAAGCAGAATTCCAACATGTTGCTGCCCAAGCTCGTGATCTCGGTCGTAAAATGTGGAATGTTTGTAATTTTCATAATTTACCTCAATGGCTTCAAGACAACGATTTCTTGCACACAGGACACAGACCGCCATTGAACTCATTCCAGGCTTGTTTTCAGTCTATTTTCCGAATTCATACTGAAACTGGAAACATATGGACACATTTGTTAGGTGATTATTATACAAAATATTAACCACTTGTGTATGATCTTACTAATTTGTTAAACAATTTAGTAAATCGTTAAAATTAGTTAAATTAAATTAATCTTAATTTTACTAAATATTTTAAAATTAACAATTTTTTGTTTTGTGTACCAACAGGATGTATTGCGTTTTTTGTTATGACTCTGTACTTTGCATCTAGACCTGAAGAAGAATTATCATTTCAAGACAAATTAGTTTTCATTATATATTTTATTGGAGCTATTACTTGCATGGGTTTTTCATTTGTATTTCATACAGTTCACTGTCATTCGGAAACTGTTGGAAAACTTTTCAGCAAGTAAGTAAATCATTCAAAATTGTTTGAATATAGTAATTTAATTAATTATAAATCAATTAAGATT
Source organism: Cinara cedri (assembly GCA_902439185.1). NCBI lineage: Eukaryota > Metazoa > Arthropoda > Insecta > Hemiptera > Aphididae > Cinara > Cinara cedri. The sequence goes on along the minus strand of CABPRJ010000957.1, from coordinate 60,738 downwards.
GGATTACTGTGGAATTGCCATTTTGATTATGGGTTCGTTTGTGCCGTGGCTGTACTATGGGTTTTACTGTGAGCCATATTCGTGGATACTCTATCTAATACTTGTCTGTTCCTTGGGATTGGTAGCAATGATTGTTGCACTATGGGACAAATTCAGTGATCCTGGTCTTAGGCCACTGAGAGCAGGTATATTAATGTTAAAGATTAAAAATTAAGTTTTCATAAATATCATTTCTTTTATTATAATTATGAATTATGTTTGTCATATATTATTACTTTTTGTCAATATTTATATTTAAAATTTAATTTTAGGGGTGTTTATGACTTTTGGATTGATTGGTGTTGTACCAGCACTTCACTATGGCGCTGTTGAAGGATTCTTTTCTAACTTCACATTGATTAGTCTTGGTTGGTTGTTGCTTATGGGATTTTTGTACATCTCTGGCGCTTTGTTGTATGCTTTAAGAGTACCAGAACGATTTTTCCCTGGAAGATGTGATTTACTGGTAAGAGCCCATATTTATAATATCATAGTTAATTTCTAAGTAAGATACAAAAAAAAAAAAACATAAATTATCATTTATATATATTTTGTATATTTTATTACTTGGGTTAAGGTTAATTTTTGATTTGGTAGGGGGTACTTCAAAGTTTGCCAACGCAATATTTTGGCTTCACTATAATATACTCATGCCAAATAGATATATTAATTTGTACTAGGCGCTAGTATTAATTATACACAATTAAAAAAGGTTGAAAAGACATTTGTCTATTTTTATATCCTTTATTGAAATTTGCTTACTATCTAACATTGAACTAATTTAAATATTTGATTTATAATCTCCATACGATCAAAAAGAGTAATAATTAAATACAAATTTAGCTGATCCAATATTTTAGTTTAATTTAATTTAGGTATACATTTCATTATTGCTTAAAACCTATACAAATAGTATATTTTATATTTTATACCTAGGTTTAATATTATTTTTGTCCCAACTTTTGTGTGAACTATTTGGTTATATTGCATTGAATATTTTATATTTGAAAAAAATATAAACTTGTTTTCTTATTCAGTAGGTAGTTAGAGTTTTTAATGGCTATTATATAGTTAGTGTCAAATTACATGTCATAAGAAGCTTTTGTCTATATTACTTATTGCTCATTATGATTAAATTGGTTTTAATTGGTGAACCACTATAATATTTTTGCACGAACAACTAGTTATTTAGTTAGATTTATTTATTACTTGTATTACTCAAGTAAATTAATTTATTACATTTAAACAGACAGGTTGTTTTGGGAGTTAGTGGATATATTTTAGTAAAAAATTTTTTTTTTTCATAGTTCCAAAGTCACCAAATATTCCATGTGCTCGTTATATTGGCAGCATTTGTCCATTACCACGGAATCACACAAATGGCAGAATACCGATTGAGCAAAGGCGAATGTGAAGTACGGCCTGCTGTGGTTTAGTATGAGTTTGATGGTAGGTGTACGGACTGCTTTATAAAATTACGCAACTATTTTTGGTTATCCAATTTAAAGGAAAACTATGTATTTTTTGTAAGCTGACACTTTAATGGTTAAAATTATAAAATTTAAGTTCTTAAAACACCAGTTTAAAATGTAAAACTTATATCAAACAATATGTTAGAATGTAAGTTCTATAGTTTCATGTTATAGTCATATATTTTAACTATGTTTTGTTTACAAAAAAATTCATATATTTTTACTACATACGAAAAATTTTATAGCATATATTATGAAAAGTTCATAGTTTGCATGTTTAAATTCTGAGAGAAATTTGATATATTTGAAATAATATTGTTTTGTACGAATGTAATATAAATACGCTTATGTATACACCTTTCTTGTACGATTACACTCCTATGTACATAAGGTGCATCACAAATATTTGATGCTTTCTAAATAATCAATTATTGATCTTTAGTATGCATCTAATAATAATTAGAATTATTTTAAAATCATTTTTGATTAAAATCGTTTTTTTACTAGGGTAAAAATTGTTGAGAACTATTTTATTATTTTGAGTTTACTAGAAAAATGTTTTTTTCTCATGTTAAAAGTTTTTGTATGTATACAATAAGTTTATTTGAAAAGTTTAATATTTTTGAGCGATAATAAAAAATACTAATTTGCTATTTCAAATAAAAAATGTTTAAATACAATTTTTATTTGAGATATGATCTTTGAATAAATTAGATTTATAATTGTGTAAGTTTAATATTCTACTTTGGCATCACATTTTTTACACCATTCATGTAATAATAATATTGGATATTTCAAAGAACTTTTAAATTGATAATATTATATTATTAAGGGGTTGATGCTTCTGTCTTCTAAAAATTAATCCCAGGTTAAATGAAATTACTGAATTTTCAAAATCAATTTTTTTTCTTTTACTGTTAATGATTTATTTAAACACTATTAAATAAAATATATTTTTTTTTAAATTAAAAATTGTAATGACAATTAAATAAATAGACTGAATTTTCTTGTACATGTACACAGTACAGAATGATGAGTTGTTTCAAAGTAAATCAAAGGAGTATAAAAGTGTATTGGAAAAAGAAAAGAAATTGAAAAATATTTGTAATTTTTTAAAATCTTATGGTACTCAACAAAAAAAAAAACTATGAATTTTATCAAAAGGCAATAAGATATAATATATGTTATTATATATCATATAATGATTATTGCAATATATATTATTGTGCATTGCTTTTTAAATATTGTATTTACAATTAAATGAAAGCGTGATAATTTGAGTTCGGAAGTTTTCAGTAGTTAATATATTATATATCATTATATATAAAAAAAGTTGAATTGTAAAGAAAATCAATTGTTGTAAGAATATTATTTTGTAGTTTTTTTTTTTTTCTAAGGTGTATTATAAGTACTTGCATAATATTTTATAATTATTTTAAAAATGTATAAGGACTGCTTTAATTATTAATAATACAATTTGAGCATATGCCAGGGTCAAGTACCGCCATTCGAGAGTCGTCCTCCAGACACTTGCAAAAAGAAAACTGTATCATTGTTTGGAGATATCCAATTTTTCGAAGTTATTGTTTTATTATGTGTGATCAGGAGGACAACTTTTGAAAGTTTGTACTTGTGTGTTAATGCGTAGATTATGAGAGAAACAAAATAACATATTTTATTTTCATGGGCTTGTTTTTGTAAATTGTAATAATAGTAATATTATTATTATTGGGCTGTGTCGTGGATTTTTCGGGATTTCAGTATTACAGCGACCACCATCATGATGTGTTACACTGGTGTTTTATTGGAGTGCAAAATGTAATTGTTGAGTTATACCACAAGTGTAATAATAGTATATATACATTTTTTTTTTATACATAAATATTATCTCTGTGATAGTATTTTACGATTTATATTTTAGACTATATTATATATAGGAAACATATTTTCAGACATACATTTTAGTTGATATTTCGTTGTGTATTTTCATAACAAAAAATAAAAATAAAATACTAATAACAATCATAGAATATAATATGTATTATACACATATTGATATTTTCAGTACGTACCTATATAAAATACCTATATTTATTACTATTTTTTTTTTTTTTGCTCAAATAAATAGAAAAAAAGAAAACAAATTATTGTGTGTATATCACCTTTTTCCTTGCCAAAATTGTCCATTTAATGTTTTTCGATGTTAACGCCATATTCTTTGTTATTTCTTTATTATTAGGTTTGTGAAACGAAGACCCAGTTAACTCTTAAAAAAAAAAAAAAAAAAATGTTTTAATAAAATGTCTGCCAGCTCAGATAGAACATGAACAGAGCACATCCAAATATTACAGTATTTTGTGACAAACATTAGAATATAAATTGTGTAACTAAACATTACGTATTTTGTGCTTCCCCTTCCCCGAATTATTTTGTTAGCAATCACGATTATTTTGATACCACACCACCACTATAGAACATAGTCTTTATTATCTGCCAAAGAGAACTCATCCCCCCATCCACAAAAACACAAACTTTTACGATAACGACAACATTTCAACATTAAAACTAAATCTGTTTAGGGAATTTGTAATATAAGTTGTTTTTTTGGAAATCAAAAGCATGTAATGGCTTCACCCTAAAAAATAATGACGAATGATTATATTCATGAAACATTTTAAAGTTGCTTGCTTCTTAAATTTTCTAAAATTACAAATCCGGAAAAAAGCGAATCTGTACAAAAATTCGGCTCGTAATGGAAAACGTTTTATTTTTTTCAATATTTTTTTTAAAGTTATTTAGCGGAGTTGGTAATAAAATCAATAAAACCGAAATACCGGAATACAATACGCTTAATCTTATTTTAAAAGTATATTTTCCAAGACTATTTATTTTATCAATTATTATAAAATTTACCGGCGAACGTCCAAATAGTAGATTTTTATTACGATAATGTTTAATGACGTATACGTGTTTATGATGCAGTTAAAACGCGCTGTTAGATATCTTTATTAACAATTTGACGGCACACGCGACACACCCAGCAATTAGATTAAACGCAGAATAATCCAATAAAATCTCATAAAAAAAAAAAAAAAATTTGTTCCACCAAAGCGTGTATTATTATGTTTTTGGCACGTGTTTTTACCTATTGTTATTGTGCCTACCTATTTATTATGTAAATTATAGATTCTAAACGAAATGACGTGAATCGCTATAATTATGTCTGCTAACAATTTTTCAACCAGAAGTCTCGTTCCGAACATCAACTGTATAGGGGCGCAGATTTTTGTCAGAATATATCGTCTATAGGACGGGTCAATTTTTTGATTTTCCTTGTAAAATATTTATTATTTGGGTGAAAATATATTTGCGTAATAATAGTACTCTATTGTTGAAATTCACCGAAAATGATTGTGAAAACTTTCATTGTATATAGTCGCTTTCTTAGATGTGTTACAATTTTCAAACTTTTTTGCGTTTTTAGGTTGTTTATAGCTATTTGAAAATGTTGTATTCTAGATTCTGAGCATAGCGTGTGAGCAATTGGTTTTACAATTGTTGTTTTTTTTTTTCTTTCTCTGTTCTTTTGTTCTAATACGTGGACACGTTTTTTTCTAGTAAACTTACTTCCGATTTTTACATGTCGTAACTTTTCTGAAAGCTCAAGTTGTCTAGATTGTACACAAGGTTATTTTTTGATTTTCGTCGCCATTTTTTAAAAAAAGCCTTAAGTGGGAAAAACGTAGGAAAACGTACAATTTCACAATTTTATTATTTTATAAAAACACAGACGACGTTTTCTATTAGAAAAAAATGATGTAATCAAAAAATCATAAGATACCTTTTTCGTTGCCTTTTTGATTTACTTTCTTAGGATATCATCGCCAAAACTTTTGAGCCACTTTTGCGCTTTTAAGGGATTTTAATTTGTGAGAGTTTTTGCCGTGATTCCGTTATAAACACAAGTAGAGAAACTTGGTAATAATACTTAAATTGGACTTACCTGGACGTGGACAAATTTCCAAAATAATGGGATGACTTAAATTTTTTTTTAAATTAAATTTAAACGAAAATCGCAAAAAAAAATTACGGCACTTTAAATTATGCATTACCGAACTGCGCTCGGAATCGTCTTTCGTTAAGCAATGGTTTATCGTTGCTTACAGATATAAGTGAAATAACCTTATGTATCCTACCTTCCCAACTTCTCACCTATAACAGTGGCCGCTCCCATCCCCAGTATCAGCTTTTTTTTATTTTGTTTTTCGTTTTATATGTGGACAAAAATGCATTATTATTGTAGGTGTTTTAAGTTCAAGTTTGTGTTGAAATTCGTTAAAACCACGAACAATTGTAATTTATTTTGTAGTTGTAAACTAAAACAATGCTTAATTTAAATCTATCAACAAATGTCTAGGAACTCCGTTTCAAATCATTTTTCGTTTGCTATATTTACCCTATTTACCCGTCCTTTCAGACTACTCATCTACAACAGTTGCACACGTGCAGTCAGTGGTGCACACAGAGCGGGATAGGGGGTCATGGGGTCATACAACCTCTCGAAATGTCTTCCTTCACTACATTTACATTTTTTTTAAATCAAATTTTACATTCAACAACATACCACAGAATAAAAAACATTTTAATTTGATCAAAAATCGTATATTCAGTAATAATAGTGATAATACTTTATTGATAATATGTCCCATCTCCCTCTAAGAAATAAAAAATAAAAATTTCTCACGAAAAAAAATCCTGTTTGCGCATTACTGCGCGAAGAAGGTACGACTTTTTCAAATATTTAATTGTCGTAAAACCCGTCACTCGGGACATTTTCTTTGAATTATTTGATTCGAGAATTCGGTACTGACGATAAAATTAATACAATATGCGTATTATCTCATTTACGATAAAATATAATTGTTATTATTAAGTGTCCCAATAAAACACACGCTGTTGGCATAGGCGACTTGAGGTATGTTATTTGGCGGTTGACTAACCGGTTAGTTTAAATTAATACCCACCCCTACCCACGCAATTATAATAATTACACATCCCGTAAATAATTTGTTTTTAAAATAAATTTTATACTGTTGATTATGTTTATTAAGAAAAAAAAAAGATATTTTTATAAAACAATGTTAAAAAGTACATATTAACTACTTATTATACAGTGTTGTTTGTTTATAATAATTATTAATTTTAATAGGCTGAACTGTTAAATGGAATTTTACAATTCATACATATCGTACAATTTTGCAAAAACAAAAAAAAAAAAAAAAAAAAAGAAACTGTCAATATTTGAACGACTCAACAGTTGAATACTCCGAATTGTTGGTTGGCGGTTCAGTGAATCACCGAAACTGTTCAAGTAGGTCGTTTCCATCGGTTTTATTGATTGATCATTGTTGTTGTCATAAATGCACGGGACGAACCCAGTATTTTCGGTCGTTTTGAACTCCCTGTAAAAGTTCGTTTATGGCTTCTGCCATGCTAATGAGTAATAACTTGAAACCACACACGATCCATAATGACGATTGATTGTAACCATGGTTTTATTACGATAATCGGATAATATTATCACTTGATGTCCGCTAAACAGTAAATAGGAAATGACGCCACTTCACGTATTTACTACTAACTTTGAAAACAAATACTGAACGTCATGTTAATAGTGATAAATCGTTAAGACCATAAAAACTTTGGCGGGTAAAACGCGTAATGTGGTTCATTTAGTTATGGTCGGTAATCCTCCCGCGGGTAAATCGCTCAACGGGGCGCGACCCCATTCGTAGAAGATCGGTACTTGGGACCAAAATAATTATTGTATTAAAAAAAGCAGCAGATTGTTGGGAACCCAAAAGTGAACGACTCTTAATCGCAATAACTGGCATAGGTATCAGTAACTATGAGATTTTGAATAGGTATATACCTAATCATTGTTTTTCTTTGCACATGTTATAACTTTAGTTTCCAGCCAATCGCACATACCATACAATTAATAATTTCTCTGTGAGGGGATATTTCGTTACTTTATTATGGATGTGATACCACTACCGCATTTTGATTTTCAAATGGCAAACTATATTCCAAATTACGTAAATAGATGCGAAGGTTTAGTTTAAACGAAGGAGAGATAGTTGACGAGATAATCAACTTAAGTTTGTCATTTTGTGGGTAAAAAAAAGAGTAGTAGAGCATCATTAGTGTAGTGGCGTGGCATATTTGACAGTATTTGACGGTATTCCGCTACTCTCCCCAGTACCTATATCGTACTGTCATTGGTAGTCTAGAACAATTCATCAATTTTCGTGCCTAAACTTGATATCCAACTAAAATTTAGCGTCCCATAAATGTGTGGCTCCTTTGGTGCCCTAAAGCAATCGATCCTTTGCCCTTCCCCTATAACACGGCCCTGACTCCTAGCTACAAACGACAAAATTAAAAGTGATGAAATATCAACGGGTTGACGAAAAATATAAATTTCAACGTCAACTTCTGTGTAACTACAACTTCTTCTATTTAGAGAAGTTTTTATTTAGGTATTGCTATTGTAAAATCATAATTGTAGTTTCACCTTCAAACACAAGGGTTGTAATGTAACATTTTGGAGCAACGTGTTTGTAAAATTAAAAAAAAAAAAATTAAAATAAATTCTTTCCGGGATAATGAGTGTCTTAACGTAGTTACATTATATATTGATCCCCCTGTATAATCTGTATAATAAAACAAATAAAATATTATGTAGGTACTTGCAATGAGTTGCAGTTTGTGCGCGAACGCCGAATTTAAAAATTATTTTTAAATATTTAATTATAATGGGCAATTTTTCATGGCCAAACGTAAATTGTCATAAATTGGTGAGTAGCCGCGGTATATTATATACGTGTGTGGCCTTGGAACGCGTCCACTTTACGTCGGGGAAAATAATATATTTTGTTTTGGACAGAATTGTCAGAAACTCAGAAATAATATTGTTATGTAACAAATTTTTTATTCCCAACGCCACCGCTGTTTAGAAATTTCGGATGTATAATAATACTCTGTACACTAAAAACTCGTACAAACATTTGTAGCCGGACATATTGAATTAACCGTTGGGCGGATATTTATGTTTTCGCATGTTTCTATTGGTCAGCAAAAAAAAAAAATTAGTTTCAAAAGCACCAAAATGCGTTTTGTGACCGAAAAAAATACAAATGTATTTTGCATATCATGCATATTATGATTTATATTGAATTTTAAGGTTTTTTTTTAAATTTTATTTTTAGTTTATAATTGTTTTTTTTTTTTTTTTTGTATAGCTTGACAAATCAACAATTTAAAGATAATCGTTCAAGATTCACATTTGATTTTTTTTTTAGAACATATTTTAAGTGGTTTTTTATTATAAAAATAGGTATCCATGAGCCATCAGAGTTCCGTCACTAATGTCAAATTTCTCCCCCCCCCCAGTCGACTTGATGCTGTTCAAATATTTAATTTTAGATTCTGGGTATTTTTTTTTTGTTAATTGATCTAATTGTTTTGGTTATCAGAGTTTGTAAAATAATATTATATTATATATTATACTTGATTAAATTAAATTTATAAAACACACAATTTAGCCAATTAACCATGTCTCCCACTTCAGCATAACAATGGTTGGGGAGAGGGTTGAAAGTTGAAACACCCAAAGGCACATCTTTGAAATTTACACCATGCATATATAAAATTTTAATCTCCCTAGTTTAATTTAGAGGGTCTGTAGGGCCGTATAAAACTAAAGCAACTTCATCCCGCAGTAGCGTGGTATTCATTTTGAAATTGTACCACTTTAATCTGTTCATAAAACAACTCTATTTTTTGTGTTTGGACTAGAACAGTATTTTCCAAACGGTGTAAGGGGGAAAGGGCGTGAACAAATTGCTGGGGAGCCGCAAGCAGTCATCACTAAGTAAAATTTGTATAGGCGGCAGGGGGCAGTTGCCCGGGTGGCTTTAATTTTTGATAAGATTTGTTTGGTCATTGAGCTTGCTGAATTTTTAATTTGCTTATCATGTTTTAACAAGGTGAGGGGTGATAGATTTTTAAAAATCTACAAAGTTGGGAACCACTGGTCTATGAGTCAATAAAAGTGTCCAAAAAATATGTGCACTGTTACAGAGTACATATAGACACAATGTGTCACAATGTTGTGTGCAAACACAATAATGTGCAATAGTATCTATTTTCGGAGAAAATTCGTCAAAAAAAAAAAAAAATTTATGAAATTCAACCATAACATTTTATCACTTTAATCTACTCAAGTTAAAACTTAATAAATACAAATTTCCGAATTGGATGGTCCAGAGGGTCCAATTTTTAATAGTTCAGAGGGAGCGGCTAAAAATGTTCAAATGTACCGTGGAAAAAATATGTACTTGCATAAATTTATGTAGGTAATAGATATAGGCACAATACAGAGCAATTGTCTATATTTCCACATTTCATGAATAATTTCTGATTTCAGACTGACAAAAATTAATCGTTAAAAATATTGGCAGCATATAAGACATATAAGAATTGTAGAATTTCCATTTTTTTTTTCGTCATGAACATAATATTTTAAAACCTCATTTTGATAATTTTTTGGGCGTAACCGCATGCATTTTTAATACATTTTTAAGGCATAAGTTAGACGCAAGTTTACCCGTAGTATATTTCAAATTGTGGTTGTTGCCAAAATCGTTCGCGTTATGTAATGAAATTAAGTATTAAAATAAACCGTGAAATTATATTAGTATTATCGCGACCCGTAGAAACTCTTATTATTCATCGTAAGGTGGGTTCAATAAAATAATAAATATTATTTAATATTTAATAAAATATTTTACTTTTATTTAACAGTGGCAGACTGGCTCGCTGGGACGTCGGTATAAATTTCTCGGTGGGATGGCGCCAAATGTGTGTAGCCACTTAACAAAAAAAAAAAAAAATATAAAAGTTTTTATTCGATATAATATAATAATATTTTGTATACAATAAAATTACTGAATGAAAAACCGGAAACTGTACTTTTTGACTTCTCAATAAAGACCAGCTGTTTGTTTTGTTATTATAGTGTTATATTAGTCCAGGGCTCGGATTTTATAGCGCTGAAAATAACTGAAACATGCGCTATAATATGATATAATAAATCCTAAAACAAGTTATAATATTATAATATGTCATAAAATCACGAAAAACGGCAAAAAAGAAAATTTGTTTATTTTTTTTAAATTTTTGATTTCTTTAAATAAACAAATACAACCAATAAGAAGCCATTGATGTAGACTGTTCGATGTGACCCATCGAATATACGGTCAATACGGAGGGCTAATTAAAAATAGATTTTAATTTGAAACGAATTATAGGTATTTTTCTATTGAGTTTACATAAATGACAGTTTTTTTTCTACTTCCGATTTATAAAAATTACAAAACAAATCATTGTATTATGTATATTAGCAAAAAGTAGCACTGAAAATCTAAAATACTTAAAATATGCAAAACGTAGCAACATAAAATTGTATATTTTGAAGCCTTAAAATTTATTTCTTTATTATATTATAGATACATACCTACTTTACACATTTCTGGGGGTTGTCGAACCCCTAACCCCCCTGTATATTGGTTTATTTGAAGGCTGCTGTATACAACAAACTCACAGTTATTTTTATCTGTATCCTAAAAGTATTAACAAATGCTATGAAATGTGAGCCCAGGTTATTACAATTTTACAATATAATTTTTACTTATTAGATTCTGAGCGTAGCAAGAAATGTATTGGGTTTACTGTGATGTGTTTTTTTCTGATCGTTAACAAATTTTTCATCAGAAATCTCTTGCCAATCAATAACAACAAGGGTAGTTTCTGGTAACAATTTGTGTTTAGATTGTACACCAGAGGGATCATATTTTCATTTTTTTTTTAGTTTTTTAATTCTTTAATAATTTAAAAATACCGGCTAAACAGGAAGACAGTTTAACGATTTTTGTTATTTTTTATTGTAGTTCAGTTAAAAATAATTATAGAGACCTGAAATTTGCACAGAATATATATATTTATATTAGTCATCACTAACCAGGCTTGGTAAAATTTTAAAAATATTCTACTGCTTCTCGACAATTTGGAAATTTTCTATTTTTTTTTTAGATTTTGAACGGAGTGAGTAATGTAATCTTACACAATGATGTTTATTTCTTTTTTATGTGAACATTAAAAGAGGTCATTGTTTTAAATTATTTAAAATAATGAGGAAAACCTGATTTTTTAGTTAAAAAAGATTATAAGATTAAAAATAAGTTTGTCATTGGCAACCGTTTCTTATTTATTTTTGTTATTATTAAATTTTTATTATTTTGAATCTTTTAAACAATCATTGTTGTCTTGGAAATACACATTGTTGAAAAGCCAATTCTATAGACCGAGCTATATTAAAAAATAAATAAATTTCGATTTCAATAAATTCTTTTAACTATTAATCTTTATATTATATTTCTTTATTCTATATTTAAGCATCACTATCAACTGAACTCCGTTCAGAATCGTTTTTTCGTTAGCAATAGTTTATCATTGCTTACAGGTATTCATTGAGTTCCCTTCTGTATTTTACCTTCCCAACTTTCCACCTACAACAGTGGTTGTACCTACGTGTGAAGTATGTCCGTCCTTTTTGTTTTTAGTTTTTATATGAATTAAATTTTTTTGGCTTAGCAATTATAGTCAAAAATTACAATTTATTATTTTTATAAATGTTTTTTTTTCATTTTATTTACTCAAGAAAAATCCTTGAAAACTACAAAAAAAAAAAAATAAAATATTTTAAACAAATGGAACAAAAATTGTTCATGTTCTAACTCGTATCATAGCGTTTGGAATTACAGTTTTTAAAATGAAAAAAAAAATTAAAATTATCGAAATCGGATAACTATACCAGACAAAAGAGACAACTCTGTAATCCAAAATGTTTTTCGACAAAAAACAAGTCATACTCAATTCTCTCAAACACGAACTACTTAAGAAAGATATTTAAATTGCAAAATATTATATACCTCGTATAGTACCTATTAGGTGAAATACAAAATAGTGTATGCCAGAGTTTATTATTTGTATCTGAGTACTTGTTACAATATAATATTATAATAAATATGGGTAGTGGGTACCACCTATAATGTAGGTAATAGTTTTCAAACAGATTGATAAGTTGTTCGTCACATATACGAATTACGACTAGATATGGCCAAAGTATATCGATTTATCAATATGACTAGTTTTGACTTAATATGATTTTTCGATATTTTTTTCTTCAACATAGGACCCTTAAAACTTAGCGGAGCCTCTTCCAAATCAAGTTTTTATCAAATAAATATTTAGTATACATAAATAATGTTATAAGATGATAAGCTCCCGAAAATATGTATGCGATTTGTGTATATAATAGTCTTTAACGCGTTTTTATTGAAACATTTCTAATTGCTGTAGATTTCCCCTTTTCTTATTGGTCGATTTCAAAGACTCTGTTTTCGAATTGAATTAAGGCCTAAGAACCTGCAGATAATAGTGTTGTAAGTGTACACCTATAGTCTAATATCACCTACTATACCTAACCGATGAAAACCCGTTATTAGCGCAAGTTTAAAAAAAAAAAAAAAGTGCAAACAATACTATGGTCGAATCCGAAGCCGTATTAATCCTTGGAGACACTACCAACGCTTACTCTGAGACGATGCGAACATTGACATTTTAAAAAATGGACCACGTTTAATCTGTTATCGAGTCGGCTATAATAATTGAGTCTAGACATACGGTAAACAGTCACGACGAAAATAGAACGTTGTGTAAATAAACAATTACTCGGTATTATTATGCACAAGCAAGTACATTTCTCTAGAGATATTGCAAACATAACACATTCGACTATGGCAAACATTATTTTTTACAAGGTTTCCCCTTGATGAACAATCCAGCATTGTTCTCTTCCATGATTGATATTGGCAGGCCCCCGCGTTACAGTGTTATTACAGCTGAAAGTATTGTAGACCGTGGGTGAGAAACGCGCAGTCAATAATATTACGTTCATATAGGCCTTTGATTTAAAGCGGTGAAAGTCGCATGTGTGACTGCGTGTATGACCAATGAGAACGCGGTGTAGAGAGAGCGTCCTGGGTTTCCTGTCGTGCGTCCCGTTCGCGTTCAGTCTTGTAACGGTTCTACACGTGGACCACTGCCAAAGCTGTCCGACGTCCGCCCTGTATATTATTTACACGAACCACACTCGATCCATTAGTCTCGCACTAATTATTACTCCGACTAATTCGGGCTGGAACACACCTATCCGGTGAGTGTCAAAATATCTGTATGCGTCTAGCGGCAACTTGAAAACATTCGACTGTTAGAATTTATTTTGTGATGAACGCCAAAATCCATATTTATACGCTTAGACGGGGGGTTTTTTTTTTTTTTTTTTTGTTCGTTTTTATCTACAGCGAAATTGTTATTCCCGATATTATATTATTATTCTCTACAGTGTTTCTCGTCCATATCTGTTCATATCGGTGGCACCGAGCGCATTGTGTCACCCCGTCGTTAAATATTTTGCTGAACTAGTGAAAAAAAAAAAAATCGGTTAGGCAATAATGTTTATAACTGGTCGGCACGTACAAGTTCTTTCTCACATTATTGACAACTCTGTTGGATTGTTTACCGAAAATGACGTCAACAAAGTTATTATACGCAATGGTGCTTTTGATTGATAATGTTTGAATTGAACATTTGTTATTTCGCGAACATATTTTGAACATTTGAAAATCGTAACTATGCCAATATTATATTATAGTTTGTGTATTTTTCGTTTAAATTTTGTAAATCGTATAAAATACACTATTATTATTCAAATAAATGTCGGAAATTGTTTTAACATGGGCATATTATTAAAGCCAGAAGTTCAGAACTTTCAGTTATATATGTTCAGCGTTGTGAACATTGTCATCAATTTATAGGCATTTGCATGTATATAGTAATTCGTGTATTGAAATAATTGTACTCGAGAAAGTAATAAGTAATAAACAGAAAGTATTCGAGAAAGTTGCGCGATAAACCGCTCGCGGGGAATAATCTCGAACAAATCATTAACGCAACGACCGGAAAGTTTTTTTGGATCGGAGAGAAGCTTTGTAAAATGTTTTATTTTATTTTCGGACGTTCTGATTATTATTATTTCTCGTAGCCAGGTTTTTTTCCATTACTCAGTTTTTCGGGTTCTCGTCTCGCGAGAGCACATCGTCACACGAAAATAAAAAATTGTCTATACGACATTCGGTGTGGTTATTAATGAACGTCACTTACTCACCTACACGGCGCATTCGTGAATAACTATAAAGTATTATAATATTCACCGCGAAAAACTTATTATAAAAATATAGACCGTGAATTATAAAGCGACCGAGTTTACGTTCCGTGTAATGTAAGTTTTTTGTATTGTCATGCACGCGTCTAGTTACTTAGCAAATCTACCGACCAAACAAATTTCAGAAATATCCGCCGTCTGCACTGAGATTCTGCAAAGTTTGTCCGTTTTTGGATCGGAACGTATAATTTATGACGTTTATACCGTTAAATTTAAACAATTTCACATTTTAGATTTTTAGTGACGTGAGAAATGTATTGCAGGTTATACTATGATAAGTTATTTCGTGTCTGTAAACAACTATCAGAAGTCTTGCTCCAATCAAACGCTTTAGAGAAACTTTCACGTAGCGTTTTTCATCTAGTTGGTACATTAAGGAGGACATTTTCTTGATTTTTATGTTTAAATTTCGCTATTTTGGAAGTAGTATTGTTATAATAGTAGTCGGCTGTTTATTGTTTTATGTAGAGAATAAATATGTCTACATAATGCTAAATGGATAAGGGAGGGGGGAATTTGACTCTAGTGATTGAACTTTGCTGTTCGCGGGTGAGATCTTTTTATTATTTTGTGCCAAAATTGTACATAATAAAATTAATAAAATAATATTATTTTTAGATTTTGAGCGAAACGAGGAATATANTGTGCCAAAATTGTACATAATAAAATTAATAAAATAATGTTATTATTTTTAGATTTTGAGCGAAACGAGGAATATATTGGTTTTACAATCGTGTTTTTTTTTTTTATGTGAACACTTTTTCTATCAGAAAGCTTACTCTGATTATCATATATAGTACCGTTTCTGAAAGGAAATGTTCTCTGGATGGTACTTTAGAAAAGTCATTTTTTGAAGTTCCCATTATTATTCGAGATAATGAGGAAAACCTGGTTCTTTAGGTTAAAAAAGATTAAAAGATTAAAAATTAGGTTGTCGTTGGCAACCGTTTTTATTTATTTTTCATTATTGTTTTAACTATTTTAAACAATCATTGTTGTCATTGAAAATGCACATTGTCGAAAAAGTAATACTATAGACCGAGCTATATTAAAACAAAATAAATTTCGTTTTTCAATACATTCTTTTAACTATTATTATTAATATTATATTTCTTTATTCTATACTTAAGCATCACTATCAACTGAACTCCGCTCAGAATCGTTTTTTCGTTAGCAATGGATTATCGTTGCTCACAGATATACATTAAGTTTCTTTCTGTATCCTACATTCCCAACTTCCCATCAAACAGTGGCTGCACTCACGTGCGAAGTATGTACAGTTATTGTATAGTACTCGTCATCGTGTTATACCCAATATATTATATTTACATGTTGTACAGCGCATGCGAGTAAATATGTAAAATACCTCTATACCCGAACAGGTTATATGTGTAATTAAAAAAGCATTGTTTTGTGAAAATGATGATCTGTAAAACGGAGACGCCGAGAGCGGCAATGAACTTGTAAATTATATACTTCCATAGAACGTGCTCGCGCCATTTTCTCCAGTCTGAACAAAATAATCGATTTAAAAGTCCGTTGTTATTCGTCAATATAATATAATAGTATTAATTAAGTACTCGAGTCACACGTTGTATCGCAAATTGATCGGACAAAAGCGTTTTTGTTTTAAAACAAGTATGTAAATATTTAAAAACCATGTTTTTTTTTTTTATACACTAATATAGCCATTAAGTATTCGGAGTGTTTGATTGCGTTACTAATATCGATGGTTAAATAACTTTGTCTCGGGTGGGGGGGGGGGGCGCAAATTTAACATTTTTTTTTTTTTAACAATTATTTTAGTTTAATATAATTTATTTTTGTTTTCATATAAATAGGTAATATTATATAATATATTTGGGAACAAAAGGTCACGGTGGGGTATAAACTCTCCACCCCTTCTGGTTTGATTGCCTTTGGTTACTAATTTCATTACAAAAATGTATTATATACATATAAAATATTATATTATACATCTAATCATTATTATTCAACGCCAAATACTCGTATCATAATTTAATTTCCTGCTCAAAACATATAATAATACTATCGTATTATTCAGATTACGGATATTATAATATCAACTAAAAGTTGGATAAATTATTCTCGACACGTGGCTATAATACAATATTATATAATATTGTAGACCATAAGGTCCACTTATAGTGAAATCAAACTTTTCACGAAAACTACACGATGTACAGAAATTCACGCGAACGTGAATTTTAAATTCAAAAGTTCAAGATATTCTTCTTCAGTGCTGCATAGAACAATATTTATAATATGTATTTTTAAAATTGTTGCAGTCCAATGAGAAATGTATTGGTTTTACAATGATGTTTATTATTATTTTCTTTTTTATGTGAACACTTTTTCTACCAGAAAGTATACTCCGATTATCAAGTATAGCACTTTTCCTGTAGAGTAGTCATTTTTTGAAATTCTCATTAATATTCGAGATAATGAGGAAAACATCGGTCTTTAGGTTAAAAAAGATTGAAAGATTAAAAATAAGGTTGTTATTGACCACCGTTTTTATTTATTTTTTGTTATTATTAAGTTTTTGTTATTTTAATATTTTTTAAACAATCATTGTTGTCATGGAAACGTATACTGTTTTAATAATTTTACCATAATATGACATAATACCACATATTGTATTGTTGACAAAGCAACGACATTTTTGGCTCAAAATCGTATTTTCGTTAGCAATGGTTTATCTTTTCTTACAGATATACATTAAATTCCCGTCTGTAGTCAATCTTCCCAACTTCCCACCTACAGCAGTGGCTGCACCCGCGTGCGAAGTATGTCCGTCCTTTATTTGCTAATAAAACTCGTAATAGTATAAACAACGAAATACACTCTATAGCAATAAATTTTAGGGTAGGATTTTATAGTTATTGTATAATAAAGACGAGAGATATATGTGGGTGAAGCAGGCCTTTCGCCTTTTTAACGAGAAATGATTATTAATAGCCGCGGAATATTATTATTAATAATATCATACATGTATTATTGTACATAATAAAATATAATTGCTTAAACAACAGTAAATTACACCGATCGCCGGGATTGCGGAAATGTTTTCGTTTACTGGCAGCTGCACTCTTCTTATATACTAGTATATTGTATGTGAAGATTCACAGTTTATTATTATCCGGATTTTTACTACCGCCGCCGCCGCCGTTAAAAAAAAAACGCAACAGCAACGAAATAAAACAATAAATAAATTAAATCGATGATATAACCGCAGATACCCATTGATTACGAGCTTTTCGACGGATTGTTTTTCTCGCGAGACGCGGGCTCTACAGTCTACAGGTGGTGATAGTGCAGGCGGAACGACCACGTGAACGTCCGCGGTGACGTTTTAAGATTATCGAGTAACATTATAAATATTGTAAATGTAATCCCAGCGCACGGTTTCATCACCATCATGCGCCTTATTGGTCTTGGCGCCACGTCGACACGGTGTCCGATAAAATTCTATTTTTTGTCGTGGCATTACACGGTGAATATATTATTTTAGCAACGCGCCTTATAAATATAATAACAGTACTGAGAGAGTGGCGGCGAGTCAGTGAGAGGGGGGGGAGTGTTTTCGTGCCCGCGCTGTGACAATGCGCGCTTATCACCGGCGATTGGGCGCAGCGCGGCTTTTGAACACGACGGCGATACGTGTACAAAAAGTAAATCGAAAATTATAACGCGATAGCGTGTACTAATATTATTATTGCATATTTTTCTCTAAAATCATTACGAAAACGATATAATCCAATCTCTAGGGCCTATACAATCACGGGTTCTGGCGGATTACGGATTATTTGTAAATCGAACCACGGGCCAACACTACTCGCTACTGTTTGGCCACTCAAATAGTTTGTTCGAATCGCGATGTATCATTTCGGACACGGTTTTCTTCGGTGTACAATATTGTCGTATAATACCGCGTAACTGGGCGCGAGAGCTCGCTCGGGACATAGTACCCCCGCAAAAATCATTTAGTAAATCAAGTAATGACAAATTGAAAACGTGGACACTTATTTATTATATTTTAATATTTTGTTTTATTTAAACCGATAATATTGATGTTTGATTACGGTTTTACGGATTCATCAAGCGGCCGGGGAAAATCTATAGTTTACGCTCTGCTGGTGATTGTTTGCGCCACGAGTGCTGAGAAACGTCGTCGACTGTAGAATCCCCTCCTCTGTACAGGCCTATACTGGCTTAGGACTGTTAACTTTGAATTACTTAGATTTTATACTAGAAAAATTTCTGTACTTTATAATTCGGTATATGTGGTAGATACGTACATTCAAATGGATTGACGTTATTTAAATTAGATTGCGGTATTTTGGCAATACGCCGATAGAACAATATTTTATCACCTCGATAACCGTAAAATACTTGCCGTAGTATGATAAAAATGTCGTACGTATGTACGACTACATTATACCTACATATATAAATAAAATGTAAAAACCGTTTGTTGGATAGTTTTGCATTGCTTGTACGTTTTCGGTTCCATAAAGTACATTTGAAATTATTGGCCACATATCCACAACCAACCGCGAGCAATGTTGCTCATTTTGACCTAAGCACGATACGCCACTGGCTGAGTGAAGAAGAAAAGTCGCGTGGCGAAACGATAAAATACAATACGATAATAGTGAATTACGGTATTGTGATATTTCGAGAGGGAACGATTGGCAACGGTGAAATAATATGCCTGGTCCCATATTCATTTTCCGACAACTAGCAATATCCGATCGATCGTTATGATTAAAAAAAAAAAAAAAAACTACAGTCAACGAAATTAAGTTTGCGCCCCCGGAACGCTATGCGTTTAGCGCTCTTTTGCAGCCATCATGTATGAATAAAGTCATTTTTACTTTGTCACAATGTCAGTAAAAAAACAAAATGTATATTATTTTTTCATTATGATGTAAATTATATTGAGTACACTTCCTGGTATTTCTCAAAGCGTTTAACATGAAACGTGTAGGGGGGAGAAGTGAAATTCGATTTTGCAGGGCGAAACTGTTTGGACAATGATGATATTGTAAACAAATTTATCTGTTGTAATTTATTTATATTTTTTCAGAGTGTTTTTAAAAAAACTTCAAGATGATGAATAAGAACGCAATCGTGTTTGTAAATTGTTTTTTGACAGTCGCATATATTAGGTAACAACATAGACGTGTTGAGACTCATGGTTAGCGGAGCAGACACCAATATTTTTCTGGGATGCCCACTAGAGATGTGAGAACTTATGGCACTTAAACATCTTCTGTATTTAAAAAAATATATTTTACAAATAATTTTTTTCTTGAATTAATATTATTTATTAATTATTATCTTAGTCTGACTTAATAATTGATATTTTGAATTATACATTGAATTTTTTAAATTTACTTCGGCGTACAATCTCATCGTAGGCCTTCGTTATTATCAAGTTTCTACGTGTATTTATAACCGAATTACGGCAAAAAAACTTCCACAAATTAAAATTCTTTAAAAGCTCAAAAGTGGCTCAAAAGTTTTGGCGATGATACCATTAGAAAGTCAATCAAAAAGGCAACATAAAATATATCTTGTGATTTTTCGATTAAATTATTTCTTTCGGTATAAGACGTCCGTGTTTTTATAAAATAATGAAATCGTGAAATTGTACGTTTTTTCCCGTTAAAGTGCTTTTATTTAAAAAATGCCGTCAAAAATCAAAAAAATGACCTGTTTAAAATACAATCTAGACAATTTAAACTTTCAAAAAAGGTGTTACACTTATACATCGGAGTAAGTTTACTAGGAAAAAACGTGTCCACATATTAGAATAAAGAAGAAAAAATAAAATACAATAAATATCTTGGTAAAACCAATAGCTCCTTCGGTACGCTTGAAATCTAAAACATCAAACTACACCGAGTTCGAGAATAAGTCATTTTAGATTCAATATATAGTAAAAAATGTATTAGATTTACAATGTTTTGTTTTTTATCTGTTAATCAATTCTCTACTAGAAATTTTGCTCTGATTTCAAGAATAGTACCTTTTCTAAAATAAAATTTTATCTGGATGGCCATATTTTGATTTTCTTAGCAGTTTTCATTATAATTGGGAACTGTACGTATATGTATAAAAGATACTTCGCTCCGAATCGTATTTTGTTAGAAATGGTTTATTGTTGAGTACAAATATAAATTAAATTCCTCAACCTCTCAAATTTCTCATCTATAACAGTAGCCTACCTATCGTGCGAAGTATTTCAATACGATAAAATTGCTACAAGTTACCTATAATGGTTTGTCGTATGAATAATAGTTAAGTTTCTAAATTATTCGGTTATTTTGCGTATTATATTTTATTCATGTATTGATTAGTTAATAGAAAAAAACAAGACTGTTGAGTGCAGATAGTGTGCGCAAAACCT
The DNA here is from genome assembly GCA_902439185.1 of Cinara cedri. Lineage (NCBI taxonomy): Eukaryota > Metazoa > Arthropoda > Insecta > Hemiptera > Aphididae > Cinara > Cinara cedri. The sequence goes on along the minus strand of CABPRJ010000957.1, from coordinate 39,380 downwards.
AGCAATTTTGGTGATTCACGAATCGGAGATTCGTGTTACTTCTTTTATGGTCCAAGAGGGATTGGAAACAATATTCAAGGAGATTTGATATACACTGAACGTTTTTGAGGCGTTGAGTATAGGCAATTTGAATGCAATTTGTTTAGTGTATTATATTTGCCGTAAAGTATGTTAGGTACTATTTTTGTTGAGATCTGAATATTCGTTATTTGATCAATTGTCCCACATTTGTTTTAATTAATTTAAAAATACGTAGATAAAAACGAAAAGACTGTCTCAAACGTGAATAAAGCATAATTTACTGAACGCATATCGATGACTTATATTATGTTTGTGTATTATATATTCATTTGTAAAATATACACAGTCAATTTCAAACAAATAACTACACGTATACAAAAATATTAGATAGCCGAACGCAATAGCCTATACGTATAAAATAACGTCTCCAACAAAATGGTCCCCAATTATTATCTAAGAGGTGACTGTTTACAAATTAAACTAATATGATACACGATAAGATACTATTTTGGAGGGCTATTCAGTTTTCATTGTACGTAATATTTAAATATTGTAACATCGTTCCCTATCAATACTGTAGCACATAAACATTCACTTCTTAGATAAGGATGGCGGCCATTTTATTTACGAAAATAATAATACCAAAGTCGGCTATCTAGTTGTTTTATATCTCTGTGCAAATAACACGGTAGTGTATAAGGAAATAGTACCTTGGACAAGATAACGGTATGTGTGTGTATGTGAGGGGAGGGGAGGATTTTTAAAATTTATATAAGACACATTTATGATGGATCAAGCTAATTTTTTGGAGAGTGAACGGGAGGGGAGGCGATGACCACTAAGTAAATAATAATAAACAAGTTGTTGAGTTTCTTTTTATTGCATTCCTTAAACCTTTTAGATTTAAATATTAGTTAATAAAACAATTTATAACTAGTAGCATATCCTGTTCTTACGACTTGTATTGTCAGTAAATCAACAAAAAGACAAAGGAAAAAAACCGGCACAATTTCCAATATTTGAAAGAAAAGATAAAATCCAAGAAGGCTGGTGCTGACTTCGGATTACGTCGGTGATATTTCTTCGATGAGGAGATTTCGGGTTGTTGTTTCCGGTTACGTCCTGTATATGGTCGTTTTGTAGTTTCCCGATGTTGCCATTTTCGGGCACCTGTTCGTAATTCTGTCCGTGAAGTGTACTCACTTTTAACAATCGTTGCATAAGAAAATATTATGTGTTACGTTGCAACCAAGGATGTAGATGGAAACCATTTGGAGGCGATCCAATATTTTTTTTTAGCTTTCGGTTAGACTGTTTAAGCGTAGGTAACTATTTCGGTATTTCAACGTTGACATTTTTCCGAGCACGTCGATTAATTAATTTAATAAACTATGTTTTTTTTTTTTTTTTACTATTATTTCGTTAAAAAAACGTATATTACTGTCGAACACGAATAAAATGTTTAATTAGTTAATTTGTGCGAAATTTAACATAATACACTAAGCACTATCAGAATACAGAAGAAATAATAGTTATGATTAGAATTTATAGGCAATTAAAAATGTTTATTAAAAATATGCTAAAATAATAAAACATGTAGTACAATTAATAAACTAAAAACTACATCGTTCTAAATTATTAACGATATTCAAATGTATTACACGAAACATCAAATAATTTTATGGCGTTTAAAAATAATAACAAGAAACAACTAAAGAAAAATAACAAGAATATCGATTGGGTAGGATTGAAATGGTTAGCATACCTACTACCATTATATGCGGCATCTAGTCGAGTTCCCCATCGTGAAACTATAGTGGATAGGCTGTGGAGGTAAGGGTAGTTCTGAAAATATGAAAGTGCTCGTAATTATAACACTACCACGAGCTTTTAAATATTTTTTAACGAAAGTTACTATGTTGTCGATATTCGGATTTGAACCTTATTGTTTCATATACGCCGCAATATGTGTTGCTCAACTCACACGTTTCATATGTTTGGTGTAAAATATACCATGAATCGTGAATTATTCGCGTTTCTGCAGTTGGAATATTAAAAAATATTCTTTTTATTCAAAGTACGTGAAAACATGTGATGATAAAAATAACATCATTGATGTAATTCGTGCACATTACTAACAAAAGAAGTGACAAAAAAAAACCAGTACCGAAATAAGACATCAGAATTTGGAAAAAAAAAAAAAATAATAAATTTAGTTTATAAATTGTATTCAACGATTAATAATTATAGAAAAAAAAAATTCTGATCGGAGTTTAATATTTGTAATATTGACTCTTGGTGTTTAATTAACAATAATAATAATAATAATAATGGTCATGGTCTGTTTCGTAGGCAACGTAACCTACAAATCAACGAAAATAAAACCGATGTTTCGACATTTGATGTTAGTTTTTTAAATTTTATGGAAAAACCATTGGGAATCTATAAATTATTTCCAATTAAAGTAGTGAACATTTATTCAGTGGAAAGTACCCGGTGAAAAATTCGCATCTTTAAATGTACGATATGCGAATAATTAGAAGTATTCTTAATATAACGACGTAAATTTATCCGATTTTTCCTAATAATTATTATTATATGAAATCCGAATAAAATAGGACGGACATACTTCGCACGCGGGTGTAGCCACTGCTGTAGGTGGGAAGTTGGGAAGGTTGACTACAGACGGGAATTTAATGTGTATCTGTAAGAAAAGATGTTTATCATTGCTGACGAAAAAACGATTTTGAGCCAAAAACGTTGCTTTGTCAACAATACAATATGTGGTATTATGTCATATTATGGTAAAATTATTAAAACAATATACGTTTCCATGACAACAATGATTGTTTAAAAAAGATTAAAATAATAAAAACTTAATAATAACAAAAAATAAATAAAAACGGTGGTCAATAACAACCTTATTTTTAATCTTTCAATCTTTTTTAACCTATAGACCGATGTTTTCCTCATTATCTCGAATATTAATGAGAATTTCAAATATGACCTCTCTAAAGTACCACTCAGAGAAAATTTCCTTTCAGGAAAAGTGCTTTACTTGATAATTGGAGTATGCTTTCTGGTAAAAAAAGTGTTCACATAAAAAAAAAAAAAAAATCAGCTTAATAGGTAATTAGCACACAGCCGTTTAGAGTTCTACCGATGCGTATAAATCCTATAGTGATAACAGCTACACGCGGTAATTCGGTTCGAATATTAGTTTCGTTCGAGCGTCGAGCGTTTAAAAGCTACTCAGAAAAAATGCTCATAAAAATAGATCCGTTAAAACTCTCGGCGGCCGCTGCACACGTGCCGCGGTAGATAATTTCGTGATGAACGGCGGACTCTCGTTCGGGCGGGTTGTCACATTAAAGCCGTACGGGAATGAATCACGACACGATGGCGTTGGCAAAACAATTCCGGGCGAAAACCTACTATATTTATACAGTATACCTAAGTAATTTATTTATAAAATGTTTAATTTGACGCTTTCGACAAAAAAAAAAAATAAAAAAAAAAAATGAAAATTAATTGGCGTCACGCGTATTTGAGGTATATGGATTTTTTATTTTTTATTTTTTTTTAAATTAGTTTATTATCAAAATATCGATTTTTTTTGCCGTTCGGCCGCAGTGTTGATTTCTGTGCAATGAATCTCGTTTAACGATACAACGTTTTCTATTTTATTTTGTACCTGCCGCCTGTAACACCTGCACTTGAACGGGTTATTTTTACAATACCTCGCGGAGATAACGCAGCTATTAAAAAACAACTTTATTACGAAATCCTTTCGAGTACCCCATCGCCAGTTTCAATATTATTATCATACTGTATATTATATTGTCAGAATCTGCTGCGGGATCATGTAAGATTATGTCATCGAACACTGTTTTTAAATACCTATATTGTAATATTGTATTTGTACGGGATTATAATATCGTCGCGGGTTATCTATATTCGTCGGTATATACACAGAAACGATGCGTTTAAGAAATACGTATGTGAGTTTTTTTTTTTTTTAGTACGATAACACCACCACGCGGTAACAGCAATCTTGTTTTACGCCGGCCGGACAAACAATTTTTTAATTATAGGCGTGTTGTGTGCACTTAAGGTAGGTATATTTAGACTTCACCACCACCTTCTCATCCCATCGCAGAATATTAGTTAAATAACCAAAAGTACCTATAGAATATTATTTTTTTTTCAACATAAAATGTTATCGTTACGTTTAACGAACCCATTGATCAGTAATATAACTTTAAATTTTGTGTTTTTTTTTTTTTTTTTTGGTTTTTTGTTTTATAGGTACGTATGGGTAGAAAAAAAACTGTAGAGATTCGTCGCACGTACTTCTATATCTCGCCGTTGCCTTCATGAATATTCATTTGGACAACAAAACCGGCGGTCAACTATGTATTACCCAAATTTACTACTATAAACCGAAGGGATTTCGTGTGAATATTTTTAAAAAAAGCCAATCGAAAAATTACGATAATTCAAGTAATAATATTTATTAATATTATCGATAACAGTCAAGCGACAGTTTAAACAAGCAACAAGTGATTGATACGGTTGATATCGCGCCTAAAAAAAAAAATTTTAATTATAGGTATAGTAGACCTTGGTGTATTTGGCACTAGTATTATATTTATATTTTATATCAGAATACGGACATGTGCCCAGTTTTACAATTACATTATGGCTTTTTAACAAAGCAGTGTAATAAACTTTGAAACAACAGTAGTAACATTAGTTTTGATAATCGTGAAATATAAAATGATGGATCAGAATCGGCTATAGATATACAACGGCGTAATGGCTCATGTATTATTTAGCTCTTTTGTCTGTGAGAGAAAATAAGTGGTCAAAATAAACGGCCTATTAAGCGACGAAATGAATATCAACTGTAGGGTACCGCGAGGTATTTCGAGAATTCCGTTTAACGTTCAAACGAACTATCTAAAAATTTTAAAGAATTTAGATTGTCATGCTGATAACCATGTTTTAACATGGCCCGATAATTCGTGGGATGAGATACCGGAGGGCTATAAAAATCCGGAACGCGGTAATACGGAAACGTTATATTTTGGAACGTAATATAATACAATACATAAAACGATAGAGCAAGACTTAAAAAATTATAAACCATTGGCGGGGATAACCACGGTTATCTGCACGGGTTGGCATACGGAAAGTTATCGCTGTCAAAGCGGCGTTTCTGCAGTAGTCAACGACCAGATTTCAACATGCAAATCATAGGGAAAATGATAATTTTGAGCCGTCGACTGCTAGCGCTAACAGTTCACACAAATGCCATTTTGACAGAGCGAATTTACGGGTGGCATATCCACGTGCTCCAAGTAAGAAATCCGAATATCCGAATTATACGACTATCTGGATATCAAATCTGGATTTGAATCTAATTCTTAAACCGGATTTTTCGAATTATCCTGATTTACTTTTTTTGTCTTACCCAAATCACCCTATTTCCTCAACCAACGCAAGACGACCGTATCATATAACTTAAAGTGACATTTAGTGAGCAATGATACAAATACCAACTATACGATTGCTTGCTACAAAACGAATTCACTGTGTATGTGTAATGCACTAATAATGTACTAATATGTGTAATTAGACTGCAGTACAACATAGGGATTAGGGTTAATTAATAACGATAATTAACAAAATTAGTAGAATAATCTGGATAAATGAAATCTAGTATTTTAAAATCTAAAATATGCCCATTACTAGCTCCGACCTATGTAGATAATAACTGTGCATAAAACACGTTGTATTATTTTATAATCGGGAAAATAATAACAATAATTGGTTTCTAAAATATTTTTGTTACTTCGTAAAGTAGACGTTTTCATATCGCACTTTTCCCCCTGCAGTAGCTACACGACTAGGTTTCGCATGGCATATTGGGGTTTATTTTCGATTAAAAGTCCGACATGAATTCGCACTTGAGTGAAAACGTCTACTCTACGAAGTAATAAAACTATTTTAGAAACCAATGATTATTATTATTATTACCTATTAAGTAGGTATTATTATTTGCCTGTGTTTTATGCGTCCCTCAAATTATGCTTTCGGGTGACTATTAATTGTCATTATCATTTACGGACGATTGCATCTTACCCCGTATACTAGCTCGTATGATAAGATACAAATTTAAAGTAGTTAAAGTCGTCTCGCACACGCATGCATTGTGTACATCACCAATGAGGACGCGGTAAAAAGAAAGGCGCTTTGTGACGTCCTTGGTTTTCTATTACGTGGCCCGCTGTGACTGTTGCGCGTTTTATAATTTTTAATATAATAAAATATCGTGTTGCTAATACATAGGTACCTATGTAAAAACCTAACTTGAAAAAACACTAGACTACATTATACGTATCTCTCTTTACGTCATTCCGGTACTAACTAATAATAAGGATTAATTTATTGAAAATGGTTATTATATTCTGTTATTATTATTTGTACGTATTGCATGCGTACTCCTAAATATGATATTGTACAATCGTTAAATGTCTGTGCCAAAGGTCAAGGTTGTGTGTCTAACTTCTGACCTTTATCGGCTGGTATACACTGCTGCTGCAGTTATCTAATTTTGGAGCGCAATAATTATTTATTATGAAATGAAACTAACGCATCCTTGGGTAATATGAAAAATTAATTATATGTATTATAATATATTTCACGACGTGAAAATATAATGACATTCGGGTTATTTTTGTTTACAATATAATTAAAGGCGATATAATGAGAGTAATTTTTTTGAATTTTTTTCTTCGTCAGAATACTCTTAATCTGGGAGAACTCACATGCAATGTTAAAAAGAAAAAAAAAAACGAACATCTAGTCATGTTATTTAAATTTGAAACACGCTAATGGTGAACGATGCATAATGCAATAGCGAGTAACATATTTTTCTTGAAAACAAAAAAAAAAAAAAATTCCGAAAAACAAAAATCGATGGCTTATGTCCAAATTCGGGGGATAACCATAATGTAATGCTACGCTGTATGCAATCCTTTTAAATATTTGTATTAAAAACAAAAAATTAATTAACGTCACACAATTGGATTGTCAACAGATTTTTTATGTTATCCGTTTTTTATTATATTTTTTCAATTAACTTCATTAACCGTTTAGTATTTATGTATTGAGGTAGCCACAACGCAATACTCGCGAGACTGCAGCGGAATTAAATTTGTCAGATTTCAAACTTAAAAATAACGGAAACAAAAAGAGCTGATACTGCTGACGGGTGTTAATTTATTTTAAATCGAGTTTAGGTTTTAGCTTAAAGGGATTTATTTAATTTTTGTCAAATTTAAACAGTTTTAACCGGAGGTTTATTTGTTTAATGTCTTTAACTTAATCGAGTTAATTATTTTCATTGATTCGCAAGCCCTGTTTTAATTACTATAACCAAAACTTATATTGAACTTCATGTAAAATTGTCTAGCATTTCTGCTCGGCCAAAAAAATTTTATCCACATAAAACCAAATAAAACTATAAACAACTTGCCTATCAATAGTTAAAATATAGTCAGAATGTATTGTATTTTACTACGTTTAGCAAGGACTATTATTAATGTTCTCTAAAAATGTCAAGTCCTTAAGATTATTAAAAAAAAGAACAAAATCGATAGAAAAAAAAAAAAAAAAACACAGAAAATATATTGCGTACATTTTCTCAATTTTCCAACTGTTTTTCCCAATTACAAAGAAAACTGCAAGGAAAATCGCATCATCGTTATTATCGATTAATCGCATATATTTTCAATAGTAACGACACTCGATGTATTGATAGTGCGGTTATAAATTTGTATTGTATCCATTTTTATAATAACGACAATGTCAAATGCATATGAATAGCTCAAAAATTATGGCCGTTAACGAGGTATTCCGCTTTTAAGTTTAGGCCGGGGGAGAGTAGCGCATTATTAAAACGCCGCGTGCCGTACCGCCACACTAATGACGTTCCACTGCTCTCCCCGTCACAAACTTGAAAGTAGAATATCTCGTCAGCGGACTGACGGAAATCAAACGTTTCACCACCGGAATGTATTTTAACTAATACCCCATGTATTCGATGGAAATAGATAAGTAGGTAGTGGTTTTACACCCAGAAATAATAAGTGAGAAAAAATAACATACACACAAAATTGTAGATCTGCTCGTTTCCTAAATTTTCTAGAAAATAAACTTCGAGAAAAGTTAATACTTTCCGAGTTAATGAGTGTGCCCGATTAAATGGAACACTGTGTTTATTATATTATATCGATCGCCGCGGGAAAATCGTGGTGATGAACTTTATGATGACGTCATTTTTTTGAGCTTATTTTTAAACGGCTTACTTATATCATTAAGAAAACCCAAACGAAAGACGTGTAAACATTTAAAAAGAGAAAACGACGACTTTTTGTGTTCATCGCCAGTTTCACACGGACGTTGTCAGTAATTTGGGGACCATCGGACGGAAAACACCGCCCAGGTGTACGGGAATACAAATATTATGGTTGACCGTGTATTATGAATTGTATGCCTGTGGTACAGCTAATTAAATATGATATTTTTGAGGTTATAATCAAGAATTAAGCTTCATTTTTTCGCACACTATTTATGTTTTAATATATCTCGATAGAGAAAATAACAGCTAGGTAACGTTTATGTGTAATAATTACGCACAATTAGTTGTATGTGGGTCGTATGAATCGGACAATCACGCGGATCAATGCACCGCACTTTCGACAAAATTTTCATTCAGAAAATATGCTTACACTTGAAGATCGAAGCGAGATTTTCGGTAAGAAAGTTGTTTACAGACTGAAAAAAATAAACCGCACAGTGAAACCGATAAATTTTCTCGCCGCGTGGTCAAAATTGATCATATTATTAACATAGATTGTCTAATGTCAAATGTCGAAACTCCGATAATTTGTGCGAGATCTAAGCTGACCTTGAGTAATACGGTTATAGATGTACAGAACGGTGTATTCATTTTGGTGGACGGTGATATAATTTTCACGTTGGTTTTATAATTTCCGTCGGCGAGACATTGTCTTAAATGAAAAAAAAAAAAAAAATCGCTCGGATTTCAATATGTGTACTACGTGTTCATTATTATCCGTCGTGAAATTTATAGTTTGCTACAATCGGCATCTAAACAATACTTTTGGAACAGTCCGTACGCGTTTAAACGGACTATACGCGCCCAATTCCGCAGTAGCCGTTTAAATAATTAAAATAATTATTATTTGAAAAATAATTTTCTCCCTATTAATAATCGACCGGAGTAAATGATATTATAATAATAATAAAATGTTATGTTGGCATGTTATGCCATAAATTATTGAAATTAACGTTCGTATCGAAATCGGCGTGGCGTACATTCATTTTTCGATACATTGTACGCGGTCGTTATCTCGTATTCTACAATATATTCTTAAAAATAATTACACTTGAGGCGTTCTTTTCGTTATCGTTTTTTTTTTTTTACTGCTTTCTCGTTTTCGGCATAATTTAAACGACCGTGTGTGCATAATAGGACGATAAATTCGTCTGGACCGTGTCAATATTGTAAATAATAATAATTATTGCAGGTCTGGCCATTCAGACAACGTAATCGTTTCAACCGTAGTACGCGCGTATAAAACTCTGATCAAATCGCATGTTTCTGTAACGTTTTCCCGGCGCGCGAACGTAATCTATAGCGAATACATTTTATTCTCGAGGAAGCTTTCAAAATGACGAACTTCTCACCGAACCCCCGTCCGAACACTGCGAGCAAATATTATTACAGCGTTCTAACGGGAAATTCTCGAACGTCATAAATTTAAAATCAATTACTTTGTTCCGTTTTGTATACAAGACAGGAGAGAAAATTGTTTTTAGTTTTACGATTTATGGACACAAATATCGTGTCGTTTCGCTGCTGCAGTGGATAACAACTGATATCTCCGTAAAGTTTTGGTGATGGTTTTTGTATTTTAAAAACGAATTTTTCGGTAATTGATAAAGTGCCGGAAAGTGATAAAAAAGAATGTTCGATTTGTACATTTATTATTTATTATACTGGGCAGTTAAATTAGAAATATTTACACAGACATGTAAACGGAATTACGGAATTGCGGAATTTAGTGATAGCCATGAAGGGGACTTAACCTCTTCTAAAATACGTGCTCTATATAATAGGTCAGTATTAATATAATATATATTTTGTTATTCTACTCTCCCTTCCCTGCCCCTCCTCCCAAAAAAAAAAAGTATAAATCTCTGTTTATGTATTACCGTCAATGACTATAGGTATATTTAGTTGTTATTGAAAATGGCTAATCTATGTTTTTCACAAAAGCGTTGATATTATTGGTCAGTCATTTTGGAGAATGGCTAACTAAGACAGACAACGGTACACAAACAATTTAATACAAATTAACAGTTTGCACGGTTAACCAGTCATTGTGGTCGGCATTGATACAGTCAATGAAATTATGTCTACATTGTACGCATATAATTAATTTTAATGTAGGCTGGCCAAGTTCAGGTTTTCAAATGTGCGCATAATATGCTAACCAACAGTTAAGTTAATTAGTAAATTAAAAAACAAATTACTTTTCGAAATTAGCAAATTGCCATGTTATCGGAAAATTCTTTGGTGAAACATAATACACATTATACGTCCTTTTTCAGTTATTTTTTTAAAGTTAGAATCAACTTACTCAATTCACTTAGCATGTCATTATTAATACTGATTGATATCCCATATTATATTTTGGTTTTGGTGTAGAAAATGTCCAGAAAAATATTCTTGATCAGAATATGAAATTTATATAGGTGTACAAATTGTTGGAAATTGAGAAACATAGGTGGCGGAGGAAAACTGTCTGGATAATTATAAATTATAATAATGGTATTTTTTTTTAAGAAATGGACGGTGGAAGAAAACTGTACCTATTTCATTTTAAGAGGAAAAAATGAATACGGCAAAATGTATAATTGATAACACTAGCCGTTCGACAGCCAGAAATGGTGTAATGAATAGTAAATTAATCAAATTATCTGATTAAATTGTGCGATTTATCAAGTCAAAGTCATAAATACTAAAATATCGCACCGTCAGAACGGCAGTTTAGTAATTTATTCGAAAAACTATGGTCCGAAAAGAATATGAGTTTAAAGATTTGACTAGTTTTTAAATAGTAGTAAAATAAAAAGTATTTCATTTCTATATGTATTATAAATACAATTTCATAATATTTAAACTATAAAATGTAAACAAATTTAATTTATTCAAGATTCAATTTATTTTCGTTGAGTTGATACACTTGTTAAGTGGACTACTTAAATCAATTATAATGGAATTGGAGTTTAGGTATTTTGAGATGCTACACTGTTGCATTTAAAACAGTCTATCATTTTCCTTCAGACTTTAATAATCTAATATACAAATTTACTTACTTTTTCGCGTTAAAACACTAGCACATTAACTGTTTAAATTAATTTTAATGTAATTCTGTATTATTTTGAGACAATTCACTATTGCATTTACAGCAATTTTGTATTCATCTAAATAGTAAATATCTTATCATATAATCTCATCTAACTAATTTAATTTCGCAGATAAAAGAAACTACGGTAATGTAGTGATAACGTATTGCATTTTTATCACAGGAAAATTGATGTAACTCAAAATCACTAACCGTTCTGATAATAATATGGTACGGTATGATTTGTTCATTAAAAATGTCGACATATCGATTTAAGTTATCCTTATCGGTTTTCAATAACGATGCGAGTCGGTCAATATTGACTAACTTACTCAGGTATGTTATGAATTGACTACCCAGTCAATCTCACTATTGCTTAAATTTACGACATTTACGGTTACATATTATTATATAGACATTTGGACGTATGACGTGCAATATTTTCGTTGAAAATTTCGCAGTTCACGATCGCGCATTCGAGATCGAGTGCCTACGAGATTTTGACGGGCGTCCAAATCAATTGCGCAAAGTTTAAAAGCCGCGTTACTAAGCCGTACAAGCGATTTTTTTTTTTTTTAATTTTTCGCGAACGTTCTTTTTCCACAATGTTTAAAATGTTTACAGTTTTCATTATATCGTATTGTAATACACGTTGAAACGTTTCGGTTTCGCAGAGAGTTTTCTATACCTATACAGGTACATTTAGGTCCGCTGTCTCGGCTGTCCGCACGTCATTTTATCGAGTCAATCCCCGTACACCGCCAGTCATTTTAATATTACGCAGTTTTTTTTTTTTTCTATACACACATATTTATTTATTTCGATCGGTTTCGCACAGGGCGTAGCGCGCAAATGAATAGTAATAATAATATTGTTACCGTACTGCCGATGCATATAGCCGTTGGTATAATTTATTATTTTCCGTAATCTTTTAACGCGCGCCCGCATTGTATCGGACATTGTGTTTTGTCGAACTCGCACGCGTACCTAAACATAATTATAAATATTGACTCGTGTTGTGCGACCGAGTCGTGCCGGTTTACCACTTTTGTCCGTCATTCGGCCATTCCGATTGCATTATTATCGCAGAGAGCCGGATATACGGGACGGACGGAATACCCCCGGAGGATTTTAAGCGAATCCGATTTCTGTTTTTGTATTCCGGGTGGAGCGAAGAAGCTTACGGTTTTGCAAAGATGTTTGTTTATTTTTGTTTTTACTGCGGACAACTTTTCTACCGGAGATTTTTCTCCGATCTACAGTGACGGCATTTTTTCTGAACGGAAATCTGACCGGGAAGGCACTTTGACTAGGAGATCGTCTTTCGATTTTCCCAGGAGTTTTCTCGACAAATGTTAAGAACCGGGAAAACGTAGGAAAACCGAGAAATCGGTAATATACAAACTTATATTATTAAAGAAAATATATATTGCCTATTTAATTATTTTACCATAATATGACTTACATTATATTGTTGACAAAGCATCACTATCAACCGAATTCCATTCAGAAATGTTTTTTCGTTAGCAATGGTTTTTTACTGGTGTACGATAAATTACCTATAACAGTGGCTACATCCGTCCTCATTATCCTTGGACGTCTTTTTTTTTTTTTAATCATTACGGAACCAATTATAAGCTCTATTTTCAATATTTACCCCTACTACTTGCGCTTTGGATACTGTTATAATTCATAAACGGTAAATATGATACGAGCGTTATGCATGCCGACATTACTTGAAAAATGTTCTCTATTTGTGATTGAAAGAGAGGGGGGGGGTTGATATTTAAAAATCCAAAGCGGACACTCATTTCTGATATAAGGAGTACTGGTAAAAATTGAAAACATAAAATAAACCCGACCAATATATTACTCGTATAATATCGACCATGTATATATATATATATTTATAACCAATTCGTTTCCAGAGAAGTGTTTCTTTTTCTTTTTTTTTCAATACGACGGACAGAAAAATATTGTATATTAGTGTTTTCAATTATCGCGTGCACGTGATACACTTTTTATCGTTTATTTTATTTACTCTATACCCGGTAAACAATACGTCGTGGAAATCGACACAAATGCGTATCACGAGAGCACGCGTTAAGCTCCCGATTTGTTTTCGTGATTTATGCCGAAACTATACATACGAAACGCGAAACGACTACCTATGTAGTCTACATAAATTTCAGCGCGTGTCGTAATATTATTGTAGCCCGTATAAAATAATCGTCCTGAACGACACGTGATATATTTACTGAACGCATTATACGAATAAAAAAAATCAGTTTCCCCAGATAATAATTGCATCGCACATGACAATAATTATGAAAAAGCGACGGCGCGTAACGTCGATAAAAAAAAATATATATACAGTATGTACAATATTTATATATTTAGTGGAAAATCCGTTTAATCCGTTGCGTGATAAAAATTACTTTTGGCCGCGGGTAGGCTATATTGGTCCAAGTGGGAAATCGGCTGTAGCATGGGTAACGACGACGTTTCCCTAATGAAATGATGTTTAGGTTTAGAAATATTTTAAATGGGGAAAAGGCGGCTATTTTGTAGTGGTTTCATCCCATAAAATAAGGACGACGAAAAAAAAAAAGACTAACGTAACATTTTAGAGCTACTCGTTCCTATTAATGTTCTAAAAAATAAATTTCGAAAAGTTTACGATTTCCAAAATAATAGGCGTCTTACGTTTTTTTGATCAGCCGTATACAAATTAAATCGAACGGAGTTACATTTTTCTACCAGCGTATTTCGTATTGCATTTTCACTGTCGTGACGCGGTTCTAGCCCGAAAACATCGTGCAATTGCGAATGAACGATTCGTCGAGTTGATGGTATCTCGCCATTCTTCGATTTCGGTAAAGTTCGCGAAAAGAGAATAAGGACGACAAAAATAAATCAATAAACTACATAGGGAAAAACTCGCGCGTGTCCGTTTCCATTGTGTTATGCAATATTATAACTATTATACTGTTGTTTATACTGCACACTGTGACCCTTCTCGCTATTCATAGAACTATACGGCCGTCGAGAATGAAAAAAAAAAAAAAAAAAAACCAAACGTAAAAATCTGGTCCCACCAGACGCATTAGGTACACTAATTGGAGACGGTGGGTGGGGTAGGAGGGCGGAAAGAAAGGATTATTACTTACCGAACACGCCGAGAGCGCCTCGTTTCGCGGAGCGCGGAGCATCGACGACCGAAAAGAAAAACGCGCGCGCCGACCATCGAAAATAACGCGCGCGGCGTTTAATTTTAGAGGCGAGTGCGCGGCCTCGTGACGGCTGTAACCCGGGGATTTTCGGCGGCCGTGAAATCGCTAGATGTGTGGTGTGTACGTCATAATAGTGTATTATTTAATACGACGGTCCATAATAGATACAGAAGCCGGTGAAACAGAAGCGAGAAAAAAGAAAAAAAAAAAACCACTCGCACACGTGTGCCTAGACGCGATTTGAATGATGACTACCGAACGGCCGATTTACCGGGTTAGATGTGCCCGTTGACAATAAATAATGAGATTCGGTCACGCGGCGGCGCGGCGCCGGGGGAAAAAAAAAATACGCCAACGAGAAAAAGTGCGCGTCGTCACCGTCGCCGTGACGTGCAGACGAAACGCCGAGAAAAACGGACCGAAACGGTCTTGACGGCGCTACAGAGAATCGACTGAGAGGGGGGGGGGGGTTGCGTTGAGAAAAAAAAACTTAAAATATGAAATTCGGCCTACTTCAAATGCCAAATTTGCCGCAACTCCAGAAAACAATATTTTCACGCGCGTCGTCCGTGGAAACGGCGACGACAAAATGACCGTAGTAATTGTTTACAATTTGCGTATATTTAGTTACCTAAACACACTTTACATGTCTCGTGGTATACATGGTGGGCGATTTGCGAATCGACCACACCAAAGTGTCACCGTCTGATGATGAAAATCGACTGTTGCTCGAAACCGGTATGATATTTGAATTTTTAAACATTGATAAGAACAAACTAGAAAATGTCAGATATCATTAAATAGATGAAAATCTATATATTTTATGTTACGCATCATTATCACGTATTGAAAAGGCCAGCATAAGTTGTTTTTTTTTTTTTTTTATTTGAAAATGTCAGTGTTCTATTGTTATTTGTAATTGAATTACAACAGCAAAATTAAATTGAAAATTATGAAATCATTATTTCCGTAAACTTTCCCGTTGTTTCTCAGTTATTAAGATAACTATAGGGGAAATCGGAAATCAGAAAATTACCTCTCCAATATACTAACTAGATACAAAATGTAACGAGAAAGCTAATTTGTCGTTTTTTGATCGGACCAAGATTTCTGGTAGACAAATTGTTAACAGATAGAATAAAAAAAACAAACTCATTTATTACTAAAACCAATACAGTCCTCGTACGCAGAATCTCAACAAATTTAACGAAATCGTGACATTTTTAATGAATTTTCGCCAAAACATAGAAACTGTTACAGCCTACAATGTCCGTTATGTATAAATATAATATCTACGCTATTTCCCTATGTTTGTACACTTTTTATAGTGGACCCTCCCTCTGGGCCGAATGACATTATTAAACTCGTGAATTAGAGTTGTTTCATAGGCGGATTAAAAGTGATACAAGTTCTAGTCGCACATACTTATAGTAAAATCTGAAGGTTCGAAAAAACGTCTCAAATATTGGTTTCGTCAGGGACTCTGCTACTGCCAATTATTTATGTCAATTATATCGACGTGAAAATTGTCACCGACGCCGGTGTCTCGGTGTCGTTTCCCGTTGCAATAACGAATATTTTGAAACAAAGCAGATTTGTTGAAAGTCAATCCCCGCACGTACCTGTACATTTTGCGATGAAACTCGGTTTAACAAAAAAAAAAAAAGCCAAACACTACATGTAAAAAATTATACTAAAACATGTAGCCAAAAATATATCATGAAATGCCTGTAAATAGCTCAACAATAGAAACAATATAAGACGAGTATAAGTTTCCTGTTAAAATTTCAATTCCTTACGAATATTTTTTACTGAATTACAACAAAAAAACAAATTTGAAAACCACGAAACCATTATTTCCGTAAACATTCCCGTTTTTTTTTTTCCAATTTTTTTTCTACTAGTAGGAAAACTATATGGAAAATCAAAAAAAAACCCCTTTCTTAACCAACAACTAGATTGAAACTGTAACAAACATGGTCTCTTGTCGTTTTTAGATTAAAACAGTGTTTGTGGCATAAAACGTACGCTATTGCGTACAAATTAAAAACATTGAAAACATGACTCCTTGAGCGCACCGAATAGATCCAACGAAATCCAACGAACAGGTATTTTCGTTATTTTTCGACGGGAGTAAGTTTTTCGTTCAAAAATGTATTTATAGACAAAACAAAAACACGCATATCTATCATAGTAAAACCAATGTATCTCTCGCTCCACTCCGAATCTAAAAATAAATAACAACATAATAACATTAAAATTCCTTGAAGAATTTCAAAAATTGTTCCGTCAACTATTTTCAAATTGACGTATTTAGTATATTTAGATTTCTACTCGTGAACATAAAACACTAGGTGGTTTGACCCAACACTTCTTTTGACATTTTACGAGTATATAAAATTACAGCGAGCGTTTTTTTAAAAATATGATAAGACACCGGGGACTTTGCACGCCCTTGACGTGTTTGGTGTACGCAACAAAATATACTCGCTGTGCCCACTGTGCACCGCATGAGTATAGCTACCCCCGAAGTTTTGATCCCGAAGTCTGATGGCATAAGCATAATACGCGCACGAAGGAAATTTATGGCGAATTTAGCGGCGGAACGCATTCCGACGCGGTGGTGTGGCGCGAAAATCTCCGGCCGAAATGTCACATTTGATTTTATAAATATACCGCTTATGTAGTACCTATACACCATAGGATACACGCGGCCGTAAATTGTTCAAGCACACAAATATGTATATATAGATCGGCTCGATTGAATATATAGATAGATGTATGAATTATATGCGGCGTACAGAAAAAAAGAAAAAAAAAAAAAGAAAAAGAAAAACGGCTCGCCGAACATTCGAGTGATTTTCGTGTACAAGACTCCGGCGGAATGTCATGGTCTGAACCCTGGAACTCCGTCGTCGCTCGAGTACGCCTTCATTATTTCGACACTATAATTATACTATTACTTGTGCAGTACAAGTATAGTGCTTACGCTGTTAATGTCATCAAACGCATCGATCGATTTCTAAATATAATATAAACTACATCTATAGTATCACATACAATCGTATGGCCATAGCCACAATTTTCCAAATAATTCGATTCTTACAGTGTTTTCTTTAGTCTCCAAAATAAGAAATCGTCAGTATTTAGCAGAATTTAGTACAAGTTCTTGGCAACAAGAGAAAAACCACAACTAAAATGTCGGACATATTTCGCACGCGGGTGCCACCATTCTTGTAGGTGAGAAGTAGGGAAGGTAGTAGAGGAGAAATTTAATGTATATCTGTAAGCAACGATATATCATTGCTAAAGAAAAAAACGATTCTGAGCGGAATTCAATTGATAGTGTTGTTTTATCAACAATACGTATACAATATTATAATAATTACATAGGTGTTATATTTTTGCTTAAATAATGTATGTTTGATATTGTACCTATTTTCCTGTTTTTCCTCAGTTTTTTTCGATTTTTTCCATTTAATGAGAAAACTCCTTGAGAAAATTGAAAAATGACCTTCCAAAAGTACCTTCTCTATCAGATTTCTCACAGAAAAAGTGCATTGTAAATCGGAGCAAGATTTTTGATAGAAAAGTCAAGGTTGACATTAACCTTGACCTTGAGTTACGTATTTTTTATTTTATTTTGTTATGTATTTTTTTTTTGACATCTGATCAATGTATCGCAAGTGGTCCTCGAACGTGGTTGAAATGATGAAGATGTTGTTAACGTAGTAAATTAGATTCTCGGATTCCATTGAAGGTTCCAATACGTACTGTAAATATTTTGAGACTGTGCTTCCAAAATGCACAGTCTAAATGGAATGACGTAATATTGGTGATTACTTCTTTGAAACAAGAAAGCCATGGTCATTCGTTTTTGTGTATTGGTACCTGCTAGTATTCTGATCAGAGTTCCAGAATTCTGATGTAATTGAATTTGTTGAGTTTTTCTTTCATTCTTTCTGAACATTCAAGGTCTGGGATTATGCGTTCACGAACACCGAGGCAGATGTGGATGTATCCGTTTTTATTATATACCAGAATCATTGAATTCAACCACGTGAATTAGACAACGTATCGACAGCTGCTTTCAAAAGTGGAGACGAAGATTGTATGATTCAATTGTAAAAAAATAAATATAACCGTAAGAATGGGGGAATGCTTTGCAAAAATTTGAAATAATCGACAATATTCGCTAAAATGATTAGTTAATGTCAACAATCACCAATGACTGTTAACATTTACTGCCAGGCGGTCATACACTTCAACAGATAAACTGATATACAGGGTGATTTTTTTTATCATAAACCAGCAATTATCTCAGAGGATTTTAAGTGAATTTGATTTCTATTTTTTCTAATTTTTATAAAATCGATTAAGCTTTATTCATAAATTGCCTATCTATGACTCTTCTCTACTCCTCCGATCTAAACTTTAAACTTTTATAATTCATAAATGGTAAATCTGATACTAGTGTGATTCATATCAAAATGTTTAGAAAAATATTCTCTATTAAAATCTGTGTTCATAAGGGGGTTTCTAATTTAAAATTAAAAGTATGCATTTATTTAAGGTATATGGATAAGGGGTAAAAAAAATTAAAAATGATTTTAAAATAAAACTTAAACAATTCCATAATGATGAAAAAAAACAGAAATCAAATTCACTTAAAATCTTCTGAGATATTTGCTGGTCCATAATAAAAATATCACCCTGTATACTTAAAATATACCACAAAAAAAAAAATCTGACCTAAGCATTCTACTAATTATAGCCATTCAGTTGATTATGGGAAAACTGTGGAAACAGAATAAAACCAGAACTCGATTTCACAGTACATTTGTTGAATGATCCGGGTAATCTTTTTACCGACTGCATTGTGTATATCTTGATCCCAGTGAACGGATGGTACGTATACTTTTGTGTGAAGAGATTCTGGTGCTAGTAACCGGGAAGATTAAACTTCGTGTCCGGCGTGACGGAGCGGAGAGAAAAGGATTGTCGGTGTTATGATCGAAATCGGGTAGTAGGTTTTTAATAATCGGTGATCTCGGTGCGACTGTTATTGAAATATATATCAGGTTATGTTGCCTATTATACGCTATAGTGTTATCAAAACAAAACTACGGTACTAGGGTAAAATTTTGTTAGACTGTTATCACATAGTTACTACACAATGTGTTTTATCGTTAATTATAATTATTATTTTGTCTTGAGTAATTTACTGTTCGAGGGCGGCTTATTTATATGACCCGTGAACTCGTCATCGTACAGCGACGGCCAATCGTCAGTAGGGGTACGTAATAGTAAGATCACATAGGCAATTTACCAACCAGCGTTTTGTTCCCGGAGTTGGAGTGAAAAATAATAAAATCGCGCTTATGGCAATAATACGAAAATGAAACATACATTTAATTATAACGTCTTGTAGGTCGTTGTAATGATAATGATAATAATAATATAAATAATAATAATTATCATCGTGATAAGAATGATTAGCCTTTGAGAAAGTGATCTTTTATATGGCAACAGATCAACTACCAAAGGAAACTACCTGAGTCTAATTATCTTTGAGAGAAAAATGTTAAAAAGAATCTATTATTCTTTGTACAACCAACAATTCTTTATATTCTCTATAGAGTTCAATGTACATAGCAGAGGAACGGAATGACATGGAAGATGGCATAATAATGAACTAGAAATGCTATACGGAAGACCAAAATATTCACTCATATACGAGAAGTAAAATACTTGAATAGTTAGGACATGTATTGAGGGCAGATGACCAGATTGATAAACAAGTACTGATGGCAGAAATGACAGGTGAAATACCTCTAGACCTAGGACAAGGTGGAAGTACTCTATGATGAAGAATCTAAAAACACTACAAGAAGTTCAGACAGACTCGACGTATGGTAGAGGAGAATAGAAAAATGTTTGTGGTGAGGGCTCTGAAGCTCAGTGGCTCTTTTAAGATGCATGCGATGATAATGATGATAATAATTATAATAATCGTCATTTTAATAACAAGAAAGATAATACAAATAATAATAATTATTATATTAATACAATAAATTCATTATTTTATTTGTTATGAAATTATTATTATCACCACTGTACTATTGTTCTAAAGGGTTTTTGCCCGTTTATAAATAAAACAATAATCATAATAA
Organism: Cinara cedri; assembly: GCA_902439185.1. Classification (NCBI taxonomy): domain Eukaryota; kingdom Metazoa; phylum Arthropoda; class Insecta; order Hemiptera; family Aphididae; genus Cinara; species Cinara cedri. The sequence goes on along the minus strand of CABPRJ010000957.1, from coordinate 18,449 downwards.
TTAAAATAAGTACTTATACTGTTGGTATAATTATTATGATTATTATTGTTATTTTTATCATTATTGTTATTAAATAATTTATCGTTAAACGAAATTAAATAACAAATTAATTGATCAAAATTAGTTTACGTCATCGTTGATCGTAGTCATATTATTTGTTTTATTTTATTGTTTTCAGAAGATACTTGTTTTCCCTTTTTTTTTTTCTTTCTTTAAATACCTAATCAACAATCGGGTCGGCTAGTTCATCATTTTTTGATAATCGCACTACCCTAACGGATTTAGCCATTTATAAAAAGTAGGCATATATATATATATATATATATATATATATGCCTACTATATATATATATATACATATTGAAAAGCAAAAAAAAAATGCGTAGGGCTTAAAGGTCATTGGACACACTTAGGCCGCAGCGGAGGCCTACGACTCAAGTTTAAATTTAGACCGAACTCGGGCGTACGTTTCGTCCCTGGCCGGCGCGGCGCGGCTGCGGTGTATAGCGGTGCAAGTATTCAAGTTCAGTCGCCGACGAATTCCGGTCCAAAACGAAACCGACGGCTTCGGTCGATTATATAGATATATAATACTTATATATAGGTAAGTAAAAAAATTTATAAAAAAAAAAAAAAAAAAAAAAAAAACAGAAAAAAAAAAAAAAAAAAACAGAGAAGAAAAAAAAACAAACAGAGACGGGGAAATATAAAAGCCAAACGGATCGTTTTTGGCACGCCGACAAACGTTTCGAATCATATTGTGCGAGCGTAGGTATATGGTTTTGTGGGGGATTAGTATATTACGCACGTAATAAATATATTGTGTATAAAGTAAATGTCGACGAGTATTGTGACTTGGAACGGGATTGACAGCAAACGGAAAAAAAAAAAAAAAAAAATTGTTTAATTAAACAATTTGTTATTTTTCCCGAATGTTATATGATTATATAAGTACAGGTACCGCGATACTGTTGAAAATATTAAAAGCCGAACACCTGTGGCATACGAATTTCATAAATTATAAAATCGAGCGAAATTGCAGCTGGTGGATAATTGGAAAAAAAAAAAAAAAAACGGGTAAAATCGTCGTAGTTTGTTGGCGTCGTGATTTCGAAACGTTTTCCGTTCGTTTCTGAAAACGTGAAAAACGCACTACTACTGTAGTACAAATATACTAAACACAGGGCGTTTTTGAACGAGTGAACTAGGCAACTAGCGCAATCGCTACCACAGTCGTCGCGGCGGTCCGCGATCTTTCCCGAAAAGTCCTCTTGCGAATCAATACATGCGATATCGTTTTTGCACATTTTTCGCGTTCAACGATGCCACAATGGAATAAGCCAATGACGGATACACTTTGCATACGGGTGGGGCCACTGTCACAGGTGAGAAATTTGGAAAGTAGAGGGGTAATTTGACGTACGTCAAAACGATTGACCACTGGTAACGAAAAGACGATACTGACCGGAGTTCGGTTAACAGTGTTTATCATCAACAATATATACTCGTATACATATATATACATAATGCTAGCTGTCCCGCGCCCGGCGCCGCCCGTGCTAATTCGTATTATTATTATTTTATCCGTATTCACTTTTGGTTTCGGCGGTGTTGGCATTGAATGAAAACAAATGGGTGGAAAGCGGGCGGTCCACATTCGGCCGACCAAATGTGTTCTATTGTGCGATTTGAACCGTGTAAATAATAGTGATAATGACAATTATAATAGCAGTTTTTTTTTTCCGTGGCGACCCTTGAATAAACAAAAAAAAAAAATCTTGTGTGAATAAAACCAAGTCGGGTCAGTCGCACCATTTATGACTCAAGAACGGCTGGACCGATTTTGATGATCACATGATATTTTCCGACTAATTTCTAATAATAATTAATCACCATTATTTTCATCCCTGTTACCGGGGTAACACGAATTAACAAAACAGAAAAAAAAAATTGTATTTATTATATTACAAGCCAAAATGTTTGGCGTTGCTCGTGTATTTATGTATACATAAGAGAGAAATACTAAAACCGCGATTAAAAAAACAGTGGGTGCGTGCAGAAGTGTGAAAAATACTTTACGAACCATTCTCAGACCTACCGAATATACAGAAAAAATTCCACGAAAATCGGTCAAGCCATTTCGGAAAAATGCGACCACACGCACGTGACACGAGAATTTTATATATGTATAAGATATATGGTCACATCATAGTAAAATAATTATTTATGAATTGTGTATTTTCTTTATTAATATTTTTGTAATACTGTATCAATTTTCCTGTTTTCCTACTTTTTTTTCCCATTTATTGGGAAAACTCTTAGGAAGATCGAAGAATGACGGAAAGTGTCTTTTCAGTGAGATTTCCTTTCGGAGAAAGTGCTACAATTGTGAATCGGAGCAAAAATGCCGATTGAAAAGTTGTCCACAGAAAAACAAATAAACAACATTGTAATATCAATACTCGGTCCATTCAGAATCTGACAGTGACGCGTTACACAATATATTCCTGTGTGTATTTCGCGGGAAACATTGAGGTGTGATATTTTGTTCGGCGACGTTCGACATTATACCCGACTAAGTCAACGAGGTTGGATCGAATTTTTAAATAAAGTTTATAATTATTTTTGTTATTCTTACTGTATTATGATCCACATTAACTCGCATTCGGGTTAACACTTATGTATACGTGTTTTATCTCAGAGTTTTTGGCTTTTATTTTCGTTCCGGTTTATACTGCGAAAATACGTTTTGTGAGAAAAACCATCGTTTCACGACTAATGATTTGGGATAAAGCGTGCAACGCAACAATAATTATGATAACATCAATTAGAACATTACAAACACGTGATGTGATGTACTGTATAAAATAAAATAAACATTTCGTTTCGCGTTTAAACGTTGGTTGTAAAAAAAAAAAAAAAAAAAAAACCACACACACACAATTGACCGCGGTATGTAGTGTTATACAAACATTATAATGTTAAACTCGTAGAAATAACAAAATAAAAATAATTATTACTCTCAAGCCAAATTCACACACTCGAGAATATCGGTCGAGTTATTATCGTTAATCTCTTGTAACCGCGTGAGTTTATATTTTTTTTTTATGTACGTGTAAGTACACTAAACGTTTGCGTTCCAACGATTTGTTTTTGTTTTTTAATCTCTGAATTAGTATATAGAATGAAATAGAATTTTACCGTTTCGTTTTATTTTAATAAACGCGCTCAACCGTTTCAGATTTCGAGTGTAACATGGCGGAGCTTTATTCGTTTTACTTAGATGCGATTTGTTTTTCTCGGGAAAAATGTTTTCAGTTACCTATAGTTAAAACGCACTAAATTATTTATAAAACGTACCTTAAAGGACGTGGAGAAAGGAGGGGGGAAACACTACTTTTACTTTACTGAGTTACGGAGCTTAGCTCACTATCGTTTTTTTTATCGAAATTATACCTAATAAGCTTTCTTATAATATCGATTAAATATTTTATCCATCATGTATTTCATAGTAATTAATAAACAGAATAAAATAAAAATTACCTACAGACAATGCATGTATGTATGAAAAATAAAGTTAAAAAGTTATGACATATTTTTATATTAAAAATTGTAAATGAAATGTACAGTCGCTTATTATAAGTCTAGTGTAAAAGGGATTGTTGAGGCATTGTATCGCTACAGACTCTTAAAGGTATAGGTCTATGATGTGTCCATGATTTTAGCAGCCTCGAAGTTGGAGGTCTAGTCACGCCTATGGCGCCTATATATCGCCCTCATAAGTAAAAACGCCGTAAGTCATTAGACAACGTTTTTAAGAAAAAACGGGTTTTTATATTTTGGATTTTCTAAAATTCATAAAAACTCTTACATTTTACTTTTCAAAGTATGATATGGATTTTCATGTGCTATTTTACCTGCTAAATGCAATGGAATAAAAATGAATAAATTCTGAAGTACATACTTAACTTTTTGCATTGGCCCTTAGTATAATTGGTGTATAGAACTGTACTGAATAGACTCGAGAATAGAATTCACGGGTAACCGTATGAATAACTAACAAATAACTGAATCATTTGTAAAGTTTCTATAATATTATATTAACTTTTATTATATTTTGTTAATTTATTGGTTACAATGTTACGATAAGTAAAACGACAATCTGTACTAAGTATAAAGGCCTCAAATTATTATTTTTATTATATACCTACTAGGCAAAAATACCGTATCTTCATTAATATATACGGCATTTTTCAATCATTTACAGCATTTTGTCAAAACCAATATTGCTAATAGCCACTTTATTTAATAATACTTCAGACGTACGGCATATTGACTTACAACGTCTGAATTTTACGATTTTTTTGATGTATACAACTCATTTTTCAATTTTTTACCAAGTTTTACCAAAAGGGAGGGGGCGAATTTACCGCTACTCTGGATTTACGTCTGGCAGACTGTCCAGTAATCTAATTTAGTATTTATTATTTTTATTGACTATCTCTGGACTAAATTATCTCAAATTCAGTAATAAGAATTTTTTGTGTGTAGATTGAAATGGTATAATTTCGGACGAGTTTCAGTGTGAATTTCATCATATTTTTGCAGGAGGGGTCTTTTTATTAGTTCTTATATTCCTATGGACCCCCCCCCAAATGAAGCTAAGGGGATGAAATTTTGTGTATGCATTGTGTTAATATCAAGAATGTTCCTTTGAGGGTTTTAACTTTCAATCACGACCTCAACCGATTTTATACTCAAATCCCAAGTATTCACATGAAATGTCGGTTTTTCAATACTCCCACGCACAAAAATGTAATAAAACTTTGGTAACCATAACTGTTTGGTTTAGATCAATTATGTGAACAAATCGAAATAATGTAACGGTGACAAGTTGGTAGTCGGAAAATTCGACTGCAGTGTTAGAGTTTTGCTGTTCACGGGTGGTTTTATTTTATAGTTTGTTTTCGTTTGTTGTGCCGTATCCCACAAGACAAATAATAATAAAAATAATTTAAAAAAAAACTGTTGTCAAGAATTCGCGAGTTTTCACAAATGAAAATCGCGATCGTTTTTTAAAAAAATTTTTTTTTCTTATCGTACGGTCAAGTTCTATTTTAACGATCCGGCCTGGCAATCACACCTCGACCGGTGTGCGCGGGTATCGCCACCTATAAATAGATGTATCTACTGGCTATTTGTTTCGTTTCGTTTCGTTTTTGTATTTTTTTTTTTTTTCTATACCAATCCGGTCTGTCAATCACTGCGGCCGTCACCAAAACGACAGCCGGTGCGGTGGTGTATAGAATTACCCATTAAGCCGTTTGAAAATAATTTACCGGCCATTTTTGGTCATCACGTCCGAGTGGTTGAAAGGCCTTCAAAATCCGTTTGAATTTTCCAATAAGGCTGCAACCGTCGCAATAAAGCATTTTATTATTATTATCGTCGCATCCATCCATCGAACATATCCGGTTTCCGGCGTTCCCTTTACCATTCTTTCACCGGACACGACTATCGATTTTTTTCGCGCGTCGTAATATTTTCGTCTGGGAATTGCTTCAAAAATATTATGTACAATGTACCTACTTACTTCATTGTAGGTCGCGCATCTTTGTATCAGTGGCGTATTTACGAGGGGTGGACGAAGTGAATAGGATTATTGTCTCCCATGGCCCAAAGTCAAGCGAACAGTTAACAGTGTTAACACGATTTAAGAAAAATGACATTATAGGTACCGATTCATTTCGTTCTACTTAACAACACAATTATTACAAAAATTGCATCTATCACATGGGCTGTAGAATAGTGTAGACGTTACAAGATCCGAAAAAGATTGAACTGAAACGAAATACACGAAGATGACGAGCAATTGTTAAGTAGTATTATTATATTAAGTATTATTTATTTTCAATCATAATTCGAACCGCTCTTAAGTGACTAGTGTTTATCTGTTGCGGTCTATTATTTTGCCCTATCGAACTCTACGAGATAACGACGACGTTTTGACTCGGAAAACATCAATTATTATGCGTAAAGATACGCGTAACCTTTTATTTAACGAGACGCCCGGATGGATTTTTTTTTTGTAATTAGGCCACCGTTCAAAAGAGTTCAAACGTCGTTCCATCATATTATGCAACACACAGTATAACGGACGTTTCGAATTGAAAAAACGAAGAATTATACGACCAGTTATACTATCGTATAATATTTTTCTTATTAGAATCAAAGGATTTGACAGCTGGGTCATCAACTATAACTATCGACGGAATATTCTGTTTTCGTTCGTGTATCGTATATTATATTATATAGAACCCGAACGATTCAAAAAATAACTATACGCTAAGTACATATGTTATTGTACGAGATTCGATTTACGGTCTAATTAGGATGTAGTTACAATATATACTTTAGAGTTTTTTTCAAAATACATTTTGGAAATAATAAAATATTCGATTTTCAATAATATTACCGATAACTACGGTTTTATTAGTTTTTTTTTTCTTTTAAATTTGAAATACATCGTTCATCGATTTGAGAAATGTTTTTAAAATAATAAAACTCTCTCCTCTCTCGCATACGACCGGTGCAGATAATCTTAACCCCGGATAATGCTAATTATACTAGGAAAATGATACCCTCATGAAAAATCCTACCTCCCCTTTAGGTAAAATTGTCCTACGTAAATCTTATCTCCTTCTTCTGTTAAATTGTCTGGGGGCTAAGATAATATCAGACACATTTTACTCTTCTCCCTAATGGTAAGATTAACCTGAAAATTATACGTTTAAAACTGATAGGTTTACAAACATAATACGATGATACAAACGGCTAAAACGTGCACGACGACAGCTGTGAATAGATTATAACACACTTATAACTTGTTTCGTACCATTGATAGGTTACTGTTTTAAGTGGGTAATGAAAATATACCCAGTTTGAACATTTTTAAAATTGTCTAAAACTTTTTTATGTTTATTAATCTTATTGCTGATTTAAGTGAAAACGATCAAACATTTAGTAGGTAATTTTTTTTGTTTATTCAATTAATTGAAACTGATGGAAATAGAATAATATAGTTTTCTTTTTTTTTTTTAAAATATTTCTTTTACGTAACAGTCCTAAGTCTGTGTATTGAATGACAAGGAATAATATAATGTTAAACCTATGCAAATCATGTTATACCTCCACAATTACAACGAAATTTGTATTCCTATAATTTAACGATTTATGCACGCTGTAAGACGGGAAAAAGGGTTCGGAAGTTTATGTAAATTATTCACTAGACCGACACGGAAACGTTATCAAAGGATTTTCAATGGAATTTGGAAATGGAAAATAAAAATTCGTCTGTCCGCCGCCGCCGCATGTTTAATATTCCATTCATAGACGGTACACGAATTCGGAAACTATTTCGAGTATTCCGGTCGAATGGTATTTTCAATATCGTATAGTGATCATTTGAGTCGTTCTTTCTCTAAAAGTCTGTAACGATAGTAATTTCATAAATCTGAACGATGCTTTTCGACTGACGACTTCCGCGTAAAACCAGCAATGAAAAGAGAGAGTGTTTGTCGCTTTTTAAATGTTCTATCGGTTGCATCCGAGTTCCGTCCCGTGTAATTTGTTTAGTAAGTTAATACGAGTTCCAACCCTTTTTGCATTTTCTACACTATTAATGTATAGTATAAAACGTACGAACACGAATAACAATTTTATATTATTTAGAAATAAAGATAATAATATTGTTTTCAGCTATCGCATTAAATAATAGAATTTAATAATACTTTATTATTTAGAAATAAAGCTAATACTATTTAACTTTTAAACTTTCCAGTCATCATTTGTGCGTCTCTATGTCTGGGGATTTGTTATTTTTTATTGTACTTATATATTGTAATTACAATATTACAATATTTTTATTAGAGACGGAATTGGTATAAAAAAAGTTATTGGGCAGGAACTTAGATACCGCCGTTCTATCGTTTGGATTTTCCTGATAATAATGCCTTTTTTTTTCATATTTGAATCAACAGTAGTAGGATATCTGTTTTCACAATATTTCCCTACTGCTGCCATCATTTATTGCAAAATTACAGCTCATCTATATTTTAAACCCTTTTTCCCCTTGGCGGGACAGGCTCATCTATACAGGTCACTAACAAAACTCTAAAGTGATAAAGTAAAAGTAATCTTATGTCTAACAGAGGTAGCTAACTTAACACAATTGCAGTTGCTCACGCTCCGGTCTTCCCGGTCCGGTTCGTGGACCCGACAGCCTAGAGAGTCGTCCTTTTGAATTGATGTTGGGATCAAAAAAAGTAAAAAAAATAAATCTGAGTTGCAGTCGAATCATCTTAATTAAGTATGTGTTTGAACCACAGTATACAGAAATGTTTATAAGTTACATTTAAAATACAATGTAGTTAAAATATTAAGTTATTACATATTAGTATAATATTATTAAATATAAAGTGTAGCTTTTAACTCTAAATCAAAACTGAGAACCGATCGCCACAACCCAACATATTTGAATTTTTAAAGTGTGCCAAAAACATTCAGATCGGTAAATATGCCAAAATCAATTCAGTAGATTTGGAAACTAACAAAAATTCTAAGAGTATTAATCAGAAATTTATTGAAAATAAAATCAAACACTTATGGGGAAAAAAATTGTTTTTTTTTGTATTTATTTTAACTATATTATATGTAACTATCATAATAATTTTATTTTAAATGTAACTTAGAAAAATGTGTGTATACTAGGTTTCAAAAACATATCTAATTAAGGTAATCCGACCGTAACTCGGATATTTTTTTTACCTGTTTTGAGATCGACCGCAACTCGGTATCAACCTCCGGTCCTATCTCTTCGTGACCCGGTTCGCCAAATCCGCCCGTATAGAGTCGCATTCTGAGACTTCTTCAGAGTCCGAGAGCGTAGAAGAACCCAGCCTGAATAATAGTGGAGGGTAACACCGTTAGGTTGGCTTTGGCCTTGGCCTCAGCCTCCTTGTCCTTTGTTCCTTTCATTCTGCCCTTACGGCATAGGATAAAGACCGAGTGCCGTGGTTTGAAGCGCGTAAGAGCTGTTCGTGCCAAAAGAACGTTTTGGCTGCCAGACGGAAGGGTTTCCAGTGCGAACAGACAAAGAGCGTGTGCTCAACTGTGTTCTCTCTGTGCTAGTAGTATAGGCATTATGCGTTTGGGAGACGTCCCATATAACAGAACTAGTGCCTGAAGCACCAAAGCATCCGATAAAACCTAACATAATCTGGGTGATGTGAAAGGTCCTTAGGACGTCTCATTACCTATCTCTTCAGGTCCGGAAGAATATATACGTCCGTTCTTTTTATTTCTATTTATTATTTATTTTTATTGATTTTATCCATGTTACTAAGGTAATTCGTAATTCAACAAAAATAATAATAAAAAAATATCTAAAAATCTTTCTTCCTCTTTAAGTTTTATTTTCGTAACAAAATGCAGCCTATATTTTTTTCCAAGGTCTTATCTATCTCTATACCGAAATTCATCAAAATTGGTTAAGCGGTTTAGGCGTGAAAACGTAACAGACAGACTTACTTTCACATTTATAATATTAGTTAAGATTAGAATATATTCATTATTTAGCTATTTTGTCACCTGACAATTGATAGTTGAATAGTTTAAGAACAGAACATTCTTAGTCATGGAACAGCAAATGGTTTTAGTATTTTTCTATTTTTCTGAAATTATAGCAATCTAGACTAAAATGATTACCGTAAACCGATTGGCTAGGTTTAATTACCATTTAATAAATCCAAAACATCACACCATTTACGTCTCTTCAACTTCTTCTTCGGCAATCTTAGTCAAAAAAACAATATTTATATTTTATAAATATTTTCTAGTAGGTTCGTGATTATTAATTATGATAGGTAATACTTATAAACGAATGATACATTGCCTGTATTCAATTTAAAGGTTATATGACAAACAATACATTTACCACCAATCACATGAAAATAGCAAATTATGTTTTATAATATTAAATATTAATATTAGGTACATTAAATCAAATTGTGTTGAAAATTAAAATTCGAATAAAAATATGTTAGATTTGTTATTATGTTGAAATATAACTGGCGATAAAACCCCTTGCTGGAGTGAGAGCGCTATAAGCAGTCTGTCTTCATCCGCATTCAGGAACACAGCCCTTTATTATTTTAATGTCCATCTATATCCCCATACCTCGAATTGATAACTCTGAATACTCAAGATCAGAGTAGTCATACTTATTAAATTATTTTAATGTCAATATATTTTTAATTCTAGTGTTCCATAATGTGATGTCAATACCTGTAATAGTTAATTCATTAATTATAAATTCTTATCCTATGAAATAAATTGTAAAAAATTGCGAAAACCCGTGAAATAGTAAAACAATTCAGAACTCAGAAGGGCCTATTAGCAGATATTCAATAATAATCCTACGGATAATTTGCCGGGTTATCAAATTTCAAAAAAAGAGTATAAATATTTTCCATTGTGTCAACACTAATTTTGGCCCATTTAATATGATTCTGAATCTGAGTTCTGGTAATTCTCATTTACAGTATTGTGCTTAATTAAAATCGATGAAATCCATAGTTATTACGTCATATTATGTACTATCGAAAATTCAGTCATTAATTATGTTATTGTTATCGCCGTTGTTATCGATTAGTGGTTTACCTCTCGCTATAGAAATATTAATTACTCAAATATGGACCAAAGGGCTTAGTAAAATTGTTATAAATGTATCTGATTTAACTTGATAGAGCCGTATAACAGATAATTTTAATTGTAAATGGTCAAAGGTTAAACTGATGTGATATATCGCATATATAAATAGTTCTCGGTTTCATTTCATTTCAGTCTTTTAGAGCACTTTGAGCATTATTGTGCTTGGTTCAACACCGACACAATATTTTAATATTTCTATCAGTGCGTAAAACCAATAGTTTTAGATGCTGGTTTATTCGACATCAAAAGTTCGTTATAATTTGTTTAATATTTCTCTAAGTGTATGCAATTAATTATAAAGTTATGAAGGATTCAAGTGTCAAGTACGAGAAACGGTGACACTATTGTAGTTGATACTGTTGATAAAGATGAAAGCGGACCGGGTTCATCTCAGAATGTGGAATTATTGAAGGATGAAAGCCAAACTATTTCCCAAGATGAATCACAGTCGTCAAGGTAATTTCCTATGGTTACTATACTTGATGGAATTTGTTTTAAATTAATATCTTGTAAAAATGTGATAGTATGTTGTGTTAAATGTTAGCCAAAAGTGTAAACACAAAGGTATCGTCAAGTTTTAAACTTCATTAAAAAAAAAAAAATGCACAATAGTTCTGTTTTCGATGGATTTGAAAATTATATTGTTCATGCATGAAATTAAAAAACACAAAAGATTGAAGTTTTAATCAATACGAATAGGGTGCTTGTCATAGCCCCGCCATCTACATGGATACCAAAACTGTGACATTCCAGAATAACTGTTTTTCGCTCTAACGAATCTTTATCAATCCAGTGAACAGTTACACCCATAAAATTCATTTTTTTTTTTTTGCAAACCGCACATTAGCTGTTATACATACAAAAATTACTTTTTCTAAAGAACTTTATATTTTGAGTTGAGTGTATTAAAACTAGTTTTAATTTTTGTACTAAGACTTCGCCGGTTCATTAAAGTTAAACTGTTATTTTTAATAATTCCAGATTTAATAAACATTTCTTTAATAAACGGATTTCCTACTGTATTGAGAGGTGCCATTGTGTGAATAATATAATTAGTTATATCTTCATCAAATTGATTTTAAGAGTATTTCGTTTAGTTTTCATTTTTACTATTCGTGGTACTGGTTTGTTATAGCCCAACCCCTCCCGCCGCGGCGAGTGAAAACTATATAGCCCCGTCACTCGGGTTTGTTATCGCCCCGCCATCCATGTAACAATAAATACATCGTATAAATAAAAAATAATTCGACGGAAAATACGTACCATTGCTATTTGGTGCCTACCATAGGTGTTTATCACAAATAATCAATGATATAATAATGTAATTAACCGTTATGGAAAATAATGAGCTTATTTATCGATATTAATTAATCTAATAATTCGACGAAATGCTGATAAAATATTAAAAAAAATTAAAATTAAAAAATAATAAATATAAAATAATGATATAATGTTAAAAAAAATGTATAAAAAAAAGTTTATGCCTCCCGTGATTCCCGTGGTATTATATCAATATACCGTCGAAATATTAGATTAATAATTATCAATAAATAAACTCATTATTTTCTCTATCGGTTTATTATATTATTGATTATTTATGATAAACACCTGTGGTAGGCACCTAATAGCAATGGTACGTATTTTCCGTCGAATTATTTTTTTATTTATACGATGTATTTATTGTTACATGGATGGCGGGGCGATAATAAACCCGAGTGACGGGGCTATAAAGTTTTCATTCGCCGCGGCGGGAGGGGTCGGGCTATAACAAACCAGTACCACGAATAGTAAAAATGAAAACTAAACGAAATACTCTTAAAATCAATTTGATGAAGATATAACTAATTATATTATTCACACAATGGCACCTCTCAATACAGTAGGAAATCCGTTTATTAAAGAAATGTTTATNGTATAACAGCTAATGTGCGGTTTGCAAAAAAAAAAAAATGAATTTTATGGGTGTAACTGTTCACTGGATTGATAAAGATTCGTTAGAGCGAAAAACAGTTATTCTGGAATGTCACAGTTTTGGCAGTGCTTATAAACATGATAGAATCGCCAATATATTACATAATATCTATTACTATATTATTACAAGTACAATTTAAATGTCACTAAAGTAAATTGTGTATTATATTGACAATAGTTCTAATAGTATAAGATTATAATAGAATATACTTGAACATTTTTTTTTTTCCATAGGTAATTGCATCCGTTACAGATAAAAGTAGTAATATCGTTATGCATTTAGAGCATAGGGTGTAAAAATTTCATATTTTGGAAATTTAAGCAGTGTATTGCAATTGACTTCAACGATAGGAATTCAAGTGTTATAGGTTTTCTAAGTGAAGAACAAAATGGTAATTTACAAAATGAATCATACATCGATTTTTCTAGGCCTATTCAATGTTGTGATCGATGTATGGTTCATTTTCTAAATTATCGTTTTCCACTCTAACAGATCTCCATCAATCCAGTGAATGGCTACAACTATAAAGTTCATTCTTTTTGCGGACCATTCATTAGCTATTATATATATATATATATACAAAATTTCCTTTTTCTAAAGAACTTTTTATTTTTGAAATGTGAGCAATAAAACTAATTTTAATTTTTGTATCTAGACTTTGTCGACTCATTAAAGTTAAATTTTTATTTTTAAGAATTCCAGATTTAATAAACATTTCCTTAAAAATTGTATTTTCTACTATATTGAGAGATACCATTGTATGTATAATATAATTGGATACATTTTTATCAAATTGATTTTGAGAGTATTTCGTTTAATTTTCATTTTTACTATTTGTATTGTTTAAAACTTCAATATTTTGTCTTTTTTGAATTTCGTGCACTAAAAATATAATTTTCATAATCATCTAAAACAATTGTTGTGCATTATTTTTGAATGAAATTAAAAATTTGATGATCCCTTTGTGTTTACATCTTTTATGTTCATACATTGAACCATTTGTGCTACTAGTGATATAATTAAAAATTATAAAATCATCATTAACTATGAAATTCATAGATTCTCAAAGGATGGAAAAGTGTAATACACAATGGAATGCAGCAAGTCGACCAAAATCAACAAAGGTAATACAATCAATTCTAAGACATACTTTATCAATACCGAATGAAACAAGATGGACTTTAATATATGACTCGTTATTTCAAATTAATAAGAGAAAAGAAAAATTCAGTGAACTTACTAGATCAGTTGACTTAAAGCATTGTTCATTTGCTGTTTCTGATCATAACTATATCGATGCATTTTTATTTTGTGTTCAGCCTTTATTACAATCATTGGACATACTACAAGGAGATAAAAGTGTATTCTACAGAATGATCTTTTCCGCATTACTAAGTTTACAACAAAAATTAAGGATCATAAACAGTGGACATATTATGTATTTTAAATTAAATATAAAAATTATTCTAAATAGTATGGAAAGAAGATTTTCAAATATTTTAAGTTCAAACAAAATTGAAGCTGATAATATAGCTATTGTCACCTTTTCTCATCCCAGGTTCAAAAGGAAATGGCTGGATTATATGAATATCTCTTCTTGTGATAAACTTTCATCACTGTTTAAAAATGTAGTAACATCTAAATTTATAACTACATATAGTGGAAAAGATTTTGAAATTAAAGAGGTTTTGATTCTTTTTACTTTGTTCTAGAGACACAAAATAACAGAACAGATATATCTACGTCTGCTGAGATGGAAGTATGTATATAAAATTGTATGCTTTTATTGAAAAATTAAACTGCCTATAAATTTAAATGTATGTTTCTAGGTATTTAGTTATTTTGAGTATCCACGTCATTGTATTGAATGTTTCAACTCATATCCTACTGTAAAAAAGTTTTTCTTTGATACAATAGTCAAATTTAAATTAACAATTACAAAATGGTAAATAAAAATAAGTATAAATTATTATTATTGTCATGAACGATATGATCGAATTGTTATTATTATTATAATAATTGTTTTATACAAATTCAATATTATTCACAAATTATTCTAATATTATATTGGTAATTATTATTTGCATTGTTATAAATATTTTATTGTTTTAAAAACATTCAATTCTATTAACAAATTAAATTATGTATAATTTTTTTTTTATTTTATTCAAACTTGAAAACCAATTAGAATAAAATATTATTCTTTATTTAAAAAACAATCAGTTATTCATGCTTTCATTTTTTATTTATTATTTTGATATTTGTTTTCACCTAACTCTGCTGACCACATCCGTTTAAAACTACGGTTTCCTACAGCGGGATTTGATTTATAATTGTATTTAATGTAATAAATAAATAACAAACATATATTTTTGAATTCTAAGGGTAACGAGCAACATATTGGTTTAAATAACATGATGATGCGTGTGTTTGTTTTGTAAGCAAATATTCTACCAGAAATGTTACTCTAATATTCAAGTCTAACATATTTTGTGAAAGGAAATGTTATCTTGTTTTTGCATTGAGTATGTGGGTTTTTAAAAATTTTTTTATAGTTTTTCAAATAATCGGGAAAAAACGTAAGAAAACCGGAAAATTTATTCAATAACGGTTTCTGTTATTTTCGATTTTGTTTCTAGATTCTGAGTATCGCAAAGAATGTATTTTACTCGGATGTTATTTGATTACTATTATTTTTTTTTATACTGTGTATAAAAAATTTAACAAAAATCTTGTTCAGGTATATACGCGCAGCACCATTTCTGAAAGGAAATATTGTCCAGATGGTACTTTCGGAAGTAATTTTTTGATTTTCCAAACGGTTTTTATAATATCTGGAAAAAACTAGGATAAAACGTAAGAAAAATGGGAAATTTACGAAAATAATGCTTTTATTATAAATCATAATTGTTATTTGTTGTAATTCAGTTAAAAATATTCATAGAGACTTGAAATTCGGACAGAAAACTTATATTTGTCTTTTCTAGACGTGGTGAAATGTTCAAAAACTTTAAGCTACTTGTATTTTGAGCTATTTATGGACATTTTAATTTTGTGAGTTTTGCACGTAATTTTTATTCGGTAAGTATTTAGTGGTAACATTTTTAGACTTAACAGAAATGCTTGAAAATTTAATAGCAGGTTCATTATGAATCATACTTTTTGGTCAAAAAAAAAAATTTAGTTTAATGGTATTTATTTTTATAAAGGAATTTTATTATCAAATTTTAACGAAAATCGTTTGAGTAAAAAATTACGTGGAACAAATTTAATTTTTAAATTTTTTTTTGAACATATGTATATTGTTGATGATTTAAGAATGGTGGTAAATTGAGCGAACTAACTTAGTTTTGAAATTAAAGCTTTTTGGAGTATTAATATTATACAGACATTATTTGTTATGTTAAATAACTGTATATTATATATTTTATATAATATTTGTCGTGGTTTAATGTTTAAATATGCTAAATATGATTCTAAGGTTTCCGAGTTCAAACCCGGATTCTGAATAAAAATTTCCCTTTTACCTAAACAATGAAAAAACTAAATACATTTTGGGTGTACCTAAAGACCCAAGCAATCGCTCCCTCTGACTATTTTTAATCTCGCAAAATTCGTCTCGATCTGTTGTGCAAACTTTCTACCAGAAATCTTGCTCCGATGTATCAAGTGTAGCTCATTTTATGAAAGGTAGTTTCATCTCCATGGTAACTTAAGGAGATCATTTTTTGATTTTTCCAAAAGTTTTCCTGGCAAACGTGAAAACCCGGGAAAAAAATGGGAAAACCGAGAAAATCGGTACAATATTAAACATGTATTATTAAAGAAAATAAATAATGCCTATTTGATTATTTTACCATAGTATGACATACATGTATTAATGACAAAGCATCACTATCAACTGAACTGCGCTCAGAATCGTTTTTTCGTCAACAATGTTTTATCGTTGCTTACATATATACACTAAATTACCTATAATAGTAGCTGCGTCTATCTCCATTATCCTACGACGTCGTTTTTATTTTGATGTGGTTTAAAATAATCGTGAAAACCGAAAATGTTCACAGAATAATGGATTAAATTGAATTTTTCTATATGTGATAACATTTTCAAAATGCTCACTTAATTTTTGAGTTATTCATAGACATCCGATATTTTTGAGTTTTTTGAGTTTTTATGTGAATAACATTGTTTGATCTACCAGAAATACTTGGAAATTTCACACGAGGTTAATTATAACTAATTATAAGTTTTATAATAACCGTAAAAATCACAGCATTTCAATGGAAAGATAAGACGAACTTTATTTTATCGTTGTGCACGTATAGGATATAAATCACATAACTCTATGTATCGATGCTTTCCAACTTTTCATCCATAACAGCTGATTCGCATTTGTAATATCAGCGATTTATGTCTTTCGTTTGTTGGTCGTGTGCAGCGTACGTTTTGTGCAAGGTTGAACGTGTTTTTTTAAAATGTTTTCGCAAAAAAAAAAAAAAAAATATAATAAGTAAAAATAAAAAAAAATATAATAAGTAAAAATAAAAAAAATATAATAAGTAAAAATAAAAAAAAAACCGACCGAACGAGCGGAAGACGGAAATTGTCGCGACGGAAACGATTATTACCTGGGTGTTATTACAGTAATGACCTGCGTTATAATTATTATCATCCGGATTAATTATTAGTCGATTCGATTGGCTCGACTACACCGGTTAATATTCGTCGTTATAATATTAATACAATATCGTGTGTGAACGCGAAAACGAGACCGCGTATTAATGTATACGGTTTCCGAAAGCGGCAAGTAGGAGAGAGGAGAAACTAATTAATAAAAAACAATAATAATCGAACGGAAATAATATATTATGGAACAACGGTTACTATAATATGTTCGTAATTCCCGTACTTTGCGCCACATCCAGTTAGGTTATGCCATGTTTTTGTATGACGTCGATTTTGATTTAGATTCTGAGTGGAACGAAGAATTTTAAGGTTTCACAAAGAGGTACCAGCAATTTGGTTCCGATTTATAATGATAGCAATTTTTTTTAAAGGGAAACTTGACTGGAAAGATTATTTTTCCATTTTTCCTCGGGAGTTTTCTGATCAAATTTGAAAAATCGAAAAAACAGGACAAACGGGAAAATATAAGAAATGTAGGTATTAGTTAAAAGATATTACGACCTTCTCTTTTCCTGTGAACAGCTTTTCTATAATAAATTTGGCTCCAATTCATAACGATAGTAATTTTTTTGAAAGGAAATTTTACTGAAAAGGTACTTTAAAGAGGCTATTTTCGATTTTCTCGGGAGTTTTCCCAGCAAATGTGAAAACCCGGGATAAAACATGGGAAAATCGAGAAAAACATAGGAAAACTGAGAAAATCGGTATAACATTAAACAAATATTATTAAAAAATATATATAAATACTATTTAATATATATTTTACTATAATATGGCATTTATATATATTGTAGATAAAACATCACTATCAACAGAACTTTGCTCAGAATCAATTTTTCGTAAACAATGGTTTATGGTTGCTTACAGGTATACATTAAATTACTTATAACAGTGGCTGCACCCGTTCCAATTCCCTAGAAATAATTTATATGGCAAAACAACGCTTGCCGGGACAGCAAGATAATAAGAATCAGCATAATCTGAATAAGAATAATCATCACTTAAATAATAATAATAA